>OX596034.1:16150567-18550567 GCA_951394065.1 Venusia cambrica
CGACGTGATTGTGGTCCCCCCAGCGACCATCGCCGACCTCATGCCGCCGATTCCTTCGGGCACGTTAACTTACGACTTCTTACAAAACACGACAACAGCGCCCTCTAAGGTCACTCGCGTATCTCGAGGCCCCGCTACTAATTCATTCCAACGCGTGCATACACCGTCTACAGCCAAGAATACACACACCTCGACTAAGATTGCGCTGGTCAAAACGCAAGCTTCGTCATCTCTTAAGAAGCGAAAAGCTAATGTGGTTTTGAAAACTCCGCATCCTATAATATCAAGCGCTAAGCCACCAGCTCGCGTAACTAAACAGGGCACGTTGCTCAAACCGAGAGCATTAAAATCGAAAGAAAACCCGCTTATGAAAGCTCTTTTAGCTAAAAAGACCACTCCTTTGGCAGCGCGTCCGTCTCATACCACGAAGTTCCTTATTCGAGCCTCGTCCAAGTCCCCTGATGGGAAGATTAAATACCTGAATATAGCAATGAGTCGCGTCACTCCTGCGTCTATTACCGGGAAAGTCACGCGCAAACCAATGTTAAAAGACGTTCCCGAGCGACCTACTGCTCCAAGCGCGTTCGCGAGGACAACCACGGGTGCCGCGTTCAAGGTGCCAAACCCGCCCCTTACAGTAATATCACGGCAACCTGCAATCGCGACCACGGCATCGCCTCTTAGTACTACCATTCCGCAGCTTTCGTACGCGATATCCTCGATCATAGATCCATCAGCCGCAGGCCCGGTGATCAACACCACTACAGTTGCGAGTGCTGTGGGTACTACTACTACTACTACTACTACTACTACTACTGCTACTACTACTACTTCCACAGTATCGGACGCGACCGCTATACCCTTTGTTGTCTGTTCAACATCGACCGTTACTGGAAAGAGACGAACTGGCTACAAAAAGATCTACATCCGGAAGGTGCTTAAGAAACACGCATCTCGCTTGACGCTCAAAGTGCTTCCCGCGATCACCAAACCACCGACTAATATCACCGTATTGAACTCGCAAGGTTTAGTTTCCAAAGCGCGTGTGAAGGGCTTGCTTTTGGCTCTCAAGAGCCAAGTCCGCAATGCGCCTAAGAGCCTTGCCCGCGCTGCGCCTAAGAGCCCTGCCTGCGCTGCGCCTAAGAGCCTTGCCCGCGCTGCGCCTAAGAGCCCTGCCTGCGCTGCGCCTAAAAGCCTTGCCCGCGCTGCGCCTAAGAGCGCTGCCCGCGCTGCGCCTAAGAGCCTTTCCCGCGCTGCGCCTAAAAGCCTTGCCCGCGCTGCTACTAAGGGCCAGACTAGCATCAATTTAAAGAGCGCTGCCCTTAAGAAACAGACCAGCACCGATCTAAAGAGCGCCGCCCTAAAGAAACAGACCAGCACCGATCTAAAGAGCACCGCCCTTAAGAAACAGACCAGCACCGATCTAAAGAGCGCCGCCCTTAAGAAACAGACCAGCACCGATCTAAAGAGCGCCGCCCTTAAGAAACAGACCAGCACCGATCTAAAGAGCGCCGCCCTTAAGAAACAGACCAGCACCGATCTAAAGAGCGCCGCCCTTAAGAAACAGACCAGCACCGATCTAAAGAGCGCCGCCCTTAAGAAACAGACCAGCACCGATCTAAAGAGCGCCGCCCTTAAGAAACAGACCAGCACCGATCTAAAGAGCGCCGCCCTTAAGAAACAGACCAGCACCGATCTAAAGAGCCACTCCCACACCTCTAACATCCAGACCAGCACTGATTTTAAAAGCCCAACCCACACCTTCCCTGAGAGCCAGACCAGCACCGATCTAAAGAGCCTCCACCATACCACCTATAAGAGCCAGACCAGCCCCGATCTTAAGAGCCGCCCTCACATCTCCCCTAATATTCAGACCAGCACCGATCTAAAGAGCCACTCCCACACCTCCCCCAGTACCCAAATTGGCACCGATCTAAATAGCCTTGTCCACACCACACCACCACAGTCTGGCTCTTACAGCCAGACTAGCACTGATTTTAAGAGACCCGCCCACACCTCCCCTAAAAGCCAGACCAGCACCGATATAAAAAGCCACTCCCACATTTCCCCTAAGAGCCAGACCAGCACCGACCTAAAGAGTCACGTCACCACCTATGAGGGCCAGACTAGCACCGATTTAAAGATCTTCGATCACACCACTCATAAAAGCCAGACGAATATCATCGGTCTAAATACCCTCCCGACCCACATCTTCCCTAAGAGCCAGACTAGCAGCGATCTAAAGAGCCCCGCCGCCGCTCCTCATAGCCACAGTAGCAGCGCCGCTAAAAGTTACGTTAGCCGTACCTCTAAAAGCCACGGTAGCAGCACCCATAAGAGCCACAGTAGCTGTGTCACTAAAAGACACACTTGCAGCGCTCCAAAAAGCCACGGTCGCAGCACTCCTAAATGCCACGCCCGCAGCGCCCCTAAATGTCACGTCACATCCACTCCTAAGAGCAAATCAGAGCCCGGAGTAATACCGGTTGTACCTAAGATGCCGCTTAGAACGTTCCCGGGGCCGCGGAGTGCCTCGACCGCGGCGAGTCGGCAGGCCGCCACGCAACTTGAGCAGCAAGTCGCTGCGCTGAAGGCGGCGAAGCTGAAGGCTGCTGCTCACGCCAAGCACCACATTGAGTCTCAGGCGCAGCTGAGCTCTCTGCAAGCTCACGGTGCCTCGCGCGCCCTGCTGCAAGCTAACTCGCTCGCCGCGCTACAAGCCGCCTCGCACGCCAAACTAGAGGCTGCCTCGCAGGCGCTTATCAAAGCGCAACAAGCTAGGAAAAAATCGCAGTTACAACTCGTTTCAGTTGGGCAACCCATAAAACCACAACCTTTGAATGTTCACATTATATCAACGACACCGCAACACTCAACCACCTCTAAGCTACCACTCCACAACACTTCGCAAACACTATCCATGATTTCACGAACAATACCTAAAACATCTACACCAGCCCAGCATAAAACTACAGAACCTCATTTTCACACCACTTCACAGGCTCTTATAAGTGCGTCTTCCCTAACTCCACCAAAATCCATTTCGCACTCGCATCTCTTAGCCATCAAGGTACCACGCCAAACTACTACGGATGTGCATCTTACTTCGAGCCCACGGATGAATAAAATTGCTTGTACACAAGCGCTACTCAATACGGCCTCTCAACCACAAGCAAAAGCGCCACTTATAACAACTTCCACATCACAAGCACCAACTACTCCTTCTAAGATGCAACTCCATGCTATTGCACAAGCGCAAGCTCACGCCGTTCTACAAGCTCAAGCGCAACAAAAAGCTATTTCTCATAGACAACTTATAATCGCTTCCCAGACACCGCTTCCTGCCACTTCGCAATCGCAACCAAACTCGACTCCAAAAGTGCAAAAAATCGCAACTACCCAGCCATTACTCCAAGCACTTTTAAAATCACAACCGAAAATGACTACGCCGTCGCAACTTTTTACCACTTCTAAGATGCAACTCCATGCAAAAGCCCAAGCGCAACATCACGCTAATTTGCGAGCAAAACTACTTGCCAATACTTCGCAAATTCCGTCAAAAGCCACACAGGCTCAAAATGTAACATCTTCTAAAATGCAACTTCGTGATACACCCCAATCGCAAATTCAGCCCACTTCGCAATCGCAGCCGAAATACACTATGCAAGTGCAACGAATAGCTACTCCGCAACCGCAGCCAATAGCTACTTCGCAACTGCAACTTCACACTGTCTCACCATCACAACTTCAATCTCAAACAATACTAAAAACTGCTTTGCAACCGCAACTACACACTAATTTACAAGCGCAGCTTCAAAGTCAATTACAAATGCAACCACAAATTTCGGTGCAAGCGCAAAATTACGCTGTTTTACAAACACAACTTCACGCAAAACCAAAACCTGTTTTGCAACCGCAACTATACACTACTCCACAAACGCAACTTCAAGGTACATTACAAGTACAACCAAATGCTACTTTGCAAGCGCAAAACTACCGTTCTTTACAAACACAACTTCTAGCTCCAACAAAACTAACTACTACGCAACCGCAACTGCACAATACTCTACCATCGCAACTTCAAAGTACACCGCTAGCGCAACCACTCACTTCGGAAGGTCAAGTTTACACCACTTTAGAAGCGCGACTTCAAGGCACTACCCAAATGCTATCAAAAACCACTCCACAGTCGCAACTTTTCAGTACTCTACAAGCGCATCTTCAGGCTAGTTCACGAGCACAACCAAAAGCGATCACACAAGCGCAACCCAATGTTACCAAGCCGACGCAATACATTGCGATTTCTAAAATCCCAGAAGCGCAACACGCTCAATTACACGCAACGACCACACCGCAACAAATAGTATCCAAACAAGGGCAACTGTATGCTATTTCTAAATTGCAACTACCGGCCCATTTACAATCGCAACTCCAAGCTTCATCGCAAGCGATACTAAAAGCGACTTCACAAGTACAAAAGTGCGCTATCACACAACCTCATCCTATTTTACAAGCGCAACTTCAAACTACATCGCAAACTCCATTCCAAACTACTTCGCAACCACATATTCGTGCACCTTCACAAGGGCAACCTAACATCACTTCACAAGCGCTAATTTATTCTCCATTACCAACGCATTTTCAAGCCACATCACAAGCGCAATCAAGCGGCACCATAATAGCGCAACCAAACACCACTTTAATAGCACAATCCAGAGCCACTGCACGTACTCAACCAAGTGCCAACTCACATTTGCCAAATACTGTACTCCAAATCACTCCGCAAGCTCAACCAGGAGCCATTTTAAGAGCACAGCCCAGTGCCATTTCGCTAGGGCAACCAATTGTAATTTCACAAGTGCACCCAGCTATATCCCACTCTAAACTTCCCAGCACTTCACAAGTAATAATCCATAATATATCCTCTCCACATCATACGTACGCCCATTCCAGTCCGCGCACCCATCACCGTTTGATAATAAGAAACCCGGCTCAGAGCGCTTACGGGTCCGATAGAAAAGACACGACCACTGCCATAATACAGGGCAACACCGCGGGCTTCGGTGCGAATCTTTCTAAACCCAAAACCGATCAGTATCCAAATACATCCACGGAAGGAAGCTTGGTCGCCGCGCCTCCGACGTTGATCCACACCACGAGCACGGTCACTCTCGCTACCGGCAATACCCTTGTAATGCCTCATTACAAGACCACAGTATTCAAGAACTTGTCGACTCTTTCGGCACCCACGCGGCTGGTGTTGCCGCCGCCCACCACCGCCGCCGTCGAGCCGGTAATGGCCAGGCGGCCGGTGGCGAGTTTCTCCGCGCGACGGTCTTTCCCGACGACTAGTGCAAGTGGGAATCCGACGAACGTGCATCGCCACGTGATCCGCACTATCCCGCGCCACGTTCTCGGCACGCATCTCCAACCGTTCGTGTCGCGCTCCACGCCTCACGTCTCTACGTCCTCCTCGGACACAAACACAATCAAAATATTGTCTCACATCTCACTAAATGATCAAAAGACGATTCAGCCTGAGTGAATCTACCTACCCCTCTTGTACATAGTTCGCTCCCGGAAATAATTAGAGTACATTCATAGAAGACATACTTTTCAATTGCTCTCTATGTAAGTATGCAAGAATAAACTTTCGATACTATGGAATACATGTTGTAGTGTAAACGTGCACATTTTAATCATTCAGATATCAAGTATGTAATAACGCTTCTCGCTACTGTATTGTAATGTATGTTGTATTTAATGTAGTAGTTACCGATTTCGAAGGTTATCGTATTTCAGATGTAGGGCATAGATAAGTCATGATTTAGGACGTTTTGATGTTGTATTAATTGTTACAGTATATGTGTCAGTAGTTTCATAAATTATACGAACTATTAATGTCTATAATGATTAAGTGATATCGTAGTCACAGCTGCTACACATTTATTTGTCATATCTGGTTATCGGCATTGTATATATACTTCTTTTTGGTTATTGATGGGGATGCATTACAAGTTTTGTATAAAATGTTACGGATTCAATATGAATTGAAATTGTTTTGTATCATCCTATTTTGAACGTGTGTATGATAAAATTATACGACCTTTTATATCGAAGGCACAGCTAATTGATATTTTATTAGTCGTTGGTGGTTTACGAAATTGTATATATACTTCATTTTTGTTTAATTTACGATATATAATTGAAGCTTTCTGACTGTATTCGTTTTTTTAGGTGTTGCATATTGAAATATATATCTACTTATTGTTAGCTTGTAAGATTTAATATTTAAATATTAGGCCTGGCGTGCATAACAAATATATTCTTAATTGAAAGTAATGCTTGATGTATAGTTTATTTGATGTGTTGTGCAAGTCAGCCTATATAAGTATACTTAATGAATATGTCGATAAATTAACTTTGAGACTGCGTGACGTGGTAATGGTAGGCAATTTATATAATTCTGGGTACGATTATAACTACTGCGTCAGAAAAGTGAAAGCAAGGTATTTAGGTTAGTATTTGAACAGTCTTAAAGTTAAAAAAGATTCGATTCGTGGTGTAGTGCATTGAATACATCATAATTTTGAATATAACTTATGCCATTATTAGTTAGTTTATACATTAGTTTGTACATAATATTTTGTCTAAATTTATTTAATATTGTTAGGTACGCGAAGACATCCTGTCTCATTTTTTAGGTTTTCTTTGTTAATTGTTCCCAAAGAATTCCGGAATTTCTAAAAATATTTGTCTTATTGAGTAGAAAGATACTAATTACATAAATGCATGTTTAGATGTTTTTATGTATAAATAGATATATACTTCATTCAGATAAATGTCCATTAAATATTAATTTTAAAATCATGATATAAATATTAATTCTTTTAAATACAATGCTTTATTCAATGTTTGGTAACATTGAATTGATTACACGTTGAACCCATTCGGTGTTGAGCTTAGATCATCCGAGCGTGGATCTTTGGGGATCAAAGAGGATACAAGTGGATATTTGAGCTGCGTCCAAATATTTGGTTCGGCACATTCCCAGTTTGCAAAAAGCGCGCATAAACTGAAATGTTTGTTGCAGCCGGGAGTAGGCATGATCTTGAGATTAGGCGGGTCTATACCACGATGCTAACAAGGGCCCTTATTCTCTATGACGATAACTTAACACGTTAAGACAAGAGTTTGTCATAGTGAATAAGGGCCAAGGTGGGACATGCGTACCACTCGTAATTTAAAAAATAATCAGTTCTGAAATATGTAAATCTGTGTCTATTTATTAGGATGTAATGATAAAACCAAATAGTATAATAGAAGATTTGATGTTTAAATATCATATTTAGTGGCTTTTCTGATGTTATCAAATAAACATATTAATCTTTGTGTGAAAGTATTGACTAGAGTACCTATTAGAAATCATAGAAAATAGTTTTACTAAACAAACATAATAATTCACTTAGTAGTTGAGGAAATGAGATATCTCTACCTACCTATTCTATTTATTATCATAACCGTACTTGAAATGGTTTTCTTAACATATAAATAATATCATAAAAAATAAGATCTCATTAATTAATAATTGGATAACTTATAATAAACAAGGTTATGTCGATGTTCTTGTTTCACAGACATGCAATATGATGTTAATTTTCACAAAAAAATCTTGTCCTATTAACACTTGTAACATATTTTGGACTTGCATAGCGCGTTTATATTCATGATAAGTAGGCTGAGGACAGTACATGAACATTTTTACACTCGTTCTTAAAGAAGAAGCACTTAATGCGGAATTACGTTTAATGAGAGTTAAATAACGAACAGACAGAAATCAATTCAGTAAATTTTCGTATTTGAATTACCTATGGATCGTGTCGTCCGAAATAAAGTTTTTATTTAATACATTGTCAACACGCAATGAATGTATAGAATAACACGCCCAATTGCACACTATTACAATCGGTTTTAGCATTCTATTATATTCTATATTTTACATACCTAACTTCGATTTATATCTAATGTACTTTTTTATTAATGTATTAGCTCTTGCCCTACCAACGTTTAGAATTTCCAGGCTTACAATTTACATGTATGGAATTGAAACCAAAACATCACGAATTCAAATAGGTACCTACCATGCAATTTGAATGTTTATTTGTGATTTGTTAGTTTTCTATCTAACTAAATTATTAAAATTTATTTCAAGTTGGCTCATGGCATACATTTATTTATTACTTTAAATAGTCAACATTTTTTTTGGTAATAGTTATTATTTAAAAAACCTAATTGTTGTATATTTTAAGTTTAGTGTTTATTGAATGCATTTATAAATTTATCTCAAAAATGTATCGTTGTACATGTTTGCGGTGTGTATGACACTTTGTATTTTTGTTTTCATTAAGAAAGAATGTATAACACTTTGTAGTAAGTAGCTTAAACATTTTTCTTCGTAGTTTTTGTTTTCATTAAGAAAGAATGTGATAAATACTTGTAATAATAAACTTTTCTTCTGAAATAAAATAGTGTTTCATTTTGTAGTACTTCAAGCTATACCTACGCATGCATACTACCTATTTTTTTAAAAATTGTTACCGTTTGCCCCCACGCTGTGGCCGTTACGGGGCAGTGGTCCAACTGCTCTGTCCAATTACGTTATTCTTAATGACTACGGACCTTTACTAGGGGTCGTGGTCAATATTGCACAATATACGTTGGTATCAGGATAAAATTTTTTACCACAAAAAAAATAGTAGAATTTGAAAATTAACACAGATGTTGATAGTAAGTGACACGTGATTTTACATATGTATGAAAAAAGACAACAAGATGATTTGAATTGAGTAATAAAATAGTTATTATTCTCATAAGTGGCCAGCACCTCTCAAAGTAGGTAGGTAGTAAGTAGGTTTGATAAACGCGGAGTAGAACATTTGAAGAAGTGGTATTCGTGTCTATATTGCAATATCATGTATTGTGAGTAAGTATGTACTTTTTGAATATCGGTGACGGTAATAATTTCAATACTAATAAAGCCTTAATTTGTGTAGTAGGAATAATTTGATGTAACATAACAAACACTAACTGTTCATATTATAAGTATAGATAAATCGTGTTATGAATTTATTGAGTTTGATTTAGCTTAAAATGTATTTTTTTATTTTTTAAATGTATTTTTACGGTTTTTACGGTTCATTTTTGTAGCCAACTGTAATATTTCTGCCGTTTTAAGAATCTGCCGTTTTAAGAATCTGCCATTTCCAGAATCTGCCATTCACCGAATAAACGCAACTATCTTTGCAGTTGGACCACGGCACCATAGTACAGTTCCCAGGTCCAATTGAAACAATTTCAAATAATACAACTGCAATTATTGTAACCACGTGTGCATTACTCCAGCAGGAAATTTTCTTTTAGAACGAATTGAGTTCAACCATGGACGAAGAAATACAATAGACAGCTAATCCCATGGGAGCATTCTAATCAACATCTAAAACGAATATATTTTCAATTATTTGTATGGTAAAATTCATCGATTGATATCTATTTTTTTTTAGAATTATAAAAATTGTTCACAGTGTAGTTTTATCAATTTTGTTTCACAGCGGTATTACACCACATTTTACGAGCCTGCTAATAGATGGCGTGTAACTAAACTCTAAATAAACGTACGTAAAATACGATGTAACGCATCGTTGTTTAACTAGATGGCGCTTATCATCAAAGTAAGTATTATTTCTATTTCAGACAGGTACCTACAGACTATAGGAATATTGAAAACTCCGGTATTTACTTTTCTAGTTTATGTCATCAAAGTAAGCAGGTTAAATCGTTAAAATATATACCTACCAGAAAATAGAATATTGAAATACAGAGAAAGACTAGAGAATACAGAGTTGACTGCTGATAGGAGTGACAGGAAGAGGAGAATATGTTGTGCCAAACCCATCTAGAGTAGGATATGGACAGGAGAACTATTTCATATATATATATATATATATATATATATATAGTTCATATCTTTCGTCACAGAATAATAAATAGTACTAGCGTACAGAAGGATCACTCTCTAACCTAATTACATTTTAAAAACTAAAAAGAAAGAAAATCGACTTTAATGAAGAATATGATTCAATTTCGTTAACCTGGATGACGTATTTTTTCCAATTATTTTGATGACAGATGGACGGGCAGACAGACAGACGCGGGACCCTATATGGGGTCCGTTTTCTCCTTACTTTTGAGATATACACCCAAATCGCTTCAAGTGTGCCTATAATATTTGAAGAGTTCCCTCGATTTTTTCAGGATCCCATCATCAGATCCTGACCTGATGACAGGGGTCTTTTTCTTTATTTTTGAGGTAATACAGCCTAAAATACCCTTATCGCTTTAAGTGTGCCTACAATATTTGAAGAGTTCCCTCGATTTCTCTAGGATCTGATCATCAGATCCTGACCTGATGACAATGGGATCACCTAGGAAGTATACCGACCCTAAAAATACCCAAATCACTTCAAGTGTGCATATAATATTTGAAGAGTTCCCTCAATTTCTCCAGGGTTCCATCATCAGATCCTGACTTGATGACAATGGGAACACCCATGACAATGGGAAGACCCTTTAAAAAAAAAAATCTAAATCGGTCCAGCCGTCTTTGAGTAATCAGGGAACATACATTAAAAAAAAACGTTCCGACGATTTGAGAACCTCCTCCTTTTTTTTAAAGGCGGTTAAAAAGCCATGTTTCGGTACAAAAATGTACTTACTGCGGTATTACACCACATTTTACGAGCCTGCTAATAGATGGCGTGTAATTAAACTCTAAATAAACGTACGTAAAATACGATGTAACGCATCGTTGTTTAACTAGATGGCGCTTATCATCGAAGTAAGTATTATTTCTATTTCAGACAGGTACCTACAGACTATAGGAATATTGAAAACTCCGGTATTTACTTTTCTAGTTTATGTCATCAAAGTAAGCAGGTTAAATCGTTAAAATATGTACCTACCAGAAAATAGAATATTGAAATACAGAGAAAGACTAGAGAATACAGTTAACTGGATGACGTATTTATCGTGCCACGCTCGATTGTAGGAAGATGGTCAGTCTGTTGTATTTCTTTCGTCCATGGTTCAACTCCAATTTCAACTCGTTGAGCTAAATGGATTTTTTTTCTGACTATTTCAACTTTGTAACTTTTTTGTGAAAGTTGAAATAAAATGAATATTTTTAAGTTAAGTGAAACAAAATATTGTTAAATTGTGTATAATGTATGTTTGTTCCGCCACCAAATTTTATTTTATAATTATTTTTATCCCGATATTCTCACGAGAAACTGCCTTCCGCATTGTACGCTGTGGGTTCGATTCCCACCCTTTTAGATTGTGAAAGGGCTCATCCGGGGAAGTACTACCACTATCCTTATCTCAGCCGCCAAGTAGCATTGCTGTGTACCGGTTTGAAGGGTATGGTTGCCGGTGAAATTACGGGGACGCGAGGCTTAACACCTATATGCTAAATGCAGTGCCGCGTAGACTATGTTCTTTGTGGATGTGACCAACGTAGTAAATAAATAAATATTACAGGACATTAATTTCACACAGCGCCATCTAGTCCCAAACTAAGCATAGCTTGTAATATGGGAACTAGATTACGGATAGAATACACTTTTTTTTTTGTAAATACATACTTATCATACAATACAACACCCAAACACAGAACAAGAATCTACATTCATCACATAAATGTTTGTCCTGGGTGGGAATCGAACCCACAACCTACAGCGCAGAAGGCAGAGCTACTACCAACTGAGCTGTGAGGCTTGTTAAAAGTTAGAAGTAAGGCATTGTTATAGGTAAGAGATGCACTAAACATCAAAATAGCAAAAACTTAAACCCTCTATTTAGTATGACCACGGGAAATTCCCTGATTCCTACCAGTAGGTACCCCAATGGTATGTCCAATGGGTAAGTATATATATAAAAGAA
Organism: Venusia cambrica; assembly: GCA_951394065.1. Lineage (NCBI taxonomy): Eukaryota > Metazoa > Arthropoda > Insecta > Lepidoptera > Geometridae > Venusia > Venusia cambrica. The sequence goes on from OX596034.1 coordinate 16,162,565, forward strand.
AATAAAAATATCGATGATAATACATGATTTTATAACATTTATTTAATAGTATTACATGATTTTATTCATACTTAGTACCTATATGGTACATACTTATTTTTTGCATTGATTAAGCACAGAATTAGTATGTGAGAAGATAGCAAAGTATTTTAACTGTACTTGTACGGTATAGTTTGATTATATTTGGTAGATCGTTCGAAGAATTTTACTGTAAGTCAGCTACTCGCACGGAACTTGTCAAAACCTTCGTGCTTGTATTGTTGTACTTACTACAAAATACTGCTGTCTTTTACTATATTACTTATTTGTAATGCATATGCAATAACCACTATATAGTACCTACTACCTACATTATAATTGTAGATCATTTAAATGTAATATTTTATCAACATCGAATAAACATTTAAAGCAATTCAAAAGACGCGGCATGAAACAGTGTCGCCATAGAGAAGTTGACATTTTATTCATGGAAAAAAATATTGCTAATAACGTCTACTTCTGAATTTTCATCTTTTATTCCTTTTCACAACTTTCATGCCACGGGCTACACTTATACATATTTCCTTAATATAATAAATTCAAAGACCAATAGTTGGTAAAATAATAAAAAAAATACACATCCAATTTATATTTTGGAGTCGAAATATAAATACTTAATGTCATATTGTCTAAAATATGACTTTTAATAAAAAATGACGATACCTACAAATTCTACATAGTAGGTCTTGCCTCAACTCAATGGCTGCCTGATGACTATTACTAGAAACGAACATTTCTACATTGGCAAATCGTAAGCCCATTACCCTGATAATATCTAATACGCATTAACTTTTACATCAAGAAGCATTTTGTGATAATTATCTTGCCTACTATTTTTATTACTAAGAATAAACGCTTATTTTACGATCTCTGAGTTATCAGACAGATATATAAATATCCTTCTTTCTCTATATGTAAACAGAAATTGAGAGTCTGATTTTATCTGATTTTAATTGTCAAATAGCGGCCTAGACTTAATATGGCTTTTAATTGTCAAATAGCGACTCGGACATAGTATGGTTTTTAATTATCAAATAGCGGCTCAGACACCGTGAAATGGGGCCTAAATTATGTGCAGTTATTAAACTTCTCAAAACGCTAAAGTAATAATCCCCTTTGACGTGGATTTCGGGACTTTAGTCTACCATTGAGCTACCGTTGGTTTTCCGGTAAATAAGCATTTTTATAATTAATAAAGTCATATGCAATATCATCCTAGTTAAATTAGAAAATGCTATGTGTCACTCAGTGATATGACGTAATAATACTATTTCTGTGGACAAATTGTTGTAAAATTCATCCATCCTATATGCAGAAGAATTAGATGCTGAAAAGCATGCCTTCGATGGATGTGTAGAGAGCAAGTTCAGTCTCTACATATTCTGGCATAATATTGTCCAGGCTATCGATCTCGCTGGATCCGGTCTCGATCTGAGAAATGCGCTTGTCTAAATCCGCGACCATTTCTTTTTCCTTCTGAATCATCTCGAGAGCTTTGTCCAAGTCTTTCTTTTCAATGATTTCCTCCTTGTGCACGCTGTACAGGTAATGCTCCCTCAGCGGCTGAAACATTACAAGTTTTTTATTTATTTATTGTACGACGGGTATGCACTTGGCCTTCATCTCACCTGGTTATAAGTTGGCATAAGGCCGAAGGTGGAGGCGCACTTCACCCGGAATCCTCAACTAACTGAGGAACTGGTTATTTTACCTCAAAATGCCGGAACACAACAATATTTAAGAAATCTATTATGGCGACAGAATTAGTTAAGATGGTGGTGGCCAGGCGGACTTAAATAAAGTCCTACCACCAACCAATCCAAGCACAATATATTGTACTCCTCATGGGAATCGAACCCAGGACCTCTGGATCTGAAACCAGTGGGTTGAACCACTAGACCACTGAGGCGGTAAAAAAACATCAAGGTTTTACTAGCTTAACTATTGGTTAGATAAAGAAAGGTTGAGATTGCAGAACTTGTGTTTTACCTACACTTTTAAATCAATTCATACTTACTTTTAAACTTTAGAATTTAACGTAGTTTTTCATGATGATATTTTTGACGGCGTAAGTTACCTCTAGCCGTGCCATTCGCGGCTTAAGAAACGACCCCTTCAACTCAGCTCGTGGATGACGTAAGAGTCGACTAAGTTATTTTTCAACAGAAGCATCTTCTTTCTGTATACAACCCAACACCGTTACTGCGATCATCAATCCGCATGCCACGCATGGTGATTATTGCAAAACCCTCAAATATTATTATTATAAATTAATGAACGAGCAGCTAAAACTGATGTGTTTATATAACAGTGTTGGAATTCTAAAAGCCTTTGTTCATGTTTCAGTGACAGACTTTAAACTCTGTTAATAAGGCGGCATTGGTTTTGGAGGCTCTGTCCAACAGTGGACACTAAAGGCTATTGATGTTGATGTTACCTCCATGGGGCTAACAGTGTGTTCAGAAGCAGTGGCCCCGGGTGTGAACACAAACGGCTTGAAGAAAGACATGCTTGTGTCCGGGGTAGCCGTGAAGTAATGCACGCTGATACCCGGAGTCAGACGGGACACCTTCAAACAAAGCACATGACCACAATGAGGCAATTGTACTCAATCAGAGCCAAATTCAAATCAAATTCATCAATTTTAACAAGCCTCATAGCTGTTGGTAGCTCTGCCTTCTGCGCTTTAGGTTGTGGGTTCGATTTCCACCCAGGACAAACATGTGTGTGATGAATATACATGTTTGTTCTGTGTTTGGGTATTGTATCATGTACGTAATAAAAAAAAAGTATTCAAGAATTATATCCGTAATCTAGTTCCCATATTACAAGCTATGCTTCGTTTTGGGCTATTAATATATACATATTACAGAACGTTAATTTTACACAGCGCCATCTAGTCCCCATACTAAGCATAGCTTGTGGGAACTAGATTACGGATACAATACTAAAATACTTTTTTTTTTGTTGTAAATACATACGTACTATATGATACCACATCCAAACACAGAACAAAAATCTATTTTCATCACACAAATGTTTGTCCTGGGTGGGAATCGAACCCACAGCCTACAGCGCAGAAGGCAGAGTTGCTACCAACTGAGTTATGAGGCTTGTTAATGTTTTTTTATTAAATACTCAATTGTCAAACGCAAAAAAAATTCTAACAATATAAATACTCGATAAATTCTCACTGAAATTCGCAAAGCTCGAAAGGCTGCCAGAATTGCTTGCAAGCTGGAGGCCGTTTACACATTTACATAACGTGACCTCAAACATTAATGCAAAACTTGTCAACTAGGAGACGGGACAAGCAAGTAGCCCACCTGGTGTTAAGTGCATCTTGCCTATAACAATGCCTTAGTGTGTAGATCACATCCACAAAGAACATAGCCTACACGGCACTGCATTGCGCCCGTCAACTTCAGGCATAAAGGTGTTGAGCCTCGCGTTCCCGTAATTTCCCCGGAAACCCTTCAAACCGGAGCACAGCAATGCTGTTTGGCGGCCGGTATGGTGGTTGTCCATGAGGTCACGGGTTCGATCCCCAGAGGGAGCCATATTGTGCTTGGTTTGGTTGGTGGGAGGATTTTGTTTAAGTCCACCTGGCCACCACCATCTTACCTAATTCTGTCGCCATAACAACAATTCTTAAAAAAAATATCGTGTTCCGGCATTTAGAGGTAAGATAGCCAATTCCTCAGTTTGAGGATTCCGGGTGAAGTGCGCCTCCTTCGGCCTTATCTCAACTTGTTAACAGGTGAGATGAAGGCAAAGCGCTTCCCCGTCGTACAAAATATCACACAAAAATATATCGGATTAGATTCTACATGTACCTGACTTCCCTGAGTAGGAAAGGGATCATCACATCCGCGGCAAATGCGATGGTCTTTTTGCCTGAGAACCGTCATCATCCTCTTGATATCGAACTTGCAATCTTTGATTCCCTCCAGTAACAGTCTTTCTCCCTCTTTCTGTCTGACCTCGTCACCGCCGGATGAGAATATTTTGGAGAAATTGAATTCGCCCTGCAACACCGAAGAAATTGTTACACGGATAAAGTGACGTAAAAGCTACAAAGCTTTAATAGTTTCGTCGCTATGGGAAATAATCTTAGTTCATATCTACAAAGCCACTTTTTTACTGCATCTGTGGTCTAGTGGTACATTAGTGGTAGGCCTTTGTTTAAGTCCACCTGGCTAGCTACCACCATCTTGCCTAATTCTGTAGCCATAACAACAATTTTTAAATTGTTGTGTTCCGGCATTCAGAGGTACGATAGCCAGTTCCTCAGTTTGTTGGATTTCGGGCGCAGTGCGCTCCACCGCACCGCCTTATCGTAACTTGAAAAATCAGGTGAAATGAAGGCCAAGCACCTCCCAAGCAAGGCTGCTTCTTCGTAGACTGCACAATCGCTTACCATCAGGCGAGATTGCTTTCAAATGTAAGTCTTTTTTTATTTTTTTTATACAACTTGGAGACAGGGTCAAGTAGCCAACCTGGTGTTAGGTGCATCTCTTGCCTATAACATTGCCTTACTACGTAGGTCACATCCACAAACAATAAAGCCTACACGGCACTTCATTACGCCCGTCAACTTGAGCCATAAAGGTGTTAAGCCTCGCGTACCATTATCACCGGCAACCATACCCTTCAAACCGGAACTTCGGCGATCGAAATAGGTATGGTGGTAGTAATTCTCCGAACGAGCCCTTTCACAAGCGGCTTCTACTACTCATGCGTACTGCTATATACAAATAAACACCTCTCCACTCCACAGGCCAACTCGCTGCGTTTTAGCTTGCAGATCACTGGAATGCTTATCAAACTTGGTTGTGATCGTCAGCCCGTTAGAGATGTTCCTGAAGCCAAGCACCAGCTCAGCCACCCAGAACTTGCCGCTTGTTTCCAGCACCCACGCTTGTTTGCTGTCGACGATTAGGAACGAGTTGTGGTAGTAGAGATCTTCATCGTCCTCTGCGCATGGCCCGCCTTGGCCGTACTGCTCGAGCAGCGATGTGATCACATCTAAAGCTTGCTCGGCCGTCCCCCCCCTTTCCAAACCAAGCCTGCGAATTACAGGACATTATTTTTAATATTGCTTGTCATATGGAAACTAGATTACGGATAGAATACTTAAATACTTTTGTAAATACATACTACATTATACAACACCCAACCACAAAAAAAAACATCCATATTCATCACACAATTGTTTGTCCTGGGTGGGAATCGTACCCACAGCCTACAGCGCAGAAGGCATAGTTACTACCAACTGAGCTATGAGGTTTGTTAGATTATTGCAATAGAAAAGTTGTAATTTTGGATGTAGATATATAAGAATGAAGCTTGGTGTATTTTGTTATACTGGGAAATCATAATTTGGATTTACTACCAGCGTCAAGCTGTTAGCATCAAGCTTATGCAGAAAGACACAGAAAAAATTTGTTGTCAGGGCAGTGGCCCGTGGCCTGCACGCTTACTGCGCACGTTGGTATGAAAACATTCAACCCGCAAACATCCCTGCACTGCAGCCCCAATACCACCCTGTACATTGTTAGGTATACTGGACGCAAATGGCGCCGAACGTCGCGAGCATATACTTCATCCACAGGCTTATTTTATGAAAGTCTTTAGGATTATGATATATAAAATTATGTACCTAATTATTTAATGGATCACAAAAAACTAAATAGCCCGAGGTTCCTGCCTCCTTGTGTGCTGGTCGCGATTCCAAGCAGGGAGTGGATTGACGTATCGAAATGATTCTCAAAATGTTTAATTAATAAACGCATTATGACTTTCGACTGATTCCGGACGGTTGATTCCACTGATTGGTTATAAAATATCTTGTTGAACGGTTAGAATAGAAAACTTTGAGCCCACTTTTCGCAAATTGATCCGATCTGCATAGCCATTATCTTATTTATTACGTAATCGTTCAGACAAAGTGCAAGCAGACGTCTATTTTCATACGTGGCGAAGTTGCGAATTTTCCCTGCGGTTTTCAAATCCATGAATGCGCGGCTGGCTAAGTTTTTGTGACGTCGATTAAATGGGGTGCCCGCGTGGCGCCTCCTGGCGGCGGCGTCGGCGCACGTCCATGTCTCTGAGGTCAGACGGTGGACGATTATGTCCCTTAAAAAAATGCCCGCGCAGACTTTTTATATTTCAGACGTCACACCAATTGTTTTTATTTGGAAATGCTTTCCGATCATCGTTTTCGATATGTCAAGGAAACAAAAGAATTAAAGTTTACCAAGCTTTTGAGTCGAGTTTGAGTAAAATCCGTGTGTAAAGCAAGTAAATCCATTTACCTAACCAAATCCATTCCCAGTAGTCGTTTCACCCGGCCATCTCCGTCGCCCTCGTTATAATTGGTCCACACAGCCTCATTCCCGATAGCCACGTTCTTGTCGTTAGCACCCATCTCTGCCCCCCACATCCAAGCAGGCTTGCTTAGAATTACGTTGTTGATCGGGGCAAGAGTTTCATCGATCATGATGTAGGTGCACTGAAATTTGAACTGGCTTGAGAACGAAAACGTTGAGGTCCAATACCGGATGGGCGGGCTTTGGTAGCTGCATTTTTTATAATTTATTTATTTATCTTAGGAAGACTAACAGCTTTGTACGCAAATAATAGGAATCAAAAATAGAATCAAAAGAGCCTTATGTAGTCTCCACACATAGAACTAAACTATTCAGGGGCAACAAATTAAATACTATAAAAAATGTATGCAACATTAATGACATGAGAGGTGGTAGGCAACATGATATAATAAAGTTTACCTATATAACTTTTCATAAGAGATAGCCCGAAAAAAAAAGACAGATTGGTTGCGTAGGTGGAGGTTTGGTTGCGTACCCTGAGGATCAATGGAGGAAAAGGAGAAAAAAAAAACCTTTGTCGTTCTAACCAAGATCGCAGAAATACATTAACAATAGTAAAGTAAGTTTGGTTTCGTTATTGGTAAATAAAATAAAAAATCCTGCATCTTGCAGGGACACTAAGTGATATTTGAAAAACAAAGGAAGCGACTTCACTAGAATCTTAGTAGGATAAGTTCCTTTTTTTTTTTTTAAATTGGGTCCGACTTGCCATGCCAAACAGTATTGTTATCGTAAGTAAGGTAATCCTAAACTTATACCGATAGTAGGTATGCTTTTCTTCAATCGGGCGAGGAAAGATTTTAATTTAAACACATTTTGTTACACTTTTACTTGTCTCATGTACCCAATTATAACAAAAATTCATATCGGTTATCGATTGGCGGAGATATTTATTGCTGTTGTCTGTGGAAGAGTTTTGCTCTCCAGGTCCAAACATCTTAAAACGTAAACATCTTTAAGCAAAATTAAATGGGACCTGTAGAAGGTGGTTACGTGGCCTCTGCTGATATATTGCCCCCACTTGATATTTAATGTATAGAATAACGCCATCTTGCATCTTGCGGCAACAGACAGCACGAGTGACCTGTCATATTTAATTAACAATCAATACACCTGCGGGCCTAGCACGGGGATTTCATCTCTACTCTACCCTAGAATAGAGAAGACAGTTTCTTGTCTTCGTAATCTTTCTTTTGCCCGAAGACGCCGTTTCTCAAAGCAAACTCTAGAAAGCAGTTTCCTCGTAGACAAGCTCTTTCTATAGCAACGGAAACGAAACCACAGATCAAATATAAAATGTTGTAAGAAGTTCGTTCGTTGCGTTTCATTACCCACAAAATGTCAACACGAAACAAGAAATACAGCTTATACGTAAAACGAAACGTTTTACATTTTTCCATTGCTCCACAGTCTTGTGGGGCCCTAGCTCCTTGAGTGCGCCTTGAAGACGCACCCATTCTTCATTGTGGGCCCGACGTCCCAGGGGCCCGGTATATTCTCCCAAGGCGAACATAATATTATGTGTGGACATGTAGTCCACTAATGTATTTACTAATATTATGTTCCATAACCATTGCAAGACTTCGAAACTATTTCATCCATCCATACTATCCTTATTTGATATCTATCTCATAATGGGAAAGACACCTATGTCTTACTAGCTTCATTGAAATTTTCAGACTTGGAGGGACCTTAAAAAGAAAGCCCGGATCGATGGTGCTCGGCACAATCTTAACAAACACAAATTTGTTACAAAAAAGTTGCGCCTAAACTCGGCCTCCGGCAAATCGAGAGCTACTGTGAGCTCTCGAACTGCGATTATTTCACGTCTCCGGTCGTTTTTCTCCTCGTACTGGCTCAGAAGCCAATTTCTTCCACCGTTCATAGTAACCGTAAAAAATATTCACTAAATTATGCGAGAGAAACGCTTCTCTAGGTCTCGAGAGGTGTAGATAATTTTAGAAGAAATGTTTCTATTCTCAAACGTCAAAAGTAGAGTAAATTGAATGGCATGCTCGCAGTGGTAGACTCATGTCTAGAGACTAGAAAACATTTCTATCCATTCATTCTTTCGAACGCCATGTTCCCGATCGAAGAAAACTTTCTACTCTCTACACCTAAATGTCATTTTTAATCTATTCTACCCTAGACAAGAAACCCCATGCTAGGCCCGCTGGGGGCATCTCAATCTTTTGTTTTTCGAAGTAAACACGTGCCGGTAGAGTTTTTGTCAGTACGCTTCATCTAATAGTTTTTTTTATGCAAATACGGACAGATGTCCGTTTTTGTATGTACATTTTTCCATGTACAATTTAAATGTAAATTTCTCCACAGGATTTCAAAGGAAAATTGATAAAACGTTTGTATTTTAGTATTGACTTTGGTTGTTTTTAGATTGTGTAGTATTTGTAATTTGCCCCCTCACATTGCCTTAAGTATGGCCCGGGGGCCATATAAAATGTAAGAGTAATATTTCTTTCCTAAAATAATGATTTTAATCGTTTGAGATGTCTCGGCAAAGAGCATTTGGTTGTTTTTAGATTGTGTAGTATTTGTAATTTGCCCCCCTCACACTGCCTTAAGTATGGCCCGGGGTCCATATAAAATGTTAGAGTAATATTTCTTTCCTAAAATAATGTTGTTAATCGTTTGAGATGTCTCAGCAAAGAGTATTGTCTCCATCTGCGAAGGAAAACTTGTGATTCTGAACACATGCAAAAAGGCTGTGGCTATAAAAGGCAGTACAATCATTTCATGCAATGCCACTGACCCCACAGAACAATACTACCGAGAAGAACGACCACTTCATACTTCAAATTGGCTAACACGAGCACACTAGCGCTCCCAATTAAACCAACCGCAACTAATATTAGCGCGGGATATTTAAACTTTATCTAAATATAGGTACTGAATATAGGTAGGTACGATACTACTACTCCTTACTAACAAAATAATGAATACAGAGTGTATTCATTATTTTGTTTTGGATAAGAATTAAAAAACAATGTTGTGATTTAAACATGTTTTAGTATATTTATTTTACGAGATAATATTTTTTTGGACGCCTCTTCACTTCTCGCATTTTGCGCACGTATAATAATTGCCTTTCCCCACCATGTTATAAAACCTGGGTATCACCTCGTAAGATTGTATGTTTCCTAAGTAAGTGAGTCTATTTCTCAAAAGTAAAAGTAACACAGCACTACACAACACAAAGCGTCAATTTCGCTATGGAGTCTCTATCTCAAAAATACGTATTATAGCGTCTATTTCGCAGAATGTAGCGTCCACTATTTCAAAAATAAGAGTTTCACAACATATTTTACAGCACACACATATTACACAAATAGCGTCTATATCGCGAAGGAGTCTCTTTCTCAAAATTTACACAAGAAGTATACTTAACTAGGACACTTTTAGATCTTTAAACGCAGTTATTAACAATTTTTTCTAGTAGTAAACAAACCGGCAACCGGCAAAACAACCACAAAATCAGCCATTTTATTTTCGTTCAAAGGAAAAGAGTTGCCACCGCCACATACTAAATCCTACCCTTCCTTAAAATCAAAATTAATAAAGTGACTATTTCGGACCTTTATTTCATATTTTGCGATTCATACTGGTATATTCCTTACTTGACACTAATTGTTTTAATTTTATTTATTAAAATAATGATTCATTGTCTAAGCAAAATCTACCAATTATGGTACATATAGTCCACGTGGCAAGTAGTAGTGTTGTCTCGTTATTTTGTAGAGCACTGTCTTTTTTTTTGCAAATCAAACCTGTGCTGGCATTGGTTGGTTTAAGAGCTGACCCCCCCTGACTGACCCTGACCAAAGTACCCTAGGTGAGACTTAATCGTTGCCTGTAGTTTTACCAGAACACATCCAGCCGATTCCTGGACCCAAAAATAAAACTTGCAATCGAGGACGAAAGGCACCCAAGGCAAAAGTGATCACAAGTTCAGACCACCACTGATACCTGACACCTCAGATACACCCTGTTTAGTCTATGAAACGAATGATTCTAGAGATGAACGAGGAGATGGGTGGATTCAGTGCCTGAGCTGCAATTTATGGGCCTTATTAATTTATAAAAGAAATATAATTATCCTTATATTTAATATTTTATTCTTTATATATAAATATGAAGAAAGAAATTACATCTGTAATTTCTGTCGATCAGGTCAATACATTTGATATGCCCCCCGGGGGCCATATAACCCTCGCATGATGCCAATTTTGCATTTTTTAAGAAAACATAGATTTTTGAATTATTCATTGTAGTTTCATTTATTTCACCTTTTAATACGTGTAGGCAGATAAATAACGAAAGCCATTAGGTATTAACATGATTTCTCATGCAAGTAATCTTTTTTGAAGAGGTCAAAAACAAAGTGGGGGGCACGTTACCACCTTCTCTATTGATACGCCGTTTCCAATCAAATAAACATTAGAATCGGTTCCGAATTCACGAAGATATTGCGTTACGTACTTACAAGCTTGGGAAGACGCCTAAAAATACCCAGATTATAATAAATTGCAATATTTTGCACAAAAAATTATATACATAAATATATTTTTTATTTACAAACCAAACAATTTATACACTTTTTTTTTAAATACATACTTATCATTTAATACAACACCCAAACACAGAACAAACATCAATATTCATCACACAAATGTTTGTCCTGGGTGGGAATCGAACCCACAACCTACAGCGCAGAAGGTAGAGTTACTACTATGAGGCTTGTTAATACAATAATGACAAACCTTTAGTTTAGGAGGTCTCAATCCGCCCTCAAAGTACACGACTTCCTGAACCTCATGTTGCGGACGATCAGAGTTCTTCCCAAAGATAACATTCCCATCTTCAGCAAAAGGTGGCAGGACCACGAAGGTATCACACGACTGCGGCGGCTGCATGATGAACGTTTACTGAATCTAAAAAAACGTATTCTTAAACGGTGACGTAACTGACCCAACTTCACATCGCTTCTCTGAATCTTCTAGAAAAGAAACTGACAAAACGTCAAAAGCTGACGCGACGACTACAAAATTAAATCGTACCAATCTATCTGTATTTCATGTTTTACTATTAATGCTTTGGCTGCCATGGGACAATTTAAATGCCACAAATCAATCGTTCATATCCTATTACCCGACTGCGGCGAAGCAATAAGGAGGTTTATGTGTTTGACCGGTATGTATGTGGGTACCTATGTATATTCATCTGTTCCCTCATAACTTCTATTCTTATTTGACAAATGTTTTCAATATTGAATACATTAATTATTTATATTACGTCATGTAAGTTGCATATTTATTCAAATGTAACAATAAACATTGATTATTTTGCCCTTATCAATTTCATAAGAGAATATTTTCTTGTTTCATAATTTTTAGAGCGTAATTTTTCAGTAATTGGGTTTTCGTTTTTGAGCTCTTTTTTTAGTTTTTCACTCTATTGTACTTGTTGTACACATTTTATAATCAATTATAAAAGTAGACTTTTGAATTTTAGAAAATTGTAAAAGCATACCCCTCCTTCTTAGGCAGTCGGGTAATTAAACAAACTATGAGAACAGTAATTTCACCATAGTGAGATTTAAAAGATAACAATGTCAGGCTGTCTGTTCAGTATAGAGCAATGTGCATTGAATTATTTATGGGCTTCAAGCAGAGTCAATATAGGGTCTTGAATTGTTTATGGAGGTAAAGTAGATATTGTAAATTTTTTGATTTGAATATCCGAAGTATATTCTGATACTAGAATCAATAGGTGTACCTACATGAATAGGTTTCCTGCTTCTGAATTGAAATTGTTGAATTTATTTCTCCATAATTTACTGGAAGAATGTCTGATTTAAATGCACGAGGTTTGAATACTGATGCATATAGCACACCTATAGAGTTTTTATATTTTTTTACATTCATGTACTATTTATCTACTGTGTCAGTAATCACCAAATTGTTTTTTCGTATAGACATGCTCAAATGATTTTTGTAAATAAAAATGTATCTATGTGGTCTAGGCCCTTTTGCATACAAGTGGTCCAGCAGGTAGGAAAGTGTATGTGGCATGTCATTTATCTTGTATCATCCAGTGTCCACACTAAAAATGAATACTGTCAGAGTTGATAAAATCCCACCTGTCTTGATGTGCAATTTCCTTATGGCACTGACGGGATATTGCAAAAAAAATGTCTACAACAAGTTTAATCTCTCATATTATGTATCATGGTGATGATTATATATATATTTTTATCTGTAATGTTTCATTGTAATGTTATAGAAATTCAGGAAATCAGTTAAGATAGTAGGCCACATATTAGTTTTTGTACTTGTCCTGATAGAAACTTATTATGTTATATACCAGGTCACACAACAAATGGTGTTATAATATTTATTTTACTTTATCTCACATTAGGGTAAAATAACTTACACCTAAATTTCACAATGCTTAGTATCCACTAAGAGATCATAGGTTTGCTGCTACAGGATGGAAAGTACCAGATTAAGTATAAGATGTAGTGCTATTATTTACTCTGTGATTTTAGTCAGTATGTGTGTGTGAGAGAGCAGACCCCCCAGACTAGTACCTACTAGTGCATTGTTAATGTATCATACAATATTCACTGACAGCACTTATTAAACTACTAACACATAGTTTACATACTTATCTATTTACATGTATAGCCAATCAGGCACTAACCTAAGGCTCTACTTGGAAATCACAGATGGAATGACACCTTGCAGTAATTGGTTTCTGAGAATAGGACTTTGCCAACTTAGCTTGTATAGAATAATACAGCCATACAATAATCTTTACTCAGTAGGTATACTTTTACTACTAATTAAACACAAATAACACTGCTGTGATCAAACCTTCAATTCAGTTGAAATTTATGAATGTGTGTGTTGTGGTTTACAAAATTGCGTGCTTGTTGAAGTCTGGCCAAGTTATTGAACAATTTTTTTTTAAACATTATTATGTTACAATGATATCATAGAACCTTATCCCTTCCAGTGTCAAAACCAATATGGTCGAGATTCGAGCAAGCGTCGGAAAGATGGCGCGCACTTTTTTACTAATTCTCAGCTTGCCTTTTACCTTCGTTTTCAAGATGTTTTTAAAAGAAACCTACATGAATATGTTATTGTTTTACAATCTAGACAATATTTACTAACTACTAACATTTTTTTTTATCATTTTACTTAATAACTTTGATGCAATCATAATCTGAAAATTGTTGCCATTTTCCAGCTTGTTCTCTTTTACACCCATTTTTTGTTAATTTAAACATTGATAGGGACTATTAAATCGTTTAATTTTAATCAATACTATATATGGTAGGTAATATACTCACAAAAATACATTCTGTTTAGAAAAAAACAGGAGCTATAACTGTAAATTACCTAACCCGTGTTAGCTCACTTATGCAAACCTGGCATCCACTTGACATTCTAGCATTAAGCTAGTATGAACCAATCTAAAATACCTCTTGCTCTCATAGAAAATTTTAGTGCCTTACAAAAACGGCTACTTAGTTTTACAATTAAATTAAATTTCCCAAAACTACATAAAATTTTATATCTAAACTAATTATGAACAATGTTCTATTTAGTTAAAAAACTAAACTTTTTCATCGAAGATTCTGAATGAATTGCCCTTAGGAATCTTACTTAGAGAAAAGAGCTAAGTATATAGAAGGCTTTTGGAGAAATGTTTTGATGTACATTTCAAGACGAATTATGTTACTGACTTTAATGTTACCGTCATCACCATCATCATCATCATACTATTGAAAACTAAGTTAACAATTGATACCTAATGTATCTTGTTATACATTTTGTTATGGAATAAATTATCATCATCATCATCATAATTTTTGAGCCGTATGACATCCACTGATTAACATAGGCCACCACCAAATGACATGTTAGTATGGAATAAATCATCATCATACAGTCATTAATATAGTGAACTCATCCTCAGTACCGTATTTCAATGAAAGTTAATAAAAAAAAAAAAATGAGGGAAACAATAACCTAAATCCTTAATCTTTAATATCTGCATGTTTTCCTATGTGGGTGGATATAGTTACAAATAATATCGACCAAAAAATAATTGTACAGAATAAATCCACTCCTGTCCGTATGGAGTCATACAGTCATACATGGCCCGACCGTGATTGCATGTCTGAGTGTTAATTTCCGGCTACCGGTCACTGATAAAACATGATTTGTTTTTTTGGTTAAAATATGCAAAATATAGTTATTTCACACACTTGGTGATGCATTATTATGTTGAACATGATATTATCTGTTAAATCGAATACTTATTAGTAAACACAAAAAAAAACCATAGAACAAAATAGCAAACAATGTTTGGATTTCATGCACTGCAGTTCGCGGTCTGTGCTAGTGCTGAGTTCAAATATCAAAATTTATTTAAAATATGTATGAAATCTAGTTTATATCTAAATCAATCAGATGTATCGATGATTACTTTCATTTTCTGCCTTCTAAACACACAAAAATAGCTTTTACATACTTATATACAGTTTTCAAGAAGCTCAAGCTTACAACTCTGTCAAGCCAACTTCAAACTAAATCCAACTCAACTCAAAGCCGTTTAGCTGATGGCTGTCCCACGGCCAGCGACACTTATTAAAATTATTTCTCTGTCCGGTTGACGGCCAGACACCATAGGGGTTATGAAAGAATTAATATTATTATACTAGTTATAATGTTATTTCATCTTCTACCTTAATGAAAACAATCTAGGACTTACAGTAGATATCAATTGTACCTAGCACAATCACAACATATCAGATGATCTAGACAGGAGTTGAGTGCTGAGTTGATAGATACATGTTCCTATTATTATCAATTTAAACCTATCAATGATGAAGAGCAAATGGGGTCAAGCGAAACTAACAGCACTGCACATTGGGACCAACATCTACTTACCTACCTACCAATTGCATAGAAATATGTAGTTACCTACTTACCTATCCTGCTTGACCAAACTAGGACATTCTAGCTAAGCAGGTTCCTCTGGCATGTAAGAATAATAGAATTTCACCGTAAGTAGATTTAGCATCGCTCAGGATACAATAATGACTGGCTTTAGAATCAGGTGAACGTAATGGTAAATCAAATTTATGGCTAGCTTATTTCTCAGTAACTTACTTCCTGTTCCCGTCGTGCTTCCTGTAATTGAATAAATTTAATATGACATCACAGCCAATGGCCTCTTCCCGCTTTACATAAGAACTTTCAGAAGAAAAGTATATCGACCTATTCAATATAGTTTTTGATGCTATTTACTGGGTTTTTATCGATAGATTTGGGTATTTGTATCAGATCTCTCTGCATGCAGTGTTGCCAGATGTTTTTGATGAGCGTACGATCCACAGAACACTAATATCCTAACGGATATTATATTATATTCATCAAATAAAGCGTTTTATTGGCTGGTTCATTATTTTCACAGCACCCGAAACGTTTAACATCCTGTTACACAGTAATTAATCATTTTAAGTTACGCTTTTGAGTTTTTTGCAGCTCTTTGTTTTAATAAGATAGACTGACCCAAAATAGCGCTCACACTCTACATTGGAATGTGGTAAAAACTGCCATTAAACAGTAAACTGTGCAATATTTTTAAAATCACTAAAATTAGCGTATTCATACGATTTAAATCGTACATCTGGCAACGCTGTCTCTCTGTCTCTACCATATCCATCCAATCCAGCAATAATTCGTGTTGTTTGTATTCTCTTCGGCGAGTTGGAACTTGGAACCACAGAACACTGATATCGTATCGATTGGATTTCACCTCACACTCACAGAACATTTTGATTATGGTTATACTCTGTATATTGGAACTCGATACGATTCTTTACGCTTTGATGAACTTTGGATCGGATTGGATTCTACCATCGTCGTCGTCGTCGTCGTGTCGCGTCACATCATCGTCGTCGTCAATCAGTTAGCAGGTAAAATTTACTCTGTGCCTCTATACAGTTTGTGCTGCTCTGTTTCGTCGATCAATTATGTAGGTAACCTACAGGTTAACTTCTTTGTAAGCCTTTGGTATGTCAGCAACTTCTTTGTTAGGTCGTGCAACCGTTTTATCGATTCTACCAGTGTCGAGTATTGTACAACAGAAAAGTGTTACAAAGGTTCATTTTGATAGAGGCAGCGTTCTGTCAATGAGGAATTAAAGTAATTGACAATCAATTTAAAGTGACTTTGACACTGACTGCGTAAATATTGATGATTGATTACTATTTCGAAAGCTCTACGCTGACACTGGCCATAAGTGCCTGGGGTGGTTTTGGGCGGGAGCCTCGAAAACGTTAAGGCGCCCTCTCCTAAATTAAATCCAGGCAAGCTCATTGCATTCAATACGAAACGCTTATTTTTATCTCCAGGATATTCTCGTAAATGCTTAAGAAACTCAAATAAAAACGAGTAAGTAGGAACCTAGTACCTAGGTAGGTAATGTACCTACCTATATGCTTCATGTTTTCATGCGAGAACTAATTTAGTTTCTAATGTATTTAGCATAAACAACTGCTTGTTTTCCGAGTAAAATTTATTATGAAATATAAAACACAAATCTGTCGTCGTCCGAAACCTACCTATACAACCTGTAACAGAATTTGTGTACTATGCCGAAACGAGGTTATCCGACCCGACTCGGGGAACAACGTTTGTTTTACGACTTTTTGAATTTATAAAATACAAAATAATCGTTCCTATAATGTACTTTTGTTCGTCCAATATCACATTCATCGTCTTTTTGTAACTGTAGGTGCCTATGTAATTTATCAATGTGTATGTTCTATCTAATAATCTACTTTCACGAGATGACTCCAAGTTCTCACTAAAATTGGTTCATCTGTCCTTGATATTCTTTGACACAGACAATTGCACAAAGAAAGTGCCTTACCTTTGACACTCCGCCACGGCGGCTTCGTCAAAGATAGGCGGCGGCGCCTATCTATTATATAGGCTATCTATTATTTTTAACAATGGTTCCGTACATTTTTTTTATATAAAACACATTTTACAAAATGTGTGTATTCAGAACATAGAATCAGTATTTTCTACTTTTCGTGCAGATGCTAAAATAAAAAGTACTTACCTACCTAAAAAAAAAATACTTTGGTACCTACGACTTTTTTCAGTTCGAACTCAGATCATTACAAGTAGAACGTTTTGAGGGTATTATCTACGGCCGCTTGGCGACAAAGCTCATTATCATTACTAAAAGCTAGGTACCTACATTTAGATAATAATAATAACGTAATTAGTGATTCGCACCGTGTTTACCTACTAATAGGTAATTCTAGGTACAATCTTTGTAAATATTACAGGACAGGACATTAATTTTACACAGCGCCATCTAGCCCCAAACTAAGCTTAGCTTGTAATATGGGAACTAGATTACGGATAAAATACTTAAATACTTTTTGTAAATACATACGTAAGTACTATATGATACAACACCCAAACACAGAACAAACATCTATATTCATCACACAAATGTTTGTCCTGGGTGGGAATCGAACCCACAGCCTACAGCGCTGAAGGCAGAGTTACTTCCAACTGAGCTATGAGGCTTGTTATATGAGGCTTGTTGTCTCAAGCTTCACTATGGAACTAGCTGCAGGTAGGTAGTGCAAGGTGTGGAATACCTTTGACTACTTACTTATTGATACATGAAAGTAAAGTAATAGGTGCATTAAGGCCTAATTTGACTGCATCTTCCATTTTTATTTTTCGTAGGTAGTGTAAAAAAACCCTAAAATTTTTCGACAAAATTCAAATAGGTACCTGCCACAACACTAGCCGAACCGAAAGTACTTTAGTCTCGTTTCGTTCTCGGTTTGGGCGGGAAAGCAGAGGCACATAAAATGACCCGCCCGAGGATGTCGCGACATTCAACTGACTTACTTAATGATTTATGTATGTTCACTTCATTTTTGACTTCATCCTTGTTTGTGCAAGTCTAGAGTTCAAGTGCTGGCACATTTAAATTAAGTCTGCCTCCCACGGTTATCAATTATTATCATAGAGATACCAACACTACTATCACAGACTCGCTTGCTACGCGTTGCTGTGGCATAGCCCCCAACATAGCCCACACAGATATGTATTCTAATAGCCCATGTTCTGTTCTGTAACAACTTTTTGAGTGTTGTTAATGATCATGTAAAAAAATCCTAAAAAACATAAACTTCAATTACCTTTTGTGTATACAAGCAGATTTTTTTAGCTACCCGACCATATCAATTATAGCCATTTAATCATTAAGTAAATAGTTACCAATGTACCTACCTAGTTATTTAGATTATGCTTAATTTAGTGACTGCACCCGTTGTCGCGTCGCGCGTCAACACAAAATGGTAGGTATCTACCTACTTAGAGTTATTCTATCTCACGCGTTGGTCTTAATTTTTTTTATGTAGATGAAAGTGAACATTGTTTTTGTGTGCGTAAGGTCGGAAGCGCTATCACCCGAGCCGCAGATAACAAAATAATCTAAACTAAGCTACCGCCGCCGCCAGCCCGGCTACAGTGCCTTGTACTATCAATCAGGTATTCTGTGCCTATGCTAATTAATTCGCGCCAGAATGTTTCGTCAAGTAGCAACCGATAGCATGGAAAAGAATAGCGTTTTTTAAATTATCGCGATTATTATACAATATTAAGAAAAAAACGGGTCTTCATCGCGTACCTTTTTATTTTCCCGACAGAAAAGGTACGCGATGAAGACCCGTTTTTGTTCTTAATCATGGAAAAGAAGTCAATTTATTCACTAAACCAAATTTAGTTTCAATAAATACGAAATCAGAAAAGTATTTAGTAACAAATCCTTTGAAAATATGAAAACTAACGCTCGGAGCTCTAAATCAAAATGAAATGGATTCAATTAGCTGCACCTGCGCGCTTTCCGCCGTTTTCTCAAAAACAGTACGTAGAGCGCATAAAAAATTAAAAATATTGACAAAAGTGTGGAAAATTTTATGTTCTAAAATTGTTATCATACGTACCTACTTAGATTTTATAATAATTGAAGCTATAGAAACCTAGATGATCGTGAAAATACGATTTGTGTGACCTTAGATAACTTACGAAGCAGACACAAGATTGAGAGATGAGATGAGACTTTTTCAGCTAGGTATCTTTAATTCCGAGGTTAACCCATTTGTATGATCAAGTGATTGCACTACTTTTAAATTAGATGTTTATTCTTTGACCTCTCATAAATGTAAAACTAAAACGTTGGCTTGGCTACAAACCCTTTCATACGATGAGACTGAGGAACTCTTGATGACCCTTGTATAAATCTTAAAACATGCCCTTTCCCCTAAATTAAAAACACCTTTTACATAATTTTAACTAACACAATCATAACTCACTCTTACAAACATTCCCTCACACGCACACACACATTACACACATACTACACTACCATTCACTACTCACAACATCCCACACACTCACTGTTCCGAGCCGTTTACTTTATTAAATTCCCACCACCATCCATTCCAAAAGTATATTGTTGGACATTTGTTTTTGTCACTCAATAATATAAATTCTTTTATTTTTATTTTCTTTTCCTCATCAGTGTGTATATGTTTATTTTAAAGTAGATTAATAGTAAAATTTTAAATATTGTATATAGGGACATAGACTAATTTACTTGTTCTTGGAGGTGGGCGTTGGTGACTGCGTCACAGTTTTCTATAACTATTGCTGTTACCATCGTTTGCTATATATGTTTTGTTCCGAATTTCTTTGTTCCCAATAAATAATTTTGTATTTGTATTTTTTGTACTACCTACACCTTATCTGAATGAAGCAGGTACCTACAGTACCTACCTAATGACTAAACGCATCGCAGCACAGTACCTACTGCTGAACACAGGTTTCTATTCCCTCGTCGTTTTAACGTTTACGTAGGCACCCAAAGAAAGGCTGCCTATAAATCATTTATGGAAATAGCCAACAACAATGAGCCAAAATATAGACGGGGCTCTATGGAAGAGCGCACCGGAAGTACTAGCGACTTCCCGCCGGTTTTACCCCCGGTTTCCTTTCCGTTGCGCTATAAGTTCCCAACAAAACTGTTGTTGTAGGTAGTACCTGATATTGTCAGAACCCTTACTCTGAGACTTTTGGTGGCGGTCTAAAATCTACGCGTTAATAGCAGATAAGTTATCTTGTGAATTTAAAATTTTGCGAAAGCAGATGACATGTGCTGTCGACAGTCAAATTAGCGTAATTAAATTACACTCGTACTTACCTACTTTTTGAGCCTTTTCTCGCGTTCGCGTTTTTTTTTGCGTTTAATAATAAAACGGCAAATCAAGAAGATAGGTACCTGACCTGATTAAATACGACCTAATGTAACCCATATTTGATCAGGTTTATTACTCCCGTGGCTCATTTACATATACTCTCGTAGGTAGGTTCTGATTGGCAAAAAGTTGGTAGAAAAATTTATACCGGTCATCATAAAGCGTTCACACAATTTTTGTGCCATTAGCGAAGTTTTTAGTGAATCTGATTCATTTATGCATCATTTATCATTCCCTAACTTGGGATTGAAGATTTGACACCCTTGACAGGCCATTTAACCTCAAAGTGTCTCATACACGCTTTGCTGAGTTTTGTAAATACCTACCGTTTGCTGTGTGCGATGGGTAAGAATACTCAATATAAAATAAAATAAATAAGCTAAATCAAATGCTCAGTGCCAATGATATTCAATCATGGGAAAGCTCGCTAAATCGTAGATTTCATCATCGCCCAAGTAGGTATTGAAAAATTGAAAAAAACATTTCATTCTTTTAAATGTAAGTACCTACGATCTGTTTTGAAGCTACAACTTACCAAAACCTAAAACTTATTAACCTTTGCACGTACCTAAAGCTGAGGAACAACCCTTAGGGACTACCCTAGCTCAGCTCACTCGATTTTTACCTCACTTCTCCGCGCACTGCACACATTCCAAGCCACATCTCGTGAAGTCAAGGTCAGATATAACAGCTTCACTAGTGTCTGTCTCTTACTTTTACGTCCTGTCTCAGACCACCCGGAAAAACGGCTTGGTACTTATACCTACCCTCCGATCCGAAGCATGGTTAACATAAAAAGCAATTGAGATCTGAGATTAGGGGAAAATAGGGGATTCATTTAATCGGCAAGCACTAGTAGTAGTCAGCGTTGGCTAAGGTTTTTGAGAACATTCTCAACTGTTACGCTCAGGCATACAAATATATAATAATAAAGGCAGGCGGTCTGTTGGACAAACTTGTTGACCCTAACCGATTATGTCTATGTCTGCATGGATAGGGGATCTTAAGAGACATTCAGATTCACTATGGCATTCAGAATCAGGCAATAAGCCTCATGCGTAGCTACCTACCGAATCGCATTCAAAAAGTAGACATTAACGGTAGCAAACCTTCGGGAACATCCACTAACATCGGTGTACCACAAGTCAATCTTTTTTGTTTCTAGTCTATGTCAATGATCTGCCTTCCTGTGTCCCTTACACATTTATGTGATATGGTATTGTTTGCAGACCATACTTCATTAATATTTAGAGTTGATAGGGCTAAAGATAACTATGATTGTGTAAATGCTTCTCTAGCTAGAGTTCTTGATTGGTTTACGGTAAATAACCTCTTATTAAATGAGAAAAAAACCAAATGCATTAGATTCACCTTGCCTAACGTTCAAGTCAGCAATGCTAACATTATCTTAAATGGGGAAATACTTAACTTTATGGAAGCAACTACTTTCTTGGGTTTAAATATCGATGAAAAGTTGCAATGTGGTATTCATATTAATAAATTAGCTAGCCGGCTAAGCTCGGCAGCTCACGGCGAGGTTAGTTTATTTTAGTTATTTTCACAGCGTTATGTCCTATGGCATATTTTTATGGGGAAATGCAGCAGATATTGAAAGCATTTTTATCCTTCAAAAGAGAGCTGTACGGGAAATTTATAAATGGAAAACTCGTGACTCCCTCAGGGAACGTTTTAAAGAGATTGGTATTATGACAGTCAGCTCCCAATACATTTATGAAAATCTAATGCACGCTCACAGGAACATTGATGAGTTTGGTAAAAGAAGTGATGTACACAGTCTTAATACTAGAAATAAAAATAAACTTGACATACCTAGGTATCGCTTAGGAAAAGTAAATCATTCATTCTTAGGAAACTGTGTACGATTCTATAATAAGCTTCCTCAAAGCGCCACCAAACTCTCTGCTCGTAAATTGGAATTGTATAGAAAGAATAATTTAATTAAAGATAATATTTAATTTTTGGTTTTAAGATAATATTAAGTTTTTAGTTTTATGATGTAGGTAACACTTGTAATGTTATTAAATTATTATAAACACTGTACCTAAATGTTAAATGGATCATCAAAAAATTTATCAGCCTGAGGTTCTTGCCTTTCTCCTTGTGTGCTTGGTCACGATTCCGAACAGGTATATTTGACGTTTCAAAATGATCCTAAAAATCTTAATGAATAAAAATATTTGACTTTGACTTTGACTTTGAGGATCCTATGCTTAGATTTCCGGAAGGCGTTAATTAAATGAACATACTGCAGATAAATGTTACGCGATGACTTTTGGTTGAAATTGGCATCCGATCAGCTTACGCAGATATGCGATAAATAGTGCAGTTATACATCGGCTGAATGTAGTAAAAAAATGGGTGTCAGCTTTGACCAAAAGCCCACATGCCTTTCACGCCCACATGACCGAGCAGGTAAGAATTCATTCGCACACTTGATATTCAACAGATAAGAGAGAGATTACAACAAATATTACAATAAATAGCATGAAGTAACAAATTAACAACATGTTTCCTACTATTAATTATGTCATGGACTGTACTGACTGTCACGTTCTGTCCAGTTGCTAATCTATCCAGCTGAGAGTATGTCCAGTTGCGAATCTGTCCAGCTGAGAATATGTCCTGTTGCGAATCTGTCCAGTTGCTACGGAGGGAAAACATAATTGGGTTATTAGGGTGTAAAAAGTGTAATGACTCGTCTCTGGCATAATTTAATTTAATAAAATTGTCGAATACGTTTATTGAATACATCGTGTGTAGACACCCATTTCAATCAATGTGCTTCATTTCAATAGAATCAATTTAAGGACCAAAAGTCATTACAGATATTATATCATTTTATTTATTACAGCTTTATAAATTATAAAAAAGGGAAAAAAATAAGCCTTTATTGTCTTATTTAAAAAAAAATGGTGAGCATAAAACCATTTACTACAGACATCTAAATGGTTTTTTAAATTTATAAAGCTTTTACTCGTTGTTGAGTGATGAAGTTACGACCAAAGCTTAATCTTAAAAATGACATTATTTACCCTGCGGAATGTATTATTTTACTACAGATACACCAAATTTCGGCTGTTGCACTTATGATTAAACTTACTTGGTACATAAGTATACCGTAACTTACGTTTTTGGTGAATTATCTTTGGACCAACCAAACCAAGCATAATATTGTACCCTCCTGGGGATCCAACCTAGAACCTCTGGATCTGATACCAGGGGGCAAACCACTAGATCACAGAGGCGGTTAAAATGAAAGAGGCGTTTATATTATGTAAAGCACAATTTGACTATAGTCATTGATAAAGGAAAGTCATAGGGTAATAGGGAAAGATCGTCTTTCCAATGAACTTTAGCCGCCAATTTTATCGAATAGCTAACTTTATTTTGCACATTCGATTTCGTGACTCTAATACTTCAAAAAAACACAATTGAACCATTATGTTTTAGATTTTGTTAGCTCGTGGCTGTACAAGTTTGTGGACCAGAATTCGGTCGAGATCAGTTATATAGGTCTACTAATAAATAAATAAAAAGAAACAGCGGTACATATTATTCTTTATGCATAATAAAATATGTAAGTGATCAACTACATAAATATAGACCTAGACGATTCAAAGACGTTACTAAATAGGGAGGTATTTAGGAATATATCCCACCAGTAAAAGCCAAACGATTTGCCGAGTTTCGACGATGCGCGGAGAGCCAGGCTTCTGGGAAAGATCGGAACGATGATGGAGCGAGCATTGCTTCCTTGCTCTGGTAAAAAGCTAAACAGCCTAAGGGACAGATCAAGAGCTCATCATATGTAAAAAAATCTATGTACCTAATAACCTATTTTTTTGACGGAGGAAGTCTGTTCGCAGACACCCTAACGAACCGAGGGATGCGAATGGGTACTGTGAGGATGACGGACTCGTTGACTCACTAAAACCACCCCGGTGGCCGGCCTCGATGCACGTCGAGGGGCTCCGACAACTCTTTATAGAACATTTCGGTGACCGTCTCGCATATCGCCTTAAAAAGCACGTCCCGGGAACGACACCCACAGTCGCCCACAGCACTCATGGTTCTATGGCTGCACATGTCACAATGTGTCAGCTGCCCTCCCGACGTCCGTTAAAAGACCCTTTTTTTTTTTTTTTTTTTTAAGTGGGAAAATGCCCTCGCATTTCCCTTCCACCATGGGGGTGGTGGAAGGGGGTATGTGGGACTCGAACCCACTAAAAACCCACTATGAGCAGTCGCCCGCCTTCGTGGGGCCGAGATGGGGTCGCGTTAGCATTCACCATCTGGCCCCGGCGGTTGGCCTGGAACCCATGTCCAGGCCCCGGCCAAGGAGGGGTGGTCACTGCTCACCAGGACCACCCCTCAGACGAGTGGAGCCGTGCAAGCCGGCGGAGAGTCCCCCGACTCTCCACCAGGTGGCTCCACTACAGGGGAAGTCGAAGAAGGCGGGCAAACCGCCCCCTCCTACCCCCCCTTCGCCTCCGGCGGATCGGGTCAGAGCGGGCATCGTCCTCTCTGACCCTCTCCGCGGCCTCCTTCTGCGACATCACCTGTTCGCAGAAGGAGACCATCGCCTGCCACTCCCTGTCGCCGTCGAGCATGGCGTTGACCACGCTCGGCAGCGAGAGGTCCCCTCCCAGGGTGGCTGAAAGTGTGTGTCGCATGGGACCCCACGCGGCACACACCTCCAGCGTGTGGTGCGCCGTGTCCTCCGGCGCACCACATTCGTGGCAGGCCGGGGTCGCCTCCCGTCTCGCGATCTGGTACAGGTACTTTCCGAAACATCCATGTCCGGAAAGCACCTGCACCAGTCGGAACGTCAGCGACCCGAATCGCCGCCGCACCCAGTCACGGAGGACCGGGCGAATGGCCTCCACCGTCCACTGACCAGGGACCGGTGGAGCCAGGTCCTCCGCCCACCGCCTCAACATGGCGGCCCGCGCCTGTCGCCGTAGGCCCTCCACCCGATCCCACTCCAGGTGCTCCCCGTCGGATCTCCTCGCCGCCACGAAGTGGTATACTTCGGCGAGGATCTCCGCTTGGAGAGCCCAGGGGGGATCGCCGGCCAGCACGCATGCTGCCGTCCAGGACACCGTCCGGTATCCGCGGATCACCCTCGTCGCAATGACCCGCTGCGGTTGTCGCAGCAGGGTCATGTTCGCGCGACCGAGGGCGTCCACCCAGACCGGTGCCCCGTACAGGGCCATACTCCGGATCACTCCGGAGTATAGACGGCGACATGTGGCGCTCGGGCCGCCCACGTTGGGCAGCAGCCTCCCCAGTGCGGCGGCGGCTCCCAGGACTCTCGGGGCCAGCTGGGTAAAGTGGGCCCCGAAAGTCCACCGTCCGTCCAGGATGAGACCCAGATATTTCATCTGGGTCCCAACCCGGACCGGGACTCCGTCCAGGACCACTCTGGTCCCTGGCGGGGGTCCCCCCCGAGGCCCGTGGAACAACAGGGCCTCGGTCTTGGAGAGGGCCACTCCCAGCCCGAGGGAGCGGATGCGGTCGATCACGTGGGCCGTGCCCACCTCGGCCAACCGCACCGTCTCCCTCAGGTCCCTCCCCCTGACTACGACCAGGGTGTCGTCCGCGTAGCACGCAACCCGCATGTTGGCGGGCAGCGTGCCACGGAGGACCCAGTCGTAGCCGATGTTCCACAGGAGCGGTCCCAGCACCGACCCCTGTGGAACCCCGCGGACGACGCGACGGCGTCTCAGACCGTCGCGTCCCTCCACCAGGACTTCGCGGTCCTGGAGGTAGTCCGCCAACAGCCTCCGCAGATACAGGGGCACCCCGTGGTAACGGAGCGCCTCCTGTATCGTTCCGTGCGGCAGACTGTTGAAGGCGTTGGCAATGTCCAGCGAGACAGCCAACGCCTTATCCCCCTCCCGGACCGCCTCCTGCGTCCACCCCTTGAGCCAGAGCAAGGCGTCAATCGTTGACCGCCTCGCTCTGAACCCAAACTGGGCCTCCGACAACTGAGGCCCAGTGCCGCCTAGGTGCCGGACGACGCGGGAAGCCACCACTCTTTCCAGCAGCTTCCCCGCGTCGTCGAGCAGCACTATTGGCCTGTATGCGGAAGGCGAGTCTACGGCACGACCCTCCTTCCGCAACAGGCACAGCCGGCCGTCCTTCCACAGCTTCGGGAACCGTCCGGACGTGATGCACACGTCGAACAGTTCCCGAAGCCGATCGCCCATCTCCCTGAGGGCGATCCTCAGGACCCTCTTCGGGATCCCGTCCGGACCCGGCGCCGTCCGTTTGCCGCTCAGGCGGCCGACGGCCAACTCCATCTCCACCTCTGAGACAGGTGGGATGGAGTCCGGGTCCACCTCCTCGACCGGCGAGGAGGGCGCCGCCATCGCGGGCGGGGTGTGGTGGGGGTCGATGGCGGGGAAAAGCCCCTCCAACACCCCGCCCAGGATCTCCGGCTCCAGGGACTCCGCAACCGGGGGTGCCTGGCCCCGGAATTTCTTCCGGGCCGCTCTGTACGGGCGCCCCCACGGATCCCTATCGAGGCCCTCCAGGGCCTCGCGCCAGGACCGCTCCTTGGCCCGACCGATGGCCAGCTGCAGCTCCCGCTTCGCCTCGCGGTAGGAGCTGTACAGCTGCGCCTCGGCTGTCAGCTCCTCGGCTGACAGCTCGCCGTCGGTCCGCCCGTGGCGCCGCCTCCTACGGTGTGCGTAGGAGCGGCGCGCCGCCGAGCAGGCGGCTCGGAGATCCGCTATCTCCGAGCTCCACCAATAGACCTCCCGGCGGCCCGGGAGGCGTCTGCACCTCGGCATGGCGGCGTCGCACACCGCGGTCACCGCCTCCCGGAAGCGGCTCGCTGCGACTTCCGCCTCCGGGTGTGTGGGCGCGGCGAACCACGACTGGACGATCGCCGCCTCGGACGCCACCTCGGCGTCGAGGCGAGAGATCGTCCAGCGCGGGAAGTCCGCTCGCGCCACTTGCCCCCCTTGGATGTCGGAGGTGGAGGAGATCTCGAACCATATGTATTTATGGTCCGAGAGAGTCTCCACCTCCGACATCACCCTCCACGACTGGACACGTGCTGCGACAGCGGGGGTGGCGAACGATACGTCCACCACGGACCCCCCTCGCTGTCGCACGCACGTGTGGGCCGACCCTCTATTCAAGAGGGTCAGTCCCGTGGCAACCCCCCACTCCCTGACAATCTCCCCACGAGAGTCGGTAGAGGGGTTGCCCCAGTCCCGGGCCTTGGCGTTCAGGTCCCCCATAAAGAGGACCTGACGTGGCACCTGCCTTCTAACCGCCGCTGCTAGGAGGTCCATAAAGACCTCCAGCTCTGCAGCGGTTCTATTGGGGGAGAAGTATGCGCCCACTGCCGCATACTCCCCCCACTTGGCCACCACGTACCCCGCACCTCTCTCTACTACCGAGAGGGGGGGACCGCCATGCGCCCTTCCCACGATGGCCACGGAGTCGTCCAGGTCCCCAGCCCAGCACGCATGCTGAGAGGGGACAAAGTACGGCTCCGCAGCGACCGCCAAGTCGACGTTCCACTGCGCCAGGGACTGCATAAGCAGATCTTGAGCCCTGGCGCAGTGGTTGAGGTTCGTCTGGAGGAGGTTGAGTTGGCCGACTTGATCCATGTTAGTCAGCCATCTCAACCTCCTCGCAAGTCGCTTGGCTCGCTCCCGTCACGGGAGCGACCAGTGGAGTCACTGGGGTGGTCCGGACCCCAGCGGTTCTCCCCTTCGTTTTGGGGGGAACACAGCTTCGCGTCCCCATTGTGTGCCCGGCCGGCCTCCCCGACTCTGCGCATATAGCGCAGTGGGGGTCGGCCCGCCCGCAGGTGGCCGCCTTGTGACCTGTGTTTCCACACCGGAAGCACAGGTCACCCCTGTCGGACGTGGAAGGGCACTGGGGGCGTGTATGCCCCAGCCCCATGCACTTGAAACAGCGCATGGGGCGATCCCCCAACGACACCAGCCGTGCCACGCTCCACCCGACCAAAAGCCTGCCCTCCTTCAGCAGCACCTTGGCTGCCGAGACAGGGCAGGAGACAATGGTGGAGCCAGTGCCTCCGGGGCCGGTGCGCACCTCTCCAGCCCTCACGAGCCCGACGTCGCAGCGGCCCGCCTCGGCCACTGCAGCGGCCACCTTCTCCTTGGTGGCCGTGTCGTCCAGGCCGATGACGCGCAGGTCCGTCGTTTTGACGGGCCTGGTCACCACGACCACCTCCGACAGGACCTCGCGGAGCTTCTCCGCGAGCCTGTCGGCTTTCTCCTCTGTTTGGGAGCCAGGAATCTCCAGCATCCTGGCTCCCGTGGCCGTCTGCCTGAATCGGACAAGATCAATTCCGATCTCGCGGAGTTTGATCTTGTCCTGGGCCAGCTGCAGGACGGCGCCGTAAGTGACCCCGGCCTCCTGGGCCGCGGGACGCAATGTCACCACGACCGCCGCGGAGTTAGGGGCCCTCGGTAGCGCCGCCATCGGCCTCGGCGCCGCCTTGACAGCGGCAGCAGCCGCAGGCGCAGAGCGGGCCGCAGCGGCGGCGGCAAAAGTCACCGGTGCTGTAGGGGGGGAGGATTTCTTCCCCCTTTTCCCGCGCTTCCTCGGCCCTGGGGCAGCCACTGGGGCAGCCACTGGAGCAGGCGCTGGGGCAGCCGCTGGGGCAGCCGCTGGAGCAGGCACTGGGGCCGCTGAGGGGACGGAGGATTTCCCCCTCCCCTTCCCTTTCCTCGTCACCGTCGCCCAGCTGTCACCAGCAGGGACAACTGCCGGCATGGGCCTGGGCGGCGATGGTACGGCATCCGCTGCAGCCCTCTTTGCGTCCGCCCTCAGCGGCGGACGGACCACAGGCGCTGGCAAGAGGCGCTCCTCTATTCCCGCCATTCGGGCACTCAACATGTCCCCGAATGTCAGGGAGAAGGAGCGCTTCAGCTCCTCCAGCATCTCCCCCATCCCTGGGGGAGCCTGCATCGCCACGGAGGCAGAGGCAGCAGCAGCGGCGGCAGCTGAGGTGGCGACGGCGGCCTCCGTCTTGGCCTCCGAAAACCCACGACGGAGCGCCTTCACCTCTGCCTTGCAGGCCTCCACCTCCAGACGTAGACGGCCATTGTCAGCCCTCAACAGCTGCGTCTCCCTGGCCTCACTCCGCTCGGCGAGGGCGTCGACGACCTCTCGCAGGCACCTCGCCGAAGTTTTTAAGAGGCCAGCGAGCTCCCCCTTGAGGTTCGACGACCTCTTCACGACCCCCAAGATGTTGGAGAGGCTCTCTCCTGCCCGCGCCCTCAGCGATTGCGCGTCCAGCGCACTGGCGTCGCTTTCCACCAAGGAAGCGACTTCGTTGCCACTGTCCGCCCTGGCCGCCTTTTCCGAGGCCCCCCTGTAGCACCGTTTGCTGAGGGTTTCCGCCATCGCAGGGCGGAGAAACTCCTCCCTCGACGGACCCCCAACTTTGGCAACTCTCCCCTTGCCCCCTCCTCTCTTCGACGTTGCGACCTTTGCAGCCGCCGCACCCTCGGTCTCCGTGTCGGAGTCTAAATACCCCGGCGCGAAGAACGAGGAATACGGCCGCTTCCTGGCCGCCTCTTCAACAGACATGTCCGAGAAGTCGGACTCCATCCCTTCCTCCGTGCCGGAGGGGCCCTGAAGAGGGCGTTTTTTGGGCGCAGCCGATGACTCGGACTCCGACCCCGATTTAACCCCCGTGGACTGGCCCTTAGAAGGGCCTTTTACAAAGCGCCCGTTCGCCTTGCGTAGTGGCTTCGCAGCCTGCGACGCATAATGCGGAGTCTGCGATGTCTCCACGCAAGACGGACCGGCTTCAGCAGCTTCCCGAATACAGGGGGGGGGTGACCCTCCCCCGCTTACGACAGGCCGCTCGTCCATCCTGATATGGGAAGGCGGAACAACGCACAGGAGCCTAGCTCGACCGTGCTAATTATTCACGCCAACCCACAACAGTTGGCAACTACTAACAACCCACAACAGTTGGCAACAACGCGAGGGAGCCTAGCTCGACCCTGCTAATTGTCACCAAAAGTTCCGAGCGTCAAGGCAAAGTTAACGAGATTGGTCCGTGTCCGTGTGAAGGAAAGTTCATTGGGTCTCGTTCGGATTTTTGTTTGGTCCTTCCCGTTAAAAGACCCTAACCTAACCTAACCTAACTATTGAATGATCACCAAAACACGACATAGCGCACACCGGGCCGATGCTTAGCAATTCCGAAAAGGTGGTAGTTGACGTTTCGAAATTATAAAAAAATCTTCCTGATTAGATTTTAAGGTTAATATTGAAGCTAAATTAAGCTTGTCTAATATCTATCTTTATATATCTTCTAAATATATATAACTCAAAGGTGACTGACTGACTGACATAGTGATCTATCAACGCACAGCCCAAACCACTGGACGGATCGGGCTGAAATTTGGCATGCAGGTAGATGTTATGACGTAAGCATCCGCTAAGAAAGTAAAGGTTTTGTTGGTTATACTTTTTTAAAATGGTTAAAGAAAATCTGAACGTTAATAGAGAAGTTGAAGAATGTACTGTCGTTTTTAAGTTTTGTAGGCCCTAATTTTTTACACACGCTAAACAAAAGTAAAGCCGCTAAAACTATACCTAATTAATAATAATACTTCTTAACGCGAGCGAAGCCGCGAGCAAAAGCTAGTTTATTCAATAAAACGTACAATTAAACCAACTATATACAAAGGAATCAGTCAGATTACCAAAGGTAACTCAACTATTCCAGACCAGTATCAGACGGAAGCTTGCCCAAGACACTGGCTGCATTGGCACGCTGAATAGTTATGCTAATTCGCTGGCCTTAATAAGAGCTCGCAAGATTTTTGGAAACCCAGACCCTAGGTTTCGACCCCAAAAGGCTCAAATAAATACGCTAAATTCCTATTGAATTATTTTCTTATATTTTAATCAAAATATATCAATTTCAAAGTGTTACATCTCGGTTCGTGAAATGTTCGGCGTGAACTTATGTAAGTAGATATAGGACGCGGGTATGCAAATATGGAGTGACTTTGTAGGTAAACGCACTTTGATGTTTTAGGACTAGCGCTATTACATCGGCAAACGAACGAAAAAGTGATTCAAGCATAAACTAGCCTATCGACCATCGAGAGGCATCGCTAGCGAACTGTAATAATGCTTCTCATTCACACACGGTTGAAATCACCACTCCCTGGCAATACCCGCGGGCGAGCCTCCGATTACCTAACGAAATTTGTGGTCAGGCTATCCTCAGTATCCCCTTTGCGATTCACGGTTGGGTTGCTGTATAAGCTTTTAAATCTATGTACTTTGGTGGTTTGGGAAGAAAAACATTTTTCTACCTAGTTACCTAATTTACCCGGGGCCCTGAGAGAGCGAGATGAGAAGTCCAAGTTAAGTGCTATAAAAACTTCCCCGTTGCGTTATGAAAGCGATTTAATTCGCAATTACAGTAGTCATATTCAGAAACTTACCAATAAACCAGGCAAGTGTGAGTCGACATTGCAAACCGAGGGCTTTGACCCACATTTCAACAATGAATGCAAAAAGCCAGCTTTGCTAGCTTTTCGCATTCCCTTTTGGAGCCATAGTGCATACCTACATACACTTGCTTGGCTTGCGCGCTCAGAGAGGTGACCAGCTACTTGTTCTTGTAAATATAATCAAAAATGTATAATTTCTTGCATAATTTTTGTTCATTTGCTTGGTGCTTAGTCCAATATAACACAACTCTGAAAACGAAATCTAGCTACTTAATTCGGTTCTAATATAAGTTTTTTAAGATCTATAAGATGGTTAGACCGACGGACTAACAGGCCAACGAACGAACATCCGACCGTTAGAAATAAAGCCTTAGGAAGTAAATAGGTCCCGTTGGCAACCCTTTCATTTTAATTAGAAACAGCATACATGATTAGCTACGATATTCGTAGAGCCTGCTACGTGGTTCTACGATTCTCGTAGCTTCTTCGTGAATCATGCTACGAAGCCGGACTTGTCGGGCTTGAAACCTTGATCTAATCTTTTATCTGACTAGTAAATGTCTCCATTAATCCAATTTTAGTGCAACCCTACTCTACAAAAAAAGTTACGTTTACCTGTCCAATTTTCTTCGACGACTTCAAATATATAGATAGTACAGGAGATGGCGCTGTGTAAAATTAATGCCCCAAACTAAGCATAGCTTGTAATATGGGAACTAGATTACGGATAAAATACTTAAACTTTTTGTAAATACATACGTACTATATGATACTACACCCAAACACAGGACAAACATATATATTCATCACACAAATGCGGGTAATCCGGGAAAGAACAGAAAGCACTTATTGTGAATATAAACCATCCATCGCTGTTAAAATTACATTTAATTAGGTAGATAAAGCTTTATTCTCCAAACAGCTTTATTTACTTTGATTTGCAATGAGTCATGCGATTCAACACAATAAATTTTTCATTCGGTTGATTACTGAATTGGTGATTCAGTTACATAATAACTATTTGGCTATGGTTGGGGATCCTTGTTATTAATTTTAATAAAATTTACAATTAATCTAACTATTAATAATAGCGTTTTACCGCAAAACAAAAAGCTTATTTTTTTCGGAATAGCTTATTCAAAGCGATAATTAAATATCTGAGAGGTTGTCTTTTATTGTGATTCGCGAAATTTATACTACTGGTATTTCAAACGTCAAAAGTCCCGGTGTTAGGAAGTTAAACGAAGGAGCGTTTAACTTTCTACCACCATCCCCGATTCTACTAAGCTCATCGCTTCACTATGAAAATGGTATCATCCCAAAATTGCCACTATAGGTGCTTTTTCGTATTACAGTGGCCCTTCTGCGGTGATAACACTGTCATCATGAAGCGATTGGTTTAGTAGAATCAGGCTCCTGATGTAGCGCGTCCTCTTTTTGAGCAACGATCAGGCTTGCATAATTGCAATTATAAGAACGCGATTATTAAACTATTTTGATGTATAGCATCAAAATAGTTTAACAAAATAGTTTTAGCTAATAACTAACACACACTAAGTATACAGGGCGTAACCTTTTGAACGGTCAGTTTGGGAAAGTCTGAAACTATCAGCCATGTCATTGATTTTAGTAACAAGGAAAGGTGCATCCATACATATAAAAAAAACTTGTACTCAGCTCGGGAATCTTATCCGGACGCTTAGAAAAATACAACTAACACTTTTTCTATTCAGATATCATTATGATATCGCTGAATCAGTAAATGTTACTATATAACATGGCTATATAAGCTAATAAAATATAAAACTATCGTTAATTCAGTAAGAGTTTTTAGGATCACTTAAAAAATCCAATCGGATGAACGGGCGGTATGCCCGTTCGGAATCGCGACCTGATACCAGGAGAAAGGCAAGATATTTTTTTACCATCCACAATAGCTTTTACACGATCTAGGTAAGGTAAGGTAAATACTAATTACATTTCATACACTGGAGCAAATTATTTTATAATGACAGGCTTTCTTATACAAATCTTATACAATAACATTACAATCTTTTACAATCGTAGCTTTTGTTTAACAACATTCTTGTATTTATTATTTCACAAGCTTAGTACATCATTTGGTAAAATACTACCTATGTCATGTGATATATAGGGTATTCAGGAGAAATATTCAGGAAAACGTTAGTTTATCCTAAGCTAGTGATTTAAAAATGTGTGTTCTAATTACATAAAATTAAAGGCTGTCAATTACCTAGTAGTTGTAGGTAAAAGTACCTCTGTTAGAAATAGGCAGGAGTAAAAGTTTTTGCTTTGAAAAAGGTAATCCGCAAAATAATCGTTTTATTGCACGGTAAAACGCTGTTATTTTGTTTCAGTAATGTTATTCAAAGCTACAATTAGATCTGTCTGTTATCGCCTGGTGGTGCCACAATGGTAATGAGATAATGTACCTTCATTGCTCAATTAGGTACTTCGTGAAAGTTGAATAATCTAGTTCAGCGTAAAAATAACTTACAATTCTGGTATACATAAACATAATGTTACCTATGTAGATAGTTACCAATGTGATACCATGTTGATATCAATTGTGTTTGACGTACCTACGTAAGGCTTAATAGGTATTCAGTTCATGTTTAACCGCCTCTGTGGTCTAGTGGTCCCGGGTTTGATCCCCAGGGAAGTAAAATAATGTGCTTGGTTTTGTTGGTGGTAGGACTTAGTTTAAGTCCGCTTGGCTAGCTATCAGCATCTTACCTAAGTCTGTCGCCACAACAACAATTTTTGTGTTAGCGATAGCCAGTTCCTCAAGCAGTTGAAGATTCCGGGAGAACTGCGATTCCACCTTTAGCCTTGTCATAACTTGAAACCAGGTAAGATTAAGGCCAATCACTTCCCCGTCGTCGTTAATCATACGTTTTCGTACTTGTATTAAAGTTAAGTAGGTTAGCAATGTATAAGTAGCTACGAATTTGCTATAAGTAATTTAATTTATTCTGTATGTAGGTGCTTACACCAACCTAAAGAGAGGAATAATTAAAAATAGGATAAACAGTTCTCGTTTCTTTCCAGTTTATAGTGTATACATTTTTATAGCTAATTCGAATTTCAGTAAGAATTAAATTTCGGGACCTATCATTTATATATAATGCCACTTGAATGTTAAAATAATCAATTATTAAATTTAATGAGTAGAGTTATTTGTAATGGAAGAGTTGGTATAGACCGTTCGTAACGTTCCTTGGTGACCCGACTGCATTCCTTGTAGCTGTATAATAAGTCAATTGTTAATATTATTTTTAATTTAGACATTAAAAATAATATTTGTACAATTAAACTAACGATGTCATAGGAAGCAGTCGGATTACCTAACCGGACCGTTACAGACGGCATATAGGTAACTCGACTGTTCCAGACCATTACCAGATGGAAGCTTACCCGAGAGACGCTGAATAGCCATGCTGATTCACTGGCCTATATAAGAGCCAACCCTTTGGTCACGTGTCGGTTGAATCTTGAATCTAAAGACTCGCTAGGTTTTTGAAAACCCCAAAAGACTCAAATAGGTAAGCTCTGTCGAAACCACTATATTTGCACCTTTTCTGACCCTCGGCCGAATCTGCGGCCACACCAGCCCTAACTGATGTTACCTTTCTGCCTGGGGCAGAAAGCCTACCCATTCCCCTAGCGATAAGAGTCATACCATTAGGTCGCTTACCATCATCATTTGGCTCGAGAACGGTTGGAATATTGACACTGGTAAAAGCTCGACGGATAATGTCATCAAAGGCGTGCGTGGCGTGAAATCCTGCCGGCAGACCTAGTCCATGTAAGTCCATGAATACCAAGTTGATTAGGTATTTATTTTCGGGTTCCAAAACATTCATTGCTACCAGTGATTGTAAAGTTTCCTCCATCTGTTTGGAAAAGGGTAGTTGAAATTAGAGATTTGGGGCACACAAAGGAAGTTTTCTCTAAAACGGTACTTGAAAACCCTGAACTATTTTTATGAGGGTATGTTATATCCACTAGCGATCTGCAAACATTACTAACTGGCCCGCTTGAAAGATAATCGAGTCATTGTATTCTATTTCGTATTGGAATATCAACCCTTTCTGACGAGATAACGCGTAGCATGTGCATAGCACACACAGCATGAAAATGAAAGTGCAATATTTATGGATGATTGGTATCGCGCCCTCTTGGTAGGTAAGGTTGTAGTCGATAGGTACTCTTGCGCGGGCAGTGGCGGACAGAAACAAAATCTAGGTATGTTTAGGTAAGGATTCATTTTACCAAAAGAGCCTAGCGAAGGCTGCTTGTTAGCTTGACTTGTACCTGCTTATGCAGTAGCCTTGGGCTTAAAGTCAGTAGTTATTTTTATTTATTTATTTAATTCAGAAACCAACAGCTGATATATAATGTCACCAACAAACATAATAGCAATAGATAGCCAATTACAGGTTTTCACCGATAGCAACAGTATAGATAAAAAAAAAAATGTGAACACTATAATTAATTTACGCGTACATTCCTCACTGAGCTCAAAAACAAAATAAAAACAAATCATATAAATATAATTTTAAACAAATAATAATATTAATATAATTTAAATCTCCGTTGTCAAAAAGCTATCCAATATGCCGAGAAGCTTAATAGCAATTACTCAAGCTCCCAGCTTGAGTAATTGCTGTTTAGCTTGTGAATTGAATGAAAGGCTTAGTTTCTTCGTTAGCTTAGAGCTTTTGGACTTCAAGCGTATCTTAGATTTGACCAATCTACTTAATCAAAATGCTGAATAGCTTAAGTTCAAACGCAGTCAATTTGCATAGATTATTCGTGTTTTTTTTTTAAATTTGCTTCTAGAATAGGTTTTGAGACAGAGTTCACCAGCTTTTGAGGGTACTGCGTTAGATGAACCCGGAAGAACATTCGCGTCGTAGGTACGTCATTCTCAGAGTACAATTCTCTGCTTACATAGGCACTTACATCATCACCGTATTCACTGGAATAGCCTTATGGCTGGCAGAAATGCCTCTCTCATATAAAAAAAGAACATTTTTTTTATTAATTAACAGTTAACAATAAGTACAATTAAACTAACTATGTACAAAGGAATCAGTAAGATTACCTAAGGACCGTTACAAACGGTCTTTAGGTAACTCAACTGTTCCAGACCAGTACCAGACGGAAGCGAAATAATCAAACATTAGATAATTGCAGTATCAGTGCGCCATAGAAGATCAAATTACAACCGATCTGAAGTTAGCGTGCGAAGGAGATTATTTAAGGACTTCCACATTCAACTAAAGAAAAACACGTGTTAGGTATTATAATTTGATTACAGTCTAGTAATAAACATGCATTTATATAAGCTGCTAGAGTATTTATGCGATGTTTAAGAATGCAAACGTCCGATCAAATGATTTTATAAATGAGTGGACGGTGCTACGTATAATTATCGTTTTTGTAATTTTGAACAGTCTCTGTGGTCTATCAGTGTCAGAACCAGAGGTCCCGGTTTCGATCCCCAAGGGGACTTTGTTAAAGTCCGCCTGACTAATTACCATCATCTCACCTAATTCTGTCACCATAACAAAAAATCATAAATTGTTATTGTGTTGTAGTTTCCCACAGTTTATTCAATAAAACTTAGGTTTACAGGTAGACTCTCCGAGTCCACCAAAACTTCAGATCCAAAGTTATTTTCTTCCTTGCTCAGTTCACTGGTTTCGTTCAATATTAAGTTCACTAATCCAGTTGACTGGGAATAAATAAATAAATGTTACAGGACATACATTTTACACAGCGCCATCTATTCCCAAACAATGGAAAGCTTGCAATATGGGAACAAAAACATACACAAAAAGTAACAGTAACAGACTCACGACTGTTTCCCCTTCGAGGATTCACCTCTATTCAGATCGTGGATCTTCAAAATCAAAAATCGTTTAATCAGTAAGATTTTTAAGAATCATTTTGTATTGTCAAATCTACCACCTGTTCGGAATCGTGACTATAAGCGTACGAGGAGAAGGGCAAGTGAGTAAAAAACATTTATGAGTAAATTATAAATCTAATAATATCTAAAAAATATTTATTTATATTTTCTAGTATAGAGTTAGTGGGCAATTTGTTAGAAATTGAGAAATCACCATTTACTTAGCTGCCAACTGATAGCAACATCGGGCTATGCATTCTCATCGTTAATAATCTTTTTTTATCATGCGACTGGTAATCGCTTGGCCTTCATCTCACCTGCCTTTAAATTTTTGATAAGGTGGAAGCGCTTGGCACTCATCTAACCTGGTTATAAGTTAAGATAAGTACGAAAGTGGAAGCGCACTTCTCCCGGAATCCTCGACAGTCAGATGATCTGGCTATCATACCTCTAAATGTAGGAACATACGGATTTGAAAGCACGTTTAATAATGTAGACATCAACCGCCTCTGTGGTCTAGTGATTCAATCCAGAGGTCTCGGGTTCGATCCCTAGAGCTAGTACAATATTGTGCTTGGTTTGATTGGTGGTAGGACTTTGATAAGGTCCGCCTGGCTAGCTACCACCATCCTACCTGATTCTATCGTCATAACAACAATTCTAAAATTGTTGTGCTCCGCATTTATAGGTAGGATAGCGAATTCCTCAGTTTGTTGAGGATTCCGGGTGAATGCGCTTCCACTTTCGTCCGTATCTTAACTTATAACCCTGTTTTTTTGTTTTATTGTACGACGCGGAAGCGCTTGGCACTCATCTAACCTGTTAGAAAAACTAAGCGCTTCCGCGTCGTACAATAAAGAAATATATTATTTTATGACGTACGGTCGTTGCTTTGGTACTTAGCTCTCATTCTGGCTTTACATAGAATGAGAGTTAGTAGAGAGAGCTTCAAACACTCAGCTGAATAAAGAAAGATTAAGAAAAAGTATGCTTTATTCAAGAAAGGTAAGTAAGGTGGAATGAAAGGAAATGAAAGGTATGTATCTCTTGTTCCTTTGGAAATCGTGAGGGCTTTAGTGTAGGACGCTACCTGCATCGGCACACTTGCGTCTGCCTGGGACATCAGTTGGTTGGTGCGGCGGCTGATTCGGCCGAGTATCACAAAAGGCGCAGATATAGTGGTCTCGACAGAGCTTACCTTTTGGGGTCGTCCGTGTCGGTCCATGGGGAGCCGATGCCCTCTGGGTTTTGGAATGAGTCGACACGTGACCCAATGGTTGGCTTTTATTTAGGCCAGCGAATCAGCATAGCTATTCAGCCAGTGTCTTGGGCACGCTTATACCTAGTATTAGTCTGGAAAGTTGAGTTACCTATAACGTTTGTAACGGCCCTTAGGTAATCCGCTGCTTCCTTTGTGCTTTTGTAAATGTAATAAAACTATTTATTCATTGTACATATTATTTATAATGTTTATTAAATTAAGGCACACATTTAAATCTCAGTTCGGGCCGAACTAATAGTATTCTATACACTAGTTCTCGAGACTTGCCTGGGCAAGAATGAGGTCTCCGATCGAGCGAGCCCTTCCAGTAAATGTTTTGTTTCGCAGTGGGCTTAAATGGGCTTAAATAATAGTGATGAACTAGAACTTTGCCGCAAGTGTAGCTGCGCGGGGTCAGCTGGTATTTATCTATTGGCTAGCGATTACCCCCCTGCCGAAGCTCAGCGCCAAATGGTTTGCCATGCCTGCAGTGCGCGGGAGAGCCAGTGCCTTTTATTAAAGCTCGCTGCCTCAAAGACCTCATCCTTGCTCTGGCCTAGAGCTTGACAAGACTTGAGGTCAAGAGCTAACCCATAAATTATAAAAAAACACATCAAAAGAACAGGGCCTTCATACTCACCATGCTTGCAGGCGAAGTATTAATCGTATCAGTATGGTGCTAGATACCACAGAAAAGCGTTTAAACAATATTTTCAAGAAATCGTTGAGTAAAACGAGATTAAGACGTCTGTGCAGCATAGCGCTGTTCGTTGGTGAGGTTAAAGAATTCAAGCAAGTGGGTGTCCTGGGTTCGGGCACGGCAAGCACGTCGGATATTACTGAGGAAGTGGGCAGACATCGATCATCGTTACTGCCAGCACGCCTTTAAAAGATGGCGGCACTCACCCCCGCCCTTTGAGCGATAACTGATAACGTCCACAGCTGTCGAACAATAAACAAACGGATTCAGTGGGCGAGAGCGATAAGCTACGCTGTCTTGTTTTGTCATGATCTGGATCTACGTAGATTCCTTAGAACCATTGTACTGGCTGACGAGCTGAGTTGGCCGAGTGGGTTGATGCTGTTCTTCCGAACGGTTACGGGCTCAAATACATTATAGTGCACCTTTTGGTTGCTGGAAATTGTATGGTTGTGTTTAGCACATGTTGCAAAAAAGTCTTCTCAGTAAACATAATGATATAACAGTAGTTGCGCTCATTGTGAACAGGCTCGACCGGGGAAGTACTACCACCATACCTATTTCAGCTGCCACGCAGCATATCTGTGTTCCGGTTTGAAGGGTATGGTTCCCGGTAAAATTATGGGCGCGCGAGGCGTAACACCTTTATGCCTCAAGTTGACGGGCGAAATGCAGTGCCGCGTAAGTCAAGTCCTTTGCGGATGTTAGCAACGCAGTAAGACTTTGTTATAGGCAAGAGATGCATTTAACATCAGGTGGGCTACTTGCTTGCTCCGTCTTCAAGTAGTACAAAAGAAAAACCATGAGTACAATACTATTTCAGCATTGTTTCTAATCGTACCGGTGGATGTTGTTACTTCTGGTCTGCATCTGGTATAATTAAATAGCTCTTACGACTTCCACGGAAATATTGGTAGACACCCATATATTTTACCGGGGTCTCCACAGCTGAGAACGTGTGCCGTTCACCAATCCACATTCGTTTCACTTAGTGGATTACCAAACAGTCAAGAATAGGAGATGGTGGAAAATACCGATGTTGTTTCATATTCCGTATATTATGTTATATAGGTAAGCAGGATATTGTTGTCTATATATAAAAATATGTAGTCGATACATAATTAATCATCAATTTAATTTTAGCAAAGATGAGGTATGCGATGGAGAGAGCACAACGTTCTAAGAACCGATTTGTACCATGTCTCCAGATTCCCATTTTTAAATTTTTTCGTTTCAACAGAATCCGCACTAGCCCTCTCCCACGCACTGATGGAATACGGCAGCCCGTTTGGCGCCGGACTTCGGAAGAAGGGTGACCACCACCCAGGTGGAACTTTACAGGTCCTGCCACTCCTGTCTTGTGTTGCGTCCTTCTCACGTCGCGTTTCGTTATAGATTTAATATTCGTCAAGAATTCACTGCTAATGATACGCGATGTTGGACGTTGAAAATGACGTCTACTTCACATTTACTTATTTATTTATAGACAACTAACAACTAGTGCTTATATAATTGCAGGTAGCCACATCTTGCGTAAAAAAGTTGATGAGCAAGTGACTCAACAAAATAATTGTTTCTTGTAAAACAATAACATTTTAACAACACTGACTTAGCTGGAAGCGTGCCCAATACATTGTAGGCGTTGCCACGTTGAATAACAAGTGCGTCTGCTTTATAGTATAGATATGAAATAATGCTATAAAGAATCCTCGGCCCACGCGACGACTCGATTCGAAAAAACAAAACAGTGAATGCTTTTTTCAGGGTTCCGTATCTCAAAAGGAAAAGACAGAACCTTAGAGGATCACTTTGTTGTCCGTCTGTTTGTCAAGACCCTTTTATCTCAGAAACACGTAGAGGTATCAAGTTGAAATTTATATCAAATACTTAAGTTTACTGTCCCTTAAAGTTGTGAAAAAATCAAACTTTTAAGCCAACACAATCAAAAGATAAAGCCGTTTATGTCGCAAATTTATGACATTCGCAAAGAAATCAAAATCTACAGGGTACTTCAACAAAAAGTAAGAAGCAACGTCTTTTAGCACAAATAAACGAAAAATTGCGAAAAGCATACATTTATATTTACATCATTTAATAAAAATATTTTGAATAATTTTACTACCACGTGTAGTGGACACGTTCATGATTAAAATAACGTATTATATTGAAATTAATTTCAAGTACTCAAGTCTATAATACCTTTAAGCTGTAACAAAATTAAACTTCTATGTCAACGCAATCAAAAGAAACAACAATTTCAGCCGCATATTTTGAAACTCGCGACTACTCGCAAGGGAATCAAATCCTAAAGGATACTTCCAGTCGACCCAGTATCTTAAAATTTCGCATGAAGCAACGTTTTATAGCACACATAAAGTAACTTAAAATTTCGCATGAAGCAACGTTTTATAGCACACATAAAGTAAAAAATCCGAAAACCTTAAATTTTTAGTTACATCACATATATTTATTTAAAAATAATTAGCAACGAAATGAGACATTTGTCTTAAATTTATGCTCCTCCAGCTTTTCACATTTTTAGATTTCATTTAGCAATAAAAATACCATAACTTTTACTTATATACCTATAGGTTTGTACAAAACCCTCGGTGCGCGAGTCCGAATCACACTTGACCGGTTTTTTTGTTGTCTTATTTGGTCACGGTATAGAGCGGTATGATACCTTCATTATTACGGTAGACAGCGACACGATACGTAATTTGTAAGCCGTGGCTGGAATGAACAAAAACGTCATCAAACGATTCATACGCTGAAAGAGAGATACATTTTCATGTCTGCCAGATTTACGTGATGTACAAAATTTGGTCAGGCTAGAAAATCGATCGCAAACGGCAACTTTGTAACAATCGGCCGACTCGCCTCTACCGCAATGTGAACTGTAAATTGAATCCACCTTCATTTATAGCAGTGGATTTGGCAAGTTTTAATTTCAGTTGTGGAAGTGATTACCTGTAAGTGGTTTTTGCGGTGAGTTTGATCGGCTTTACGTTTGGTTAAGCGAACAATGCATTGATAGAGTAGCAATTTTGGCAGGTAATTATTTTATACTATTGATGTGGCGAACAGGCAGACGGTTCACCTAATCGCAAACGGATACAGACGCTTATTAACGCTTGCAATTCCAGGGCCTCTACGACGGTAGAACTATCGTTTCAAGACGATGCTTGTACATACGAAGCATCATTAGCGCGTCGCCGATCCTTTTGAAGGAGCTCTGGCTGCCTTCTTACCGCAGGAACGCAACACTTTATAGATATTGTGCTAATTGGCTGAGATATTCAGTAAGGTGGAGGGGAGGTATTTCCTCAGACGAGCCGCTCATATAATGAATAGTAAATCATGCATTGCCCTCGATCTCGTTTTTTTAAAAATAATCGGTAAGCTAGAAATACTTGCTCAACAGTTATTTTGACAGCTAAAATTGGAACTTATGACGGAGTAGGTACGCCAATAGTGATTTTTTTATTATATTTGGGCAAATCTTTTGGTTTGGCGTCACCATGTCGGTTAATGTGAATTCGTTATAATCGCTTTTTTTTCAAAATGATTGATTGGACTTCTATCATTCAATTTCACCATGACAACTAAGTATGGAAACATAACTAACAAATTAGCTGTTGGTTGTGGGTTCGATTCCCAGCAACGACAAACATTTGGGTCATGAAATGTTTGTTCTGTTTTTGGGTGCTGTATTGTATAAATAAATATTATAAATATTTTTTTTACATATTTATATTATAATAAATACATTTATCAAATAAAAA
The DNA here is from genome assembly GCA_951394065.1 of Venusia cambrica. Classification (NCBI taxonomy): domain Eukaryota; kingdom Metazoa; phylum Arthropoda; class Insecta; order Lepidoptera; family Geometridae; genus Venusia; species Venusia cambrica. The sequence goes on from OX596034.1 coordinate 16,206,570, forward strand.
ATCAATAAATATTACATGACATTAATTTGTATGAATATTACCTCTGTATTAACAAAAAATAGTAAACAAGTATTAAATCCGTAATCTAGTTCCCACATGACAAGCTCTGCTCAGTTTGGGACTAGCTGACGCTGTGTGAAATTAATGTCCTGTAATATTTAATAATATAATTAATAAATGTATCTATCTAAATATCCATTCTGATATGTGTTAAGATCCTCAATACCTATGTACGTGAAAAAAATATTTGAAGATATTTTAAGTTTTCACTTCTACGTAGGTATATACAAAATCAGGCCTCGCCAGTGATCAGTGATCATGAGCCGTCCCTATCCATCAAGTTCACGTGACCACAGGTCACAATACAGCATCCGATTAGGTCGCATCCAATTCGTCTGCTAAAGTGTGGTGTTTATGGCCAATGTTATAACGAGTTTAGGAGCTCTCCCATTTCAAATGAAAACAAAATATTTACATGCCACTGAATCGTAGATGATAATGTAAACTAGCAAAAATAAGGTTTCTCCAAATTCGTGTGTATACAGCGGACTCCGCGCATTGACACTTGCGCCAAGGTTCTAACAATAATAAATAAGGTTCTAATAAAAAGGGTAAAACAAAAATATTTTCGTAACTCGGCCACTGAATCGTAGGTTTGCTAATGGTGTGCTTGATGTGCTTTCAAGATACAAATATACTTATACTAGTAAATATAACATTTATTCAATAAAAAGTACAATTAAACTAACTATGTACAAAGGAATCAGTCAGATTACCTAAGGACCGTTACAAACGGCCTATAGGTAACTCAACTGTTCCAGACCAGTACCAGACGGAAGCGTGCCCAAGACACTGGCTGCGTTGCCACGCTGAATAGCTATGCTAATTCGCTGGCCTAAATAAGAGCCAGCCCTTGGGTCACGTGTCGCCTCAATCAAAAGCCCCGCAATATTTTTGAAAACCCGGAGGGCACCGGCTCCCCACGGACCCAAGGTCTCCACCCCAATATATATACTATACCCTTATACTAGTGGTTATGTAAGAACCATGCAATAACCGATGCTTTCCGCTTTCACTTTTACACTTTTGAGCAAATAGGGTTATACGTTTTAGCGATTACTCACGTTCCCTTGGACTGAGGAACCTGGTTTCTACAGATTTGTCTTGCAATGGCGGAGAGGACTACGTAGTCTGATTAGTAAACGTATGTATATATTTTTCCGAAAAATAATCTTAAATTGAAACCCTACGGTAAACTTCTCCTCGTGGAGTGGAGAGGGAAAACCCCTCCACTCCCCCTTTTTTTTCACAACATCTTGTGTATAAATAAATCCTTAGTGTGTCTTATAATTTAAAATCCGTGGATAAATAACGCTACAGTAAACTTCCCCCTTTTTCCCGCAATCAAAAATAGGGATCGACTAAAAATAATTTGTAAAACAAGGAACATGTGTGCCAATTTTCATCAAAATCGGTTAAAAAATGTAACCTGCGAGAACAAACCGACAGCCGACAGCCGACAGACAGCGGACAAAAGCATTTTTGGCCAGACTCGAAACTGAGCGCTTCGCTCGCTTCGGTCAATTACTTTACTTGGATATTTACTTTCATAATGAATCCGTTCGCGCATATTGTTTTACATCTGCCGGGAGCCCCTTGACTGCCATTTTTTTCTTCCATTTATCTTCTTGCCCGTTTTCTTCCACTAGGTGGGGTCGGCACAATAGGTATGTATTATAGCTCCACATCAAGGGATCTGATGTAGGATTCCAGGCTCACATGTTAAGAATGTGTAAATAAATATGCTTTTTAATTGTCTTCAGGCACCGGCCAAATGTATTTTTTTAAGTTACTTTTCAAGTAGATAAGATAAGATAAGATAAATTTATTTCACTCAACTTACGTCTACATATACACTACTTATTTACAATTCAACATGTTCTTTACAATAGAAAAACCTAACTTATTTAAACTAAGAAATTAAAATTAACATTGAGTAGCCTCAAATGTCCGGATGTTCTTGGTTGTTAGATGTACTGATTTAGTTTTGAATTAAATTTTAAAACCACCCGCCTGCCTGACGTCAATATTCTTTGAAAATATTCGGTTGTGTGTGGGATGCGGGGATAAAGATATGGATAAAGAGGGGTGAGTATACTAATGTCACGGGAGAATGGTAACTGGATCAGGCCGGGGCTATGTACCCCTAATGATTCCGGTCAGATATCTGGAGACCCACTTCTGGACTGGATTAGATCCTCGATCCTCAGATTTTACATTTTCAATTCTATTAACATCCCCGTTACTGTTTTTTTGCTCCTGTAAATAACCTTTCCTTTTTAATTCATTAGTTTGCTTTGAAAAATAATTTTGAAAGACGCATAAACTTCTTCAATAAGCTGACCTTTTAAAAATTTTAGATGATGGCCTTTTAAAAGACCGTTCAATCGTGGTTGATCACTTATTTTAAAATGATACCATCCGATTCATAATATTATGTTTTTTAGGTATAATAAATCGGAATAGTGATAATCTGGATTTGTGCTTAATTAAAATATAAATCAAGGTTTCCAATTCAAATGTTTGAATTGGAAAACTTTATTACAGATACATTTTGATTTTAATGGTGTTCTTAGAAAAAAAATACGAAGCAAAACACAAATTATTTCTATACGATTGCACATACAAAGTTCCTTTTGAATCGGACGTGCCATTACGAAATGAACGACAAACTACTATTTACATTGGTATGGGAGTGTGTTACTAATGGGTCTTACGTATTTATCTTCTTCTTTCTTCTAAATATATATAACTCAAAGGTGACTGACTGACTGACATAGTGATCTATCAACGCACAGCCCAAAACACTTGACGGATCGGGCTGAAATTTGGCATGCAGGTAGATGTTATGACGTAGGCATCCTGCTAAGAAAGGATTTTGACTAATTCTATCCCCAAGGGGATAAAATAGGGGATGAAAGTTTGTATGAAACTTTGTCAATTTTAAACCGATCGGGCTTTGCATGCATAAAGCTACTATGACGTAGGCATCCCTAAGAAAGGATTTTGAGATTTTGCATTTGTTTTGTTTCGGTTTAGTAGTTTTGGTTATAGACTCTGCTTTGTATTTGGCATTTGTTTTGTTTTCGTTTGGTTTAACTATAGGTTTAGTCGGTTAGACTTTTTTGAAATGGCTAAAGAAAATCTGAACGTTAATGGATAAGTTGAAGAATGTATCGTTTTTAAGTTTTGTAGGCCCTAATTTTTTACACACACTAAACAAAAGTAAAGCCGCAAAAACTATACCTAATTAATAATAATACTTCTTAACGCGAGCGAAGCCGCGAGCAAAAGCTAGTTGAATACATATAATAGGTTGTTCACATCACTCCCGCTGATACATGTTATTTCCAAGAACTAGAAAATTTGTACATTAAATTACACGCATGGCAGGCAGTTGAAATTCGCAGTGAATGTTATTTCGAATACACAAGAGGACGCTGCTGCTCATTTACCGATACCGATTTTACCGATCACTTTTGCTCACACAGACGTTAAATTAAGGCTTATACGTAACTCATGTAGAATCGTGTCCGAATAGCCCACTGTTGACGCAGTGATCTGTGCGGCGACTGATGTGCCCGTCTAAATAATTATATCTGCAACGAATTATTTCCTATGCCACAGAACACATGAGAGTATATGCCCTCTAGCTAAACCACGTTCGATGAGGCTACGAGATTACGTAGCATACATCAATGCTCAGTTATGCCACTCTAAACTAATGAAGTATATACCCAACCTGCGCTGATAAATGATTCAATATTGCTATGAGATGGGATAATTGGTAGGTTTTGCTGAATATTGGCAGACTAGATTGCTACCTAATTGCAATCATGGATGGATTTTACTATGCTAAATTAAATGGCTAAGTGAACGTCCAAACACGCACTAGGTATGCCAGACATACCGAGGCGGTTTATATGAGTTTTGCACGATAACATGAATACATGTATTGTAACATACTTTTATTTAATTTATTTTGGATTAAAAACAGACATACATTATGTCAAACGTCGGGAGTGATAACAAGTTAAGATAAGGCCGAAGGTGGAGGCGCACTTCATCCGGAATCCTCAACAAACTGAGGAACTGGCTATCTTACCTCTGAATACCGGAACACAACAATTTTAGAATTATTATTATGGCGATAGAATTAGGTTAGATGATTAATTCGATAAATATCATATCACCTGAATAAGGCGTAAATCGAGAATCGGCCTCCAGGAGACTAATTTTTGAGTCCACTCGACATTAGTCGAAGCGACAATATTTCTATATCGACACATACGTAAGTATTGTTGTCGTCTTTCTTGTATCAATAAGTAAAGTAAAATAAGAATATAAAAAGTCACCATTCTGGGTGCTATTTACCCTTAACACCGACTCTTGTAGCTAATACCACAAGCTCGCGGGACATTGAACCACCTACACAGGATAGCACCATAGTGCCTTCCTGTTTAGGTAGTCCATCCGTAGCATTCCCGTTCTTCGAGCCAAGCAGGCTCACTTTCCCATACAATCGTAGTTCCATTTCCATATTAAAGTGGCAAGTCTGATGCAAAAGATTTTTAGCAGGTATAAAATATGACTTTTTCAAAAAAAGTATACAAAACAAAGAGATTTTCCATATCTTTTCATTGTTATTGCGTTTTAAGAAAGCGCGCCTAATGCCTATTCGATTATACCTGCAAAAATTATTTTAATCGCAATTGCCACTTCGAAATAAAAAAAGAACTATGTTTATACTGGACAGCGAACTACTCCAGGACCTCTTCTTGAGAGGCTTTATTCAGGTGACTCCTCTCTAACTGCAACCATAGGGAGAGTCAGGTGTGCCCAGTATTTCACGAGGCAGTGTTTGCCAGGGTCCGGTAATCGCGAGTACAGTGGAGCAAGAAGGTGAGAAATCGAAACCGTATTCTCGTGACATCTTGGCAAAAACTCATGCGACACTTTTGTGACTTTCATACAATGTTTTTGTATATAGCAAATTCAGAGGAAAAAGTGGTATAGATTTGGAAATGTAAAATTTTGGCTAATAATGATTTTGATATGCAAAAATGGTTTTGATGGTCTGTTCTCGCCAAATTAATATTTGTGGTATCTTGGCCACAGGACTTTGATTGCGCGAGCACGACCCCAGTCGTGGTGATATCAATCAAGGAGTAGGTGGAGAGCCATCTAACACCCGTACCCACGCTTAGACCGCACCGGAGCCTGACGGTGCAAAGCCCTAGAGCACCGCGTCACCAGAGTCCAGCTGTGGAGAAGGGCTAAGTCCTTCCGCCATCTGGACCTGTCGCGGTGCTGAGTTCGGTAGAAGCGGGCTCCCTTCTTTTGAAGCCCGTCTCTCCGAAACCCTCCACGATACCCTCAGCTAATGTAAGTACTTAAGCAAGTAACTTATATTCTTGTCTTATATTATTGACTTATATTCTTCTTATACATTATTTAGCTACCTTTCTTGTAGGTCATAACAACAGATCCACCTTTCAATGTAGCTATAGGTGTTACTAATATAAAGCGTTACACACCGAGGCGGTATATAAAACTAAGCTGAATATTACTGGCATTAAAATCTTGCTGCTCAGCTACTAGATACTTGGCGGGGTTCCGCTATTTCGGCAAGACCTGCAAGACAATGCCCAAATCTCAGCCATGTGATCCAATCGAAATTTCTGCCGTAAATCTCTCTGTGTGATTCATTATAAATCCATTGTATTTTAAATGTACCAATATTACTTCCATAATCCACGCTTCTTTCCTTTCTGGTTGGTCTCCTTCTCAGCAAGGTAATACCCCAGATTTTACGTACATCTTCTCCATTTCCAGCGATTTTGGTCCGTCTCCATCATGCATCTCTATTTAGTAAAATTTACAGCTTTCCATATAATTTTATCTCAATAAACATTTTCTGTAATACATAAAACTCAAAACCTTCTAGTTCCTGCTAAACTGGAAATCCCTGAGATAATTTACCGGTAGAAATCTTGATTTGAATATCGGGAGAGAAGATAAAAAGGTGGAACTTCGGTTTCTCAATACTCAATTCATTTATGCCATACGTCAGTTACATTAAGATCTTAATTACAATTATTAAACACTGTACATGTACCCTATTAGGGCATGGCAACATTTTTGTACATTCTTTCGGTCAGTATTATTATCATTAGAAAGCAAAAACATCTTAATTACATGAGTAATTCAATTCAATCAGTTTCTAAGTCGGGACTAGTCAGAACTAAAAATGCGGTGAATGAAACAGTCGAAATATTAACGAAGTATTTTGGCGCTTGTATAGCTAGTACAAAAAAAACAAACACAGGACAAAAAGTGGAAATTTGGTAACAGCGCGGCTGGAAACCCTTATTTAGAAATAAAAGAGAGCCGAGAGAAAAAAAATATTGGGGTTTGTTTATTTATTTAATTTTTACAGGACATTAATTTCACAAAACTCCATCTAGCCCCAAACTAAGCATAGCTTGTGATATGGGAACTAGATTACAGATAGAATACTATAAATATAGACTACTCTATTTTTTTTGTTTATACATATACCTACTTATCACACAATACAAGACCCAAACACCGAACAAAATCTATATTCATCACACAAATGCTTGTCCTGGGTGGGAATCGAACCCACAACTTACAGCGCAGAAGGCATAGTGACTATGAAGCTTGTCAAAAAATTCGTTCGTAAGTAGATTACAGCCAATAAGAACACGATACAAATGCGGCGAGCGAAGGCTATGATTTCCATATCCTATATTTCATATGCTATAACCAGATCGAAGATCACCAAAGAAAATACACTTAGAGGTAAATTTTAAAAATTGTGTGTGTTTGTGTGTGGGGCGCCGCTCCTAAGTATTGAATCATACGACTTCGAACGAAAGAAGACGCGCGGCGCGGAGAGTTATTAGCTTCTTGTATGAACCGAACAAAGGCCAGGGTTTCGTATCTCTCGAAATCGCGGCATTTACGAGCCATCATACTTTCAATTCTATGTTTACCTCTAAGCTCGAGGACGTACAATATTCCAAATCAATTAACTTTTAGCTTTATTACCTTAATTCGCTTTATTTAGTAGTATATATCTGTATCTGTATGTATCTGTTACGTTCCAACCTAGACGCAAGCAACACTCAATGCCATCATCGACCTATCTGTGCAGTGGACAGAATTCCTTGTAAATTCCTGTCTATTACTCGCTCGCTCACAGAATAAGGACTGTATCGGCTTAGCTGCAACATATACTGCCACTAGAGTACGACTGTATTGTTAGCAAGAGCTTTCCTGTCTCGTAAATAGTAGTGGCGTGAAAGAAGTGATAGCTACACTGAAAACACTTCTTCATCTGTCTACTACGGCTACGAATAAGACAGCTTAACGACAGCTACGGCACGAATTGAAACAAGACCACTGAAATAGACCCTACTATTACTTTTGATAATGGTGAGTACCTATAGCCTAGATATTTATTAGGACATCTAGGCTATGGGTGGAATTAAACAATAGCAAAGATATCGAGAGATACCTATAGATTTATTTTATTATATGTAAAACAAGTTCTAGCGTTCGTTTTCTTTGTACCCACTATTATAATATTCACTGGCACATCTCAACTAATAAAAAATTGAATTTTTAAGTGGACAAGAAAGAAAGATGCGGGATTCTGTTCTAGGTTTGCTTGATCGGTTTGCTTCGTAGTAGGTCGTGTATATCTATATTTTCTGACCATGGAGGAGTAGTAGATGTGGTGTATATATCAAAATCCGATCGTTTAATTGGCCGTATCATTAAATCCTTAATTATTAGTGTATAAGCTTGACATTTAATATTTTATTGTTTTTATAATTTGTGATTTTTAATTTAAATGACATACCTAATTTATGTCTATTATTATTTTTACTATTGTTATTGTGTATGACTTAATTATATATTTACTTGATTGTATCTCTCGGTTAAGTTGGCAAATCCGGCACTGTATGTATGTATGTATGTATGTATGTGGCAATGTTTGTGACGGCATAACTCTTGAACGGATTATCCGATTTTCATGAAATTTAAACTGAATAGAGATAACGTAAATAGAATTTGATTGTGGCGGAGGATTTATGATAAGAAGGGTAGTTTTTGAGATATTGGGTGAAAATAAATATATTTTTTCGCCCATATCTTTTGAATGGCTGATCCGATTAATTCAAAATTTTGAACATGCAGAGAATATATTAAAACTCATCAACCGATACAAGGATTTTTCTGACACTAGGGTGGTTTTATAGAAATAGGGGTATTAGGTGAGACGAGAAGATTAATGGCTTGTTGGGTGTCATTTGAAAGAGTATCGACTGCACATTCATATTTTGATTTGCTGAAACCACCCCTGTATTGACATTAAGTGTTGCAAAAGGGGCAAATAAGATTGAAGTCTTGAAAATGTGTTAAAACATGAAATAGGTATCACATAAATTAGGGGTTGAGACTGATTTCAAAATAAGTTTAATTTGCCCTTATCAGGGATGGGTTTTAAGATGAAGGGGGGCAAAGGATGATCATCAGGTCTTGTAAGATAAGAGAAGGTATTCGAAATTTCATTAAAACTGGTCTTTTTTATCTATTGTTATTCACTCAATACGGTACGGTACGGCTACGGTACATTATCGCCACACTAAGCAGACAGATTGGTGCTTACAGTTAAAGTTTTGTTTACACAAAGAAATAGCTGTTGCCTTTTTGATTGACTTTACGACATCCGTGGGCTAGAGGGGTAGATTTTAAACCAGCAAGTACTAAAGCAAACGTTTTGAGAGCACTTTTCAAAACGACATCAAACTTTATTTCATGTGAGTTAGGATACATTACCTTAGCAACAAGAGAGAGCCTCGAACACTCAGGTGAATAAGGAGGAGTCGAGAAAAAAGTGCTTAAGTGAGAAAGTTGTAATGCAAGCACGCTAAAGCGTGCTAATTACATTCTATTTGAGAAATAATCTCCGTCACAAACCAGACATCACGAGATCTCAGTTCGGGGCGAACTACGAGTTAATTATGTTTGAAATTATAAATATATAGATTTTAATTAGTGTGAGTGGTTTTGGGCCGTTCCAACTAATAAATAAATACAAATCCTCAGCACTGGACACACCGTAAAGTCGATACAATACAATAACAAACGACTAATGAATGTCTTGTTAGCAGGTGAAGCGGCGCTTAAGTCACGTATACGTTAGCATTTATTTATCTATTTAACTTATTATACTTATAGCACTTATTATATCATCTATCTATCTATCTATCTATATATTTTATTTTCTGTCTGTTTGTTTGTTTATTTTTTTGTTTGTTTGTTTATTTATTTTTATTATTATATTTGTAATCAAACAATATAATTATACAATGTAATTACGAAGATGTACATAAGTTGAATGATTTCATGATCAGGCTATATTATACGATCTGACGATGATATATTAAACATATAAACCTGTATTATTATTTTTTTCTTAATAAATAAATATTGATAACATATTGTGGTAATAAGCGTAGCGAGAAGTATCTATGATTTCCACGAAATACAAGCTCAATGCTTGAATTTGATGCATCAAATATTTGATCCAGAGTATATCTTGAACTTAAGTAAATAATGCTCTGTATATGTGTGCTTGTATATTACCATTAAGATTGGCTGTAAATATTCATAAAGTAAATAGGAGCACTCATCGTTCGTTACAAATAAACTTGGCTTGTTAATACTATATCTAAATATAATATTGTATTAATAAGCCTTACAGCTCTAAGGGAGTAGCTTTGCTTCGCTTTGTCTACGCTGTAGATTGTAGGTTTGATTATAACCCGGGTGTTGGATTGTATGATAAGTATGTACTTACAAGAATAAAAAAGTATTCTATGTGTAATCCAATAAAAAGTTTAGGGCTAGATGATTATGTGTGTAATTTATATCCTGCAACATTTATTTATTCATACCTATCCGCTGTTTTTCTTGTAAGATATATTGTACAATTAATAAAAAATACATTCTGCCGTCTAAAATGTCAGCTATAATAGTATAATTTTGTTTATGCTGAAATTTCATAACAATTATTAATACAGCGGCCAAGTGCGTGCCGGACACGCACACCGAGGGTTGCGATTCAATTCACATTTCAAGGGACAAAATGTGCGCGTTTTGGATATCGTTCGTGTTAAGTTCGTGCGGGTTCGATTCCAGCTTGGCTGGTTTTAGTATTTTATATTTTTCTGGTATTATAACGGTATTTGTAGGTATTACCGTTTCAACGATAGAACTAAAATAAAAAATGTTGCAGAAAACAGGTTGATTTATAATTTTTAAGGTAATCCGCCATAATAACAATAACACTTTTAATTTTTTTTTTCTAACAAAATTTCAACTATCTACTTATTACGAATCAAAATCAGAATTTAAAGAAAGAACAGACAGACAAGGACTCACAGATGTAGGCTTATTAATAGAATACCACTGGCACCCTATGGGTACGGCACCCTACCAAAATGAACGTTTCTCAAAAATACACTATGGAAAGAAAGATCTTCGAATGTAGCGATTCAGCGAGTAAGCTGCTAAACTGGAATGACTCCATCATCATCATGATATAAATCTTGGTGAAAATATCTGCAATGCATAGCGGGTGGTATTGTATTCTAACCGCTAAAATGAGTTTAGATTTGAGATGAGAGAGATAATTTCGTAATAATAGATCAACAGAACAGACTAATACTCGAAGGCCGGGGCCGGCGCCGCGTCGAACTTATTTGAAAATCGAACTTTTTCTAAATGATTTTAGAAAAAGTTGCTGGCCACGGCAAGCTGAATGGAACACATTTGAAATTAAACAAAAGCCGTGAGTATTGCAAGACCATATACGTAACGAATAATATACGTAATAAAATAACTGCAAAGATTTTATCAAAATATATCAAAATAGACGAAAAGTTCTGTTAAAATGTTGAGTGATGAAAGTGATTTAACTTCGGAGTCTATTAAATTGGATGCCTTAGGCATTGTTCATAATCTACTCCCAGAGAAGTCAAAGGAAAAATACCTGAAATCCTACAATGATTTCGACAAATGAAAAACTGCAAAAGGTGCAAAGTCTGTGTCTGGATCAGTGATTCTGGTCTATTTTCAGCATTTATCATCTACAAAGAAGTCAAGCAGCCTGTGGTGCATCTATTCTATGCTCAGTTCGACAATAAGCATTTAACACGACATCCAGATCCATACATATACCAAGTTATTATCATTTTTAAAAAGGATATCGGATGGTCATCGAGCAAAGAAGTCAAAGGTATTTACAACTCAAAATGTAGAAACTTTTCTAAATGAAGCTGCCGACCACAGCTTTCTTGCCATAAAAGTGAGTATGAATGAATACCACCTACTTATTGATTAAATTTCTAGTACCTACAATTGCGTCAGTTACTATGTATCACACTAATATTATAAATGCGAAAGTTTGTGTATGTTTGTTGCCTCTTCCCGCTAAAACGGCTGGATGGATCCGGATGTAATTTAGAATGGAGATAGCTGATACAGCCCTAACTATTTTTTGTTCCGGAAAAAAGTAAAGTACTATTACAATATAACCTCCCAAACACAGAACAAACATATTTAAACATTAATCACAAAAATGTTTGTCCCGGGTGGTAATAGAACCCACAGCAGAAGGCTGAGCTACTTGTGAAGCTTGTCCATATAACATGAATCAATTTCCATATGGAGTTTAATTTTGATAGGATAGTAGACTTAGGAACATGAAAATCTTATGACCTTTGTTAATAGGCCAGGATCCATGATATTAAAGTCATCGTTACGCGTCTTGATCCGTCGCACCTTAGCTCTATGAAAACTTTGGAGACATATTTACGCATTCCCGAATCTGTTTTGAGCTTTTCATTCACAGACTAAACAGTACATAATGTATATATAAGTGTCTTATGCCAATAATCTATGCGTTAAAATACTTTTGCAAGACTTTCTTTGATCTGTTAAACAAATAAAGTCCGAGAGTCCCTCGGGTGTGTCCATCGCATTAAAAGTGTAGTTTTTCGGGGTTCTGTAGCTGCTGATAATAAATATGCACAATCGTCATAGAAAATCTATGTACTTATAACTGTTACAGGTCAAAATCTGTACATTTTAACCGCCTTTGTGGTGTAGTGGTTCGTTTTTCGGTGTCAGATCCAGGGGTCCCGGGTGCGATCCCCAGGGGGAGTAGGTACAATATTGTGCTTGGTTTGGTTGGTGGTAGGAATTTGTTGAAGTCCGCCTGTCTAGCTACCACCATCTTACCTAATTCTGTCGCCATAGTAACAATTTTAAAATTGTTGTGCATTTAGAGGTAAAATAGCCAGTTCCGCAGTTTGTTGAGGATTCCGGATGAAGTGCGCCTCCACCTTCGGCCTTAACATGTTACCATGGCTTGGATTGACTTGGTGAAGGCAAGCGCTTTCCCGTCGTACAATAAAAATAAAAAATACATATTTTGAAAATGTTTACTGGAGGAAACACTATTATCGATATTGAACCCAAATCAATAGAATTACATTTATTCAATAAATTAAACTAACTAAGTACAAAGGAATCAGTCAGATTACCTAAGGACCGTTACAAACGGCCTATAGGTAACTCAACTGTTCCAGACCAGTACCAGACGGAAGCGTGCCCAAGACACTGGCTGCATTGCCACGCTGAATAGCTATGCTAATTCGCTGGCCTAAATAAGAGCCAGCCCTTGGGTCACGTGTCGCCTCAATAATATTTTCCATTCTTATATGTCTGTCAGTCTGTCAGTTTGCCTGTCTACCTGTCTGTCGGTTTCATGAACGCAACATCACGCTTAAAATACTTATTGTTTTTATTATCGCCCCCACCCTATAAAAGGATGAAAAGGGGTAATCACAATTGTCTGCAACTTTTTACTGGAAAGGTTTTGGAACACGAACTTTAGTGTCCATTTTAACGATAATATACATCATCAATCCAGTCACCATAGAGTTTTGATGAGCGTTTTTATGCCGAAGTACTTCCAACAGCTGAGACGACATTGTCTATAGTTCAAATGCAGGTTGTTGCTGATACAATTTTTTTACACATCTTTGTCCTTGACATCTGCAGATGCTTAAGCGGATGCAGATTTTACTAATTGAAAAAAAAACATTAGAAATGTACAGGTCAGCTTTATAAGATCATACTTTAAATTATTTTCCCATTTGTAGAAAACATTTGACATAACACCACACTTGGCTGGGCGTGATCGTAATAAACCTTTAAAACTTTGTGTGAGTAAAAGTTCGCGGGGTCATTTAATAACGCGTACAACGGTTATTCCCCGGTTTTTCAATTATTTTTAAATATTTTTCTACGAAAAACAGAGATCAAAAATAAAAATTGAAAAACAATAATAGCAATAACTAATAAGGGACATACATTTCACACGCTTGTTATATGGGAACTAGATTAATACGAATAGGAATACTCAGATATATTAGTACTTTTTTTGTAAATACATACTTATCGTATAACAAAACCCAATAACAAAAAAAAATGTATCCATTAAAATACAGGTGACGTATAAATAAATAATATTGGATATTAATTTCACACAGCGCTATCTAGACCCAAACTAAGCATAGCTTGTAATATGGGAACTAGATTACGGATAGAATACTTAAATACTTTTTTTTTGTTGTAAATACATACATACTATAAGATACAACACCCAAACATAGAACAAACATCTGTATTTATCACACAAATGTTTGTCCTGGGTGGAAATCGAATCCACAGCCTACAGCGCAGAAGGCAGAGTTACTACCAATATGACCTATTATCGCGGGTTGCATGACCCGGTGGATCAGGCCAGGTACTGGGGAGGGAAAACCGTTGCCGCAGCCTGATTACTCAAAACTTTGCATTAGCGACAGCGATAGCAAAGCAACAGCCACTACGCGATCGGTTGCAAAATGATACTTGTAACCGTATTACGGAAGCCTATCGCCCGCCTATCGCAGAGCTGTTGCTGAATTCACTTTGTTGTAGCTTGTAAGCTATATGTACCTTCATGCGGGTTCCTCACACTAGAACTTGATTCGAGGTTGGCCAAATAAGCGAAGTGTTTTCAGAATTTTGAGGGTATTTGGGTTGAGAATTCTGTACTATTTTAGTAGGACTTTGTTTAAGTCTGCCTGGCTAGCTGCCATTCAACCTAATTCTGTCGCCATAGTAACAATTTTAAAATTGTTGTGTTCCAGCATTTAGAGGTAAGCTCTCCCATGTACGGCCGTGGGGGCAGAAGGTAGCAATTCCTTTTTTACATTTAAAAAGTTAATATTAACGCCGGTAGAAACTATACCACGTTTTTGGTATCCATCCAAATATAATCATGATCCAAATCATGATTTATTTATACGAAATTATCTTCATATTCAAAGCTTTTTCATTAAAATTGGACTAATTCAGACAGACATTCAGCTTTTCCACGACATTATATATTTAGACTGGGAGTGCACGTAAAACTCAGATAATTAATGAACTAATGTCACATTGAAATTGAATATAAAAAGTACTTGATATTGGCGCTGCCATTACAAGATTGAAAACGAACATTCTCTAACTCGGAAACAACGTAGGTAATGTTTTATTTCTGCCATGTTCTTAACGCGAGACAAAGGAAACACAATAAAGGCTTGTTTAATTATCTTTATGTTACCACGGCATCTGTTACGTAATTAATATCTTACTATAACAATGGTATCAAAAATGGTGTTACCAATTATTTTATTTATGTGCAGTGTAACCACACTGCTGTGTAGGATTTTTTTGAACTAATGAATCGCGTCGGATTTCCTTCTAGTCATACTGTAAGAATTTCCTAAAACCGTTTCTAACGGCAAAAAGTAATTTAAAAGGAAGCTCTCTGTGCTATACAATTTTTATAGTAATAATCAATTTCAAGCCGTTCTCGTGCCAAATACGTAATGATAGTAAGCGGCACGACACGGTATGATTGATGCAACACGTTCGATATATTAGGCTTGCTCTTATTTAGGCCAGCAAATTAGTATAGCTATTCAGCGCAGCAATGCAACTAGTGTCCTGGGCATACATCCTTCGGTCTGGAACAGATGAGCTACCTTTTCCTTAAGTAACATAACTGCTTTCCTTGTATATAGTTAGTTTAATGTTCAAATGAACCATGCCTCGGGACTTTTATCTTATATTTGGGAAATATATGTTTTCTAACCATGACTTTAATTAGAAAACAGATATTTTCAACAAAAAGACTGCGAAACTCTCGTTTCATTATATTTAGTCTCGTTCTTTGACAAATTTATTACTTTTTATGGTCGCATAATGATACGGAAAACTAAACGACCAAAAGTACCTTGTTGCCTTGGAACTACGCAAAAGTTCCGTCGTTACGTAGCTTTTGGTATTTTATGTCCCCAAATTTTTTGCTGTTGGCGCTAACATAAATTAATATGTCGTTTTTACCTAAGAGTAGTAGTGCCCCTTGTGAAAGGGCTCGTTCGGAGAATTACTGCCACCATACCTATTTCGACCGCCAAGCAGCGTTGCTGTATTCCGGTTTGAAGGGTATGGTTGCCGGTGAAATTAGGGGCACGCGAGGCTGTTGAGCCTCGCGTGCCTTTATGCTTCAGGTTGACGGGCGCAACGCAGTGCCGTGTTGGCTATGTTCTTTGTGGATGGGACCTATGCAGTAAAGCATTATTATAGGCAAGAGACGCACTTAACACCAGGTGGGCTACTTGTTTGTTCCGTCTCCTAGTTGTATAAAAAAAAAAACCTATTCTTGCAGAGTACCGTGGAGTAGAAATATACGGGTGGAACTTCAGAGGTACACTTTCAACGTCAAAGTCAAAGTCAAAGTCAAATATTTTTATTCAGTAAGATTTTTTAGGATCACTTTGAAACGTCAAATCTACCGCCTGTTCGGAATCGCGACCAGCACACAAGGAGAAAGGCAAGAACCTCGGGCTAGTTTTTTTTTTTCATGATCCATTACAATAGCTTAAAATTATCTAATACTAATTACAATTTATTCACTGGAGCAAATTCATTTTTTTAATGCCAGGCTTTCTTATCTTCTAGGTAATCTGAAATTTTATAATAAGCTTTCCTGGATAGCTTTTGTTTTACAAAATTTTTGAATTTATTATTTGACAAGCTTAGCACATCACTTGGCAATTTATTATAAAAGCGTACAGTTTGCCCTATGAACGATTTATTAACCTTATGGAGCCTAGTTGTGGGAACAGCGAGTTTATTCTTATTTCTAGTATTATAATTATGTTTATCACAGTTTTTGTCAAATAAGCTTATGTTTTTACGCGCGTACATAATATTTTCATAAATATATTGGCAGGGCATAGTCAATATATTTATTTCTTTAAACTTGTCTCTTAATGAATCTCTGGGACCCATTTTGTAAACAGCGCGAACAGCCCTCTTCTGCAAAACGAATATGGTGTCTATATCTGCAGCACTTCCCCACAGTATTATGCCATATGACATAATACTGTGAAAGTAACTGAAGTAAACTAGTCTTGCTGTAGCAACGTCTGTGAGAAGACGTATCTTCTTTACAGCATATGCTGCAGAACTAAGTCTCTTCGCCAGTTTATCTATGTGTGGGCCCCATTGAAGTTTATTATCTAAAGTTAATCCCAAAAATACAGTGGTTTTGACTAATTCTATGTTTTCCTCTTTAACTTTTACATTAGCTTTAACTTCAGTTACATTTGGTAAAATAAATCGAATACATTTGGTCTTTTTCTGATTGAGTACTAAGTTATTTACATTAAACCAGTTAACAATTTTTGAGATTGCATTGTTTACGTTGTCAAAGTTAGTCATTTGTCGCTTCAATCTAAATAGAAGTGACGTATCATCTGCAAACAGAACAATCTCATGGTCATCTTTAATTATTTGGGGCAGATCATTAATATATACTAAAAACAAGAAAGGCCCCAATATAGAACCCTGCGGCACACCCATGGTAACCAAAGATCCTGAAGAACGCTGGCCGTTCACGTCGACATGCTGTATGCGATCACTTAGGTAAGACGTGAGTAAGTCTAGTGCAACACCCTTGATACCATAGTGGTCTAATTTCATAATCAGTGTTT
Source organism: Venusia cambrica (assembly GCA_951394065.1). Classification (NCBI taxonomy): domain Eukaryota; kingdom Metazoa; phylum Arthropoda; class Insecta; order Lepidoptera; family Geometridae; genus Venusia; species Venusia cambrica. The sequence goes on from OX596034.1 coordinate 16,223,828, forward strand.
CATGGTGCACGCAGTCAAAAGCCTTAGACAAATCACAAAAGACTCCCAACGCATCATGTGATTTCTCCCAGGCCTCGAAAATATGCGATACTAAACTAATACCGGCATCAGCAGTTGAGCGACCTCTTGTAAATCCAAATTGTTTGTCATGAAATAGGGCGTTAGCATAAAAATGACTATGTAACTGTGTAAGAATAATCTTCTCAAAGATTTTACTAAATGTCGGTAGTACTGATATCGGCCTAAAGTTTGTTGGATCAGAACTGTTACCAGATTTAAAAAGAGGAGTTATTTTACTATATTTCATTAAATTAGGGAATACGCCGCAGTCGATGCATTCGTTGAAAATAAAAGCTAATTCAGGCGCTATAACGCCTATTATAGGTTTAACAATGCTTACAGAGATGCCCCAGAGGTCAGAGGTCTTCTTTTCATTTATAAGTTTAAATGCTTTAATAATATCGTTATTATTAACATATTTGAAATAAAATGGTTTATTACATGATGGTACATTGTTTTTCAGTATTGACTCTGCCATAATATTTGAAGAGTTCAATGATTTTGTGGTAGAAACAGGTATATCAGTAAAAAACGTTTCAAAAGCTGTTGCAACATCAATATTTTGGGATATGTTAAGATTTCCTATTTTTAAATTAAATTCGTTAGTGTTGCTGCTTTTCCCTTTTCCAGTCTCACTATTAATAATTTTCCAAGTAGCTTTAATTTTATCTTTACTATTTACAATCTGTTTTCTCAAGTATTGGGATTTAGCGGCCACACAAACTTCCTTAAAGATTTTAGAATATTTTTTTACTTTATCATTAAACTCTTCACTAAAGTTGTACTGTTTTTCACCATAAAGTTCATACAATTTTCTTCTACTTTTATGTATTCCCGCTGTTGCCCACTCACTAAATGTTGCATTATCAGAGACTGTGATTGTTTTGGATGTATATATTGAGTTAAATATGTTGCTAAATTTAGTAAAAAATGTATTATATAAACAATCAGGATAGTTGCCATTATATGAAACAGGTAATTTAGACATTAGTGCTGATTTTAATTTTTCCACTCTATCAGCTGTCAGTGGTACAAAATTAATTTTCCTTTTTATACACGGTGGCCCATAAGTCCTTTGAAATTTAAATTTCGAATAAAATTCAAACGATGCGCAGGAATGGCGCGCGGGGTACGGGGGAAGCACCAACGGTCTTTCGGAATTCAGTCGCCATGGAGCGTTTCACTGGTGCGGACCGTGCTTTTTGTGTGCGCGAGTTTTATCGCAACAATAATTCTGCTACCGTTGCGCGGCGTAAATTTCGAGAACATCACAATTTACGCAACTTTAACGACACTCCAAGTATTCAAACGATTAAGAACTGGGTTACTAAGTTCGAGGAGACTGGTTCTACGTTGGATAAAAAACGGTCAGGTCGACCAAGGACATCACGCACGGAAGAAAACATCGACGTAGTGAAACAGTCAATTCGTGAAAATCCTACCCAGTCTATTCGTAAGCGTTCCAGTGCATTAAACTTATCCAGAACTTCATTACAGCGGATTTTAAAGAAAGATTTACTTCTTCACCCTTACAAGATTCAATTAGTACAGGAATTAAAAGATACTGACCCTATGCACAGACTAAATTTTGCAAATGAAATGTTCGGCCACTTTACATCGTTTAATAACGTGTTATTCTCTGATGAGGCTCACTTCCACATCAACGGCCATGTCAACAAGCAGAATTGTCGCTACTGGAGTTGCGAAAATCCAAATCGCAAACATGAAAGGCCCTTACATAGCCCTAAAGTGACAGTTTGGGCGGCTATGTCAGCGCATGGCATCATAGGCCCTTACTTTTTTGAGGACAGCAGAGGTCGCGCGGTTACTGTTAATTCGCAGCGCTATGTGGCAATGATCGAGAACTTTTTTGCACCAGAGTTGCAGAATTTTCCAGGCTTCAATACGCGGACCTGGTTTCAACAGGATGGAGCAACTGCCCATACCTCTAACACCGCTATGCCCGTCGTTCGTCAACTTTTCCCTAGTAAAGTTATCTCTCGAAGAGGAGATATTGCCTGGCCACCACGTAGTCCGGATCTGACCCCAATGGACTTTTTCTTATGGGGTTATCTTAAGAGTAAAGTTTATGAAACCAACCCGCGGTCAATCGTTGTCTTGAAAGAAAATATTCGACGAGAAATGGTAAGCATTACAGAAGTTACTTGCCGCGCAGTGATGGACAATTTTAGACGTCGCTTACAGGAGTGCCGCGATCGTAACGGATTACATTTAGACGATGTAATTTTCAAAAAATAATTCCCATTTTATTAAGATTACTTCCAAATAAAAACCTTTTTCATATTGTAATTAGTTTTTTTTTAATGATTTTTTTACATTTCAAGGGACTTATGGGCCACCTTGTATTAGTTTTACATTGTGTTTCGATTTTAATAATTTCTCCTAGATGGTCAGATTTTATTTTACTTATTACACTCTTCCATACAATGTTGGCATCTGTAAATATATTATCTATACATTTAGCTGAGGTTTCAGTTATTCTAGTAGGCTCCATAAACATAGGTTTTAGATTAAAGGAGTTAAACAGGTTAGTAATTTTTTTGCTATATGTGTCTTTGGTCAATAGATCAATATTAAAATCTCCACAAGCTATCAATTGTTTTTTTGATTGTGACACTTTAAACAATATTTGTTCCATAACATTTTCAAAAATTGAATATTTGGCACAAGGTGGGCTGTATACACTTATGATAATGAATTGCTCCAGCTCTACACAAGCTATTTCAATTTCCTTTTCAACTGAATGATTAACAATGTCAGTCCGATCTTTAAATTTTATTTGTTTGTTTAACAATATTATTGAGCCACCTCGGATGTGATTCACTCTGCAGAAAGAACTGCCAATCTGGTGATTACTGAAATTAAACATGAGCTCATGTTGTTTAAGCCAATGTTCAGTTATGCAAATGATGTCAATATGATCAGAGTTCATGAATAATTCCAGTTCAAGCACCTTGTTTTCTAAGCCTTCAATGTTCTGACTTAATAATTTGATATAATTTTTGGGTTTAGGGCATATTTTCTTAGTATTATTTACCAGTATAGTATTACACCTATTTGACTTATTTGATTTAGGCAAATTATTTAAACACATTTTTGACTTCCTTACTAAGCTATGTTTGCTATGTGACATATTTGGTGGCTCATTTATGCTAGAGGCTTCCTCTATTGTCTTATGAACTAATTTAAATTACTTGGAATATTTTCCAATACATTAATATCTTGTCTGTGCTCAATAAAAGCAGTCTGATTAGCCAAATTCTTGGCTGTTATACTAAAAAAATAAGATAGCGACACAGCTACCTGTCGTTTGTAAAAGTTTGGTAGGTAGTAACTACCTCGGGTCAAATAAACATTATTACTAACACAATTGTTAGAATCAATCAGATGGATTAAATTATTATTATGTGACATTGTATACAATGTCTTGTTTAATTTATATCTAAAATCATTTTCAGCTTGTGGCAAGCAATTACTATAAGGAAATGTAAACAATACAATTTTGTTTACATTCAGAGAGCTTATAGTCTCAAAGTATTTAATAAGGTCCCATTTGTTGACATCACCCCTATTTCCATACATGATGATTAAATTTGATTCCGGTGTCAGATTGGATTTTGATAACAATTTCATTACATCATGAAGACTAGAATTCGGTAAACAATTATTTATTACTGAGTGTCCCATCTTATTTAATATTATGCCTAAATCTTTTCCAATTTCATCGCAGAATATAACAGTTTTGTTTGTGATGATTTTTTTAGTCGATGAAATCTTGGATCCAATACATACTTTAGGGCTCATGGGTGAGACTGGCCTCTCTGGCTGTGAATGCAAAGAGCGTTGGCAGTCACACAAATGATTGGCCACCAAAGAGTCATAGCGTTCCTGATTACTTTGTGACAGTTGAAGCAGTTCATCCATGGCCAGAGAGTATTCCCTAATAGCCTCTTGAGATTTTTCATAACGTGCAGTAATTGATCTCAAGCAGCCGTTAACACTGGCAAGTTCAGACTCAAGAAGTTGCATGTCATTTTCATATTTTGTTTTATTATTTTCTAATTCTACTGTACACAGTTTGAATTTTTCTAATATTTCTAATTTACTCTTATTATTTATGCTCTTATTGTGTTTTTTTTGAGATTTTAACAATTTTGATGTTTTTGAGATCTGTTTTTTAATCTTTACATATCTTTTTGATGCGTTTTTGCTGCATGTTGTACCAGTGCCCACCACTGAGTCTTCATGAGTCAAATCAATCACTGTATTGGGCACATCACTACTTGCAACAGAAACTTGGCCGAGTACACTATCCACTGACAGTAATTCATCAAATAAATTTTGAGTTTTTTGTGCTGCCGAGCAATGAGATTCCTCTTCCAATTGTGTGATTCGTTGGTGGGCATCACGCAGCTCTAGCTCTAGGGCCGATGTTCTCTTCAAGGCAATCTCATACTCGGTACTGCACTGATCAAAACCATGTATTATCATTTCTAACCTATTTTGTTCCTCAAGTACACTCTCATATTGACAGTGTAATGAAGATAACTCACTTTTTAGTTTTGTGTTATTTCCTAATGCTTCTAACAATATACTTTCATTGTCCTCCCTTTCACAAGTCAACTGGCTGCACAACTCCCTGGCCAGTTTCAGCTCATGTAAAGCCAGTTGAAGTTGGGATTCTTCCTGGCGAGCTTTGCGGGTTTGCATACGGTTGGCCATTACAGAAAGTGTTATAATTTCAACAAACTTCTAGCCAGGATAATTGACGGCCAGATGAGGTTATGCCGGCTAAACCAAATTCGAAGCTCTATAATACTTACGTGTAATTATTGGATTGAAATTACATTCGAGATGTAATGTTTACGCTTAGAATACACTGTAAGTTAGATCAAACCACTCCGAACCGAGAGAACAATGACGAAAATTAACCGTGAGACAAATGGCCACTTTGCATCAGATACACATCACTTTTACAAAGTATTTATATACGTACACGTATGTTATCGATTATTCTAGTAATTTATGTCAATATTGTAACCAAAACACACTAAAATCAAATAAAATTACAATTTTATCATGGGACAAATCTCAGTCAGCTGTTAACCTTAGTGTTGCCACAAACCAAAAAAAACGTTTGATAGCTTTTAGAAAGATATTCATAACCTTATTGTTGCACGGAGTGAAACCGATTTTGAAATTTGACAGACGTCAATCAATTCATTCACGAGAGCGACGCCGTCAACGAGCCGGTCCTTGATTCTACTGAACCCATGAACCTATAGAATACGTTCATGACTAAACCAATTGCTTCACAATAGCATCGTTACAGAATGGCCACTAGAATACCAAAAGGAACCAGTGTCATACCAGATAAGTTGCGTGGCGATAAATATGACACGAGTGCTTTAAATTTAAAAGTTTTTATGTCAAGTTAAATGTCCTGTGAACAAAATTTGAAGCAATTAGAGATAGCTGGTATACCTTTAACGAACTTAGGTTATTGGTAAAGGTTAACAAAAAATTACCCTCCGGGTTTTCAAAAATCTTGCGAGGCTTTTGATTAAAAGCGCTATATTTAGGCCAGCGAATTAGCATAGCTATTTAGCGTGGCAATGCAGCCACGCGTCTTCGGCACGCTTCCGTCTTGTACTGGTCTGGAACAGTTGAGCTACCTATAGGCCGTTTGTTACTGTCCTTAGGTAATCTGACTGATTCTTTTGTATTTAGTTATTTTAATTGTACATTTTATTGTATAAAGAAGGTAAATTTCAAAAAACAAGAAAGCGAGTTCGTATTGCATTGTCGTTGAGTGCCATGGTCCCATAAACTTTTAGAATTTTCAACTGAAACGGTATGTTACTAACAAATACGTGCGTGCCGCCCTCCGATGTCTAAAGCTAAACCACTTGGTAGGTCGTGATGGTATACATCATTGTTACATTTTTAGCTTGTGATCAAAGGAATGTAGTAATAATGATCGGTGGAAAACTACCCGAGTTATCCCGGCCCCTAAGGCGGGGACTGGATCTGACGTGAGCGGCTACCGGTCGGAAGCCGTGCTATAAATAGAACACTGACAGCACGGCTTCTAACAGCAGGGCTTTAGCCCTAGACGGCCGCGAGCGCTGTACGTTCAAGTGGCTAAGGTATTTGAAACCGTGCTGCAAAATTATATTTATACACAGGCAAAAGCTACTGAACGATAGCCGGCACGGCTTCCGTCCGGGCCGCGGGACGGGCAGCAACCTGCTTTCGTTTGTGGTACGTGACGCCGGCCGTGGACGGTGGTTCTAGACTCGGCGAACTTAGATTTTCGGAAAGCTTTCGATGCCGTGCAAAACGACATACTTTCAACCAAATTTCAGCCTTAAGTCTCACGCCACATCTACTCTAGTTTTTCCCAATATACCAGGTTGAATGACGGCAGTATGTTGAATGCGGGTCCCTTATTACACATGTTCGAGACTGATGTCGATCAGGACGCGTAGTGTTGTTTGCAGATGACCTTAAGGTGTTTCTTACCATAGTGAGAACTTCACATTGTGAGCGACTCCAGTTTGGCATAGATAGAGTAGTTCAATGAGGTATAGTTCATCCATCCATAAGCTGCGATTGAATGTAGCAAAGTGTTGCGTGATGAGCTACGCGCACGCTACACTTCCAGTACGAGGTGGAAGGCTCCGCTCTTCCGCGGGTGGACTGGCTGCCCGATCTTGGCCTTCTCATGGTGCTCGACCTATATTTTTGACAGCACGTAATAAGCATTTGTGGAAAGCTTTTTGAAATTTCGTTTCAATTTTGAGGCAGAGTACACATTTTAATAACAATATGGTTGTTAAAATATTATATAACACGTTGGTGCGGAGCCATTTAGAAACAAATGCCCTAATAAAGAATCCGCATGAAGATAAGTACATGGTAGAACAACATTTAAACAAGTTTACACGTTTTTTGTACTTAAAAGAATACGGAGTGTATTCTTTCTACCCATTAACGTACCCAAGCCTTTTTGTGTTTAGATGTGGTAGGGTATTGTTGATTGTCTGTTAGGAGATAAGTGGCATTGGTCAAGTACGTGGTAAAAGTGCTACGTGGCATCATCCATCATCCGGAGGTACTGGAGATGCTGCGGCTGTGCGTGCCTCCCCCCATGCACAGTCTATCTGCAGCTAGAACTAACCATCTCATCCTAGCGCCATAAGATTAATCCATACATACATACAGATAACATTTTTGACCATAGCCTTGTCGAAAGTCATAAATATGGCACAGCTTTTGTTTGAAGCTTCTGTTACCTCAACTTAAATTATAAAATATGTTAATTAAGTTATTCTATTACTTACAGCATTGGATTCCAACCAGTGAAACGGTTTTTACTGTTAGTAAAATACTCGTTATTTTTCTCTAATAATTGGATTATGGAAGTGAGCAACCCCTCCAATTCACCTTCACTTCCACTCAGAGGAAATGGTGTATGGTACAAGTGTTAAAAGTCCCGGAGAACTCTGTGAGGAATCTAAGGGCGATTCATACGATAATCATGATTATGTTCGACAGTTAATAAAACGAATTGGAAATTTGAAAATGATAATGATAATTTTGAAAAGGTGAAAGTCGAACATCGATATTTTACTAACTAGCTGTGCGACAACGTATACGCACTGGCATCCTACACGTCCAAAACAAGGGAATTTAACCTTTGTCCCAGAAAAAAGCTATACTTACCTGTGCAGTATCACTTGCACATAAATAGGACGCCAAGAAATAAACTTTGATCTCTACAGCTTGCCCTTCACAAAGATGTAATTATAGGTAAGGAGTAAATATTGTGCTTGGTTTGGTTTGTCCGCCACCATCTTACCTAATTCCATCGCCATAATCATAATCAACAATTCCTTAAAAAATGTTGTGTTCCGGCATTTAAAGGTAAGATAGCCAGTTCCTCAGTTTGTTGAGGTTTTCGGGAGATGTGCGCTTCCACCTTCGGCCTTATCATAACTTCAAAATCAGGTGATATGATGGTCAAGCACATACCCGTCATACAATAAAAATTTAATAAAAAAACTAGCTTTTTTTGTGTAATAATGCAAGGTGTCTAGTTTACGGCGGCGACTAATAACTAAAAAAAAATAAAAATATCTGCCAACCGCCCGTGTGGATGTCATTAGTCGAACTAAGGAATTTTACCAAGAGATGGGCAGCAGCTTTCATCATAAGACCTACTTAACATCTTTATTAACATTATTTACCTGCCAATCATAGTGGTTATGCATGATCCCCCATTACTCTTGGGTATCTGCTAGTTTTAAATACCAACAATACGATTACCAAATTATTTGCCAAGCATGGTACGGATTATTCTGCTGAACATGGGTTCAGGAGGGCTATGACAATAATTTGAATTGCCCACAGAATCAGTTGCACAATCTTGAAGGGTAATGAAATGAAATGAGACTATGGTACCTTGAAAGTCATAAAAAGCGACCAGGAGAAGAGCAGTAGTATCTATGGGAACTTTACGATATCACTACGACCATCCACCCGCCTGCCCAGCATGGTTATTATGGCAAGCTTTTCGGACTAAGATGATGATGATAAGGCTGTACCACCGTGAGGGATCCGTGCAGAAGATTATCAGTTGATGATAATGATGAACGCATATTTTTAAAAGGACTATATTAAAGTATAAAAACTACATCTCAGTAAGATGAACCGTGATATTCAGTAGTCTTTTAAAATACAATAGGTACCTACGCAGCAAGTCTGCATTGTTTCAAATAATTTTCATAAATAAATATTATTACCCTCGCCATAAAATACAATTTCCGTAGCGAATTTAGATTCTTTGATGGAACGATATATTGGCAGCGTAAGTAGACCGTCTGTTCCTGAGTGCATTAAATTGAATTTTATATTGCATTATAGGAGCCATCTTCAGGTATAACGAGATTTTATCCGAGGCGGTCTAACATCCTTCCTCATTTCCGACTGCACTGCACAAGCCCGGAAAATGATTTAATACTTGAATGATTTTTGTTTATTAACCAGTAAATATTTTTTAATTTACCAGATTACAGGGCAGTAACTTTTGCGCCAAGGTTCTAAGATTTGTGTTCCGAATCGAATTTACCCCAGAGGGAAGCAGCGAAGATGAAAAGCTTACATCATTGTTACTGATACCATTGGCTATATTATTAGTAATAATTTTGCAAAGTTTCATTCAAATACACCCAGTATCATTTATAACTAGTTAGTAGTTCACCCCGAATTGGGATCTCGTAATGTCTGGTTTGTGTTAGGTATTTACCACGGAGATTTTTTCACAAAAATAAACAAACGATAAAAGTGTGCTTTCATTACACCTTAACTTCACACCTTTTCCCTTTATCACCTATGTGTTTCAGGCTCTCTCTCGTTGCTAAATCTCATTCTGGCATTGCATATAAAATATGATTTACTAAAATTTGTCTTATTTTTGATAAGAGCTCTCAAAACCGAAAAAAGGGTCAAAGTCTAGTTTTGAATGTTTTCTGTGTCCTTATACAAAAGTCTTAGAAGGTCACATGTACCAACTGGTACACGTGACCTTCTAAGTTTTGTATTTTACATGTATATCGGTTTAGTGGGTAAATGCTTCATAATTTGTTGACTTTATTCTAAAGGGTTCAGTTGGACTGAGATAATGGAACTGTCTGGCCGCAATGGTTGTTTTTCGCGGTTGGATTTAAGCTATCTGAACTGTCCGGACGTCGTTTGTTGGTCCTTAAATGGGTGCTTACGTAAAATTGACGAATGAATGAATATCACCAGACTGTTAGAATCCCGTAGCAAGAGTACCTACACCACAACCTACACTGTCTTTACTGAAAAATGTCTAGGCTTAGAAATGATCACCTTTAAGAATGCTCTCTGGGCATGCATTAAAATTTAGTTATAAAATCGTGGCAGAAAATAAATAAAACCCATGCTAAGACTAACAAAACAACTGCGAGGTAATCAGGTCACTACTAAAAAGCCTCAGATGACGAAAAATACTTTTTTTTTTTATTGTATGACGGGTAAGCACTTGACCTTCATCTCACCTGGTTACAAGTTGAGGCTATCTGGCATACATACCGGAATACAATTTTTTTTAAAATTGTTATTATGGCCACAGAATAAGGTAAGATGGTGGTAGCTAGCCAGGCAGACTTAAATAACGGCGGTTTTAAGACTTTGTTCAAAATTCAGTATGGAAACTGACTGCTAATCAACTGTATTTTATAAATAAAGTTATCTAAGCCTGGCCACACTATTCTGTGGGTTAACGATTGTTGACGCATTATCAGCAGGAATTACAATTCTATAGCAATATGACAGTTTACGGCCAAAAAATTACTTTTTTGTAATCAGTGCTGGGTTCAGTTTGATCACCCGCCGACGCCCGGCGATCATGACTTCCTTTTGAATGCATGCGTCGAATTTGTATTTTGTATCCTGCTGTCAGTGATGAGCGGGCGTCATCGGACGGTCAAACTGAATAGGATCATTTAGAAACGTCAAATCTATCGCCAGTTTGCTTAAGTTTTAAGATACAGGTGTCATGATATTTGCAGTCAAAGACCTAAGATATATCATGAAATACCTACTCCTATGACATCCCATTTTCCTTTCCAGGCTTCAAAGACGGCACCATCGACAGTAGTTAACAACCTTGAGAAAAAAAAATGCAGCAGCCTGCTTGCAATTAAAGTGTTACAGAAATTGATGCAGAATAAGTTTTAAAATACTTTATTACATGCCGGGTGAATTAAGATTGGTTGATACGTAGTCTTATCATTTTCGGATTTTAATAAGGAATTTAATTTGCTATATTTCATAAGATCAGGAAAGATTTCGTCGACGCTTCTATCTATCTATATATCTATATACATATATGTATAAAAATGAACCCTAATTTTTCCTGGTCACGCTATAACTTGAGAACGGCTTGACCGATTTCATTCATATTCTTTTTGCATTTTTTACATATAAAAAAAATTAAGTAAATTGGGCAGAAACCTAGAAAATTTAAGAAAACTTAACGACTACCTATATTAAACTTTTTTAATGTAACCTTAGCTCCAGCGTTATTACTTTTTGCTAAACACGTTTCAATTAACTGTCAGTTGTTTGACAGTAAGAGACAGATCGCACACCGCCAATTTAGCGTTATTTTACATAAGGGGAGGGAGTAACAAAAAGACCACCACAGCCACAGGGTCTGTCCTTTTCCTTGCTTCAGAGCCTTACCGACAACACCTACAAAAGCTGATCAACACGACAGCCGTGACTCTCGCCCGACGTCCTAAGTGCCCGTGAAGTTCTCCCTGGTGTTGAGTTGATCGATGATCTGACGTAGGGCTTAATCTGTCCGTGTGTCCTTTAGCTTCATCGTAATCTACACTAGAAACGTTCTCTATAAACAAGTGCTATTGTAACCTGTGAATCTAGCCCCCTGTCTGTCAGGTCAGCTGGTAAAATATATATGCTAGACATGACGCTATATCAATAACTATAATACTAAAGATCTTAATGGCAATCCCCATAGGTCTTCGGAATTTTAAATATTAATTGACTTGAAAGCTTTTACAAAACAATCAGCGGTGACGTGTCTGAAACACTATACTTGTAACACTTGTTTTAAGTACCTAGGTACCTAGGGTCAACACACAAACAACAGATGAGTTTAGTGGCCGAGTTGTAGTAGGTACATTATGCTAGAGAAAACGCGGATAATTTAATAGCAACATTTCATTTATCAATCAACATTTTCTCGTCTACTTTTAGAGCTTTTTAAAAAAACAAACAAGTAGTTTGTTTTTTAATGGTGTGACGGTAAAATTTTTAGATATTTTCCAGGTAGCTTTTATTTCATTTGTTGACTACTCTATTTCTTTCTATTTTTCCAGGTAGCTTTTATTTCATTTGTTGACTACTCTATTTTTATTTCTAGATGCAGTTTTTTTATTGAAACAAATAAATGGTAAATCATGTAGCCTTGACTCTCGTTCTGCATAGAGTTCATACAATGTATTCCTACTTTTATAGAGACCGGCTTTAAAAACATACGGCATACTGGGCTACTCCCAGTCTGGATACACAAAGCCAGATTGAACTTTACACGTTTATAGAAAATCTAGTGAAATTCGGGAAAATCATCGTTTTCTCGTTTTATCGTGTACTATGATATCGGATTCCATGGCAACGGTTTATTCAAAGAGTAGAGAAATATAATCGAAAAATATTTCTTTTGTAATATTGTAATATACAAAAGAAATATTTTACTACAGTAATATTTTATCGATGGTTATTGGGATTTATTTGTGTATATAAAACTCGAAAAGTAGTCGATAGATCGAAATGAAATTTTGATTTAACATCTAATATTTTTTCGTTTCCATTGGAACTACAGAATAAAACGTTGATTCAATACTTTTCGGTCTAAATTTTACGTTGAGTAAAACATTTAAAGTGAATCCCATCAACAATTTTCCGTGATTTGCGGACACAAGCATACGAAAAAATGAATTGTTAGATAAATAGATTGTTATCAAATACGTGGATGATATATTAAAATGGGTGCCAAGTTCCAATATTTACTGATGTCGTGTCTCAAGAACGTTCCTTAGTTCACAACCCACGACGGGACCCGAACCCGCATCTCTTACTTTTTTTTTTTGGTCGTGAATTTTTGTGTCATAGTAACATTTGGAAATATTATGACCAAGCACAATCACTTGAAATACAAAAAAGTTGTCTCAGTGATGTTAAAAAGACTACCAAGAAAATAGATTTGCATATAAAAATCACGAGCTCATCGCAACAAAGCAATTTCAGAAAGTCAACAGCGCGTGTGTCGCCGCAAGTGACACAGCATGACGCGAGGATGACGTGCCGAGCGACGTGACGTGACAAGAATGACGTAACATGACGAGTATTTATTGACGTCAGGAGATACGTCGTGACGTCGCAACTTTTGAAAGTGGCTTTTATACTCATAATGCTTTGATAGGGATTAGTTACACAAAAAGGCTCGCAAAGACCTTTGGCCTTACCTTAATCTTATATTTTGTCTGTGGCCTCCGAAGATTATATTACAGTGAATATTTTTTCATGATGCAACACACTCTAATATCTGTAATGTAAATTGATTTTTTTTCTTCTTGACAGAGCGAAGCGAATGAGATTTCCAATTTAAGTTAGGAAATCCGGTACTATATGTATAAATGTATATATGTGTGAATGTATACATGCATGTGGCAATGTTTGTGACGAAATAACTCGAACGGGTTATCCAATATGCATGCATTTTGAACAATAAATAGATATGAAGTATATAAATATGAAGTGAAAGTATCGGGAATTGCGATTTGTAGAGTGATGTTTTGTAGTGTGTCAAGTGAGAGAGTATCGACTGCACATTTAAAATAAAGTTAATTTTATTTGAAACTTGGTTAGGTTTAAGCACGGTTTAAGTATCTTGGGGCACGTAAAGAGGGTAAAACGCTTGGTATGTCTTATATGATATAATTCACAATTCACTATTAGTTTTTTTATTTACTGAAACCACCACTTAACATTAAATTAACATTTAGGGTTGCAAAGGATGATCATCAAGTCTTCCAAGATAGTGACATTTGAGGGTATTTACCTTTTTTTTTTATTAAAACTAGCTGACCTCACGCTCTTGCGCTTGACAAAAATTTTTCAAAGTTTATCAGGAATATACGCCCAGCCCAGCGTGGAATTATGGAAAATAGAATTGGGAAAATATTTGAGTGTGGAGAATATAGTACGACGTTAGAAGGCCCATGAGCTATACATAGTATATAACAGTATAAAGCCCAGACGCCACCCCTATCCAATAATGTAAAATGGTGATGCAAAATCAATGTTACACTTTGTTCTATTAGCTTTATCTAATACCTAGCTCACACTACATTAACAAACACTCGTACATGTCCACTGTTGGTATGTACATTATCTTAATATATGTAAAGTGAACTGGAATGTTTCCCATACACACCACATCTGGCATAAAAAGGAAGTAGCTGTTACCAATCTCTTTGTATAGTCTCTTAGTCACCTTTTACAATATCCACGGTAGGAGCAAATACTTTTCCGGGATATCCGAGTACCTAACATCAACACAAATAGAAGAACATGGCTAAAACCGAACATGACAACCATCTAATAACCCCAAAAATCCCCTTTCCGCTTGATAATTAGACTAAATTCACGCAGTGGACGTTTTTGAGAAGACTACGACATACGTTAATATTTTTTGGTTCTTATTTTATTTTGAATGAAATGTCTGATTTGATTAATTCAAAAGGGGCTTTATTCATTCAAGAGCCTTGAATACCTACGAAGTGTTTTATTTGGCTAGGGATTATTACCAAGGTTAACGTAAGTTAACGTGTTGTAGTTTCTACCGGCATTTCTGCTAAGCCTAAGAGCATAAAAAAGTAGTTGTTGAAGAAATTGTGACCTATGTATTGTCACAATATCTTCAACAACAATAACAGTGGCTAGGCATAATTATGGTATTGCAGATTTTTTTGAAGAAATTGATGCTTTTCTAAACCTGTAGAATGTACTATGTTACTATGTTTTAATAAAATAACATATAACATTCTACAGGTTTAGAAAAGCATCAATTTCTTCAAAAAAATCTGCAAATCAAGAAAAAGGAAAATGACCGATCAAATTCATTACATAGCTGCGAAAATTATTTGCAGATTTTTTTGAAGAAATTGATGCTTTTCTAAACCTGTAGAATGTGACTATGTTCTATTATTAGAACATATATATGAATAGCTTTTCTCCCAAGAAAAACATTAATTAGAATGTTTCTACATAACAAAGCCTGATAAAAAAATATAGCCTATGTTATTCAGTAATACTATAGCAGTCTATTGGTGAAAGAATTGCTCATTTCAGCCTCGAGTATGGCTGACGTATAAAAAAAAAACAGGCCTCGAACATGAGCTGCCTCTACCCATCAACTCCGTGACCGCCTCCGGTGAGGCGGCGTCCAATTCGTTAGCTAAGTGTGGTGCTTATGACCAATGTTATGCCCAGCTCAAGAGCATAGAGAGCTTAAGACCATTTCAAACGAAAAAAATGCAGGTCACATAGCTTGCATAACCGCTGGAGAAAGTGTTTGAAGACCCCCCACTCGATGGACGATATCGTGGCGGTCGCAGGGAGTCAATAGATCGAGGAAGCTTGAGATCGCTTTTTGTAGCGTCGATTGGGAGGTTTAGCAGTGGACGTCCACTGCTATATCAGCCCACACGCGTGTGTGGGCTAATATGATGATGATGATGATGATGATTTCATGACTCTTAACTCCTCAGTAGGTAGGTACTTATTTGTAATGTAATTTAAATGATTGTCTGAAAAGTACATCCAGCCCTCGCGCGTTGTAAAATATTTGTGCAAAGAGCTCATATGAGGTTGGTTTATTATAGATAGGTTGGTCTTTAAAAGCCAATAAAACGACGATTATCACAAATTCGTAAAGCAAATGTTTTGTCTTTTACTTTTTTTTGTTATAACAACAACATTGAAGTTAACCCGTCGATAAAGTCCATTTAATAAAAAAATCTTTACAAGCCTGTAATGTTGCAACGAGGTAGGTAAAAAAAAGTAATGAAGTATCTGTAGATGTTATCGTTTACCATTAAAAAATATTTACAGTTAGTTTTGTGCTACAAATCCTTTCCAGTAAAAAGTTACATACCATCCTTTTGACCCCTTTTCAAACCTTTTAGAGCCCCACTCCCTTTAGAGGGCTAAAGGGACATAATAAGTTGATAATAAGATTATTGTCAATGATACCAGTTTACCAGTATATGTAGTTTATGATATCATTTTTATATAAAGATTCAATCAAATCCATTCAATAGCTTCAGCGTGTGCGTTCACGAAACGGACGACAAAAATTGAAAAACTATTGTATAGGCACAGGCATTCAGTGTCGATAATGGTGTTTCCTCGAACTCAAATTTTAAAAATATTTTTAATCAGCTGAAAATACCCGTGCTTTGCTACGGCAAATTAAGAAAAACGGAATGGCTGTGATACAGGGAACTACAAACAAACCGTAAAGAACGACAGGGATTCCTAGTTTCTACACGGCCCGTCCGGGTAAATCTGAAATCTTCTGTCCAGATCCTATTAATTATACTATCAAGTATTAAAATATAGTATCTATGTCGAATAAAGAGACTACTGAGGAGTTAAGAGTCATGAAATCATCATCATCATCATCATCATATCAGCCCACACACGCGTGTGGGCTGATATAACAGTGGACGTCCACTGCTAAACCTCCCAATCGACGCTACAAAAAGCGATCTCAAGCTTCCTCGATCCATTGACTCCCTGCGACCGCCACGATATCGTCCATCGAGTGGGGGGTCTTCAAACACTTTCTCCAGCGGTTATGCAAGCTATGTGACCTGCATTTTTTTCGTTTGAAATGGTCTTAAGCTCTCTATGCTCTTGAGCTGGGCATAACATTGGTCATAAGCACCACACTTAGCTAACGAATTGGACGCAACCTCACCGGAGGGTTTTAATGTTTTGAAACATTTGAATCGAGAAGGAGAAGAAGACATGAAAATTTACTAATGACAATGAAGGCTATACCGCGAGGAAATCTGTATGAAGCTTGCCTCTAGGATTAAAATTTACTTTGAAATGAATTTCATATAATATTCTTTTTTTTTATTGTACGACGTAGAAGCGCTTGGCTTTCATCTCACCTGGTTACAAGTTGAGATAAGGCCGGGTGGATGCGCACTTCACCCGGAGTCCTCAACAAACTGAGGAACTGGCTATCTTACCTCTAAATGCCGGAACACAATAATTTTAGAATTGTTGTTATGGCGACAGAATTAGATAAGATGGTGGTAGCTAGCCAGGCGGACCCAAACTAAGCCTACCACCAACCAAACCAAGCACAATATATTGTACTCCCCATGGGGATCGATATTCAATTAATTACAAAATTATGTTAAATCTTTGTACCTACATCAAATTTAACAACAATAAAATATTTCAAGTTAATTAAAAAAAAATACCCCCTTCCGAAATTTCCAAAATAATTAATAAGCATTTTCAAATATCTAATATTTATTACACATACACAATTTCAACTTAATCGAATGAAACTAAAGATTTAAAATTTCAAGACTTTAGCCCTATTTCACCCTTTAAGAGAGATAATAAATCATGTAAACATATATATATATGTATTATAATCTCAATAGTTTACATAATTTACTTGATCAAACGATAAAGATTGAAGATGCATAGAGTTTTGCCCCATTTTACCCTTTAAATAGTAAGATTTTCTGAAACATATTTTAAAATAAGCATTTAGATTTTTCTAGTTCTCTAATGAGTAAACATTTATTCAATAAAAAGTACAATTAAACTAACTATGTACAAAGGAATCAGTCAGATTACCTAAGGACCGTTACAAACGGCCTATAGGTAACTCAACTGTTCCAGACCAGTACCAGACGGAAGCGAGCCCAAGACACTGGCTGCATTGCCACGCTGAATAGCTATGCTAATTCGCTGGCCTAAACAAGAGCCAGCCCTTGGGTCACGTGTCGCCTCAATCAAAAGCCCCGCAATATTTTTAAAAACCCGGAGGGCACCGGCTCCCCACGGACCCAAGGTCTCCACCCCAAAAGGCTCAAATAGGTAAGCTCTGTCGAGACCACTATATTTGCGCCTTTTGTGATCCTCGGCCAAATCAGCCGCCGCACCAGCCCTAACTGATGTCCCAGGCAGATGAGATGGCGCTAGGGTGTCGACGCAGGTAGCGTACCACACCAAAGGCCTACCCGTTTCCCAAGGGACAAGAGTCATACCGTCGGGCCGCTTACCATCATCACGTAACAGACCATTCGGTTCAAGAACGGCTGGCACATTGACACTGGTAAAAGCTCGACGGATAATGTCATTAAGACTTGCGGGGCGCGAAATCCTGCCGGCAGACCTTGTGCACGAAAGTCCGTGAAAACCAAATTGATCTACGGCCGCACCGCACCGGCACTGGTGAGAGGCGCAGCATCTTGCACCCAACCGAAGACAAGTGGCAATACGGAAAGTTACAGGATCCATAAGTGTACCGGTATTGTAAGATGGATGTGCTTGCAGCCAAAGACCTGATTCTAATTTTGAAACAGCTAAGAGACGAGCACGATCTGTGGAGGTTGAGCACGTATGTAATAGATAATTCCGTGTCAACTCGCACAGAGGCCTGTCCCACTGCCGTTGTGCCGAAAGGTGTTTTGGGGGATCGGTATTAGGACAAGCACTATGCCAAGCATTTCGAGCCTCGTCAAGATAAGAAATGTGGAGTATATTGCCTGGAACAGCCGAAATTGATGGTGTTAGAATTTTCTCAACCAAAGAATGTGTACTATAGACGGAAGACAAGAACGCTGGCAAAGCAACACTAGTGATTTTGCGTATACCTAAGCCGACCAATCGAATAGGCAATGAGGCCTGCGACCATGCTCTGTCATCCAACTCAATATTCAAAACCGTGGAAAGGGTGTTCTTTATTATATTGTCTAAGCCTTCCATCAGCTCACTGTGTTTCCACAGTTGACAACATCGTATAGCATAAGTAAATTTTGTGACAAAAAGGCAAAATTTTATAATGCTGAAAGCCATATGTGAGTTAATTTTTGCAAGTTTGTCCGAAACCTTCATAAAATTTTGAATTTTGTCGTCGACGAAACCCGGAAAAGATTCATCAAGAATTGGTGAACCTAGTAGGTGGAGTGAACTCTTATCTACAACTGTAATATTGGAAGCCAAAGCCTCAAACTTTTGAATAATTGAATTTCTATCCAAACATGTATCTGAAATGTATATTTCACATTTCGAAAAATTTAGTTCTAAGATAATCTGCCGAAATCTGGCCCCGGGGCCGGATGTTTACTTTCAAGAGAAATGAGGGTTGCAACGGAATTTGGAGCTATCGTGTCACTAGAAAAAAGTATACGGGAGGCACCCTTAATATCACCATCGCTAATCTTACTCTCTACAAGTTTGAAGAGAGCAGACTCGGGGGATGGCTTACATTTAGAATTTATAATCGGGTCCTGATCATTACACAAAAAAGGTGTGCGCTCATCGCGAGCAGTGTACCTTACACAATTTTGCTTTATTTTAATAGTTAATGATGTTTTTGGATCTAAATCTTTATTTACGTTTTTAGTTATATTAAATTAAGCATTTAGCTATATTAAACGCAAAGAAACAAAATTTTAACTCGATCGGATCAAATATAAAGGTATCTCCATCCAAAAAGTTTTGCCCCTCTTCACCCTTTTAGAGAAAGAATCTCCAATTATTTTTTCATAATTAGCATGTCAAAATAATTAAAAATACACGTACAAATTTTCAACTCAATATGATCATAAATAAAGATTTTGCATACAAACTATTTCCCCCCCTTAGGAGGTAAATTTCCTTAAATACGTTCTTAGTGAGCACCTACATGTCACAATAAACACCCTGGCAAAATTTCAAATCTGTAGGTTTTACAGTTTCGGCGCTAGCGTGATTTTACCTACCTACGTACCTACCTACCTATCACGTCAGTGGTAAATCGATTTTATATAATACGAGTAGAAGATGTACAGACAGATGGGTTTTATCATAAGCATACATGGTCTTTTCATGGTCTACATTTATTATTTATCATCCAATGGGATTGCTAAGATAAGGGAATCGATGAGATCCAAGAATAACTTTTGGGATGTCAAGCAAGGGACTTGACTGCGCTCATCCCACATCAACAGCACGTACTTGTCCATCACAGTGTAGAAATAACTTCCTCAAAAACTGTAATGTTTGACTATAACCACAAACCTTGGTAGGACAGTTAAAGAGTTGTTTTTAACCAAAAGGAAGCTGCTGCCATTTTGGAGAACCCCCTTGGTTGTTTTTTTCGCCATCAGTAGGCTATGTTTGGTAGGTTTTTAAGCCCTGACTACCGAAGGCAACGGTTTTCAGATCACTTTTAAAAATATTACACCATTTTCATGTCAGTAAGGAGTGAATTATTCACTTATTGTATTCTGCCCACAGCTACGACGACGAACGGTTGATGCTTTGGTGCTTTGTTCTCATTCTGGCATTCTTGCATAGAATGAGAGCTACCATCGAGAGAGCCTCGAACACTCAAATGAATATCGAGAGATTGAGAGAAAGTGTGCCAAAGAGTAAGGTGCAATGATAACAGGTATGACCTTAACAGGTCTTATCACAATTCAGCCGTAGCCGTTGACTAAAGGTCAACAATTCCATTGCCCAAGGTGAAGGAGGTGGATCTCACCCACCCCAAATATAAATAAATCTTTTGAAATAAATTAAAATGAATTACTGCATTACATTGCAATAATTACGTAAACAATAACATATTTAAATATCAACACATCAATGATTAAATTATTGTGTTCCGGCATTTAGATGTAAGATAGCCAGTTCCTCAGTTTGTTGAGGATTTCGGGTGAAGTGCGCTTCCACCTTCGGCATTATCATAACATGAAAATCAGTTGAGATGAAGGCCAAGCATATACCCGTCGTAAAATAAAACTAAATATTTACGTATTTATAGATTTACATATTTACATACGTCATACCTATGAATTGTAGTCCGTAAAGCAGAGCATAAGGAGCATTTCAAAGGGAAGATTATCGGACAAAAGTCGGCCAAAACGATCGCTTTGTCGGCGGCTAATAGTCCTGAATCGGCGCAGGCCTTGAACTCAATTTGTGATCGTATGATATTCGTGGTGCATGCTATCATCTGCAACACGGAAGTTTATAGTTGACGATACAATGGAAATCTGAGTCTGTGTGATAAATTTTGCTCGCACAATCTGAATAAATAGAACGAATATACAGTACAGCGTTGTACACGTACTGCGCTGAATATCTTGCTGCCGTTGTCAAGTAGATTGTCTATGCAGATATATAGTTACATTATATCAGTTGAAAAGTATTTTAGTACAAAATATTACACTAACTGAATTGAACATATTTTAACAGTCTATGATATATGAAATGACTTAGCTTCAGCGATCATATCTTCCAAAACACTGTAGCATTTACTTTGAAATTAATATATGTTATAGTTCAGGATAGATGCTAGAACGCTTGTGTTTTGAAAACACGATTACATAAAATTGTAAAATATTCGCCATTCAATAAATCCTTTAGGATCAGAAAGTTGGATTCCTAAATACGTCCAATTAGGGCTTGAAACTTCTTTGTATAGTAAATAAACACAGTACCTATACAGCGGACGGTCTGTGTTTTCGATTTTCAAAATTCATATTTGTTTTACCGTAAAAAAACAAAACGTAGAAATACGCGCATATTTCTGTCATATGATGGTTATAAGCGCCGTTGTTGAGCGCACAGCAATGTCACCTTTAATATTACCTCGAAAGTCTAAGTTCGAAACTAGAATAAAGTTGCGTTGAGTTGCTAATCTGAGGTGCTAAAGCCCGTTAATGGCAGGCAAGTTCTTATTCTAGAAATCGGTCCCGACTTACCAAGCCGTCCAAAATAATTGTTGTCTAAGAAAGATCACATTGCATAGGACTTATCAACAATTGGTAAAGTATAGCACCACGCCTGTAATATATGATAAACTTACCCATATACCATAGCCCATACAAATATTTCAAGACGGTCAATTCCATTTTTCTTCAAAAATATCTTTTTCGCCATTTGTTTTTTTTTTGTGATTTAGTTTAACACTTTTACTACCTTTTTCACTTTTAGTGTAGAAAAGAAGTAGAAAAGACCAATTACCTAAAGAACTAAAAAATATAATTCCGGGATTACGGGAACGATTGTGAGTAGCGGGTGTATATTTACTTCTTCTGGGTAGAAACTAGCTAAGTGGTTCTAGTAGTTTCTATTTGTTCTATGTGTTAGTCATTAGTTACCTAGGTACTTTTTAGTTCTAAGAGTTTTTAAAACATTAAGTATAGTAAACATTCAAATGATCGTAGCGTTAAAAGGCGTGTGTTTTGTGCCTAGTTGTGCAATACCACCTTCCACCTTTCTGGCTTTGACTGAAAACCAGAGCTGGTACGCCTAACCTAGTGCGTGATAGCATTAAGGCGAAGTGGGATCGTGCTTGGCCGATTGATGGAACGCTAGAAAGGCGTAATGGCCGGTTCGCGGGTAATTTCACTGGACCTTATTTATAAATGTATTTTTTGCGACAAATTATTACTTTTCTTTGTTCTTCGCTTATACTTTGCAATCAAACAAAACCAAAAATGCTTATTATAGAACAGGTAGACGAAATTTCATTGAAAAATGTTAAATAACTAGCGAATGGATCTACTTTTTCCGTTGAAGTATCTCTCTTAAAATTAATATTTAGTGGACACTTTGCGATTTTGTTGTATCTAGACAACTTTAGTCAATCGTGTTAAGACTTCCATAACTTACTAAATAAAATCCTCAACTTATGATTTTCATCAAAAAAATGTTTGAAATTCGTTTTTTTTTTTTATTGTACTACGAGGAAGCGCTTGGCCTTCATCTCACCTGATAACAAGTTGAGATAAGGTCGAAGGTGGAGGCGCACTTCACCCGGAATCCTCAACAAACTGAGGAACTGGCTATCTTACCTCTGGATGCCGGAACACAACATTTTTTTTTAAGAATTGTTATTATGGCGACAGATTTAGGTAAGATGGATTTTTTTGAGTCCTAGTGTAACACCCGGGGCTTAGTTCACGTCATCTCATACGAATTTTTTAAAATAGTTTTATAGTGCACAAATTCAGTGCATCCAGTATCGTATTGAACAAATGAACCTTACGGTGTGCGAAGGTCAATTCTCCAAAGTGTGTGGACAGAATCTCTGCTAGGGCGAGCAGTGCGATGATAATATGAGGCACCATAATGTTACAACTCCTCAGAACACATAATAGAAGCAGTAGCACAAGGACAAGGATATAAAATCACTCCTTAGATTAATATTTTTGCACTGCAATTCTGTAGTAAACCCCACGAAAGATATCTAAAGCTTCTGGTAATAGCATCCTAAAGCCTTTAACATCTCACCTGAGCAATAACGGGACTAGATGAGTTGACACCGCAAGCCACTCAAGCCTCTGTTGATGAAGTCTCCAAACTTATCCCATCTCGAGGTTTTAAGTTTACACGTTATACAACGACCTAATATCTCGTGAAGTTAGTACCGACACAAGAACTTTAGGTTTGTGCCTTGACATTCAATGAGAACTTAGTCTTTCAATCCTTTTGATAAAAGAGTTGATTTAGAATAAGCCTATTTGAAAACCAATCTACAAATAAAGGTATTTACTCGTATACTTCTGTGTATTATCTTACCCATTTACTGCGATTACTAATCCGCCTGCCAGGCTTGGTCATTATGTTAAACTCTATGCGTTATGCATCCAGGAGGATGGGAATCGAACCCACAGCCTACAGCTCAGAAGGCAGAGTTACTACCAACTGAGCTATGAGGCTTGTTCAAAACATTGCCGTCGGAATTTACAGGTTTGCCAGTTTTAACTCAATTCACCTTTTTACAATGGAGTTCTGTTGAGCACCTCCAGACTCCATAATCAGATCAGCTCGCTGTAACCATATTATTATTTACATTATAAAAAACTACTAATGTATTATTATTTTTTTAGTTTTTAAGTACTTATTATAATTAAAAAGCATATTTATAATAATAATTAATAATAAATAATAAGTTCTGTTTTAAACTGAGGTACTTAGGCATTATTGTTAGGTTAATGGTTTAATTGGAACACCAATAATCTTATAATAATAATAATATGTTTCTTATTGAATGCTATCAATAAGCAACTGTATGGGTATTTCTTGGGTTCATTGGGTATTTCAATGTAACAAATAAAAAATATAGTAACCCCATACGAACGTAGGGATTTGCCACAGTCACAACGCTTTGCAAGAGACTGCTATACTGCTGAGACTACTGAGATAGCTACTGCACTACTACTACTGCTTACTATGACCCTGGATTGTAAGCAGCAGTAGTAATCTCGACTAGTAGCAGTCTGAGTCGATATCCTCTGTTCACTCAACCACTAAATAATCAAATGCTCTGAAAAAAATATCGGAAAATACGATGACTCGCAGACACGAAGGTATTTCAATATGTTATTTCAAACCAATATTGTTAAAATAACGTGTACTTCGCCCCGAACTGAGATGTCTTGCGCCCTTATTCTGTATGACCTATCATGTCTGAACGCGCCCGCGTTACGATATGTCAATACGATGATTCCATGCAGATATCGCAACGCGGGCGCATTAAGACACGATTGGTCATACAGAATAAGGTCTCTCATGTGTTTTGTATTAGGTAACCACGGAGCTTATTTATCAAAAAGAAAGATCTTGATATATACTAAATGTGTGCTTACATCGTACACCATACTAAGCCCTCTTTTTCTCAATCTCTTTTTTTTTCCCCGTAATTAAGGCTCTTTCTCGTTCCTAACTTTCATTCTATGCAATGCCAGAATGAGAGCAAAGCACCATAATACGACCGTAGCTACGTCATATTAGGTGGGCAGAATACAATAAGTGAATAAGTCACCCCTTACTAATATAAAAAGGATGATGTCTTATTTTTGAACAGTGCTCTCAAAACTGTTGCCTGACTACTAAAGTCGTGGTTGAAAAATTTACCACTCCAGACCACGGATGGAAAAGTCAATCAAGAGGCTTTACCAGAAAGGCAGTGTACCAGATTTATTCTGTGTATAAACAAAACTTAAACTGTGAACACCAATCTATCTCTCAAGCAAATGGTGATTATGGCCAAACCTTACATACTCGTATTTGAAGAAATATCTTTCAACATAGTGGTGGACAATAATTTGCGATTGATGTGGCATGTGTGCAGTCGAACTCCTTGCATGACATTCCAAAAGTAATTCTGGAACCTCACCAACCCTTGGCTTGGCAACACTATTGAGTAAAAAACAAAAATTCCAAAAAGACCCCATTCTTTTTATATACCAAATACCTGCAAGACGTAATGATTAACGTTTGCAATTCTTTTTCTTAGGAACTACCCTTATTGTAGCAAAAAGAAACACATGTTAAAACTTGCTGTCGAAACCCTGTCATTTCTTCTTCTTTTGTGACATATGACATTTCATAAGACTTCAATCGCATTTACCCCTTTTGAAACTCTTGATGTTTACAGGGGTTGTGAATTGTGTGGTCCTATCAATATTAATTACAAATCCTACAATACTAAGCGTTTTACCCTGATAAGCGTGCCCCATGTTACAAAAACCTATTAAAAGTAAAATAATTTTAATTGAAATGTGCCGATTCACACCCGTATTTCTCAAAAACTACCAGTATGTAAAAAAAAACCTTAAACCGACTGATAATGTAGTAAGTGTAGACTGCATATTAAAAATGTTGAATTGATCAGATAAACCATTGAATAGATATGGGCGAAGGGTGAAATATTGTATTTCTTTCCACCGCAGTATCTCAAAAACTACCCTTCTTATTAATTACAGCCCGGGTTAATGAATTAATATTTATGTTGCTTCTTTACATTTTAAATTGCATTAAAATCGGATAAGGCGTTCGCGAGTTATGCCGTGACAAACATTGCCACATACATATATTGCCATAATTCCCAACTCTCGGTGATCTCGTGCACTTCGTTTACTCGATCAATTAGTGAACTGAGTTAGTTTTTACAAACAAAAAAACATTTTATTTGCTCAATGTATTTTTTTACGAGTCTCATTAATTGTTCTGCCATGGTGAAAATGAAAATTGGCTTTATTTACAGTTGCAGACATAGGGCCGGGGTGTAAATAGCCCAAAGTAATGTTAAATAATGGTAAGTGTAATCATGACGGCCAGTAGAGAAAAGTTTAGGAAGAAGACATGTTGTGCCAGCCCCGCCTAGCCTGGGATAACGAGAAGGAAGATGATGATGATGATTGCACAAATCCCACACATTTTTCAATTCGAATAAAAGGTTCCGAACACAAAAAAGTCCGTTCTCCCGTCTTTGATCCTGTGTTTGATGTTAGAATTATTCGAGTTTTCGAACAATAAACGTAGCTTCAAAAGACTTTTCAAAATTTTGATGCTAACATGCGTTTGACTCTGGATGTAGAGTCCCACCTGGCCTGTTTTATTTTACCAAAATATCTGCAATTCAGACTATAAAGTATGTGATTTGCTAGTGCCCGTTTATTTACAACTAGGTAGGGTTATTTTACATAATAGAGTGATGAAAATGTCTGCAGCATGAATTTAAGCCGACAAGGTAAGCCAGCTGACCGGTGCCCTGACAACAAGTCATCAAACTTGTGCTTAATCTTGTTTCCTGCAAAATGGCTCGTTTCAAAGACAAGATAGCAGTAAACTTAGATGAAATATTGGCTTCAGTTTGGCTAGAACTATCCGAAGTGCAATAATACCATTAAGAAGTTCACGGGCTATCAATATCAAGTTTTCAGATTGGAAGTCGTATCGTATAAACACACATACAAGAGCTTAATCAACTTGCTTCTGTTTTAATGTGTTTTCATAGTTAATTTTTCTAAATAATATTCGAAAAATATCAACGGCGTGTAACTGTTACAAGTCTCACAGCTCCGCCTTCTTTACTGTAGTTTGTGGGTTTGATTCTCACCCAGGACAACCATTTTGTGTGATGATTTTTAATGTTTGTTCTGTGTTTGGGTGCTGTATTGTATGATATGTCTGTATAAATAAAAAAGTTTTCTAGTATTATTTCCGTTATCTAGTTTCCATATTCGAAGCTTTGCTTAGTTTGTGATTAGATGGCGCTGTGTGAAATAAATGTCCTGCAATATGTATTGAATTATTCAGGACAATCAATGCACAGTTTATTAGGCCTAGAAACTATTTATGCTTCTAGTTTACACAAATTTAAATTTTGAGGGTAGTTTCCGCTTGTGACTCTTATGAAAAACTCATATAAAATGTATTTATACATACAATCAGACTACAGCTATTATTAATTGAGAAATATACAAGTATTATCAACCAAGTTCCTCCCGAGCTGGTCATCAGACTGGAGTTGTCCAATGTTAACCAATTGATTCGAACTACTACTACAGAGAAAAAGTATTAGGGGCAATCAACAGCTTTCTCCCCTTTAAGTTGGCCTTGGGCTTGATGGAATCTTTCCCGGCTTACTGAAGTGGAGCAGCGAACTGCAGACTACCTAGTGAATATTTACAGGGCTTGTATTGTTCACCAATGCATGTTCATGTCCCGCTGCCATTCTCACAGATCCGCACATGGATAAGGCTTCACCCAGGGACCTACACACCGAAAGCTGAACCAAGCCCCCTATGCAGTATCAAATGAAACCATATAAACGGTAGCTAGTCTACTCTCAACTTATCAGTTAGTTATTCAGATAATTTAACATACAATTTTATTTTTCTTCTTTATTCAATAAAATGTCAATTTCTCAACTGTTCCAGACCAGTACCAGACGGAAGTGTGCCCAAGACACTGGCTGCATTGCCACGCTGAATAGATATGCCAATGCATATTCGCTGGCCTAAATGAGAGCCAGCCCTTGCGTCACGTGTCGCCTCAATCAAAAGTCCCGCAAGGTTTTTGAAAACCCGCAGGATACCGGCTCCCCACGGACCCAAGGTCTCCACCCCAAAAGGCTCAAATAGTTAAACTCTGTCGAGACCACAATATTTGCGCCTTTTGTGTACAATATAAATATATATAAATAATATATTATATATAAAATAATTAAAAAATAAACAAATACAACGAACACATACAATTGTGTTGATTTGAATGTCTTTTAGCTATATATGTATCTATTAGTGTATGTGTAAAAAGCTCTAAAATGTCCAAATTGAATTTACTTACTTTACAATTTGGAACGTTGCAATTGAATCATCTTTGGATTTAACAAATCAGTTTTTTTTTTAATGTTCAATAAAATATTAGAAATATTCTATTGAACATTAACTCAACAACTATTCAAGCTTTTATGGTTTTTAAGGACTAGAAGCCATGCAATAGACATTTGAGCGTAATAATTTTAATAAAAGAAAGTAAGCAGCCTCCTGCGCGAAAGCATCAAACCGCAAACTTCTCCATGCGCGACATGGCCCCAAGTTTTCTTCAGCGTATTATAATTATATTTAAATAGCTTATGACCCAAATGATTTATTTTGAATTAAATGCTTACCACTACTTTTACAATAGCTTTTATTTTGCTATTATCATGGACTATTAGGCAGAATAGTAAAATTTAACATTATTCAACAAGACAATTACAATTAAACTAACTATTTACTAGGGAAGCAGTAGGGTCTATTGATTACTCAACTCTTCCAGATCAGTTACAGACGGAAGCGTGTCAAAGACACTGGCTTTGCCACGCTGAATAGCTATTCTAATTCTCTGGTCTAAATAAGAGCCAGCCATTGGGTCACGCGTCACCTCAATCAAAAGAACCGCTTGAATTTTGTAAGCCCGGAGGTTACCCGCGTCTCCCCAACGACCCAAGTCTAAGCCCCAAAAACCTCAAAGTAGTATTTCCATTTGCTTGTTATGGACCAGGCATATCATATACGCTACTTTTGATCTGGGTAACTAATATACTTTTAATCCCATATCAGTTACATACTTTTAATCATCATATTATCATACTTTTTACTATTGCTAGTAGGTATCTGAGTTAAGTTTTTAAACTTATAGTTGGTTCGTAGGAGAGCGTTGTCACTGCTACACAACTTTATCTTCACTTTTGCAGTTGCTCCGCGTTCTCACTTGTTAATTATGTATCGAAAACTAGATCCTAACAAATAAATTTGTGCTAGGTTTATAACAAATTTTTAGGATCAAAATATAGTAAATGGTATTTCTGGATAATACTCGGCAAAGTGGTGAGGGCTTGCGACCTGTCACGTATTGATTGCTAGCTACTTGCAAACATAAAGTTTGTCTGCCCCTTAGCGGGTGATCCTCATAAGATCCCCGGTCTGAGTAGTGGTGATCTACTCTATCAGAGGAGAATCCTGAAGCGAAGTGAAGGGAAAAAAGTCGTGAGTCTGTTACTTTTTTACTTCTGGATAAAACGAGATAGATATAATGAGAGGCAATGAAGGTCTTTTTACCTTCGCTATAGGCAACCTTTTATACCCAAATACCGTAGTGTCACCTTTTTATCCAATTTCCAAAATGGAGCTTTTATAACGACGCGAAGAGGCTGTAGGCTGTAAATAAAATAAATAAATAAATATTACAGATATTAATTTCACACAGCGCCCATCTTAAAGTTATTTCTTAATACGAATGAGAATGTAAGGCTTTATAAAATCGTGTCTCATGGTTTTCATATGGAATAGCTGAGTTTTTAAACCGGAATGTGTCTCTATTTGTTTTTCTAACTGCAAGTGACGTTTAGACTTTCACATGGGTATTTTTAACAAAGCACGTTGGCTCCATTCGATGAAATAGGTACATTTCTGTTTGAAAATCAATGCACGAAAAGAGGTTGTCACTCATATTCTGAGCAGAACAGGAAAAGTAGGTCACAGTCGAGTCAGTGCAGTCCTCTGATTTACTGAACAATGTTTTAGGTACTATCCATATCCGTGTCTCCGATGGGATTTCGATTTGCACTTGCATGCAAATTTCCATCCTTCTTTAATTCACAATGTGAATGAATTTTAAGAAATTCCTCCTTTTTTTAACCGACTTGATAAAAAGGAGGAGGTTCTCAGTTCGTTGGAATCTTTTTTTTATGTATGGAACATACATATTGCTCTGATTACTCGAAAACGCCCGAAAACCGATTTGAAAAAATATTTCTTGGTTTTAAAGGATGTACTTCAAAAGTAGTACCATCGTCATCAGGTCAGAATCGAAAGATGGGATCCTGGAGAAATCGAGGGAACTCTCTTTTTTTTAACGACGGAGAAGCGCTTAGCTTTTATCTCACCTGGTTACACGTTGAGATAAGGCCGAAGGTGGAGGCGCACTTCACCCGGAATCATCAACAAACTGAGGAACTGGTTATTGAAAAATAAACGTCATTCAGGTAAACGAAATTGTATCATATTCTTCATTGAAGTCGGTTGTCTTTTTCGTTTTTAAAACTTTTTAAATTATAAGCTTTTCCTTTCTCTCCTTTCTTTGCAAATTATCAAACCGACATCTGTGAGCTACTTTTTTTGAAATGAACTTAATCCGGAATCCTCAACATACTGAGAATCTGGCTATTTTAACTCTTAATGCCGGAACAAAGCAATAAGAATTGTTGTTATGGTGACATACTCAGGTAAGATGAAAAAATATATATATTAGGTCCTTACATATGAAATTGGCGTTTTGTATGGGAGGAACATAAAGGCAATTTTTTCATATTAAAATATATTTTATTAATCAAAGTATGTACCATTGCTATCTATACACTTTTGCCATCTTATAGGTAGTTCATTGATCCCTTTACTAAAAAAACCATTTGGACGGGAATCAATGAAATCTTTGAAAGCGGTTTGGACTGCCTCATCGGAATTTAATTTTTTTCCTTGCAAGAAGTTATCCAAATTTCGAAAAAAATGGTAATCTGTTGGAGCAAGGTCCGGAGAGTACGGTGGATGTCTTAGACATTCCAATTGAAGCTCCTCTAATTTGGTAGTCGTCTGTTGGGCCGTGTGTGGTCTAGCGTTGTCTTGAAGCAGCAGTGGCGTAGAGCGATTGAAAAGTCTCGGTTGTTTAACAGCGAGCTTTTCCATCATGGTTTGCAGTTGCTGACAATAGACATCAGCCGTAATCGTCTGACCAGATTTAAGAAAGCTATAGTGTACGACACCGGCACTAGTCCACCAAACGCTTACAAGAAACTTTTTTTGAGTCAATTTTCGCTTGGGGCAAGATTTTGCTGGTTCACCAGGGTTTAGCCATTGCGATGAGCGTTTACGATTATCGTACAGGATCCACTTTTCATCACATGTAATGATTTAAAATGCCTTCATTATTGTGCCGGCTGAGTAATGTAACGCAGCAGTCGACGCGCGTTTGTCGGTTTGCTTCACTCAATTCATGAGGTACCCACCTTTCAAGCTTTTTCACCTTCCCAATTTGCTTCAAGTGGATTAAAACGGTTTTGTCACTAACACCGCAGCCTGCAGCTAACTGTGATGTGGTTTGCGAAGGATCTGCTTCCACAATAGCCTTCAATTCATCATTATCGACCTTGGTCTCCGGCCGTCCACGGGGCTTGTTCTGCAGGTCGAAATTTCCAGAACGAAAGCGTTGAAACCAAAAACGCACCGTGTTTTCTTTTGCGACACCACCACCATACACATCATTAATCCTTCGAGTCGTTTCTGCAGCACTGGTGCCACGGTGGAACTCGTACTCGTAAATAATGCGATATTTTAAGTTTTCCATTTTGTGAAATGAGTGACGCAGAAAAAAAAAGCAAAAGAGAAAAAAACAAATGAATTACGGTTTTCGAAACACAAATGCATGAGTAAATAGCTGTTTAAATTTGAATTTGGAATTCCTAACCAAAGAGGAGATATTTAAGATCAAAGTGGCCAGTACGACAAAACGCCAATTTCATATGTAAGGACCTAATATATGGTCTTACTTACTTAATGATATTAACTGTCACGTAGCAATATCAAACTTTCGTTATTTTTTTAGTACAAATTTCAGAGCTCGCTGTTACCTAGAAAATGGACTAAGTGACAGCGAGTTGATTCAAATGAGCTCAAACACAGCTGAGATTTGAATCAATCTGCCTATTAGCTGAGGAACTCTGTCGAACTATATCGTCGGATCAGATAAATGACATTTTATAATTTCACTGCCTCATTTCAGTTCGAGTAATCTCTATTAATTTGGAGGGTCAATAGGATTTTTGGGATTTCAGGTGCAAATTTGAAACAGCAAGCACTCATATAAAAGCTTGTTAAAGAGATAGGTGAAGCTGATTAAACCTTAGAGTTAGAGCATCTCATTAATTGACTGCAGCGCTAATCCTCTTAGGCATAGATCACTAACCCTTGTGACCATCATAAGTATGCAGTTAAATACAATTATACCTATATGTGTGGTTACATATGCTTTCTGACCAAAAAAAATAATTACTGGATTAACAAAGCGCCATCTAGCCCAAATCTTGTTATTTGGGAATAAAATAACGAATATACTCATTCAAACTTATAAACAATATTATACCCAAACACAGTACACGCATATAAATCACACAGATGTTTGTCTCGGATGGGAATCGAACTCACAACCAACATCGCTGACGGCAGAGCATCTACCAACTAAGCTGTGAGGCCTATACTGTTCTGTTTTTGCGAAAGTTTCTAATAATTATAGTATTATACACTTTTTTATGGTAAGCATAACTTGTTCACTCATATTTTGTATATATGTAAACATAGAATAAAGAAGCGATAAAGCTAAGCACAATCCTACAAAGCTGCGTTTGCCTTTCTGCTTCAGTTCCAATTCATGTCCTTTTTTGTACGAGCATTTTACGTAATGATAAAAGTACTCACATATTGCATACACAAAAGAAGGAAAAGTCACAAAGTAAATTAGGAATGGCATGTTTATGATTTTTTTTGAATTTTTAAAAATTAAGGGCAGAGGGCCAATATTTAAGGAAAAACCCTTTAAAGAGCTTTACCGGTTGTACTGTAACAGGTAGCAGGTTGAAATTTTCAGACCTGACAAATTATAAAAAACATAAAAAGAGGGTTCCCATTATTCTAATGTTAAAAAAACCTTAAATTTACAACCAAACATATTTGTCTATATTTGGTTGTAAATTTAAGGTTTTTTGTTACAAAGATGCAGTTCGTCCTGGGTGGCAATCGTACCCACAGCCTAAAGCGCCGAAGGCAGAGTTACTACCAACTGAGCTATGAGGCTTGTCAATAGGGTGAGGTGTGGATTTTAAGTTGAAGGGGCAAAGGATGCTCGTCAGGTCATTCAAGATTAATGAGGGTATTCTGAATATCAATAGAAATAGAAACATTTATTTGATAACGATAAGAAGCAAGATAAATAAAAACGAGGATTAATTAACAAAATCTTGATAAATAGTCTATTTATTTTTTGTTATTTACTCAATAGGGTAGCCAAACCAAGGCTGTCGATATAATCCAAGAATTACTTTTGGGATGTCATGCAAGAGGTTTGACTGCGCATATTCCACATCAACTGCACATTAGTGTCCACTAAAATGTGGGAAGAACTTCCACCAAAACTGCGCGCCCAACTCACCATCACACTGCTCTATCACACTGGTTTTACGGTTAGGAAATAATTTTACTAACCACCACACTGTTAGTCAAGCAGTGTGACAGACAAGAAAACTGTTTCCTAATCTTCACATTAGTGTGAACTATAGGAAACCAATTTCTTTATCTTAACACTACTTACACAATAATTGTGTAATTATAAGAGGTTTCCATTGAAAATTATTTACAATTAAAACCTCTTTTCTACAAGAATAATAGGAAACGTACAGAAAAAGATTGGGATTACCTACTTTGTAATAAACACTCAAATGCAGCTTAAACAGGGAATTATTACTATTGCTGCTGCACAACGGAGGATTTCCAAAAAATTGCCAACTCAAACTAATTGATCAGCATCAAGATATGTTTTTTTTTTTAATAAATTGAACACCAATCAAAAAAATTTATATTAAATAAAGGCAATTCGCACATTCAAGACATTTGTACTAGAGCCATGAAGATTATTCCATATTAATGGTAGGTTAGTAAAGAGACCAAACACCTAATCCAAACAGTGTTAAGTGTAGTGTGATGTTTAGTAACACTGGTGTGACAGAGCAGTGTGAAGGTGGGTCGGGCGCGAAAAACTGTAGGTTTGGCCATAACCAACACGTTTGGCAGACAGATTGGTGCTCACAGTTATTGGTTTTTCAGAAAGTCAGAAGACAGAAAAAGCTGCTACCTTTTTGGCGAAACCATCTAGGTTGACTTTACGACCTCCGTGGGCTGGAGGGGTAGATTTATAAACCACGATTACTAAGGCAACGATTGTTTTTGAGAGCACTTTTCAGGAAGACATCGTCCTTTTAATGTCAGTAGGGGTGACTTAGTCTTATTCACTTATTGTTTTCTGACCCTATGACGTACGGCCGGTGCTTTGCTTTCATTGTGGCTCTGCACAGTATGAGAGTTAGCAACATGAGAAAGCCTCGAACACTCAGCTGAATAATGTTAGATAAGAGGGACAAAGAGAGAGTGGTTTATGTTATTTTTTTTTATCACAACAAATTGTTGTTCTGTAATGGCAATCATTATTTTAGGGCATGTATTTTATTGATCATTTTAATTTTGCAAAAAAACAAACATAACGGTGTAAACAGTCATCTTCTTTAATGATTGATCCTCTTTCACTCAGACGAAAAAAAAACAATTCAATCGCTATTTTGTTCTGATTTGAGATACGCAAAGACACTTCTTTGTAATAAGGTATATAATAATAAGGTAATAGGTAAAATGGACTGTTTTTCTCCTCGATACAGTCTCATTTTACCCATTAGAAGTCAAAAAGTAAAGTGTTTCTGGGTGCAAAAATATAAAAACCTCGCGCGTAATCTAAAGACCAATAATTAAAAAGGGGATCAAATATTCATTGAGATATGGTTTATTTAAATTAATGCACATTTACAATATATCAATTCGATTCTTAAGGATCAAATAATATTGTCCCTTAATATAATAATAGGGACGTTGCGTCGAAGATGTAACCACGACTTAGCTCTTTCATTTTCCAGCGGTATTCACGATGGCATTTGACGGTCTTCTTTGACAGATTAGCAAGAAAGAAGGAAAGATTTCGATGATGAAGAGTGTCATTCTCAACGCGTAAATTTAATTATAGCATTAGACGCTTAGTGTAAACCTCTCTGTTTAATGCGATTTTTTTGTTAACATTTTAACGCAATAATTATGGCTTTGATGTATGCTAGTGTTGACGTTAATGTGCCACTAAGCTTTCCGTTTTTAGATAATATAAAGCTATATTAAGATTGACCTTTTTTGTGTTTTTTGCCGGAAAGGAATTTTGCTATGTGAAATGCAATCGCAATATAGAACAGAACATTTTTTATCAGTCGTCGACAATTTCATGACTTTTAATTCAATCTTGGTATTGCATACGCGCTCTGTTAAATAGCCTGCAATTTCGTTTAGTATGCGCAAAATGAATCTCTCTCAGTTGAGCAAAAATGTCGTTACTTGTAGATGTAGTTATTAACTTTATTAACATACGTTCGTTTGAAGCCAGCTTTTTGTAAAGGAGTGTATGCACGTACGAGTACCTACATAACATTGCATAGAGATGAAAAGTAACTTCATTTGCTTCATAGTAACATAGTTCATACTCTCGTTGCAGTTTCCATGTTTTCAAAGAACAGGGAAATATATGCAACTTTACAGAACAGCGAGTTGGTACAAGTACAGACAGATTGCAATTACCAGTAGGTACCTAGTTCTTAAAACAATGTGCAATAGTAAGCATAGTTTAGTTGAACCTGGTTAGCAATTTCAACAATTAAAAATTTCAAGTTCTTAACTACAAAACACATTTACATTAAATCGATCTACCACTGATTACAGGACCTTAATTTCACACAGCGCCATCTAGCCCCAAACTAAGCATAGCTTGTTATATGGGAACTAGATTACGGATAGAATACTTGAATACTTTTGTAAATACATACGTACTATATGATACCACATCCAAACACAGAACAAACATTTACATTCATCACACAAATGTTTGTCCTGGGTGGGAATCGAACTCACAACCTACAGCGCAGAGTTACTACCAACTGAGCTATGAGGCCTGTGTATTAGTTTAGTTTGTGACGCTATAGTTTCCAGTTTGGTACAGCTATAACTAGCTGTAACTGTTACAGCTAGTTAACTGTAGGTCTTACAGAGGGTCTCCAGTTCAGGTTCTAGTTACTGGAAACTGTAAGACCTATGGACTTGAAATGTGTAGTGTATTTATATAGCTATGTGCTCACAAAGAACAGATTTTTAGAAAAACCTTTAATTAAGTAAAGCTTTAGCGTAAAGAAATGGGGTAAAACTGTTTG
The DNA here is from genome assembly GCA_951394065.1 of Venusia cambrica. Lineage (NCBI taxonomy): Eukaryota > Metazoa > Arthropoda > Insecta > Lepidoptera > Geometridae > Venusia > Venusia cambrica. The sequence goes on from OX596034.1 coordinate 16,260,165, forward strand.
TATGCAAAATCTTTATTATTTAAGTTAAAAATTTAAATGTGTAGTTATAATAACTTTGGGATGCTAATTATGAACTTGGAAATTCTTTCTTTAAAGAGTGAAATGTTGCAATTATGTTTTGTATATCTTAATGTTTGATTCGATTGAGTTTAAATTTTGTACATGTGCTTAATAAAAAATTACACAAACTTATTTAGAAAAAAAAACAGAATGTCTTACTATTTATTATAGGTTGAAATGAGGCAAAACTCAAAAACCGCTAAAATCTTTAGAATTCGATTAAGTGTAAATGTTAACTATTGAGATTATGATAATGTCATTAATTATTATTCCTATAAAAGGGTAAAACGAAGCAAAAGTATTTTATTTTAAAACAAGGTAATAAAATACAATTTTGACTTTGCGAGCCGCTAGCATAGACGTCTGACAGGGCTCTTTGACAATCACTACCAGAGGTAGTAAATTTCCGGAACTGATGACGGTCTTCCAAAGCAATCAGTTAATTCTACCCTGCAATGTCCGAACAAAACGGTGCGGCGACCAAACTTCACAAAGGAATACCGCATCCGTGAATAGAACCTAAAACTGCAACAAACAAGTGTAAGTCTCGATTGCGCTGAAGATTCCAAACATTACTTTCAGTTGTTTTGCGAAATACCAACCTAACAAATACCAGGTTTTTTTTATAATATTATAGTGGAGATTTTACTATGGTGGAAGTTTTCTTTATAATATAATAAAGAAAACCTGGTGCTTGTTAGGTTGATATTTATAGATAGATAGAATAAGTTTATTCACACAAACACAGATACACATACAGTAAAAAATAAATAATAAAGAGACATGACAGTTATGACATGTTAAACAAAAACAGGTATAATAAAAAACATAATTTGCATAATTGACACTGGTAGTAGTAATAATATACCGTATAGACTCAATATTTTTATCATAACATTATAATTCATTGGATCTGGACGTAAGATTAATCGGGACGGGCCTGTCATTCATTACCCCTGTATCATACTCGTAGCTATGTATTTACAGCCATTCCGGTTTTCTTAAAAGCACTAGCACTAGCCAAGCACGGGTACTCTCAGCTGATAGAATATATAAGTGCTCTACTTCTGAAATTGTAAGATGGCGAGAAAGTGCTGTTGAAAATTTGTTTGCTCAATACTTATTTTTGAAATGTTCCGCGTTCACACGACCGTGTTTCGCATCTTAAGGTATCGACTGATTTGATATAGATTATTGATGGCGCTGTGTAAAAATCATGTCCCATATTTATTATTAATACAACAACATTTATAAATTGTTGTGTTCCGGAACTTAGAGGTAAGAGATAAGTTAAGGATTATTTCTTGTTCCTTCTCTATATCGTTTATATAGCAAAACATATCCTTCGTTACATTCCTATTCCTGGAAGAACATATGTGCAAAGTTTCAGCTCAATATGTTCAGTAGTCCTGAGTAGAAGGGGGGACAAACACACAAACCGCCTCGGTGGTCTAGTGGTTCAACCCACCGATTTCAGATCCAGAGGTCTCGGGTTCGATCCCCATGGGGAGTACAATATATTGTGCTTGGTTTGGTTGATGGTAGGACTTTGTTTAAGTCCGCCTGGCTAGCTAACCTAATTCTGTCGCCATAACAACAAATCTAAAATTATTGTGTTCCGGCATTCAGTGGTAAGATAGCCAGTTCCTCAGTTTGTTGAGGATTCCGGGTGAAGTGCGCCTCCACCTTCGGCTTCATCTCAACTTGTTACCAGGTGAGATGAAGGCCAAACGTTTCCCCGTCGTACAATAATAAAAAAAAAAGTGTGATATCACGTCCACAATTTTATGTTTCTATGTATCTGTATGTGTGACCTATTTAAGTGCAAGGTAATTGATATATGGTTGAAATAACGAATTGAATTGAATACCTACCTAATGCACTAGGCATTGTCAATGAATTTACCACAGAAAATATGCCAGGAGCCCACGGACTACGGCTAGATCTGAAAAAATATTTTGCGAGGCAATAAAGCCTCGGCAAGATTCTCGCCTGCAACGTAGTTACTGAAAAATAACTTTGAGACGAAACTCAAAGTTATTTTTCAGTACCTACGTTGCAGGCTTAAAGCCTTCGTTAAAGCCGAAAATGGCAATTATTATTTTCTGCTTCAGTACCCACGCTGTAGATTCGTTAGAGGGATGATTATTTACTCAACGCGTATGTTTTTCTTTTAATGTTCACTGACTGCTTACAACGTGTTTTTTATTGCAGAGGACACTTGCATGTTTATAGTGTTTTGTATTAATTTAGACGAACGAGATAAATTAAATATTTGAGCCCTGGCTTGTCACGGCTTGAATTTCCACCCTTTCAACTCAGCTCGTCGATGAAGTACAACCCGACTTAGTGATCTTATCAGACAAAGGGCAGCAGTTTACATCTTAACTGCAATCATCCGCCTTCCAAGCGTGTTGATTTTGGGTAATTCTTGTAAAAAAATAATATGTAAGTTCTAGATACCCGTTCTACTGAAGTTCCTATTATTATTTAGTAGGCACTTGGAACCTGGCAATACCAGCTACGAGTAGGGAACCTGTAATATTTCCGCCAGACGGACGGTACTTGGCTATTTCGCAAAAGCTCCAAGACAGCGGACTTTAAACAAAGGTCGAGTTAATGGGCTCTGCAATAAATTAGCTTCTCTATTCTCTTAATATTACGGTCGTTTAGAATTTGCTTGAAATTTGGTTAAATTATTAGAAAATAAACAGTGTATGTAATTCTAAAATACTCCTTGCTGTTTCAACAATACGATCCAAATTTACATTGAACGCGTAGCAATAAGGCGATCATATTAAAATGTGCATGTATCAGAATAAATTTGACAACGAGGGTAAAGACGCTTGGAATTCAGGCTTTAGGGAAGCAAATTCCTAGGTAAGGGAGTCAAAACCTTTATTTTATTTAAAGTTGGCTTTTATTGGTGCTTTTATTGAAAAAAGTAAGTAATTTATTGGCAATTTTACCATTTTACGTAGCCCTGGCATAAAAACAGACTTGATTAAAATTAAGAATTCATTGAAATTCTTCATTAAAATGGAATTGATTTAGAATTGCAGATGAACTTTATTGTTATTTGATCACTAAGAATTTTATCTATCAACGCTAATATTTTTAAAATGTTTGGCAAATCGTAACTTTAAAGCATGTTATGGATTAAAAGAAGTGAAATTATTTACTACCTCTATATATAGGCTACAATGTATCCATAGCAATGTTCAGTTTTAAGATTTCCTTAGATTTGTTAACTGACTAGATCTCGAAAAAAAACTTAAGATGTATTTAGGCACACATACGGTCCGCATAGTCTGCATTTGAATATTTTACTATTGATTTCACAATTAACATTCCCTATTGTGAAAAGTGGTGCTACGCGTGCGTTGTCTTTTGATCCGCGATATAAGAATACATAGAAATGGAAACTCATATTAAGCAGTGGAAAAAACCTTTTGTCACTGCTTTGTGTAAATGCTGCATTTTGCCATTGCTTTGTGTAAATGCAGCATTTGTATAAAGATTTATAAACCAAACCATATTCATAGATATAATAATTACACTGACAGAGGGACACGTGTGCAAAGAGCGATGAACTGAATTGACAATGCAGTCATACATAATTAGTATTTTTTGGACATTCATTTTACTCAGCTCCATGTAGTCCCAAACTCAGCAGAGCCGTAATCTAGTTCCAATATGACAAGGGAACTAGATTACGGATATAATACATACATTTTTGTTATAAAGACATACTTATCATACAATACAACACACAAACATTCATCACACAAATGTTTTTCCTGGGTGGGAATCGAACCCACAACCTACAGCGCAGATGGCAGAGGTACTACCAACTGAGCTATGAGGCTTGTTTTTTATCTCCACCTATGATATTGGTTCTTCTAGAAAGAGAATAACTGGCTCAGCCAAGGTTCTCGAATTAGGTATCAACGCTAAAGCTAGAGGTATTTTACAGGCGTCCATCAGAAGTGAAAACAAATGGGCACGTTATGCAGGCTGCCCATTAATCACGTTTATCTTGATTTCGCACCGGACCGCATCATTTCATCAACGCAAAAAACCCTTGAGCATTTTCATACACGATTAATAGTCTTTGAATAAGCGCTCTGCTTCGATCAACGCAAATAATCCACGTCGATCCAACCAAGGTAGATTTACATTACCTATTTGCACTTTTTATCTGACTTGGATTTCAGTCAAGTGCTTATCTCGCGAGGCAAACTCGAACTGAATAGTAAGTATTTATTGTCTTGCAGAGGTCGTAAGCTGAAGCTGTAAGCATAATAGTAAACGGTACAATATGCAGGTGTGTTTCCCAGCATTCTGAAATCCTTGATATTTGTGAAACGTGTTAGCATTAATGCCGTTGATGGGCAGTATTCCACTAACCCGAGGTTTTGCAATGAGTTATGGTATAATTTGTTCCTTAGGCTCCTCACAAAACAAGGATACAAGAAGGTGAGAAGCGTCCGACGCGTACAGCATTAGAATGAGAATTGATGAGTAGTAATAATTTGTCGCAGTACCTACCTGAACTTCGGCTGTACACCGAGATCAGCTTAGTCTTTGTCTTAAATATTCTAAAAACATATTGAATCCGTGGGGAGGCTCCCGTGTAGTATAGCTATTCAGCGTAGATATGCAGCCAGTGTCTTGGGTGCGCTACCGTCTGGTACTGGTCTGGAACAGTTGAGATACGTACAGACCCTTTGTCGGTCCTCAGGTAACCTGACTGCTTCTTTTGTACGTAGTTTAGTTGTTTTTTTTTGTGCATTTTTTTATATGAAATAGGTATTTAGTTTTGATTGTCTGGCTGGACAGAAGGTTTCAGATACCTATGATTGACCTAAGATATTTCAGATATGCTTTTGATAAAATATAAATTTATATATTAAAATTTCAAATTATATATATTTATTATGTATAAATAATATAAAAAGCATATCTGAAATATCACACTCACAAAATGCAGTTTGTACAAGCGAATCGAAAGCCAAAAAGAATTTTTCTTTCGAGCATAAATTTGAAACCTTGTTTTACCAGATTTCACAATAGAACACGAATTCGTGTTCTTTTGTGTCACTGAAATATCAAAGTTAAAAGACATTGAATTATATATAGGATTGGCCGACCTTTACTCTTGAACATAGGTTTTGGAAATAGATCAGGTCAGTGCAGAAATGGTTAGCTAGCTAACTCGGGTTGACCGTTAGACTGCTACTGGCCTTAATACATGTGGACAGTTCATGCTATAGTATTTATAGGCCATGTTAGAATTGGGTGAATTGTTATATTAGACAGAAAGCTATTTTGGGGTAACTTTGCATGGAATGTCCTTCCACTTATTCTTCTTAATGCATCCTGACTACGATCTTCTTTCATTTGGCTTTTGTAACTAATCAATGTCTATATTAAGGCGTTCTATCATCTTCCTTCTTATATTTAGCTATCTGCAACTTTTAAGTTGCTCCTGTAGTTGCTAGGCTGTATTTTAAATCAGCGAAAAGCAAGTTTTGGCAAGCACGTAACTGGCGCAGCGAAGTGGGACGGTGCCTTGTCACCGAATCCTACAACTTTGTGCTCAAGCTACAGATAACTCACCAATGATCTCCAAATGGCGGCTTAATTTTGTTGTTTAACTGTAACTCCTAATGCATTCAACTTGTAGTTGCTATTTTGTTTGTTTAATAAGTATTATAGCAGTACAACTCCTATTAGGAGATAGTTTTATAACAAATATTATGTGACAAAATAATTTGATAATTCTGGGTTAAGGTATCGGTGACTACCCGTTTCCCCGAGCACCCGTAATTAGGTATGATTATTTAATGTCAGAGAGAAACTTTTGTGGGAAATACTGATTCAGCATGCAGCAGAGTAATACGGGACAATGCGTAATACATTAAATTTTACACCATCAAGCCACAAACCAAGCAAAGCTTGTAATATGGGAACTAGATTACGGTTAGAATTTTTAAAATATGTTATGATTATGTATTTGTTACTATTATTTGTAATTATGATACAATATAGCACCCAAACACCGATCAAACATCCATATCCATCGCATATATTATATACCCTGTTTGTCCCGCGTGGGAATCGAACCCACTACCTACAGTACAGAAGGTAGATCATCTACTGAGCTATAAGATCGATTACTTTGGTTACCTTTTTCCTTTTTTAAATAATAATTCAACAAAGAAACAACATAGATAAAACCACCTACGGAACTTTTTCTCGACGCAAAAAGCCCTAGGTTTTGCAGATTCAATTCACTTTATTATAGAAAAAAATACGTCTCCAATAGCAGAAAATGACTTAGCATTTACCGTGGCGGTCGCGGCTTTGAATCGACCCCTCCAACGCAGCCCATGGGATGTCGTAAAAGCCGACATCGGGATTTCACCAGAAGAAGGGCAGTAGCTTCCTTCTGTGTATTATCTACATCTGTACTGCGATCAACAATACACCTGCCAAGCGCGGTGATTATATCCAAACCCGTTTAAGAGAGGCTCTGTCTGGCAGTGGACACAAATGGTCTGCTGATTTGATATGATTTAGCATTAGATATTGATCGACTTTCAGACTTTCCAGTCGACTTTATTTTCGAGGTTTTCATCAAATCTATTGAATATTAACCGAGAGACTTGATTTGACAGAATAGGAAGAGGCATGGCGAGGCAATCAATCACCGATGATTATCGGCTTAGTGGAGCAGAGACGCTCTAGCATTACCGTGGACCAAGGAAACATTGTAACAAATTATATTTTTCTGTCGCAGCATTATTCAATGGGAATTTAAAATTATTTTCTTAAAAGTCAGTCTTAAATTATAGTTGCGGGTGAAACTATCTCGTTTGTGAAGTTCTAAATGGAGGATTGGATAGGTATTAGCTTAAGCCGGCTAAGTGGAAAGTTCTAATTATACCTATCACAATCAACACTGTCAGTCTGACAATCAGATAATTAGAACCTTTCTGCGTTGATTTAATTATTCACTAAGAATATCTCACAGGGATGTAGGTATGTAAAAAAAAATATGGTTTGACTAAGAAGACATGAAAATCCTTGTAGTCATACTAGTATGACAAATTGGTATGACCACCAGGAACCAGGAAATTATTTTAAAAGCTCAAAATTTGTTTCTTGATTATGGCTTAAACTTCTCAATCTTTATCTATATATATAAATCAATTGCTATTAGTTTGTCTCGCTAAAACTAGCAGACTACTGGGCTGACTTAGCTGATTTTGATTTTGAAATGTTTTCATAGTCCAGGGAAAGTTTAAACGGTGAGAAATGGATAATGGTTATGGAAAAATTGTGAGGAAAATAGTAAAAACAACAATTTCATTTTCCCATGTAAACTGTTCTATACGCAATTTCCTGTCAAACATATGACGTTTGTTCTTCCGGTACGGTAGACTCGGGTCCACTCGAATTGAATCAATAATTTTAATATTTTGATGATGGTTGTCATTATTGGTTCGTTCAGATTTTGTCATTGTATTCACATTTTTGACTAGGGAACAAAGAACCATTTACGACCGCATTATGCTCGTAGTTTCGGTAGGACAAGGTAGATTTTTTTTCGGAAGCACCAGTTTGAACTGGCAAAACATTCCTCATTTCGCTAATTCTCGCCGAAATACATGCATCGCATTAGCCTTGCATCTGGCATTGCAGCAACATTTTTGGATGGAGGCAGAACCGCTCATTCAGCATTTAAGCTGCCACTAAATATTCCAAATAATGCAGACTCAGTGCGCAACATAAAAAAACAATCATTCACGGCCACAGTTATGAAACAGTGTCAAATTATCATCTGGGATGAATGCACTATGTCACAGAAACATTCGTGTGAGGCGTTGAACAGGACATTGAAAGACATAAAAAACAACAACCTATTTGGCGGCACTCTGTTACTCCTTTGAGGTGATTTCAGACAAACACTTCCCGAGACATTCTCAAAAAAACTGTTAGATATCGGCGATGTAAAAGTAGCTGCAGGCACATGAAAATACTGGATGCATAAAATTGCCGGCCGATTTCTGCACAATCATTGATTCGCAAAATGCTCTCATGGCAAAACAACGTTTGCCGGGTCAGCTAGTTGATATATAAATAAATATCACAAGACATTTTACATAACGCCATCTTGCCCCAAACTAAGCAAAGCTTGTATATGGGAACTAGTAACGGATTTTTGAATATTTAATTACCTTTGTTTGTATATGTATAGCAATAAATACCATGTAACACGCAAACACAGAAAAAACAACTCTATTCATCACACAGGTGTTCCGGATAGGAATCGAACCCACAACCTACATCGCAGAAGGAAGAGCTACAACCAACTGATCTGTGAAGCCAGGCTAGGCAAAAAATATATATTTTTATTTTGCATTACGTTCTACTTTGTTATGCCTTTGTAAGCTTTTTTATGACGGAATAAAGCGGTAGGTTTGGCAAGCAAAGCTAGCACTCATTTTGTTTTGTTATACAATTTGTGGAATACTTACAGATATCAGGAATACTATGAAAATCGAACGTTGTCGAAACCGAGAGAACTTTTGTTGTTTTTGTATTGAATAACGTGCAATCCGTCAACGGATCCGTCATGTTTCGTTTTTCGTAGTAGACCTACAGAGCGGATGATTACAAATTTCAACAAATTGATCTTTATTTTTAAATACCTATTACAGTCCAAATGTGTCAAATGTACGACAAAGTATCTGTTAGGTATTGACAAAACACAAACAAGTATTTTAGTCGCTAATTTGAATTTTTAAACGTTATTTTAAATAACATTATTTTATTATATTTTGATTATTAGGCATTGTTATAGGCAAGAGTTGCACTTTACATCAGGTGGGCTACTTGCTTGTTCCGTCTCCTTATCGTATTAAAAAAAAATGTTTTAAAAACTTGTATATATATGCGAATTTTTATTTGCACTAAACTGTCAAAGTGTTTCAATGCGAAGTCAGGCTATGCAGTTAAATCTAGCTTGATAAAACCTTGAACATACCCAACAGTTCCCGGTTAAAACTTCGTCGGTCGACCTCCACTTGCAGTAAATCTCGGCTATTACGTGTAAGTAATCGTTCTAGAGTGATAATAGTCGAGTAGGAACTCCTTAGTCGGTTCGTAAATGCAGAGGCCACGCGCTTAGATAAAAGCCTTCTCCTTAAATCCTTTTTGCACGAAATATCCGCTCCATATATGAATTTTCCTTCGATTTCCTATATGACGTACCTACCTATAGGTACGTTTTGCATGCAATGTTTCATAATTTTGTGAATTAGATAGTCAATTACGTGAATAAATTATATCCACTTAGTTCAACTCTATCAATAAACTCAAATAAGAAGGTTTAGGAATAATGTTCAAGATTGTATTATGTAATTATACATTATACCCTTAGTATTATAAATCGTACTCGTTTATATTATATTCACTTTAGTATTATATATCGTATTCGTTTATATTACAATAAGCAATGGAAATTTAACTGTGTGTAACTTATTTGATTTGATTTCTGTTGCGATTGATTTTAGGTCTAGAAGGGCTGCAAACCCACACTAGTCCTTTGCGCACGTGCATATCGTATGTCCCCGCCGAAGCGATACACGGACGACTGATGCCATAGCACCATTGGGACTATTCGCGGAACCTCCCCACGAACCAAAGCACGAGTTAATCCCTTTAAGCTGATAAGGGACCTGCACACTCTCGTAAGAGAACCCGATTACAAGCCTGATCTTGTGCTATCCTGCTAATCGACATCCCTTTCAGGAGCAGAAAAACAGTCTAGCACATGACGGAAAGTACATATTGCGCCTCTTTATCGTTCGAAGACATTCTGATCTCTATGAGACGACTCAAAGCATTGCACCGAATTACAACACCCGTTTCCAGTAATCGAGATCTGTCCCCCCTTCCACTTTGCTATGGCAGCGGCACGTCGAGCACGTGTGGATAGGAGTTGTCGGTGCGTGTATGTATACATACTACACTACTCCATTTTGCAAGTGTTCACAACACATGACCATCCATGCACTCCAGCGAAGACACAATGGTCCCCGCGAATGCAATGAAACACTCATTTCGGTTGAGTGCCCAGTTAGACCACAAATGATCATAGTGTCGATACACTTGGAATAACTAAAACCTTCCCAACCAAGAAAATGATTGTCTGAAATTGGTCTGAGTCTGCAAAGACTCAAGAACCTTGGCCCAGTAAAATGAAGGACAGTGTCGGGTACACTGGTCTTCGGCCTGGGTGGCCGCTGCAATCCCTTTTCAGTTCATGCGACAATCCCTTTTCAGTTCATGCCCTTCCCCTCTGTAGGGCAGTTTCTAGCGGTCTCGCCCTGCCCCACTAGTTCTAGAGCGGCCGCCTTATTCATCCACCAACTACCTTCAGGCATTCCCAGCCACCAGCAAAATGACACCGCCCCCAAGTGCCATCACCATCACCCTCCGGCTTAAGAGTCACAACTATGTCTCCCAGTTGGAAAATATAGTTATGACTCCATTAAGAGAGTCATAGTTACTCCCGCCGAAGTAAAATATGTAAACGTATACCGAACATTGGTGTTGGCTAGAATTAGACACTATTGAAAAATAATAGGAATACACGCAAATAGGCGATATACACGGAAAATTAACACTAAATTGTTTTCTTCGCGATAATTCGTAGCTGTCGTAGCAATTCGTAGCTCCGTAGCAGCTATAGACCGTAGTTGGCATAATTGCCGACCCATGGCTTGGAATAACGCTTACATTAAGCAAATATCTTGCTAATCTACCTGAAGCTGGTTGGAGATCCAGTAATCTCAACAAGTCAGTAAGTAAAATGTTAGTAAGTTTTAAAATTAAATGTTTGTCTTTGAGTATAAAAAATCATAAATTCTCATAAATGTTGGTAGCATTTTACAAATCATCTGCTCGCAGCAGGTGTTGAATTTCCGTGCTGATACCCACATTCCGGAATTCCATTTGATACTGCTCCTGAATGGTATATCCAATATGTTCTGTATTCAGTTCATTGAAATCTGCAACGATGAATACCGACAAATAAAATTTGTCGCTTATAGCTTAGAATCTTGGAAATCCTGTAGAAATGTCAATTTCTACAGGATTTCCAGGAATACTGCTCAAGCTAGCGATAGCATACAAACGTCTTATCTCTGTGTATGTTCGTAAGAATGTATACCTACTACTTTTACAGTTTAGTGTATCAGCTATGTATGCAGTTTCAGGTCGCATATGAAAAATAATAATAAAATACTTCAGATCGATGTCCTTAAAAGGCAAAATATTAGGTTAGTAACATGGCAATAAGAAATGCTAGTATTAGTAACAAGCAAATAATTGAAGGAAAAGTTAAAAAGTATATATACATATCACATAACATGACAGAGCTGCTTCTAAATTCAAAACGTATTATAGAATTGTCTTATTATTAGGGCTTACTACAAAATAAGTGACTTAATTAACGATAAAAACGTGGGGCCCGATGTTGAAATACCAGTTGGCAACAAAATGGAGATTTTACAGTATAAGCAAACTGCCCATTTGGTGGTTATATATATTTTTCAGATAGTATTAAGTATTTTGTTTCACAATTTATTTCAAAATACTTTCTGGTCGGCTATGAGGTGCCTTGCCAAGTGGATCATTGCTGCCAATGCAGCAAGACCGCCGATCATTTCGGCCATCACGCGGTATCACCCGCAAGGAGTGCCCTGCACGTGTACCCCGTCATAACACCATTAATGACATCATCCGTCGGGTCTTTACCATCGCTAACGCGACAGCAGACTTGGAGCCGAATCGACTCATGCGTGACGGTGGCAAAACAACTGACGGGGTGACATTGGCCCTATGGAAGATAAAACGCTAGATTGTTTGAGATGCCACTTGCGTCAATACTTGTCTTTAATCCCTAAAAATTTGCAGACTGGCTACGGAGCAACATCAGCGGTAAAGTCCCTTATACGGCGGATGTCCCTGTGGTCCTGGACAATGGGGGTATATATTTAAGTCGTTTGGACTCACAACTCTTAGGCATTGGGGACTAGGGCACATTTCATTTGTAGGGATCTAGCCTAGAGACTAAAAGAGTTTACACGTGACCAGATATGCTGGCCTGTGCTTTGCTCAGCTGGTGAGTATTGCCATCTAACGTGGTAATGCCGCCAGTATTCTGGCCACGTTACCTTTTGGTGGTGACAACGTTCGACTGATTTTTTTATTTTTATAATTTAAAATAATCTATTTAATGTCATGTTTTTGGCTTTAAGTTAAAATAGTTTAATTTAAATTTTTTTGTTGTACGACGGGGAAGCGAATAATACTAAATGCCGGAACACAACAATTTTAATAAGAATTAATTAATTATTGTTGTGGCGACAGAAATAGGTAAGATGGTGGTAGTTAACCAGTTGGATTTAAACAATGTCCTACCACCAGCCAAACCAATTACATATTGTGTACTCCCTGAGGATCGAACCTGGGACCTCTGGTTCTGCCATCAATAGGTTGAATCCACTAACTCTTACCGACACAGTGATCTAGCCACAGAGGCGGTAGAGTAAGTTTATTTAAATAATTCTACTACATTTTAAAGTACTTAATTTTACTTCAAATCATTTAAAACTCTGTAATTATGGAAAGGATCATCAAAAAAAACTAGACCGAGTACTGTTCCTTTCTCCTTCGTTCGCGATTCCGAACAAGCGATAGATTTGACGAATCAAAATGGTTCGATTCCCAGAGAGAGTACATTATTATGCTTGGTTTGGTTGGTGGTAGGACTTTGTTTAAGTCTGCCTGGCTATTCAATGTTTGTGTTCTGGCACTCAGAGGCTTAGAGGATCTATGTGTCAGAACACAAACATTGGTGAAGTTAGCCATTTCCTCAGCTTGTTGAGGAATCCGGGCAGCGGATCCACCTTCGGCCTTATCATAACTTGTAACCAGATGAGATAAAGGTCAAACGCTTTCTCGTCGTACAATAAAAAAAAATCAATTTATTTTCAAATAAATAATAATTTTCAAATAATAAATTTGAAGTGGTAAATAGAGTGGTAAAGCAAAATCTTAATGAACAGTAATTATAAGCAGTATAGGCAGTATATATATAATCTTACGATTTAATTGAAAAATAATTAATAAGTTAAATAAATAATAAAAAGTAGTTAATACTTTTTATCGTTAAGTCTCAGTCAACATAGTAACATTTTGATACGTAGATTTCGAACTTCCAAATGTAAATGGCTTTATTGATTTAGGTATTTTATTGGCATTGGATATCTGGATATTATTGTATTGCATTCGTCTGATGCACTGGCGTAAACGAAAAATATTCGTCCGTGCTCTTACCGTAACTCAAATATCAATACGCTCAACGAAGGTAACTCGATTGTCAACTCGTGCGTTCATTCTATGGGAAATGTATCATGCAAATTGGTATTCATTTGCAACGATGCGATATGAATGTATCCTGCAATAAACCGTAGAATATTCACAGTAAAATGGAACGATATTTGATTTAATGAAAATATTTTATGTGTACCTGCTTGTGTTTACGAAAACCAAACACGATGTTGTATAAATTAATGAGAACTTCTGATTAATACTCAGTACACATTTATACATTTGTACAGTATTACATACAATACGCGTGTACTTACAACAAATGTATCTTACTTCTTACCATTAAGCTGGATGCAATGGAAAAAGTATGAAAAGCCCACCTATCGAAGTTTGTACTTACATACTTTTACTTTTACTAACTTTTTATTTTATTATTTTTTATAGAACTAGGAGACGAAACAAGCCAGTAGCCCACCTGGTGTTAAGTGCATCGCTTGCTTATAACAATGCCTTACAGTGTAGATCACATTCACAAAGAACCTACTCGGCACTGTATTGCGCCCGTCAACTTGAAGCACTAAGTTGAGAATGTTAAGCCTCGCATGCCCGTCATTTCACCGGCAACCATACCCTTCAAACTGGAACACAGCAATGCTGCTTGGCGGCTGAAATAGGTATGGTGGTAGTACTTCCCCGGACGAGCCCTTTCACAAGGGGCTCTACTACTCTTAAAAACTTTTCACCTATCAACTGACATCAATTTAGCATTAGTTGCAATGGTATAGCAATTAGCAGAGTAGACATTACATATCCAGGTGGATTTAAACAGAGTCCTACCACCTACCAAACCAATCACAAAATTATGCCCCCCTGTGGATAGAGCCCCAAAAGCGATAAAACAATAACAAAGAATCATTATGCTAATTATCTGTTCTCATAGAAGTGATGAAGTCGTTTTTGAGAATTAATTTCTTTAAGCCTTATTGGTATCGACGAAAGTTTTCTTGAACCTATCGAGGTAAGTACGTTTAATTTACGCTCAAATCCATTACAATCGGTGGACTGTTGCGGTTTTATAAAAAGTTGGAGTATTTGTCAAGGGATTTATTTGCTTATTGCGCTCCGTAAATAAGATGATATTCATTTTTCATTTGGAATTTTCCGATTGAGATATTTGGTCTAACTGATTTAAACATTATACCCATGCAGTCTAGAATTCACGCTGAACAAATTGGCCACTAATAAGTTGATTTGCATCTCGTTCACAAGCGACGCAGCAAAGGCAAGCTGGATAAGTAAACTTAGTTATGCAAATATTGCTCGCTAGCGATTCGTTAGGATGGTACGTAATCTGTTTTCTGGCTACGATCTCTGGTTCACTGCCAGGATGCATTCCAGGTCAGCACGCCGCCACCTACGAGTAGGTACAACCACATCCTGACTGTTACGCTTCAGTACTTTGGTGATTCAGCCGCCGAAATTACTGCGGTGCTCTTAAAGCGAGGTTTTACAGCATTTTTAGATACCATATTTTATTTTTCTTAGCTGGCTGGGTCCATAGATGATACCTACAATAATAAATGTTGACATTCAACTTTGAAAATGTATCCTAAATAAAACATTTTTATATTTCTGCCATTATGTCCTTTCAGAGTGGCTCAGTTGGTGGCCTAAAAAAAAGGTCTAAAGGTCTAAAGGACCTGCTATCTGGTGGCCTTGCTCTTGTCAAATAAATAAGGTCGAAGATGGAGGTGCACTTCATCCGGAATCCTCAACCAACTGAGGAACTGGCTATATTACCTCTAAATGCCGGAACACAACAATTTTTTAATAGTTGTTATGGCGACAGACTTAGGTAAGATGGTGGTAGCTAGCCAGGAGGTCTCAAACAAAATCCTACCACCATCCAAAGCAAGCACAATATTGTAAGTCCCATGAGTATCGAACCCGGGACCTCTGGATTTGACACCGGTGGTCGAACCACTAGTCCACGGAGGCGGTTAAAAAGTCTCTGTCAGTAGTAGAGTTCCTTGTGAAAGGGCACGTTCGGGGAAGTACTACTACCATACATATTTCAGCCGCCTTGCAGCATCGCTGTGTTTCGGTCTGGTTGCCGGTAAATTTACGCACACGGGGCTTAACATCTTGTCTTAAGTTGAAGGGCGCAAGCAGTGCAGTGAAGATCATATGGATATATGGATATGACCTACGAAGTAAGGCTTTGTAATTGCCAAGAGCTTCAATTATCACATTTGGTGTGCAGCTTGCTTGTTTCGTCTACAAGTTTTATAAATAGTCACTATCATCGGAACTTGGAAGGTTATCTGTTGCCTCTATTTTTGCGGAAGAGTTATGAGTATACACGTTTATGGCCCGTGGTCCGATCGCTCAGCTCTACTGGTCGATCAATGGCCAACATTTTTTTCACCTTCACCGTGTATTACATTGGGATTTATATAAATGTAACTCCACTCTGCAGTCAAATCAAGGTAGTCAATTGAATTGAATTGAATTGAATTGTTACATAATAGTTACATTACAGCTTAAACCAATCCGTAACTACATAACACTTGGAAAAAGACGAAGAAAAATAACAAACAAATAAACTACACAGAAAACAGATTGTTTAAATAAATACTAATTACAACTACAACAACTGAAATATATCCTTACAGCCCGATATATACTAGGGACACTATCATAAAATTGGTTCACATGTTGGAACTCCTGAAGGAAAGCATTCAGAATTAAAAGTGCTCGTTGGGTCAGCGCATTTTCAGTCAAGCCTACTTTATGATGAAAAAATGCAATTCATGGTGAAATATCCAAAAACTCCGTTTTATTATTGTCTTCATTTTGAAGTGTATATGCGATATGTTTTACAAATTTCAGCTGAATCGGTTAAGCTGAAATTTATAATTCATTTCATTTCCACTGCGCAGCTTCCCGTACCGTGTACTTTGTACATAAACTAGTTACGATTTGCACGCGGGGTCGCTGTAAAAATGTGGGTTAAAGTCCACCGTGAGAAGAAAACCTAAAAATCAAGATTGAAAGAATTGGGACCAGTATTCTAGGTTTCAACCCGGAAGGACAGCAGTTGTTATTCTAAAAAATCATCTTGGCACGATTAGCAGGTTCAGTCATGTTCAGGGTCTTAGAGATTTTAAACCGTGTCTATTTCTTCAACGTTTATACAAGTAACCTACAAACTACCCTAATCCTTACGTTATGATCAAAAGCTGCGCGTAGCAGTTTATGAATTAATGATAATGCAGATAATGAGCTTAAGTTCCAAATTAAAAAATAACAAACATAACAAACCCCTTGAGATGAACAGTCTTTGCGAGGTACTAATATACGCTAGCCATCGTGGCTACTACAAGATTGTTCCATCTACGGTCTCTAATGAGAAAAGTAGAGAAAATGCGTAAAAATGTTTACAGCGCCTCTAGCATAGGTATAGCAATGGGGACAAAATTTGTAGTACTAAGACAGTGAAGTAAACTGTTCTACGTCACATATATAGTAGGTAAATTCTGAGATTTTGAGTAGGTACACAAGTCTTGAAAAGCTATGTTGAGTTTAGTTGACCTTATTATCAAACATTTTCTTAGATTTGTTTGAGAGTTAAACAGTTATATCAACCTAAAACTGCTTTTATAATCAGCTTTTGGTACCGTGTTTAAAAAATAAGCATGGAGTTATTATTTCAACCTTCTGCAAATTAAACATGCTGGGAATTCCACTATTTGCAAACTCAACATTTTGGGAGTTCAATTTTCTATTAATCACCATCACCGAATGTCAAATATAATTGAGATAAGACTACGGTGACAGTGGAGCCACGGAAGTTACCATCGATGTTACTTCCCACGGTTAGATAAATACGATTCATTCTCGTAAAAAGGACAACAGCTAAATATTGAAATTCGAATTCAGAATGTTCTATTAGCATATGGTTGATTGCTCTGCATTTTGTTCTTTGATTTATTACACACACAGAGAGAGTTAACTTCCATAAAATCTAGGTATCTTTTTGACATTTTCATAGCATAGTTTTCCAAATGAACAACTGATATTTTTGTCGCTATGCTCACTCACATCCAACAAAAGATGGATACAGGTTGTTAGTGATGATTATGGTGTATCAATCTCAGTAAAACTTAAATACCGCTTAATCTTAAATGGCGACATTTAAGATTAAGTGGTATTTAAGTTATACTACACGTACAGTTCTAATTTTCGATAAATCTAGTAAAATAATTACATAGATAAATAAAATAAACACATGCTTTGTGTAATGTGTACATTATCTCCGACGGAGAACGAAGAAAGAATAATATATCGTAGCGTACATTCATCCGTCCCTAAAGGAAACTGCGAAAATCAGATTTGTAGGTGAGTCGGCTGTGTTTAATGTAGCATAAATGTAGTTATATAATGTACCATGCTGATGGAATGCCGTAGCTTACAATAACAACGGTATTTGTTACGCGTAATACAGTAAAAGGGTATATCAGATTTCAATATCTGGGTATCGGAAAAGTTTTGAACATCATGTGTGTGTCAAAGTTTCAAAACACAATACCGATTCTCATGGGATCATTCATCTTTTTATGACGACATGTGGTGGACTCCACGGCGTTTACATATATCTAGATTATTTTTGCGAATATTGATTGTCGTAAATCATTTCCAATCATAAAAATCCATCTTTCAATAATACATATAAATCGTCTTAATGGCTATAAGCTAATTTGCGAAAAGCCTAAGTACAACAATTTACAAATACTTACATTTTTATAATAGATCAGCCTAGCTTGCGAAACACATTTTTATCCACATAACTAATATATAAAATTCCCAGTGCCCACCGCTTCGTGGTACCATAACTTTCACAATTAGAAAAAATCACTACAGGACACGGGCCTTTCCCAACAAAATGCAATGGGAGCTAGCCATAAGGCGAGTTGATGATCGTAGCAATCAGATGGATGCTGCTGCCAAACTCTTGGTGTTATTAATTAGCCAATATAGACATCAACAGGAGAATCGTGTTTGACCCAATTTCATTTGCCACTACAGCACAACAATTCACCGAAAAGTCAAAATTCGTGTCAAATACCAAAACACAGCATATATTATTTTAATTGATGACATAAGTAGAACTCTACTTAC
The DNA here is from genome assembly GCA_951394065.1 of Venusia cambrica. NCBI lineage: Eukaryota > Metazoa > Arthropoda > Insecta > Lepidoptera > Geometridae > Venusia > Venusia cambrica. The sequence continues at coordinate 16,278,816 of OX596034.1, forward strand.
TCGGATATTTTTCGCGTATTCGTTTTCATTTACCTGTCGAGGTCGGGGCTTATCGAAAGTCATTTACAGGATATGCGGTAACGACCTTCGCTAAACAGCCGCCGCCGGATCCTTGAATCACGAAAAGGACTGAATGCCACTTCACAATGTAATCGATCACTATAATGTTTAGCCGACGTAATCAGGCTATTAATGTCTAAAAAAATGAAAAAGTGAAATGGCTCATAACTGCTGGCAATATACTACACTTCCCAGGTGATACCATCGTCATCAGGTAAGGATCTGATGATGGGAACCTGGAAAAATTGAGGGAACTCTTCAAGTATGATAGGCGATTGAATCGATTTGGGTGTATTACCTCACAAGTAAGGAAAAAAATGGACCCCATATAAGATGACGCGTATGTCTATCTGTCCGTCCTCTGTCATCAGAATTATTGGAAAAAATACGTCATCCAGGTAAACAAAATTGTATCATATTCGTCATTGAAGTCGGTTTAATATTTAATTTTTAAAACGTAATTATACATCCTTCTGTCCATAAAAGGGTCTGGAAGAGTTCGCTTTTAGCATTTAGCATTATATACTGTGATATGAAATAGTTCATAATTTATATACCTACTTTTGGTGCTCAATAAAGAACATTGTATTGTATGTGTGTGCAAAAACAAAGGCGAGGCAACAGCTGGCAGTCGCCTCGCAAACTTCATTAGCTAACGTTCGCCGAGAGCCCGAGATATGCGAAACCGCGCCGTTCAGCACAACTGTTTTGTATCCTAAGAACCACCGCACACCGAAAACTTTTATCGGATAAGTATTTTGACATTGCTTACCACACCCATAATAGTTATGCTAACATTAATTACGCTAGAAGCCTTCGCTACTCATAATTTTAACGTATAAAATATTTGTGCCCGGTTTTCCGTTTTCCGTTGCCGATCGGGTCTCAGACCTCGGCTTAGCTCCTTTTGCCGACGACTGTTATTTTCTTAAGTATGTAAAGGCGTGTCTTCACGTCGTTGCAAGTGCGTTTAGCTTAGCCTTAAAATCATATGTGTATAGTGTGATGTCAATTTCAAAAGCTGGAAATAGGGTGGTGAAGAATTTATTTTGAAACAAACAATTTATTCTCTGTGTTACGGTGAATGTTTGCAACGTTTCTGCAATATTGCCGCACTTTAAATTGTCTAGCATACAGAAGCCTTCCTGCAAAGTGTACAAATAGTTGCCGATACCCGTGAGTAGCGTGTTTGTGATAGCTGTAAGCCTCACTCTCGTCATTCGTACTCAGCGAAACTACAGATTCTGTTACTGGCAATATTGTGTTTTGGTTTGCAGGTTTTATGTGTGGAATACCTACGACTATATATTAAAACACAGTTTATTGACTTGAGAGGTATATTTTCCTTTTTTAGGTTAGATACCTAGACTCTTCATTGTAATGTAATCAGCCTAACACATAGAATGATACTGGTTGGTATGCGCAAGCCATTGGTACTTTCTGATTCATAGGAAACCGAAGTTTTGAATATCTACGTGTGAGTCTTCTTTATTTGCAAAATTGGATGCCACGAAAAGTCCTCTTATTTTAACGGGGTATATTAAGCCTTTGTCTACCCTGAAAAAACAGTCTAAACATAGGTAAAGAGTCTTTGACATCGGACGAGTAGTAAAAAGTCCCTGAAACTATTCAGGGACAATCTCCTGAACCTAAACTTTACCTCTTTGCAATGTTAGTGTATAAAATGTAAGTCTAAATTTGTTTATATAGTAAACCACATGGGAACTAGAGAGTAGAAACAACATTGCATTCTAATTAATTTAAAACAAGCGTTATTTGTAATTTGAATATGATTATTCGTAGTGTGCTCTTGCTGTGGAGCAAATATTGGCAAGGGTTTTTTGAAAGGGTTTGTGTGAGGAGTAGTGAGTGTGGCAACTGTGCTATAGAACATCGAACATAAGACGGGAACAAGGAACAGGGTAGGCGTAGACGAGAGATTAAATAACTTTTTTAACGATTACTCGTCCTATATACCTATATATATCAAAATCTTCTATGTTTGAATGTTCACACATCTCTGCTGTGTTATACTTAAGTGGGTGATGGGCGCTAATGCCCGCCGTCCGGTCGCCGGATACTTGCATAATTCAAACGTACGTATGTGACCTTCGTACATTATTATACATCAATATTACTAAATAACATTCTTGGATCACATTCATACCTTGAACGTTATACTGATGTGCAATTTTCGTGGTTTGCCGAATCATTTAAGACAAATTTAAAATCACTGATAGGCAAAAATTTTAGCGGCTAATTATTTAAAACTGTCAATTAATTAAGGCTCCAATTATTTTTTTGTCAACAAACACTAAATAACGACCCGATAATTTGAGCCAAGTGTTAAGTAATATATAAAAGTAAAAAGGTTTTTACGGGTGCAAACATAACCTTACTCCACTATATGTTTCATTTATTAGGCAGTGTAAAATTATGCACGTGACGATATACATAATTTTATGCTGTAAAAATAACTTATTAGGTTGAGCTCATAAATCATCATATAACTGACCTATATGACTATATTTTTTTACATACTAAATATGCAAATAATAATAATAATAATATTTTATTTCAGGCAACAATAGTAAAAATTATAGATCTTATTCTAACTTAGTCTACGGCCCATATAGTAATATATACATAAAAAAACGAACATACATATTACTATATAATAACTATACTACCTATAACTATTTATTGGCACGTAAAGTTTTGGCACTTGCCGATACTAAATACCAAATTATTTTCGTGGGCGATAGGAAAAATTATACCGAAACTAGTCCTATTCTAATCCACCAACCAATGCCAGTTGATAGTTAACCGTGTAAATTTTTACATAAGATGAAGGATTATGATTTGCAAGGCTATGTTTGTAGTTTATTTTATCAGCCTTTTCTGCAGCTTAAGCGGCTTGATCGATTTTGTTATTTTACTAAGTGGGGTGCAAATCAAAGAATTTGAAGGTTCGAAAAAAGTTTTGATTTTTTTAAAAGGTTCGATGACAATGACAAAATTTGTTATAGTATTTACCCATCAAACATTACAATCAATACTTTTTAAAATGTGATGGTAGTAGGTTAGTTAGTTAGGTAAGTAAAATCTACTACTAATCTGCAACTTTCAAGTAGGTAGTTAAATATGGCAATGAAGTCAAAATCGAGTGCGAACAAGAGTTAATGCTTAATTATGTTGTACATTTTTAAAAACTAAGATGCTTTTTATAAATCTGTGCTTAAAATACTGTAAACAAAGGCCATTGCTAACAGGATATAATTTAGAATCACACCAATTTTATTACCTCGAATTTTTTTTGGGTGTTTGGATGAATGTTTGGACGCATGTTTGTTTTTTCTACACGACAAAATACTAAAAGGGCTGAGTTGTATGCATACTTAGAATTAGCTAGCCAGACTCCACCCACTATCTAATTCTATACCTTGATTTATTCCCGTTATATATATTCTGTACTTATCAGTAGACTTAACACGATTCGTACCTCAAAGAGCTGCTATACAAATTATAATGATTATGAGTCCATTTCCGCTACAACAAATCTGCTTATGAAAGATTATTACGATTTAATCCCTCATCTTATAACGTAAGAACGCGGGTAGAGAAGCTTCGCCTCAAAAATCTGTTTGAGTTTTTGTTGAACGAAATAAGACATATTTATCAAACCCCACAATCTTATAAACTTTACTGAGTAAATATTGGTACAATAATTTAGTAATTCAATAATAAAGAACGCATACACAGCAGGTCAAATTAAAAAAACATACAAACACGATTATACAAAGAAAATCAAATGTACTTATCATAATGTTAAAAAAAATAAACCGAACAATGGTTACGCATATCAACTTTGCACTGTGGGCTAAAAGTTTTGCTGTTTTAGCATTAAATTTCACTGAGGTTAACGTTGCAACGATAGTTTTCAGTCAGGACCCAGACCAGTGTGAGTGATAAGAGTGACTCTATCACGAGAACCAGCGCTTGGCACATACCTACCTATTTAAGTAAGTAAAAAGAAGAATAGAATAGAATAGTGACTAGTCGTTATCGATGTGGTGAAGTAGGCCATAAGGTTCTGACGTGTGAGATACCTGCGAATGCTTTGAAAGGGGATGAAAAGCCGAGCACCTTTATCAAGCCTCATTTCAGTAAGGATCGAGTGATTGGAAGGCATCGAGTGCACCATCGTATTCCTGCTTTCATTGTGGCCACGCGGGACACTACGCTTCGAGGTGCCCCCTCTGCAATATAACAAGCCCTGACCAGAGGACGGCGCAAGGTGCTCCAGGGCTGCTGCTGAGAAGCGCCTGACATGTGCAAAGTCAACGCGCCTTCTGGTCATCTCACAAATTCTGGTCAGTTCTTTTCATTTTATTATGATTTTGGTGACGAATGTTGATTAGAATTAGGTACTCGCTGGTACCTACATTTAAGGGCAATCATTGTTTTGATACTGTGGTAATGACTGGAATTGGCCAAATCAGCATGAAATGTTAACCATCAAACTTTTAATGCAGTGACCGACTATAAATTATAACCATAAGGTAATTTAAATCTTATAGGAAACCTCTATTCGGCACCTTAAGCCGTTGGTAAATCCATTGGTAGAGTCGTAGGTAGAGCCCTTGGTAGAGTCGTTTGTATAGCTGTTGGTAGAGTCGTAGGTAGAGTCGTTGTTAGAGTCAACAACAGTGTATTGTGAAGTGTTTTCTAATTTGACACTAGTTGTCCTTCAAAACATCAGCCCCGGTTGCGCTCTATTCTTAACGACATCAAGAAACACTTCATTCCTAGATTTCCCAGCTTACCGGCTAATACCGAGCTGTGGAAACCAATCTAAAAGACCCTCATAAAACGGTTTGTCGTCTCCCTTATATGCTGAACCAAAATGAGAGGCAAATAGTGCGAGTCAAAGTTGACGAACTTCTCTGCAAATGTCATTCGTGCTAGCGTTTGTAAGACCAGGCACAAATTGAATGTGCCTCGATGTAAGGGAGTTAAACGATAACACTACGAAGATCGTTTCACTTAAAACATATCAGAAAGATCGTTTGCACGGAGCGCAATTTTTACAAATTAGATATGGTTTCATCAAATTCACGTAGAGTCAAGCTGTTTATAGCATACGGAAGAGCTCCTGAACTCTTACGTTGTAGTTTACATAAACGGTATTTTAATTGTAGCCTCCGATGTAGAGCAGCCCCAACATATATTACGTGAGTTTTTTTTTCAAGTCTTGTTGAAAGTAGGGTTTTCTTTAAACATTGACAAATGTTATTTTCTGTCGACAAAGGTCGAATATAAAGGCTATAAAGTGAGATTCAACCCAACCACAAGAAGATAAACCTAATCTAATTCTAACTCTATTTGGGGGAGAGAAATGTTCTGCAATGACGTCCCGCACTGTGGTGTATCCTTAAAGTACTTGATGTTGCCGCTTGTCCCCAGCAGGTGGCTCAAGTAGCTTTTGTAGACCAGATTTCACTCTGGCTTCCCTTGTAGCGGCGCAGTGAATGACCACCGTTTCTTCTTCTTGAAAACATCCGCGATATAAGCTACTGTCTGTGGCACCAGTCTTGACAAGATGGTGGTTAAGTTTACAATGTACTGTGACAATGCTGACCATCATGCGTAGATCTTCACATCTCATTATTAACAAAGTATTTGTTATCTTCCTGTCTATATTTGGCGTCATTTGTTTTGTATTTTTGAAGCCTTGACTGTTTTCCCACAATTTCTGATGTTATTTTTCAGTGTGTATTTTCAACCTGTTCTTTACTTCCGCCGTTGACGGACTGGACAGTCTGATGTCATCGAGAGTTGGTGGGATCCTGAACCTTTATTTTGCTAATACGTCAGCTTTGTTGTTGCCTTGATTTATGCTGTGACTTTTTGCCCATGCTATATTGACTTTGTGTTTATAATTTAGCTCCTAAGAGCATGGTGGCATTCCGCAATGGATTAAGACCTGGTGTCTGGCCTGTGGTGTGCATTCACGAGTGCTGCGCTATAAATTATGAACACTAGTTGTAATTTCTACGTGCCTGTTACCAACGAGGCCATAGACTCCTTAGCTGCCAGGAGCAGTCCTACAGTTTCGACTGGAAACGCCGTCACGGTTGTGCTCTTAATAGGTTCGTTTTCTGACAGTGAAAGCCACATCCGGCGCCAGTATTGGTTTTCGAACCGTCTATCTGTGTAAATGAGGAACATGTATGGTGATTTCTCTTCCATCCACGGTTCTTCTGCTTTGCTACGATATACCTTTTATTGCTCATAAAAGTCGTGACTATTTTGTCAGCGTCGTTTAATGCTTATGGGAAAATACCGATTGCTAGGACCAGTATCGTACATTGGTTCGTTTTTGTGACACTGCCTTTTCACAGTATTATTGACTTTATTTTAAGGGCGGCCGCTATAGCTTCTAGTTGTATGGCTGGCGGTAACCCTAGTGTTATTTCTAGCGCTGCCGATGGGCTGGATCTCCTGCACCTGCTGATCATTGAGCATGCTAGTCTTTGTAGCTCATAAGAAGATAGAACCGTTAGTGTATTTATCCCCACCGCAAATAGTCACTCAATTACGTCAGTTTATAGATCTAGTTTACCTTCGTAATTAAGACAACTTCTCTCTCACAAATTCTAAAATTTTAATAATGACTCTATTTCATGCTTTTACAGGGAAAAACTATAAGAAGGCGTATGCATTTGTCCTGATGAATCATTTTACAAAATTCGTTCTATCGCATGAATCCCTCTAACCACCTGTGGTGTAGTGGTTTGTCTACCGTTGTCAGATCCAGAGGTCCCGGGATCAATCCCCAGGGGTAGTACAATATTGTGCTTGGTTTGTTGGTAGAACTTTGTTTAAGTCGGCCTGGCTATCTAGACTAGTTACCACCATCCTACCTAACTCTATCGCCATAATATCAATTCTTTAATCGTTGTGTTGTGTTAAGATAGCCAGTTCCTCAGTTTGTTGAGGGTTCCGGGTGAAATGCGCTTCCACCATCGTCTTTATCATTAACTTGAATATCACAAAAAAATGGCCCATAGTGTAGCCGCGTTACAGAATTGATCGGTAAAGTAGTGCGGCCGTTAAATTTGATGTTTGCTGATTGTGTATTATTGTATCATATAGTATGTAATAGTATGTATGTATTTACAAACAGTATTTAAGTATTCTATCCGTAATCTTAGTTCCCATATTACAAGCTATGCTTAGTTTGGGGCTAGATGGCGCTGTGTAAAATTGATATCCTGTGCTGAATATAAAGTTAACTTAGATGCAAAACTTTGGCTGTAGACAACATTAAGAAAGACGCGTCTATTGATAAAGCTAGGTTTAACTGCAATAAAGCTTAACTTGGTTGCTTTGAAGTTCGATATTTTGTGCTTTTAAAGATCGAGAAAACAACCAAAACATAGAGTCCGTTCAAGATCGTAGAAGTCCTCGATAAGGTACACGATGAAAGCTCTAACTGGAAATAGGACTTTCAAGTATGCACATGACTGTTTGAGACGAATGCCTGAAAATCAAATCCCAATTGAAGTAATATGTGACTTGTTTCATGTTTGTTGACTCTACCACACTATATTGCTGTCACTGGTCAAGTGGCAGTTGCAGATTGCTGGCTAAGCGCTAGGCGTTTTTGCTGTCGCTGGATAAGTGACAGTGATAAGTAAAACTACTCCCGTTGGCTTATTTTGTTACAGGAACGTCATACGAGGACGAATGACAATTCATAATGACCGTGTCGGAGAACAGGAACGTCGAGCGTTGAAAAACAACGTTCGGGTGTAATCGGCGTGCGGCCCGACGTTGGCGGCGACTGCAGCTCGGGCGAGACCGACCGACAGAGCAGTCGTTACTACCAACTGAGCTATGAGGCTGGTTATAAGTTAAGTTAATAAGTTGGTGTACCTGTAATTTGATGAAATACATTTATGACTTTCTGCTAGCTATGTATATAAATGTATTTAATCGAATTTGCACTGTAATATTCACCACAAGTACCACAGTATGCAGTTTCCTGGTAATCATCCATGCACGTATGCATGTACGTATGCGTTCATCATTTTGAAAAAAGTTTTTAAAGTTTGAAAAGTTATGACATAATTTGCAAAAGTTATGACATAATTTACAAGACTCGAATATGAAATTATGACTTCATAATGAAAATTAAGATATGTACGTCTTATTTGAACATAAAGAAGTGAAGAGGTATTAGTGTAGGGGACTGTACCTGCTGAGAGGGTTGTACAAGTAGACATTATTGTAGAATAGTGAGCGTACATTTTTCTTGCAATTTTATTAATGTAATATAATAAAACCCTCACATAAAAATTTAAGACTCTTTATAGTGCTAAGCGTACCTACTCATCCTCTTACCCGTTAAGTGTGGATTACCGCCCAACGGAATTGAGCACATTTTCGCTAAAAGGCTAAATCTTGTGTAGGCGATAGGGATGAAACAAGTTCTTTGGAAAAGCAATAAAAATATAAGCAATGCTTACAAGAAGCATTAAATACCTACTCAAAGGATATTTATAACTGTAAAATGATATTCTGAAATGATTTTTAAGTATTTGTATTTGCAAAGGTAATTTATTGCTTTGATTGAATGTAGAGCTTCAATTATGAAAAAGCTAGATAATCTAGGGTTCATAGTGAACACTCATTATTTAATAGATAGGAAAGTCTTGCAAAAGGTAGGTTTACACAAACAAATATTTTACAAGACTTTGTTTTGCTGTTCGTTGCTCAAAGGACATCGTTCATAATGGGCTAAGACATGTACAGTACGTAGAAAAATTGAAAAAAACTAAGGGAATCTATTAAAAATATAATGTGACTGATTTATTAACGAATTCCGGTGTACAAAAATATTTTTTGAAACGTTTTCGCTTGAAAATCAAGCAACACCGCCGCCGCTGCCATTGTGATTTCATTGACTTTGACAGATTTGACGTCATTCACGTGCCACTTTCGTTGTCTTTGCATATCCTACGTACGTGTAAAAATCTGTTTTTGTTTGGTATGCTACGCGCGTTGAGTTGGTTATGTTTTATAGAGTTTTCTTGATAGTTTTGATTTACTTCGTGACCCTAAAGTAGTAATCTATGATCCTAATACTCCGGACTCCCAGACTCCGATTGATTGCTTATATTTTGACCAGGCTCTGTGTTATGGATACTGATTCCATTACATGATTTCGGTGTTGACGATCTATCTGATCCAACTTCAAGCAACAGTTCCAAGTTCATGGTCAGGTACTATGTAGTCTACCTAGTCTAATCTACGGTGACTATTGTGTGTAATCGTAAGAAACATATGTTTTCGTCCTTTTTTCAGTTTAATAATGGCGCGTTGTTTGCTTCTTAAATAAAAAATCATTGACAAGATGTTGCATATATATCTTGTCAATGATTTGGGACCCGAAATAATTTCTGTCATTTAACAGACATCTCGGACATCAGGTAATATTATCTATGGATATTATAAATAATAGGAAAGCTAAACCTTTCCCTGGCTCTCTTTAAATCTTGTAATGGTATTATTACAGGTTGTCGATGATGGAGTAATGTGCTCTCAATGCCAACCATCCGTGCCTATGAATCAAGATGTGTAACACTACAGATGGGTGGTAGAGATAGTGAATGGCCGTTTAAAAAAGACTAAGCTGCTGAGACAAGTTTAATGTAATATAGCTGTGACTCATCTCATGGATGCCTGCCGATTCTGTGCAGCTGTAATCAATACATTCTATCCATTAATTGTTGACAAACCAGATGCAGAAACTTCCAGAGATATTTTTATGACTATGTCTGTACTTATTCTTTTCACTCTAGGTGTATATCAAATAAAACAAGTTTGGAGTTATTTAAGGGAACATATAAGGCAGCATGGGTCATTCCTCATGGAAATATCTGACCAACTGGAAGTTGTTGCAGAGGGAACCCCATCTCAACATGATGCTATTTTAATTAGGTTGGTACAAGTCACTACATTAGTCAGGCCAAATGTACTACACTTATATAATGTAGGCTCGGGCAGGATCATGTTACGATGATAGGATAATCAGTTATTTCTGTTGTGTTGCTTTGCTGGCCATCAAACAGTGGGTTGTTACACAATGACAATTGTATGGTATTTGGGTTAGCTCGGTACCAGGAACATATAGATCCACCTGCACCATTTTTTAATGGATTATTATTAAGAGAAGATTTATTTATTTATAATATATATTAGAAGATGTGGAAAATGAACAACAAAGACTAATTATTATTACTATAATGTTGTTTTTATTACACTACCTACTTTTATATATCAATGAATATCGTCCTACAGGTTACACTTTCAATTATTTTTAAAATCTATTCAAAGTCTGTAGTTCAATATCTTTCAGTTTCTATGTATGTAGCTATTGGACTTGTCATCAAAGGTTCTCCTTATTTACGTTAATGTAAATTCGTAGTAAAGAAAGCCTAGTCACTTGTCTAGGAGATTACTAAATATAGGTAAGCACCCAGATAGTTACCACAGTACCTAGTCATTTATTTACACAATAAGCGTAAGTAATACTAACTTATCAATCTGCTTGAAAATGAATGAAACTGAATAAAATATTTACGATGATTTAACATACTTTCTATTCTTACGTAAATAGACTACATCCGCCATAACTATTGCGGGCACCATAGACTAAGATATAGTACTACAGTGATGCCCGCGCTGGTCACTTAATTAATTTTGTACACAAAAACTATGCATATCTCGAGTAAATGGATGATTGGAAAACGTTTGCAATAATTTTCACCATGTCCAGTTGCCGGTACACGATCTAGCCCCATACATTTCTGAATGAACTCCTTTGGGACCATGAGGGCTCTATCTCTCTCAGCGCATAGTTCAAGTATTACCTAACTGCCTCAGAAGGTGGGTTATATTTCACAAGTGTGTATTTGTTTGTAGTAGCCGCCTCTGTGGTCTAGTGGTTCGCCTACCGGTGTCAGATCCAGAAGTCATGGGTTCGGTCCTAGGAGGAGTACAATATTTTGCTTGGTTTAGTTTGTGGTAGGACTTTGTTTAAGTTCACCTGGCTAGCTACCCCTATCTTACCTAACAACGATTCTAAAATTGTTGAGGATTCCGGGTTACGTGCGTTTCCAACTTTGGCCTAATCATAACTACCAAGCACGTTACAGTCGTACCTACAATAAAAAAAAATAAGTATACTCAAATTAATATTATGTATGCATATAACTTTTAAAATTATACTTTTTTTATATTTACCATGATACATCAACAAATCATGGTAAACATCTCGTTAATATTAGTTATAGTGTTACAACTATAACTTTTTTGTGATTGTGAGAAGGTAGATTGCTAAATCTTCTATTTTGTTTTGTGTTTTAGATTATATTGTTGATTGTTTACTTGGTGTCGGACCCTATGAGGCTGACATAAACATTATGTTTAAAAGTCTTACAATAAATGATTTAAAAAAAAAACTATAACTATTTCGCTATTTCATTGGCACAACAGGTTGTGTCGCAAATGAGAATCATATCATGTGGTCGCCCAGGGGTGAAATATGACTGTAAATAATAAATTAAAGAAGGAATTTAAGTTCTCTGCTCTTTCCTTCATATAACTATTAACTATATAGAATCTCATACACCTACGTGCGCGCTTTTCTTAAAAGGGTCCAAAGTTTTCTCGTAGTGTATAATAAGATTACTCTATTAATCTACTCGTATAAGATTAAGAGTTATCTATTTGCGTCTGATAGTGGTTCGCCCACTACTACCAGACGGGTTCAATCATCTAAGGGGCACGAATTTGTGATTGGTTTCGTTGGTGATAGAACTTGTCCGCCTGTCTAGTTACCCCCATCACCTAAGTCTGTTGCTATAACTACTATTCTAAATTGTTGTGTTCCATTTAGAGGTAATACTCGTAAAAGCAAGTTGCCCTGTCCATTGAGGATTCATTGAGGATAAAAAGTGTTTTTCGTCCTCCTTCATTACTTGACATTAGGTGAGATAAGAGCCCAGCGCTTTCCTGTCATCAAAAATGCATAAAGATTTTATCTACAAGATTTAAAAACATGATTTACACATTTGTTCTCAGTTTGGTAGTTGGCAGAGCTTGTGCGTCTCGCTAGCTGGCATCATATAAAAAAAACTCATTATTGTGTTCCGGTATTATAGATAGCAACTACAGCCCGTAATTGTCCACTGTTGGACCACGGTATCTTCCAAGACGGCATGGTGAGAGTAATAACGTTATTTTAAACAACCATTATATGGCAAAACATGCTTTGACAAAGAATTTAAATTTAAAATTAAGTTAGTCCAAATTAAAGCGTTGCGTTATAATATCCAACAAATCCATGAACAGAACAAGAAGCTAGGAAAATTTCATCTTGTTTGAAGTTTTAGTGCAGTCGTGCTCTTGCATGACTGGAACCAACAACTAACTGCTTCAGTTTAGTTAGATCGCAGAGCATTGCGAACGTTTTATCAAGAGTCTTACTTTTTAGGGTTCCGTGTCTAAAGGGACTTACGGGACTGTCCGTCATCTATCTATCGGTCTGTTTGTCCGATTTATGTGTTCTCTTAAGTACGACAGATTATCTTGACTATTGAATCCAAACTTCAGTAATGTATATTTAAATACATTTATCGCTATATATATATCTATAATTTTTTTATGTAAGTACCAGTATCATTGTTATAGATACTGAAACGTTTTGTTTTCCATTTTTGTATGTCCTTAGGTCTGTTGTACTCACATTCGTCAAATTTTAATATCTGAAGGGATGAAATGGGGTAAAAGCATATTGATAATAGAACAAAGTGATGTTCTACAGTTTTAAAGAACACATCAATAGCTACAAAAAACCCCAATTAATTGTTATACATTATATTATAATTTATTATAGTTATTTCACTTTTAAATTATGTTTAAAAACCCTGGTAGAAACTACATTACGTTATGTGTACCATGGTTTTGATCCTTATCTAAATATATCACTTGGCCACCTCTGTGGTTTAGTGGTCCAACCCACTGATTTCAGATCCAGAGGTCCCGGGTTCGATCCCCTGGGGGAGTACAATATTTTGTGCTTGGTTTGGTTGGTGGTAGGATTTTGTTTAAGTCCGCCTGGCTAGCTACCACCATCTTACCAAATTCTAATAACAATTCTTAAAAAATGTTGTGTTCCGGCATTCATAGGTAAGATAGCCAGTTCCTCAGTTTGTTGAGGATTCCGGGTGAAGCGCGCCTCCACCTTCGGCCTTATCTTAACTTGTTACCTTTTACCTTACTACGGCAACTACTTGTCACAATTTGACAAATGAGGTATCGTTAGAAGCGCCTTGATTATTCGCTAGCTATAGGCTGTATTTATATGACGTCACTTGAAATTGAATATGGCGTCCTCTAGAGAACATAAAGTCACGAACTAAAAAAAACTTTGTTATAGATGCAGTATGGGTATCAAATGACAGGGTTTGATTAGCACCTTTCAAATATATATACTGTTAGCTGTTGCAATTTTGCTTGCATGCACCCTAAATGGGATTAATTTCTATTAAATGTCGCCTCAAATGTGAGCCAAACATATTTTATCTAGAAAATCAAAGTTTTTATCTTCTTAAAATTACCCTAAGCGTAGTAGTTTATTGTACAATAGCAATAATGATTATGCATAACTTTTTATATTTCAATAAACCACTAAAACATAATTCAAATAAAATTTGGTTCAAGAACTATTTATTACTAAAAAAACACTCTCTAAAATGTATGATACAAGAAATTTTCTCACCTGAAACTATTTCGTACACACTATTCAGTAATGTTGTTGTCTATTAATTAAACCACCTTCATGTGATATTCTCAATTTATTGAATACTTATTCCTAGTGATGATAAGAAGATAGCCGTGGTCATTATCCTGTGGTAAAACAAATTTCACTAAAATCTGGCCAAGCGTGTGTCAAATCCACACGACTGCTCCAGAATAAAATGCATAAAGCCCTCATTTTTCTTTGTGAAATCTCGGATAAGTCAGAACCTATTGTGAGCGTATCCGATTCGCACATAGCTGGTTTACTATAAAATTGTGATTGTCTGGTCGAGTCTGGAATGAATATTGAATCTAGGATGGCTGGAACAGTGCATTTGTGCACAAATTCATTTTCAAAAGCAAAAGGGAGAGATTAAAACTGGAAACAATCAATATTATCTCATTCCATGAAAATGTGATGTCGTGCTTGCAAAACGACTAAGTATTTAATCCTCATATCTGAAGAATTCAGCAGTTAAAACGACGTTTCGATAAAAAACATGACATTTTGTGGAATTCCTTGTCCGTTGGATTCGTGAATACTTTCAGTAGGTTTTATTCCTAATTGAATGGGTAAGGATGGGATAGGGTTAGGGATAAGAAGGGGTGTAAGCTCTGAGAAAACTCAAAGGTTGAAGGGATTTACTGGCTGATTCAACTCTATCGTTATTCTTGTTAAACTGTTATTGTTATATCACTCCAATAGTTTATGGTTTCCTAGTATTTTTGACATGTAGGATATCAGTGGATGGCTACAGCAACCGAACGTCGCGCATGGAAGGAGATGGGAGAGGCCTACGTTCATAAATGGGCACTGAATGGCTGAAAATGATGATGATGATGATGATAATGAGTTTTTTAATAAGATTCTGGCAAAAACTGGCGGTTACTTCTTTGAGGGTGTTTGATAAAGCCATTATGGGTATCAACACATTTTAATTATACATAAATTGTTATTTGTTGCGCGGCTTTGCTTACTTGCACACGATAATAAGGAACAATTTCTAAAATCACGCCTCAATAACATGAGTTAAACATTTTTTCTCTCCAAACCTACCCAAATACATATATAATAACACCAAAATAATTTAAGTTAAAAGTATGTTCAAAAACTAAAACCAAGTATTAAGCAAGTAAAATATTCTCATCTGATGTAATTATGTAATAATTACTCAATATTTATCGTCTATTAAATAAACAACATACACGTTCATTATTTTAATGTATCTATGACTATTCATAGTTATGTTCAGAAGATAGTGGTCATATGCTAGACTAGAGGCTCATATCCAATAGAAGACGGATAAAAAATATCTCCAACTAAATGTTGTTCGGAAAAGTACGCTTCTGCTTCTGACGTTGTGTATATCACAGGACTTTTAAATTCACACATTTTGGTGTAAATGTATTAATTATATTTATGATTCATGCAGCATATATATATGGAGTAGGTAGGATATATTTATACCATCATGCGTACGAAAAGTCAGCGATTCCGTAGTCCGGTTTTTCTGGTTATGACTGAATGATCTCAAATCTGGTCGTATAGGATCAACAAAACGTGGCCAGATTTTTCCGGTTATGGCTGAATTATCCCAACTCTGGTCGTATAGGACCTGCAAAACGTGGCCCGGTTTTTTCCGGTTATGGCTGAATTATCCCAACTCTGGTCGTTTAGGACCTGCAAAACGTGGCCCGGTTTCTTCCGGTTATGGCTGAATTATCCTAACTCTGGTTGTATATGACCTGCAAAACGTGACCCGGTTTTTTATATTATGGCTGAATTATCCCAACTCCGATCGTAGGACCTGCAAAAAACCTGCCTGTCTAGACACCACCCTCCTACCAAAGTCCAGCACCAAACAGTTATAAATAAATAAATAAATAAATGTTACAGGCCATTAATTTCACACAGCGCCATCTAGTCCCAAACTAAGCATAGCTTGTAATATGGGAACTAGATTACGGATATAATACATATATACTTTTTTTGTAAATACATACTTATCACACAATACAACACCCAAACACAGAAAAACATCTACATTCATCACATAAATGTTTGTCCTGGGTGGGAATCGAACCCACAACCTACAGCATAGAAGGCAGAGCTACTACCAACTGAGCTGTGAGGCTTGTTAAGCTGTGTTTCATCTGTGCATGGGAAAGCCAGTGCCCTCTGGGATGGAGCGCCATCGTAGACCTCTTTCTTGCTTGTGCAAGTGCCTGTGCAAGTTTTGAGGTCAAGAGCTTACCCATTCCATTTAAAAAAGTACAATATCTGCACGCTACTCCCCCATTAAATTAAAAATGTTAACGATAGAGAAAAGCCACTCTGTTAAGCCGAATCCCAAATAAAGCGTAAAGTTTGGGCCTGAATTGAAAAAAGTTTTGGCTAGCCTGCTGCGATATTGGCATTGTCATGGTTTTCTAGTAAAACAAGCGCATATACTAAGCTATTATCGGCATCTGTGTTTCTATTCACCACGGACATCATCATCATCATCATCATAATCGTCCTCATCATCATTATCTCAAAAGAAGTGTACTGTTGGATATGGCTATTTTTTTATATTATTACCTCTCCCAAATAGTATAATTGAAGGATTTTGCCAAGATCGTCGCGCTTGGCAGGCGGGTTGGCGATTGCTAATTGGTTTAAAACGTCATGTCTGTGGCGGTCTCGGAAAATTATGTGAGCTCCATCTTCCTGGAGGTCATAAGATACGACTAATGTATTACTTCAAGAGGTTATGATAGACACATATGAGTATTAATCCACGAGTGATCCTTCCCTAAAGGGATTTCTAGGATATTCTTTAGAATATCCTAGAAATGTGCATTTTTGTACAGAGCCGTTGTCGTGCTGGAGACGTTTCTGAGCAGTTGATTATGATGATGATGAGCTTTGTCCCTCGCTCCCTGTATTATTCAACCCTCAACCCTCAAGTACCAATTAGATACCGACTTAAGTTAGGTTAAGGTTTCGCCAACAAGAGCCTAGCTCTTAAGTTTAATGATGATGCAAAGCTAATAATGGTAATGTTATTATTTCAGGTTTTACTTCATAATACGGCCAAGTGTGAGTCAGATGCGCACACCGAGGGTTTCAAAATACATTTCAATGCGAAAATATGTTTTTAGTAAGTTTTAAGTTATCAAGCCATTGTGGTGACGGGTTTTTAGTTGTTGATTTTATAAATAAGAGAGCATTTAAATATCACAAAGTTTTAACTTTGTGTTCAATAATTATTGTTTTTTTTAAATAATTATATAGTCTTTGAACCACCTCTGTGTTCTAGTGGTTTACCCACCAGTATGTACCAAATCAGAGGTTCAGGGTTCGATCCCCAGGGAGCACAAATTTGTGCTTGGTTTGGTTGGAGTTAGCTTCCACAATCCTATCTAATTTGGCCTTATCTATTTTGGTTACTCGTATAAACGAGTAACAACGATTCAAAATATTAGTGTTCCGGTATTTAGAGACAAAATAGTCAGTTCCTCGGTCAATAGAGGGGGGAAGTGCACTTACATCTTTGATTTTATCATAACTTGACTTCAGGAGATATGACAGCCAAGCACCTCACCTGTAAAAAAGGTTTTATATCACTGTTTTTATGATGGATCTACTTTAATCAGTAATAAAAGCGTTTCTTGAAATGAGCTTATTTTTATTAAATTCATTTTAATCTTCGTCTACGGTCCTCCGCGAGCGTTAGGAAGATTAAAAGTAGGTACCTCCTGCTACGAGTTCATGAGTACCTTTCAGCGTTATTTCCAGTTTCAGATTTCTAATAGTATTTCAACCACGAATTTCTTAGACCTTATTCCATGATATAAAATGTATTTTCTTAGCAAAGATGTTACGTTTTAAGTTGCCTGTGGGAATACATGAGTGCCAACAAAAATAAAAGAAATCAGCTGTTTCCTGTAAAACCTTAATCCTTCTTAAAATCAACGATTATTCATAATTAATCACCCTTTTTATGTGTTAATTTTAAGTATCATAAACTTTTGACAAAACACTGAATTTTTGATAATCTTATTGATTTTATATTTATATAATATTTATTGTCTTATCTTAGTTTACGTTTATAAAACATACAAGTGTACCTAGTATGTTTTAACAAATGTAAACTAAGATAAGACAATAAATATCATTTCTAACAAATAATTTACATATTTATAATATTCCAATAATCCACCAAAATATGCGAACACAAAACTGGGATTATGATATTCGTTTTTCCCTGGTCCAATATTGTTCGGCTTAAACCGCACGTATTTTTCCATTCCATTTCTGAAAAAAATATTATTTTACAAACACAACAAAGAATTCCCGCAGTTGTCGAAATTCTATCGTAAAAAAATATTAACACGAAATAGTTTTCTGAACCTTTCCTCCGTACATATATATATATGTACGTATATATATATCTACCAAATCTCATACTCCGTGCGTAAAAAAGGTTTATTAGTTTACTGAGTGTAATCACATAAAGATAATAACCTCATGTTGTAATGCGATTGGTAATCAAAAATACGAACGAGGGTCCCATTCGCCATTCCATTGAAGCTGGAAATTGATCAATCTACAGCATTAACGGACACTGGAAATAGATCAATCTAGTCGTTTCCGGAGCGGAGTAGTGAACAGATAAGCTGCAGCGACTTCTACGATATGGTAGAAATTACACGCAAGCGTATTATAGACATGGACGGATGGAGAGACGGACATAATCAATAGTTAATTTTAGGTACATCGCCTAAAAAATATAGAGATATTTAGAGATCGAAACTAATTATGTAGTTTCGATCTCTCATCATATACAATCGAGCTACAGGATGTCCCACGACGTTTGGGACAGATTGGCCCGACCGCAAAGAGGGAAGATCGAGGTACAGGGTGCCAAAAAATATTTTTCGACCAAATTAAAAAAAAATGTAATGTTATTTTTTTTTAGAACGACAGCGAAGCGTTTGGCCTTCTGATAGTTATTTCAGAATTCATAATTATTTGTGGTGGGTGCCATCTATTTCCTAGTTTGTCTATCTTGGGCGGGTTCGTCGATCTCTATTCGACGATTCAATTTCAAGCGGGTACGTACTGCTCATCGATAATATCGCGGGTAGGTACCTGTAAAGGTCCGCCGGTTTGCGATCGCCCTCCTGCCGAAGTCCTTCGGCACTTTCGGGACTTCGGCAGTTCACTGTGTTCGGTGCTCGAGAGTGCCAGTGCCTTTAATAGAAAATTTCTAGGAAAGCGTAAACCTCCTTGCCTACGTAATGCCCAGGCGTGTATTGAGGACAAGGGTTTATCCGCTCAAATAAAAATAAAACGATTTCATATATAACATGCACATACTAATATTGTTACATGACTATTTTATCACTCTGCATATTCGTATATAGCATATTCTTTGGTTGATACCGTATTCCGACAATACTACAAGTTACCTAGTATTAGGAAAGTAGTTATACGTGTTTGGCTAGACGATCTCAATCAGAGTGCCTGTGCGAGATTCAATCGAAGTTTACTCGTTTCGCGTTTGCTCACCGTGAATGGTGAATAGGTATTATTTATTATACAAATCATGTTTTTATTATTGTACGACGGGGAAGCGCTTGGCCTTTATCTCTCCTGCCCCCTCAGCACGGGGCGGGGATATAATTTTTGTCGTCCTCTGTTTTTATCCACCTTCGAGAGCATTTTGTCTCCCGATGGTGAATAAAAACAGAGGAAAACATTTTTATCCCCTCCCCGTGCTGAGGGGGCTGGTTACAAGTTAAATAAGGGCGAAGATGGAGGCGCACTTCACTCGGAATCCTCAACATACTTAGAACTGGCTATCTAACCTCTAAATGCCGGCACACAACAATTTTAGAATTGTTATTATGGCGACAGAATTAGGTAAGATGGTGGTAGCTAGCCAGGCAGACTTAAACAAAATCCTACGACCAACCAAACCGAGCACGATATTGTACTCCCCTAGGGATCGAAACTGGGACCTCTGGATCTGAAATCGGTGGGTTGAACCACTAGACCACAGAGGCGGTTAAAATGTGAATGTAAGGTATGGTAAACGCAAACGCGTTTATCGATGAGTCTTTTAGGAATACTAGGGGGAGACATATGCCCCGCAGTAGGACCCAATCAATTAACGCGATCATCATAATTGTAAAAGCCCAAAAAGTTCCACTGCAGAACATGGGCCTCCCCCAAAGCGTCTCAATTAAAGCAATAAGGGGTCGCAATCGACCCATGAATGTCGTGAGAATAAGGGCCAGCTATTGACCTCCAAGGTTGAGGTTTACGATGGAGCCTTCGCAGAAAATGCTTTTTTGAACTCTCTTTTCCAAGATAAGTTAGAAAGCTAGCAAAAAATTCGGAAGCGGGCATTCCATTTTTCTCTGCGCATTATAAATTGCGTTTCGTAGTGCTAACTCGTCAGGGGCTGAGAACACAACAGTATATTAGGCGTGCAGGGGTGGGAAGACTCAGCACCCAATCAGCAAGGTGAATCTAAGTAGGTACATGAAAAGAGAATAGCTCAAAAATATGCCTAATTTTGCTACAATATAGCTACCTACAATATACACGTTACCGAGGGTCGGCGTCGTATCCAAGGGGGAAAATGGAAATGCTTTTATTTTACGATTTATCCAAAGGATGGAGCGTGTCGGTTATCTTTTTTCCAACAAGTCGCGGTGATCGGACGGATTGTTCATATGAGGTGTTCCATAATACTGGTAACGAAATGGCCAAAAATATTGAATCTAATGGCAATCATTGCCTAAGTGTGGGGGTAGGACTTTATTTAAATCCGCCTGTCTAGCCTATCACTTGGTGGAATTTAACTCTGTTGACATAACAACAATTCTAAAATTAGTTCCTCAGATTGTTGACGATCCCGGGTGAAGTACGCTTCCACCTTCGGCCTTATTATGATTTAAAAATCAGGTGTGGTGAAGGCTCATGCACATCCCCCAAAAACATTGGCCTCCCAACAGATCTTTAAGGAGATTTGCTTAATCACTACGCTTATTTTATTTTACATTATTTTATTTGGAAAACATACGGATATAATATATAAAAAGGTACTACATAATATCAGGCGGGTTGGTAAGCACAATGTTGGTGTTGAAATTGCCGCTACGTGTAATCCCGAGTTACCTTACGTCATTGGTGGGGATATAAGGTGAGGGTTAGAGGTTATATTTTGCTTTGACCGCCAACGCGAATAATAAATAAAACCGTCTGCCCCCACAAACGACCCCTACGCGGTAGCAGACGGTAACACTTATGGTTATCTGCACCCACGTATGAGATAGGAAAATAATGAATGGAAATTTTATAAAAATATGTGCACTTAATAAATAACCTCCAGCTCTGAAAGTATCTAAAGTCCTGTTTATCCGATGCTGATTGGCTCCAATTCGATAGCTCCAAAATACGTAATATTTTGGAGCTATCGAATTGGAGCCAAAAGTATTTATTCCGACTCCGGATCAGTAGTAGGTACTAATACTACTACTACGGTGAGTAGTTCAGCTGCCCAGAATCTTTAATAGGTTGTTGATCTAGAAGTAATTTGGATCCTGTTCATCCTATTCTGGTAATTTAACCCTTGAGTATATACTCTAATTAGTCAAACAAGATTTGAGAATAATTATTAAACACCAAGAAATTCCTTTAATTCTTGTTCAGAGCTGATGAATATCATCAAAGCATTAACACGGCATCACTGATCTACCAAATATTTATTAATTAAAGCTCAGATGATTAATTTAGACTAAGGATTTCACTGTAAAGGAGTTATCTCGGCATATAGCGGATAGCTCAAAGCACGCTGATCTGGTTATTAAATCATTTCTGTTTATTTATAAAATACCCAGATAGCTTCGTTTGAGTGCCAAAGAATACAGAATACAAAGAATATACAGAGAGAGAGAGATATAGATAAAAGATAACCTTATTGCTGGTTGCTTTATATGAAATGATGTAGCAGGCAGTGACAATACCGTACCTCCACACAGATGCACACTTCAAGGATGCTTTGTATCAAGTTTTATGTTTAATTATCTACTCTTTCCTATTATTACTAAGTCTCTACTCTCGCCACTTACGACTATCTTAACTCACACCCCTTGATACTTAGTCGCTACGCCTTACCTGTTATGATTTAGGGAAGCTATGAGATGAGATGGGCAAAAGTATCTACCTGATTACTACCTACACATCAATCACCAATCTACCTGCCAAACGTGGTATCCTTGGCAATTTTGTGTTTGGCATGGTGGGAGGGGAGGGGGACTAATGATGTTGATGGTAGTGTCAGCAATTCGTTTGGGCTAGAGCTACGCCGGTGCTCCAGAACATTTTATAGCCAAGATCATCTATTCTTATCTGTCGGCTCGTATTCTAGAATCATGTGCAAAATCTAATCTCGAGTATTAACATTTCGACATTTCGCTGTTTCTAAAATGTATTTAGAAAAATATATTTTTTATTAAAGAACATTTAAATTGTTCAATGGAAATTTGGAAAACAGTCTGGTTCACCCTGTAGGTGCGGATTTTTGTTTGATGCATCCTAAGTGAGCACTTAGAATCAGTTAATCTGAATGGGGCTTGGTAGTGCCAATGTAGCACATGATGACCAAACCGATACCGGTCGACTGAGCGTATCTAAGCAGGCGAAGGAAGGGGATCTCAATACCTGCTGTTTTGGTCAGCATGTTCTACATTGGCACTACCAATTCTCATCTGCTCTCGTGAATCTTATTAAACTTCTTCAAGCGAGATTGTCATAACCAACCAATTGCGCTAAAAGAAGGTTTTTTTTTGTAACCGTTCCAGTTCAACGGATTTTTTTTTGATGGGTAAGTTCTTGAACTTGAGGCTTCTTGGCTTGCCTAGCTCTACCTGGGCGAGGATGAGGTTGAGATGAGGAGTAGATGAGGCACTGGCACAGCAACTTCTGCGCATCGGATCACAGTGAACTGCTTGGTGCTGGACTTCGGTAGGAGGGTGGTCGCACGACAGGTGGACCTTTACAGGTACATACCACCTCCGACAGGATCCTTCAGCTGTAACTGTTGACTGAAAGTCATCAATTCCAATTCTGAGACACTAACCACCTTCTTCCACGACCCTGTCGGTAAACGGTCATGCTTTGAGAGCAGACGTAGGCTCCCCCGCTCTCACGACGATACTTGAATCGTCCTTTACTATTTCTTTGTGGAAGCTATCTCCCTCCCACCGCATGACAGCTCGATACAAGAACGTTCGGCGACAGAGTGTATCACGACTTCCCCTCAGTCCCGAAGGACGCTGTCTCCTGGAACGATTCTACCACTTCCAACACACAAACTTACAGCGATAAAATTTTCCTTAGAGCTGTAATTTTTCTATGAAAACGCCGCACGTCGTTTCATTTTTTATTTTATTTTATTATTGATAGCCAAGCGTTTGACCACAAACTTCTTCTTCACTTGAAAAACAAGTAAAGATGTGGCCTAAGATGTGGGACCTGTTCACTCTGGACTTGAAAACTCCAAGATTGTATACGTGCGGAAAAACAGAGAGCAAGGAGGCTTTTCTTTTGTTCAAAAAAAAAAAGCAACTGTGGCATGCTGCACAGCTGCCGCTAGACGCCATGGGAAAGCACCTCATGGTTTATACGAAATCAAGAGGAGATTTTCTGTCGGAAAGAGGTGGTTGGACGAGATTGGGGGGAGCTGCGAAAGGGCGTACGATCGCTCGACAAACACAATTATCCTCACTTAAGCTGTGATCTACGTTGTTGGTAGTGTAAGGCTCTATAAGTACCTATATGTTTATTATAGTACCGTTTTGTTTCAGGTTAAGTTGAAGATAAAACTGAACATGTAAAATGTTTTCTCGGCAGAGGGAAAAATAAAATTAATTAAAGATGTGCTTAGCGTGAACCAGTCTAAAGGGGTAATGTACTAATAGAGGTAAGGTACCGCCTTTGTGATCTAGTGAATTACCATCCGGTATTCAGATACCTCTGGATCAGTCCAGAGGTCCCAGGTTCGATCTCTAGGGGGTAAACTATTGTGCTTGGATGGTTAGGGCTTAGTTTGAGTCCGCCTGGCTAGCTACTACCAAGTCTGTTACCATAACAATAAATAAATATAATAAAAAAGCCTTTATATTTCTTTAGTTGTAAAGTTGTACATAATATGCCTAACCTAATTTATCTCTAACTTTTCAATATATTTAAGATCATTGGGTGTAGGCCTCTCCCAATTTATAAAATCTCCATCTAAGTATGTTCTTCAAGCACAATTTTTACATAGAAATAAAAATATTTTACATAAAAAATCCGTACAGAAGTTTTGTGTTATTATTTCAATTATTTCTTTGCATAATAATGCACAAAAACAATATTCATTTGTATTCTCTGTAAGTTTCTCCGATTGATTTTGTAATAACATAGCATGACAGTATGTGGTTTCAAAATTATTTTTGTGGTAAACTGGAGGTTTCAGTCATTTTCCTCCGCGGTGACCATCCGAGTTGGAGGAGAGAAAGTAGTATTGTTTGTTGATTTTCTGTTGATCTGTAGTGTATCTATGACATTGCCGCTAATTCCACTAGGTCCTGCTTGGGCGTTTGAACTGGAAGGCGTTCAATCCGGCCTCACCTTATTAAGAAAATAAATTGTTTGTTTATTTTTGCATTTAGAGGTAAGGTAGACAGTTTGATGATTGCGGGTAAGTGTGTCACCACCTTCGGCCTTATAATAACTAGAAATAAGGTGAGATGAATGGCCTAATCTCATCATATCATCTGGTTTCAGTCCTTCATCGTTGTACAACAAAAGGCAAATCTTGCTAGTTTGAGATCTTGCTGATATCGGCTTAGTAAAAAAAATGTATTACCTATGTACCTATGACAAAGACGGTCCTTATTTCGGGTCTATGTTGCTGCAAATATTATAGGACAATAATTAACAAACAGCGCAATCTAGTCGCAAACTAAGCAAAGCTTGTAATATGGGAACTAGATTACGGAAATAATGCTTATAACCTACAGCGTAGATGGCAGAACTAGCAACTGAGCCGTAAAGTTTGATTATAGACAAAATTTATCATGAATCATCTCATGACTTGGTCAATCACCTGATAGACCATTCAGAAGATAGTTGACCAATATCTATTGTCCGATAGGAATGATGATTCGTTCGTAAAGCCTACAGTCCCGGGTGCTCACAAAATGGCTCGAACTAAAACCTGGCACCGGGATTGTAAACACAGACCACCAAGTAAAAAATAAGAAAAGCATTTTGTTTATTTTGAAAATCGCCTTTTAGATAAAAAATCAACCACGGTTCTATGAGGGAGAAAAAGCTGTTAACTAAACATATTTTCGATGGAAGAGTTGGAATGCTAGCTTGAAGTATTTTCTTACAATAATGGTTCAAACGTACAAATATTTAGTTTTGGAATAAATATATAGTCATGAAATAAACTTTTTTTTTTTGTTATTACATTTTAGCCATGATGCAGCTCTGGAGACTCCGTCGAAAAAACTGGTTAGAAGTATCCTCAGTCTGTTGAGGATCCCGGGTGAAGTACGCTTCCACCTTTGGCCATATATATATATATACTGAACTATCTTAACTGGAAGGCTAAGCGTGTCCCCTTCGTGGAATAAAAAATATGTTTCAGATGTTTAGGTACATTTTTTTTATTTACATAACAGTGCTAAGGTTTTTTGTTTGAGCCAAAATGGTCGTCGCCAGTTTAGCCGCCATAAATTTCCATAATTCGCTTATATGCACATTAAAAAAACCGTCACACGAAATAATTGCGTTATTTTGTCTTAGGTACCTGTATCAATAAATTTACAGACTGAGCATATAAAAAAAACTACTTACCTTTTCTTATCATCTAATTGGTGCACAGTTTAAAATACTTGGAATTTTATATTCATAATGCAGCTTTTGTTTTTATGTGAAATACTTTAAAAGGAACAAGCAAGCAGCCCACCATATAATTGGAGTCACGTAACTACTCTGGAGCCTAAACGACGACAAGTAGTTTAGGTACCTATTGAGCCTCGGGTAGTCTTTCAGATATTAAGGCTACGCTACACAAACCCTTTGAAGTCACTGTTATTGCTATGACCTCAATTGACACTCAGCAATGTATCTTAGAGCGCCTCAAGGGAAATCAGAGGTCCAGAATTACTTCACAAATAAGCACTTACAGGAGAATGAGAAGAAAGTGTTGCAATATTAAACTTCTGACCATTTCTAAGCTTCTGCCTAGACCCTTTTTACGCAAGAGATTTGGTGACGATCAAGGTTACAACTAAACCATGACTTCAAGATAACTTTCAGTCTATAAATAAATGACAAATCCATAAAGTACTCGTAGGTACGTGAATCAAGGAGAATGTGGACCCGAAATACTTATGTGTCTTTTAACACTACTGTATTTTATGCGTAGCTATCAGGGTAAATATGTGGGATTCTTTTAAACACTCGTGTTTTAATACATCCAATGACAGTCTTATCCTCTTGGCTAATAAACTTTTCAAAGCTAAACTTACAAAATTAATAAGATATGTCTATTTCACGACAGTACCTACAGTATGAATGTTAGGACCGATTATATTTAGAAGTTTTATGCGGTTTGAAGGGTAAGAGGGTCCAATAAGGATTAAGGAACCTTCAAACGTGAAATGTTTAGTTGCCACTTGTCCTACAGATGGGATCTTTGCGGGATCGCTAGCAGCTGAGGCCGGCTTTGAAATTTGGTTCAATTCGACCGTGTATATCCTAAAAGGGTGCAGTCTCAAAGTTAAAAATGTTACAGCGCTTTTATGACTTTTTTGTCCCCGTGATTGTTGGCCCAGTCTTGTTTTGCTTTTTCTGTTTCATTATTGTTTTGTCTTAAACAATGTATAAACCTACCTATGTTAAAATTAGCATTGTGCCATTAAGTGGTGCAGTCGTGCATGTGCCTACTTATGCTCGTATAACAATGGCTTCACGAGCAGCTTTTAGGATTTAATAATTTTGTTCATATAAAGCCTTGTACGGACTAGACGTTCCAATGTACGCAAAATATAGGAATGTTGATTATACGCGTACAGGTGGATACGCGTACAAAACTCCTTATGCATTTGGTGATCATGAACGCGTGGTGACAAATCGCGTGTCAGGCAGCCAGTATCACAGATTAATAACTATGTAGCCGCCTCTGTGGTATAGTGGTTCAACCCACCGATTTCAGATCCAGAGGTCCCGGGTTTGATCCCCATCGGGAGTACAATATATTGTGCTTGGTTTGGTTGGTGGTAGGACTTTATTTAAGTCCGTCTGGCTAGCTGCCACCATCTTAACTTATTCTGTCACAATGATAACAATACTAAAAAAAACATTGTTGTGTTCCGGCATTTAGAGGTAAGATAGCCAGTTCCGCAGTTTGTTGAGGATTCCGGGTGAAGTGCGCCTTCACTTTCGGCCCTATCTCAACTTGTAACCAGGTGAGATGAAGGCCAAGTGCTGACCCGTCGTACAATAAAAATTAAAATAAAAAAAACACTACTGTTTAAGTTTGAACTAGAGCTGTTACCCTGAAGACGACTCGCGTGAGTCGATACGCATACTCAAAATGTATACGCCTTGCTGCAGGTATGGACTAGGCGTTCCTGTGTACGCGTTACCGACTACGCATACATTGGAGCGCCTAGACCGTACAAGGCTTTAAAATAATGTGTCATCCCGCTTCTCTTACACTGTTACTGCCAGGTTAACTAGGTTAGGTAGGAAGCTTCCTGCGGTTCATTTATCTAGTTGGCTAGATAATTGTTTTATTCATAGTGATCCGTCCTAACAAAATACTAGTTTCGTAAAAACTATCGTCTATTTATCCTAGAGAGTTTTACCGATTATTCTAATAAGAAGTTGTTAGTGGTAAGAAGTTCGAGATTTTACCGACCTTTGTAGTAGATTAATATTGAAAATATTGAAAGAACATTTTTATCTAGACTACAAAATAAATAATTACGTATTAAAAATTAAAAAGAAAACCGACTTCAATGAAAAATATGATACAATTTAGTATACCTGGATGACGTATTTTTTCCAATTATTTTGATGACAGATGGACGGATAGACAGACGCGTGCATTATAAAAATGCCCAAATCGTTTCAAGTGTGCCTATCACATTTGAAAAGTTTCCTCGATTTCTCCAGGATCCCATCGGCAGATCCTGACCTGATGACAGGAATCCGTTTTTCCTTACTTTTGACGTAATACCCTAAAAATACCCAAATCGCTTTAAGTGTGCCTATAATATTTAAAGAGTTCCCTCGATTTCACCAGGATCCTATCATCAGATAAATGACAATGGGAACACCTGTGAAGTACCCTTTCAAACAAAATATATTTAAAAAATATCTAGAATAAATGTTATCATAGGTTATCTATTGGGATTTCGACGTTCATTTTATCGTCTGCCTCTTCACCATGCAACTCAAAACGCAACGGCATAACTCTCGAACGGAAAATTTTAAACATATTGAAAATGTCCGTTTTCAAAACGAGTAAATA
Organism: Venusia cambrica; assembly: GCA_951394065.1. Classification (NCBI taxonomy): domain Eukaryota; kingdom Metazoa; phylum Arthropoda; class Insecta; order Lepidoptera; family Geometridae; genus Venusia; species Venusia cambrica. The sequence continues at coordinate 16,307,342 of OX596034.1, forward strand.
TGATTGAAGTCTTGAAAATTTGTCAAAACGTGAAATATCATATGAAATGCGGGGTTAGACAGCAGATTTCTAAATTTAGGTTTCTGGTTAGGGGTGATTTGAAGATGAAGGGGAAAAGGATGAACATCAGGCATTGCAAGTTAAGAGAGGGTATTCAGAATTTCATTAAAACTAGGTTATTTTTTTTGTTATTCACTCAATAATGGGTTGCCAAACCATTGGGTGTCGATAAAATTCAAGAATTACTTTGCACATCACTGCGCATATACCATCAACAACATTTTTGAGCACCTTAACGTGGAAATAATTTCCTCCAAAACTGTTAGGTTTGGCCATTATCAGCACGCTATGCGGACAGATTGGTGTTCACAGTTTCAATAGTTTTGAAAACACTCTCCAAAAATTAGGCAGCAAAATTTTCATGTGAGTTCGTATTTATTGTATTCTGCCCACTTATTATGACGTACGGTTGGTGCTTTGCATGAGAGTTAGCACCGAGAGTGAGAGCCTTGAACACTCAGGTGAATAAAAGAGAAAAAAAAGCACACATTTATTGTTTGTTAATAGCTTTCTCTTTGTGAAATAATCTCCCTGAATGAAAAAAAATATGATAACCGAACATCACGCCTAACATAACTGGACATCACGAGATCTCAGTTCAGGCGAGTATAGTTACTTATAGTAGATAAACTTTATTAGCTGCAAAGGTTTTACTCCTCCATATTTTATACAGAATGAAATTTAAAACAACAGAAAGCAATAATACCATAATAAATAGACCACGAGCGATAAATTTCTACTGCCCAACTACTCGTAGTCCCATTGATGTCCCTTGACAAAATCAAGGGACCCCAAGATAACACCCAAATGAAGCACCAATAAGTTAAATTTAGCGTAAGTGGGTAAATCAAAACTTACCCGATTAGTAACGTAAATATTTATAGGACTAGTTGATATAAGCAATAGAAACTTCTGGTATCCTTCCGATGGTAAAAATGTATGGGATGACATTTCGACTTTGGAAAAACCACGTGACTATTTACCCATTCAGATCTTGAGCTCTAATGGGTTAGTAGAAAACTGAGGTTCTGTCTGGTAGTTATTCTATCCAAGGAGGTGAGCTGTTTTAGGGCAAAGTTTTTTTCGATAAACGGTGCGCTTACTAAAAACTACACAACATAGTAAAATAATTTAAAAATAAGGTATTTTGTACTAGGTATTTGTGTTTTTTTTTATATACTTAGCTACCTGAAGTGCGTTATTGATCTCGTAACAAATGTTAAAAACACAATTGAGATAAACCCACAGTCTCAAAGAATAAATATAAATAGTAGTAAACCATCATTGTATATTCATAGTTTTCATCTGGGTTTTTTAATTCTTCACTTTCGACAGTGCTATAGCAGTGCTATAGCACTGTCGAAACCCAAAACTCACCAATCGGCACTAAGCTTGTGGTGAGAAGGCAGTCGGAGATCAAACACAGGATTCTCTGTCTCTTTATCCCGATCTTGGAATCTTGTTAGAGCGGAGAAGCAGACTGAAAAAGAGATGCCGGGTATTCATCAGCTGCTCCCCGTTCCGGAGCCGGACTTTGAGAGTTTTAAAACAACAGGAGCGACGACTATATTGACTTTTCGGCAATATCTACCTACGAATCCTGGAGCGGGATTCAGCGGAAAGCCAAAATAATCAGCGCTCCAACTCTGCAATACCAACAAAACCGGTTGAACCTCAAAACGAGCCGACCACAGAAGAGATGGAAGTGGGGATCGACCCTCCATCGATCCCGCAAGCTGACATCGAGGAGTGCTTTCTCGACATCTAGGGGAGTGATTCCCGCGAAAGCTGCCTCAACTCCTCTCCAATTAAGCACTCCTAGATTCATTTCAATCCTACAAACCAACTCCCAGTATCGACCAATCTCAATTCTGCCGGCATGTAGTAAAATATTAGAAAAACTTATTCTTAGGTATTCGTAGTTGTTGTCACATTTAAACTGTAACAGGCTACTACATGAAAAACAATTTGGGTTTACTAAAAGTCGTTCAACAACTGACGCTGGTGCCATGCTGTTAAAGAACGTTTTTAAAGCCTGGGAAGGAAAACAGGATGCTTAAGAGTATTCTGTGATTTATCTAAGGCTTTCGACTGCGTAGATCATGACACCTTAATCTCAAAGCTTAAACACTATGGCATTCAGAATCAGGCAATAATCCTCATGCGTAGTTACCTGTCGAATCGCATTCAAAAAGTGGATATTAACGGTAGCAAATCTTCGGGAACATCCACTAACATCGGTGTACCACAAGGGTCAAACTTGGAGCTTTTTTTGTTTCTAGTCCTAGTCAATGATCTGCCTTCCTGTGTAGGGGATTTGTGTGATATTGTTTTGTTTGCAGATTGAGATTAATATTTAGAGTTGATAGGGCTAAAGATAATTATGATTGTGTAAATGCTTCTCTAGCTAGAGTTCTTGCATTGGTTTACGGTAAATAACCTCTTATTAAATGATAAAAAAACCAAATGCATTAGATTCACCTTGCCTAATGTTGAAGTCAGCAATGCTAACATTATATTCAATGGGGAAATACTTAACTTTATGGAAGCAACTTCTTTCTTGGGTTTAAATATCGATGCAAAGTTGCAATAGGTATACATATGAATACATTAGCTAGCAGGCTAAGCTCAGCAGCTTACGCAGTACGCACCGGATATAATATACCGGTATTAGGAATCTTACTGATGAAACCACGGCGAGGTTAGTTTATTTTAGTTACTTTCACAGCGTTATGTCCTATGGCATATTTTTATGGGGAAATGCAGATATCGAAAGCATTTTTATCCTGCTAAAGAGAGCTGTACGGGCAATTTATAAATTGAAAACTTGTGACTCTCTCAGGGAACGTTTTAAAGAGATTGGTATTATGACAGTCAGCTCCCAATACATTTATGAAAATCTAATGCACGCTCACAGGAACATTGATGAGTTTAGTAAAAGAAGTGATGTACACAGTGTTAATACTAGAAATAAAAATAAACTTGACATACTTAGGTATCGTAGGTCCTAGGTAAAGTACGATTCTATAAAAAGCTTCCTCAAAGCGCCACCTAACTCTCTGCTCGTAAATTCAAATTGTGTATAAAGAATAATTTAATTAAAAGTGCCTACTACAAAATAAGTGACTATATCGACGATAAGAACGCGTGGCCCGATGTTGCTATACCAGTTGATAGTTAAATGGTGATTTCTTAATGTTAAGAAACTGCCATTTAGGTAGGTTATGATCAATGTTTTAAGATAATATTAAGTATTTAGGTTTATGATGTAGCTAACACTTGTAATGTTATTAAATTATTATAAACACTGTACCTATACCTAAATGTAAATAGATCACCAAAAAATTAACCAGCCCGAGGTTCTTGCCTTTCTCTTTGTGTGCTGGTCGCGATTCCGAACAGGCGGTAGATTTGCCGTTTCAAAATGATCCTAAAAATGTTAATGAATTAAAATATTTGACTTTAACTTTGACTTGACAGAACCATACTGCTGCAACGGCTCTTTTGCGCAGACCACTGGGAGTAAAACCCAAGCTACCACATAATTCTCCTAGTCCAATCCCACTCCCCAACCCATCACCTAAGCCCATCCTCCAAGCAAACCTCCAACATAGTTTTCTTGCCTCACTGCGCAAAGAACTGGAGGCCCATCCCGAAACCATCGCCCTAATTCAAGAGCCGTGGATGCATATACCAGATATGTTGATTTAAAACCACCGAAAGTCGCCTACTTTTGGATACAACCGTAAGTAATCCTAGAACATGCATAATTGTTCCAAAGCATATACAAACCCTCATCTTAACCAAACTCTGTTCCAGAGACTTAACAGCTCCTAGGTTAATTCTTCTCCCGACACAACCACTCAATCCGAGCTAGTCCTAGCATCAGCTTACCTAGCAGGCGACGCAACTATAGCCCGGAGCTGATGTCGCTCGTCGAGTGCTGCGAGAGGGAGAAGCTAGAACTCGTCATCGGCACTGACTCCAATGCGCACCAGACCCTGTGGAACAGCTCTAAGTGCAACGACCGAGGGGATGAATTGGTAAACTATTTAATTACTACTAACCTCCAACTTATTAACCAGGGCTCTGAACCGATATTTGTAACAAAACGAGCCCAAACCATTATCGACCTTATGCTACCCACAAAGAATATATCAAACTCCATTGTGGGTGGGCACGTCTCCAATGAGGCATCATGCTCAGACCACAGATGGATACGATTTCATCTCAACATACAACTACCGACACCACAACCAAGACGCGCCCCGCGAAAGACAGACAGACCTAAATTTACCAACTTGGTCAAACAAGCACTCGCAACCGAAAGTGCGCTGCCAGACAATCTAAAAGTTGAAGACATCGACCACTATGTACATACACTAACACTAATTCTAACCAACAGCTATGAAATAGTCCTGCCCACTGATGATACCCAAGGCAGGCCCTAGGCGCCACTGATGGGGACCCGAACTTTTGAAACTACGTCACAAAGTGAGGAAACTTCAACAGAGCAATTAAAATCAGAATAGAGACTGGGAAAATTACCAAACATTGAAAACCAGCAACCAAACCACAACAAGCGATTATGACTAGAGAAATCGGAACGATGGAAACGCTTCTGTACGAATATCGAAAATAACAACCAAGCTGCACGCATCGAGGGCATTCTATCGAGTAAAGCAGAACACTCACTCGACTGCCCCAAAATATAGACAACACCTACATAAAAACGGACACGGAAACCAGCAAATTACTGCTGGAAACACACTTCCCTGGGTGTCATATAACAGAGTCGCACAACTGAGAGGTCATCTCGAAAAAAGTACCGACTGACCAAGACTGGACCGTAGTCCTTAACTTAATTAACAGAGAAGAAGTACTATGAGCAGTCAACAGCTTTCTCTCCTTTAAGTCGGCCGGGCTTGACGGAATCTTTCCCAGCTTACTGAAGTGGAGCAGTGAATTACTAGCAGACTACCTAGTGAACATTTACAGGGCTTGTATTGCCCACCGATACATCCCTCTACAATGGAGGAACGTTAAAGTAGTATTCATTCCCAAACCAGGAAGAAGCGATTACACACTACCAAAATCTTTCCGGCCAATAAGCCTTACATTATTTCTCCCCAAAACCATAGAGCGGTTATGTGACCATGACATACGAGTCAACACACTACTACACAACCCTCTCCATCCGAACCAACATGCCTACAGCAAGGGCAAATCCACAGAATCCACACTGCACAGCGTAGTATCGAGCATCTGAGGAGCATTAACCACAAAACAATCAGGCGCCTTTATAGATATAGAAGGTGCCTTTGACAAAACCACATTCTCCAGCATAAGCAAAGTTCTAATAGAATATGGAGTGGCACCGACACTGGCTGAATGGATCAACAACATGCTGAAACATAGAGCAATACAACTAACAATCAACACAACCACCAATGGCATTGTGACCAGAGGCTGCCCCCAGGGGAGCGTACTCTCGCCACTCTTATGGAATATAGTCGTAGACGAAATCATTCGGTAACTAAACGGCCGTGGACTCATCACGGTAGGATATGTAGATGACCCTTACTATCTGATCCTCACTACCGGATGCTTCGAGAGCACGCTATGTGTTATAATGAAAACCGCCTTACGAACAATAGAAACTTGGTGCACAAACCACGGTCTGTCTGTAAACCCTACAAAAACGGAACTGATAATGTTCAGAAACAAAAGAAACTTAAGACATATCTGACTACCGAGTTTATTCGAAACCGAAATTAAACTCACCAACGAAAACAAATATCTAGGTCATACTTGATAGTAAACTGTTAAGGAACGGGCACATTGACTACAAAATACAACAAGTTTGCGCTACTTTCTTTCAATTCAGCAGAATGCTCAGTAATACCTGGGGCATCTCACCAAAAATAACCATGTGGCTTTATACTGCCGTCATAAGGCCAACTCTAGCATACGAAGCAATCGTATGGTGGCCGAGAACTGAACTAAGCACTGCCACAACCAAACAACAGCGCTTCCAAAGACTAGCATGCTCCGCCATAACAGGCTGCATGAGGTCAATACCCAGTGCTGCTATTGAAGTCAAACTGGGCCTAGCGCCACTCGACCTATATATACAACAGGAAGCGACAATGTCCGCCCGAAGCTGCCTCTTAGGACAAAGATTCTCATCTACAAGACTTACCTGAGGACACGTCTGACATACGCTGCCGTGATACCCGTTCCTGAGCAGTACCAACAGGTCCCGACTCCAAGCCCAAGAGAATCTTGTCCTAAGAGACATCGTAGAAGCCTCGCGTTACGTCAGAAATGCAACAATCAGAAGAGACCTGAAGCATGAGAGTCTCGACGCCTTCATCCGGAGACTTGCCACCAACATGTTCCAGAGAGCCGACAGATCGGGGCATGACCACCTAGTGGAAATCGCCCCGCAACACGCCAGACCACCAGACGAGAAAGGCAAGAGAAAGATGAAGGCCTACTCCCGAGACCTCTGCACCAAAGAAGAAGAAGAAGGAGAAAAAGAAGCCACAAAAAATACGGGGACGCCAACTCCGGAAGCCATGACCGCGGTCAATGATCGGTTCGCTGGGCCTTCCCTAGGTAACCAGGGATCTCACCCGGCAGGGCTTAATCGCACCGAAGGTACATAAGTGGCTCCGGGGGAAGCACTCCCAACGACCCCAGCAATTCCCCAACAGACACGCCCATTATTATGGGCGTAGACTAGCCTGGACAAAGGGGCTCAGCCCTGTAAGCCCATTCCCCACCCCAGAGGGGTGAGAAGAAAACAGATGATGATGTCCGCCAACATTCCGACGCCGGACCTCGAGCCGGCAACACGTCTCGGCAGCTACCTGGGCTTGACAAAGCCCTCCCCGCTCTCCGCGGCCCCCGCGCCACACCCGCCGCTCGAAGGAATTCGCCTAGCTACCTGGACTGCGCAGTGCCCCAGGCCTCGCCCCTCGCACCCTGCGCCTGAGCCCGCTACAGCGAACATAGAAGAAATTTTTGTTTCTTTCTGGTGCAGCCCTTTTCAGGGCGGTCTTTGCCCTTCACGGGTCAAACCAGTTGACAAAATAACATGTCTAATTGTAGCTGTCCTTCTCAGGGCATTCTTGTTTCTTTCCGGTTAGCCCTTAGTCAGGGTGGTTCGTGACATTCACGATCAGCCGGTTTGACAGTAATAATCAAAACCACGCTTAGTGGTCGGCCAAGGGATACCTCACGGTGATATACGAACTTGGTTGGGCGTTGACCCGGAGCGCCTGTGGTTCCCCTTCAGGTAAACACAGAATCCGGACGGATCTGGCATCACCGGCCTTGGGTGCTCCCCTAGTCGGACGTCAGGTATCGGTTAGTCCACACCCCGGTTATCCCGTAAGAGAGATAACTGAGACTCACTGTTAGGTAGGACACGAGGGCTACACCCCCACCTGTCTTTACCCGTCAGGTGGGATCACTCACTATACACACCTCCGGGTGCTTCCCCCCGGAGTTATGGACCCCCCTTTTAATGCCAACGCATTTGCGTCAGCATTTCTAAAAGCCATCGTAGGCTTCCTCCCTCCCGAACTCAATGTTGGAGTACGTTCCGCAGCCCAAAGTCAAAGTCAAAATTACAAAGGAAAAAGCCCTTCAGGTTGCATCCGAATTCGGGGTTAGCCTGAATACGTCCCCCACCGCAGCCCACCTGGCTTCCACTAAGCCTGCCCTCCTTGCCCCTAAGGCAAAGGCTCATAAGCCCCAGTAGTAAATTCCCCGCCCGCCCTTCAGGCCCCCACCTCTAATGCGATGATCATCGCAGACTCGCCGGAGTCTCCCAATTTACCGGCTTCCGACTCAGTCTCGGAAGGCGAATGCGACTTGGAGATGGAGACCGAAAGCCCAGCTCTTTCATCCTCTTCCTCCGATTCCGACGACTACAAAGTAGTCGAAAGAAAAAAGAGGAAGAAACGCTCACAGGTGGCCCCTCCGGCTAAGGCCACTGCTACCACACCCTCCAAGGGCACTCGCCCCATACCCACCCCAGTCCCTGCTGAGAAGTCCACTCCCGTGGCTTCCTAAAAAAAGGAAAAACCTCCTCCTCCCATCACCCTCACTGGTGCTAACTTTGAAAATGTTGTTGCTCTCTTCAGAGAGCGCAACATTCAGTACACCAAAGCTAGATCTGGAGCAAACGGCACCATCTTGCAGGTGCAGTCCTCTTCGGACCACCGAAAGATGACCCCTCCTTCGCCAGGTAAAGATTGGGTACTACACCTACTCTCTTCCTGAGGAAAAAGTCCTCCGCGTTATCATTCGCGGCCTCTCCTCAGATGTTTCCTCGGAAACAATTAAAACAGACCTCATCGCTCAGGGCTTCCCCGTCAGGGAAGTCCACCGCATGTACAGCGGTAAGTCCCTCAAAGTACCCTACAACATGGTTATAGTGGTACTAGATCTCTCCCCTGAAGGCAAAAAGATCTTCAGTATCAAGAGCATCTTCTCTCTTACTGGCCTAAGAGTTTAGACCCCTCATCGTAGGGGTGCCCCATCCCAATGCCACAACTGCCAATTATATGGCCACTCCTCGCGAAACTGTTTCGCACGTCCCCGCTGTGTCACGCGTCGTGAAGACCATGGCACAAACGACTGTCAGCGCACGAATGACATCATTGAGCCGCCAGGCTGCGTGATTTGCGGAGCCGAGGGTCACACCGCGAATTATCGCGGTTGCCCCAAGGCGCCCAAGGCGAGCAGAAAGGCGACCCAAGGGACCCCTCGCTCCCCCCAATATACAAAGTCCACCCCTCAGGTGGATTTAGACACGCCCCAGGCTCCCACCACCTCCAAGTGGTCCCAGCCTCTGCCCTACTCAAGCTTAGCTCCTAAAGCTAATCCTCCTCTGGCCACGGCCTCTACCCGTGGTATGCCTGAATCGCTTCTACTTGATGTAGACGATCTGTTTGCTCTCACCGAAGAGCTCCGTGCGGCTTCAACTGCCATGGACCGCGTCACGGTCCTCTCCAACCACCGTAATACGGTGCAATATCTAAACTCCAGCAACCCTCACTTTCTCTCTAAATTATGGTAGTACAAAAAGTTAGAACCAAACCAAAGTCCCTCGCAATCGCGTTCTTCAACGCCCGCGGTCTATCTAGACAAAAATCCCTAATTCATTACTATGTGTCCAAGCATAAAGTCGATATTATGCTAGTGCAGGAAACCAACTTGAAACCTAGCCATCGCGTTCCTCGGATCGCGTACTATCACTTGGCCAGGCATGACAGAACGCACGCCGAACTTGGCGGTACTGTCATTTATTTCAAGCGGTCCCTGCACTGCATGCCTATCGACACTCCCCTCTATCAACCCTAGAAGCTTCTGTCTGTAGAATAGGGATCACCGGTCACGATTCTATCTTCATAGCATCTTGCTACCAACCGAGTGGCAAAGACATTCTCAAGAGCGATCTTCAAGCTCTTTTCAGTATTGGCAGCTCTGTCATACTGCCTGGAGATTTCAACTCCAAGCACGTTGACTGGAACTGTCATGTTACCAATCCGAACGGTATCAAACTTAATAACATGATGGCCGAAATCGATTTCGACATTATTCCCCCCTTACGCCATACCCACTATCCGGACATAGTGGGTCATACCATCGATACCCTAGACATGGCACTTCTTAAGATTGTTTCTCTCCGGTTACATTAAATAGATGTCCATGATGAACTCATGTCAGATCATCTCCCAGTCCTCATGAGATTAGGTCCCCCTCCCGACTCAGCCCCTTCTTCCAAAACGGTTATAAAGTGGCACAAACTCAATAAATCTCTTGAGTCAATCCACTCTACCGAATTGGATCAAATCCCTGACGATATCAGGTCCCTTCAGGACGTGACTATCGCAGCATCCTCTCTAACAAACCACGTCACTACTGTTGTTGATGGTCTATCGAAACAGGTATCGGCCGAGGCATACCCTCGACCGCCCCTGCCAGATGACCTGAGACGGTTGATGACAAGGTTCCGCGCAGCAAAGCGCGTCTATAACAATTCCCCTTGCGCGAATAACCGCGCCACTCTTCGCGCACTAGATAAACTAGTTTACAAGCGCACCAAAGAATTCAGGGATAGTGAATGGGAAACCTACTCACTGACCTAAGCCCCAGCCACCTCGCCTACTGGAATCTTACTCGCTGTATGAAAACAGATACCCCCATCTCTATGCCCCCTCTAGTCCGCCCGGATAAGTCCGTTGCCTTCGATGACGAGGACAAAGCCAATTATTTGACTGAATGTCTCGAATCCCAATGTCTAGAACCAGTCGACCCTGTCCATCTTGCGAAGGTGAACAGCGAAGTCGATCGCCTGGTATCTCTGCCATTCACCGCCCCGCCTCTGGCCCTTATTAGAGCTTCTGAGATCGAACAGATCATCAAGGATCTGCATCCTAAAAAAGCCCCTGGCCCTGATGGCATCACCAACAGAGTGCTAAGAAACTTCCCCATTGTCCTTATTTATCTACTAGTCAGCATCTTCAATGCTGCTATGAATCAATGCTCTTTTCCAGATACTTGGAAGTGCGCCCATGTTATTGGGATTCACAAGCCAGGTAAGGGCCCTAGAGTCCCTTCCAGTTACTGTCCAATCAGCCTCCTTAACTCGCTAGGTAAAATCTATGAGCGACTCCTTATGAATTGTCTCTGGTCCTTTGTCAATGACTGGTCCTTTCTCAAGCTCCTTCCCAACGAGCAGTTTGGCTTTCGAGCTAGACACTCGTGCCCCCAACAAGTGCTCCGCATCACGGAACACATCCTAGAAAAGCGCAATGCGTGCTGGCCCGCTCATACGGGAGCCGTATTCCATGATGTAGCGAAAGCGTTCGACAAAGTCTGGCACAATGGCTTGATCTACAAGCTATTTGAGTTTGGACTACCAGACAGACTCGTACTCATTATACGAGACTACCTCTACAGTCGAAGCTTTCGCTATCGAGTCGAAGGATCGCTCTCTGCCCCCAGACCAATCCGAGCCGGAGTCCCCCAGGGCTCCGTTCTCGGGCTCCTTCTATTACCGCTGTACACCAGCGATATCCCCCGTACCAATCTGGTAGAACTAGCCCTCTTTGCGGATGACACAGCCTTGTTTACTTCCGATCGGAATACCGATCGGATCTGTATAAGACTGAACTCCGCCCTCACCACTCTTGGAGAGTGGTTCCGAAAGTGGAGAATTGAGGTTAATCCTACGAAAAGCGCAGCCATGCTCTTTTCAAAGAATTACCTCCATAAACCCGACCCTGTCCAACTCTTTAGTAAACCCATATACCCTGGGTCCCTTCCGCCCGCTATCTGGGCGTCGAACTTGACAGCCGTCTAAACTTTAAAGCCCATAATAGGACGGTGCGTAACCGTGCCTTTTACATCCTAGGCAGACTAGGCCCCATGATCAACGTAAAAAGTAAAATGTCCCTTAGAAATAAGGTGACACTTTACAAAGCCTGCGTCCGCCCCATAATGACTTACGCCTCAGTAGCGTTTGCTCACAGTCCAAATATCCCACGCCTCCAAATTGTCCAAAATCGTTTCCTTCGCAAAGCCACTGGCGCGCCATGGTACATGCGTAATAACGATCTCCACCGAGACCTTGATCTCGAGTCCATCGCCTGCTTTATGAAGCGCGCTTGCCAGCGGCATTATAAAGTAGCTGCCAATCATCCGAATCCTCTGATACGATTGATCCCTACCTACCCAACTGATCCGCCGTCGGACCGGTCCCTCCGTTGGCCAAGACACGTTCTTGGAGACCCGGATGACCCACTCACCACCGCAAACCCGGAGGTGACGGCATCCATTCATTAACTATCTCGTCACACAGAGAAGACACTATACAGATAGAACGACTCCGCCGGCGGAGTCGATGAACCTTTCCGCCTCAAAGCGTTACCCTCGGTATCGCCTTCGGCCATTCTTATCCTCCCCATCAAATGGCAACAGCCCAAGCCGAGGTCCGTACCTAAGTGGTGCCCTTGCGCTTATTGCCTCAAAAAACAATTATTGGGCTCGCGCCTTCAGCGCCAGCCAGGTTCGCGCAAAGCTGTCGCCCTCCAGGTTCAGAACCAGGCCAGCGTATTGTCCTTTCATAAAAAAAAAATGTCCGCCAACGGGCTAAAACACCAGGGACTCTGAGGAAACCCTAGTAGCCCTAACGCTCTGATCCTGGACCAGGCAACAGCTTACCAGCCACTTATATCTGCGCCATGGTACAGGATCTCTACCATACGGGTAAAAAAGAAACACTACCAAATACAACTATGGAAGAACCAGAAAGATGAATCGGGATGGTTCCATGACCAACCAATGCAACTCAACATCAGCATAACCATGTCACTAGGCATACAGTTCCATTTTTCAATGCGAATGTGCGGCCATCACCGAGGCCGCAAGAGCAATATGCAGACGAGGGAACGATGATTACAGAATACGAATCCTCTCTGACAGCACGGCCACACTCAGAGCCTTGCAAAGCAAAAACTGTGACTCAAAGCTCATTCACGAATGCCACGTAGCATTGGAAAGGGTCGCCACCAAGAACAAGGTGACCCTACAATGGATAAAGGGACACAGCGGATCTCTAGGACACGACGCCGCCGATGAACTGGCTAGGAGAGGGTCGGAAACCACCACGGATGGCCCGTCCCCGTTCCTTCCACTACCGTTCTCACAGATCCGCATGTGGATAAGGGATCACACCCGGGACCTACACACCGAACACTGGACCAACTCTACCGAATGTCGACAAGCCAGAGCAGCGCTACCGACTTATTCACCAACATCATCACGACGACTTCTAAACCTTAGGAGACAAGATCTTCGAATCATAGTGGGGATTCTAACGGGCCACTGTTCTGTGTTAAACACTAGTTCGCCATTTGAGCAACGGACAGCCCCCTATGCAGAGGGTGTCTAACCAAAGAGGAATCAGCTGCCCACGTAGTCCTGGAATGTCTGGAATCCTTAACTACCCGAAGTCACTCCGTGAAGCCTGTGAAGACCCCAGGAATATTCTGCGCTTCTGGTCGGAGTTAGGCTGGCTATACTACTCGGACATTCCTGCGGAAACGGGAGTCTTTTTACATTACGTTACATTACATTACTGTTATAGCTCATAGGCAGTGACGTTACACTATATTCTCCACATCTTTGCCATTTGCCAATATATCTGCCATACCTACTTACCACATGGGCGTTATGCTGGTGATAAACTTTAAAAACATAGCCCAAATGTAAAGTTGAAAATACCTGTTTTCGAATATACGAATTTCAATTCATACTACTGAGCACCGCTGAACGCGGAAGTTCAACGGGCAAAACTCATCGAGCTAGGTGCGAAGTGCTAACAAGGCCAAACACGGTTCGGTTTTGTTTATCATCCAATTAAACTAATTAACTACGTACAATTGGTTGGCCGCAGAAAGCCATTGGCGCCGTGACCAAGCCGAGCGACTCCAGTCCGTGTTAATGGCCCCATATTACGTGTTAAGTTTTATAAATCGGAATGTATTGTATTGCAACACCTTTTGCACTTTTGCACATTAATTGCACTTTCAACAAGTATTTTTTAATGTTTCAAATACATTTTAAAACAATTCTTTAATGTACAAGGTCTGCCGACAGGATTTCGCGCCACGCAAGCCTTAATGACATTATCCGTCGAGCTTTTACCAGTGTCAATGTTCCAGCCGTTCGTGAGCCGAACGGTCTGTTACGTGATAATGGTAAGCGGCCTGACGGTATGACAATTGTCTCTTGGGAAATGGTGTCTTTGGGGTGGGACGCTACCTGCTTCGACACCCTAGCGCCATCTCATCTGCCTGGGACATCAGTTAGGGCTAGTGCGGCGGCTGATTCGGCCGAGGATCTCAAAAGGCGCAAATATTGTGGTTTCGACAGAGACTAAAAGCCCAAAAGGCTCAAATAAAAAAAAGCCTTTGGGGTGGATACCTTGGGTCCGTGAGGAGCCGGTGCCCTCCGGGTTTTCAAAAAAAAAATTGCGGGGCTTTTGATTGAGGCGACACGTGACCCACGAGGCCAGCGAATTAGCATAGCTATTCAGCGTGGCAATGCAGCCAGTATCTTGGGCACGCTTCCATCTGGTACTGTTCTGGATTAGTTGAGTTACATATAGGCCGTTTGTAACGGTCCTTAGGTAATCTGCCAGATTCCTTTGTACATAGTTATATAATTTTTTTTTTTTTTTTTAAGCAAATAAAAAGTATATGTCCTTTCCAATACGGATCATAATATGTTTTATTCACAAACAATAAAATATAACATGTACAATTACACTTGTACAATTTATGTACATGACTCACTATGCATAAAGGAAGCAGTTGGATTACTTAAGGACCGTTAGAAACGGTATATTGGTAACTCTTGGGAAAATTGGAAATAAAGGTATGCCACTTTATGCAAGCGTCTGGATTGAGAGCCCAAGCTGTTTTAATTTACGTTACAGAAATGTATACCCTGTGCTTTAAGTTTCTACTATTTTACCTGATTTCTTTTAAAGTATTATTTAGTTACGAAAGGATTTTAAAAAATGGGCCCTCAATCCAGATATGTAAACAAATGAATAATAAAATCTGGCCAAGCGTGAGTCGTACCGGCACTAAAACTTCAAAGAGCATGCATTTTTGCCTGGGAATGTGGGTCAGAACCCTCGGTGCGCTGCACACCATGTAGAAACTAATCGGTCGAATTTATCCAGATATTCAACAAGTACCTATACTCACATATTTACAATAAAATAATACTTGCGCCTATTTCAAAAACCCAATACGCGGAAGAAGTCACGAGTAAAAGCTTATTACTCAAAACTGTTACGGGTCATTCAATGTATTTTGTAAATTTCGATTAATGGAAGCACTATTCGTTCATCGATATGAAGCCAACACAATAGCATTTTTTCCATTTTTGTAATGTCTATCGGTGCAATAATCTGCAACTCTTGCAACACTGTTATATTATAATCATAATTAAATTGATAATAGGTACAAACCTATTGTGGAGCCCTCGTCACTAGAAATAAACCTATGATAAAGATTCACGTGCGAGGTGTTGTAAAGCGACAGTCACACCTCGTATGTCAGAGTTAAGAGGCCCGCGCGAGACAAATGTGTGCCACGGCGGTCTGGACTTGACACGGGACTGTAAAAATAAATAAAGGGACCCGCATCATGCCGCACCGTCTTGAGCGAAGTACACGCGATGTCACTAAATGGGGACAAAAAGATCCGCAACATTCCAGTTTTGTTTGCTGCATCAGCGTTCGACTAATGATAACTACTTTGAGGCGCTTAGTGGGCAGTTTTGCATTTTACCTGTTACAAGATTTTTGATTTGATATTTTCATCGATAAATTAATATGATTAAACATATATTTTGTGTTTTAACCGTCGTTTTAGTTAATTCCAGCTAAGGTGCTAGGATTTTAATAAAACAAATTTTAGTCGTGCCCTCAATTATAAAACTAGCTGACCTACGCGAGTTACACTTGCGCCAAATTTCCAGATCATCTCTATAATTTAAGCCCATATAAGCACACCACTGAACAAAGCATTTGTTGGGAATGTGTCTTAAATTATTGGAACACCTAAGTTGTATATTATTATATTCAACAATATGAAATTAGTGGAGGTTATATATAGTTCGGGCTGTGTGCGCAAATGGAGCTATTGAATATTTTTTTTCTATCCGTGATGAACTTTTTCTAAAGGTTTGTATCGCTGAATAGTGTGGTTTGAAACTAAAAAGAAATTAAAAAAAATAGAATAGATAGCTACTGTTAATTTTGCAACATGGACTTTATATTTCAATAAGTTTTGTTAAAAAGTAACCCAATTTTACAAAACTGATTGAAATTCTTTTTTAATCAGTTTTGTAAATTGGTGTCACTTTCATCATTTAGTAAAAGTTTAAGTCCTTTGATGCTATTTTTAAACAGTTTTTGTTCATCTGCAGCATTGCAAAGTTCTTGACTACATTGATAGGGCGTCTGCACAAAACAGCCACCAAGTACGAACTAGCCTAAATTTATTTTATTTGGGCTTAACAACATAACAACTTACAATAATTTTAAAATGCCACTAATAGCGGGTTAAGAAAGAGAACCCGCTATGCATTCGTGAATATGGCAGTCATTTTGAACATCTATCGAAATAAAAATCAATGCGCTTTGTCCTTATTTTTAGTTCAACTGTTATGTTGTCGTATGCTTTTCTACAAGAGTTATGCTATGTAGCTAACCAAACTAAAACTACTTCTCTTTCAGGGTATCGCCTTTTTGAAGACTGGACACAAGAAGTTAATGGTTGGCTTAATTTTTAAATGTACTATTTTGAAGGTGTTGCAATAACTACAGACATTTTAGTTTTAATTAATTATCATATATTTATTTATCAAACAAAGAGTCCAAATATGCAAAAGAATGAATTTAATAAAACTCAATTCATCTGAAAATCATATTTATATGCTGAATTTAATACTGTACAGTAACTAAGTTAATTTTTCTAGTTTTATTTAAATTACTCGAGGTGTTTGAGTGAAGCACAATAACTAGTCTGTCCACAATTTAAGTTATAAATGCGTTTACTTTTATGAAGTGTGTGAATATGGGATTTATTGCATTAAGTTGAGTGCAGGTCCAACTCACGCTTGGTTGGTTTTTGTATTTTTTATTATTCCTTAGCCTGTATCATACAAGCAAATAATGATGATGGTCAAACGGGATTTTTGGATCAATCCCTGACCTCAAAAGAGAAACTGCATTACCGCTTGCGTTCAGCAATTATGAGGCCAGCATATACAATCTAAAAATATTTACCAAAACATGTTATTTTACTAAGTCAAAAGCTTAGATCATACGATATTTCTAAATTGATAATTGACGATCAATATACCTCTTCTACAAACGACATTTCCACAATGATTTAGTTTCTTAGTACATTACCCGGTTTTGTACGAAGAATATTTTTATTTGTACATTGCTGGTAATGTACGAGTAACAAGGGGATTTATTCTGCGGCAGCAACGCGCCCGGTACCTACCAGCTATATTACTTATCAGTTACAAGTTACCGTGGGTACGAATCATTCTATGGGTACCTACAGCACCCTAAAAGTAATTTAAAAAAAAGTAGTAAAGTAAAAATTATTTTACTTAATTCCAATACAGCTCTACTCAATTCATGTTCCAAGTATATTGGCCACATCGTATTATACATAGCAGTAACTGTAGAGAATCATAAAAAAAATGGTTAAGTCAAGCGTTTGAGCACCAACTTACATGTAACACAAGTGAAGATCAGGTCTAAGATGGAGCACGCTTGCCTAAAAGGAACCTATTTACTCTGAACTTGAAGCCTCCAAGATTGTAATCGTGCAGAAAAACAGACGCGGGCAAGGAATTCCATTCCTTACCAGTATTCATAAAAAAGGTAGAGGCGAAACGTTGTGTTCGGCCCAATGGAACATTTACAAGTTACGGGTTGTAGCCTGCCGTTCGTCTGCTAGTCCGTTGGTGGAAAGGGGGTGGAGGGATTAGGTCAAAGATATCGAGCGCACACTCGCCGAAGTGAAGTTTGAGTCTAGCAGCACGACGCTCAATCGAATCCAGGGCTTCGAGCTGATACTTGGCTGAGCCATCCCAGAGATGGTGGCAGTACACCATGCAAGATCGGACCTGAGTTTTGTACAAACTTAAAAGCTGTCCCGGTGTGAAATACCGCTAAACCTTAGCAAGAATACCCAGCTCACAGCTGCATAATAGCAATGAATTTGGCCTTAGAGTCGATATGGGACCCAAAGCTCAAGTTTGATGAGAGTTCAATGCCTAAAAGGGTCAAACTATCATTGAACTGGAGCGCAGTGCCGTTAAAAAAGGTACGGGATGAAATTGGCCTTTTTTTGCAGAGAACACACACGCCTGAGTTTCGGAAGCGTTCAACCGTACAATATTTGTTTCCCCCCATTCAGACACAAAATTAAGCTAAGTTAAGTAGAGGTTCAAACACTCTACCATCTCTCTACGGAGGCTGAAAATTTCGTCCGCACTAGCACGTGGACTGGACAAATATGTATCAACAACTGAGCTGTCATCTGTGTACCCATAGATACCTTGCTAATGAGACCCTCGTGCCAAACCCTATCAAATGCCTTCGAAATGTCTAGGGAAACTGCCATAGCTTCCCTGTATCTTTAGATGGCTTCACTTCAGATGTGCGTGGCATACACTAGAAGATCGTTTTCGGCGAAAGCCGTACTGACGATCGCTAAGGAGATCGTTACACTCTAGGTTTTTTTTTTATTGTACGACGGGTAAGCACTTGGCCTTCATCTCATCTGGTAACAAGTTGAGATATGGCCGAAGGTGGAGGCGCACTTCACCCGGAATCCTCAACAAACTGAGGAACTGGCTATCTTACCTCTGAATGCCGGAATACAACAATTTTAGAATTGTTATACAAAATTAGGTATTTTAATAAGATGGTGGTAGCTAGCCAGGCGGACTTAAGCAAAGTCCTACCACCAACCAAACCAAGCACAATATATTGTACTCCCCATGGGGATCGAACCCGGGACCTCTGGATCTGAAATCGGTGGCTTGAACCACTAGATCACAGAGGCGGAATAGAGATTCGCCGGTAGTTAGCGGGGTCTGCTCGGCTACCTTTTTTGGGACAGGTTGAAAATTATTCCAAGATGATGGTACCTTTCCGGTATCCAAAGACAGGTGGAAAAGGCGAGTGAGAATCGGCGACAGTTTGGGAGCACTCCTCTTTAACACCACCGCCGGGATCCCATCTAGAACACTGGTTTTGTTCACGTCTAGTGATAGTAGCACCTTAAGCATCTCCTTTTGCTTAATGCACACTTTTGGCATGGATTTTCTGCACCAGGGAAGCGATAGAGGAATCTCATAAGCAGTACCTAGACGTGAAGAGTTCGCAAAACGTGAAGCAAACAAGGTTGGCTTTCTCTTCAGCAGTGTAGACCAGCGATCCATCAGGTATAATTAAGGGCAACAGTGGAGGGCGACAAAAGTCAGACTCAACCGACTTGGCGAGAGACCAACAAGCTTTGATTCCGGGTGGATATGAAGCAAGCTTGGCTCCAATTCTGCCAATGTGGTTGCATCGAGGCCTCTTCAGCACCTTCTTGCATGACTTGGCAGCCTTGTTAAAAGCTCTCTTCTTCGACCTGACATTTGCGGACTTGTTGTTTGTGGGCTGTGACCCAGGCAAGATGAAGACTGAAGCATGAAGCCTTGCTTCAGTGCATTAGCACGTCGGCAGTCATCATCAAACCATGTGTCTACTTTAGCAGAGAGTGGTTTGTCGGAGTAAGCAATTAAATATTCCATACCTTGACGCACCACTATCCACTATCGCTTCAGCACAACAAGAAGGGTCATCCGAAAAACTGGCGCATCTCACCTCAATCTGCTGACTTGTACTTCAACACCCACTTACTGCCCTTAAGACTGGGGTCAGATGGGGAATGGGACGAAACTGACTTCATCAGACAATGGTCGGAACTACCAAGAGATGATGAAACCGAAACATTGTAGCGATCTGGGTCCGTCATCAGCAGAAGGTCAAGGCAGTTTGCGAAATGGTTATCAACATCAGGCACCCTAGTGGCCTCATCGACCATCTGAGAGAGGTTAAATGTGAGCGCAAATTTAAGTGCCTCTCTCCCATGGCATGGTCAATGAATGCCCTTGGAAGGGGAAAGCCATTCCTGATGATCCTTTGAAGAGCCTTATCAGCACCATCGCAAAGGTGCTGGAAAAAATTGGTTGTCACCGGATTCTTTGTGTGCGCACGATAGACACCGACACATAGATTCTTTCTTATTTCCGTACTGGTGTCTAACAAAACCCATAAAGTAGAAAATTTTGAGTCTTCAAAGCAACGGAGACGTCAAAAGCAAATGTATTCGCGAGCATTCAAGCAAACGCTGGCTTTTGGCTTAAACTTATGATCAAGGACATAGCCTGGGTAAGCAAGGTACGTCGCGTCAGATGGACATTTGATTTAGGTCTCCATGAAAAACAAGAGATGCAGCTTAGCAGTTTCAAGGTGGTGATGGACTGCGTCGATATTGGAGTGGAGTCCTCGTATATTAACAGGGTGCACTTGAAGAGAGAGGACGTGCTTCCGCTGTTTATCATTTCTGCTGTTTCTTTTCTGATTCATGGCTACACCGACCTGCTGAACATGACCAGGGCGTTTGGCGGCACGGCTTAGATCGGTGGGTGGTGACAAGCCGCGGCCATTCGTCGAATGCAGCCTAATTAAACAATTTGTAGAAAAGATTTTTCCGTAAAGTCTATCAATCAGACACAAACAAAAACACCTATCGAAAACTAAAGCTGATTA
The DNA here is from genome assembly GCA_951394065.1 of Venusia cambrica. Classification (NCBI taxonomy): domain Eukaryota; kingdom Metazoa; phylum Arthropoda; class Insecta; order Lepidoptera; family Geometridae; genus Venusia; species Venusia cambrica. The sequence continues at coordinate 16,327,848 of OX596034.1, forward strand.
TTTGTCACTTAATTGTTGTTTCATGTATTTAGCTCATGATTTCTTACCTGTGGCCTAGTCATAATTTGATACCAGGTATGATGAAGGCCAAGCTTTTCCCCGTCGTAAAAATAAATAAACAAATGGGTATGTGTTCATAAAGTCGTTGGTTGAATTGATTTTCTATAAACGTTTTCCTAATTTGTATGATAACATCTGCATTTTTTTTTCTCGTTTTCCTTTCAAAGTTGCCTGGAAGAAAGTGTAGTCTTATCCATACGCCCATTATACTATACACTGTGTCATCAAACTTTTGTATGGTTCAATGTAATATCTGTATAGCATGTGTTCTTCATTTATTCAAAACAGTTCTAAGGATCTATTAATGAGAACGCTTTGCGCCTATTATCGTATTTGGTTGGCTTTTAAATATTTTCAAGATATCGGTAGCTTAGTCATTGTCAATATTTTGAAAGTAGCACAGTGGGCATTTAATGAATACTGATTAGATTTGGGCTTCCCTAATCCACTCGTGTAAGTTGTTGAGCAGTAACTCAATGAGTTCATATGTAAATTTCTTAATATAGTAATTAATATATGTATTTTATAGATAGTATTTTATAGTATTTATTGATCGGATATCTACATGGATGTTGTGGCTACTAGTCGTATATGGGCCAAGATACCTAATCCAGTCCAAAGACAAGATTAATTTTGTAGGTAATGTGCAATAGTTCTGGGTAAAACTGTTATTCCTTTATTAGAAACTACCTAGCTACTAGCACTTACTAGTGTGAAAGTAAATTTCTCAGTTTCCATTCACGGTAAACCCAAATAAAGTGAAAAACAATTTGTAGCGAAATATGGAGTAGGAAGCGCCGGGGAAACAATATACACACATGATTTCATCGTATTTAATTGCTTCACATTAAGATTAAATTTCTACACCAAGCTCAATTTCATAGGGAGATTTCATAGATTTCACTAGGAAGTTGAAAATAAATCTGTCAGTGGACCGTTTGTTACGGTCCTTAGGTAATCGGACTGCTTCCCTTGTGCATTGTATGTTTAACTGTAGGTACATATTACTTGAACATATTTTATTATGAGTAGTAGTAATTAAATGAATGTATGTTACCACAATATGAAGTAGAACAAAGAGATAAGAATCATCTTGATTTGTGATTAGTGAATTGTTAACCATCGCTAACCCAAAATATTGACAAACTTTTTGTTATTAATAATAATAATAATAATTTTAAGACTTAAGGATTTCAATAATAATAAATAAGTTATTATAAGTACTTTCTTTACTTCGTAGCTTGCCTTTTATTTTCTGACAATCAAGTGTGTGCAAATGCTGCTATATGTACAACATTTGAAAAAGTGCTACATAGATGTAGACACAATACAAAAGAGACGTGTCGGATGACACGAAATTTTGTAGGTAATTAGAAAAACGAAACGGAAAAAAAAATACTTACGACTTTCTTCACATTGAGGATTCACCTCTGATCACTCAGAGAGTGGAGATTTTGAGTATCAGCCACAAGGAGCTAGTCAGAGACACATCTAAACATACGTTTAACTAATGTGCTGATAAAGTACTTCTGTTGATTGCTGTTTATCATTGTCCCTGGTATCCCTCGATTCAGGGCTTTGCTTAGTACGGGCGCCATTGCTTTTCACCTCTTGATCATTTTTATTTCTAGTAATCAATATTTTAAATGTACCTACTTGAAGCATACAATTCCTCAATTCTGTTTGGGTGTTAAAATTTTGGTTCATTGTATCTTTTGTACTCCCACAGAATCACTGGAAAAGGTCTAAATCTACTTCCTGGTAGCTACAGTCAGAAGCTAATTTGAAGAAGGACCAAAACTAAAAGTATAATTTGTCTCAAATCCATTGCATATTTTTAAACATAATAAATGATTATAATAAAAATTGTGACTTTCAGCCACCAGCAATGTAATTCCAAGTATTTTAAATTCAAATTGCGCAGAAAGATGGATTATGCCATAATAATTACCACATAAAATTTATGAGTAAAAGTACGTTGCTGATATTGTAATTTTTAATAAGAAATTAATAAATTACAAATCAGAGTGGCTTAGTCACTGATTACAATTTTTTATCGGTGCACATAATCATGTGTCAACCCGTTCAAAAACTTCAAATGAAAGATACCCTTTTGTTGTGAATCACACAACCAGTGGTAACGAATCTGCTGTTCGCAAATCATATGAACGGAGGTTGAAAACGCAACGATAGCGCGATTCAATCATACTGTGGTGCCATCTAGTTAGGAAATTTGCAACTCTGCCAGCAGTAACGTTAGCTACTAAATGTGTTTTTTTTTCTCAGACTTTTGGTAATTACTTAAATTGGTAAAACTTCCTGGTAGCTACAGTCAGAAGCTAATTTGAAGAAGGACCAAAACTAAAAGTATAATTTGTCTTAAATCCATTGCATATTTTTAAACATAATAAATAATTATAATAAAAATTGTGACTTTCAGCCACCAGCAATGTAATTCCAAGTTTTTTAAATTCAAATTGCGCTGAAAGATGGATTATGCCATAATAATTACCACATAAAATTTATGAGTAAAAGTACGTTGCTGATATTGTAATTTTTAATAAGAAATTAATAAATTACAAATCAGAGTGGCTTAGTCACTGATTACAATATTTTATCGGTGCACATAATCATGTGTTCACCCGTTCAAAAACTTCAAATGAAAGATACTCTTTTGTTGTGAGTTACACAACCAGTGGTAACGAATCTGCTGTTCGCAAATCATATGAACGGAGGTTGAAAACGCAACGATAGCGCGATTCAATCATACTGTGGTGCCATCTAGTTAGGAAATTTGCAACTCTGCCAGCAGTAACGTTAGCTACTTAATGTGTTTTTTTTCTCAGACTTTTGGTAATTAAGTATGCAGACGATGAAATAATATATTGTCGCGGGTGACACAAGATAATTTTGCACCACACTTATAACGATGTCTTTTTTTTTTTTTTAATTTAACCATTAATATTTCGTTCGTGGAAAACGCTATTTACTTGTTTTTCTAATTTCTTTAACTTTTTTTACTAATTATTATAACTGACTGTAATACATGACATTATTAACGGGATAATTACAATGATTTGATGGTTATTAAGTTCTCCGAACCATAAGTAAGATAGTTGGATTTTCGCAAAGAGTTATAAATAAAAATGAAATAAATATTACAGTACATTAATTATACACAGCGCCATCTAGCCCCTAACTAAGCATAGCTTGTAATATGGGAACTAGATTATGGATAGAATATTTAAATACTTTTTGTAAATACATATACGTACTATATGATACAACACCCAAACACAGAACAAACATCTGTAGGTTGTGGGTTGGATTCCCACCCAGGACAAACATTTGTGTGATGAATATAGATTATTATTATTATATTACAGGACACAGCCTACAGCGCAGAAGTAGAGTTACTGCCAACTGAGCTATGAGGCTTGTTAAATTTAAATGATAAAGATAAAGATATTTTTATTTGCTCGAACATAATGTAACATAGATCTTAATTACAGGTGTTATCAATTATGCTCTGCCTTAAAGAGCATGCAAATTTTATAAAAATGAAAATTAAACATAATTGCATCTACAAGGGAATTATAAATAAGCTAATTTAAATGTTAATCAAAAATGTCATCAAATACAGCAATCAAAATAAAATCATATTAAATTAAGTGTCAGTTTGTCATCTAAAAAATAATAAATACTATAGTAACATTTGTCAAATAGAAACTTTTTAAGATTTGACCTAAATTGGGAGTCATTGAGCTCTTTTATTGGGAGTGGGATTTTATTGTATAAATTAGATGCCATACAGACTATACTTTTCTGCAGTAGTGTTGTGTTGCTCTTATGAGTGTGAATTTTATGTGCATCCCGTCTATTTCTTTTGCCAAGATCTGTGATACGTGAAATAAATACAGGATTATATCTAACAAATGGTGAAACTTCAAGTATATAAAGTGACGGAAGTGTAAGTATCTTGTGCTTTCTGAAAAGTGGCGGGCAGCTATCAGTCACTTGTTTATTAATCATGGCACTAATGCATCTCTTTTGCCTTTTAAATATGATATCTTTATAGGTTGAGTTACCCCAGTAAATTATACCATATCTAAGTATCCCTACTTAGATATGGTACTCTACAATGCCATAATAAGCAGTGATAAGTGACTCACTATTGACCGTCCACGATAGCTTGTAAAGCACATACGCAGAACTGCTTACTCGTATACTAAGTTCCTCAATATGTTTTTTCCAATTTGTTTTTTGACGATTTGTAAAACAAGAAATTTTGTGTAGTCAACATTGTCTATATATATTTCTGATTATGATATGATCTGAAAGGTCATAAAACAGCTTAAAGGTTTCAATAAAGTATCGGTAAGCTGTGGTGGAGTCATTCGTGCTGTACATTTCAGCGAACGGTAGGTTTTTGATGCACATTTTAAATTTATTTATATTTTCTACACTGGAGTAACTTATCTTTTTGCGCCATGATTTTAACTTGTTAATAATTTTGACAGGTATTTTTATCGATTGCGCAGTGTGATCAGATAAGCCAAATTAAAAAACTTCAGTCTTACATTTATTTTTGTAGTCATAGGCAGTGTTGTCAATACACGTTTTTGAGTTTAAACGTGTTGGTTCATTTACTGTCAGTTTCATATTATAATTTAGTAGGATACATTCAAAATTTCTTGTTTGTTTATTGTTTTTTAGCATGTCTATGTTAAGCTATTTTATTTTATTTTATTTATTTTATTTTTACAATTTTTTGAAAACTTACAGCTAGGTTTGTACAATAGATTATTGAATAACTATGCAACCAAATGTTACATAATAGGAAGGCCAATTAAAAGTTTCCACAGATAACTAAAATAAATTATATACGAACGTAAACAGATAAGGTAGACAATATTTATAAAAAGCAGCAAAAATAGTACAAAACATTTAAATACAAAAACACACACACAAGAAAAGAAGTTAAGTTAAGTGCCCAATCTAGCTAACAATAAAGTAGGTATCGCTAAGTAAGCGTTTCAGTTTACTTGTTTTGGTATTGAATAGATCAATATCTGTATTAGCCCTAGCCAACGTGTTAAACGAGCCAGCGTCTCTCAATAAATGAGTTTTGTCTGTAATTTGTCCTAACTATACACAGTCAGGTCATAAGTATTGTCACACAGTAAACTTTTCTTTTAGAATGCTGGCCACAAAAAAGTTTATTGAATACGAATTTCGAATTGTTCATGAAAATAAAAATGTTTATACTGTTTAGAATTTTACTCATTTTTAAATATGGAGTGGACGCTTAAAGAAGACCGTGTTGCAGTTATTGCGTTGCATCGTTGCGGTTACACGCCAATTAAAATTTTTGACATACTGAAACATTTTAATATAACCAAAAGATTAGTTTATCGTACCATCAAACGATACAATGAAGACTCTAGTGTAGATGACAGGTCAAGAAGTGGTCGCCGTCGGTCTGTTAGGACTCCAGGAGTGATAAAAGCTGTGAAGGCGCGAATTCAAAGATATCCCAAACGTAAGCAGAAACTGTTGGCCCTTCAGATGGGGTTAAGCAGAACCACGGTGAAAAGGGTGTTAAATGAAGACTTAGGGCTTCGGGCATATCGAAGAAAAACAGGACATCGTTTAAATGCTCGTCTAATGGACCTGAGACTGAAGAGATGCCGCGCTTTGTTGAAGCGGTACGCGGGAAAAAAATATCTGGAATATTTTTTTTCGGATGAAAAAAAATTTACCGTAGAAGAGAGCTACAACAAACAAAATGATAAGGTGTACGCACACAGTAGTGAAGAAGCGAGCAACCGTATTCCGCGTATCCAACGAGGTCATTTTACATCCTCGCTCATGATATGGTTGGGAGTTTCTTATTGGGGCTTAACAGAGGTACATTTTTGTGAGAAAGGTGTAAAAACGAATGCAGTTGTGTATCAAAATACAGTCCTGACGAACCTCGTGGAACCTGTTTCTCATACCATGTTCAATAACAGGCACTGGGTATTCCAACAAGATTCGGCGCCAGCTCATAGAGCGAAGAGCACACAAGACTGGCTGGCGGCGCGTGAAATCGACTTCATCCGGCACGACGACTGGCCCTCCTCCAGTCCAGATTTGAGTCCGTTAGATTACAAGATATGGCAACACTTGGAGGAAAAGGCGTGCTCAAAGCCTCATCCCAATTTGGAGTCACTCAAGACATCCTTGATTAAGGCAGCCGCCGATATTGACATGGACCTCGTTCGTGCTGCGATAGACGACTGGCCGCGCAGATTGAAGGCCTGTATTCAAAATCACGGATGTCATTTTGAAAAAATTTTATTGTCATAAGAATCTATGTTTCGTTAAGTTCATTTTGGTATATAAATGGTCACATAATGAATAAACTTGTTTCAATTATTTTATATTAAACTTGTGACAGAATTTATGACCTGACTGTGTAGTAACATAAAGTACGTTAGGGTTCCTCAAAGAAGCCCTGGTAGTACGCAGACCTAGTTGCCCAAGAAGCTCTGGACATTCCACAGTACCATTTGCTATGTTTAAAAGGTAAGTCAAGTCGGCTATTTGTCTTCGTTCGGAAATCTATAAGTATTGTATTATATTTAGATTTATTAGTTATAGTATAAGTCAATATTTTATCCAGCTTATTAAAAAATATATTAAAACGTTCACAGTTATTTTTAGGTAACCTATAGATACATACAATTATCTCTTTATATTCAACAAGCTCTATAGCACAACATTCAAATACATTAATCAGTGAAATTTTCCTAATATCATGTAGTTCTTTCCACTCATGTCCTTTCCTAACTAATATACAAGCCCCACCTTTATTTATGTCATTTCTGCTTAAGCATGCAAGAGAAAAATGACAGATATCTAGATGCTGCTCACGTTCTGTTTTCATGATGTGTTCAGTGATATACAATACGTCGACATCCCTGTTGTGGTCCTTAAGTTCTTCTATGTCGACCATATGTGAGTCTGCTTTGCTAAGCAGACCTGAAATGTTCTGGTGGATGATATTTATATATCTATTAGTCTCGAAAAAAATGTGCTTCTTGATGTGTTTTCCTATAATATTTAATGAATCAGTTTCCTGTTTCAGTTTCTCAATATTATTATGATATTGTATGTCATCTATATATTTTTAAGATTTTCGAATGTAGATCGAATGCCATTATTGTTTATTTTTCCTGTATATCTATTGAACATACTATAGTCATAGTCTAGGTTTTCATTTGAGTCAAGTATGAATGCGTGCTCATGTCACACATATCTGTATGTTGGTAGGCAGATTATGAAATCGGCATGTTTAATTTCCTTTAGCGTCTGTCTAATCAAGGAAATTGTGCCGAAATAGTCTTGTGTAGTTAGAAATTCCTCATCTCCCATTAATATTACGCAAAAGTCACTCAGTGTCAATTCTTCAATTTCTAATGTCTATATCTGTTAATAGTTTTTTAATTTTTCTTTTTTACTTTGTAGTTTCATGTAGTGGCAGAGTTCTGTATAGTTCAAGCTATTTTCTGCAATGGGTAAAATTGTATTGTGATTGTTTGTACTTATTATGCATACTCTTGGTAGATTCAATTTCTTTGCCTTGTGTGTGAAGTTTCCGTCCTAATTATCTATGTTAAGTTTTTCTGTTTGTATAATATAATTCATTGGTTGTTTGATGTGTTTTCTTAGTGTCTTCGGTTTTTTGTGTATGTTTGTGCGTATTATTCTGGTGATTTTCATCACTGGCCTTAGTTGTTTCTGTAGCTATGTGTTTATTTTTAATAACTTTTAATTCCTTCGGATGCGGCTCCTGGAAATCAGTTTCAAACCTAGTAGGAGGCGTTAAATATACTTCAATATTGTCATCAGAAATTACAGATTTTAGTGAACCACACGGTGAAGTATCCAAATTCGGTGTTTCTATGCTCCTACTTGGTGTATTTTTGGGTTTATGTTTCATCATACTTGCTGGTGTTGCTGGTGACATTGGTAACTGTTGATTAGTTAATATGTTTTTTAATTTACGTCTATTGGTTATACGTGATTGAATTTTCTTGATGCGTCGATGGCTTTAACACATTTAACAAGTTCCAAACACAAGTTTGGAATCTTGTACAATGTCATATGACTAGACTTTTTTTTCTGATTTGAATTCATTTGTCTGTATTTACAAACATTAAAAAGGACCATTATAAACGGCCTGTAAGTATCTCAACGGGTCCGCCTGGCTAGCAACCACCATCTTACCTAATTCTGTCACCCTAACAACAATTCTTAAATTGTTGTGTTCCGGCATTTAGAGGTAAAATAACCAGTTCCTCAGTTTATTGAGGATTCCGAGTGAAGTGCGCTTTAACCTTCGGCCTTATCTTAACTTGAAAATTAAGTGAGATGAAGGCAAAGCACTTCTCCTTCGTACAAAAAAAGATTTCATAGTAAAATATTATTATTTACACTGATTTTAAAGGTATGAAAGTAGGTGAGCGTAATATTATTAAGTATGCTGTGCCGCAGACATTGGATATTACATCAGACTATTTGATTATTTTATATTATATCAGAATAATTACTAGGTTTTGCGTACATTTGAAAAGTTTTATATTAGAACAGTCGATTTTTTTCTAGATATCATTCGAATAATAGAAAAGAAGCATACTTAGTTATTATAATTATAGTCTCAAAAGGAGAGACGTATAGGAAACACGTATTCTATGTGGTATGTGGTATTATGGCGGATATTTTTTTTTTATTAAAAATATAATAACGGATAACAAAAAAACTGTTTGACCAAAATATCTGCAAATATACTATTTTGCGCCGCAACATTTTCCTGTAAGTTAATATCTTGTAGGTTACTTACTACCTACTTAGTTTATAAGGAGTTTTTTCAACACAATGGGTGTTCTATAACTTTTTATCTATTCTTCTGAAGAGCTGGGATCTTTTGTAGTTAGAACAGATTGAGAAGACTCATTGATCGACGGCTGCCGTTGATAGAGTAAGTAGATAGGTATGTCTACGACCACGGCTACCCTTTGTGGCTATGTTTTACTATTGAGAGGTAAATGTAATTGAATTCTATTCAAACTACGTTGGTAAGGTACCTGCAAGCCAGCTATAGTCCAAATATATCTCTACGGAAGGTAATTAATCCGACGCCAACCTGAGAGATACCTACTATGTGTACCTACACACAGTAAGTATCTTAGGTTGGCAGCAGTTTTAGCCGTCTATGGGTTAGTGGTTTGTCTACAGGTGACAGATTCTTCTGCGCTGTAGGTTGTGAGTTTGGATATTTTATATTTTCAAAAAAATAAAAAGAAGTATTATATCCCATAATCTAGTTCCCATACAAGCTTTGCTTAGTTTGGGACTAGATGGTCAAATTAATGTCTTTAAATATTTATTTATTATTATTATAATCCCCAGGGGGAGCTCCCCCCTCCACATTTGATAATCCCAGCTGGACACCTGCCCCCTGGACATGATCTGTAGTGTCCGGTTCGGAAATCATTGAAACGACAACGGACTACAGTTGGCCGCTGCAGTCTAAAATTAGCCAGGTGGGGCATAATAGACTCCTCAAGTGCACATTGCGAGAGTAGAGCTGCCGTACAGGATATGACCCACCTTTCCTGTCCGCTATACCCCGTGGAATTTAAGAGCGCGCCCAATGCCAAAATTACGCAACAGGAGCATTTTCAAACACACTCTTTGATAGTAACGAAAGTAGTTATTCCAATAAAAAATATACTGATAGCTGGGGAAAATCTTGTTGAAGTACAATAATTGAAAAAAAAAATTAAAAAAATCTGATTTCTTTTTAAAAAAATAAAGAGATACTACACTGAAAAAACGCTTTTAATTCAAATGCTTGAAATTATCAGCGACAACCCCAGTTTTTTATAATAAAATAGCTAGACAAGTGTTTTAGTCGAATAATCGGCTAGTTTTCTAATTTCACGTTTACATTTTGAATAATTAAATAAAACTAGAACAAAATTATACCCTGGACCTAAAAGCCATTTCATTATCAACTGAACCATGCAATTTTCCACTTTATGTTATGCCGTTATGTTAATATTTTCAAATCAACGCCAAAGAGTTGATAGTAGTAGCACCCTATTCTTTATTTCTTTAGTACTAGTAGACTAGCGTTCAAACCCGCCCGGGCCGCGCGTTTGCCGCTGCGCTGATCATTTCTACGTAATCTTGACAGTATAGGCAAGATTTTCAGATTAATCATTGTATCCTCATAGCCTCATAGCTCAGTTGGTAGTAACTCTGCCTTCTGCGCTGTAGGCTGTGGGTTCGATTCCCATCCAGGACAAACATTTTTGTGATGAATATAGATTTTTGTTCTGTGTTTGGGTGTTTGTGTTGTATGATAAGTATGTACATATTTATAAAAAAAATATTTAAGTATTCTATCCGTAATCTAGTTCCAATATTACAAGATATGCTTAGTTTGGGGCTAGATGGCGCTGTGTGAAATTATTATTATATATATTTATATTATATTCGTTGTTCTGGCGAAAAAGTGTCGAATTTCATGATTAGACTTCCTAGAATAATTAGATTATGATACCGTGCAGATGTGACACTTTTCAGTGAGATTATACACGTATCGAAAAAAAATTACTCACAAAAAAAACACATGTTTCTTGCGGCAAACCATGTCTAGTATATTTTTTATTATGGTGGCAAACTTGTACTCAACTTTTTCAAATTGTGGTGTTATGAGATAGCGATATAAAATGAGAGTGTCCTGAGTTGTAATTATGTGCCAAAAATAGGATTTGTGCGTTAAACAGATTTTGCGGGGTATGGGGTATGTCTGAAACATTACTCCAGCAAAATATTGTGTCCGATACGGGAACCAAATACATCAATAGATAGTGCCCGTAATTTTGAAATTTGTGTGCCTGAGGGTTTCAGAGAAATTCAAGATTTTGTTGTGGTAACGTTTCGCAGATTTCCATTATATCGAAAACCGCTGGATGCTCTAATTTGAAAATAATATCACGAATAGACCTTGTTTCGTAAGTGTGTATTTGTGTGTAGTTTAGTATTTAAAACTAATTGGCGAATAGTAATTATTTTTTAAAATTATTAAAAATCAGATTTACAAGGATCGTAACAATGTGTTTAAAGTAAAATGTGACAAAAGTGGTGTTGGTAAGGTGTCGCTAGTTCAATGTTTTTTTTTCATCTCAAACAAGAGATTTATTTTTGTGGCACTTTTATTTTTTGGTATGATTAGAATAATCTCCTATGTGTAGATAGCCGTTTTAATTTTTTTAGATATTTGGAATAACAGTTTCCGCCAGAAAAACGTCCTACCAGCGGATTTTCTTAAATGAACTTGTAAAAAAAAACTCCAATAATTTGAGTATGACGCCGTGTAAATGTTTGTGATAAAATTAAATTCGTGTATGGTTCTGGAGATATTGCAATAGTTAACAAAATATAACTACCTACTACCTACGGCCTACTAACTTTCTTGGGTTATGTAGGTATAGGTAGTAGGGACATACTTTAAGTACCTATTATGACTATCCACTGGCGGCTGTCGTATAAATATTCACTCCAAATTACATTAAAATCCGTTTGCAGTAATATTTTTCTAATAAATAATCGTGAACCCAACCATAAAGTAATAGTACCTAAATGATTTATCTGAGTGTAACGCATTTACTGTGCTCAACGACACAACCTCGAGCGATCGTGGCACGCTGTGGTAGCTTTATGCACTAGAGCGGGCGGTGCAAGACGCGCGGGTGAAATATTAGGTCCTTACATATGAAATTGGCGTTTTGTCGTACTGGCCACTTTGATCTTAAATATCTCCTCTTTGGTTAAGAATTCCAAATTCAAATTTAAACAGCTATTTACTCATGCATTTGTGTTTCGAAAACCGTAATTCATTTGTTTTTTTTCTCTTTTGCTTTTTTTTTTTGCGTCACTCATTTCACAAAATGGAAAACTTAAAATATCGCATTATTTACGAGTACGAGTTCCACCGTGGCACCAGTGCTGCAGAAACGGCTCGAAGGATTAATGATGTGTATGGTGGTAGTGTCGCAAAAGAAAACACGTTTCAACGCTTTCGTTCTGGAAATTTCGACCTGCAGAACAAGCCCCGTGGACGGCCGGAGACCAAGGTCGATAATGATGAATTGAAGGCTATTGTGGAAGCAGATCCATCGCAAACCACATCACAGTTAGCTGCAGGCTGCGGTGTTAGTGACAAAACCGTTTTAATCCACTTGAAGCAAATTGGGAAGGTGAAAAAGCTTGAAAGGTGGGTACCTCATGAATTGAGTGAAGCAAACCGACAAACGCGCGTCGACTACTGCGTTACATTACTCAACCGGCACAATAATGAAGGAATTTTAAATCGGATCATTACATGTGATGAAAAGTGGATCCTGTACGATAATCGTAAACGCTCATCGCAATGGCTGAACCCTGGTGAACCAGCAAAATTTTGCCCCAAGCGAAAATTTACTCAAAAAAAGTTACTTGCAAGCGTTTGGTGGACTAGTGCCGGTGTCGTACACTATAGCTTTCTTAAATCTGGTCAGACGATTACGGCTGATGTCTATTGTCAGCAACTGCAAACCATGATGGAAAAGCTCGCTGTTAAACAACCGAGACTTTTCAATCGCTCTACGCCACTGCTGCTTCAAGACAACGCTAGACCACACACGGCCCAACAGACGACTACCAAATTAGAGGAGCTTCAATTGCATTGTCTAAGACATCCACCGTACTCTCCGGACCTTGCTCCAACAGATTACCATTTTTTTCGAAATTTGGATAACTTCTTGCAAGGAAAAAAAATCAATTCCGATGAGGCAGTCCAAACCGCTTTCAAAGATTTCATTGATTCCCGTCCGAATGGTTTTTTTAGTAAAGGGATCAATGAACTACCTATAAGATGGCAAAAGTGTATAGATAGCAATGGTACATACTTTGATTAATAAAATATATTTTAATATGAAAAAATTGCCTTTATGTTCCTCCCATACAAAACGCCAATTTCATATGTAAGGACCTAATATGTTTTTTTCCTGGCATTGGGCGCGCTCTTAATGTTTGAATGATTTCATGTTTTGAAACGTTTGAATCGGAAAGGAGAAGAAGGCATGAAAATGCACTTATGACAAAATCGTGAGGAAATCGGTATGCTTGTCTCTACGACTACAAATTTGAATAGCAATTTTAACAAAAAAATGCATTTCAAAATTATTTAAAACAGACAAATAAATTACAAAATTACAAGTCAAATTAATAAAAAATAAATATGTCAAAAAGCCCTTTTCCCTTCTAAGGGGAGAAATTTCCAAAAAAATATAATGAGTATTTTAAAAAACCTGACATTTATGATACTTCACAGTTTCAACTTCATCGCTTCAAACTATTATTATTATTATTATTATTAGAGGAAAAATAAATAAAATAAATAATAATCTATAATATATAAATCTATACTTTGTTTAAATTTTGACTCAATAAAATTATAAACATTTTAGATTGCCCCGTTTGTAACCCTTTTATAGTAAGACTTTCTGTCTTACTATATATATGTCGGTGGAAGTACTGTCTGATACAGCGACCGGACGCAGTGTCAGCGGAAGTACTGTTGATAACAACGACCGAACGCAAGCGTGACGTCACAGCTGGTCATGCTTGGATGCGGCCGTTGGAGCGGGTGGGCATTCTACCTTTAGACCTAGTACCGAGCGGACGTGTCTCTTCGATTGTTTGAGTTTAGTTTAATTTTGTATGTTTTGATTCACCGTGATCGTGATTACATTTGCTCGGTGCTACCCACCATGTCGGAACCAGACGAAAATACTTGCTAACTCCTATAAACCAGCCTCCTGCGACATATATAACTTTCTGTGTATTTTACTACTAACCACAGTTTCGGTGTTAGTGATTATACCTAGCTACCTACTACCTATAACGTCAGTGGTAAATCGATTTTATATAATAAAGAAGATAATTAATAACCAAGTCTATTTTCAATTATAATTATATCGAAAATTCTCTCTTTGTTGTGTTTTCTCCAAGATTCACACAATAAAGTCCTTTGTCTTGTCGTATGTAGCTTATCTTTAAAAGCACTGAGCACATTGACGCACAAGTGCCAAAATTTGATGTGAAATAGTGTAACAAAGAGCAGAGAAAGGGATACGACCGAGATACGAATACGACCGCAAACTTTCGTAGCTAAAAGATTTATCAATTCGGATAATCGTCTGGCGATCCAGGCTAACGTGCCGTTCAATTTGATAAAACCCCATATCAGGAAATGACAGGGCAGCATTATCCTTACTTACATATAAAAATTCTAACTGAACACAGTGATCCTTAAAAATATTACTGAATAAACACAATTTGACTTTGACTTTCGGCATTTAGAGGTAAGATAACCAGTTCCTCAGGCTGTTGAGGATTACGGGTGAAGTGTGCCTCCACCTTCGGCCTTATCTTAACTTAATCCAGGTGAGAAGGCCAAGCGCTTCCCTGCCGTACAATAAATAAAAGTACTACTTAGTACCTTGGTATAAGGGACGTGACGGTTTCCTCACGATGTGCCTTACTTCATTATAAATAAAAAGTAGGTAAAATAATTCTGGAAACTATTGCATACTCCTATTGAAATAAAAACTTAATCAAAAGTAGTAAATGTTTCTATAAGAAGGTCATCGAATAAATCGATGTCTGAGAGAGAGTGGGTACTTAGGTATAAATAAAACTTTCTACCTACAAAGGATTGTCGCGATAAATCCGCAATTTTGTTTTGTAAAGCTTGTATTAAAAACTACAAACGTTTTTCTTGGAACGTCGCCATGTGATAGGTATCGGAAGGATTCTTCGTGTGAACCTTATCTTAAACAGTAATAAAACAGACAAAGGGAATGACACCAACCCTTCTGTATATCACCGAAAGTTGTAGTTCAGAGTTCACATCAATAGCCCATTAGTACCACAAGTATGCGGTTTGGTGAATTGCAGTAATGGTGTAGATAATATTCAGAAGAATGCTGCTGCCCTTCTCCGGGTGAAATCCCTTAGCTGGCTTTTAAGACATCCATGGGCTGAGCTGGTGGAGTCGCTTCTTAAACCGCGACAGCCACGTCAACAACAAGCTCAGAGCTCAAAACCAATTAATCACTAAATGTAACCAGTTCCATAATGATGAAATTTGTTAATGTTCATATCATGTGCATAAATTACATAATTTGAAACTCGCGAACACGATACAGACCGATGCTTTTCGAGTTATTACATTGATTTGTTCGGCCCTGGCATTCAACTAAATAATTTAAACAGCATCCAGATGCATCATTCATCGGTAATAAGGACCCCTTAGTGTCTTGGACAAGTTTCAATGGAACATGTTTGCCCAGCCTGCAAATCGATGATAAAGTAGTAACGAAAGCAAAATAAAATACGTATTCCTCTTTGAATAATACCTATATAAGTAATTAAAGATATGAAGCTCATCCATTGTAAATTTTGCTTTTATATTTCCGTTTTATTTTTTTTATATTTATTTTAATTTAGAATTAGTTTTTTAGTTAATGATTATTACCCAACCATGAAAAAGCACAATTTTACAAAGATATCTTTGTCGCCAATGGACCCGACACCGATATTGTCATGTTTTGCCCTTCAAACGACGAGTAAAGTACACCAGTCAAATCAATTTTCAGTTTGAGCTTCTGGATGAGACTAGTCTGGTCTGGATTTTTAATCAAATCTCATTGCGCCAATAGTACGAGACGTGGACATCGTAGCTCCGCCTACACGCACACTAAGAAAAATTGCATGCAACTGCAACACATCGAGAGCGGTGCTATCTCCTGTGATTTCTGATCTCCTGGTATGAAGATGTACGAACTATGCACTTACTGAATGCTGCGGGCTGCAACGATGCAGGATGAACGTGCAGTATTAGAAAATGCAGTAGTTTAAAAATCATGTAGTAGAAAAAACAAGAAAATGTAAAATTATTTATGTCTATGACAGTCGATAGATAGTATGTTTTTCAATGGTTATTTTTGGCAATATAAACAAGTACATTTTTTAAATTTTAATCTTAATTTTCGTTAGCTAGCAACCGAAACCGTTGATGATCGCCGTTTTTAGCTTCACATCATTGCCTAGGCTAGACTTATATTTAGGGTAAGTATAAGTAGACCATAATTCCATAACAGTCGAATCCAAAAATAGTGATGAAATAAATAGATAATATAAATAGAAAATGATCTAAAAATGTCACAGTTATTTTATTTTCATACCAAATTGTTTTAATTAGTGTACATAGTACAGATATCAAAATTTTAGGTCCTTACATATGAAATTGGCGTTTTGTCGTACTGGCCACTTTGATCTTAAATATCTCCTCTTTGGTTAGGAATTCCAAATTCAAATTTAAACAGCTATTTACTCATGCATTTGTGTTTCGAAAACCGTAATTCATTTGTTTTTTTCTCTTTTGCTTTTTTTTTCTGCGTCACTCATTTCACAAAATGGAAAACTTAAAATATCGCATTATTTACGAGTACGAGTTCCACCGTGGCACCAGTGCTGCAGAAACGGCTCGAAGGATTAATGATGTGTATGGTGGTGGTGTCGCAAAAGAAAACACGGTGCGTTTTTGGTTTCAACGCTTTCGTTCTGGAAATTTCGACCTGCAGAACAAGCCCCGTGGACGGCCGGAGACCAAGGTCGATAATGATGAATTGAAGGCTATTGTGGAAGCAGATCCATCGCAAACCACATCACAGTTAGCTGCAGGCTGCGGTGTTAGTGACAAAACCGTTTTAATCCACTTGAAGCAAATTGGGAAGGTGAAAAAGCTTGAAAGGTGGGTACCTCATGAATTGAGTGAAGCAAACCGACAAACGCGCGTCGACTGCTGCGTTACATTACTCAACCGGCACAATAATGAAGGAATTTTAAATCGGATCATTACATGTGATGAAAAGTGGATCCTGTACGATAATCGTAAACGCTCATCGCAATGGCTGAACCCTGGTGAACCAGCAAAATTTTGCCCCAAGCGAAAATTTACTCAAAAAAAGTTACTTGTAAGCGTTTGGTGGACTAGTGCCGGTGTCGTACACTATAGCTTTCTTAAATCTGGTCAGACGATTACGGCTGATGTCTATTGTCAGCAACTGCAAACCATGATGGAAAAGCTCGCTGTTAAACAAATTAAACACGGCCCAACAAACGACTACCAAATTAGAGGAGCTTCAATTGCATTGTCTAAGACATCCACCGTACTCTCCGGACCTTGCTCCAACAGATTACCATTTTTTTCGAAATTTGGATAACTTCTTGCAAGGAAAAAAAATCAATTCCGATGAGGCAGTCCAAACCGCTTTCAAAGATTTCATTGATTCCCGTCCGAATGGTTTTTTTAGTAAAGGGATCAATGAACTACCTATAAGATGGCAAAAGTGTATAGATAGCAATGGTACATACTTTGATTAATAAAATATATTTTAATATGAAAAAATTGCCTTTATGTTCCTCCCATACAAAACGCCAATTTCATATGTAAGGACCTAATACTAACGTACTATTACTAAGACCTTTTGAAAACCTTTTGAACCGTAATATGTAGCTGGTTAAAATATTTAGATAATACGGTTGTGGGTACTATGTATATACGTACAGTATAGGCGTGAGCCTTAGTACCTAAGGGTCTGGCCTTAGGTACTAAGGCTCGAACTATATTTAAAAAAAAAACGATATTTTGTTTGGATAACGAAATGAAAACTAACTTCACACGGAATCTTTAACATGCTGATGAACTATGTTGTTATTTCGGCCGATTTAGGTAAGATGGTGGTAGCTAGCGAGGCAGACATGAGACAAGTTTGTGTTTGGTTTGTTCTGGTGGTAGGATCAACCAAACTGAGCACAAATTTGTTCTCCCCTGGGGATCAAACACAAAACCGACTGGTTAGCAAGAATAATAAGTATGTAGATACTTACTCTCCGGCACTTTGATAATGATATATTGAACAATTGAGCTGGATTTGAAATGATTACAATGCTACGGAGAAACAGCTGTCTTCAACCACTTTATGTTCATATAACCCTGGTAGACATTGGAAAATATAGAAGAAACTTTGCGTGCTTGTTTAAAAAATATGAAAAACGCATTCACATGTAATGCGTTTGAAAAATTAAACAAGGCAAAGAGTTTTAAGCGTCATGCTTCGGCCTTTAAAGTCATGAAATATGGTACCTAAGTAGTATAACATTTTTCATTTGGTGCCTAGTTTGTAACTGGTTTGTTATCTGTGTGTAAATAATGTCCCGTAATATTTATTCATTTATTTATTTTATTTATTGATCTACTCGATGCCTTCATTTGAATAGTAAATGTATATACCTACTCAATAAGAAGACGTCAAATAAGATTGGTACAGTGCTCAGACGTGGTAGGTATAGCATAATATTGGTATTTATTAGATATCATTTCGAGGTCAAACAGTCATGTTTATTTGATCAACACTAACCTTGTGGTATCACTTTGAAATGCAACAATTTGCAACACAAGCTAAATTGTAAACTAACCCCAGGGAACAGAGATGAAATACGGTATCAATGTGTTTATAATCATACGTCGTTTTGGAGGCGCGCGATACCATAATCAATGTATCGCAATTCGAAATGTGAATTCATGTTCTCCTGGTAACTGGAGGCCGTACAATGTTGCAAGACTCATTCGATCTGTCTTTTAAAAGTTAGAGCTGACAATGTCTGTCTAGTGACAAACACTCTCTGCTTGTCACTGTACGGAGCCTGTCTATGGAGGAGAAAGGCCGAAGATGGGGTCAGTGGCGCACCTTGGTTAAGTACCTACGTCCAGATGTGGTCTGCAAAAGGTCATTGATGATAATTAAGATTGCCCAGTCCAATAAAAATTAAGCAAGAATTAGGATAGGTTAGGTTAGGTTACCTTGATTCAATCAGCTGTTTCGAGTTGACCATTTTTGTGGTTGCGTTATTTCACCGAATAATAAACGCATTTATTGCTAAGTAAAAATCATATGTGAACCTAGATAAGTACACATAAGATTTTAAGAATTCTGTAGGTTTTCTGAAAATTTGGATCTTGCGCACCATAACTAAGTAGCTACCTTTTAAGATCGTTTAATGTTAAAATTTATTCAATAAAATGTACAATTAAACTAACGATGCACAAAAGAATCAGTCAAATTACCTAAGGACCGTTAGAAACGGCCTACAGGTAACTCAACTGTTCCAGACCAGTACCAGACGGAAGCGTGCCCAAGATACTGGCTGCGTTGCCACGCTGAATAGCTATGCTAATTCGCTGGCCTAAATAAGAGCCAGCCCTTGGGTCACGGTTAAAATTTACATAAGTTCTAATGTTCTAACGTACATTCTAATGTACGTTTATAAGACACCTAAAACAAACTGTCTATTTTAGCAAGTTAGTCGACAGGGTCTAACTTTTATACAAGACAGATTATGCATATTAATAAATACCTCAAGATTAATTTTAGTAAGAAAGAACGATTGTCTTTACTTTGCATTGTAGATATATGGAGAGCGGAGAGCAGCTGTGCTTTGTCATTACATTTATTAGCTTCACTTGTAATTGTAACAAACAAGGTTATATAATCTTAGTAGTCAATTATTTTAACCTACGTCATTTGAAATGTTCATTTTGATGTCCACATTGAAGCTTTGTAGGGGTGAAATGGGGAAAAACGTTTGTAAATATTAATTATGGTCAACGATAACATACCCTATCATCAATTTCTTGAAAACCAACCACGTTGGGTACCTACTCAACTGTAGGTTTGCAAAGCTTTTCTTATAAATTGAATTTTGATTCGATTATTTAAAATTTACTACCAGTGGTTCTGTAAGAACAGTAGACCTCGTGAGCCCTTATAACCATGCAATAACCGATGCTTTCCTCTTTCACTTTTCCTTTAAGTCTTTTGAACAGATAAAAGTATAAGCTTTAGTGATTACTCGTGTTTCCCTGGTCATGGGAGGTCAAATCTGATGTCTACGAGTTGGTCTCGCACAGGCGGAGAGGACTAAGAAATTAATATATAATGCTTTATTGTAAGAACTTAATAAAAAAAACCTAGCATTGGCTAATAGTCTGCCTACGTAGACTTTTGAGTCAAATAGGCGTATAAGTTTTAGCGATTTAGATTCTGTTGTTCTTTTGATCTGAGGAGATTGAACCTAGTCGTCAAAAGCATTTTCGGCTAATATCTAAACTGAGACGCTTCGCTCGCTC
This sequence comes from Venusia cambrica, assembly GCA_951394065.1. Taxonomy (NCBI): domain Eukaryota; kingdom Metazoa; phylum Arthropoda; class Insecta; order Lepidoptera; family Geometridae; genus Venusia; species Venusia cambrica. The sequence continues at coordinate 16,348,261 of OX596034.1, forward strand.
GGTCAATAATGATCATACTTATTATATCTTTGTGTTGATGAAGTTTATCGACTTTTAGTAGAAAACATTCGCTATAACACCAAATTGAGCTGGGCATATATGGTATTGATAAACTTTGAAAAAGTGTAACAGCGCAGGGTCAGCTATTCAAATATAAATTTAACAAAAACTAGCCCAAATAAAGGGAATATGAACATCTACTTATTTTTCTTTAACATACTTATGATTTTTTTTCATATAACATGAAATTAATTATATAAATAAAAAGAACGCATTGCCGACCCTTTAAAAAATTCAAAACGCCTTTTTATAAAAACCCCATACTGTAGGTGGTTAGTGAGGGTAGGTTTGGTTGGTGGTAGGATTTTGTTTAAGTCCGCCTGGCTAACTACCATCTTACCTAAGTCTGTCGCCATTTTTTTTTTTCTTAAAAACTGTTGTGTCCTGGCATTTTTGTTGATTGAGGATTCCGGGTGAAAAGCGCTTCCACCTTCGGCTATAACAAAACTTGAAAATCAGATGAGATGAAGGTCAAGGATCTCGCAGTCGTAATATAAATGAAACCTGCGTAATATACATTTTCGTTTGATAGTAAGTACAATAATTTAATTCCATCATCATTTCAACATTCAGATTATAAATTCTAAATTATTTAATTCGTTTAAAATCAATTCAAATAAAAAAAAAAGTACAAAAACTGATGTAACGATTACCTATGTTCGTAAGAGTTTTTAAAAACGGTATCGCGAAAACTTTAAACTCTCTCCTCCGGAGAATCTGATTCCTAAAAATTTGCAAGTTGGATTAATTTTAATGTTATTAAGTACTCACAATAATCATAAATCATTGTATTATTAAGAGTGTAATATGTGGAGTATGTATTTGTGTGGTTTGTGTACTATTGTGGTGTGCCGAGTCTAACCACCAACCACCAATTATCAGACTTGAGCCTTTTCCAAAACCAAAAAGTTTCCCCTAATTTCCTTTTATAATAATTGCCAGGATACAAACAAACTGAATATGGCGACGGGCAGAGATTTATAATATGAATGAATAAAAAACATCATTAAAAGCTTTACTTTACTTTTTTCCTGATGCCTATATTTTAATCTTAATGGGCACAAATATAGGAATGTTTTTATCTGTTGGTTCTTTTGTAAATGAAGTACCTAACTTAGTAAGTAAGACCGATGTTCATACATACATCTACTTAAATAAATTGTATGTACTGACGACTGATTAACAGACAAATATTTTGTAGAAGCATACAATTAAGCACAAGTTTATAAGAGTCACTTTCCCGCCAGTTATCATATGTCGATGATGATGGAGTCGGCAGAACCCTTCAGGAACACGAAGTTGAATTCTCAATAAGTTGAAATCCCAAAATGTATAATTTTCCAGAACGTTGATTTATTTTGTTTCGCGAAATTCTGACAATGTTGTTAGAGTTTTGGCATACATATATTTTAAAACCGGCCGGCTGCCTGACGACCCTTCTTGGGAAAACTCGGTTGTATGGATAAGGATTAAGTCAATTTATTTAAATTGAGTGGATAAGGAGGGATGAGGAAGGACATATATAATTTATATATGTCCTTCAAATACATAATTTTATGGGCTGTAAAGAAATTATGATGATGATGATACAAGTACACGTATACAAGTTTACACTTATAGCCAGAATGCATCTTAGGAAAATTTCACTAAAGCCCAAACAATACTAGGTTAAATTGTTTTTTACGGAGTATCGGTGCACTGCCTACTTTCTAGCTTCATCATCAATACGCAATTTTGTTTACGGGGATGACATATTTTTACCAGTTATTTTGATATTAAACCCAAACTACTGTACCGATTTTGATGAAATGTCTATATATAGACCACCACGGAAGTACGACCTACCAAAAATAACAAGATTCATTAAAAGCAATTTCGAATTGGCGTAGTAATCGAGTAACAAACAAATAGAAAACATACAGCTGATTTGAGAACCTCCTGCTTTTTTTAATCTGTTAAAAATAAATCTTGATTGTAGACACGTTTGAAGACATTATCTTTAATTAATCTGTGAAATGAATGACATTACATTATCAATTACAGGTATTTGATTATTTGAGCCTTTTGGGGTGGAGACCTTGGGTCCGTGGGGAGCCGGTGCCCTCCGGGTTTTCAAAAATATTGCGGGGCTTTTGATTGAGGCGACACGTGACCCAAGGGCTGGCTCTTATGTAGGCCAGCGAATTAGCATAGCTATTCAGCGTGGCAATGCAGCCAGTGTCTTGGGCACGCTTCCGTCTGGTACTGGTCTGGAACAGTTGAGCTACCTATAGGCCGTTTGTAACGGTCCTTAGGTAATCTGACTGATTCCTTTGTACATAGTTAGTTTAATTGTACTTTTTATTGAATAAATGTTTAATTACAGGTAATGGCTTAAACTTAATTCTACATTTGTAGCTTTTCCCTGCAATTCCCTGGAATTGAAGATTTACAAGTCGCTAGAAATTACTTATACAGGGCGGAACATTTAGACCGGTCAGTAAGAGAAAGTCTGAAACTATAAATTATATGTTCTAAGAAACCATGTCATCGATTTTAGTAGCAGGAAAAACTGCATTCATTCATTTAAAAAAACTTGTACTCGACTCGGGAATCGAACCCGGACGTTTTGAAAAATAAAACTAAAAAAATCTAAAAACCATTTCTATTAAGATATCGATTGTATGGGTCTAAGAATATCTGTCTCATAGTTTCAGTATCTATCTAAATATCTATAAAAGTAGTAGATCTAAATGTTTCGCCCTGTAAACAGCAATGTGTATTCAATTCAAAGGAAGAGAAGATGTCTAGAAGTTTCCGAGCGAATAAATGATTAAGTAAGTTTTGTTATGAGATGCAGGATATTCCCGGACAAAGGCTCCCGGGGAGCTCCAACTCGATGCACGAACTTGTGCATATGAAACATGTACCCAGTGTACCATGTACCATGTGGGTCCAGAGCTTAAATTCAAGGAAATAAATGATATGCCTAAGCGCCATCGACATTTGAGGTACCACTTGAGTTCCTTCCAGTCGAACGTATTCCTACGATAGAACATGTATTACAGGTTCGTTTGATCTACTTGACTATCCACTATAAAAATCTGCGTGACTCTTGAGCCTCCAATATCAAATATATTAAAATATCATTCTAAAATATCGCTGGGCTATTCACAGACTGTCACCTCGATGGTTCCGTACCATGTGCTGTATTATTTAACTTTACTATGGGTACCCATATTCACACCTGTGGACTACCTCCTAGGGGTGTACCCTGGGCAACGGAATCGCGTGTTTTTGCTAACGGCTGCGGCTGAATGTTCAAAACACTTGTGGTAAATAGGAGCAGGAGCCTAACCACAACGTCTTATAGCGTTCTCTTTTTGATAATACATTAATTTGTCTCGTTTTTTCTACACTGGATAGATAGTCACCAAAACAAAGTAATATCATATAATATATAAGAATGCTCTAAGAGGTCGTGGTACCTCCCTGTAAAGGTCCACATAGCTACCACCCTCCTGCCGAAATCCAGCGCTAAACGGTTGGCTGTTTCGTCGGTGCGTGGGAGGATCAGTGCCTCTTGGGAAAGCTCGCTCTATCTTAGAACCAATCAAAAATCAAATTCAAAGACTGAAGGTTTTAACCTGTGGTGTGGTGGTTCACCCACCAGTGTTAGATCTAGAGGTCCCAGTGTTTTATTCTGTTTGTCCGCCCGCTAGCTACCACCACCTTATCTAAGTCTGTCGCCAGAACAATAATACTAAATTGTCGTGTTCCAGCATTTAGAAAGCCAGTTCCTCAGACATGAGAATTCCGGGTGAGGTGTGCATTCAAGAACAAGCGCTCCCCGCCGCATAACAAAAAAAGGTGAAGTTTTAACACATCAATTAGAAAAAATGTGTACAATATTAAATGCCACTAGGAATTTTACACAATCATCTAGCCCCAAACTAAACAAAGCATTAAATATTGTATATTACGGATGTTTTTTTTTTTTTTTAATTTGGAAGTGGGCTCGTCAGCTTAGCAGCAAGACTATATTTCTCAATGATGCCTCGTGTAGAGGCAAAACACGTGTCGATTAGATTTTTTTTTTCAAACGAATTTAGCAGATTTGTTACGTATTCTGCAAATAAACGCTGAAATCGATTAGCTATCTTATTTTTAAGTATTTCCCTACTAAAGAAATCGCTAAATATTATTTTTAATACGGGTTGACCGTATGATATAGTATATTTGTACATTTGTGCGGGTCTTATGTTTATGTATCTACTTATAGGTGTCTACACTTAGTGTTATATACTGGTTCATCTGGGCACAATGCATGACTATTTTGCCATGCATTTTTTGTTAAATTTAGGTTACCTGATAGGTAATAGGTGCCACGTATTTTACGCCTGTCCACGCAGGGTTCATTAGCCTTCTTTTATGTGGTCTCGCTCTATTTAAACTCGATTCGACTCGTTGAAAGGGTCTCAGCCAACTAAACTTTACGAATACATTATCGGCATTGGATTGAATTAATGCGCTACCTTCTTCCAACACCTAAGTAATGGTGAATCGTGAGCGCCGTCTCACCTGACGCCATCATTATTTTAATAAGAATCTCGAACCAGCGATTTACCTTCCAACATATATTTGCCTTCCTATTCATTTCAACGTTTCTACGTTTTGTATCTACTACGCCACCTTTGTCTTAATTATCGTTATGACTATGATAGAATATGATAATACGAAGGTATTGTTTGAAGATATACACATGTTTGATCATGAATCACCTTCATCTCACCTGGTAGCTATGATTAGGAACACAACAATTTAGAATTTTCGTAATGGCAACAGACTTAGGTAAGGTGTTGCCAGAACCGGAAGGGTCTTAAACTGGTGGGTGAACCACTAGTCCACCGAGCTGCTACCGTCATTTTAGAATCTGATATGACCTGTTTGCAGCCGGAACAAAATTTGCATGGCGATGCAAAATGATGGGTGTCTTGGGCACGCTTCCGTTTGGTACAGGACTGGAACAGTTGTAGACCGTTTATTACTGACCTAGGGCCTGACTGCTTTTCTTGTTCATAGTAAGTTTAATTAATTTAGGTAGGTACATAATACACAATAAATAAGTATTACAGGACATTAATTTCACAATCTATTCCCAAACCAAGCAAAGGTTGTAATATGTCTAGTAGATTAAGGATAGAATATTTTATATGTTTACATGTTTCTACATTTTAATTATTTTAGTTAGGTATATTATATATAGGTATAATAAATAAGTATTACAGGACATTAATTTCACACAGCGCAATATATTCCGAAACTAAGCAAAGGTTGTAATATGTGTACTAGATTACGGATAGAATATTTTATATGTCAACATATTTTACATATTCTTTGAATAAACATTATTTCCTATCATAAAACATAAATAAATTTACATTACATCCAATTCTTCTGTTTTTACTGAACTCTTTCTATATGGCTAAATAACTGATTTGATGTTTTCTTTTGTCTGCTTGAGTGTCCCTTGTTAGTTTAGATTTATAATCGGACCCGGAAGATGGCGCTGCGAATCATACGAGAAGACGGGAAATGTCCCGGGCATTCCACTAGTATATTATAATATTTCGAACGAGTACGAAGTTTTTCAACAGTCTGCTAGTATTTTTTCAGAAAATGACACTTTTCCATTTACTTTGACAAGGAATCTATCATTCCGATCCCATTCTGATAGCGTGCGGATTCCCTATTGGTTTATTTGCCATCTTTGTGATGATTTGCAAAAAATATTATTGTATCATCCGGTAAAAACAATGAGTTAAAAATTACATAACAAAACAGCGGCTAAGATGATGAGATTCCATGTCCTTTTGGAGCTGTCAGTATGCAAAAACAATTATTTATTGCGGACGCGGCCGCGAGAGCGTCCCAGGACTCGACTTCCGAGATGATTTATATTCGCGTAATATTTCGTAACTTTTGAATCATTTTTGTGTGAATTAGTTACTCTCATCTTACATTCGAAACATTTCATGGTTTGACTGATCATATCCGCCACCGGAACATATAGTTGCTGGTGGAGCAAATACACAATCTTACCGCAAAGCTCATATCATATCCACGAATATCACAGCATTCTGCCTCTCAACTTGAGGCATATATGTGTTAAGCCCCGTGTGCCCGTAATTTCACCAGCAGCCATGCCCTTCAAACCGAAACTCAGCAATGTTGCTTGGCGGCCGAAATAGGTGTCTTGGTAGTATTTTCCCGGACAATCAAATCAAAACTACCAGATTCTATACTAAGAACGGCCCCATGAAAATCGAACGTCACCGGATACATTCGAATTTCTGTTATTTTTGTATGGAAAAATGTGCAATCCGTCATCAGACACGTCATGTTTCGTGTTTCGTAAAAGGCATCCTGTGTAGCGAATTTCCAACACACGGAAAGTTTTCGGTCCGGAAACATCACTTTTCAACGTTATTCTCTCACCATTTCTGTAAATCTACTGTGGAAGTCTAGAATACCAGTGTCAAAATTTTGGAGTTAAGAATAACGTTTCCGGCATCTCTATCGAACCGATAAGGCTACCCGAATGTTTGAGAATAGCCAGCAGTAGAGAACTGGTTATATCGTTTAGGAAAAGTAAATAATTCATTCTTAGGAAACTGTGTGAGATTCTATAATAAGCTTCCTCAAAGCGCCACCAAACTCTCTGCTCGTAAATTCTAATTGTACATAAAAATAATATAATTAGAAGTGCCTTGTAGTAGGTTAGTTAGTGATTATATCGACGATAACAACGCGTGGCCCGATGTTACTATACAAGTCGATAGCAAAATGGTGATTTCTCAATGTTAACAAACTGCCCATTAGGTAGAGAGGTAATAACAAATGTTTTAAGATTAAGTATTTAGGTTTATGATGTATCTACTTAGAATAGTGTTTCTAAATGTTGGATGGATCATCAAAAAATTAACCAGCCCGAGGTTCTTGCCTTTCTCCTTGTGTGCTGGTCGCGATTCCGAACAGGCGGTATAGATTTGACGTTTCAAAATTATCCTAAAATATCTTCATGAATAAAGAAATTTTGACTTTGACTTTGATATCATTATCACGAGTAATTTTGTAAGTACCTACAGATACCTACTATTAGTTTTATTGATGCGCAGGCCAATAAAAATACCCGTGCGAAATCGCAGGCTATTGGTGTTAAAGCACAAAAATAACAAGCCAATAACCGATACAGCGATCGCAAATCGGTTTATATCTCGCGTGCAGAACGATACAAAACGAACAGTCAGGGGCTAAATCAGCAATCGGATTTATCGGCAGCTTTGAGTATCGTGAAAACTGCACTTCGGCGAGTGATACGGCATCGTGGGGAACTGGCAGTATGCCATGAACGCGCGTAGACTTGAGCTGCTGGTTGCTTTTAAATTAAAAAGCACATCACGCCAAGATCGGAGTCAAAAATTTTTCATATCACAGGGGCGTAGGGTCATGCTGTTGCATTTGAATGAAAACATGTTGTCCTCTGGTACTTTTAATCAAAATTTGGCTTCAGCTGATACACACCTCTGCTACGAGTTTTTATGTGCCAAAAGCCACTAGAACTAATTAGTTGTTCAAAGAACCTTGATCGAATGCAATGAAACTATAAACCCACGTCAAGAGCAGAAGAATTTACAACAAAAACGTTTGCCGGACAGGTAATAGTTGAACTCGTAATTGTCATTCTGGGTTCAGATTAAAAAAAATTGATGGATCACATCTATGAAATTGAATCCATGGGCATTTTTAGACTTTCCAATTATAAAGAAGCTCTCAATTTTATTTTACTAAAAAAACAGGCTTTTTCCCCTTCTAGGATTCACCTCTGATCTACTACTCAGAGCGTGGATCTTATGAGGATCACCTACTAGGGTGTATTCAAAGGCACGTCCAAACTTTTGTTCGGCTCATGCCCACGGTTTGCACGTGACAGGTTGCAAGCCGCTTAGCGGAATAGGTACTAGCCAGTGACATATCATTTTGGATGTTTGTTCCCAGGAACATGTAGGTTTCCTCACGACGTGACCTTCACCGTCAGAGCATGGGCTGGGCACATGCCCATGCTCGGACGGTGAAGGTCACGTCATCATCATTTGGTACACAACAAATGCGCACCTAAGCTTCCGAAAAGTCTGTTGGTGCACCCACTTCAACCCACAACCTCCGGATTGGAAAGCGGGCCCATACTCACTTAGCCACATAGCTCTTGTCTTTTTATATTTATTTTTATTTCCTGTGACATTTTTCCATTTGAAGGCAAATTACAGAGGATTTCGCATTAATCATAAAAAAATATAAATTTTGGGTTTAAGGTATTTCTATTATACCTACATTTATTGCCATAAACCTTTGGAATATAAATGCAATTTATCAACGTTTGCATTTTAAACATGCAAAATAAAAATCCGCCGTGATATGACATCGAAGTAAACCAGCAATATCTCGTAAAATTGAGTTTTCAAACTCGATAGAAATTTCTCAATTTCAGTTTTCCATTATAGTGTTCTGTGATATCAAGTTCGGACTCAAATTCAAGCAGTAGTAGTAGCAATACAAGCCTCAGCACAGTTGGTAGTAACTCTGCGCTGCAGGTTGTGGGTTCGATTCCCACCCAGTACAAAAATTTGTGTGATGAATGTTGATGTTTGTTCTGTGTTTGGGTATTGTATTATAAACCGGTCATGCCATGTAAAATCAAATTTACTATGACACTACTTCAAAGGACTAGTGTCATCGGAAATGATGTTTTACCCACGGCACTACTAGTAGTGCCTTGTAGTAGTGTCAAGGGAAACAAACGTATAGTAAGTATGTATGTACGAAAAAATACGTATCCAAGTGTTCTATCCGTAATCTAGTTCCCATATAACAAGCTATGCTTAGTTTGGGGCTAGATGACGCTGTCTGAAATTAATGTTCTGCAATGTTTATTTATTTTATTTATAGATAAAACTGGTACGTTCACGCAACATCAAAAAAAAATCGTTAGAGGCAAAACACTTGGTCTACTCATAGCTCCATTTTCATATAAGAGTGTCGAAGGAGCACTCATATCAATAAAATAACATCTACCTACTTAATTTAACTTCTATTACTCTAGTAATAACTAGTAGCTCTGTGAGCTGTCTCGCGAGTCTGTCTTTTCATAGCGTAAAACTGAATAAATGTTCACCCTAAAACGTAAAGCAGTTTTTTTTTTAATAGTCAAAGTCAAAGTCAAAGTCTGATGAAGACCGTTATCGACGCGGGGGAAGACTCGAGTAGACGCTATTTAATTGTAATCTTGATTTGTTTGTTGCTTCAGTCTCGAATCGAGGAGGAAACGGCTTACGGCCGTTTTTCCTTCTCGATTCGCAGAAGGAGTATCAGAGTTCTGATTTTGGTGATCAAAATTAAACTGCTCCAGAATTATTTCAGTCAGTCTTTGAGCCCGAGAAAGCGCAACGTATGAACAACCTACAGCAAGTTCTCTAGACCCGAGGTCGAACCTAGGTAATGTCAAACCCTGCGACTTATGTATCGTGACCGCCCATGCCAATATACGTAAGAGGAAACTGAGTCCTAGAACATGAAAGCTCTTTAGAACGCCAAGTTCAGGTGACAGCGGCGATAGGCACTGATCCCATTATGGTTGGGCCAGTGTTGTGGTCAAATCTGACCATTACTGCCAATGGGCGATCAGCTGGTGGTGCACGATTAGGTGGATATTTAGTTTGTGGTAAGCTCTGGATCTATTGAACCGGTGTTGATAATTATTTTACCAATAGAAATCCACATTCTTTGAGATTCATAGACTTATATCATATTAACGCGTATTAGTTTTGATTACGTACCGTAGTGAAACACTTATAATAAATGGAATATGTGTCACCTCCAAATCAAAACCAAAAATAGTTATATTCCGAAAACGAATGAAATTCCCTTGTAATTTGATGTCACAAAGAAAAGTGTTTTTTTTTCTTTATTCATTTTTCACCCCCTTACTTACCCTTTGAAGCTTATGGAATGAAACATTGCATCTTAATAAGGGTAACAAAAAAGTACTAGGGTATTTTTTAAATATTTTTAAAAATGGCTGAAATATGAAGTCTTTTATGTTTGAAACCCCCCCCATAACTCCACTCCGCCTATATGAAAAAAAAACAAAAACTGAATCGCCAAAAAAAATCTATGTACTTGAAGCCTGCTCACAAAATTTCAAGAGAATCGGTTGAGAAATGTGACCTGTAGAGGAGAACAACCGGATATCCGCCGGACATACAAAAGCATTTGGGTAATTCCCGCTCGTCCCCACGTTTCGTCCCCGATAGGGACCAACGGGAAATTTATTTCCCATTAGTCTCCATAGGGACCAGCGGGAACTTTTTCACTAGCGTTCGTCCCTCATGGGGCCAGCGGGAAGTTTATGTAGCGTTCGTCCCCACTAAATGATATATGATATTAGGATGAGGATAATTTAAAATAAAATCATACTACGTATTGTAATCAACTTTTATATTTTTTTTTTCCATTATTTTTTCTTTTTCTTTTCTTTATAGAACGACAGCGTTTGGCCTTCAACTTACTTGAGGAAAGTTAATGTTTAGGTCGAAGTTTAATAATATTTTGAGACAAACTTTTTTTTTTCAAGTAAAAAATGTATTTAAAAAAAATGTTAAGATTTTTTTTTTAAATAATTTTTACTACAAAAAAACTAGTTTAATATACATTTTTATAAATATTTTTTAACAAAATATTAACATTATTAAAACTGTTTCAAAATTATAGTACCTAACTATAGAAGCACACACTGAAGAAACCTAAAACACGTGCTCATTATAATAACTATAAATAAATGTTTCAGAACATTAATTTTACACAGCGCCATCTAGTCCCAAACTAAGCAAAGCTTGTAATGAGGGAACTTGAATACGGATATAATACTTAATACATTTTTAACTATGGATAAAATTATAAAGGACTTATATAAAATATCAGCCAGTAATCTTAGCATGGTATGATAACTTAAATGTGTACATTTGAAATCAAGTTTTGATATTTTTTTATTGAATAATATACATCAAACTTAATAATATTGTTTTGTTAGTACCTAGTTACAAACACAAACCAGATAAAAGTAATAACACACGGCTTATATAGCTTTAAATAAGGTAACTGCCACGCCAAAACAAAAAACACGTTTCAAAAACCATCTTAAACTACTATTGGTACTTACCGCATTGCATTCCTAAGCCTTTGAGTTACAGGAAATGGTAAGTAGCTGGTAGATTGGCAAACAGAAGTAATAATCTAAGTAATTTAGTCAGTGGCTCACGTGTAATTGATTCATTAATAAGTACACAAAAATAATAATGTGGGATAAGTACGATGTCTAAAGTGATGAGTAGTATCCGAACAGTATTGAGCGAGTGTATCGAGTGATCTGATTTCCACAATAATAAGAATATCCACAAATACAAAACAATTAACTGTGTGCTGCGACTTGTCGTAATCTTAATATTTTAGTGGGGACGACCGGGAAGTCTTATTCCCGTTTGTCCCCACATGTTATTACATGGGGACCAAAGCATTTTTGTCGAAGCTGAAATAGAGACCCTCGCGCTTCGCGCTCGCTCGGTCAGTTATTTATTTTCTACCACATAATAATAGTTCACGGTTGAACTATTTTTATTATGATCCTCGATACAGGCCTAGCCTAGTGAAGAAATCATTGAAATTTGTATTTGTAATTAACTTTTGTAAAACTACAACAAACTGCCCTAGATATTTAAGCATGTTTAGAACTTATGTTAGTTTTCGATTAAACTTAAGTGTAGTTTTGCTGAAATAAATCATTTTAACCTTTACCTTTTCACCTTGATGAACCGTGCGTTACTGCATGCGCTGTATTTTTTTGTTTAGAGGTAAATTTGAGTCTAAAAAAGATGCCAGCGTATTTAGATTTTGCTTTTCATTCATCTTTATGCTGTGAAACACCAAGCAGGCCGCACGATCTTATACTGATTCCTTCATCGCACGCCTCTAGGGAAATATCGGCAGTGGGATCAAAAACATTTATCTTCGTCATAAGATTAAACGAACCTCCTTCCTATCTACTGACTACCAGCCAATAATTACATGAAATACGGTTAACTTTGAGGTCATTGTACAGATATTTACCACTACATGGATATACCGTTTGATTGCAAGTAGGTATAATCAGATCATTACAGTTGGGTAATAAAGCGAACGCTTTGAACAGGTTGGTTTGATCTTGACTTGTAAAAAAATCAGCTTAATATCAAAGCTTTTGTAGAAATAAATATTTTTCCATCCCAATTTTCAAAAACTAATAAATTTAGTGACATTCAAATCGGATAATCCGTTCGAGAGGTATGCCGTCACAAGCATTGCCATATATATACACATACATACATATTTTTTTAGAGTGGTTCGGCTCTTGACCTCCCAACTTACATAGGGAAGGATGAAATAAATATGATAGGAATTAGCTTATAAACTCTCTTTTCGAATGCAACCCAAACATTGTATGTAACTGGAAAAACGTAGGTACCTAAAATTCAGATTTAGAGAAATGCTTACTACATTACTTGATATAATGATCATTATTGTATATCATTAAGGTTTTTTTAATTCTAACAATCAATTTATTTAATAAAATGTACAATTAAACTAACTATGTATAAAGGAATCAGTCGGATTACCTAAGGACTGATACAAATGGCCTATAATAGTTAACACAACTGTTCCAGACGATGATTCCATGCAGATATCGTAACGCGGGCGCGTTAAGACACGATTGGTCATAGTTAATAATGGCGCAGTACCAGACGGAAGCTTGCCCAAGACACTGGCTGCATTGCCACGCCAAATAGCTATGCTGATTCGCTGGCCTAAATAAGAGCAAGCCCTTGGATCACGTGTCGCCTATCATTAAGTAGGTAAATATATAATACGGCACAAATAACTAATGACTCTGAGAAGGAGGCAATAAGATTGTGTTTTTCACCATGAAGTTAATATTTAGGTGATTGTTCTTGTGTTCGTCACATTTCCTTTCTAACTCCATCAGGCTCTTTCAAAATTATTTAATTTGGCAATTACCCAACAAAGCTTAATACTAATTACGGACGTCCTTGGCGCGGATCTAAAACATTCATTACCGAGTGACTACATAGCCGCTTTATTCCGTAAATTCAACGCTTACAAAAAATAAACATTTTTTATTTGCGCCCTACTGAACTTTGTTCAAGCAAGATACATACCTATAGGTAGAGGTAGAGGTAGATAAGCTATTTATAAAACTGTAAAAAATTAGGCCTTGCCCCTATTACCTGTCTATCCTATCTATTACCTGTGATCTCAAAAATATAATCATTTTAAAAACATTAACGTTATATCAAGATTTTATTTTTTTATGTGATTTTCAAGAAATTTTGATGTATGAAACAAAAACGACTGATCGGATTGAGCTAAAACTTTGCACATAGGTAGGTTACTCTGGACAGGGATGGAGATACGGGCTACCTATCATCCCAATCAGTTCCCATGAGATGAGAACAAACATCGCCATACAGGATCCGAAAGGGCTGTCATTTTTGTATCGAAAAACGTGCAATCCGTCACCGGATCCGTCATGTTTCGTTCCATTTTGTTAATTCACGCAAAAACTACTAATCAGTTTGACTTGAAACATTACACAATATTATAATAGAACAGGATAAACACAAAACTTTTTATCTGGGTTCGTCCACCGTTGTCAGATCCAGAGGTCCCGGGTTCGATCCCCAGGGTCTCCCCTAGGAATCAAACACGTACCCGTACAATATTGTGCTTAAACAGAATCCTACCTAATTTTGTTTAAGTCGGCCTGGCTAGCTACCACCGTCTTATCTAACGGTGGAAAGTGACCAACAAGGGTGTAGTTTGCCCTAGTGCACACGAGTTGAGAATAGTACTTTCTTCCGAGGGATACATCGCACGATAACAGCACGTTAAAAATGTATTTTCATTGACTCACATAAATACACGTACAACAGTAGCGATGTGCATACTGCCACATTAAAAAAAATACCTATGTTACTTTCTATATAACTATTACTTGCCGCTAGGTTGGTATTGATGAGTTTTTTTTTTCTGAAAATGTCAACACCAAAAAGTTTTTACTTCAAGATTACATTTAGTAAGCTATATTTTTTAAATTTCGAACACAGCACTTCTAGTACAATGTTGTACTATTCTAGATGTGGTTATAATATGATAAGTTGCTCAACAAACGCCTGAAACAAATAAAAATATTTCTGAAAAAATATTAATAGTTCATAGTTGATTACATCAGACTCGTTTCTAATACAAACAGCCATAATGTAAGTGTACTTAGTTTTATAAGCTTCAAAGCACAAGCTTCAAAGAGAAAGCTCTCTGAAGTAAATAAAGATTAGTCGTGCACAAGCACATACGCCCTCTCGTATACCTACGCTCTCTCTCTACGGTCGCTCTCGAGACTGAAAAATTGACTTCTGACGTGTCTAGTGCGAGTTTCATACTTGCTCAATACCTGCTCGAACGCGTATAGAAATGAAATTAAAGAATAATAAAGAAATACACATACACTTCCAAGTGGCTTAATTTTTGAACTGTTTACATTTATCATTCAAAAACTGGTAAAAATAATAACAGATTTTGAATTAGATCGACCATAGTATATTTCGGTATGCACTAGATTAGACTTTTTCATACTAAACTAAATAGAGAAATTCAATTGCTTTCGAAATATACACAGGCTTTTATAGGTTTTCTTGAAAAAACAAGAGAAATCGATGTTTTTGTGGTATGTGGTAAGCAAGCGGCCATCTTTTTCGCGCGCATGTGGAACGGAAAAGTGACCAGTGGTCAGGAGGTGCAACAATCAACAGGTTAAGTACTTAAAACATAAGTTATAGCATTGATGGCTCATCATCTCCTAGTGGCTTATGACTTATAACTTATGACTCTCCCGCACAACGACGGCCTTTGGCGCCGGACTTCGGATGGATCTTTTTTTACCGATTCTGTGGTCTAGTTGTTCTCTTACCGGTGTCAGATCCAGAGTTCTCGGGTTCAATCCCCAGGGGGAGTAAAATATTGTGCTTGGAATGTTGATGCCTTTGTTAAGGTCCGCTTGGCTAGCTACCACCATCTTATCTTTTTTTTTTTTTATTGTACGACGGGTAAGCACTTGGCCTTCATCTCACCTGGTAACAAGTTGAGATAAGGCCGAAGGTGGAGGCGCACTTCACCCGGAATCCTCAACAAACTGAGGAACTGGCTATCTTACCTCTGAATGCCGGAACACAACAATTTTAGAATTGTTATTATGGCGACAGAATTAGGTAAGATGGTGGTAGCTAGCCAGGCGGACTAAACAAAGTCCTACCACCAACCAAACCAAGCACAATATATTGTACTCCCTTTGGGGATCGAACCCGGGACCTCTGGATCTGAAATCGGTGGCTTGAACCACTAGACCACAGAGGCGGTTAATTCTGCCGCAATTACAACAATTGTTTAATTGTTGTGTTCCGGGATTTAGAGGTAAGATAGCCAGTTGCTCAGTTTGATGAAGAATCGGGTGAAGTGCGCTTCCACCTTTGGCCTTATAGTAACTTGAAAATCAGGTAAAAAAATGGATCAAAGCCGGTGATTCCGTTGTCTAGGGTAGATCTTAAATCTTAAAAGTAATAGCTATTTTCTTTGGTCATTGTTGCGGCTGAAGGTATTATAAGCGCCTTGTTTTATTTGTGTCATATCGGTACTCTACATTTTGAGCAAGGCTCAACCCAAATGTATCAAATAATTATTGTTTTCTGTTATGATTGTTTACTTTATATGTGATCTGTGTGGGTTATAAGATGGTTGTCATGTGAGTGGCGGTCGCGGTTTAAGAATCGACCCTTCCAACTCAGCCCACGGATGTCGTGAAACTCTATTGATGTTGTCTCGTTCACTTCTGCTGTTTAGGATTACATGTTTTAGAATGTATTTAATATTTTCTTTTTGTTAATATATAAATAGTACTTTAGTACAACACCTTGTCTGCTCTTAGCTATCCTTTCCATCCGAAGTTACCTCTGAATGCCGGAACACAACAATTTTAGAATTGTTATTATGGCGACAGAATTAGGTAAGATGGTGGTAGCTAGCCAGGCGGACTAAACAAAGTCCTACCACCAACCAAACCAAGCACAATATATTGTACTCCCTTTGGGGATCGAACCCGGGACCTCTGGATCTGAAATCGGTGGCTTGAACCACTAGACCACAGAGGCGGTTAATTCTGCCGCAATTACAACAATTGTTTAATTGTTGTGTTCCGGGATTTAGAGGTAAGATAGCCAGTTGCTCAGTTTGATGAAGAATCGGGTGAAGTGCGCTTCCACCTTTGGCCTTATAGTAACTTGAAAATCAGGTAAAAAAATGGATCAAAGCCGGTGATTCCGTTGTCTAGGGTAGATCTTAAATCTTAAAAGTAATAGCTATTTTCTTTGGTCATTGTTGCGGCTGAAGGTATTATAAGCGCCTTGTTTTATTTGTGTCATATCGGTACTCTACATTTTGAGCAAGGCTCAACCCAAATGTATCAAATAATTATTGTTTTCTGTTATGATTGTTTACTTTATATGTGATCTGTGTGGGTTATAAGATGGTTGTCATGTGAGTGGCGGTCGCGGTTTAAGAATCGACCCTTCCAACTCAGCCCACGGATGTCGTGAAACTCTATTGATGTTGTCTCGTTCACTTCTGCTGTTTAGGATTACATGTTTTAGAATGTATTTAATATTTTCTTTTTGTTAATATATAAATAGTACTTTAGTACAACACCTTGTCTGCTCTTAGCTATCCTTTCCATCCGAAGTTCGCTTTTAGCGATAAGGCCCATTGTACCTATTAGTTTAAGTGTTTTTCTTTGTTTGTCTTTTTATTATTATTTCTTGGTGTACAATAAAGAGTTTATCTATCTATCTATCTATGTACCTAGAAGAAAGGCAGCAGTTTCCTCCTGTGCATTATCTACACCTTTAGTGCGATCACCGACCCGCCTGCTAAGCGTGGTGATTATGGCAAAACTCTCGCTTTGGAGGAGGTTCTGTCCAGCAGTGGACACTGATGGGCTGTTGATGTGATGTGATCTAAATGGATGTGAAGAAGTACCTTGGAGGATTTTAATATAAAAAGTACCCTTCACGCGAAAAGCAACTTGTTTTATTACATTGGTTATGAAATGTTGTTTATTCAACTAAGTCTCAACTCAGAACTTAAGTCAAGCTGATTGAAGCGGATTTCTAGGAGAGACAGATATTTTTTTCGTGTAATATGTAACATTAGAATGCAAAACAATGTCCGGACATTCATAATAATACATACAATGCAATGTAGTCTCATTTCATTTGGGAGTTGGGCAAGCGTTCGGTTAATTAATTTGCGCCCCTGGGTATTGAAGAACCGCATAATCTGGAATGTAATAATATTCAGCCGTTTAAAAATCAATGTATTGTAGGTTTTCTTTACAAAACCCCACCTTGGTTACAGTTTGTCATGTACTAACAGAATATAGAATATGACATTGCATTGTATCCGGCAATTTATCTCGACTTCGGAAACCGCAGACAAAAAATAATCTAACCGATAGAGCATAATATCAACATAATATGAACATAATAATATACACATACAATATCTAAAATTGAGAGTTGAAAATGTATAATTCATTCAGGAATAAATATTTATAACGCCAATAAGAACGATGACGAACTTGTATTGAGGTTTGGGTTCCTATACCTTTTTCGTATTATGTTGCATTGCGTTTTGGATTATAATTTGCTTTTTAAAATGTTTTAATAAGTGGTTAATGGCTCTTGCTCGTTGAAAGAGTGTCATTTTAACCTAGTGTAGCGGGTAAAAAAGCCATTATTCAAAAAGTATATATATAATTTTGTAAATGGAACTGAAATGACTGCGCTACTACGCTATGTGTTCTTTGTGTAATGAGATTTTTTTTAATTTTTTAAGTTTTATTTTTTTCTCGCAATCAAACTGATAGTAGAGTATTTGTCTCGGACCAAAAACATCCATTAATACCGAGTATTAATAGGTGTTTTTATCTTTTGTATAACTATTCTACTATTGTAATCTTCATCTTCTATTTTGCGCCATTGGAGTAACCAATCGTTGGTAGTAAAGCATTCTGATTGTGGCTACAATACTAAGAAATTAATCAGTACACAGGTATGAGTTTTCACGACCGCCCTCTGAGGCAATAATCTAAACGGTAATGAAAAATGTTGTAAGGAGTCACGGACTCGATTATGTTTTTTTTTCCAAACCAAAACCAAGTCAAACTCCTATATACAGCAAAATAACATAAAATAATAATTCAATTTCAAGAAAGATGACCGCACCGCACCTTCAATATTGGAAAATATGGAGATACACGTAATGATGCCGCAAAAGTTCGAGAAATATTTCATTTCAATACGGCAAAGTACTTGAAGATATGCTACGACTTCTATTTCAAACCGCATAGCTACGAATAGAGTCGCATAGATCTACATTCAGTTGTTTATCGATCTGCCTAGAGGATAACAGAGGTAGCACATTATTTTCGTTACAAAATTGCATATTAAAAATTGTAAAAATAAAAATAAATAAACACAAATTAGTACTTGGTACTTGACAAATTAATGGAATTCATCGTGGTGATGTTCAGAAGATAGCCGTGGCCGATGCCACCTTTTTTTTACGAGAGGAAATCTGTTCGCAGACGCACCGAGGAATGCGAAAGGGTAGAGTCACTAAACTAAAACCACCCTTGTGGCTGGTCTCGACTTGATGCATGTCGAGGGGCTCCAACAACTCTTTATAGAACATTTCGGTGCCCCCTCGCATATCGTATTTTATACTTATTGGGGCGTGATTTTTCAGTGGTCAGGTTGTAGGTTTTGAGCTTACTTTTTATTAAATAATGTTAAGGTTACTATTTCGTGATAAACTATATAATCGACTATTACGGCAACACCATGCCTTTAGAGGCATGGTGTAGAGGCTATTTATCTCTGTAGTACTTTATACAACAGAGACAAATAGACGTAATAATATGTGTTATATCGTGAAAAAAAATGGCGGAATCAGAAGAATATTGATGATGGTGGATGAATCGTGATATCAGCAGAACGACATAAATCAACATTCCAAAAACTGCAGAAGATTTTCGATAATATTTACTATTAATTATGTTAAAATATTATTATCATTCTTACCTAATTATCCATTCATTAAATAAGAATCAGCCTCATTGTTTTTACAAAAAAGGGTAAACAAAGAGAAACTCACTATTTCCAACTTTAAATATTTCAAAATACAATTGCTTTTCATAGAAACATAAAATAATACTTATGCCAGGTGTAATAATTTGTTTTCCTAATTCTTTTATAAAAAATATCAGCTGATTTTGCAAAACAACAATTTAAAAATGTTGTTATATGGCGACAGAATTATGTAAGATGGTGACAGAATCATGTAAGATGGTGATAGGGCGGACTTTAATAAAGTCCTAACACGAAGCACAATGATGTACTCCCCTTGGAGATCGAACCCGGCACTTCTGGATCTGATACCGGTGGGCGAACCACTAGACCACATAGGTGGTTTGATAATTTGTCTGTTAGTTTTTGTAGAAAAACTCAAATTTCGACGAAAAACGACCACGAAAAAAAAACGTGAACGAAAATATACACAGGGTATGCAGCTGTCATTAGTGAGTCAAAATGGCCCCAAGGCGATTCGGCCATGGTATACCTATAGTTTTAAATAAAATTGGGTCAATTGCTAATCAAGAGATTATTAAGCGTAATTAGAAATTGATTGTCGTTGCGCACTTTTGACAACTGGGGCAGTTTTTGAGATATTGGGGTGAAAATAAATTCAATGTTTGCCTTAAAATTTTAAACAATCGTGTGTGGCCAAGAGTGTATATGCCCGCCTTACGATTCGGAGATTGTGGGTGCAAATACAGTCGTGCACCAATTAACTTTTTGGTTTTTCGGAAGTTTATGTGGGCATTTGAAACACGCACAAGCTCTAAAGGCGAAGGTCACATAGATGGTGAGGAAACCGGCATGTACCTAGACCATAAGTCTGGATCATAATGTGTCAATTGCTAGTATTGGGCTTGTAACCTGTCGCGTACCTATGGAAGATTTGTTAGCTGTCGGTCCAATAAGCAGTTCATTTCGAGGTTCCTCAGCAGTCCGTCACTACGCAGTTCGTCCATTTGGTGACTACAATACAACTGACAAACTAATATTACTTTACTTAATAACAGTATTGCTAAAACATTACGATATCGCAGAAAGCACATTTTCAGTAATAGCGTCAAAAATACCCACCAATTGTCATAGCTAAAATTGAATATATCAATATTTCTTAAAAAAAATACAGTCCCATCAATATAAGCGGATACTAAAAGAAGTGCAAAAAAGAGTTCCACTACACAAGCTTTTAAGAAACATATTTCAAATAAATAATAAAATTAATGGTCCATAGGCACCCAGTTACACGAAATATTTGTTGTGCGAAATGCTTGTTGGACCAAATGCGTGTTACGTAATTTGTGCTGGTCAAAATGCCTATTGGACGAAGTGCGTGTTGGGCCAAACACGTGTTGGACGAAATGCGAATTTAAATTCCATTTGGACGAGCTGCTTATTGGACCGACAGCTAACAAATCCTATGGAATACTAGCAACATGCAATCCGCGGACACTTTTAAAACCAGGAGTACCACGGCCAATGATTTTGGTTCACTTTTCAAGGAATTATTTTATTCTACCCTCCAACTATGACGGATTATCGGTGCAATGATGTTTTGCTCAAGACATTGCAAAACATCATTCATCAACGACGAGATTCATCAGCAACGAGAGAGATAGATAAAATGAGTGAATACACCATATTTCACCTGGTAAGGTGAGTAAGGTGTAAAATGGTGTATTGAAGGCACACTATTATAGAAGTGTTAAAGTTTAACTTTATTGTGAGAATCTCCGTGATTAAATACGCAACACATACCAAACACCGATATCAGTTCTGGGCAAACTATTACTATCTGAATAAATCTAGCAGCATTGCTGTTCCAGTTTGAAGGGTATGGTTTCTGGTCAAATTACGGGCACGCCAGGCTTAACACGGTTATGCCTCAAGTTGACGGGCGCAATAAATAAATCATTTAATAACTAATTAATAACTAAAAACAGGATATTAGGATATTATTATTTTACATAGCGCCATCTAGTCCCAACAATACAACACCCAAACACAGAACAAACATCAATATTCATCCTACCCACAACCTACAGCGCGGAAGGTAACTACCAACTGAGCTGTGAGGCTATGTTCTTTGTGGATGTGTAACGCAGTAAGGGGTTGTTATAGGCAAGAGATGCACTCAACATAAAGTGGGCTATGTGGATGTTCGTCTCACACAAAAAAATGAATAAAAAATATGAAAAATGTTACTATATAAAAAAACACAATTTGAAGCGACCTATAAATAACGGGGTAAAAAATTCAAAAAAAATCCTCACAAATACACACACTCAACCTCGGTCACACACCTGGATGATCATGTTAATTTTTTTTTATTATTATTTCAGGACATTAATTTAACACTGCATAAGATTATCTATCTAGCTATCTTCTATCTATCTATCTATCTATACTTATAATAAAATCGTAGAAAAGCTGTGTCTGTACATTTAATATTGAATAAAAAAAAATGATGCTACCTACTGAAAACAAGCAGCTGAGCTTAAAAATACAGTTTTTAGAATTTTTGTTTGTTTGTCTGTTTGTTTGTGCACGCGTATTTCCACAGCGGCTACTTCGATTTATATGTGGTTTTCGATTATGTGTTCTGTATGGTTCAGGGCAGGATCTGACGATCGGTTTTTTCAAAAAGATATGTACATTAAAAAGTTGTTTTGACTTTTAATCATTTTGGTGTTATACATGCATATATTATTTATTAATGATTGGATTTTGATAAATTACACAAATAATGCTAACCCAATTATTGCACAATCTACCATTGACAACTTCATCGAAATCGGTTCAGTACTTTCGGAGATTCGCGTGGTGAAATAGAAGTTTTCAGCATGACGCGTGTAATGTAAACACACTTTAAACTTCTGTGCTTACTCTAAGAAGTACTACGAGTGATGCGTTCAATTGGAGATTTAAATTTTAACCAAAAATGTATTATTTGTAGTTGTAAAAGGTATGCAAAATCGTAAAAGGTATGTAATATCGAACATGAAAAATTCAGAGTTGCTGTGTATTGTTGTACCTACGTTTGGCAACGGAACATCACGGTACATAATTCTGAAGGTAGTGTTTACCTTGGCAGTCCATAAATGTCAGTTCATCATCATCAACTGTTATTCGCTTGCCCGTATCCCTCATCATATAGGTGGGGTGAGTATCATCATCATCATCATTATCATCATCGTAAACTAAAAAAGTTTGTCGTTATCACCATGCTGGGCAGGCGGGTGGTTAGTCGTACTGATATCGTTAAGTTCCTAGATATATACTACTCCTGCCATCTCTTCTCATTTCATTACTTCTGCATCGCGTTTGCCTTAAAGGTGGTGCTACTGATTCTGTGAGCAAAGGCATGTAAAACTATTTTTTTAACTCGACCATGCACTGGCCTTGCTCTGAACAGAACGAACGTCATTACTACGGTACGTAAAAGTAGGTACTAGAGATAGTATGACCAATTTATGTTTGATGTCGTGCTTAGGTTTTCGTGTCATAATCATAGCCCAAAAAAGTAGCACTGCATGACATGGGCCACGCTTGGCAAGCGATTCGGTAATCGCAGTGTTGGTATATATAGTAGGTGATCCTCATAATATCCATAATAGTGATCAGAGGTTAATAATTTCTTGCATGTGAACGTGTAGGCCGTTGCCACTGCGCTTATACGTATTAATTTTAATAGAAGCCTATAAATTATATGAAACCTGATATTCTGGCATCATTTAAGGATTTTTTAAATGTAAACATCATCAAATTCGAAACATCCTCATCATCATCTTCACTCAAAAAGTATTACTACAGAACTCTATGACAACCGTGGGAGGCAGATTTCTTTTTCGTACCATGCTCTTGACCTCTAGATTTGCACAGACAAGGATAAGGTCTAATACGTTGGAGTGAACCCACCCGACCCTGATTGAACTACCTATTTGAGTGTATGCTGCCACTGATCTCTCAACTCTCAAGTCTCAACGAGTGTGACTGGGGGATTTGCCATAACCACCACGCTTGGCAGGCGAGTTGATAATGGCAGTATATTTGTGTTTATTACTAAAGAGTATGTTGCCCAGATGGGCAACATACTCTTTAGTCTTTCTTCGTTCTTTAGTCTTTTGGGAGATCCCAACAAGAGTAATGGCCATTATCGTCACGCTTAACAGGTGAGTAGGTGATCACAGTATTGGTGTCAGGTTGGTCCTTAGATGGATGGAAGCTGCTGCTCGCCCATTGTATAAAATCCCTTAGTCGAATCTAATGACTCAAGGAGCAATAAGTCCCTTTGCTAGGAACGTATAATATTCTTTACCGCGCTGCTGCCGCCACTAACTAGAAACTTTGCATTATATAGGTAATATTTAATGTCTGTGATGTAAAGTCTCACTTCGTTTTTCTGAGGAGTAGGCAGGAGAGATCCAAGTTTACATAATAAATATGTATTTACGGCGTCCTATGTTATGTGCAAGTGAAACGGCACTGGTACAGCTAATAATAAATATGTTAATAATAACCGCTCATAAGAGAGCTGTGTTCTGAGGAATCAAGAAAAGCTGAATTCATCTCTTTTGCCTATTGTAAACCTAAGCCTAAGTGTTCCCTAATCTATGTTAAAATGGCCATGTATGATAATGTAAGTAAATAAGCAATAAATGTTTTTTTTGTAATCATTATCGTCAATCTAATCGAATAAAACAAATTTACTATTTCAGAAAAAAGGGCTAGACGAGGCTCCTGATCAGTCCTAGATAAAAGTCCAAGAATCGGCCGGCCCACCAGTTCGCAAACGTGAGATATGCGGGTTCGTGCCAGCAATAAGGTGGACGGGTAGGGTAGGTAATAGGTGAGCAAGAGTTTTTTCGGTATATTGCGGCTCAGCTTCATTAGACATTGTGTGGTTTTAGTGGTTTTTTTAGGTATAGGTTCTTGAATTGCCTAATCTTCTTCGGGAATTGGCTGTGTTTAGTTCAGTTCAGAAATTCATCAAGAAAATAAATGATATTAATATTCAACAATAACTTTGTTGTAATTATTTGTTATATTTTACAGCGGGGAGGTTCTTGCCCTTCATCTCACCTGATTTTCAAGTTATGATAGGGCCGAAGTCGCCATACAGCCAACATTTATTTAGATAACTGTTGTTATGGCGACATAATTAGGTAAGATGGTGGTAGCTGGCCAGGTGGACTTAAACAAAATCCTACCACCAACCAAACCAAGCACAGTTTTGTACTCCCCCTGGGGATTAAACTCGTGACCTCTGGGTCTGACACCGGTGTGCGAACCAGTAGACCATAGAGGCAACCTATTGCGACCAACCTATTATTATTTTATTATTATATAATGGTAAACCTATTGTTTACCATTGATACTGAAGTTAACCCGAACTGAGATATCATGATTTCTGGTTTATGACGGAGATTATATCTCAAATAGAACGTAATTAACAAACGATAAAAGTGTGCTTTCATACCTTTCTCAACTTACTTATGCACTTTTTTCTCGAACTCTCTTTACTCACCTGAGCGTTCGAGGCTCTCTCGTGTTATGTAATAAGTAACAAAGGTTGATGTCGTTTTGAAAAGTGCTCTCTAAACCGTTACCTTAGTAGTCGTAGCTTAATCTACCCCTCCAGGCCACAGATATCGTAAGAGTCAGCCAAAGGGCTTCACGAAAAATGCAGCAGCATTCTTCTGTGTGTAAACTAAACATTAACTGTGAACACCAATCTGTCTGCCAAACGTGATGATTATGGCCAAACCTTATAGTTTTAGAGTGGTGAAAATAATGTGTTGATGATGTGGGATTGAGTGAAAAGCAAAAAATATATAGACAAATGAAATTTCTCAAAAACTACCCCTTTTGTGAAAAAAATCCTATTGATAAGTATAAGTGTAATACTCGTACATATTGAATGGACCGGATCGACCATTCAAAAGATTTGAGTGAAATCTTTTATTTCTTTTCACCTTTAATGTCTCAAAAACGACCCCACTTATCAAAATTTGCCCGCGACAAACAATTTTTATTTAAAATCTGACATCAACCTTTTGATGAGTGTAAGGAGAGGTAACTTAATGACACATTGCATGCTGACCACCTACTATGACGTACGGTCGGTGCTTTGGTGCTTTGGCCTGAAGCTAGAAAGAGCCAGAATGGCTTTGCATAGAGTGATAGAGTGCGTTGTTAACACGAGGGAGTAAAGAGGGTAAAGAGAGATTGGGAAAAAGTATGCTCAGAGTAAATTGTAATGAAAGCTATCAACACTCCCCTACAAATGATAAGGGAATGTCAATAGGTTTCTTTTTAACTAACTTAAAAAAAAAGAAAAGATTCTCTACTCGTCGGAATCTTTTTTTATGTAGGTATGTATGTACAGAGCCTCAAGACGAAAGTCTTCAATCAGTGTGTGTTGCCAGTGATGACCTATGGATCTGAGACGTGGTCGCTAACCATATTTCATTTCATTTCATTTCATACCATTTCGGCCTCGTAAACAAGTTCAAAGAGACAGATATGCTTGGAGTTTCAACGTGATAAAATATTAAATGTGGACATCCGTAGAAGAACCTTAGTCACACCAGAATAAGCGAGCTGAAGTGGAGATAAAAGTTCTTGCGTTTTGTCCGCGATTAATCGCGAAACGGAATGTGAGAAGACCCCCATGGACCGACGACATTGTGGTGGTCGCAGGGAGTCGATGGATGAAGGAGGCTCAGTTGCTTATTGTTCCGTTGGTTGGGGGAGGCCTATTTTCAGCAGTGGACGTGTGTGGTATATGATGATGAGGTGTGTATTACTCGAAGACGCCTATACCGATTTGGATAAATATTTTTTTGTTTTGTTTGTAAGGGTATACTTCCGAGGTGGTCTCATCGTCATCAGGTCAGGATCTGATGATGGAATCCTGGAGAAATCGAGGGAACTCTTCAAGTGTGGTGGTTAGTTAAATTATTTCCTAACCGTTACACTAGTGTGACAGAGCAGTGTGAAGATGAGTCGGGCGCGAAATATTATAGGTACACTAGAAGCGGTTCTTAGTGTGTGTTACCCCAAAAGTAAGGAAAAACGGACACCTTTATCAGGTCAGGATCTGATGATGGGATCCTGGAGAAACAAGGAACTCTTCAAATATTAAAGGCACACATGCAGCGATTCGGGTATTTTAGGTTGTACTACCTACCTCAATTCCTTGCTTCCTAAATACTTTCATTGAAGTCGGTTTTCTTTATATTTGAAAACGTTATTGTTGTGTGAAAATCTCAGTGGTTAACCTAACACAAACCAGTGATCACGAGATCTCAGTTCCGGGCAAACTACTAGTTATATTTTCACGAATTTCAGCTAACAATAAGCGCATAAGCAAACTATATCGTAGCTAATTTACCAAAAACGATTTCGTAGTATCTACCCCACACATTCACCTTAAAGGGCCTTACGTGACACCTCGCGTAATAGACAGAATCAATTTCGGCATCGACAACGACACAGGACCCATACAAGATCAGATAATAACCTTCATAATCTAACGGACGGACGGGTCGTTGCATATTCGTTATCGATATTGTTCATTATGACCCAAGTTGGTGACAGCATTGGCTTACACATTGTTAGGAACGAATGAATGAATATTCATTATTTATTGTTTCTGTTGTTTATTTATTATGATCTATTTCCTAACTATATTTGGGGCTAGATGGTATTGTGCTAAATGTCCTGTAATATTTATTTCCCACTTTTATTTATTTCGATGTGCCGTGGCGACTAACTCAACCCATGGATGTCGTAAAAGCCGACTGAGGGATCTCACCACAAGGCAGGCAGCAGCTTCCTTCTGTGTATTAATAATAATTATCAATATTATAATTAGACATTAATTTCTCACAGCGCCATCTAGACCCAAACTACCCAAAGCTTGTTATATAGGAACTACATTTTATATATTTTATACTGTATTGTACACACTTTTGCTGCGATCAATAATCCGCCCGCCAGCATTGGAGGAGGCTCTGTCTAGCAGTGGATACTAATAGGCTGTTGGTGTAATATTTAATTATCTAATGTAACTTCTTATGTATCACCTGTACATATCGCCCGGGATTTTGTTCCCATTATCCGTTGGAATTTCCCTTCAAAGTACGCTACAGAAAGGCTCACCTGTAAAGATCCTCTGCCTTGTGTTGTGCATTGATTTTCAGTCAGTCTGCTGCACGACGATTTTATGTAGGTTTTTTTTTAATGTACGACGGGGAAGCGCTTGGCTTTCATCTCACCTGGTTACAAGTTGAGATAAGGCCGAAGGTGGACGTGGACTTCACCCGGAATCCCAACAAACTGATGAACTGACTATCTTACCTCTAAATGCCGGAACACAACACATTTTCAGAATTGTATATAAATGTTACATATACAATTCTAAAAAAATATATATAAATATATATTTACTTGTCCGTAAATTGTCCTGTTTCGTCAGTTATATCGTAGACAGATATTATTTGACCTTTAAACTCGCTCGTAGACTTATCTAATTATGTGCTCTCTCAATAACTCAGATCTTCGCAAAAAGTTTGGATCTCGCGAATCGAAGCAGTCCGTGGTCTGCTAATGAGATAAACATCGAACAATTTACTTGACTAGTTACAGGGTGTACCTACCACGTTTTAAGTTTCATAAATAAATCTGATTTGTGTACTTATAAGCTATTTCTTATTGGTGGACGTGTTGAATACTAGTCATACGAACGGCTTTTTTGTATGAATTTTATACAGCGCCATCTGGCCCCAAACAAAGCAATTTTATTTTATTTTATTTATTCGGAGTACAAACAGTTTTATACACCTTATAAATAAACTTAGACTATAACTTTTAATCATTTAAGTGTATACGCGAGGGTATAAAAACTAAGAAAGACTGCTTGCTTGCATAGGAGAAGTTTAGGTACAGTTCTATCATGTTGCTAGGCACAAAGAAATGAACGAAGAACTACTAACTATTAAAAAAAAAATCAAGACAGGAACTGATAGATGTGGAGAAAAAAAACATACAATACAAAAAAAGAGAAAAATAATATTAACTAATAACACAATTATTAACGCATCACACCAGCGCTTTTTCAGGAGTTTGTTAACTCTGTGAGCTCTTAAGTCAAATAAATCGAAGCGTGTCATATGGGAACTAGATTACAGATAGAAAACTTACATATGTTGTTCCACGGCGTTAATAGGTAAGATAGCCAGTTCCTCAGTCAGTTGAGGATTCCTATCATACTTTGGCACCAGGTGAGATGAAGGCCAAGCGCTTTTCCGTCTTTCAACTACTACTACCATCTACTACGAATTATAGTACAGTTAGTGCTTATTTATTATATAGTAAGAAGTACTAACTGGTCGAATCTTGTATACAAGATTCCATTTAGTACACCATAGACCATTTAGTACTTAATTTAGTAACCATAAAAATGAAAGCGGAAGCAAAATAGATAGTATATCAGATCAGACAAATATTTAAAAAAAAAAAAAGATTTTAAAAGAAATCTCTTCACCTCGAAGCTTTTCTGGGCAAAAACGAGGTCTGCAAGCCTTCCTGAAAATGCCTACGTTCTTTTTTTAAGTATTATTATAATTATGATACTTCAAATCTTATTAAAGTTGATAAACAGACGCATAATAAGTGTATATTATGAATGATGTTTGGTAGCGCTTAGTCCTAAGTAAGTTGATATTCTATTTAGAATGCAAGGTGCGTCTGTAGATTCTAGATAGATATATGTGTATACTATCTATACTTTACATAAAACAGTAACGGGTCAAAATCTGTACATTAAATGAATATTTTAATTTCAAGTGCAGGAAACACTATTATCGATACTGAAGCCACAACATTTGTTTTATTTTAATTTTTGACTGTCTGACTGCCTATTTATTGAACGCACAATACGGTGAAACTAATGGATGGATTTGAATGAAACTTCGTACAATTATTATTGATATCATTAGCAAGGATCATGTCAACTTATTGTTTCCCCTCACCTCCTCTGAAAGGGTGGAAGGGGGTTAAAATTTGTTTGTAACTTTTTACTGGATTTGGTATACAAACTAGTGTGAATATTTGTTATAGTAAGTGACAATGTACCTAATTATCATTTATTGAAAATGTTCCCGCTCCAGTACACGTAATGCAGGTTTGCAAAGATTTTTAAAATAAGTCAAAATATGCATAGAATAAGCAAAGTAATGAACTATTTGTTTCTGATAATCATCGTTTTAAAGGCTTTAAAATAAACCAACCCATAAAAAATGTTTACTATTACGCGCGAGGGGTCTTATCTAGATGGTTTTTCATACATTCGCATGTTGGTGGTTGGTTGACACGAAATATATAATCGGAATATGGAAAAACAGTGGTCATGGTATGAAAACTATATTTTTTTCTTTTGAAATGGGTGAGCGCTTGAATTAAGTATAATATTAGTGCTTCGCCATGCACCACCTGATACTTCGTTTATCGATGATACCTAATTTGACTCAGATGTTTCTCAGTGATTATATTTATGTAGGTAATAAAACAATAAAATAAAATAATTATTGATTTTTCACAACAATATATGTTCTCTCTTTAAGGTTTGACATTAAAAGATTCAAGGCTTTGTCGTTAATTCGGTTACATTTCAGTTTGAAAATCAATGTTTCGTAATTTACGCTGTCGAATGCCTTGAAAGGAGCACAGAAGATATACAGAAAATACCAATAGCATCCACACTAAACAAAACATGTTGGATTTTTATTTTCCTGCAAAGAGAACTAATCTATTAAAATAATGTCGCAAGCTTTCCATATAAGTATTTTGCACTTTTGATGTAGAAATAAAAGTTTATAAATATAACGAAGTTGCAGGCTGTATGGAACCTTTGCCAGTCAGCAAAATATCGATAAGTGCAATCGATAATGGTAAGTTTCTAAATGTCAAAAGTGAGATTAAATAACAGTAATTGACGTTTTTGTTATTCTTTTAAATTGTATACCTATGCATTCAGAGTATTATTGGGATAAAGTACTAAATTTTTTCCAATCCATTTATGTACAAAGCTTTTATAGCAGTTCTAAAACATTGCATCTAGATAGCTGACCATTCCAATCGTACTTACATGTGAAACGTATAATTCTGAGTGTTATCTTTTTCAGATGCGTTACATCATTACTAATAGAAACGGTTTTATTTAGAGTTGGTTGAACTCTTGAACTCGCTACTTACACAGGCAGGTATGAAACTACACCACGTTGTTTGAATCTTGGTACCAAACTTTTTTGGGGTCCTTAATACCAAGATTCAATGATAAATCAAATAAATTCATTCAATTCAAGGTTGTTTTAGTACCTGTAGATTAGTTTTTGAATAATCCAAATTGGACATTCTATTCAAAAGATATCATAAATAAAAAAAATGTTTTCGAGTTTCAGTGATCACAAGAAACCTCCACTGCAGATGATGAGCGTTCGTCAAAGGAGTGCTAGAACTATAATTATCATGCTTGGCAGGCAGATCGGTGATGTTAGAGTTGATGTAAGGAACTCGGGTACCCTGAAAATCATTATGGTCCAGTAGTTTTGCTGTTAGAGGCGACTAAGGGAGAGAGGACCAGGTGGACAATTCTGTTATTTTTTAGGAAATAATCATAGTGGCACCAGCATTGGTTGATCATTATGATTGTTGTTATTTTGGTATTCTGCTAAATTTTCAATGCCATGGTTTATCTCTGCCTATGACTTCCAATGACAATGGTTTGGCCGGTGTAGCCAACGCATCTAAATCTCAATATTACGCGCGAGATGGACCTTATATTACAAAGACAATTGAAAAGTTAAACTTGTCAACGTCATGTTAACTCACAAGTCAATACCTATCGTTAGGATATTAGTGTTCTGTGATACCTATGCAAAACAAACAAATATTTTCTTTGTTTATTATTTCAACTCTTTTCTCTCGAGAATTCTGATACTTATATCTGAAGAACCATAGCTCTACTAAGGCTTACACAAATTGCATATTGAAGCCCTCTTTGACTTCCGAGAGTGCCACGAGTCTAGGAAGTGGCCACACAAGAATTGGCGCTTGGTCACGTCCACAGGAGCAAGGGCCACAATTTCTCAAAAAGCTAGCTTTGGGCAGCTTGTGCTGATACTTCTGACAGACAGGCTCGGTCAACTTACGAGTATTATGGAGCAAAAGGTTAGTGAGTAAAACATACTTCATTACTTACATACATTTAATACGTATTTTCTATGCTTTATTCAATAAAAATTGCAGAAATAAATAAACTTCTATGATGGTGATGTTATTTATTACTCTCAAGATACATAATTATCTTTTCAGAAACGACAACGATGTCGACGTCGGCGGGTGATATCTACTTCTGACTCCAAATAAGGTTTTCGGAGACACGACGCGTTGCACAGCATTTCCCTGCAATAATTTTAAATCAAGTTAATTCAAATAACAAGAAGAATATGAACGCTGCATACCGTTTTCTCTGCAATAGAGTAAAATGAAACTGGAACCGTCTACCTTAAGAAGTTATTACCGTCACCTCTGTATATATTACCTAATAGTACATATTTACTTGTATAAATGATTAAAATATATTTATACATTTGAATTTAATTTCTCCTGTCCATCACCTGTCCACAATATCCTGCTGCAATGCTCCACCTGTTAAGAGCTCTGGGTTAACCCCAAATAATCTCCAGTGCTTAGCATTGGCTTTCAATTCTTCTTCAATCTGTAGAAATGTAATTCTTTATTGGGGCTTCAATGTTTGTGCTTGGTAGTGCAGTATATTGCTCGATAAATTGTATGATTTGTAGCTACACCAACTTAGCAAACTCGAGAACAGAGAATGTTTCATTACTTACCTGGCTTTGTATCACTGAGATCTCATCACAGCGGCATTCCCTTGGGATATACTGATTGATCTTTGAGTAGATCTCCTTTGGTCTCGTCGAGATCTCGAAAAGGGTCCAGCGTACTTTGCGCAACAGCCCAACAATGTCGACGATGTCAGCGCTAGCAAAGCCGACGTTGCTGATACCTAATATTAGCATAATAGCCTTTTGTCTGTACATATTATAAAACTTA
The DNA here is from genome assembly GCA_951394065.1 of Venusia cambrica. Taxonomy (NCBI): domain Eukaryota; kingdom Metazoa; phylum Arthropoda; class Insecta; order Lepidoptera; family Geometridae; genus Venusia; species Venusia cambrica. The sequence continues at coordinate 16,380,846 of OX596034.1, forward strand.
TTTCTCGTATATTTGCCCGTGCTATGACATTACGATATACAAATATACAGATAATACTAAACACTACGTAAGAAGAGACGGGACCCCATACAAAAAAACCGAGGCTACCTAAAAAACAATATTCGCCTTTAAAATTCTACCTTTCTTCATACATAATGCTTTATATGACATCGCGATACCCTACAATAATATACGTAAAAAGCAACCTCTGCACTCTGATACCATTATGACTAATTCATTGACAAAATAACGATTGGAAGAGTTGTCAAAAAATAGCAGAATACCAAATTTTGCCCACTATCGCTAGCGATTGCTATGCCATTGATTAGCAGAATATGAAAAGTTGACTCTCTTTTTTCAATGATCGTCAAAGTCAATTCAATGACAGTCATAGAAAATAGATTGGGTTAGTAGAATACCAAAAGGCATCAATGATGGCCATTCTGCGATGAAATCATTGTCATTGTGAAACAATTGATTTAGTAGAATTGGGCCCCAGGAGATGGGTAACAGCTACTTCTTGAGTACATACTAAGTTATAGCTTTTTATGCCAGATGTGGTAATTATGATTATTATATATTAGGACACTTCAGCCATTTTACATAAGAGTAGGAATAAACTAACAGTGGATATTCAGGTACGAGTGGGTGTTTATGGTATGTGAGTAAGTTATGTGATAAAGCAAATAGACCAAAGTGTAACATTGATTTTGCAACATCATTTTACATTCTTGGGTGGGGGTGGCGTATGGGCTTCACTCTGTTATAGCTCATCGGCTTTGTAATTTCACACTATATTCTCCACATTCAATTACTTTTCCATTAGTAGAAAACATCTAGCCATAACTTGGGATCATCCCGATAGTGATAAACTTTGAAAAAGAGCGCGGGGTCAGATAGTCTAAAATATAATGACATATCTAGATCATCATTATTTACGATTTCAGGGCTGGGGCCCGATTCTACTAAATCAATTGTTTCACAATGACAATGATTTCATCGCAGAATGGCTATCATTGATGCCTTTTGGTATTCTACTAACCCAATCTATTTTCTATGACTGTCATTGAATTGACTTTGACGATCATTGAAAAAAGAGAGTCAAATTTTCGTATTCTGCTAATCAATGACATAGTAATCTCTAGCGATAGTGGACAAAATTTGGTATTCTGCTATTTTTTGACAACTCTTCTAATCGTAATTTCGTCAATGAATTAGTCATAATGGTATCAGAGTGCAAAGGTTGCTTTTTACGTATATTGTTGCAGGGTATCGCGATGTCATACAAAAAACTATGTATGAAACAAGGCAGAATTTTAAAGGCGAATATTGTTATCTCACTCACTTTCTAGGTAGCCTCGGTTTTTTTTTGTGGGGTCCCGTCTCTTCTTATGTAGTATTTAGTATTATCTTTGTATATCTTATTGTCATAGCACGGATAAATATATTAAGTTTTATAATTTGTACAGACAAAAGGCTATTTTATAAAATATATTATAAAATGACATTATCCGTCGAGCTTTTACCAGTGTCAATGTGCCAGCCGTTCTTGAACCGAATGGTCTGTTACGTGATGATGGTAAGCGGCCCGACGGTATGACTCTTGTCCCTTGGGAAATGAGTAGGCCTTAGGTGTGGGACGCTACCTGCGTCGACACCCTAGCGCCATCTCATCTGCCTGGGACATCAGTTAGGGCTGGTGCGGTGGCTGATTCGGCCGAGGATCACAAAAGGCGCAAATATAGTGGTCTCCACAGAGCTTACCTATTTGAGCCTTTTGGGGTGGAGACCTTGGGTCCGTGGGGAGCCGGTGCCCTCCGGGTTTTCAAAAATATTGCGGGGCTTTTGATTGAGGCGACACGTGACCCAAGGGCTGGCTCTTATTTAGGCCAGCGAATTAGCATAGCTATTCAGCGTGGCAATGCAGCCAGTGTCTTGGGCACGCTTCCGTCTGGTACTGGTCTGGAACAGTTGAGTTACCTATAGGCCGTTTGTAACGGTCCTTAGGTAATCTGACTGATTCCTTTGTACATAGTTAGTTTAATTGTACTTTTTATTGAATAAAGGCTATTATGCTAATATTATGAATCAGCAACGTCGGTTTTGCTAGCGCTGACATAGTCGACATCGTTGGGCTGTTTCGCAAAGCACGGTGGACCCTTTTCGAGATCTCTACGAGACGAAAGGAGATCTAGTCAAGGATCAATCAGTATATCCAAAGGGAACGCCGTTGCCGTGAAGGGATCTCGGTTATACAAAGGCAGGTAAGTAATGAAACATTCTTTGTTCTCGAATTTTCTAAGTTGGCTGCACTACCTTTCACAAACATTGAAGCCCCAATAAAGAATTACAACTTCTACAGATTGAAGAAGAATTGAAAGCCAATGCTAAGCACTGGAGATTATTTGGGGTTAACCCAGAGCTCTTAACAGGTGGAGCATTGCAGCAGGATATTGTGGACAGGTGATGGACAGTAGAAATAAAATGCAAATGTATAAATATAATTGAAACATTTACTTATGTAAATATGTCCTATTAGGTAATACATACAGAGGTGACGGTCACAACTTTTTTATGTAGACGGTTCAAATTTCGTTTTACTCTATTGCAGAGAAAACGGTATGCAGCGTTCATGTTCTTCTTGTTATTTGAATTAACTTGATTTAAAATTATTGCAGGGCAACGCGTCGCGATTCCAAAGACCTTATTTGGTGTCAGAAGTAGATATCACCCGCCGACGTCAATATCGTTGTCGTTTCTGAAAAGATAATTATGTATCTTGAGAGTAATAAATAACATCACCACCATAGAAGTGTATTTACTTCCGCAATCTTTATTAAATACCTATTAAATGTATGGAAGTTATGAAGTATGTTTTACTCACTAACCTTTTGCGCCATAATACTCATCAGTTGATCGAGCCTGTCAGGAGCTTCAGCACAAGCTGCCCAAAGCTAGCTTGAGAAATTGTGGCCCTTGCTCCTGTGGACATGACCAAGCGCCAACTCACGTGTGGTCACTTTCTAGAGTCGTGGCACTCTAGGAAATCAAAGAGAGCTTCAATATGCTACAACTACATGTGTTACACATACATGTGTAAGCCTTAGTAGAGCTGTGGTTCTTCAGATATATCCTGAATTCTCTAGAGAAAAGAGTTGAAATAATAAACAAAGAAAATATTTGTTTGTTTTGCATAGGTATTGATTTGTAAGTTAACATGACGTTGACAACTTTAACTTTTAAAAGGCTATTGTCTATATAATATAAGGTCCATCTCGCGCGTTATATTGTGATTTAGATGCGTTGGCTACACCGGCCAAACCTTGTCATTGAAAATTTAGCAGAATACCAAAATAAGAACAATCTTAATGATCAACCATTATCATGGTGTCACTATGATTATTTCATAGAAAATAGCAGAATTGCCGACTTTCGCACTTTGCTGACTTTTGCATTATTCAATACAAGTAATAGCGGAGACTCTAATCCCGCGCTAGTGTCGGACGGACGGTTTTGTTTATTTATTCACTAGCAATAAAAAATATATCAACAATTAAACTTACTATGTAGCTACAAGGGAGGCAGTCGGATCAACTGTTCCAGACCAGTACCAGAGGGAGGCGTGCACAAGACACTGGCTGCATTGCCACGATTAACAATAATTGTTATGCTAAATCGCTGGCCTAAATGAGAACCGGCCCTTGGGTTTCGTGTGTAGTTAAAATTCAATACGTGTCAGGTTGCAAGCCCATCGGCATTTAGGAGAATGTGACACATGCCATTTGGATTGTTTGGTCCTACGGACATGCAGGTTTCCTCGAGATGTGGTCCAATGCGCGAAAATATAATACTAGATTTGAACCCACAGCCAGTCGGCTTCGGGTCAGAAGGTGGGTCCATACACGTCTTGGCCAAACAGCTCATTTCTGAATGTGATTATTGTTATGGGTGAGTTCGGTTTAACTAATGGTTTTTACCTACGACAAACTTATAACTGATGACGCAGGCTTATACATTTGTAGTTACACCCGTGTAGTCGATAGATCACCGACCCCGCCCATTCTAACGTAATGATCAAATGAACGGAAAATTGTAGAGCAGAGTCGAATACGAGGGTGATTGGCTCTCGTGTCATGTTTCAGTGCAAATGGAAATGATACGTTGAAAATATGTAAATCGAATTAATTATAGCTATTAATTATATCGAGAATCGTGTATCAGTTGACTAGATATGTGTATCTATGTAAGTAGTACCTACCACATGATCTAAACCACCTATATACAATGATATATGATTCTCAATACAATTAATAGCTATATATGTATATTATTTTAATATTTTCAACGTATCACTTCCATGTGCACTGAAACATGACACGAGAACCAACCGCGAACAAACATGAAACTTCAAACATCGACAAAATATTGATCTAGACAAATATTTTGGCTATGTTCGATGATTTTAAGCATCTACCTTTGCTAGTGGTACTTCCTAGCAAACTATTCGCCGTGGTTATTGGCTTCAATTTAAACTAACTTTGTTTCTCTTATGATCTTATTATAAAATAGGCAACACTATAGAGTGAAGTTGCTTCAAATAACCAGGTTCAAAAAAAAAACTTTTCTTATAGAGTTGAGCTAATTGCCATTCGTTTTTCCTGCCCTTATCATTCTTTTACGGGGTTAATACAATATGTTCTTCTCTTCCAATTTTCTTTGGCACAGTCAAATGAGCATACACTCTTCTCACATGTATATCGTCACTCACACAATCCATTCATCTTATTCCCTACTCCAACGGCCATCTATATTCATACCTAACATTATTTTAGTTACATGTGATAGAGACAGCTTCTCATGATTGTCAAATGTGAATTACAGCCGCAGCAAATATTCACTGCTCTGTGCAGTGAGTGGTGTGATTTGTTCTCGCTCTGTCAATATATTACAAAGCCGGTTAACGAAGATCACGCTAATAAGCACCCGGTATCAAACAATCGGGTCGGTGATGCAGTGGCCATTAATTCCGTAATACCGAGAAATACTGTGAAATGTTATCTAATTAATATAATAGAACATATACATGTATATAGCAGGTATGATCAATAAATAGGTTACCAAGTAACTACAGTTCATATTATTTCTATTAAATTTATGCCTACAACGTGAAGGGACGTTTCCTTGTAACGTTGAGGAAATGACGCCATTTTGCAACATAAGTTTGTAATATCTAATTATCATGTCACGGAAGTCAAATGAAATCTAGTATTACTTGTTTCTTTAACTTCTTTGGTCTAGTGGTTTAACCCACCGATTTCAGATCCAGAGGTCCCGGGTTCGATCCCCAGGGGGGTACAATATTGTGCTTGGTTTGGTTGGTGGTAGGACTATGTTTAAGTCTGCCTGAATAATACTTTGTCATTTTAATAAAAAAAGACGTGAAAGATAGTTATTAATTACTAACATAAATAATTTGAAGGACCATTGATTAAAGTAAACCTAGACTCATTGAATTTAGAAGTCCAGATTTATTTTTTTCTTTGATTTAATTTACAACGTTTATTAAAGAGATTTGATCCTCTATGATTAAAACTAACGATCGATGCCCTAAAAGTACAGGATGGTAAATTTAAAATTTTTAGTCAGTTCGATTCCCGGCTGTAGCAAATGAAATTTATAAATAATTGAATGCAGTTTTCTTTCTATTTCCAAATAAAGGAATGTTTTCGTTGAGTAAAATTTTCTATCTCCAGTATTTAAAGTAATTTCCCTTCAGGTGAGTAAAATCACGGTCCACTTACTGAATTTGACTGCTGCTAAAACAATCTTATGTTAGAAGCGTATTACAATGTTTGAGCATTATTCTGGCGCAGAAATTGTATCGGATTCTGTCAAAATATCGGTAATAGGGTAAAGAACATTTTAATAATGTTTATATAATTTTCTTATGAAAGATACTCTCACCGATTGATTTATCTGTAAAGGTGTTTGCAAATAATAGCAATTTCAAAATTAAAACCGAATACAACGAAGAATAATACAATTTCGTGTACCTGGATGCCGTATTTTTCCAATTATTTCGATCACAGATGGACGGACAGACAGACAAGACGAGTAATTAAATTCACATGTCAATTATCACAAATAATACATAAAAATGTAACACAAACATTTAATTCATTTCACTCATACATTCATCTCGTTAAACCTCAGACACTCGTACATGATCGCCTTCCATCCATCAGCAAACACATCGTAATCTGGGTTTGCGTCCAGCAGCGCATTGAGTGCAGTCAGGGGGAGCGGGGGGGAGCGCGGGGGGTGGGAGACTGAGCACGAGCAACAGTACGGCATCGTGGCACAGCGAACAGTATGTGTGCCCTATTGCGAGAGTAGTTCATTCACATAAGGCTTATCAGCTCGCTATGGATGTCTGGGGCATCTATTTTCCCATGGACAATTTTCAGCATAGTTGCCAGTTGATCACTCCCTCTTCTTACTTCTAAACAATTATAACCTAAATTACCCATGAGAAATTTGGTTGGGTACATGTACGGGTAATACGTGGGTAATACCCAATATAAAGGCCACTATAAAGGCGCTGGTACAGGAAGCGGAGGAATGCCTTTTGCACCTTTTCAAGCAGGCGAGCGTATGTACTCTCGTGTGGGTGCCAGACGCACGAACTAGCCTCCAGGTTACTGCGGACCAAGGCGCTGAAAATTAGCTTTATCACATGGGTGCCCTAAAACTCGCGGGAGATTTGAAGAGTTGACCTGATGACTATGGGACCACCTGTGAAGTATACCCTTTCAATCAAACGACGAATTCCAAATCGTACCAGGCGTCTTTGAGAAATCGGGGAAATAAACAAAGAATTCAAAATAAAAGGTTGTAGTTGAGAACCTCCTTTTTTGTCAGTTAATAAACATTTTAAAGCCCTCCTGAACCAAGAAAAATACTTTACTGTCTAGTGTTTGAAAGTCGTAATAAAGATTAACCCAGTTTCCATGAACATCTAACTCGTTAAAACATTGTTGCATAGGGTAGTTTCTCTCTCGCTAACAAGATCCTGTGATTGGAGAATATTCTAGCTAGGCCTTCGTTGATTTTCCGATATCAATGTGTTTTCGTGTAACACAAGACATATTAGAACAGAATTTCAGTTTCATAGCACGTTTCAGTTTAGTTTGCCGAAACATTTCTTGCTGTTTGCAGACTGATGAATCATTTCTTAAACCTTAGTGTGCCGATTCAGAGCTTTTACAATTACAGCAATTTCATCGCTCAAGTCTCCTCACCTCAGATGGTGCAACCATCCCCTTAGTTAGTATTTTAATATAATAACGTTTTAAAAACTAAAAATAAAACCGACTTCAATGAAGAATATGATACAATTTCGTTTACCTGGATGACGTATTTTTTCCAATTATTTTTATGACAGATGGACGAACAGACAGACAGACGCGTGATCCTATTTTTTTATCAAAAATACTAAAAGATAACTAATTTAGGTAACTAATAACTTTTATCATAGGTAACTAATTTAAGTTATCACATCAAGCCACTAAGATTTGTCTTGTGCTATCGTGAGCCATATGTATAGGGTCCGTATTTTCCTTACTTTTGAGGCAATACACCCAAATCGCTAAAAACTAAAAATACACTCAAAAGTTTGCCTCTAATATTTGAAGAGTTCCCTCGATTTTTCCTGGATCCCATCATCAGATCCTAAATGATGACTTTGGGACCATCTGTGATGTCAAGGATACCCTTTCAAACAAAATAAGAATTTTCCAAATTGCTCCAGGCGTCTTCGAGTAATCGGGGAATACCAAAAAAAAAAAAGGTTCCGACGAATTGAGAACCTCCTCCCATTTTATTAAATCGGTTAAAAAAAGGATGCTACTAAATCAATATTAGGGTAGTATGTTAGTGGAAAAACTTAACTGACAGACGAATAAACGATGAAAAAAATGTGAACTTCTGTGCCTGACTATCTATTCACTTGGTTAAAAAAAACGTAAATACCTTCTATGTCCCATTGACTCACAAATGCAATGTTTATTATTTAAAACGTAATCATGACTCTGCCAGAGAAGTAGCTACTATACCACCAGCCTAATACTGTCACCATTGGTGATTGAGGCTTGTTGCGGTAAATGTAGGTATAGCGGTGTGCAGCAGAGCGTCCCTCGGTGAAATAGCAGAAACACGATACCCTAGCATGCATTGTTATATCACATAGTAACGCGATGCAAGTAGTACATGGCAGGCCGCCCGTGCTCTGTGAATTTCAGACAAGGTACAGACAGAATAATCATTTTACAATGTTACATGGTACAGATATACCTTGATATAGATAGAATGGGCGAAAATTTATCGGTTACTGGTTACTGGAAGTGTGTGACTAATGTATAATTTGTTCAGCCGTGAAAATATGTGGACTGCCATAAGGATAACAAAACTTATTCACACATTTAAAGCCTATGAAAACATTAATCGTTTTTAAATTTAATTGGAATAATATTTAATTTAAAGTTAAGTATACCTAGAGTTATATTAAACAACAGTACAGTACAGCAACAGTAGAGTATACAAATACTGTGTACAAGTACTGACAATACTTTCTATGATAGTTAGAAATTATGACTAGCTTCAACTGTACATCATCGTATGAGAAAATGATACACACATTAATCTTATCGGTGAATATCAAAACTAGTGAGGAAATAAATGGAATTAAATCCATCATATCATATTATATCTATTACATTACAAAAAACGTGGCAAAGAATCTACTGTCCTTGTCAGCATTCTAATATATATGTCAGCGTTAGATTGTAAGCACCGACCGTTTATAATATGCCTCGGCATATTGTACACATGTCAGCAAAAGATTATAAGCACCGTTCGTTTGTAATCTGCATCGGTATATTGTAAACGGTCGGCAAAAAAAGTGATCGATGATGAACACGTCGGGACATGACCTCTCAATCCCGACATAAGTCGTCCTGTGGTTTCAGTTTATATTATCTATTTCTGATGGAACTACATCGAGAACGGGGGGCACCGCGTGAAGGATAACCACTAGGCTTGCGTTACAGGATTCGATTGTACATTCCTGTAAGGCTATTTGCTCTCCTCACCCTCTTGAGGAGAGAGTGAGACAGGTCTGTGTCTATGCTAAAGCAAGCGACCGAATTAGAGGAGCTAGAAATAATGCGTAAAATTGTTAATGTTAGTTGCTGTTGACAATTTGCTGAAAGTTTGCAAAATGACGAGGCATATTACAAACGGATGGTGTTTACAATCTGACGGTGACAGAGGCATATTACAAACGGGCGGTTTTTACAATCTCACAGTAACATATAAATAGAACTACTTCTACACATATTAGACTGCCATGGACACAAGATATAGACGATGTGTTAAAGGAAGGCTTTCGCTCAATATTTTTATAACTTCGACTGCCAAGTTCCTACTAGTTACTGATTTCTCAGAAAACCGTACTGTTATATAATAAGCTAATAATAAGTTTGGTGGCGCTTTCCTCAAAGAGCTACTAAACTTTGTATTCGTAAATTCAAAATGTATATAAAAAACGAATAGAAAGAGCCTATACTACAAAATAGGTGCCTTTATCAATGATAAGAATGAGTGGCCCGATGTTGCAATACCAGTTGGCATTTAGATGCCAACTGGTATTGCAACATCGGGTGGTGAATGGTGATTTATGACTGACAAACTGCCCACTAAGTAATTAGGTAATAATTTCTGATAGTATTAAGTATCTATGTTTATAATTTACCTACCTTCTTATAAATGTTCTTATAATTATTTTAAAGATCCTTGACTCGAATCTATGATCCTCGATTAACTAGCCCGAGTTTCTTGCCTTTCTCCTTGGTAGTCGCGATTCCGAACAGGCGGTAGATTTGACGATTCAAAATGATCCTAACAAGTCTTAGGTACTGAATAAACGATATTTGATTTTATTTCTGAATGAATCGTTCTCTGAATGTTTAAATTTAAATTTAAACTCCTTTTCGATCCCCGTTTATTGGTATAAATGAATAATAAATATTACAAGACTTTAAATTTACACAGCGCCATCTAGTCCCAGGCTAAGCTTGTAATATGGGAACTAGATTATGGAGATAATACTTACATACTTTTATGTAATAATGTATGTAATTTTATGTAAATACATACTTATCATACAATACAACAACCAAACATAGAACAAACATCAATATTCATCAAACAAATATTTACTTTGGGTGGGAAACCTGCAGCGCAGAAGGCAGGGCTATACCCAACAGAACTGTGAGGCTTGTTGGAAAAATGGCATCCTGAAAGTAATTTCTAAAAATATATATTCTAATAGTAATTCTAAGTATTCTAAGCTAAGTAGCAATCAAAGATAAATATTGTTTTGATGATCCTCAGGGTAAAAGTTTGCACAATCTCTGTGTATGATCTTCTCTCGATCTACTTTCACTTATTTCGATCGTTTGTGGTTTGTGGTTTGAAAGGCGTCAAGAAGGTGGATGTCAAGTGCTTAGCGGATTCGATCCGTCCATACGACTGCAACCCCTGGTCCTCTTCTCTGCAATTTTCCCAGTGAATGTTCACTTAAGACTTGATCTTGATTAAGAGAAGCTGTAACCCTTGTCAAATCCCCCTATTCCTCTTCATCCTACTAGTAGGACCAAATAGTAGGACCAAAGGAGCCCGCCATTATTGTATGCATAATTTGTATTTTGTATTAGTGTAGTAAGTGTAGCAATAAGTACATGTACTAAAGTTTAAGAGCTGTTGGTTTTCCAATTAATAAATAAGTAAAATAAATGAATAAAAAACTAATGTGCATTCTTACCAGTCAGACATTCATCGGTGCAAAGGTATTTTTTCTATCAAGTAAAGTTCTTACCACAGCAAGAAATTTGCTTGATAGAAAAACTTCAGCTTCTTCTGTATCATATTGCGATCACCAATATCCAAAGGTCGACGTGATCCAAAATAATTTAACACGAGTAACATTTTCTGAATATTGTGCTAGCTTTAAACTTTGTCGCACAACTGCCACTAGTGTTCTTCGTTGGGCAGTGAAAATATGTTTGCCCTAAAATGCTTTGAAATAAGAGACGGTCTTTCGGAACCGTAGTTGCGTACGTACTATCGCTGGGACGATGTGAAGAAATATACGGCATAGAAATATTTGTGTTCGCATTCGTTTTATCATAACGATGTCAATAGAAGGGGTCCAACACTGCGACTTTGCTCCCTTTTTCTTTCATGCTCTACAAGACTTTTTTAACAAAGTAACGTAGGTGCGTGCTTTAAGAGTAGTAGAGCCTCTTGTGAAAGTGCTCGTCCGGGGAAGTACTACCACCATACCTATTTCAGCCGCCAAGCAGTATTGCTGTGTTCCGGTTTGATGGGTATGGTTGCCGGTGAAATTACGGATACGCGAGGCTTAACATCTGTATGCCTCAAGTAGACGGGTGCAATGCCGTGCCGTGTACGCAATGTTCTTTGTGATTGTGACCTGATATGCATTTATGTATTTGCTTGTCCCGTCTCGCAAGTTGTATAAAAATAAAAAAAAGGTACATAAAAACATAATTGTGTTGATAGTATTTTTTACAATAGTAGGCGTTCATAACTATAAAGCCGCCTCTGTAGTCTAGTGGTTCAACCCACCGATTTCAGATCCAGAGGTCCCGGGTTCGATCCCCATGGGGAGTACAATATATTGTGATTGGATTGGTTGGTGGTAGGACTTTGTTTAAGGCCGCCTGGCTAGCTACCACCATCTTACCTAATTATTAATTATCACTTATATACCTTTTTAAAACCTTAAGAACTGTTGCTGATAACAAACTTCTAGTCAAAACTTATAAATCTCTTGGTTAGTTCATAATAAATTGTTGTATACGCTCGTGGGGAGGTGCACCGAAAACATATTATATATGACAGAAATAGAAGTAGCCCAAAGAACTCTCCTAAAAGTTTTATCATGCCTTCAATTTAGATTCCCTACAACACTACTATTTAACAAACTCAAAGTGCTTAGCGTCCGAAAATTGTATATATTCCAGTGCATCCAGAAATACCATCGTTTCACAGTCCCGACTCTAACTCTACCTAAAAAATAAATTGTCAGATTTCCTACTCCTAATTTCGCATGTGCAATAGCTCCAAGACAATATGATTATAATGCACCACGGTTTTATTTCAAACTTGACTCAAGATTTCATATTAATCAATGCAGTAATTATCAAATAAAAGAAATAATAATGCAATGGTTACAAAACTATGACTATGATGGTGTGGAAGGCCTTCTAAATCAAATAATACATTAATAATACCACACGATAAATACTATAAAATATATATTTCACTTACAGATACTTTCCCACATCTTTTAGGAGAGTTCTTTGGGCTACTTCTATTTCTGTCATATATGTTTTCGGTGCACCTCCCCACGAGCGTATACAACAATTTACTATGCACTAACCAAGAGATTGGGATGTGGGATTTATTTATTTATTATCTTATTTATATATATTATATATTATCTTATTTAGGCCAGCGAATTAGCATAGCTATTCAGCGTGGCAATGCAGCCAGTGTCTTGGGCACGCTTCCGTCTAGTACTGGTCTGGAACAGTTGAGTTACCTATAGGCCGTGTGTAACGGTCCTTAGGTAATCTGACTGATTCCTTTGTACATAGTTAGTTTAATTGAATAAATGTACATTAACTTTCCCACATATACCAATACTACAATATACACACCTATACACACACGCACACACACACGCACACATACACACACACACACACACACACTTTACATATGGAGTTTCCTGTTGCCCAACTCTTATGAGACTGCTGGCCTCGGGAGCCCCAGTAGTACCACAACAACAAACACAACACATACACTTCTCTACACATCCAACTCACACTTAAGAACACGCACATGTATACAGCATGCCGTTTTTACCTACTAACTTATTATTTATTTAATTATTAATTAATTAATTTAGTTATCACCATAATCCTATATTGCATTTAATTAATATAACGGTCATACACAATAGGTTTACTTTTAATTATATTATTAAGGGACATGTTGTTTTTAAGAATAATGGATGTTAACTGATTTTTTTATTTTTAAATTGTACCAAACCATTCTTGAGAGCACTGTTTCCTGGGCCACAGCTCACACTAATCCAGGAAGCAGGTCAGCCATATTTTTACAGTAATAGTGGGGACTATTACTTTTAAAATATGGCTAATAAAAATTTATGAATTATGAATTAATTCTGTCGTCATAACAACAATTCTAAAGTTGTTGTTTTCCGGCATTTAGAGGTAAGATAGCCAGTTCCTCAGTTGGTTGAGGATTCCGGGTAAATACACCTCCACCTTCAGCCTTATCCTAACTTGTTACCAAGTGAGATGAAGGTGTGAAGTGCTTACCATAACATAACTTGACACCAGATGAAGACGTTGCACCGTCATACAATAAAAAGGTGTTTAATATGCCGTTTAAAACTGCTGCACAACTGTGCAGCAGTTTTAAACGGCATATTAAACATATTAGTATACTAAACATATTAATAACAATATAGTAAACATATATTGTTATTAATATGTTTAAATAGTGAAGAAGTAGTGTAAAAGTTTGTGCAGAAATATAAATCCTACGAAACAGTAACGAGCAATAAAGAAAACCGTTGATTTTACTAGTAAAAACTTAACCAGCAGAAATTTCGTTATTTTTAATAGTGGACATAAAACAACAATTCTGGTTTAGTTCTAGTAATCGAGGTCAGAGCTGGCAACACGAGGTGATGTCGCTGCCGCTTATGACCTTTTACCAGCGCATTTACCTAACTAATGACCTGGGGCCTAACCACGTCTCATAGCACTTGCACACTTGACTGATAGTGACAAAAGTAAAGTAATATCAAAACAAGACTGCTATAAGAGGTCGTACCCACCCTGAACCGTCATTGCACACTCGCCAGCTCGATAATAACAATCGTTCGGTTAAGGACAAATTCTGATTATGGCAGATGCTTCTGAATCTAACTCTGAAGAGAATGTGCTAATCTTAGGCTATTCTTTCAAGAGAAATTATGATAAAGTCTTAACCGGTTTTGGCCATAGCAACTATTTGGACTACACAGACGTATTTAACTGCGAGTACCTACTCAACTCACATTGAATTCAGGTGTCGGCATGCCTACCTAATTTTGTTGGTGAAGGTACGAGCACAATTGGGGTAGGTTCACACCCCGTGGACATAACCGTATGAGGCGGCCACTGGTAGTCGGGCCTTGAGCTCGTCTTGCTTTATATTTAGCTCTTCACGACGCGCAGTTTCAAGCGTAAACCTGGTCTCTAAAGTCTCTTGATAGGATTCTGCTTTGCATCTTTTCATGTGTTTTCAAAACATCCTGACGTATGCGTCAGGATGATGAGGATGATTATCTTCTCAGAACTCCTACATGGTAAGTAATAATCTGAATAAAAAAAAAATATGGGAGAAAAAAAAACTTGTTTTATAATATGCAATACAAGAAAAGTAACAATAAAAAAATATTTTAAATACAATTCCTATTTTTTTACAAAATCAAGCCTGTTACTGCGAACAATATTTTTCCATAACCTGTAGTTGTGGAAAAATATTGTTCGCAGTTACGGGCCGTTTAGATTTTGCCCTGAGGGCCCTCAAGAAAACTCACTCGCCTTTATACAACTAGACTTTCAGCGTTGCACCCTCGTTTTTCAAATTCAAAATCTATTTCATTTTTTTATCGTTTATTCCAGTAAACATTTTTATGATCACTTTGGAATGTCAAATCTACCGCCCGTTCATGGAGAAATGCGAACCTCGGGCTAGGCTATATTAATGATTCATTACAAATAATTAAAAATTGCCTAATACTAATTACAATTTATTCACTAGAGCAAGCTATTTTTTATTGCCAGGCTTTCTTATCTTTTGGGTTCTTCTAGGTTAGATTTAATGCTAGAAATACCTCCATCACGGGCAAAACAGTTCATCCACTTTCATAGTGCTGAAGAGTGACACGCCTTGCCCGAGTCTGTGTTTCCTGAGAATTACAACCTAGGCATCCTTAAGACACGAGTGCATAGGCTTGTTCTAAGCAAGCGTGCTCAATCGCAGGCTGCATCGTCTATAAGAGGAAACTGCTGCGAGACGAATGTATTTTTTTTTTGATCCTGTGTTTTACTATGCAATGGTCCACAAAGTCATTCCAAGCGTGTATCTCCTTGAAAGTGTCTCACCACTCTATGTTGAACAGGTCAAAATCGTCTTACCAACGCATTTGCGGCCGACACCGACACCACCTTTCATCCTCCAACAACCACGATCTTATAATATTGGCCATGATTTTAGAGCTCATACTGCTTAGATAGGCGGCTGCCCACCTGCCCATCAAATATATCACCGGCCCCTTAAGTTTTTGGTAAGTTATTGAATAACTTATAAAACAAATCATGAAAGAAAACGTAGAAGCTACTACTTCCAGAAGTTTGAGAAGTTTGCAAGATAACATCCGACATTTTTTAGTTTCTCTATTTACCTCTATATATATATTAGGTTGGTATATTTATATTGTAAATTACTAATTTCCATAGGTCGGTATCGAATAAGCCAACATCGACTCGACTGCTGCCTCACAGACGTGTGAAGTTGATGCAGTAACGGTTACCTTCAGACAACATTGAACTAGTTAGTGCAGACAGTTCTTAAGAACAAAGACTCAATTGAATGAAATGATGGGACGAGTCATTAGCGTTTATTGGAATAACAAATTGAAAATATTTTTCCACGATTAAATTGAATTTTTCAGAGAAAAAATTGGGTAAAAACATTCGCACTGAATTCTACTTTTGTAGTAAAATTTCGCAAAATTCTAGGAAAATTAAAAGTGTACCTGAATGTAACGTGTTACTTTACAAAACTATCCTCTGACCTACATCCCATATTTTTTATGAAATTTTGTTTGAAAAAATAAATGGTTGATTGAACGAAAATACTTTACAGTATTTTCATTCAATCAACCATTTATTTTTTTGTTTCTCTTGTTAAATTTCAAACTAGACCGAAATCAAATAAAAAACTGACCATTTTACCAATTGGAGGTACTACGGTGTGCTACGAGTTGCTACGAGCTATGCTCTGCTAAGCGGCCGTTGCTAGGTGTATTTGCTACAATATACGCTCTGCTACGCCGCCGTTGCTATGTGATTTTTCTGAGGCATTTCGAAAAATAGCACCAATCTACGAGTACGCTTTGCTACGCTAGATGTCATGATTTAGTTTTAATTTTACTGACCGAGCGAGCAAAGCGTCTCAGTTTCGAGATTGGCCTAACGCGATTAATCGCTAAAACTTCTACCTCTATTTGCTCAAATGTCTAAAAGGAAAAGTGAAAAAGAGCATCGGTTATTGCATGGTTATAAAGGCTCGCGATGTCTACTGTTCTTGCAGAACCACTAGTTTTATTTTAACCGCCTCCGTGGTCTAGTTGTTCAACCCACCGATTTCAGATTCAGAGGTTCCGGGTTCGATTCCCATGGGGATACAATATATTGTGCTTGGTTTGGTTGGTGGTAGTCCGCCTGGCTAGCTACCTCCATCACATCTAATTCTGTCGCCAATATAGCAATTCCAAAATTATTGTGTTCCGGCATTTAAAGGTAAGATAACCAGTTCCTCAGTTTGTTGAGGATTCCGGGTGAAGTGCACCTCCACCTTCAGCCTTATCTCAACTTGTAACCAGGTGAGATGAAGGCCAAGTCTTAACCGTCAAACAATAACAATAAAAAATGTTATAAGTAAACAAGCCCCAAATGAATTATTGCATAAAGAAATATCGAGGCATATTCACGTAGATGCGATAAAACTATTTGATTATGTACAGTGTGTCAATTGTTGTGTTTAATTACACATTCATAATTAAAGTCCGCTAATAATTAAACAATGACTAGAGTGTGGCTACGACGAATTAAGTTTCCTCGTGGCCATACTAGTTGGCACTCTAGTTTGGCTACGAGGAAACGGCCAATTAGCCCGTGAGTTGCTGGCATACATTGTCTACATCGTGTCTTATTTTCAAAAATCAATCAGAATCATCGTCGACAACAACTGATTAAGATTTCTCAAATTGGTGTCCTAGCTGACTGAAAGGTACGTGCTTCGCTAAATTCGCTCAATTGTGGAACCAATATGGAACATTAAAATACTGAATTTTAAATATTACTACTAGCCAGTATACAGGGCGGATTTTTAAGAACCGTTGAAGCTACGTCGAAACATTTTTTTTCAGCTATTTTCGCTATTTATTTCACCTTTTTTTACGATATGACGGGAAAGCGCTTGGCTTTCATCTAATCTGGGTTTCAAGTTATGATAAGGTGGAAGCGCACTTCAACCGGAATTTTCAACAATCTGAGGAACCGGCTGAGGATCTTACTCTAAATGCCGGAACCCAACAATTTTTAGAACTGTTGTTATGGCAACAGAATTAGATAAGACGGTGGCAGCTTGCCAGGCGTACCTTAACAACTTCCTACCACCAACCAAACCAAGCTCAATATTGTACCACCCTGGGGATCGAACCCAGGACATCTGGACCTGACGTCCGTGGGCGAACCACTAGATCACAGAGGTGGTTAAACGGAATGGTTCCCATAGCACCACTTGATCAGTTTAGCGAGCCATTTGTAACACACAAAATCAGAATAATTTACCTGTTGTACAATGAATTGCGCGCGTCAACAGTACCGCGTTAAAAACAAGCTCCCAGTACTAAGGCGCGATCTAAACACACTCGTCGTCGCGAAGACTCGGCGTCTTAGTGCGGTCGCCGTGAAATAAAGCGACGCGAAGTGACTCGACTTTATAGGTCTCCCTAACAAGTGGCTCGATGTGATTGATATGATATTATACATATATGATGATATTACTGATCAAGCGGTGCTATGGGTACCATCCGTTGACGTTAATCAAAAATTACATTACCTTCAATTGCTGACGGTCAAAAAAGACTAACTTTAACTTTTGGAGATAGTTAGACCTGCATTCACCGTTTTCAGTTGAAAGTTACAGTCAGCATGAAAATAGGCAATTAGTAATTTTTTTAGATGGCAATTGATCATTCGTTTACTAAAAATGATTAAATGCCTCCAAGAGTCCAACTGAGCTAATACATTGTAAGTATCAACTAAGTTACTCATAAGTAACAAACACCTCTTCATTACTGAGGTTTCAGTACTCAAACATCAAAGTAACAAAAAAATTGATGTTTCGTTTATTTTGTAAATAACACATTCCATGCTGACTGTTCATTCTGTTGCAGCGGGAAATGTCGCTACCGTGCCGGTATAAGTAAGTGTCGTACTTTTTTGCCGGAAGTATTTTTATCAGACCTTTTTTTCATATTTTTGTCAGACGAGGAAGCGCTTGGTCATCTAAGCTAAGGTGGAATCGCACTTCACCTGGTATCCAAAACAGACTGTGAAAGCAGAAATTGTAGTATATTGTGATCGAGCTTGGTTCGTCTAGGTCTGGATCTAATACCTGACACAACGAACCACTAAACCAAAGCGGCGGCGTTTAAATCATATTTTATAGATATGCAAGGCCTATCTATAAAATGATAATGATGATGTCAATTCTAACAACAAATTGTTAATGCAGATCTAAATTTCTTCATGAGTAGTGGGGAGACTTTTTAACAATTTTTCCTGAGCTTCCATCTGGAATCCATCTAGTGTAGTGTGCATCTAATGTAGTGGCGAATTAACATTAACACGTCTTTGTAGCTACACATTGTAAAAACCATCAAGCGCGTAATACGTATAAAACCCAAGGGATCCCTCGTAAGAATCGAACCCCCCAATTCAGACGTGGATGTCGTAAAATGCAACTAATTGAACTTACCAGAAGAAGGGCAGCCTTCTTTACATGGGCTGATAATTTGTGTGATGTAGACACATCAATATATTATATTACATTATATTATATATATAATACATTATAGGTTATACCTTTTACAGGTTTTCAAAATATCTATGTTTGTTTCGTTATTAAAAAGCATGCCAATGGACACTCACTATTTCGAGAGCAAATATTTTTCGAATGAAAAGTTAAATTGCAAAATGATGAATTGCAATTTTGTCGAATTCATTTCGTTCAACAAACACGGTTTAATATTCCTTCCAAATTGGGTAGCGATAAAATCTATCAGGTCACAGGACTGAAAGTTGGAAATCAGCTTATTCGACATGTTAAAATTCAATTTTAGGGGTTTCGCCACAGAATATTAGATAATACCAACGACGGTTTACCAAAGTTATCGGTGTGAAGCAAGATTTAATTCAATTTATTCACAAGCGATGTTTACATTTCCGTCAAGAGCGTAATTGGATACTTTGCTCGTACAATAAAATTGTCTGCTAGCCAATATTAAATCTAACGATAAAGATGATTGTCCTTGATGTTACTCGCTAGCTCGGGCTCCCAGCGGTCTCCGAGCGAAAGTAGCTTCTCTTTGTTGTACAGCAGCTCTTCGTGGGTTTCCGTGCTGTATTCAAAATTAGGTCCTTCAACAATTGCGTCAACGGGGCAGGCCTCCTGGCAGTAGCCGCAGAAGATGCATTTGGTAAGGTCAATGTCGTAGCGGGTGGCCCGCCGGGAGCCGTCCTTACGCTCCTCTGCCTCGATGGTGATAGCCTGCGCGGGGCAGATGGCCTCACACAGCTTGCACGCGATGCATCGCTCCTCACCTGATGGATACCTCCGTAAAGCATGCTCGCCGCGGAACCTCGGAGACAGAGGCCCTTTCTCGAACGGATAATTAATTGTGGCCGGCTCCTTGAATATGTGACCCAGAGTTACGGCGAAACCTAGAATCAATGACTTTTGTTAAGCCCAATACCTACAAAACAATATCCGTTCTTACTTAAATTGTGAGTCTGAGAAAATAATTTGAGTTTATATAACTACACCATCAATCAGAATGTATTAATACAATTTGAAACTCATTTTCAGCAGTCGGTTATATGTAGGTCATGTCTTGCATGAGTTGGGTAGTCATAGCCATAATAAAGAACGCGTATTGTACTGGCGTGATTGGAATTTCCGTATCCAATAGCAACTTCAACTCCACAACAGCAGAGCCGAAACAGGTCTCGCAAAATAAGAGAATAAAAATAGGTAATGCGGGAAGTTAGTTAGAAGGAATTTAGGTAATCAATTTGAGCTTTAAGAAGCTCATAACTGGCTCTCTAGCAAACGGACTCGGACTGTACCGTTCAGTGCAACTTTAATGACAAAATAAGATAATAAAAATAGGTAATGCGGAAAGTTAGTTAGAAGGAATTTAGGTAATCAATTTGAGCTTTAAGAAGCTCATAACTGGCTCTCTAGCAAACGGACTCGGACTGTACCGTTCAGTGCAACTTTAATGACAAAATAAGAGAATAAAAATAGGTAATGCGGGAAGTTAGTTAGAAGGAATTTAGGTAATCAATTTGAGCTTTAAGAAGCTCATAACTGGCTCTCTAGCAAACGGACTCGGACTGTACCGTTCAGTGCAACTTTAATGAATCTGTCAAGGTTTTATCTCCAGCGAAGTGAATTTTCAGAGGAAAATGTAAAGCTACCCGGTCCAATGAAATCGTAAACTTTGAACAAAAAGAACGAGATACTTACCTACTTAAACACCTACTTTGAATATTTCACTCCAGCTCTACAGAAGGCAGATATTATTTTGTACTCCTACTGTGCAGAAAACTGATTAAATACGAAAGCGCCTGCGGAAATCCTACAATATTAAAAATACTTCAGAAACAAGATCCAGAAAGGCTAGGTCTGAAGTACCTTAAAGCCAAATGATGCTTAAAGCCAGAAATGAGAGATAAAAATAAGAGGAGCTAACGTACCGTTAAATGTACACTACGTACTAACATCATCATCACCACATGCGCATGTCCACTGCTGGACAAAGCCACCTCCAAAGTTAGAGGGTTTTGTCATAACCACCATGTTCGGCAGGCGGATTTATATGACCGCAGTATATGAGTAGATAACACAGAAGGAAGTTGCTGCCTTTCTGGTGAGATCCCTTAGTTTGCTTTTACGACATCCATGCCCGAGTGGAGAGATTCTTAAGCCGCGACCGCCACGGCATTCTGTCTACAATAATAATATTAAGATAATCATTTGTATTTTTGTTTGCATTTTTTTTTACTGTTTACACTTGTCCTTACAATGTTGCCTGAAAGAAATCGCTTTCAGCGATAAGGCCGCCCATTGTACTTAGACGCTTTTGTTATTAAATGTTTGTTATGTGTATTTATTTCGGTGTACAATTCATTCATTCATTCATTCATTCATTCATTCATTCATTCATTCATTCATTCATTCAATAAACTCAAAACTACCGATTTTAAAAGTAAAATACTATAGTTTAACTGAGTAACATATAGGTTATATTTTTGTAAGATTTTAATAGGGATCTTAATTGAAAACTCATAACCAGATGTAAAGGAAAATTACCCTACTGTTGATGAATATAGAATAATGTAATGTTCAACAGTACATAAGAGCAATTCAATATCTATAAAAAAATACATGATGGCATGTGTACATCTATTATAGTTATGTAACGATAACTATTTATTTATGTTTAAAAAGTTAATACAAACGACGGCGGAAACTACCTGATCCTATGTTTATACATAATCTTGAGCCGCCTTTTTCCACCAACTCCACGTGACACCCGCCAGTCACAATCATAATACAAGCCTCTTTTAGGTCGCGGCTAATTCGTCTGCTAAGTTTAGTGTTTACGGCGAATGCAACATTTTGAAGAAAAATCTGGGTATTTTTCCATCTATTTCAAGTCAACCCACCATTTGAATTTAATTTAATGTATGTAAAGAGCATCCAGATAAGACTCCTATCGCGTAGAAAACTCATTGCACAGAGAGCTTATAATATGCTAGTTGTTTGAAGAATGATTTCTTTAATAGCCTTTAAAAAGCTATAAGCTTTAAAAAAGATAACGATGATTATCATAAACTCATAAAGCAAATGTTTCACAATTTACTTTGCTTAATATTTATTATTAAACTTGATAAAAATATAGCATAATTATGTGACTAAGTGATACACAATACCTACAATACAATATTCTTTATTGAACACCAAAAGTGAATAAAATTATGAACTAATTCATCTTAATTATAATCAATATATCATCATTAAAAAAATGCACAATGGGTGGTCTTAACGCTAAAAGCGATCTCTTCCAGACAACCTTTGCATGGACAGAACCAGGAGGACGTTAATATGGACATATAGGCGCACATTAAAATATTTGGAAAAAAATACGCAGTATACTAAAAACTAGCATCCGTAGATAATACAAGTTCCAATACAATATGCATAAACTTAATATCTATTGGTTGATAATGTTTTAGATCGGTCCAGTAGTTTTTTAATATATAACAAGCCTCATAGCTCAGTTGGTAGTAACTCTGCCATCTGCGCTGTAGGTTGTGGGTTCGATTCCCACCCAGGACAAACATTTGTGTGATGAATATAAATGTTTGTTCTGTGTTTGGGTGTGGTATCATATAGTACGTATGTATTTACAAAAGTATTCAAGTATTCTATCCGTAATCTAGTTCCCATATTACAAGCTATGCTTAGTTTGGGGCTAGAGGGCGCTGTGTGAAATTAAGTTCTTGTAATATTTATTTATTATTAATTTATACTATATTTTTATTAATAGATAGTATAGATGATGTGTAAAAGTCTCCAGTTGTTTCTGCAAAATGTTTGCTTTGTATGAATACATATTTTTTTTTCAGATGAAATGGATGAGCTCTTGAACTGGGCTACTAGGTATAACATTGGCAATAAACACCTCGCTTAGCAGATGAATTGGACGCGACTTAACGGGGGGTTGTTTTGTGACCGGATGTCACGTGCAGTTGATTGATAGAGGCGGCTCATGAACATATACGTAGGGTCAGACCTGGATCTTGAGGCTTACCTGGGCAAGAATGAGGTCTATAATGAAACGAGCCGTCCGAGTAAATGCTTTGTTAAGCAGCGAGCTTATATGGTCCGAAATAAATAAATAAATAAATAAATATTACAGGACATCAATTTTACACAGCGCCATCTAGCCCCAAACTAAGCAAAAAAATAGTGATGAACCAAGAACTTTGGCGCAAGTGTAGCAGCGCGGGGTTAGCTAGTTTTTTATAAATATAACAAGCCTCATAGCTCAGTAGGTAGTAGCTTTGCCTTCTGTGCTGTAGGTTGTTGGTTCGATACCCAGGACAATCATTTGTGTGATGAATATAGATGTTCGTTCTGTGTTAGGGTATGAACGTATGCATTCTCAAAAACTAAGGAATATTGTTTTCTATGTGTAATCTAGTTCCCATATCACATGCTATGCTTAGCTTGGGGTAGATAGCCCTGTGTAAAATTAATGTCAAGAAACGACAAATTCATACCTACATCAAAAAAATATATATCTATTATATATTGGAGCGAATCAAATAAACAAATGTGTGCAAGGATCGTTATCTATGTGTATTTATAAACTCGTCTGACCTTCGGTGAACTAACAATTACCACGGATCGAGCTA
The DNA here is from genome assembly GCA_951394065.1 of Venusia cambrica. Taxonomy (NCBI): domain Eukaryota; kingdom Metazoa; phylum Arthropoda; class Insecta; order Lepidoptera; family Geometridae; genus Venusia; species Venusia cambrica. The sequence continues at coordinate 16,404,572 of OX596034.1, forward strand.
CGTGCCCCGAATACTTAATTTGGACGTAGAAAGGGTGAATTGTTCACGTCATGAGTGTACAGGTTAAATCACTACAGGTACAGGGTAACTGATTCGGCGAGATCCTGTTAAATCGTATTTGCCGAGAAATTTGGACCGTAATAAAATAAATCAGTGTAGAGTCTAACCTCGGGCTAGTTCGGTCCAGAAAATAACTTGGGCGGCACGATCGAAAAAGTCCTTAGTGGCGGTTTTAGGGGGCTTGTCGTTGATGTAGATGAATTTGACGTCGTACTTGGTCCGAGGGCAGCAGTAGTAAGGTGGATGCTGAGGACAGGGCGGTGGCGCGCACTGTGGGTAGGGCGGACACGGTGGCTGGCAAGCATCCGCTTTGTTCCGAACTAACAAGCCCCTTTGCTTCATCACTGTATACCATAAGCACGCGTTCTTTGACCCTTTGATCAAAAACATGATCCGCTAATGTTTACAAAATACTTTGGTACCTGCGACCTTTAAATGGTAGCTGTGTTGTATTTTGATCCTGATCTGTTGTTGTTTGAAAATTTGCAATAAATATTGTTGTTGACGTTAAAATGGCGGGTCAAATTATGTCAATCGAGATGTCAATGTAACGTTTCTTTGAGTATTGGAAACTCTTTCGAAGCTATCAGTGAGCAAACGTTTTTTGGCACCCGTTGCGTAAAAGCTGTAGCACAAAACATAAATTATTCCCCAAGTTTATTTTCTTCTGTGTACGATGTTTATGGCCTTATTTGCCTCCTTACGATACTGCAAGATATTTAAAGCTTTTCATTCTACACTATTATCTCTATTCGATGAGAATATAGCTTCTTGTTAAATTGTGAAAGTGGTGACACCTATCACACTTTTTTTTCTGTTGATGGCAGTATGGTTGCAGTGAAATTAAATGCATACCCATAGATTTATGGGCATACTAAGCCAAAGTCAAAGTCAGAATTTCTTTATTCGCTAGTCAAATCTAGCGCCTGTTCGGAATCGCGACCAGCACAGAAGGAGAAGTACAAGAAACTCGGGCTGGTTATTTTTTTGTAGATCCATTCAACATTGAGATATACAGTTCTAAATTACATTCTAAAGTATCTAAGAACATTTGCTATTACCTATCTACCTAATGGGCAGTTTGTTAACATTGTGTAATAATTTGTAACAATGTTAACAAATCACCATTTAGCTGTCAACTGGTGTAGTAACATCGGGCCACGCCTAAAAGATGACGGATGCAATGCAGTCCCGAGTAATTTATGTTCCTTGTGGATAGTATCAATAACATGTTACCAGGTATTTATATATTTATTACTAATACATTACACTTTATGTATAATTTTTTCTGAATGTTCCTTCTCAGGTTACCTGTGATAAATCGCTATAAGCAATAAGGCCGCCCAATGTAATTAAACTCTGTGCTACCTAGTTTGTATTATTTCAACTTTGTGAACAATCAATTGTTTTATTCTATTCGTGTATATTTGTATTGAATATGCTTAAAATTATTATAATGCTATATATTTATACATTCTACAGTCCAATGATGGTTGAGATTACGTCTACGTTTATTTTGGTTTTATCTGTGCTTTTTCTTCTGCATAAATTGTTTGATGTCGAAAATGATCACGTAAACGATGAATAAGGTAATCGCGAAGGAGATTATGTGGTTGCGATAGGCGCCTTCTCGCGCCCATTATCATAACGACCAGCTAACGAGTAGAGTAATGCCTTGCATCGGTGACAGAGTCAGGTACCACCAAAATCCTGGCAATACATCTAGGGCCCCTTCTAATCCTCCCGTGGATGTGGTAAGAGGTGGCAGAGGGATAGCACCAGTTGGGCAAAACCCTTTTTTTTATTGTATTTTGGGGAAGTGTTTGTCCTTTGTTTGCAATTCTCAATAGCCTGAGTATCTGGCTATCTTACCAACTGCCAGAACACACCAATTTAGAATTGCTGTTATAGCGACAGACTTAGGTAATATAGTGGTTACTAGCCGCAGACGGACTTAAACAAAATCCTACCACCAACCAAACCAAGCACAATAATGTACACCCTTTGGGATCGAGCCCGAGATCTCTGGATATGACTTACGTACGGGGTACGGCTGCCGTACCTCGAGCCACTAGACCACGGAAGCGGTCACCTAATTATATAACAATAATTCTGCGATCACCATTCTGCCTGCGTGGGTAGTATTGAAAATCCCTTATTGCATTCATAATTATGGTTCTTTAAAGCCAAGCTATTGATTTAGAAAATCTGTTCTAGTATGTATCCATATTCCTAAGTCGATCTTACCTAAGTCTGTTGCTATAACCACAATTATTAAAAATTGTTTTGTTCCAGCATTTAAATGTAAAATAGCCAGTCCTTAGTTTATTGAGGATTCCGGGTGAGGGCTACCACCTTCGGCCTTATCTTAACTTGAAAATTAGATGAGATGAAGGTCAAGCCCGTCTTCCAAAAAAAAAATGCTTATAAAATTATATATTATAGTATAGTATAGTATCATTGTTTTGTATTATTATTTGTATAATGTAATTCAAATACATTATAACGAAAATAATTTGCCGGAGCGATCTTGGCTTAAGATTCAATCCTGTAGCTGAATAACTGTAACTGAGTTAGAGTATTAGTCGTAAAAGCTGACTAAATTATCTCAACAGAAGGGCAACAGATTCCTTCTGTGTATTATCTACACCATTTCTGCGATCATTAATCCGCCTGCCAAGCGTGGTGATTATAGGGAAGCCCTCCAGCGCATAAGGTTAAACGATTATAAGGTAAGGCAACTACGTAGTAGCTTGAATCATACTTTAAATAATAATCTATACATTGCGCTAAACAAAAGCTTCGGACCCGGATTACGCTTAAGGATAATAATCTAAAACGAATATATTAGAGCCTGAGATTTGGTATAGTTGAAACGGAGAATAAATAGCAGGTATTTCTTTTTTTTTTAAACTTTCAAATTTCAACCGCTGCGTTCCTAAATTTATAGAATGAATTTGAATCATAACATACATAGTTTAAATCCCTGTCCATGGACTACCATGGACAGCGATTTAAATCATGTAGCATATATATTATGTAGCTTACTAACGGATAAGTAGTTTACCTACTTCACGCATCAACACAACCCTATGTATTGTACACGTGAAGTGACGTAAACACTTGGCCTCTTCCCATACTTGTTATAATAACTCTAGCAATCACATTTTGGGTATCGGTTTTTCATGATTTACTACTAGTATTATTTACTAGCTATTTGAACTTCTCATAGACGTCCACTGTTGGACATGATCATCCTTCAATATGATAAATTTTGCTTGGATTTTGCTCTATCCTTGGAAACAAGTTAAAGATCATTATTTTTATTAACGGGCTATAGTACCTCAGATTAGCAACACAACGCAAATTCACTCTAGTTTCGAACTAAGAATGAGTTATAATAAAGGTGAAATTGCTGTGCGCTCAACCACGGCGCTTACGACCACCAGATGACAGAAATACGCGCGAATTTCAACGATTGATTTTTTTTACGGTAAAACAAACATTAATTTTGAAAATCTAAAACACAGACCTTCTGCTGTATACTGTGTTTATTTGCTCTACAAAGTTTCAAGGCCTAATTGGCCGTATTTATTGAATGGCGAACATTTTTGGTACAAATAAGAGTCAACTTTGGATTTTTTTTCTATCGATAAAATTTTATGCAATCGTATTTTCAAAACACAAGCGTTCTAGCATCAGTCCTGAACTATAACATATATTAATTTCAAAGTAAATGCTATAGTATTTTGGAAGATATGATCGCTGAAGCTAAGCCATTTCACATATCATAGACTCTTAAGTTCTTTTATATTAGGTTCTGAAAACACTGCTGTTTATTTTCTTACCGAGAAAATATAAATTTAAGTTGTGGTTTTCCTGGGGCTAGTTGTAATCTAACAGGCGGTAGAGTTGATGATTTAAAATGATCAGGACAATGGTATCGTCTCAGATCTATTTTACTATCTCGATCGTCTCTGCCAACGCGGTGCCTACCGCACATATTCGCTCCATACACAAAAAAAAGCTCGGTACACATAAAGCTACTTTTTCATATTTTCATTTCGGTAACGCTCCAAAGTGCCTTCTGAACAAGATTAGATGATTGGAATGGATCTTAGAATCACCTCCAACAACATAGATAAATCCTCACCGGACCCACCATACCCCTGGCCATACCCCTGAGGGTAGGGTGGGACTTAACCATACTACCGTTGTAGTGATGGGATATGAAAAATTGAGAAACAGTATAGATTTAAATACAAATTTATTACTATTAAACTAAAAAACTTATTCAATTAACGAAAGCTATTTTGGCAAAACTAATTCATGTTGAAACTTAAAAGCAACTATTTTGTTATTGAACCTACCTAAATAAAAATACGTAATAAACTACGATCTTAATTTTATTGTGCAGTAACTGCATTTGGACTTCTCTAATAAAATCATCATTAATAATTTGTTCCGTTCGACGTTTTTTAGGAGTAACCTTTGTTTTATGAATATTGTGTAGGACATTTAACAATCGCATTAAAGTTACTGTATTCTTATTTAGCAATTTGTTTAATTTTGAATGAAACTACTATAAAATATTGGTTGTCCGATGTCTTTCACCGTGAACGCTGAATATGTCAGGATTATGTATTTTTAGCCAAACATTTTCAATGTAACATATGAACTTGTCCATCCACTTCAAGTTCTTGCATTCTGATTTTATATAATCTAGTCCTAGTAATATTTTATCGGCAGGCAGAAGCGGTAAGGCGGCAGTGATTGCCACGATTCTCCTTTCAGGTCTTGTTTGCGTTATTCGGAACTTCTGAGATTTAGCATATTTCCAAATATTGCGTACCCAATGGTAATAGCATCCCTTTATAGTGCAATTTGGAATTACTTTCGAAATTGCATTAATTGCAGCTTTTTCATAATCACAATGTATTTTTAATGGTCTCCATTCCGGTATTTGTGACATAATCAAATTGAACAAAATTATATGGCTCTTTTCTTTACGGTTCGACATCAAAGCAAAAATTAGCGGCATTACTTCAGACGTTTCTGTGGTACTGCTCATATCGTCATGTATGTTATATATTTGACCGAAAGGTGCAGGACAACTGTAGAATGTGCCATCCACGAAATATTCTTTAATATTTGGGATCATTTCACGGGACTTATTGGAACAGAAGACTAAAATACGTGTTTGTTCCTCAGCTTGCTCGTGGTAGTAATCAGCTAAAAGGAAATGTTTGAACTGACCCGGTACTTCAACTTCACCAACATTTTTGAACACGGTCTTTGATATGTGTGCCGATTTATTTCTTGCGTCGTTCAAAAAATGCTTTACACTCTCATATGGCGGTAAGCACCCCATTGCTATATTGAGTCCCTTGTCTCTAAATTCACTGTTTTTTTGTCGTATAATCTCTGAATGGTATCATCGGAGGATATTACTGTTTCCCGCAAATCGCATACTTGCTTTAACATCTGATTTTTATGTTCATCTACTTCGCAGGTATGGTCCTTTTTTGCAATTATTGTTTTATCCTAAAATGCAAAAAACAAGAACAAGTAGCAACCACCAAATATTATGCCTACATCAAGGTGGAATAGCAGGAAAAGGCTAAAAAGAAATGAAGACTAAGTAATAAAACAAATTACCTCTACAACAGTTAAAGTACCGCAACATTTACTAGTAAAGTATGAGCTACATCGCCATACCACTGAACTATTTTTATATATTTTGTGGTGATGATATCTGTATTTTCCATACAGTAGAGCCGTTCCACCATTAATTTTAATGAACTCTAGTTCTTCTGAGGCCATTTTATTTAAATTGTTCTCCTAAAATTATTTCGTAAATAACTTTACATGTATTGTAAATTAGTATTTTTTTAAAAAAACATCAACGATAAAATAAAAAGATTTCATTCGAAAATCGAAACATTTATTTTTTTTAAATGTCATTCGAAAAATAGTTTATCAAATTGTGCAATGAGTTTTATATCAAATAGTGTGAGTTTTATCTCTAACTTACCTGTTGCGAGCGACACAAGTATTACTTGAAATGAAATAAGCGAAAAGATTATCTTGATTGTGACTAATGAAACAAAACTTAGTTATGAATAAATACTGTCATAGATACGTGGAAGTCCGTAGGTCACATCTCTATGGTGGTATGGTTAAGTCCCACCCTACCTTCTGGGGTATGGCCAGGGTATGGTGGGTCCGTAAGGGATAAATCAGGGTTCTTGATATGAGGAACTAAATATTTAAAAGGTAATTAGCGAAACGGTGGGAGAAATTCCATTGAATTTGAATTATTCAGACTACATTTATCTAGGGTTGTATATATGTATACACTTGGATACACTTATTTATATTTACTTTTTTACCTTGCATGATCTTCATCTTATCTGATTTCCAGATATGATAAGGCCTAAGGTGTAAACGCATTCCCCCGTAATCCTCAACAGTCAGAGGAACTGTATATCTTACCTCTAAATTCAGGAACACAGCAATTTAAAATTGATGTTATGACGTAATTAGTTTTTTTTTAATATATATAGATATGATAATAATGAATGGTCTGTTACGTGATGATGGTAAGCGGCCCGACGGTATGACTCTTGTCCCTTGGGAAATGGGTAGGCCTTTGGTGTGGGACGCTACCTGCGTCGACACCTTAGCGCCATCTCATCTACCTGGGACATCAGTTAGGGCTGGTGCGGTGGCTGATTCAGCCGAGGATCACAAAAGGTCGAAAATATAGTGGTCTCGACAGAACTTACCTATTTGAGCCTTTTGGGGTGGAGACCTTGGGTCCGTGGGGAGCTGGTGTCCTCCGGGTTTTCAAAAATCTTGCGGGGCTTTTGATTGAGGCGACACGTGACCCAAGGACTGGCTCTTATTTAGGCCAGAGAATTAGCATAGCTATTCAGCGTGGCAATGCAGCCAGTGTCTTGGGCACGCTTCCGTCTGGTACTGGTCTGAAACAGTTGAGTTACCTATAGGCCGTTTGTAACGGTCCTTAGGTAATCTGACTGATTCCTTTGTACATATTTAGTTTAAATGTACTTTTTATTGAATAGATTTGTTAATGGAATTCATATTGCATCTAGATACATTTACATTTACATCCTCGTCTTCACGAGTATAAGTTAGAAGAGTGTAGTTTTCTTTTGAATACTTACACGTAGAAAATCTCAACAGTATCGCCATTGCTATCCCGGCCTAGCGAGTAGAAGCCGCTCTACACCTCCATTTCACCGCTTTTTATCACTTATCAACTTCATCGCTCTTTCTTCTTCTTGAAACTGATTTACACAATTCTATGAGCTGCTAGAGATCTAACAAAATGCTTCAGAATCGAACCAAGGAATACACTTTTCCATATACACTTTACCACCCTGTTTAACCCCCTTCAAAATAGTTATTTTTATTTTATTAGTCTGATATACCAGATCCTGTTTAGGTTAAAATGACTCTGTTTACATTATGATAGTTTTATCTACATTCAAAATCGGTTTAGCAGCAACGGAGATTCGGGGTAGTAAATATTCACACACACACAAACTTTCGCATTTGTAATATTAGTAAGAAGAAATGAGGAAGGCTGGTTGGCATGGTTACTAATATGTGCATGACAAAACGGAGTACCTTCTCCGCCTTCAAAAATACTAATAGAGAGTACCGAACCTACCTGCCTAGTACAGAATGAAGCATTTTTAAATAGTAAGGCTGATGGCTTAAAATATAAATCGATGACCTTCGTAGACTTGAAAATGAACAGTAAAATTTTCAGTTGCGTATTACCAACACCGCGATTTCCATAAGGTCTGCCAGACGTTCAGATAATGGTTTCGGATTCTAATCTTAATGGACAGATTCTTAATTTTAAGAAATAATTTAGTTTCCTTTGTTTTGCCTAATGCGGATTGCTTGAGCAGTTTTGATTTCAGCTTCCAGTTATCTCGCTGACAATCCACGATGGGCAGGTAATGAAATGAAACTTGGTGGATGCCACTCAACTCCTATTTTCATCGCTAACTCGACCCGTTTCACTTTAAAGCAAACTATTTCAGGAAATATAACAGACAAAGCTTTGGACAGTTTGTTTTCTTAAATGCTGCTCTTGCTTGCTTGGCTGGCATTTATTCCAGTACATTAAGTATGTTAACTGTTTGTATTAAGGTTGGTTGTTTAAATTAATTGGAGCCACCATACCGCCCATCCAATAACATAGAACGATACCCAAGAACATTGAAAATGGTAATGCTGACGGGATTTGGCTAAGGTTGCTTTCGTGCGTTATCCGTTCACTGAAGCTCAACACTCATCGCGTGTTCGTGAAAGTTCCCTCAGAAACCAAAGCAAGTAGACCTTTATTGTTTGTTACAGTGGAACCTTTTCATTATTCAGGCGGTTACAACTTGGAAATGTTGTCTTGATCCGATTCAATTGATACTTAGCGCGAGGTCTGTTGTTTATCCCCACGCATGGGTTATTGATCAAGAACATTTATTTAAAGTTTCCTTCGAATACCATAGTTTTGGAGATCGGACATTAATAAATAAAACACTCGAACCAATGACGAAATTTTTATTAAAAATAAAAAGAAGACATAATTACAATGCTTGTCAAAAATATTAATCATTTTAAATGATTTGTGTGTTTCCGAAACATTCTAAATTAATAATACAAAGATACGCAATTCATAATAAATATAAATACAAAGTCCGGTTTCAGACAAAACGATACAAAAGCAATAACTTCAACACGCGGCGCAGTGCTCTAGGCAGTGGACATTTTTGTTGGCAACATTGTCAAATAACCTACTAATACCTCTGTGGCATACCACAGGAATAAGAGGAACGGAAGTTTTTGATTCCATGTGATACCAATCCTATATTCGGCAATGCGTTAAAATTCCTTAGCAAAACAATGTTCTGTCCTTTTCAGGAGGCGATGCGTTTGTGACATGTGAATATTAATAATTCAACCGCCTAATTGGCATCTTAATAATTTATTATTTGTATAAAATATAATACCCGATAAAATATAATTCGCAATGATTTTTTACTCTCTAAAAAACTTTAGTAAGAAACGTTCGGATATTGATTTGTGGGGGTAGACTTCACGTTAAATATAAATAACACAAATCAGTCATCAGGAAATCTCAGTTCGGGCGAGCTACTAGTATGTAACTTGTAGCTCGCCCGAACATGAGGTGGTGACGTAGCATGTAGTAACATGCTACGTCACCTCACCACCTCATGTTCGGGCCTCACCATCCACCAAGAAAGAGATAGCGAGATGAGCTTGACATTTTTGACAACAAAATTTCAGATTGATAGGAGAAAATAGGGGAAAATAGACGATAAGAATGATGTCCCAGTGCTAGGAAAAGGACTCCTAGCACTGGGACATCATTCTTATCGTTTTCGTAATCATTACATGCTAGAGGCAAGTATAATACGTAAGTAACTACTTTGTCGACTAACGTTAGTTGGTTAGAGATTATTTGAGAGCGATAGTTTAGCTTCCGTAGGTTTTCGTTAGTTGGTTAGAGTTAATTGGATAACGAATAGGTTAGTCTTATGAGGACAAAGTTAGTTTGAAATGGTGTGAATGACTTGTGGGTACTGAGGCGATTATGTATCTGCAATTAGGTACTTATGATGCAATTTATGACAGAAATGTTAAATAACGTGTGATCTGAAACCGGTCACATTTGCAATAAAATTTGGTGTCTTACACAGTACTAGTAGGTACATAACCATTTACGTAAAAGTTAATCACGTAGGTACATTTTTATTTATAGCTTAAACAAATATAGGAATACAAAATTATTATTATATACTCCAACTTTAAGTGTAACTCAGTAAACTAAACTAAATAATAACTATTTTATTTGTCCTGAAGGAAGACATTAGAGCCTATTCCAAAACATAAGTAATAGATAATGTTATTCAGGAAATATACAATTTGCCTGACCGATACATATTTACTCATTGACCGTTATACTGTGGGAGTTAAAGTTTGAAGTTTATGCCACATGAAATTGAAATAAGCTAGTGTCATTGTTTTTTTTTTCCTTTTTTAATTGAATAACTATACAATATAAATATAGCTACAGCGTATAGATACTTTATAAAAAGGTTTATCACATTAATAACGTGGCCAGATTTTTTCAAACGAGCCCACGATTCTCCAACATACAAAATTTGTGTGTCTGCTTGCAAAGTTGATATCGATAAATAATCAAAAAACTCAATCAGTCTATCAAATTGATTTTCAAAATTAAATAAAGAACTATAACAAACAAAGCAATATCGTATCTGATGTTTTTAGTCTATATTGAAATGTTATAGAAGATTATTTTTCCAAGTACGTTGAGTTGAGTTTATAATAATCAAGTGAACTTTGAGATTGTAGGGGAAAGAGTGGGCTCTCATATAGAAACAGAGGAAATAATATAGAGTTAATGTAAATTTTCAGTAAGTATGGTAAGCTGTTCACAAAAAAATAAATTAAAACATTAATTATATTGACTGTTTCACAAACTTCAATATTCGAATAAAGTTTATTATAATAATAAATATATTAGATTAAAAGCCACACAAAAAAGAAGAAAACAAAAGCACAGTAATTATTTTTACTCACAAGTATACATTTTTCATGGTTAAGTACTGGAATCTATATGGTTATTAAACTACACAATATTCATTATTATATTCTAAAGCCATGTATGTGTACAGAGCTGCAATTGGTCCAGGTTTCTAGTTTTCGGCAATGCAAGGTATTATTATTATAATGTTTTTTTTATATTTTTTTATAACAGTAGATTATGATCACTGACAAATGTAACACAAAAGCTACTATGCCATCTAACATTTCTTTGACTGGGGGTAAGAACCACTTCAGCCACCATTGGCTGTTATTTATTTATTTGTTAAAACCAAAATGAAACGTAGTTCAATAGTAAGCCACTAATAATAGTGATTGAGAATGGCCGATACACAATTGCAACTCACTGTACACATTGTGTTACATAGTAAGGATGACAATAGTAATCCAAGTATTCTAGACCTTCGTTGCGGTTAACCACTATTACACGATTATTTTACATACCTATATGTTGGTATACCTAAATATATTTCAAACATGGGATAACTTGAAACGGAAGTAGTATTATTGATATATTTATTGAATATGAACACCCTAAGAACACGGTTAAAATCTACTCTAACACATTGGTTTACATTGATTAAGCATAAATTATTTATGAACTATAAACTAATGTCAATAATATTGACCTTTGGTTATTTTCGTTGATAAAATAGTAAAACAGAATAAAATAGAAAAATAACGTAATTCATAGAAACGCCATTGTCAAATAACGTAATTGACAAAACAGTTTCACATTATTTTAATTATTAAGAAGGTATTCAATGAATATGTGTTGATAATCATGATCTTTTTGCAAAATCATAATTTAAAAATTACTTCCACGCGATATTGTTTTGATAATACTACTTTAAATCATAGATTTTTCCCATTAAAACTTACTACCCTTAGACCATTGGTTGGTTATTTAAAGGTAATTCTTACTCATAATATAAAAATCTTAGTTAATTTCTTATCCTAAGTACTTACGGCAGTCGTATAAATCACATCTATAATGTAATACAAAGATACAGGAATGTATTAATCCTTTATACGTACATAATAATATTAACTTTTCTTATGGTTAACAGTAAGTTAAGAATAAATTGTTAAGTTAGGAAATCCGGCTCTGGTTTTAGGTATGTATGTATGAATGTATGTATATGTTTATGTGTGTATTTATGTAGCAATGATTGTATAAAGAGCTAAAATAAATATGTTACCTAAATTGAATGAGTTGAATGGGGTAGTTTTTGAAATATTGGGGTGAAAAAAATACAACATTTTGCCTATAACATAATTTAAATGGTTGATCCGATCAATTCAAAATTTTATATATTTTCATAGAAATGTTCAAATGAAACAAAAATTATAAATTATATGTCAGCAATTTAACTCATTCAAATCAAACTATGTAAATGAGATCGGACTTCATTGTTCATCTATTTTGAAGGATTGACAATAAAAGCAAATCAATATGTATCTGTACTAACAAAATATATTGTTGGAACAACTAGATGATTAATAAAATACACAGGATTCTACATAATTATACATCAAATGAACATCCGGTGGTGATATCTCATGTTAATACTTACACAAAGTAGTATAAGTTTTTGACCAGCAAAAGTAAATATATTTATCATTTAAATAGGCACCTGGAATGCCCTGTTTAATATACAACTATATCTAATCCAATAAATGCAAATAGATTAGTATTTTACACATAGTAAATAATAATATTAGGTAGGTATGTTAAGTAATTGAATATAATATGTCGTGAATGTATTGAATATAATAATGATATGGGTTGAATATGTGTGTGTGTTATTTGGTATTCGCAATCTCAGTGTTAAATTTGTTTTAAGTATATGTCAATTAAGCTTAAATACAGGCCTAAATACATAGCAAAAAATATATCAGAAAAAATCTTGTCGTGTTTGTTATAATTCATTTTGATGTGTATTTTGACATTTTGCATCTATAAAAGCAAAATATGTTTTATGCCACAGATATTATATACAAATCACAAAGACAATCATATAAACTAATTTAATAAATTACCGTCATAATAAGTCTTATGCAATGGTGGCATTTTTGATAATGCAAACAAATTCTTATAAATACATTCTGCCTAATAACTGCAAGCATCTCAGAGCTGTTTGTAGGCCTTGGACTAAGCAAATGATACACTTGTAGTTTTACATTATATTAACATAACTATCAATCATTATACAAAAGTGTTATCAACATTACTTATACTATTCACTATATAATTATCAATCCCATAAATGCATGGGATTGATAATTACTTAATGGTTGCTGCTTTTCAATTAATTACATTTTGATAATATCCCACCAAATACACGTTATCTTAAAATTATATCGATACACAAGTAATTGTTGATTAAGACATATTATTTTAGGAATAATCAGGAAATAGTTTAAACAGTTTGTCTTAAACCTAAAATCATGTGATTCTAAAAATTACGAATAAATCTAGAACATCAATCTTGTCTACACATTAAAAAGTGACTATAAACTAACATCGAGAGATAAAATGCTTTGAAATGTTAATATTAAAATTCACAATGATGTACGAACTAATGTGGCTATTATTCACTTATTAATATTACTAACTGTATAATATACTTTTCATACGTTCTAAAGTAACTGACAAAACTAAGAACTATTATGAAGAGATACCAATCCGAATAGAAAATGTTTCTAAATAGATTGTAGGTTGGATATGTTGGCTTATATGTTAGTTTAGGTACTATTTAATTGGTGTTTGTCCCTTACAGTTTTTCGAATGTACATTTTCTTAAAACTATGTTGTAAGTAGGCCAAGGTAAATCAGGGAAAAAAAAATAGCTACACGGGCTCAAAATTATTCGTAGCTAGATAAATGTTGTGCTTGCAATGTAGGCCGTAAGTGAAGCGGTAATAAAATGTTCCGGGTATTCTTGTCAAAATCAATCATTATTAATCAATGATGGAATCGTTTTTTATTTTATTAAAAATAAATAATCATCATTAATGTTCAAATCGTGTTTGTATTTTATTTTAAGAATTTATTGATTGTTAGTGTACCTTAGCGTCATAGGATATTTATTTTTCAAGATAATTTTCACCAGCACGTGTATTAGCGGTGGCTAGCAAGCTACAACTATCTTACCTAAGTATGTCGCAATAACAAAACTACTTAATTGTTGTGTTGACTTTGATTAACTGTTTAATTGGGGTATTTAGAGGTTCCTGAGACTGTTGAGGACTCCTGGTGAAGTGCACTTCCACTTTAGCTTTATCATAACTTAAAACCTGAGATGAGAAATGAGATGAAGGTCAAGCGCTTCCCCATCGTATCATCATAAAAAAAAAAACACAAAGTAGCAACAATCCTTCGGAACACGGCAATGCTGCTTAGCGGCTGAAATAGATATGTTGGTAGTAACTTACCCAGAAGAGCCCAGAGGAGCTCTAGTACTCTTTAAACCTACCTACAACCTACCTGCCTACACTGGTAGGCGGTGAACCTAATTAACCGTTTTCGTAGAACACTGTCATAGGGTTTGACCTGGTGACATCGATTTCAATTCGAGCTTAATAGGAGCTCTGGCAATCTTACTCACCGCAAGAACACAGCACTACATAGATCAATAGGTAGTGCTATTTGGCTGCGATATTCTGTACTTCCCCAGGCAGACTGCACAAAATTCTACTATGCCCTCGTAAAATGTGTATCTTAACCAGTTTTAAAGAGTTACGCGGTTCGTTTTGAGATAATTCTATCGTCAAATCTTGCTTCATTTTGCCGTCTGTTTACCTTGGTCTACTCATGTTTTTTGTGTCTTTCATGGAAAGGTTTTCTTATTTTCATAACAAAATAATATTTTACTGTCAAATCTATATTTATATCCATCTTGTATCGTACACCTCATTCTCAAAAAAGGTGAGACTCAGTTAACTCATTAACAAATTTCATCAAATAAAGTATCTATTACTCTACCAATTCAGTCGAATTGGTAAACGATGAACAATCTTTATAGCCAAAATATACAACTTTAACTAAAAAGTATAGCTCCTGCATGCCTGAGCCTGATGGTCAAGACGACAACAATGTTCTTGATAAGACCAGGAGGTATACTACGAAAAACGGAACATGACGGATTTGATCGATGACTGATTGCACGTTTTTCGATACAAAAATGACAGACGTTCTTTTTGATCCGACGAAGTTCGATTTTCATAGTAGGGCTGATACGGTGTCGCGGTAGACTCGCACGAGATGGCGCTATAAACTGGATGCCTTTCATTAGACATGGCAAACAACAACTCAAGACCTGAGTGACTGAAAGAAATGGCTTTTGCATAACAATGGGATGTCCAGCGATTATAGATAACTAATGAGTACCTTTGCAAACTAAATAAATAAAACTTAAACTATATCAAATAACCTAAAAAAAACGTAAGTATTTACGATACATAAACCCCCTTACGTGAAACCCTTGAATCAATTGTTATGTCAGACAATGTCAGTTAACAGCCATTTTTAAGAGGGTTTATATTTAAATTTAACTCAGGTTAATATATTTGAATAATTACGTCTTTGACTTACTTTATAAAAGAGAATTTTTTTCAGCACTGTGTTTTTCTAATCCTACTATACTTCCTACTAATATTAAAAAATAATGCATGTACTAACCAAGATAATCCATTTAATTAACTTAAGCTAACGAATATAAGCAGGTCATGTTACATCTGTTACTTAGGATAATTCATTATTAATAAACTAATCAATGTTTCGATGTTTATGAAACTTAGTCTTAAAGAAACAAAAAAACCGCATACATAATAATAAAACCTTACGTACGTTCATCATTCCACTAAAAGCTATAAACAAAATGAGCTGCCGTAAGTACTATTACAAAATTCGGCACAGTGCCATTTTATAGCATATCCTTAGATTTAAGATACTAAAATAGTAAAAACTATAAAATCTTTGGGTACCACTAGGTTTGGAGCAATTTTCTAAAACACTAAACGGTAACACAATAGTTTAAAATGTAAGTTTGTCGAGGTGACAATCGTTGCTTTAAATCAGGAACTGTAGAAACGACTCTCGAATTCAAATCTGAAGTAAAACTATTCACAAAATAAATCTAAGTGTTTGGTGAAACTTTGGTTTAGAGGACTAATCGAAAGGCTTAAAGTGTGATTAGCGGACTTGGAATAAGCAGAGGCTATGTAGCTTTTTAGGTCCAAGCAGCACCCTTAGATTTATCTACTGATGATGACTTCTATCATCAGACTTGAGCTCGCGTCCGTTCCTAAGGTACCCTTTTCTTAGCCAACAAATTGACATTATATTTTTAGTAGAAAGTCTAGCGATAAAAAAAAGGTTACTTTTTTTTTTGTTATCAACACAACAGTGTTGAAAACATTCGAGTTATTGTAAAAACATTCTACACTAAGCTCGTTTTTATTCTACATGTTGTTTCTCAAAGAAGGTAAATAGTTATGCGGCGGCTGATTCGGCCGATGATCACAAAAGGCGCAAATTTAGTGATCACGCTGTCGTGATCAACAACCTATTTATATTTTTAGAGCTTACCTATTTAGGACCAGTTTTGCCGAAAACTTAGGAGTAGGCTATATACGTTAGGTTTATATAGGTTAGGTTATGTACGCTATGAGAAGTGATTTGTTAAACCTACAAATTAGTAAATAAACAATTATCATGAAATGTGGTACGCGTCCGCGTTAAATCTACCACAATTATTTTACATACACTACAAAGGTCTTTATGCCCTAATGTTTCAAACACTTTAAAAAACGATTTTCAAGTCTTTGGCGTATTTACACAAGATCTTCCTCAAAGGGATAGTCCTCATATCACATAATCGCATCATCCTCATTTTCGAATCCGGGTGGTGGACGCAGATAATGGATCGGAATGTCTTCGAGAATAGGTGATGGTTCCGGGGTCATTGGGAAAGGGCAGGGGTCCGAGAGTTCGTTGTGCGTGAGACAAGCAACCCGCCTGGACGAGGAGAGAGCATGGCGCTAGCTGTCCTCATCCGGAGTATGGAACGGCGCGTGGATGGTGGCCACTGTACCGAGTTCGGTATCAGGCATCAGTTCCTCTGGATGCTCGTGATCACGCTCGAGCCGTTTCTCCTCGTTGGTATAATAGCGTTGAACACGGCGACGCGTGCAGCACAGCGCAGTTGTCACAGTTGCCAGAGCTGCCACCAGCACCAGTACTAGCCCTGCAATCACGCTCACCTGAGCCTCGTGCGATGTCTCACACACCTCCAGCGTGTCAAAGCGCATTTCCGCCAGCCGCGTGCCACGTAGCCGCATCGGTGCGTAGCAACGCAGACCTCTGAGAGTGCTGTTCAGAACCGTTGTGGTCATATACACGAGCATCACACCTGCCGAGCACTGATCGCAGTGCCATCTGTTTTTTCCGAGGGATATCTCCGGTATTGCTTCTAACCTTTGGAGGTCAGGTTCTTCAAGTTTTGACAGATGGTTATGCGACACATCAAGGTGTCGCAAAAACTTCGTTTTTGAGAGGAGTTTCAAGGGAAATTTTGTTATTTTATTGAAAGAAAGGTCCAATGCTATAAGATGCTCATTGAATAGAAAAAAATTAGATGGAACTTCTGGCAAAGAAAGATTGGCGAGGCCGACTCCATGGAGGTCCGGTAAAATTTGCAAAACGATCGCTACTTCTTCGAGAGGCATATTATTGCCGCTAAAGTTAATACTCCTTAAAGAGCTAATGACTGGAGAAAAAGTTTGCAAATGAAATCTGTCGATTCTATTATGGCTGATATCGAAATGTTTGAGCTTAGTGAGGTTTGTGAGTGACATTGGTGAGAGCAACGCCAGTCTATTGTAAGCAAGATTTAATACTTGTAACTCTCCATTCTGCCCAAATACATGATCTACTATGACAGAGATCTGGTTTCCATCCAGTTTCAGTGTTTCAAGTCTTCTAAGACCTTGAAAATCATCCACTAAAACGTATTTAATTTTGTTAAAACCAAGGTCTAAATCTTCTATTAGTGGAGCCAAATGGTAAATTTGAGCGTTTAATCGTGGTAGGTTGCAATCTCTGCACTTCAACACTTTTAGCTGCTGTATATCTTTAAAAACTTCAGGGTTCAATTCATTCAATGGATTTCCACTCAGGTCCAGTTTCTGTAATTTTCCTAGCATTCTGAACACTCTCGGCATTAAGACAGACACACTGTTGTAGCTCACGTCTAGAGTATTCAAAGAAGGGCAGTGCCGAAAGGTTTCACTGGGCATTTCTTTGATTTTATTGTGCGAGAGATATAAGCTTGTAAGGTTTATTAAGCCTCTAAAATTGTCACCACTGATGCCGGCAAGACTATTGTATGTTAAATTTAATATTTTGAGATTCTGTAGACCCCAAAATGAGTGTTGTCCAATCGATGGCAAATTCGAATTCACAATATTTATTTCCCTGAGTTCGAGAAATGGAGGGTGTGTGAAAATAGGGCCAATGGTTAGGTAGTTGGGTCGGTTTTTCGGGGCTCCAATGACCAGTTTGTAGACTGATCTCTCCATTTCATTCACAGGAATATAATTCAGATCTCCATTTAGGCACTGAACATTTAAGAAGGGACCATCCTCGGTGTCATATAAAATTCGACAAACGCATTGCTCCGGGCATTTTATGTGATCGTTGGCTTTGCCCTGGACGCTGACCACCAATATGAAGAACAGCAGCATAAGCAATTGGCATCTGGAGTAACTGCAACAAAAGATAAGTGTGTTGACAAACAATTCGTGATATATGGAAAAGTTATGTAGCAAAAGCTACACTACCTGATCATATGATCATATACAGGCTGATCTAAAAATGTTTTTTATGTATTGTACAGTGGAGAAGCGCTTGGCTTTCATCTCACCTTGTTTCAAGATAGAAGATTTTACCCGGAATCCTCAACAGACTCCGGGAAACCATAACTGGCTACCTTACCTCTAAGTGTCGGAACAATCATTTAGAATCGTTTATGTGGCAACAGGCTTGGATAATATTTATAGCCAGGTGAACTGAAATAAAGTCCTACCATCATCCAACTTAAGCACAAATGTGTACCCCCTGCGGATCGAACCCGGGCTCTTTGGGTCTGATGATGTTAACTACACTATCAGCTAACATTGTTGTCATATCATATGTATGTTTATTTTCCTTGTGTTTACCTGCATAACTAGTTAGTTTCCTACTTAGAGATGTATCTATATACATTGCGATGTAAGCTAGTTTTCGCAATAAATCAATAATATTGGTAGGTGTACAACTACCACAAACCCACAGACACCTCAGATGTGGTTACTGAGTTAATGCTTAGTGCGAAAGACATTCTAGGCTATTAGTAAAATAATCTCATTAGATAAAAGCAATGTTCACGTTTATTAAACGTGTATAAGATTATAGTATTTTTTGTTAAAGAGAAACAAACATAAAGATGCAATAAGAAATCAGGTATTCAATGACATTTCTAAAGAAAATTGAGCATTGGATACAAACATTTACATTCCTATTTAAAGTTTTTTTTGTAATATAGCTGAAGCTATGTGCGTATTATACGAGTATGAGCTTAGGTAGTTGTTGCCCGCTTTTTGAAGTATGAAGAATAAGAAGTTCGCAGTTCATGAGCTTAAATCCTATATTTATATTTTAGACATTCTATATTTAGCCGATTTTTGTGCGGATATCAATTAAAAAGAAACAAAGAAAAACATTCTAAAAAATATTATTATGTACTAGTCTAGAATCAGCTAGTTTAAATACTTTTTGTTTAAAGATTTATTCACCTATACGTGCTGAATATGCACTTTTGCTAGTCGAGAAAAGGCCGGTGCCCGAGCAGTGGACAGGTGTATGCCTGGTAGCCATCTTATTAGAATAAAAGAAAAATAGTCCCGTATCAGGTATACTACATATCTAGTAATACTTCCCATTATTTTTAAACGCTTAATAGGATTTTAAGCCGTTGACTCGGAAACGACTCACCTTCGAATAAACTTGGGCATTAAATCAATCTCAATAAACGCGGCAAACTTTACGTAAGGTTTAAATCCAGAACTATAAGATTACCGCTTGAAATATGCGGTCGCTTTGTCCCGTCCTCCGGGGTTGAAAAATAATGCGTAGCTAGATAACAACGACATTTTGACGCGCCCCCCTAAGCGGTGAGGAAAGGGATCCATTATATAAAATTCAAAATGCGGGTGAAATTGGAAGGCGAAATTTGAACGGTTATACCTGGTGTAGGTACAAATTGTAATATTATTATTTATAAATACACGACGCATTTTATCATATATTACATTTTATCTATAATTATATTCTTAATGTTATTCATAATTTTATAAAAATCAATAAAAAAAGCTGCAGTTTATTAGTATCCTAGCAGCAAGGGAGTACAACGCTAATCTAAGCTAGCATGAGCAACCAGCAAACAACTTTGGGTACTCTGCAGTTTACCTATACTATTTATATATAGTACCTGCTGCAGAGTACCCAAAGTTGTTTTTCTTATCGAGGGGATCTTTTCCTGACGACTTTGGCTCGGGAGTATCAATAAATAAAATTTAATAATATATTCAAACTCTTTTATTTTCTAACTTTACTTATAAAGTGCAATAGGCATATCAAATATCGCTTGGCTGTAGCAAAGTAATTGGTATAAAATGAATATGGGCGATGCTATGTAAAATGAAATATTAATGTTTTCATAAATAAATTGAAACATTCCGTAATATTTGTATTCAGGCCGCTGCGTCCCTCAAAACTTTCGAAGATAATAATAAATAAGAGCATTTTACCCGTGCTACTGAGGATTTAGGGTGAAACCAGGTAAGCGCTGTAATGAAAATTATGTATGATTTTTACCTTTATTTATAACTAGATAGAACGCCCTGGAACGCCTTCATTTCTGTCAACCCGAGGGCACAACCCAATGCAAATTGATGGATGGCGCATGTCTTCAAACTTTTATGGATAGTTACTTGTGAACTGTGGGCATAGCCAAACATAGCATTTGGAATTGATTCTGACTATCCCCCTAATGATCGTCCAACTTTAATAAGTGGCAGTCGGCACATGTGAACTGCTACAAATCAGTTCTTCGGTTACTTATACGTCCAGTCAGTAACTATACAGCAGGTATTTGGTTACATTATGATTCGGAATGCATTGTGCCACAGCATGCACTTAGCTATTAAAGCCGATGCCTTAAATTTAATGAGGTTGAATTTCGAAGTAACTTATAAAACTGAAATAGGCGATTGTTGATTCAAATGCTAATATCTAAATCATATACGTTTATACAACTATTTACAGGGGAAGCAGCTGGGTAACACTGGAACATGCGTTTTATAATTATTAGCTTTTTTTTTGTTCTTAAAACATAAACTTGGTCAGGAACTCACACATTTATTGAAATAATTTTTCAGTATCTTATTTTTATTTTAGTACGAAACAATACCATACCTACAATTTATTATCATTCGCATCGTCCTATACAATAAATTAATAAAGATTCTGATACGAGAAATCGTGCTGAGTTTATTTGTCGAGAACTCTCCGCTGCCAGGTGATCTATCAAAACATGATATTCTTTAAATGGATCCCTAATTAAAATTAAAACTAAACTTTTGGGTTGTGCCTGTGTTATGTAGGCTGTTAACTTGGTAATTTAATTTAGTTCGCAATCAACATAAACGAGGTTTTAGTTATTTGCTGAGTGTAAACGTAATCGTTCGCACTATTCCCGTACTAATGAATTTGGGTTAAATTGGAATCTTTTGCTCAGTGGATTGTACAAAGACGGTAGGTTCAATTTGTAAGTATTCTTCAAGTATTTGCGTTTTACATATTCTATTTAAGAGGAATCAAAAGGTAAACATTCACATCTCAATTTAAATTCGCCAAGCGGTTACGATTTTTAGCTGCCAATAAATATTACTATCGCATTGCATTTGTAAGGTCTTCCGAAATTAGTTATTCGCCGATAGCATATAAATACAATTTCACATCAAATTAAAGTTGAACAACAAAATTTTCAAAATTAAACACGTCACATACCACCTCAGCACTCCCGACACCACTCCCGGGATCCATATTAGGTCACCCTGATCAATCCGATGAGGTGAATAATTCATCTCACCATCTTTAGACGAACCTATTGCTGGCCCGGCCTCCTTGCGTCACGCTAAGCCCTCTTCGGTTCATAAAAGAGCGGGTTGATTCCCTTCGTGTTGTGTAAGCTACCATAAGAGATCTCACGTTGTTTTTTTACACTACGGCTTGCCGAGCAAGTTTTTTTTATGTTATTGGCCAGGGCCTATAAATGGAATTTGGTGATGTAAATATTTATCATGTGTGTTATTTTTGCATAGATAAAGTAGTGTTTTTATAACTCTCGCCCAGACTTGGTTTGTTTTAGCATGGACCAAAAATATTTGGTTCATGGTTTTGGTGCACCAGTTTCTTACACAACTATTATTTTGACACCTGACATCAATTATTTTGTATTCCGCCATTAATGTTAAAACAGACAATATAGTGTCTCATATTTTTATCGTTTCTGAAATCCGGAAAAGAGGCTCTAATTTACTAATAAACTGTGATTGTTTAAAACTATTCAAATTTAACAAACAAACATCTCTCCGATCTTTGAGAAATCTCTTTGAGTGATAAGGCATCCCATTGTATTTAAACACCGAGTCACCAAATGTTTATATCGTTCGATGATAACTCCTGAGTGCAATAAAGTGTTCATTCATTAATTCATCGGTGATACATGTGGAATGTTATAGGTGAAGCAAAATTCATAAACGCAAGTGAAATAACCCGTTTATTCGATTGGTTTTAAATCACCTGTCGCCGTTTTTGCTCTGAGACAGGTACGAATAGTAAAGGAAATGAGTTTCACAGGCAATGTTTGACCGCAGAGTGCTTGTGATCTAACCAACCTGATATTTTGAGATGGAAATGGAAAACCGAGATTCATTGGACTCGGTGGTCAGCCCGTGTCAGCCGCCCGTTTCCTAAAAACTTCGATTAATTTAGTAACTCGCGCTAAACTTTTCTCATTACGAACTCTTGGAGTTTTTTTATTAATATGACGTTATTTTTTGGTTGACTGTCTCTATAATCACATTTGGATTTTTATTTGTTATTATGATAAAATACATTATTAGGATTTTGCTGTATAAAATAACTTGAATAACATTGCATTTTTTTGTACAACGGCAAAGCGCTTGGCCTATTGGGTTTAAAGTAATAATTATGCACACTACAGCCAAAATCCTTAGCTTTATAAAAAGTCCTACCACCAACGAAACCAAGTACAATATTGTACTCCCCTTCGGGATCGCACCCGGGACCTTTGGATCTGACACCAGTGGGCGAACCACTACACCACCAGAGTTAGAAAAAAGAAAGTAATAAAGTTAGACTGTCATCGCTTCTCACTACGATACATTATTATCCAAATTGGCAACTGTGATTCGTTATAAGTAACAAGACTGCAAATTTATTGAAACACAGCCATTATATTCGGTTCATAAAATTTCACGTTTTTTTCTAAATATAAAAAATATTTTTTTTTATTTTAATCACTAGATTATTTATAGAGGTAGATCCCAGACTACGGCTAACAAAAAATACCAGACAAACTCTTTGATAATATTTAACAAATACCAAAAACAAGCCAAGCGTGAGTCGGTCCCACTAAGGCTCATACGGAAAACACGGATTTAAGCTATGAAATTTGGGTCAGAACCCACGGTGTGCGTGTCAGACTCGCACTTGTTCTGTTTACAGACGGCATATGAATATTTTGTGTGGATAGTTATCGTGGTAGGTATAGCTTGTGCAAGTGATGGGGTCACGTAGTACGCGCCACCCGCTCAAGCGCCTCCCGTCACGTAGGTACTGCCGTATAAAGCCGGGAAACAAGCCATGGGCCTCATACCTAACCCGTTTATGGAGAACGGGCACAGGATACACTACACAGTCATAGGAAACCACAGTTTTACTGCTAATCCGTAGACGAATCTTATACCGCCTCATTACGTGAGCTGAGTTCAATTAGTTACGACGATACCCGCTGGCCTGTCGCATCGGGCACTAATGTGATAGCTCCCCCAACGTTATTACTATTACACGACGTAAACGTAAGTTAATGTCTGCTGCCTAGACCGGAGCCTAAAGTCTTAACTATGTATTTTATGGCACTAGCTATGTTTTACGGAGAAACTTTTACTTCGCTCCAAGTTAAATGTACAAATTTTGAAATTTTTATTCAAGGGGTAAACTTGCGCTAATAATTCAATACCCAAGAATTCTACTGAGTTTTGTATCCAGATAATTAATTAAGTGTAAGTACTTTTAAAAACACACGCTTATCGCTTTTAACGATAAAGCCGCTTATTGTACCTAGGTGGTACCTAGTATTGTTCTTTGCTTTTTTATTTCTTGGTGTACAACAAAGAGTTAATATATCTATCTGTCACACGAAAAAAGCGAACAAACCTAAATAGAGACAGAAATAAAAGTGCCGATGGGCACATTTTCAGTTAAATCGATGCATCAATCTAGGTCAATTTCAGATAAATTATTGAAACGCAACTGGTGGCTATAACTGAGCGGCCTATATATAATTACTGTAACGAAACATGAGTCTGATGAGTATGAAACCAAGTGAAAATATGATGTGAAATATGAAACTAATTGTGGAAAATAGCTTGCTATAACATATAGGCACTTTCGTCGTTTCAGGATAACAAATCAAACTGATAACAGCTTTCGTGGCTGATATTTTTGATTATTTTGCTATTACGTGTACATTCTAAAGTTCTTATTTGTACCACACCATCCAACAGCTCCTTCGAGAAAAAATAGCCAAGACAGAGGTACTCGCCACTGTTTTCAAACATGTTATTTGAGCTGGAATTACTTATACCACGTTAAACTATTTTTACAAGATACAACAACGACAATTTATAGGTACGAAAACCGTACTCAGGTCATCTATTTACGAGCTTGACCAAGCATGAAAAATGCATTACAAGATTTATGACCCTTTTATGCTCAGATTCCGGGACACCCCAACAAAAATGTAATTTGTCAGACTACTTCTTTTAGGGTTTTGGGAAGCGATCTGTGAAAAGGACACGCGATATTTATTTGCGCTTACACTCAAGATCGTATTCCAGAACGAAACTCTAGCGTAAATCAATACTTTTCTTTTAAATATTGGGTTAGCTATTGACCTCCAGGCTTGTCTAGCTCTTGACTAGAGCAAGGATGAGGTCTACAATGGACCAAGTGGACCAAATGTACAAGTGGACCTTTACAGGTGATAGAAACCAGCGATTCCGTATGTATGTCCGGAATTTATAAATATACTACAATTATGATATCTATATCTATAGCCAACTTCCCGAGTGCTAGAGGCATGAAATCATAGATAATAAAAAACTAAAGGACTTGGAAAACGGATTTCTTTTCCACAAATTTAAAAATATATATAATAGCTTTAGCTAGTTTACTCTTATTAGCTGAATCATTGAAAATTTTCAAATCAATAAAAGTTATTTCTTTACTTTTATTGGAAATTTAAAATTTAATTCAAAATGCTTCAATGTGTCAAAAATCATAAATGACTACAAAAAGGTAACATCTTTTTTTTTAAAACTAGGATGACAAAATCGAGGCCTTCACTGGCTGCTAGTCATGCTATTATTTAGGTGCGTATCCGAGAAACAAGAATTACCGTTCAATACCAGAGAAGTAGGCACGAACAACGAAAGAAGCCCTTCATAGACTTATTACACCATTTTCTTCTTATGCGTGAACAATATTAATAGAAACGAACGTACAATAGAGGTACACCATTTAGGTGGCAATAAAAAATCATGTTTCCCCACGAACGTATTTTCTTTCTGATCTGTGATCAACCTGTGTATTTCTATGGAATTACCTCAAAGGGATTTGATATAATCATTTAACTCAAATTACCAGCAATTATTCTCTACGTGACACACTACAATTACAAGATCGTCGAACAATTTGTGAACCATTAATGTGCTTAGGTAGCTGGCTATAAATCGAACTACCAACTCTAATAGGCCAGCTAACTAAACGGGATTGTGATGTGCTTGACCTCGTTCGGCTAAATACAACGAAATGAAATACGAAGGGAAATAAAAAGAGCTTTTAAAAACCTAAGGTTGGTACCTATTGTAAGTGGCGTCTTATCCCAGGAGATTGCACGTCGCAGATTGGAGTGGTTACAGTGAAAACTGGAATAAACTATCAACGTTTCAAACTTGATATCTTTCTATTATAATATATAATTAGGATTACGTCAATTTGTTTGCAACTAATTTATTTATTTATTTTCTAAGCCCCAACTAATATGGGAGGTATTTTAACTTTGATAAAGTCAAAGTCAAAGTCAAATATTTTTATTCATTATGATTTTAGGATCATTTTGAAACGTCAAATCTACCGCCTGTTCGGAATCGCGACCAGCACACAAGGAGAGAGGCAAGAACCTCGGGCTGGTTAATTTTTTGATGATCCATTTAACATTTAGGTATAGTGTTTATAATAATTTAATAATATTACCTATTATACCTACATCATAAACCTAAATACTTAATATTATCTTAAAACATTGATTATTACATAACTGCCTAATGGGCAGTTTCTTAACATTGAGAAATCACCATTTAACTGTCAACTGGCATAGCAACTTCGGGCCACGCGTTCTTATCGTCGATATAGTCACTAATTTTGTAGTAGGCTCTTTTAATTAAATTATTCTTTATTTGAATGATGCCTTATTATGTGTATCTGTGGATATAATATATGGTATGTATACCCGTAATTATGCAAAGTTTATTTTTAATTTAGTATGGCCAACTGGGTATGGTATGTAATGGTACATTATGTATATCTTCCGACCTGGAATCTGGTTAAAATCTAAATTTCTGTGCACATTTGACACATGCAAATTCTCTGGCGGTGAAGGTCACATCGTGAGGAAACCGGCATCTCCCTGGGACCTAAAATCCGGATGAAAGAAAGACTTGTTTTTTTTAGTTTAGAATACACATGGCTCATGTGTAATGTAGCCTTTTTCATATGCAGTAATGTTGAATTAACCATAAACCATAACCACATTTGACTAAAGTTTAACCATCAGTTTAACCATCCGATTAGACATCAGTTTAAACATCTGTTTAGCCATCTTTTTAACCATCAGTTTAACTATCAGTTTAGCCATCAGTTTAACCATCAGTTTAACCATCAGTTTAACCATCAGTTTAACCATCAGTTTAACCATCAGTTTAACCATCAGTATAACCATCAGTTTAAACTACTTCTTTTTAACCATCAGTTCAACCAATAATAAGGAGCACTTGGCTTAGGCCCTTATATTTTCCGGCCTTGAGCCGAGATGATGAAAATCTGTAAATAAATAATAGGACTATTTATTAATTATTATTTGTTTCATTCGTTTTTTCTTATTAAAGTGCATGTAATAATAATTACATTACATCGCAATTATAGAAATCAAATGATTTTCATTTTATTTCTAGCCTTTTCAAGATATGATAAAACGCACATCGACCCCAGAATCCTTAACAAACTGAGGAGCGGGCTATCTTACCTTTAAATGCCTTGAAACTAACTTTAAACAAAAACTTTTTTTTTTCTTTTTTTTGTGACAGACTTAGTTTGGTATGTATGGTAGTGGTAGCTAGCCAGGCGGACTTAAATCAAGGATTACCACCAACTAAACCAAGCACAACATTGTTCCTACTCAACAGGGGGATCGAACCCGGGACCTCTGGATCTGAAACCGGTGGGCAAAACACTACACCACTAAGCCGGTTATATTAACTTTATCAAAACAAAATCTACAAATGGTTGGCATTGTTTTCATCGAATTCTTATCTACCCTTTTTGTCTTAACTAGATAAGACGTAAAAAACTTTTTCCTCGGGTCAAATCGAGGGACTTTATCGTTATTATTTATCGCGGGAACACATTTGTAGGCGCTTCTCTTTATGCCCCTTTATTTTACATGATTCGGAGTACAAATTGATTTTTTCGGGCTCCCCTAGGATATGAACACGATAGAAAACACCCTAGTCATAGTCACGCTTCAACAAATTCGTCACAGCTTACGTTATACATACCTAAAGGCTTTCTGATCATTTATTCTAAAAGAAGGCCCCATGGGTTAACAAGACAATGTCTGAAGGCACCGTCTAGTTATGAGATTATTTACTAGATGTCACTGATTTTTCTAATTCTAGTAGTACATATTTTTAGTATTTCATCTCTACCCAAGGCAATTTTAAATAATCTCCTTAAGTACCTTCGACTTATAAAGACACCAGCGGAGAGCAACATAATTCGAATATACGTTACTATACGTTATTATGTAGTAGTGCGTTTTGTATTAAAACCGGCTTCCTTTTGTAAGTAGCGTTACCCCAAATGTAGGATCTATTCAATACTCAAAAGAATTAATCCCTTGACGTCGCAGCTGCTGTTCCTAATACCAGCGCTCGCTATCGAGCCGAAGTGCGAATCTGCGTCGCTATAATATTTATTTAACATTACAAGAGAAATTAGGGACTTTGGCACCAACGAGACGCAATTTTTGAGGTCGCTTCTCGTTTTGATTGTTGCGATGGCTGCTGGGCGGCTGGCAACATCAGAATAATGATGCTTATTACAAAACCGGTTTAAAAATAATGTTTTGTTCCGAAATGAGGGAGCTAACAAAAGACGTCCACGCCGCTAAATGTAGCTGAATTTATAATGGTAACAATAGAGACCAACAAAAACGAATCATTATTATACTGAATTTTCTTTCCCGAATTTAATTGATCGTTAAACTACTTTTATGACCAGAACGATGACAGTATAGCAAACCCATTAGGGCCGTTTGTATACTACAAGTCGCTTTGATTGATCTAAACTTGCGCCAGTAATCAATCGCATTCATTAGTATTCATGTTGGTGCGGTAAGTATTCTTGTAGGTAGATATGTACATAGTTGGTTGACTTCAAGCATTACGGATTCACGCGTAAGTATGATGAGTGGAGGACAATTAATGAAAATCTGTATACATAAAATTCATAGTCCTGACTGAATGACTGACATCAACGCACAGCCAAAGCGGCGGGTTTAAGAGACATGAAAGGAGATGTTTCAAAATGGCCTATGTACGCAAGAACGCAAATTGAAAAATCGGTGATTTTCGAAAAAATACTCTGACTTTAATTTGATCTATACCTAATTAAATGACTAAAAATGTTTCAAATTCGAAGACTTTTTACAATGGTAACATAATTTTCATTGGCAGCCATGACAGTTTAGGTACTTACGTGAGATAGTTCCACAGAATGTTATGAGGCTAACGCTTGATAGTTCTTAACTGTCTATTTTGATGGATATTTGATTTGATAGATTGATTTTGTCTATTTTCATATTAAGTAGGTCGGTAGAATTAGTATGTATGTACATTCTACTGTTGGATGGGACCTGTAGAGCGCAATTTTGCTAATCAGCTTAACTTACTGTGCTAGGATTGTACATATTTGTAAAATAATCATGTTTCACTATTACACGAGTTTTAACAGGAATTCATCCAAGAATGAGATTGTTATATAGGAATAACAGCATAACAAGGTCTTCAGATTTAGATTCAGATTCTTTGTTGTATGGTTCACTGGTTTTATTGTATGCAGTGTTCGTAGGTTGCATGGCAATTAGTGAGTGAAGAGGGGATTACTCTTCTACCAGTGTCCTTGACATGATGTAAAACATGTTGACTATGTCAATATACTAATGAATAAACAGATCAAATTAATTCAATTATAATTTGTGGCCGTGGTTCTAGGTAGTTAGGTACCTGTACCTATACCTACCTTCGCCGTAAGTTAACATCATTCAATAAAAACTGTTTGGCAACAGCTGTCGCAATGTAATTTTACCTTTGGTCTCCCTTTTGCATGTCTTGTGTGGTGTTGCTCTTTTAATAAATATGTTTTATGAAAATGCATCAAATGAAGCAAATTAAAATAATAATGACTGTGGGATAATGTTTTACATATATTTAGCTATGTTCTAGGCTAGGTTCCATACATTTATGAAACATCTCCTTTGAAGGGTACATTTAAGTCTTATACTTAAATAAACTTATATTTTTGAAATAATCTGTTTGTAACAACTGATAGTCAATTAAGATACTGAGATTAGAAAAATTATACCAATTATATCCTGTTACATTATTATTTTTAGTGATTGTTCTAAATCCCATCTCTCGTCACGCCTATTTCCAAAAACCATTACGCGGGCGAAGTCGCGTGTAAAACCTAGTCTAGCTATATGTGTTCACAGCACGTTATTATATTTGAAAAAATCCTCAATCTGTTTCAGTGAGTTCTTAGATAATATACGTAGACAGAAGGGAGTTTGTCATTAACTAATATGTACAAACCCGCTTCGTACACTACTAAGTGCTTGTTACTTATCTCAGTAAATATATCCACAGAATACATAATTATAAACTCATTTCAAGATGAGCCATCAGTCGCTGTAATGATATCTTCAGCAACGTTAACGTATGATTATGTCTCAACAGTCATAAGTCCTAATAGAGCACAAAATGTACGCCAAAACCAGCTTTTAACGTGAGTTTGAGATTGCAGATATAACTAGTTCCCGAAGTCATCTATCAACTGGGATATAGTGTAATTGAAATTCGGTTGAAATCACAATCCGCCATGTTATCATATCTCTATCAAAGTTAGGTGTGGGTGTGGGTGTAAGTGGTTTTGATTACAGTTTTGATTTGCAACAATTAAAACAGTGCAATAAACCTATGAATGTAGGTTAGCTATACGTGCCACCTACTTACAACAAATCGGAATAAGTAAGTTAATTGTGTTTTGTCGTCATCATGGATAAAGTATATAATATATATGTTTAATATATGTTTTAATACTCGCCGTGGTGATCGCGGCTTGAGAATCGAGCCCTCCAACACAGCCCATGGTTGTCGTAAAATCCGACTAAGAAATATACCAGAAGAAGCTTCCTACTGTGTATATGTATGTATATGTGAAAATACGTATATGTGTATTTTTCACGGAAAACTATTCGACAAATGTGAAAATGTGAAAAATAGACATAGGAAAACTAATTTAATTCCTAAGCTGTATGATATCTTATCTGATAACACGGTCCATTGTTAATTATGTTTATACAACATTTTCCATTTTATTACAACAATTATTTATTCAATTTATATGAAACGCTGAATGATTTAAGCCTGAAAATATCCATTTGTTTAAATACATGATATTCATCAATGTAATTGAACTTTAGCGTGCTTCATTCCATCGTTTTTGTGCTGCTATTTTATTTGGCAATTCAAAACAAAGTCGAATGGTAATAAATGGATGATAATTAAAAACTGGCGTTTTGATACAACTTCGAATGTCACCTTTTTTTTGGAAATAAAAGAAAATGTCACCTGTTATCCATATAATTGGGTACTTCTCTGTATCTCTATATTTTACTAGCTCTATACTATGGGTACACTTACTAGTTTCTGATCGCGTGGTACCCAGATTAAAAGATAAAAACCTCTGCGTTATTAC
Source organism: Venusia cambrica (assembly GCA_951394065.1). Taxonomy (NCBI): domain Eukaryota; kingdom Metazoa; phylum Arthropoda; class Insecta; order Lepidoptera; family Geometridae; genus Venusia; species Venusia cambrica. The sequence goes on from OX596034.1 coordinate 16,436,046, forward strand.
TAGTTTTAGAGAAAACCTGTGCACCATTTACAAGTTTTGGCATTAATAAACACCAAACGTCCCAATAACTAAACTTCACAAAAAAACATGAAATATTTGTTTCTGAAGACTGACAAATAACATATTTAAGCCCTATATTATGAGTCTATGAGAACATTGTCTCTGTGAATATCCGAAGTACGGAAAAATAATAGGTAATTAATAGCTGGAGCAATGTCTGATATCTCAATTTAATAGGCCGTTTACAAAATCAATTTGACATACGAGAGATTCGTTTTCAATATCGTCAAGCAATTAACGGTATGTGATTGGAGTACCTACACTGATAATTTAACATCCTAAATCTACATGCACTCCTATTTTAGTAGACATACGACTACATATACCTCTACTTTATCATCCTTCTTCGCTTGGACCCAGGCAGACTTGATAGTTGCTCAGCACTGGTTGAGGTAAAATTTGAAACATTTGAATCGAGAAAAAGACTATGAGATGCTGTGTAAATGACTGAATCATCATAATATAGCTCAATCTGACTGACTGTATTCTTTCATGTTATAATAAAACAAATTTTGATTTTGTTGTGTACTGTTTCTAACAAAAAAATATTTTTTTGTTGGAAAGTGCGGTATCGAAAATGTGCATCAAAAATTTTTATCCATACCCACAAAGTACATCCCATAGACTAGAGCATCTACCTGAAAACCACGAACGCCTTCAGAAGTAGATAGGGTAGGTTCTATTCCAATCTGCTAGACAACAGAAGTGTAAGGGGTTTTTTTTTAACCCAGGTGTGTCGAACAAAGCGTATGACAATTACGTATGAGGAATAGATACTTAGATTATCTAAGAAGTAGTCACTTTTACCCGCAAACTTAACCACATTGGTATTGGGCAACTTGATCCAAGTGGACTCGTAACATTCCTATTTTTGTACCACGCCTGCATCACCACTTGAGATATTGATACTTACTCAATTGACGTCAAGATCAAAGGTTCTGAGTTGGGTAACCCTTGACTTTGTAATTAAATCAACTCTGATTCAGTGTCATCCTATTATTATCTCCAAATTATTTACACGTTCAGATTCGAGAATACGCCAATTTAACGACTTAATTAATGGATGATTTTCAGACTGGTACGCAAGATTCATCAGTGATTGTAGAAATGACTGCAGTAAATATGGTAGGGTATCTGGCTGAAGATTTTACTACTTTTCATTTTATGTGACCTACGGTTTTGTTTGAACCCTGCCTTCAGAAAAACTAACACGTCCTGTATCTTTTGTGTTTTAAGGTAAGATGTTCAAAATTAAGGAATAATTTTGGACAAAAAGCATAGTTCGACAATATACGTTGTACGTAGTATGGCGGTCTAAACATCCATTTAGTTTAGATCGCCCTTTTAGATAATCCTCACAGATTGGTATTCCTCTGAAAACCTTACACTGCATTACGATATCACGCCTGTTTTGTACTTGTGTTGAAATAAATGACCTCGTAGAAACTAATCGAAATCAAACTAACTAATCGAAAATCGAAAACCCGGGAAATATCTGTTAAAACACCACAAGTATTTGCGGTAGCCAAATTCACGGCGAAAGATGCTGCCCGAGTAATATTTCATGTGGGTTCCTCGTAAAGCAATGGGTTGGGCTTGGGTGGGTTGAAATGTTGTTCTTGATAGACAAGAGACCTGAACAACAAATGGGTGCCTGAGTGTTTCACCCACTCCATTTGCCAGCACACTTACAAGCTTTGCATATTTTATGATGTCCGATTTAGTGTAGACAGCTTTCTGGGCCTAAAGCCCCAACGTGCATCAAAATAAAGCACGTAGATTATGTATAGGTTTCTATTTTCTGGTACCATACATCGGGTTATTAATATTTAAGGCCTTACGATCAAGAGTATATGGTATAATAAATTGAGTGAGAGCTACGAAAACCAGAGACTAGCATATTATGCTACTAGCTTGGCTATATAATATTGTTAAAATTTGTAGAGAATCAAATAGTTCATGTTGAATTATTGATACTTTAATCGATCAAGGTACATGCTACACCAAAAGGTTAAAAGACGAGAGTGGCCCAATACATAAAAAGTTGTTCTTATTTATTTTTACCTGGGAATGCTTTGGAGTAGTAATAACATTGTTTGGTATGTTCACTCTCGATCTAATTAGCCACCGAACCTCCGTAAATAATCTGGCATACGTGTTCAAGCCTATAAGTTTTATTATTGAATCGTCAAGTCTACCTCCTGTTCGGAATCGCTACCAGCACTCGGAGAGAGAGGACAGAATATTGGGCAAGTTATTTATGACTGAAAACTGAAAAAAACTAAAGCAAACCACAACACCTACATAAAATGTTTTACTATTGTTATATCAAAGTTCGGCTCTCCACCTCTGATTCAAATATGGTAAGGCCCTTTCTAGCAGCGTAATTTTCCTCTATAAATAACGTAGGGATTTCATGAATTAATTAGCAGCTGTAAATTGGTGTGTAGCTACTAGCTACCTACACTAGGTGTCGGGAGTTAGCTAAACACAACGTTTGATTAGTGTAGTGACTTTGAACTTGTGAATTAGGGAAAGTAAGGTACCTACTTTTCTTATTCTAGGGAAGAGCATTGAATCAAAGTCTTAACCGTAAACGCCTACAAATATATATGCCACGTTTTTATAGCTGTATATGATAGTATGTACTTAAAGTACTTCGTTGAGAACGCCAACTCTCAACAATAGCACGAAAAAGTAGAAAGATTCATTAGAAGTCGCATCAACTGCTTTATAGTTTCTCTCTAAAGACATATTGTAATATTTAAAAACATACTTTATCTACAAAACTTTTTATTAAAAAGGCACTTTATATTTTATTTTAGCAGAACAGAATGTTGAATATTTTAAAATTACCTGCAGACTACATTAATTTTAAGATACAATTATTTTCACACAAACAAATCAACTAACCAAATTCGTTTTGTTAGTTGATTACTATTATCCATCTTAGGGTATTCTACAAAATTCTCATCAAAGAAACTATTAGGCACTAACTGAACCGTTAATAAGCCTACCCGAGAACATTTGTCACAAAGGGCAACCAGGCTAGAGCCTTGATAACTAACTAAGAGCTCTAAATCCACTCCGTTGAAGCCCAAATGAATGGATCACTGCCGAAGAATCTCAGCTTTTAAGTTAATCTATCTCCAACGGTGGGAGGGACTTAGATAGCCTTCTCTAGATATCGAAGCATGCCAAACTTTAACCAAGTAGTGCCCCGGCTAAGCTCAATCTTATCTCACTAACCTGAACTTCGAGAAAGCTATTCGCTTCATTAAATGATACGTATGTATTCATCCACCTAATCATACCACTGTGACCCCTAGTGATAGGGTACCTAAGATTTTTTATGGAAACTATATGACTTATATTATTGCTAGGCATATAGTATCCGGTTAATACCTTATGGTTATTAGCGAATTGTCTTTCAGCATTGTGCCTAGACTAATGTTAAATAATAATAAAAACGACGGTCAATATGTCCAAAACCAATCATCATCTAATTAACGTGATAATTCACCAGGTCAGACCGCGTGATAACTAGATTTCCGTCTGCTTGGAGATGCACTAAGCCGACCAAATTTTGTACGCATTTTATAATTGTTATTTTTCATGCATTACCAACACAATTTTATTAAATACTTTAAAATTGTTGACTGCAATAATCACAGATATCAAATGTCAAAGTTTTATTCCCGCCAATTTGAAAGGAAACCAATGAGGATGCTATTAAATTGTGCGTTTCATATGTGACACATATAAGTTAATTCATCTAATTATGCAATTTAGAACCTCCTGCATCCAAACTTATAAACCTTACACCTTCATATTATAAGTGTTTTAAAAGTAAAAGTTGAAAAGACTAAGGGAGGCAAAGATGTTTTATTACCAGCTTAGAACAAGCCAGTCGAACACAGGGCAAAATTGACATGTGCTAATAATAGGGCAAATGACACCGGCACAAGTAGGTACCTAACCTACCGGTCTTCGATCTCTTCGAAGTAATCGACATAAACACACTGGATACGGACTGAACGATTCTTTTCTCCTTTTACTTTACAAATGGGAAAACGGACCCACATTATTACCTACCTACGCGCCCCTAGGTGCGTTCTTTGTATAAGCTATACCTATATATTTACTTAAAACCACTTTGTACCGCGCTCCAGTTTCACTTGGGATTTATATTCGTGAGAAAATAAGCTTTTAAACAATCCGAGTTGAAAATTAAAAACCTTCTTTTGAGACAAAGAAAATGTCTTGCAGGAGATCGCAACTCGTTGCTGTGGCAAAGCAAAGCGAGAGGAGATAACAAATTGTATATTACCATAACATGGTATTTTGGTATAGTTTGGTACAAGTACTTGCTAGGCCGTATTTTTGTGAAAGCCGTGAAGTTTAAGATTTAGCATATTTGTTATTTAGGTTAAGTCAGAAGGTGGGTGGTGAAATAACTAATATTATGGTAACCCTTTAGTACCACACTTTAGTACACTTTAGTCTTAAACTTAGCATGATATCCAGATTTATGTCGTGATCACGCACACATAAATGTACGATAATGTCGTACATATTTTTCACAGCGAAAATATTTTTTTATTGTTCTTCTTGTTTATTTTTATGAACAATAATGAGTTTCCTATGTATCTATAATTGATAGAGTATGTTACCAGGGTAGGTGTGTAGTATGTCAAAATTTTGGAAGTTAAAACTACAAAACCCGTCTGCAAAATACCGTGCTTCACCTAGGTTCTCCACCTGGGTGAAGCACGGAGTCTTCAAACATGTGTAAGGTAAGGTCCCGTGCTCCACTGATGACGTTATTGTATAGTGAATCAGTAAATTGTTTCTTTTGTGATTCAAAAGATCTGAACAATTCATTAATAGGAGTGAATTTATATGTATGTCACAAATAAATAATAAAATCACCTACTCACAAATATTTTTTGGTGCAGATACAAAAATGTATGTATGTATGTATATTGAAGTGGTCTTTATTTCAGATGACAGATGTCGATTTGATAGTTGTCATCAAAATTGATCATAGGTGCCTTTAATTTTTTTGGAGCTAGAAGTCAAGCATGAGAAACTTCCGAAGATAGGCATTTAAAGTTTGACCGATTCAAAAATTACGGCAGGTGTCAGACGTGACAGCAAACCCAGACTTTCTTCTTCTCCGCTGGTCTTCAACACCTCTACCGTTTCAAGGAGGTGCGGGTAAGAAACGAGCCTTGGGCTCTTATTTCTGGCATACTTCAGCAGCGACGACCGCTGAGTCGCTCGGTTTTGGAACCTAGATACCAACCTAGACCCAAACTACTCATCTGACTTAAGCTAAATAAAAGTTTGGAACCACATTTTCGATGACAGCAACAATCTAGTCTGGTAATTGAAAGATTGCGTTACACGTAAAATAAAATTTCCCATGATTCATATTCTTGAAGAAAATAGAGGAAGCTAAAGACGAAGTACACTTGACTTTTAACAGAACATCAAGCCGCTCTAATGTACCTCTCACGAACCGAACATTGTGCCGACTGCTCGACGCTTTGTTGCAACTGATTTTACAAACCAAATAGCTAATTTGTGTTACATTTCATCGAGCAAAGGCATTTAAATTCATTACATGCTTAGCGTCGAGCATTCGCAAGAACGTTATATTATAAGGAAATGCTTTTCTTAATATGAGCTTTTGTTTGTATTGTCCAATTTGTGAGTACGTTAAATTATCAGGAAATATTTTTTAATTTGATCTTTTGCTTGCACTGTCCCATTTGTAAGAGCGACACATTATATGTAAATGCTTTATTAATTTGAGCCTTTGCTTGTAGCGTTGTACTGTCCCATTTGCCTGAACGTTACATTATTAAGTAATGTTTTTTTACATTAGAGCTTTTGCTTGTATTTTTGTAGTGTCCCATTTGTAAGAACGTTACATTAATGGATATACATTTTTGATTTGAGCTTTTGCTTGTAGGTATTGTTGTATTTTCCCGTTCGTAAGAATATTATACTATATGAATGGAAATGCTTTTTTTAATTTGAGCTTTTGCTTGTATTGTACTATTTGTAAAAACGTTACGCTATATTTAGGTTATTTAATAAGCCAATAAGCAAAAAACCGAGTTAATATTGCATTATCATCGAGTTCTAAGCAAAACAAAAAGTATCAATCTTCGAGCTAACCGGGAAGTTAGCTTAAATCTATTAATAACATTAAAAAAAAACTTATTTTGACACCGACAAATGAATAACGTAATTTAAAAAGTAGACCACATCAACATTCTAAAGTAATTTTGATTGCATTCATCAAACATGTCTGTCAGTATCAAACTGTTAGTCACGAAAACAAATTGTTCATTAAAATACAGGACGCCAGAGCGTGTACTAAAAACTAGCTCAACTTGTCATCACGACCCTTGCTTGGAATCAGCTGCTAATGCCTGCAACGTAAGCAATTCCATCATACAATACTCAACTGGCACACGTATTTTCTTGCCCTGTAAGGCCTATTCATTGGTGAAACATGGCGTAAAACCGTTTGCACAAGATAATACGCAAATAGACTTTTCAATCGCCCGGCGGAGACTTTGGTAAAGAAATGTCTACGTCTTGAACTTATAAGTGAATAGTATCGCTTGCAAAAGGACCTAAGAACTTATAAAAGTACTTATGCCTCAAAGTTCACGCATTGCAGAGGTGGTTCGGCTCGTACACGAACAAAACGTTTTTTAAGAAAACTTTCTACTGCGTTGTTTTAAGAAATGAAAAATATTAAATTAACACGTCTACATACATGTATATCTCTCTCTAGTCAAAGTATTTGTTATCTTGTTTTGAATACAAATGCTTTTGTTCGCGAGGTGGCGCTATACATCAAAACATTGGCTTCGTGATTTGAATTCTTAAAAATAGATACACTTTTAATTTAGTACATTTAATCAGTAAATCGCGTACATTTAAATCAAAATACTCAGTGACTGTGTTATCTCTAAATTTAATTGACACATTGGTGAAATAAATCTACATTCTTTAAACAAACGTAATCTGTGAAACTAACCACAAAATAAGGCAAAAACGGACTTTTCGTATCCATATATAAACAATACAAACCAGAAAACTAGTGTGTGGTCAATTTAAAACCGTTTTACATGAAAACAGGCTTATTGTTTAGAAAAATCTAAACAAAATTGCAGGACAGTGACTAAGAAATCCGTATGTTTATGGCTCATAACCAACGACAATTTGTAAACACCGAAAATTATTTTTTAAGAATTGTTATTATTACTACAGATTTAGGTAAGATGGTGGTAGCTAGCCAGGCGGACTACCAATTGTTACAATTTACCAATTGTTACAACTGAAAACGAGCAAAAGCAACAAAGTTTTTTCGTGAATAACTATTTGCACATAATGCATCAGAATGTCAATGGATTAATTAGTAAAGCAGATAGACTGATGGTCCATATTGATAACATGTACGCCAATGGTAAAACTGTAGATGTATTGTGCATCACAGAGCATAATATGGTTGTTGATAACCAGAGCCGGCTTATAATACATAATTATAAGCCTAAATAAATTACAAGCCTCACAGCTCAGTTGGTAGTAACTCTGCCTTCTGCGCTGTAGGCTGTGGGTTCGATTCCCACCCAGGACAAACATTTGTGTGATGAATATAGATGTTTGTTCTGTGTTTGGGTGTTGTATCATATAGTATGTATGTATTTACAAAAATATTTAAGTATTCTATCCGTAATCTAGTTCCCATATTACAAGCTATGCTTAGTTTGGGGCTGGATGGCGCTGTGTAAAAATTAATGTCCTGTCCTAAAAAAAAAATTACAAACTAACATTATTGTTTTCAAAAAGAATCCCGATTTATTTACATTCTACCCCAACGGCAGCCGTCGAGAAGGTACTCTCCACCACCATAAATGAATGTTGCCGTGTTGTTTTTCTCAGTTCCCAACAACTGAAACGTGAATTCGAACAGGAAGACTGTACGTGCCGCGACCGCGATCTTCCGGGAATAACACTCTAACACTGATGATGGTTCCCTGGGAGAACCGAAACAAAGTTTATGCCTTCATCAACTATCGTATACGTGAGTAAAACCCGTTTCTAAAAATCTATAACACTCACGCAAGTATTGAAATTGAAAAATTATAACTTTTATACCTAGAACACGATTTTTTGAGGATTTGATATAATGTTAGCGACGCTAACCCACCTCAGCGATTCAAATTCAATGAGAGCTCTTACCTATGTCAAACGATTCGAAAGTTATGACAAACGAGCGAGTGATCCCCGAGGATGGCGCTTTTACCATTACAAGATAAGGGCCTGTAAATGGCTTAAATTGTGTAATTGAAAAACGAGGCCGGGAAACTTTTTACAAATGTATTTTAACCTGTAACAAATCGTGTACCTACAGCTACTAATACGTTTAAAGTGATTATTTAATCTGTGGTCTACATATAAGTAATTTTACTTGTACGAATATTCATAATCAATGCCACTGATTCCATGGTTTACTTGTTTTTAACTCATACGTGTTGCATTGCTGTTGTAGACCAACATAAATGCAACACGTATGCGTTGACAAGCGAATTTTAGGCACAACAACGAAGAAAGAGAGTACACCCTATATCGATCAAAGTTTATGCCCCTCTGACTGCAGCACAATTTGGGGTTCGTGAATTAGAATCGGGGTGGGTTTGCATAAAGAAGCAACCGTCAGATGCACAAAAGAGGGGCTCTTTGTGCATCTGATGGTCGCTGAAATCGATCCAATAAATGATACACTCCTCTTTTGCAACGTTTTGTTTCGCGATGGTAGTTTTTTTGCGCTGTAGTGTAAAAAATCCATCGCAACTGCCAATATCAAAGTTCACACCTAAAAGCGTTGAAAAAGCTTTTAGGTGCAAAAATCAATTTGCCCAAACGTTAACTAGCAGAAAGGATATTTAATGATATTACCTCTTTATTCTATGTGCCGACTTTATTCGGTCAACATATAAAATGGCTTACGCAATATCATATTTACATTCAGATGGGGTCCGTATTCTACGGCTACCTATAATAGCAGTAACGGTAGCTGGGACTAGGGATATACCTAATTGACTAAGAATTTGTAGATCATTCTTGGTCAAAAAAGTCAAAAATAACGAGCTCTTGATACGATTTCCAACTTTTTCCCACAAAACTAAATCGAACTATAGCATCAACAAATCCCTGTCTTGCATTAGATTGAAAATAATTGGAGTTTCTAGGTGTTGTGACTATCAACATCAACCCTGTTCGTATAATCTACTTAGTGTTATAAATTTTCCTGCGATTATAAGCAAGTCAACAAACAAGCTAGGTAGTTTTTACAATCTTTACGTAGATGAAAGGCACCGTAATTTTTGCATTAATCCCTTTGATGCAAAATCGTGCCGGCAGTGTGCAAATGACAGGGGCCGCAGCGGCAACGAAGGGGGCTAGGTACAGTCACCACCAAAAAGTACTTTTATATACTTTCATATTTTCATATTTTCATATACCGAAGGGGAAGCCCTTATTATACCTAACGAGTGGAAGCATAAACGAGTGCCTACACGTTTCGAAACCTATCATGTTTCGAAATTGATTGAAATCATTTTCCCTTGTTTTGTTACGGAGCACACCTGCCAGTCAGATTCTGAAATGGGCGACCCTTGCAATCACCGATAATTACCGAGTACACCTACATAAGCAACCGACCCCGAAAACTTAGTTTGAGTTTTGTCACTGGATATTGAATTATGTTTTTTTAAAGTCGTCGAGCTTAGATAAACACTGGCGACTGTTAATAAAAACAAACTTTAATTTAAACGCATTAAAAGCTAAGATCAAACCCTTTGCAAGACTTCCTCTATTTTAATACAAAAAAATAGCCAAGTGCGGACACGCACACCGAGGGTTCCACCCACATTCCAAAATAAAAAATTACGTTTACAGCAAAAGGATGTTGTAAGAGGCAGTACCTACCAGCTACCAATACTGTGATCACCAACTCGTCTGCCAAGCGTGGTGACTTTGTCAAATCCCCATTGTAATATTTGGGAGAAATCTTTGTACTGTGGGCCTTAACGAGTATTTTATGTTTCATTTTAGATACATTATGTTTTGTCCGTAAATCCGTGAGATTGTTAGTAATTTATTTTGATAATGATTAAATAAGAAATGGAAACGGTAAGCCTTAGAACCGGTTTGTTAGTAATTAAAATTTAAGAATTGGAATTGTACCTGACATGTTTAATATGAACCCGGATAAAAAGCAACAGACCTCAAAATACTACCTACTCTCTTAATGTAACTGGTTCCGTTATTACAAGCTATGCATAGTTTGGGGCGCTGTGTGAAATAAGTGTCCTCTAACATTTATTATTATTAATATTATTAAACAGATATTTATTTACAATCTCACTCATATTGAATCCTCGAAATTTCACAATACTACGGGGAATAAGTACGTTGCTTGTGCCTACTCCCACAGTATAATTGATATTCACATTTATGAATTATGGGTTGCACAGGAAGTAAATAACATTGAATTCTTGTGAAATGTCATCTTTCAGGTTTTATATTTCAAAATTAATTGCTTTTTATATTACCTTGAAAGGATAAGGGACGTTTTTAAGATAAAAGGTTGCAAAGGACTGATCTTCAGGTCTTGCGAGATAGTAAAGTTTGTGTATTTGGCTTCTCATTTAAATTGAAGCTGGTATATTTATTCTTTGTTTTTTTCTTAATTTCTGTTGCCAAGCCAAGGGTGTCGATAAGATCCAAGAATAACTTTTGGGATGTCATGCCACGGGTTTAGCTGCGCATATCCCACATCAACATTATTCCCATTTTTCCTCACCGCAATGTACAAAAAACACTACTTATGTAGTTTTCCATCACAGTATTCGGACATCAGCTTTTTCCCAGACTGATTCATGCCTTAATTTCCACGCTTGGCAGGCGGGTGTTTAATTTTCTGGCCTGCTGAAGTCTTAGCAATGTGCCTGTTAAACATTAGTCGCTTGATTTAACACCCGTGAGGAGGCTGATGTTATTCAACTACGTGAAACAGTATAGTAATTGAGATGTTGTGTTCTGAAATACCTATTACGTGCGCCAAGCGTTGTAATTGTGCCAAGGCTCTCCAAGTTTTGAGGTGGCGTTGTCCAGCAGTGTACATTGAGCTGTGATAAAACTATTTCCCCTCACACAAAAACAGTAATTTCACCGACTGCCTCTTCGCAGCATAGTGTATGTGGCATAGTTCTCACACAATGAAATGAAGTGAAATTACTGGAGTTCTTGAATCAAGACTTGTCCCTTTGTTCTTGAGTTGTACGAAACTAGTAAATTACTGGAAGTAATAACGACTTGTTATTTTATTGCTCATTCGCTGTAACAAGTTGGCCGTTAGGTGCTCAGAAATCGTGTGTAATGATCGGGGGTGAATTCGTGGAAAATAAATAGCTGTTTGGTTGCTATACTGCTCGCTCAAAATTGGCATGCATGATAGTCGCTAGAATATTTACAGTTTTGCTTCATCTATATTCGATTTTCACAGATCACCTATTTTATCACCATTTGAATTCTTGTAGGTAGTTCGGCTTAAACAAATAAATTTTCGTTTAAGAGTTCGGTTTCATTAAAATTCGAGAATTCCAATGGTAGAATGCCAATATTACCGATAATGCATTTTATAAAAGAAAACTTTTTGACAAACTAAACAGAACAAAGATAAATAATTAGGTTTATTAATAAAAGGACAGACTTTCACATAAAAAAGGAAAGAAAAGGTCATCATCATTAAGAATCTTTTGACTTACAATTCTTAACCTACAACTTAAGAAGTGAAGTATCTAGAATGCAAACTACTATGTAACTATTTGCAATAGAGGAAATGTTTGGACCGATACAAACGGTCTATAGGTAGCACAATGGATCCAGAACAGGACTGGACGAAAGTGATCTTAAAACACGGGCTGCATTACCACGCTAGTTCAATGGCCAAGCTTTATTAATTCTGATGTGTGAAATTACTTCTGTAATTCATGCTTCTTTTATTTATTTCATAATATCAATGAGCTGTGTGGCCAAGTGTGTATGCGCCCCCCTTCTGATCCTGAGGTTTTGAGTTCAAATTCAGTCGGGCACCAATGGACTATTCGGACATGCCACTGCTACACCCTAGTAGGAAATCCTCATAAGATCCACGCTCTGAGTAGTGATCAGAGGTAAATACTCGAAGGGGACACAGAAATATAACAAACAAAATATATAAATAAAAACTCGTGGTACCGTGGCTCATGTGCCACCGGAATATTTGCATTGAGCCTAATTACAAGAGAAGAAGAGAAGTAGAGATTATTAGAAGTAGAGAAGAAGAGAAGAAGAGAAGCAGAGACGAAGAGAAGAAGAGAAGAAGAGCAGAAGAGAAGAAGAGAAGAAGAGAAGAAGGGAAGAAGATAAAAAAACTTCTTTTGGTGAGGTCCCAATGTCGGCTTTTATGACATCTATGGGCTGAGTTGGAGGGGTCAATTCTCAAGCCGCAACCGCCTCGGCAAGTAATGACACTGAATTCGACTCACAAAATCAAGATCAATTTTCATTGGCCGTTCATCAGCTCTATTTAAAAATTACGCAACCTGAAGGATGTTTAGGTAGATCTGTATATTTTCTTGCCATATTTCGTTTCGGTTTTTTTTTAATCCAAAAATTTATATGTAAAAGCGTTCTAGCAGTTGTATTCTATTCGTATTTAATTTATGTACCGATAACAAAGTGGTAGATTAATATATTCAAGAATGTGCTCCTTGAACGTGCCCGTATTCTTAAACAGGGTCTTCCCGCGGTGAACCGAACACTGAACGCATTCGGACGTTGCCACTTGGCACCTAATTATGATGCAAGTGACTATATTCAAGCCTAGCCACCGCAATGTGCTAGCTAGTACAAAGTTATATAATGTTACTTGCAGTTTCATGCAAGTAACGTTAATTCTAGATTGAAAATCTTCAAAAGAAGTTCTTTATGTCCAATATCATCATAGCTAGACAATTTATCCATGAAGCATGGTGGCTTTGTAGATTGGTGATCGTAGCAACGTTATTAGATAATTTTAAAACACACGGAAAGGGATGCTGCCCTTCTTTTGGTGAGAGCTCTTAGTCGGCTTTTATACATGCGCGGTCTGAAATGGGGTGGCGGAATCGGAATCGGAATTTCTATATATTAATTTTTCTTTTAGTTCAAAAATGCTCTTTTAGGTTCCATTTTGACTTAGTTTTACTTCCGTTGCACGATTGCGTGAAATTCACGATTTTTAATGATGCCCATTTCAAACCATCGTTTAAAATATGTTTAATGCTATTGTAGTTTTACATGTTTAAAAAGTCTTTATCGGTATCCAGGTACTCAGTCAGCATAACTTGTTCAATCTACCCTGTAGCTTCTTGTAACATATATTTTCATTCTGAAAATACCATGAAGGTGTCCGAACCCCAAAAAATCCATTCACCCTCTACATTGTACGAAAGAAACAAAGAAATTCGACCTTACAATTCCTGGAACAGTTTAGATGAAAAACCACAAAAGGACAACAGCCTTCAGATTATTTACTTTTTGGCAGGTTATTTTATGAGAAGGTCCTATGTTCTTTAAATAAGTCATAAGTGTGTATTTAGTGTTTCTTGAGACTATTAGAAAATGTAATGCGAGTCTTTTGTTTCTTAATGAAGTCAAATGTGTGATTTTAGTCGTTTTTTGGAGTAGCTTCAGTATTTTAACAACATATTTGTAGTGCCTTAGAAGCTTTAGCCGTTCATCAGCATATAGGAAAAACTATGTGATGGTGATAGTTCTAGCAAGACCCGTTTCGTAAATAAAATATGATAATATTGAATAGACAAAATTATCATCTCTTTCTATGTTTTTTATCGTCAATACGAAAGAAAAGCTCATGATATTATTATTAGTTTTAACATATTCCGTGTGAATTACACCAAAAACCTCTTATCAATATTGTTTCTGTGTAAATAGAGTCGGGACTACTCACAGTACGCAATTTCCGGGGACATCAATAATATCGAAATGATATAAATTGGGCAGCGATCCGTAAATTAAAGAAAAACATGAACATAACCGGCGCCGCCAGCATGAAGACCTTTTTTTATTACTTACTTACCTCTTCACAACTATATCATGCTCCACCGAAAAACTATATACCTACTACGAGTAATATTTGAAGAAAAACCCTCGAACACCTTATTTATATGAAGAATACCTTTTGCGCCCACAGAGTAGTGTGAGATTTTGTTGGTAGGAAAAATCGATTATTAAAATGTGGTAACCACTTTAAATAAAATTACAAAGAAAATTGGTTTGTTTCCTTTGTCATCATTTTTGGTTTGCAAATATTTTGATTTATTTGACTTTGAACAAACTGCTGGTATGTCCATGTCGCAGTGTTGAAATTTGAATGTCTTTGTTCTTCTTCCAGACATATTTAAAGTTTAAGCTAGTTTGTTTGAACGTATTTGTTGAGCTTATAAATGAAGTTTGGAGAAGTAGACACAACAGCGGAACACACCTTCCGGCGAACGATTTTACGAAATAAGTACTGAAAATGGAAATGCTTGCAAATCCAGTAGTAGGTACCTAGGAGTACAATCATAGGCAATAGAAAATATTTGAAACAATAAAATAACTAATAATCTGATAAATAAAGCAAACAAATGAGCTGGTTCGCAAAAAATAAATACCGTCAGATTTGTGTTGTAAAAGAACGAAATTGAAATGAATTTTAAAACATATTAAGTATATGGTATTAAGAATAACTGTATGTTTTGTTTGATATTTTTCAGATATTGGCCAGTAAATTAATATCTACAGAAAAACAAAACTGCAAAGACTTGAAAAAAAACTAACCATACAAAAACAGAACCGGAACAGGACAAAATACCGCAAACTTTACCAAAATTGGCGCTAGCTAAAATTAAAAACATTAAACAGCGCGCGTCACGGGAAATTAAATAAATAAAAAAAAATAACATAACAAACAAAAAAAGTAATCCGAAAAAACTAACCTGCCACGCCAGGCGCCTCTCTGGAATTTCAGTGCACCCATTTTCGCACAGTTTATTTTCAAAGTCTAAATAAACTTTACCGCACGCATTGTTAGCTCAAGCTCAGGATGAGCGAGCTACCACGCGTGTTGCTCGGAGCGCGGAACAGGAGAGACTGGACTGAGTCTGACTGTACGCGAGCGATAGAGCGGTGCGCTAGGGGACGCGCTCTCTAGGACGCCGACGCTGATGGCGAGCCTCCGATAGGGTGGGTGCCAACTCCCCGCACCTGCCGCTTCCTACCCCTGAGCCTCGCGAACTGTACCGTCCCCCTCGTATTACTCTTTGCCGGACATACCGGGCGTTATGCATAAAAAACTGATAAACAGGGTTATTTTGTTACTTTTTGGTCGGCTTTGATTACGGTTCGCCTTTGATGCGAGGTAAAATTATCGTTTGAGATCGGTTCTTGACTTGCTATAATTTTCTTTAACTACTACTCCTTTTAGTTTTTCTTAACAGAATTGACAGATTTGTGGGTTCCGACCCATATTTCCTGATACACGTTTCGTGTATCAGGGCTCCCTTAATTATTTTACCACTCCACACCACTCTGAAAAAAAATAAACTTTATAATTATTTGTAACAATAAGTATTCGTATTTATTTATGAAAGGTATGAAACGTCATTACGTTCCATGTGATGCAGTCGCTGACAGACAGTTGGACAGACAGTTGGACGGACGGATGGATGGCCAGCGGAGGCCTAGTATTATGATTCCGTTGGGCCAAAAAAGAGGAGTTCACGCGTGTTTTAGTCTTCGTGAATTAATTAGGTAGATAACCAAGGAAAATTCAATTCTAAAGGAGTAGGCAGTGTTGATTTTGATCTAGGAACCATGTACCGTTCGCCACAGACACGATCATGACCACTAGCAATCGCCCGCCTTCGTTCCCATCATACCGTGGGAATTTCCCAAAATCGTTTCATAGCAACTGTTTCCTATATCGCGAAAGGAAGCTAATATAAAAAAATAGATGTAAACGAGGGATAGCAGAAAGCTATAAGTATTACCGTCTGCCACCGAGTGGGGGTCGTTCGTGGGGGCAGACGGTTACAGTTAATTAAATTGGATTTAATGGTAAAATAATCATTTTTTCACAAAAAAAAATCTATAAAGCCTAAGTTACTCCATATAACATCAGCTAACTGCCCAGTGTCCCGTCAAAATTGTTTCAGCCATATCGGAGATGAGCCAGAACAAACAGTAAAAAAAAATACCGGAGGAACTTTCATCATTATGCATAATAAAAAAAAAACTGTTATTTTTACATTGTAAAACAGGCACTACTATTTGAATTATTTGTCTAGATTAAAGTTCCTTAATGTACTTATCAGTTCCGATTTGGTTTTACTGTCTTGTCCGCTCGCTCTGTAAACTTTCCTTAGAAACACTCTTCTGAATCAAAAACCTAATGAAAAAAGAGTAAAAATCTAACTCGGGATTTCGGGCCTTTAAGTACGGTAACCTATAAGGGTACGATTACATAAGCTATGTAATGGATTTTGACTCTCCTGTACAAATGGATACTAATGCTAACCTTAATATTCTAAATATTGAGTAAACTCTTAGAATATTATACAAGTTGTCTTAAGTTCGTGCTCTTGTTGTGAAAAAAGTTGGTTGTTTTGCTTACATTCTATTTTTTCTAAAAAAAACGTATGATATAATAATTATATTCCTTCTCATTACGGGTTCGGGAGCAGTAAAGGTCACATTGTTTAAGGCCTTCTGCCAGACTTTCTATACGTGCAATCTATGGGTCAACTATAACAAGAGGACACTCAACGCCCTGCGCGTTCAATACAACAACGCGCTTAGGATGCTGATGCGGCTGCCGAGGTTCTGCAGTGCGTCAGGTATGTTCGCGGATGCTCAGATGGATGGATTCCACGCGATCCTCAGGAAAAGAGCAGCCTCGATGCTACGTCGGGTCCACGGCAGCGGTGATGGCATAGTAAGCCTGTTGGCCGGCAAAATTGAATGCCCATACTTTGGCGCTTGGCTCGGCTTCACGTCATGAGTACCTAATGATGTTCTGTGCTCAACATAAACACAAATTAATTAAATTTATTATAAATATGGTTCATGGACTGAAATAAATGATTGAATTGAATTGAATTGAATTACATTACTTGCTTTTGCCCGCGACTTTGTCCACGGAGTATTTCATTATCTAGATATTAATTATTGTAACATTATACAGCTTTGTTCATGGCAGTCCTGCCGCAAACTAGCTCCAATAAGTATCAGAGTTTCCTTGTGGCGTGTTAATAGTCATGTAACAAACCTTAATCAGCTATATTTTAAATTTATACGGAAGGTCATTAGGAATCAATGGTTATACCTGTCACGACTTTGGTAGAGAACTGTTATTCTTAGTATTATTCTTAGTTAGTTAGTCTTGTTCTATTTCACAATTTTTGGAGCTGCAAAATACAAACGTTCTTACCTAAAAAAACGTATATAGAAAGAAAAACTCATAAGAGTTGAAAAAGTATCCTTAAAAACAATCAAATCATGAAGTATTTACGTATTACTAAATATTTATTTACGCAGATAGTTAGCGCCAATATATGTATAATATGTGGAGATTCGGGTAAAACCTTTTAGTTTTTGTTCTTCGCCGCTGATTTTGAGAGTTCCAAATCCTTTCCTGTAAAAGTTTTGATACAAATATTCTTATCCATTTTCGCCCCTTTAGAGAGGTGGAGGGGAGACAAAAAGGCAACATAGTCCTAGCAATAGTGAGGCGCACTTCACCCGGAATCCTCAACAAATTGAGGGACTGGCTATCTTACCTCTATATTGGTTAATTGGTTTTTGAACTACCTACATGGTCGGCGACAACGTGTTCGCCTTGATGAAGCTTTTTCTTCGTGGTGATACGTCTGTAGGCGTGCCTCAGTCAGGCGGCGCTCTGTATTCTCTCCTCTTTGCTATTTTTATCAATTCAATTTCTCACAATTTATCATCATCATACCACCTTTATGCAGATGGCCTTCAAATTTATATGCAGACTCCTCTCAGTGATATTTCAGTTGCTGTTATCGACTATAGAATATCGACACTGATTTAAGTCGCATTACCGAATGGAGTAGCTGTTACGGATTAAAAAGCAATCCCACTGAAACACAAATTGGCAGCTCAAGAAGACTGGTGTGTGTGTGTGTGTGATCGAGTAAACATCTGTTTTATGTTTCTCTTGGAAGTTTTGTAACAAATAAATAGTAAAGCAAGCACAAACCTCAAACAAGTGATACGAAACCAAAGTGCGACTCCAAACAAACGCAGACGATGATAAACATCTGACCGGCAAGTCCGTATTTCTAAGATAATTCCTCATAAAAGTTCGAAAAATCTAAGGGTCGTTATTTATAACGCACTCACACATTGAACTTATTCAAAATTTTGATCAAATTTGGCCAATAAACAGAGTTATTCGATATAAACTAATAACTACCGGCGCAACTGCAATAAATAAAGTATACTACAACTTTACCTTCAACTTCTTTGATTCGGTGTACCAGCCGGACAATCTTGGCATTGACACACGAAATTTCAACTGTCAAGTGTCAAACAAACCATCAGTCACATTGACATCGACATGACCAGTAGCTTGCCAGTGTGGACCTAGCATCGGATACGACACAAAAATATCGTTACCTAAATCGTTTACCAGTAGATAGCAGATATATATAATTTATTTTTATTTTTTCTGAGTAAAATGGCAAGCACGCCAAAATTATCAAGTACTTGCAAAAAATGCAAGAAAAATCTAATAAATGTCAAGGAAAAATTGAAATGCTGCACCTGCTTAGGTGCGTATGATATAACTTGTGCCAACATAACTAGTAAAATATTTAAAACGATGACAAAAACACGAAAATCTAATTGGAAATGTAA
Source organism: Venusia cambrica (assembly GCA_951394065.1). Taxonomy (NCBI): domain Eukaryota; kingdom Metazoa; phylum Arthropoda; class Insecta; order Lepidoptera; family Geometridae; genus Venusia; species Venusia cambrica. The sequence continues at coordinate 16,455,168 of OX596034.1, forward strand.
TAAATGCGTAGACAAAACAGATAAATCAATATCAACCTCTCTGACGTCGATGGTTGCAAAGGATAGACATATGGAGAAGAACATTTCATCTTCTGCGGAACCCAGTGAGGAAGAGAATATAACATATCGCAAAGTTCAACTACAATTAAATATTAGCAGGTCAATGGAAGATATAAGCCATATAGATAGGAGTTTAGAATTGGACAATAATTCAATATTTAATGACAGCTCACAAAGCTTGCCAAATATCTCAACAATCGATATCTCGCTTATGACTAATCTCCGAAAAGAAATAGAGACATTGTCTGTAGATCTATCTAGTGCTCATAGTGAAATTGATAAGTTGAATATGGAAGTGACTAGCCTTAAAAAGAAATTAGACGAACAACAAAAGAAGATAGAATTGTATAAAAACCTACTTGGTACAAATGATTGCAGCTCTAGAAAATCAACACCAAAAAAGCACCAAAAGAGCAATGTAATAATATCGTCTCAAAAAACTTTTTCATTGAAGCATACTGAAATGGCGGGACAATTAAATCTAGTTGATAACGGTATGCAAGTACCACAAAATAAAGAATCAAAGCATACAGATGATAAAATTCCACATGATCAGAAAGTAATACAACATCAAAAGAAGCAAGATAGTAAAATTTACGTAATTGGAGGAAATCAGTGTCAAAACCTTGCATCAAATCTTTCAAGATCACGAAGTAACACTGCTTATACAAAATACACAGTTAGTGGATTCCTGAAACCAGGGGCACCAGTAAATGTACTAGTTGACCTATGTCATAGCATGCAAATGAATAAAGGAGATAAATTAGTTTTATGCGTGGGTGAAGAAGATTCTGATCCTCACAAAATATCTCTGGAACTTTACGCGATCTTAAAAGCAATTCGAGCTTCTACAATTATAGTATTAGGTGTAGAAAATAATAAATATCTAAATGTACATAAACTAAATTTGACACTGAAAAATGTTTGCAGTAAAATAGACAATTGTTATTTTATAGATGTTAATGAATGTAGAAATGTTAAGGGTGATCATAGCTATAAGAATGAGATTTTATGTAAAAAAATTAACTTACAAATAGATGCTAATGATTATGACTCAAAATTTTTACCGATTATAACAAAGAAACAAAAACTTAATGTAAAACGCTGTGGAAGCTCTAAAGCAAATTCTGTAAGTAACAATGCTAAGGGTACTATACCATATTATTTTGATAAAATGAAATTAGCCCTTAAAATGAAACAAATAAAAAGTAAAAAAACGACTCTTCTCGACTACTATCCAATTATAAAAACGAACAAATGCAATACAATATCAGATAAAAATATTAATGAAGACAACTCTCGTGAGAATGTCAACAAAAACAGAAATATTAAGAACATTGGTGATAATCAGTTTTTTCGTATATAATTGTATTAATATATTACACCAGAATATCAATGGCCTTATAAGTAAATCAGATCCTTTAATTGTACAGCTAGATGAGCTTAGGGAATCGGGAAAACCAGTTGATATTATATGTGTAAACGAACATAATATGATACAGGGTGACGAAAATACTTTAAATATACCGAACTATAGGTTAGCATGTTGTTATTTTAGGAAATCAAGATGTGGAGGAGTTTGTATATTAATAAGTAGTCATCATGAATTTAAAGTTATTAAGGATGTGTCAGAAATATCTATATTAAATGAGGTGGAATGTTGTGCTATTGAATTAGTTCGGCATGCCATTACCATTGTAGCATTTTACAGATCGCCACACTATCGGAATATTGTATCATTTTATGATGCGTTAGAAAAATTACTTTGCAAAGTTTGTCAGAAAATGAAGCAAAAGATTTTGCTGTGTGGTGACTTTAATGTAGATATTCTAAAACATAATAAAAAGACAACAACATTTGAAGACATAATTACTGCTTATAATCTAAGATTCTCAGTCAATGCGCCAACAAGACTTAGCCGAATGACCTGTATTGATAATATTATTCACAATGTACGTGGGGGAAAGTGTGAAATTGTTGAGTTAGCTCTGTCCGATCATTGTGGACTAATGTTCAAGTGTCCAGTCAAAGTGACAAGTAAGCTAAGCACGTGGTCTATAGGAGCTCGTGACTACTGTAAGGAAAATATGGATACATTCTCAAGATGCCTTAAGAATTTAACTTTTTCTGAAATATACACAGAAAAAGACCCAAATACTTCGTACGAAAATTTTCTAGAGATATTTAAACTATTTTATGATCTTTGTTTTCCGGAAAAAAGAATTATTATACGAAGTCAAAAAAAGAATAAGTGGGTCTCAAAGGGAGTTAAAATATGTAGTAAGCGTAAGAGACAGTTATTATGGAATTATAGAATTGATCCAACAGAGTCGAATAAAAATAGTCTAAAAAACTATTCAGCACTTTACAAAAAAGTAATGAGACTAACAAAAAAATCTCAAAACATTTATGCAATAAAGTCATCAACGAATAAAACTAAAGCTACATGGCAAATTATTAATAATAATAAAAACAATTTCAAAGATTATATCTATAAAATAATTCATGACAATAAAACATTCAATGACCCGGATGACATATCAAATATATTTAATAATTATTTTGTTGACCATACTAAATCCAATTCTAAAAAAATTAAATATTTCCAATCATTATATAAGTTACAAGGGAGATGTTCATCTATGTTCTTAGCACCGACCTCTCCACTAGATGTATTTAAAAAAATACATAATTTGAAAAACAGTAAAAGTGTAGGTTTTGACAATATATCGACATCAGTAATAAAACATGTTGCACATATTATCTGCTTTCCACTTAGTTATGTGTTCAATACGTGTATAGAATGTGGTATCTTTCCGACAGGTCTGAAAACATCGGTTATCAAGCCAGTGTTTAAAAATGGAGACAAAGAAGTTGTCGGAAATTACAGGCCAGTTGCACTTATTCCTGTTATTTCAAAGATTTTCGAGAAAATAATTTATGATGGTTTATATTTTTACTTAGAAAAGGAAGGTATACTTGCTAGTGAGCAAAAAGGATTTAGAAAGGGAAAGTCGATAAATCTAGCTATATATGAGTTCTTGGAAAAGGTAGTACATGCGGTAGATAAAAGAGACCCAATCTGCGCCATATATATGGATATGTCGAAAGCTTTTGACTGTGTAGATCACCCTTTACTAATGTATAAGCTGGAACAATATGGAGTCAGAGGAAATGTTTTAAAATTACTTGAGTCATACTTATCAGATCGAAACCAATACACAGAAATCACACGTATTAGCGTTAAAAAGAGATCTGAAGATGTATATCGGTCTGATCAACGTAATGTTCTCTATGGCGTACCACAGGGAAGCGTACTGGGGCCTCTGCTTTTCTTGTGTTATATTAATGATCTGCCTAATCACGTGAGGCATCCTATGGTCCTTTTCGCTGACGACAGTACTGTTATAATTAAAAAACAAAATCTGAACTATAAAAATGACATCAATGAAACTTTAGAAGATATTGTAGACTGGCTGAATGCAAATAATCTATGTGTAAATTTAAAAAAAACAAATATAATGCATTTTAATCAGCGTATAAAACCAATTGACTCTAAAATATATTATCAAAGCGAGGAAATAAATGACACAGCTATTACAAAATTTTTAGGCCTGCATATAGATAAAAGCTTGACATGGAAAACTCAAACCGAAAATCTTATCAAAAGAATAAACAGCTTAGCTTATGCATTGCGCCATTTGTCTCAGGTTGCTAGCAATGAAACTGCACTTACTGCTTACCATGGTACCGTTGGTTCCATATTAAGATACGGACTAATATTTTGGGGAAATAGCACAAATAAACAACACGTATTTATTGCGCAGAAAAAGTGTATTAGAGCAATATTTAAAATAAAAACCACAGACAGCTGCGTGCCGTACTTTAGGTCAACAAAAATTTTGACACTGCCTTGTTTATATATTTACGAAATTGCAGTATTTGTAAAAACTAATATGGACAAATTTAAAAAACTCGGCAGTGCACGTAATGGTGACAAATGTTGCAGTGTCATGTCAAACACGACTTTGATGCACAACAGTATCTTTTGTATGGCTCCAAAGATATATAATAAGATACCGGAAACCATAAAAAGTGGAAGTTTTATAAATTTTAAAGTTAAACTTAAGGCATTTCTTGTAGGAAGGTGCTACTACAGTATAACAGAGTTCCTAAATGACGATTTAGGTAATAAGTTTGACATTTAATTATGATTATAGGTAGTTATGTATGATTATAGTGAAGAGTTTCTAAATGACGATTTAGGTAATAAGATTGACATTTAATTATGATTATAGGTTGTTATGTATGATTATAGTATTAAGGTATTTGACATTTAAATTGCAATTTTATTTTTAATGTATGTTATTTTAGTTAAATTCAATGTATACATTTTATGTTGACATTTGCATGCCTAATAAGGTAAGACTGTAGTGAAACTTATATTGCTGAACCATATAAACGTCTTGCATAAACCTACTTTCTGACAAATAAACTATTTGATTTGATTTGATTTGATTTGATTTGGAATATTGATTGGCAAAGACTGCCCCAGGTTGACTTTGATCGGGTAGCGATCCCTTAAAGCGAGACTGTACAGAATTTGGGAGTAACGTTTGACCGCACCTTTTCTTGGGAGGCCCAGATGGAGGCTACCAGCCGTAAGCTTTTTGTGTCTGCCGGCGCGTTAAGACTGCAAAACATTATCCCTACTGCTACTAAGATCGCGCTTGCTCAGTCTCTCTTACTGCTTACCGATGCTTGATATCTAGATATCTCTGCAGATCAGCTCAACAAGCTCGAGCGTCTCCAAAATGTTTGTATTAGATTTATATTTGGCCTTCGTAAATATGATGATATGGTAATCTGTTGGAGCAAGGTCCGGAGAGTACAGTGGATGTCTTAGACATTCCAATTGAAGCTCCTCTAATTTGGTAGTCGTCTGTTGGGCCGTGTGTGGTCTAGCGTTGTCTTGAAGCAGCAGTGGCGTAGAGCGATTGAAAAGTCTCGGTTGTTTAACAGCGAGCTTTTCTATCGTGGTTTGCAGTTGCTGACAATAGACATCAGCCGTAATCGTCTGACCAGATTTAAGAAAGCTATAGTGTACGACACCGGCACTAGTCCACCAAACGCTAACAAGTAACTTTTTTTGAGTCAATTTTCGCTTGGGGCAAGATTTTGCTGGTTCACCAGGGTTCAGCCATTGCGATGAGCGTTTACGATTATCGTACAGGATCCACTTTTCATCACATGTAATGATCCGATTTAAAATTCCTTCATTATTGTGCCGGTTGAGTAATGTAACGCAGCAGTCGACGCGCGTTTGTCGGTTTGCTTCACTCATTTCATGAGGTACCCACCTTTCAAGCTTTTTCACCTTCCCAATTTGCTTCAAGTGGATTAAAACGGTTTTGTCACTAACACCGCAGCCTGCAGCTAACTGTGATGTGGTTTGCGATGGATCTGCTTCCACAATAGCCTTCAATTCATCATTATCGACCTTGGTCTCCGGCCTTCCACGGGGCTTGTTCTGCAGGTCGAAATTTCCAGAACGAAAGCGTTGAAACCAAAAACGCACCGTGTTTTCTTTTGCGACACCACCACCATACACATAATTAATCCTTCGAGCCGTTTCTGCAGCACTGGTGCCACGGTGGAACTCGTACTCGTAAATAATGCGATATTTTAAGTTTTCCATTTTGTGAAATGAGTGACGCAGAAAAAAAAAGCAAAAGAGAAAAAAACAAATGAATTACGGTTTTCGAAACACAAATGCATGAGTAAATAGCTGTTTAAATTTGAATTTGGAATTCCTAACCAAAGAGGAGATATTTAAGATCAAAGTGGCCAGTACGACAAAACGCCAATTTCATATGTAAGGACCTAATATTTATATACATATGTCATTAATTAATGTTGTTCACTTTTCCCTTCTATATAATCTTGCTTCTACCTATATATTTTGTTGTTTGTGACAGGAAATCATATAGTACGTATGTATTTACAAAGTATTTAAGTCTAATTATCCGTAATCTGGTTCCCATATTACAAGCTATGCTTAGTTTGGGGCTAGATGGCGCTGTGTGAAATAGATGTCCTGTAATATTTATTTATTTCACTTATTTTTTTATTTACATCTTAACTTCTCTTTATCTGCTCCTTTAGTATACCGCCTTGTCTGCTCTTATCTATACTTTCAATCCAAATGTTGCCTGGAAGAGATTTTCCGTCTATTTTGGTTTAAGTCGCTTCTCTGCTTGTTTGTTTTATTTTATATGTTTGGTGTTCAATAAAGAGTTTTTCAATCTGTCTATCTGACAAATTGTTTACAATAAACCCCCATTTGCGACTAACATGTACATTGCACCCAAGTTCGATGACCTATACAGGTAGATATAATAATCTTGCCAATTGTACAATCTCACACAATTATGCAATAGCAGTTTTCTATCAATTAACTGCAACAGAAGCGATTACTTTATAAAGTTTAAGTTTAAGTAAAATCCATGGCGGGCTCGTAACGAGCTTCACTGTTGAGGAGAATTGAAAAGCACTCCAATTACTGAACTTTACAAGAGCACTCATAAACGCTTAGGCTTGGTTTGTAAGTTCTACTTACAAAGGACTTGCCGCTACGCGTGTGTTTTATTCTGCAGTTTCGTACAAAACCCACAAACACCTCATCTCTACTCACATCAAACATGCCTGGCTCCCGATTATTCTTAATCAATCGCTTCATTATGACAAAGGTCAACACACGATAATACCAAAAGCCACGTATAGTGATAATTCTGCGACGATAGCACTGTCATAGTGAAGCGATTGGTTTAGTAGAATCGGGGCCCTGGGGGGGTACCACGACCTCTTATTAGCATATTGCATTCTTGTTTTGATGTTACTTTACTTTTGTCACTATCTATCCAGTAAAGAAAAAACGAGATAAAAGTAATGTAAGATCAAAACGAGGATGCTGTAAGACGTTGTGATTAGTCCCCTGGTCATAAGCAAAAACATCACAGTGTGAGCCTCAGTGTCTAGTGTCAAGTGTCATCGCATTTCAGACTTAAACGTTTGATTCGAGTATTAGGACCGCTTCAATGTCGGTACTGTGTAGGAGCCCTTTAACAGGCAAGTAGTCTGTAGGAATTGGATGATTGCTTTCGATGCATCGGGCATCGTTTGAGAAAATTGCTTTACAGTTATAGGTCAAAGTCTACATTCTCTTTTATGACCCTTTCGTCACACTCGCCTGATGTTATCAAGTACTCTGTCTGGTGATCTATTAGTCTGGATTTTTCAGAATGTTTTTTCACAAGTCCCTAGCAGTAGGACTGTATAACAAAACAAACAAGACAATCGAAAAATCGGGCGAGCGTAACCCGCTATGAACTTGGATAAATCATAGTAGCGCATTCCCAAAGCATATCATAACTATACGATAGTGCAAGCAGTATTTCGTATTTTTTAATCTAATTTCATAAATGAACATAAACCGGCCGTGAAAAATACTCGTGTTCGTTTTTTTTGTTGAAGTTTTCGTTTTTTTTTTACTTTGTAATATTGTTAATTATAGCTACTTGCAAACCGTGGGCATGTGCAGAACGTAAGTTTGGACGTGGCTCTGACTACCCCTTATAGGTGATCCTCATAAGATCTACTCTCAGAGTAGTGATCAGATGTGATTTCTCGGAGGAAAAAAAAGTCGTGAGTTTTGTAAAATAGCACTTAGGTATAATAATTCTCGATGATAGATTTAATTAAGGTAGGGTGGGTGATTAACGCCCGCTGTTTAGAAACGCCCAGGTTACAGAAAACACACTAGATATGGTGTGATTTAGTGTAAACTCCACGCACACATAGAATAAGCCAATAAGAACCCGCATGGCGAGCGGCGGCTCGCTCGCGCAACAATTGTGGCAGTGAGACGCCGCGTTCCGGCAGGATCGGTCACGTACCACGCTGTTATAAAAAGTGCTGCGACGAAATCGTAAGTTTTAACTGGTTTTTATTGCGTTTTATTTGATATTTTTGTCATATTTGGGTCAAGATTAACCTATTATACTATTGTTTGAATATTTTGTGTCGATTTCTATTATTATTTTCCAAAAATCTGTCATTTATGATAATAACGCCCACCTGGGTAATAACGTCCAGTAAAATGACGGTTGGGCGCTAATAGCCTGCATGGGCGTTAATGACACAGGGCATTTTTATAATAATCTCTTTTTACTAAAAAACTTTTTAAGAAAAAATACTTGGAAGAAAAATACTTAAAAAACTACTTAGTATATTCATTTCTTAAATAAATTTATTTGTTCACACAATTTTACTTATTTTAAGGTATTAAAAAAATGTCTCCTCGTAAAAAGAGAGGAGAGTCCATGCCCCCAAACTAACTCATTAGACAAGGACACTGATGACACTTCTGATACTAATAGTGATCAATTACCCAGAAATCCAATTATACTGACTCCACAGGGACAAACAGCTCTAGATAAATCATTTCATGAAAATATTAATCCAGGCATCAAGCCCCACCTCGTGGATTATAGCTCGTCATCCGATGTTTCTGATATGGAATCAGTTTTTCAAAATCCTATATCTCAAGTTACGATAGAAGAGGACTGTGCGTCGCCGTCCTTAATACCAGATAGTAACATAACTTGTTTGACCGAAACAGATCAACAATCCGTTCCAAGTTGTTCCGGATTACAAAGACCTTTACGCGACGATACCGGTTCTGATTCAACTATTTCAGACTTGGATTCATTCGTAACTAGGCCTATTTAAAAAAATCCAAATATTTCGCTGAAAAAATATATAGTTACTCATCAGATGAATCGTCAAGGGATGAAATTCAGTATCCTATCAACAAAGAAGAATCAACACCGAAGAAACAAATGGTCTGTCCTATTCAAAATGAATCTCGCTATTCAGATGATGACATTCTATTGGCCAGTCTACAACAAAAGAATAAGACACAATTTCAACAGTTCTTACCAACCCCTAACTATGCATTGACTAAATCTAAAAAGCCGCGCAAGAAAGTGATGAACTACAAAGGACAAAAAAACACTAAAGACTTATTCAATGACAAAACTGAAAATGAAAGAAGAAGGAAAAGTAATGACAAAAACATGAATACAACTGCTAAAGATCAGAAAAGTGGTCATAAAAATAAACAGAAAAATGAAAAAGAAACGAAAAAATGCCAGAAGAAGAAAGTGGAAGAAAAAATTAACAAGGACGAAAAAGAAAGAAGAGAAAAAAAACAGGATACGAAAATAAAAACAATTAAAAATCAGAAAAGTGGTCAGAGAAATAAAAACCCACAGAAAAATGAAAAAGAAACGAAAAAATGCCAGGAGAGGAAAGAGGAAGAAAAAATTAACACGGACGAAAAAGAAGACTGGTACTGTTATGCTTGTTACGATATAAAACAGTTGGATATGCGCCTATGCTTAATATGTAAAAGATGGTACCATGAGGACTGTGTGATATAGAGTTTATTTGCCCGGATTGCGAATAATTGGAGCATTGGTATTGCTCAATTTGCTTGAGACTGAATAAATAATGTAAGTCTTTAATAATAATAAACAAAAGTATTGTAGGTTGCTATTGCTCAATTTGCGTGAGACTGAATTAATGATGTAAGTACTTAAAAATAATAATAAAACCAAAAATATTGTAGGTAGTGAGAATAAAAATCTAAAATAGTTGCTTGTAAATGAGTGCGTTATCATTATGATTGGATATGTACCCAAGTGTTTTGTATCTATGCTACACTTTAGAACAAAAACTATTATGTTTATCAATTGAACCCGTTTTAAACACTTGTATAGAAGTGACAGAAATTTAAGAGAATTTTACAATTCCTGTAACAATTGTAATTTTTTTTTCTTAGCAATTGTCAAACCACTTTGTGTTAGTAGAAATGTTCCATAGAACAAATGGTAAGGACTCGAAATTACTTTTTCATATTATAACTTCCCATCTTCGGGCGTTATCACCCAATGTTCGTTTAATAGTGCCCATTGAACATTTAACGATTATCTTAATTCAGCCTTAAAAACAGTTAATACGCAAAGTACTCATAATATGTTATATGGAAATACTCAAAAATTTCCATAATTGTGACGAAAAACCATTAAACCATGTGATGTTGGGTATTTTGTTTACTTGGACAAAATTTATCTTTAATGACGATTTTATTTGTTTATTTTTAGAGTAATGAAGATAAAGTAAGGTGATATTTTGGATGTGCGGGTAACTTTTTTTCCATTATGTCTATTTTATAATTAAAAGCCAAGTTTTCGAAACGGGCGTTATTATAAACCTAATTTTTAATAGCGCCCAATTGAGAGTTTTTTTAAAAGCTAGATAAACATGAGAATTATTAGTCTACTTAATTTTGAAGTGTTATTGTTTGATTCATAATATAATGATATCCTTGTTTAATACCTTGTTTTTTTAATTTGCATGTTAATACCAAAACTACTTCAATGTAAAGTTAGGCGGGCGTTAATCACCTACTGTACCTTACATGATGTAATCTGGGTGCTTCAGCTACAGATATTTTTTTAGTGTCTGAAACTTTTATCGATAACTTATATAGTTATCGATGAAAAATCACGTTAAAAAAAGTTGTGTGTCTGCAATAAAATCCCTTTCACTTAGCTAGCGTCTGAGTTTGTATAGCGCCGTCCATTTTTTTTATTGTACGAGGGGGAAGTGCTTTCCCTTCATCTCACCTCTTTCATTTTCCAGTTTACGTCGCTCTCGCTTTGGCCACATAGGGTGGCCTTTACATTATTATTACGTTTGACTGCAATCTCGCCTTAGGGAGAATCGGCGATGCTATCTACGGTGCAGTGCATTGTACCGCACAAAATTACTTGCACATGCCAGTTTGTTACAAGCTTTTATTTCAATTGCCGTATATATTATGTGGTAAAATTATCTTGTAACTAAATTTTAGCTTTGATGATTTTAATCATATGGTGAGCGCCGGATTTGATGAGCCAGGAGCAGTTTAGTGGAACTCCTCAATGAATAGCAGTAAAATATACGTATAATTTAAATGTATAAATGAAATCTTGCGGGACTTTTGTTTTAGGCGACACGTGACCCAAGGACAGGCTCTTATTTAGGGGTAAATAAGATCGAAGTCTTGAAAATTTGTGGAAACGTGAACGTGTATCATATTAAATGGGGGCTTAGACTGCAAATTTCAAAATTATTTATTAACCCCTTGTTAGGAGTGGTTCTTAAGATGAAGGAGCAAATGTTGAACATCAGATCTTGCAAGATAAGAGGTATTCAGAATCTTATTAAAACTGGTAGTATTTTTGGATATTCTCTCAATAGGGTTGCCAAACTGAGGGGGTCGATAAAAACCAAGAATATATTATGGGACGTCATGGGGTTTGACTGTGTATATCCACATTATTGTCCACGACAATGTGGAAAGAACTTGCTCAAAAATTTACAAGTTTGGCAGACAGATTGGTGTTCACAGTAATAGTTTTTTTTTACACGGAGAAAAAACTGCTGCTTTTTTGGTAATGCCCCTTGGTTGACTTAACGACATCCGTGAGCTGGAGGGGTGGATCTTGACTATTAGGGCAATTGGGTTTGTGATATTTTTTCACAAAGAAATCAATTTTCATGATCATGTTAACAAGGAGTGACATGTTCACTTACTGTATTCTGCCTCCTCTCATTCTGGTTTTACATATAATGAGAATTACAAACAAGAGAGAGCCACAAGCACTCACCTGAATAAAGAGGAATCGAGGAAAAGAGTACCTAAGTTAGGTAAGTAAGTTTTGATAATTACGTTATTGATAAAGTTTTATTTTATTTTTATTGTACGACGGGGAAGCGCTTGGCCTTCATCTTACATGGTTACAAGTTGAGATAAGGCCGAAGGTGGAGGCGCACTTTACCCGGCGTCCTCAACAAACTGGGGAACTGGCTATCTTGCCTCTAAATATCGGAACACAAAATTTTTTGAAATGTTGTTATGGCGACATAATTAGGTAAGATGGTGGCAGCTAGCCAGGCGGACCCAAACAAAGTCCTACCACCAACCAAACCAAGCACAATATATTGTACTCCCCATGGGGATCGAACCCGGGACCTCTGGATCTGAAATCGGTGGGTTAAACCACTATTTTTTTGTAGACCACAGAGGCGGTTCAAATCCATGATTATATACACGTACCTAAGACCATCACGAGATCTTAGTTCGGGGCGAACTACTAGTGTATATAGTCGTATATAGGCAAAATATGTTTATGTTTCGAGCAAACCGTTAATGATTTTAGCAAGCAGTTGGACGTAGTCATATTTCAAACCAGTATTCCCAAGGCTAGCCCAACCCTCTACGTTTTTGGCTCTTAGTTTAATAAATATGTGCTTTTTTAAGCAGCTCCCCTGTAAATTCATTGTTTGTAACTCTTACAAAATTCCTGTGATTGGCTTACTATTTCTGTTTAAGGTTGTAAGGAACTTATATTGTTGCTATTAGTTTCCGGATATGCTCGCTGTCTTACATAGATAGGTATACCTGATACGATCAAATTAGGTATTGTATTTTTGAGTATCATGATCAGAGGGATCAAATTATTTTCTATGAAGCTAAAACTCTGTAGTTAATGATATATTTTACCTTCGCCTAATTTAAGGACACAAACAGTAGCAATCACTTATAAATATAGGGCTATTGACCCCTTTCAATGTCCAATATACTATGTATGAAAGCTCGATATCATAGCGTGCGTATATTTTCAGCGCTCCCTTTTCGTGTGAAAACGCAATAAACGAAAATAAACAAGATTTTTTGATACTGCGCTTATGAATAAACAAAAACGGCTCACAGTTACATAGTGGTATTGAATTTTTACAACAATTCAAGATCACAAATCACGGTAGGACTGCGGTGTAGGCACAATTCGAATTGAAGTTTTCCCAATCGGTGATTGGCATATAGGGACATAAATCCTTACAGTTCAGCGATTCTACTTCTAGTTGTATCATAAATATAGCAATAACTCCTTTTTATGAGGTTTTATGCGCATAACTAGCCAGGAGGATGGAAACACGGCCATGGGGGTCTTTGAGAGTGCATGACATACATATTATATATATTAAATTGTTTTGTTGGCTTCAATATCATCTTTACTCCATATTTCTTGGATAGCTAACATTTCAGATAAATAATCGTGACGATCAAAATGATATTATATTCCTGTGACGTTGAATTTTTTAACCGACTTCAAAAAAAAAGGAGGAGGTTCTCAATTCGTCGGAAGCTTTTTTTTATGTTGTTCCCCGATTACTCGACGCCTGAAACGATTTCGAAAAATCTTTTTTTGTTTGAAAGGGTATACTTTGGGGTATACAGGTGGTCCCACTGTCATCATCGGTTTTCTTTTGAGTTTTTAAAACGTAATTATTAATACATGGAGACAAAACAAGCAAGTAGGCCACCTGATGCAGCAGTACTGCTTGGCGGCCGGATCAGGTATAGAGGTAGTACTTCCCCGGACGAGCCCTTTCAAAAGGAACTCTACTACTCTCTCAACATTTATATCTTAAGCTTAGCTTATAGTATCCATCAGAAAGAGATTTGATATCGGCGAGGTGTTAGCACAGGTGTTAATATATCGCTACTAAGACTTGTAACTAGTTAATTTACTATCGTTAACAGTTCCCAGTTTTTAAGAAAACTGAAGTCGGTTTGCTTACATTGCATTGATTTGTATCAGATAGAATGCTGAAGAACAGCGTCATTCTTCAAATGTTGTGCCGATTATGTTCTTATTTTTAGGTGATAAATGAACAGCGCTAAGAGAAATACATAATTAACCACGGCAATTAAAGTTGCATAAAAGGTTTTCCTGCTTTGTCTTATAATAGTAAATCAAGTAAAAAAGTATTTATTCGGTTAATCTAAGCGAAAGCGTTTTGTCATAATACTCGCAGCGCTCTCGTCCCTTCGAACTAAACCCTTCGTGTCTGGGACGTAATCCTGTAACTTTAGATCATATAATAGGTCTGAATACCTATGAAGTTGCCGTTGTCACCGTTTTGTTGTACTGGTCATTTCAAATAAAAACTATTTCTAATATAGAATGTCTATGAATTCTAATTTCAAATTAATTTTAGTTTAAAACATGACATTCTATTTTCAAAATCAGCCTTTTGTTTACTGATTAGCGTTATGTTTTCATCCCATTTGGATCTTTTTCGTCATCATAGATACGTTAAAAATTATTTCCTAGTTTGTTTTTTGTAATTTGGTTTTTAGCATCACAAATTATGCTTTTAATAATAGGAAGTTTACCTTTTACACCTTTTATGATTGAACTAGTTTATTATCACATTAATGGACTTTTAAAATTGCCTTTGCAATCGTTTTGCGCAAAGACAATTACCAAGTTATAAAAGTCCATTAGTGCGAGGACAAAAAAATAATTCTAGATTGAAAGGCGGGTCTTATCCTACACTGTATTTTAATTACCCTCAAGCGAGCCATAGTGCTCCGTACGTATTAACCTGTATTCTTCTGAGTGAACTAAGTGGAAGATACATTTGCTGGCCACCCTACTTGGGTTAAATTAAAACCTAGGAACGGGTTATTCCAAAAATCATCACAGACCATCAAGTTTTCTCCGAGAGATAACTTGGAATATTTTTATAAATAAAACTGCCGCATGGTCAAGGATGTTGGCACAAGCAAAGAGTGGCCAATGCACATCAGTGGGATGAGACAGGGTGCATGTGATAATAAAGATAAATACCTATCGAAATGTATAACTCGGTCTGAAATTGATGTCTTGAGCCCTTATTTCATTTTATTTTTATTTAATTTGGGAAACATACAGGATAATATACAAAATAATTCTGAATCCAACAAAGTTTCCACTTTTTAGTTATACAAAAGAAAGAAAGTGGACCAAATGCAAAATAACAAACCTAAAACAAAATATGAAGCCAAGAATACAAAATTTTAAACAACCTACAAGTTAAATTTAATTTAATTTCACAACAGAATTCAGGAGGGTGCGTTTAAAACTGTTACGTGATAGAAAGAACAACTCAATATCGGAGAACTTGAGAACTTCTTACTTATTATAGTTATTGCATGACCTACGAATAAAGACATTTGAACCGTAGTTAGTTCGCGTTGCGCGTGCCTGAAATACGTGTCTTTTCCTGGAACTAAGCCTAGGACATGTAATTAAAAGTTCGTTTAATAAATAAGGGGAGTCAATATATTAGGTCCTTACATATGAAATTGGCGTTTTGTATGGGAGGAACATAAAGGCAATTTTTTCATATTAAAATATATTTTATTAATCAAAGTATGTACCATTGCTATCTATACACTTTTGCCATCTTATAGGTAGTTCATTGATCCCTTTACTAAAAAAACCATTCGGACGGGAATCAATGAAATCTTTGAAAGCGGTTTGGACTGCCTCATCGGAATTGAATTTTTTTCCTTGCAAGAAGTTATCCAAATTTCGAAAAAAATGGTAATCTGTTGGAGCAAGGTCCGGAGAGTACGGTGGATGTCTTAGACATTCCAATTGAAGCTCCTCTAATTTGGTAGTCGTCTGTTGGGCCGTGTGTGGTCTAGCGTTGTCTTGAAGCAGCAGTGGCGTAGAGCGATTGAAAAGTCTCGGTTGTTTAACAGCGAGCTTTTCCATCATGGTTTGCAGTTGCTGACAATAGACATCAGCCGTAATCGTCTGACCAGATTTAAGAAAGCTATAGTGTACGACACCGGCACTAGTCCACCAAACGCTTACAAGTAACTTTTTTTGAGTCAATTTTCGCTTGGGGCAAGATTTTGCTGGTTCACCAGGGTTCAGCCATTGCGATGAGCGTTTACGATTATCGTACAGGATCCACTTTTCATCACATGTAATGATCCGATTTAAAATTCCTTCATTATTGTGCCGGTTGAGTAATGTAACGCAGCAGTCGACGCGCGTTTGTCGGTTTGCTTCACTCAATTCATGAGGTACCCACCTTTCAAGCTTTTTCACCTTCCCAATTTGCTTCAAGTGGATTAAAACGGTTTTGTCACTAACACCGCAGCCTGCAGCTAACTGTGATGTGGTTTGCGATGGATCTGCTTCCACAATAGCCTTCAATTCATCATTATCGACCTTGGTCTCCGGCCGTCCACGGGGCTTGTTCTGCAGGTCGAAATTTCCAGAACGAAAGCGTTGAAACCAAAAACGCACCGTGTTTTCTTTTGCGATACCACCACCATACACATAATTAATCCTTCGAGCCGTTTCTGCAGCACTGGTGCCACGGTGGAACTCGTACTCGTAAATAATGCGATATTTTAAGTTTTCCATTTTGTGAAATGAGTGACGCAGAAAAAAAAAGCAAAAGAGAAAAAAACAAATGAATTACGGTTTTCGAAACACAAATGCATGAGTAAATAGCTGTTTAAATTTGAATTTGGAATTCCTAACCAAATAGGAGATATTTAAGATCAAAGTGGCCAGTACGACAAAACGCCAATTTCATATGTAAGGACCTAATAGTTATTCATAATTTTAAATAGAAACATTTGATCTCTAATTTCTCTGCGATCTTTCAACTTTAATAATTCAATTTTACATTTATTCAATAAATTAAACTAACTAAGTACAAAGAAATCAGTCAGATTACCTAAGGACCGTTACAAACGGCCTATAGGTAACTCAACTGTTCCAGACCAGTACCAGACGGAAGCGTGCCCAAGACACTGGCTGCATTGCCACGCTGAATAGCTATGCTAATTCGCTGGCCTAAATAAGAGCCAGCCCTTGGGTCACGTGTTGCCTCAATCAAAAGCCCCGCAATATTTTTGAAAACCCGGAGGGCACCGGCTCCCCACGGACCCAAGGTCTCCACCCCAAAAGGCTCAAATAGGTAAGCTCTGTCGAGACCACTATATTTGCGCCTTTTGTGATCCTCGGCCGAATCAGCCGCCGCACCAGCCCTAACTGATGTCCCAGGCAGATGAGATGGCGCTAGGGTGTCGACGCAGGTAGCGTCCCACACCAAAGGCCTACCCATTTCCCAAGGGACAAGAGTCATACCGTCGGGCCGCTTACCATCATCACGTAACAGACCATTCGGTTCAAGAACGGCTGGCACATTGACACTGGTAAACGCTCGACGGATAATTTCATTAAGACTAGCGTGGCGCGAAATCCTGCCGGCAGACCTTGCGCACGAAAGTCCGTGAAAACCAAATTGATCTACGGCCGCACCGCACCGGCACTGGTGAGAGGCGCAGCATCTTGCACCCAACCGAAGACAAGTGGCAATACGGAAAGTTACAGGATCCATAAGTGTACCGGTATTGTAAGATGGATGTGCTTGCAGCCAAAGACCTGATTCCCATTTTGAAACAGCTAAGAGACGAGCACGATCTGTGGAGGTTGAGCACGTATGTAATAGATAATTCCGTGTCAACTCGCACAGAGGCCCGTCCCACTGCCGTTGTGCCGAAAGGTGTTTTGGGGGATCGGTATTAGGACAAGCACTATGCCAAGCATTTCGAGCCTCGTCAAGATAATAAATTTTGAGTATATTGCCTGGAACAGCCGAAATTGATGGTGTTAGAATTTTCTCAACCAAAGAATGTGTACTATAGACGGAAGACAAGAACGCTGGCAAAGCAACACTAGAAATTTTGCGTATACCTAAGCCGCCCAATCGAATAGGCAATGAGGCCTGCGACCATGCTCTGTCATCCAACTCAATATTCAAAACCGTGGAAAGGGTGTTCTTTATTATGTTGTCTAAGCCTTCCACCAGCTCACTGTGTTTCCACAGTTGACAACATCGTAAAGCATAAGTAAATTTTGGGACAAAAAGGCAAAATTTTATAATGGTGAAAGCCATATGTGAGTTAATTTTTGAAAGTCTGTCCGAAACCTTCATAAAATTTTGAATTTTGTCGTCGACGAAACCCGGAAAAGATTCATCAAGAATTGGTGAACCTAGTAGGTGGAGTGAACTCTTATCTACAACAGTAATATTGGAAGCCAAAGTCTCAAACTTTTGAATAATTGAATTTCTATCCAAACATGTATCTGAAATGTATATTTCACATTTCGAAAAATTTAGTTCTAAGACAATCTGCCGAAATTCATCTATAATAATTTTTAGATCGCCAAATACTGAGTCCACATCGCCACCCAGGGTTCCGTCATCGAGATACCAAACATTCAATTTAGATTTCAGGCGTTGAATAATTGGGTGAATGGCAAGGCTAAAAATGGCCGGGCCTAGAGGGTCACCTTGCTGACAGCCAACTGCAGACGAAATAGTTTGGTATATATAATTCAATTGGTTTGTTATAGTTAGTGCAGTAAGATCTCTATATAAGCTGCTTCGAACATTTTGTTTGAATCATTTCAATTGACTAATATAAATATTAAACTGGGGATTCCACACAACCGAAGCATATTCCAATGTTGAGCGGACGTAAGTGTTGTAAAGTAGCTGCAAGGTAGAAACACATCTAAAATCTCGACTGACTCTCATAGTGAATCCCAGCATACGATATGCTTTATCAGCAATCTCCTTAATATGTACATTAAACATTAACCTTGAATCTAGGTTAACACCAAGGTCACGGATTACGGATACCGGTAAAACCTGAGAATCGATGGTATAATTAAAAATAATTTTACTTTTTTTACGGGTATATGTGACAATATTACACTTTTTTGTATTAATATGAAGCAAGTTATCCTTAATTTTGTATGACCAATCGTGTCTTAACGCCCCCGCGTTACGATATCTGCATGGAATCATCGTATTAACATTCGTAACGCGGGCGCGTTAAGACACGATTAATCATACAGAATAAGGGCGCTGTAATAAATATATATTTTTAATTCATATACCTTTACTCGCAGCCACCATACTTATAGCCTCTAACTCGTTAGATATTCTTAAAATCCATTCAAAGACCAACCCCAATATTTGTGTAACTGAGGTACGCTACGCATCTATGCCTTTGAGGCCATCCCAATCTAGTAACGTACTTAGGTACGTTATACGCTACGATATAATCGTTTATTTTTCCTTGTGCCATCTAGTTCCATCTCAATTGTTATTAATTCATTCTTCAAAAGATTAAAGGGAATCTAGGAAAGAAGCGCGGTGAAAGTGGAAAATTGCCAAAGTACTTACGGCATAATTTATCAACGCCGCCGCCGCCGGCAGTGACGTCTCACGCCTTTGGTAAATCTGAAATATAATGGGACACCGGTGTCTAGCTGACAGAAGCATGTCTTCGCGGGGAAAACTCACAGGGCACGTAAAGTATCAGAGAAAGGCTGTGCACTTCATTTTAAGTAGTATCTAGAACCTAAGCTGTTTGAGTAGTTCTATATAACTACGATCTATTTTTCTACTAATGAAACTTAACTAACACAGCACATCAAAAATACATGATTAAGGCTGAATATTGAAGTGCTTTTGTATTGGAGCATGAAGGTGTACCTTGGTGAAGTTTAGTTCATAGATATTGAACCTGTACCACATTTAAAATTGAATATTATGATAAAAAAAATATACAACTAGGAGACGGGGGACTATCAAGTAGCCCAAGAGATGCACTTAACACCAGGTGGTGTTAAGTGCATCTCTTGCCTATAACAATGCCTTACTGCATAGGTCACATTCAAAGAACATACCCTACACGGCACTGCATTGCACCCATCAACTTGAGGCATAAAGGTGTTAAGCCTCGCGAGCCCGCATTTTCACCGGCAACCATACCCTTGAAACCGGAACACAGCAACGCTGCTTGGCGGCCGAAATAGTAGTAGTATGGTGGTAGTACTTCCCCGGACGAGCCCTTTCACAAGGGGCTTCTACTACTCGTGACTTCACTATCATAATACATATTTTAAAACAGCTACAAAATAAAGTGACCTACCGATAGCTTATACTTTATAGTGACAGAATCTAAATCGAAATTGAATCAAGACTCATGATGATCATGATGAGAATTATATTAATAATTCATAATGTTATTTGTTCCATCCGGGTTATCTTGCGGGGATTTTGATTGAGGCGACAAGTGACCCAAGGGCAGGCTCTTATTTAGGCCAGCGAATTAGCATAGCTATTCCGCGTGGCAATGTAGGCTGCATTGCCACGCGGAATAGTCTCGGGCATGCTTCCGTCTGTTACTGGATTGGAACAGTTGAGTTCCTATAGTATTGACCGTTTGTAACGGTCCTTAGGTAACCTGACTACTTCCCTTGTATATAGGTACCTACCTAGTTAGTTTTTTTTTATGTTATTTAATAGTCGATTGGTGTCGATGCGGATCTCGCACGCTATTTATCTGGAGGAGTCATACGCAATAGAGCAACAGCGTCTTGGATTACATGCAACATAATTATAAAACACCTTTATTATTTTATTGTACGACGCAGATGTGCTGGCACCATTGTTCATTTCTGATTTTCAAGTTATAATAAGGCCGAAGGTGAAAGCGCTCTTTACCCGGAATCCTCAATAAACTGAGGAACGGGCTATCCTACCTCTAAATGCCGGAACACAACTATTTTAGAATGGTTGCTATGGCTACAGAATTAGGTAAGATGGTGGTAGCAAGCCAGGCAGACTTAATCAAAGTCCTACCACCAACCAAACCAACTATAATACTATATTCCCCTCGTGGATCGAACCCGGGACCTCTGGATCTGACACTGGTAGGCGAACCACTAAGCCACAGAGGCGGTTAAATTTTATATAATTCATTTAAAATGGGTAAGCCATCAGCTCTGAGTATTACCTGAGCGAGGATTATAATTTTAATAGTCTACTGTAATAATATGTACGAGTATGTATAGGTGTTCTCAAAAACAGGTACCATTCACCAAGAACATACAATTACTTATGAAAGTAGATCTTTATCGATTCTGTCTGCCTCCCCAGTCAGTGAGTCTGGCTACGACGGCTAAAAATCCACCACCCCTAGTCGCATGCTGTTTCTGAGAACTGAGTGAAAGCAGCAACAACAGCTCAGTGATAAATATGGTTGTCACGTTCCGAGTCTCGCCTTATTCTCTATCATCATCACCCTGTATTTTATTATAATACACGTGGTATTCGTACTTCACGTTTTACTTCCTCCATAGCCCACATTCAGCCGTCATTTCATCGTTCACTAATTTTTTGATCATGATATCATTTTTCAAACAACTCATCCATCTTCTTCTCTCTTTCTACTTTTACCCTTGTAGGTTATACCCACTAACCATTTGAAAATACATTTCGGTAAACACACGATTTACATACCTGTAATAATCTATGTATAAAAAATAGGTACTCATAACAAAATCGTTAGAAAAGCTGTGTCTGTCCATTTATTACTTTTGAGTAAAAATTGGTTCTATCTACTAAAGATTTTTTTGTCTGTTTGACTGCCTTTTTGTGCATTCGTATTTACGGACCAACTTGAATGTGGTTTTCGGTGATGTGCTGTGTATAAGCAAGTGTAGCAAGTGTAGGGCAAGTTCTTACGATTTTTCGAAAAAAAACATGTTTAAAAAAGTTGTTTTGATTTAAATTGATATTATATAGGTACCTCTTCCATTTTGTTTTGATGGATGCATATCTTTTTTATTTATGATTGAATTTTGATCTTAAATTAAACACAAACATAAATAAAAAAAAGTCAAGTTCTTTGGGAGATTAGGTTCTTGGTTCAAGAGATGTTTTCAGCATGAAACTTTAGATTTTTTGTCTAATGCCAAACCAAAATATTGGCACTGAGTTGATGATGAGATTGTATAATACTCCTTGAATATTTGAATTGCACTTTATATTACCTGTAGTTGCATAACGAAACTATGTAAGAGCGTTAAAGGTAGGTACAGTCAGCGTCAAAATGATATGAGTAGTCAAAATGATATGAAAAACATCAAAGCAATTTGATATACCTACGCAGTTCGAATCATCATATTGTAGTAAGCACCCAAGGTGTTCAAAATATCGTACAACTCATTGTTTCATATTTGTATAAGCAGTCAAAAATATTTTAGCAATCAAAGCTCTTAAGGTTATCTGTGCATAAATTTAACTTCAAAAAATAATAATGATGACATAATTCATATTAAATAAATAAATAATAACATATTTTAATTTTACATTAATTTTACACAACGCCATCTAGCCCCAAACTAAGCATAGCTATATATGCATAGCATAGATATGGGAACTAGATTAAGGATAGAATACTTAAACACTTTTGTAAATACATTATATAGCATTAAATTTGACGTTGACTGACTACTTATCAAACTTAAAAACCAGAATTGCTGTATATTGATACGGAACAGCACGGTACATCCTTAGATGAAAGCTGCTGCCGCCTATCGCCTGTTAGGTCCCTAACGAATTAGAGAGCTTTGGGCACATGAAACTTTGCCATAGAATGCTATGCCATAGAATGCTATGGCGGATCAATTTAAGGCTCTCTGCTAGAGACTTATATTCTTTGCCGTGCTGCTGCCGCCACAAACTTGATACTTTACAGCAATGGTGTTATAAAAAATAAAAAACCAAAGTTTCATGTGCCCAAAGATAAGATTTGTAGCTCTTGACACTGACAAGAATCTGACAAGCACCGAGATCTATGTGCTTTAGACCTATTTTACATAGTATGAGCTCTTGAGATGATATTTATTGTTTAGTTAGTGTTTGTTTTTGGGGTAGGCAGGATTGGTCCAAGTTTATATGGGAAAAAAAAATTTTTTACGTCCTGATTTTTGCAAGTGAACTGGTACAGCCAGTTATAAATAAAATGAGGATAGTCAGTAGAGATTTATAAAACAACAGAAACTCAGTTTTATAAGTTAAATTTGTAAGACTAGATAAGGAAACCAACCGGACTTTATATTTAACTTATTTCCATCGCGTTATAATCCTTCCAATTTAAGATTAAGAAAATCCTTTGTTGGTTTGAATTTAATTATACGTGCAAGCACACCCATATTCACTCGTCACGGAACGGGGGGGTCATATCAACCTTGAATACGTGATTAGGAAGAGCCCACTCACGTATGTTCACGTACTTTTGTACTTACTTTTGTCAAAAGGGCGAAGGAAAAAGTTTTGTCACGTCGTCAGAAAAATACTAAGAAATAAGCGGGCACCACGTTCAGCTTATGATAAATTCACAGCTTTATATATTTTTTGTTGGCTACGTAAGTCGGCATACCTACCTACATTTGATAGTAGAGCCGGCTGCAGGACGTGTAGTACCTACCTAATCTTTGAGGTAGCATTGCAACAAGGCTTTAAAAATGATTTACAACAGAGAAAATGAGTGTTTTTTCTGTTGTAAATTGACTAAAGATACTAAGAAATACTTGTTATGTCTTGTGAAATCTTTTATTAGATATGACGGAGTAAAATGCACCCAACTCGTTAAAAAAATCTAAATTAAGTTTCGTACATCTTAACTAATTGGGTGCAGGGACTTGCTGGCTGTCTATGAAGAACACATCGTGAGTGTTTGACAGCAACCAACAAGTTTTAAACAAGTACCTATACTGCTTATGCTCATGTGGTAGTTCTTGGTGTAAGAAGTTATTTGAAGGTACTCCAATGCCTTTAGCTCATCTCGTAGCCAGATTTGGAAGCTGGCTTCGAAATGGGAGAAATAATCCCGATTCGAAGCTGGCTACGAAACGGGAATTATTAAGTTCCACCTTGTAGCCAGGTTTGGAAGCTATGTCGACATGATACGGTTTTCTGGGGTTGGGTCCTTTCGGCTCCCAGCCTATGGGTCATCTTTATGAAGCGTTGTTTCGGTCTTCCATACAAAAGAACACGAGTTCATTGTTATTTTTAATGTGAGTCCAAAACTGGCTCACCATTATGCAAATAAGGGCTAGCTTACATAAAATCTCTTTCATAAAATCTCAGTTAAACTCACATCTCTTCCCGTGCTAATTAAAGGACAACTCAAAGACGCAGGATTTTTATTAACAGGTACCTCCTATAATATTTTTATTCCTCTAAAATTATATGTATATATGTTAGGTGATATACATAAATTAAGAACGACTCAGGAAGCCACTATGATTACTCGAATGACAGATGAGTTAAATAAACTAGTTGAATGTTGGAAAAACCAAAACCCACCTGCAACATCTTTAGGTAAGTACAGTAATTTTTTTATCCATTTTGTTAGTGAAAACATATATATCCCCCCTTTGATTCGCACCTCCTCTGTCAATAATTAGTGTCACTCCCACAATAATGTCAAAAGCCGTCAAGGTGTTTGAGCTGCTCCCTTAGAAATAGACATCATATCAACAGCCTATTTGTATCCACTGCTGGACATGGCATCCTCCAAAGCTGGGCCATAATCACCTGGCCTGGGAGGTGGATTGCTGGTGCTGGTGAGATCCCTTAGTCGGCTTAGTTGTTAGGCCGCGACCTCCACGGCAAAGAAAATATACGGTTATAAAATTGGGAACAGTTTAAACAAATATAGGAGGTAATCTTTAGAACTAATTCGATTGTGAGATATCAGAAAGATCACCAATAATAGGTAACAAGCCTCACAGCTCAGTTGGCTCAGCTCTGCTTACTGCGCTGTAGGTTGTGAGTTCGATTCCCACCCAGGACAAACATTTGTGTGCTTGTTCACGTTTCAAGTGTCGCGTGAAATGAATGTCTTGTAATATTTATTTATTAGTACTTATACCTACATTCAAGTTTGGCTGGGATTTTCGAATAGTTTTAACAAACCTATAAATATTTCCTAAATTCTTCTATAGTAAAAAAATGATAAAAAAAACAACTCTATGTTCTAGTGGTTCGTCTACCGGTGTCAAATCCAGAGATCCCGGGTTCGATCCCCAGGTATAATATTGTGCTTGGTTTGGCCCGTGGCAGGGCTTTGATTAAGACCGCCTGGCTAGCCTTTCAGCAGTCCCCAAAGACTACCCCGCATTTTGTTTTGGGAAGCGTTAATAAGTAATAAGTAAGTTTAAAGATAAGTGATTATATCGACGATTAGGATGCGTGGCCCGATGTTACTATACCAGTTGACAGCAAAACGGTGATTTCTCAATGTTAACAAACTGCCCATCAAGTAAATAGGTGATAACAAATGTTTCAAGATTAAGTATTTAGGTTTATGATGTATCTACTTAGAATATAATTTAAAATTGTGTAATGTTTCATGAATCATCAAAAAATTAACTAGCCCGAGGTTCTTGCCGAACAGGCGGTAGATTTGACGTTTCAAAATTATCCTAAACAATCATAATGAATAAAGAAATTTTGACTTTGACTTGACTTTGACTTTAAGCGTTTAGCCTTATTTGCTATGAGTTAAGATAAGGCCAAATGTGGAAGCGCACTTCACCCGTAATCCTCAACCAACTGAGGAACTGGCTATCTTAGCTCTAAATACCATAACACAACATTTTTTTTAAGAATTATTGCTATGGCGATATACTTAGGTAAGATTGTGGTAGCTTTAGTGTCTGATGACAATAAAACGTTATCTATTGCGAGTAGGTAGACCTCAAATAGTTAATCTCAAGAGGACCGGAATCCATCAGGCATGCTGCAGGGTCCACCCTGCAGCAGTTTTGCCCAAGCTATTAAATAATATATATATTAAATAAATAAATATGCCTCATATAATTGTTGTTGTTTTAAGGCTGCAATGATGGTGGTGTGATGGTTACCACCCTTACATTCTTTATGAACTTACTATTCATTGGTACTATTCAAGCTTGAAGCTTCATAGATTGCTCAGAACTCGAGTACAATGCAATATTAACGTTGTTTTATAAACGGACAACAACATGTTTATAACAATGTTAAAATGATTTGTATCAAAAGATTTTGAATGGCTTTTATTTATTATAGTCCAGGGTCGATAATTTTTAAAACCAAAAAAAATCATAGTAGGATGAAACCCATTAGAAAAGGAGGGAATTATTATAAAAATGAAAGGAAAAATAATTTACGGGCGATCTGAGGTCGGGAAGGGGATGGGGGTGAGTTTTTAAGGGTAAAAAACGGTTTTTCCCGATTTCCGTCAAAACTAAAAGTCCTATCGAAAAAAGTCAAATGGCAAAGTTGTAGATAATGAAAAGATCTAAAACTTTTCTATTGACACTTTTTTCACATAACCTCAAAATTTATGTGAAAAATTCAAAAAACCAAGTTTTTGGTTTTTTATTTTTATCTTTTACAAAAAATCTTTTTTCTTAACGAAATTTTGTGAAAACTTACCTTTTTATGTCTCACATACGCTGTAATTTATTTGATTAAAAATATTTATTTTTTCACCTTATTTTGAATTAATATCGAAAAAACACCCTAATTTTCAATCGAAAATTCACCCGTCAAAATATCAGCTTTTTTCAAAAAGTTGGTATGGTTTCTGTTCGTTGAAATCTCTTCTTTTCGATGGTGAAAAAAATATATATGTTACTATGGTAAATCTTCTCAGAAAATGCAAAAATTAAAAAAAAACTTGAATTCGAAAAATTTTTTTTAATTATTATAAATAATTTTGAGCTATTTATTAAAATGTACACTTTAATTACTCGAAAAACGTTAGATTTCATGTGACGTTGATAGCAAAAAAATTGCAAATAAAAATATACTACTATAATCAAGAAACAAATAAGTTAATTAAATTAATATTTAATAAGACATCTACAATATTTGGAGAAAGTTACATTTTTTACATACATTTATACAGATACATTTTTTATAGATTTATAATATATTATTCATACATTTTGACATTTATTTCTTTAATATTTTTTTTTTCATGAGAGTTTATTCACGATTAAATAGGGAAGACATTATTAATTCGATTTTGTCTTTTCAGATTATCAGTATGGATGAATCTGTTTGTATCATTTGCAATAAGGCAGATGATAAGCAAGTGTATGCAATAAAAAAAGCCGCTTTGAATCGTTTAGTGGTATCCAGCAAGAAAAGAATCGACAATAAATACAAAAAATTTGAGACTTTAACATCAGCTTTTATTCATCGAAGTTGTCAAAGTCAATATAATGACGAGACCGCAATAGCTACATTTTGTAGTTTAAGACAAAAAAAAGCAAAGGAAGGAAAAGAAGTAATTAAAGATGCTCTTGGATTTAATTTTGAATCTCATTGCTTTATCTGTGGTGGATTTTTCGGTAATATCTCAAAAGAAAAAATTTCATGTGTTCAAAGCAACGATACAAGAGATAATATATTACAGTATATTCAAAAACAGAACACATTAAATGATTTTGATAAAAAGATTTCAGCTCGTTTGCAAAATGTGCCTGATTTAGTCGCAGTAAAAGCGCATTATCACACTGCTTGTATGGCTAATTTTTATAACAAAAGAACAGAAAGAAAAAGGGGTTGCTCAACATGTGAAAACACTAAGAATTTTATTAATTATCTTATTAATTATATCGTTGACAACGAAACAGAATGTCAATTTTCTGTAAATGAAATAAAAGAGGGATTTTCAGGAGATCTTCCAGACTACACAACTATTAAAAATAAATTGAAAGAGCATTTTCAAAACGATATCGAGTGTCATTTAATTAAAAGGGACGGGAATTTTTTTTAAAAGGGAATTTTTCGAATTCAAGTTTTTTTTGAATTTTTGCATTTTCTGAGAAGATTTACCATAGTAACATATATTTTTTTTTTCACGATCGAAAAGTAGAGATTTCAACGAACAGAAACCATACCAACTTTTTGAAAAAAGCTGATATTTTGACGGGTGAATTTTCGATTGAAAATTAGGGTGTTTTTTCGATATTAATTCAAAATAAGGTGAAAAAATAAATATTTTTAATCAAATAAATTACAGCGTATGTGGGACATAAAAAGGTAAGTTTTCACAAAATTTCGTTAAGAAAAAAGATTTTTTGTAAAAGATAAAAATAAAAAACCAAAAACTTGGTTTTTTGAATTTTTCACATAAATTTTGAGGTTATGTGAAAAAAGTGTCAATAGAAAAGTTTTAGATCTTTTCATTATCTACAACTTTGCCATTTGACTTTTTTCGATAGGACTTTTAGTTTTGACGGAAATCGGGAAAAACCGTTTTTTACCCTTAAAAACTCACCCCCATCCCCTTCCCGACCTCAGATCGCCCGTAAATTATTTTTCCTTTCATTTTTATAATAATTCCCTCCTTTTCTAATGGGTTTCATCCTACTATAATTTTCTTTCACTTTTCATTATTTTTAAAGGCTTCTACCCTGGTCTATTAGTGTTATGTCATTTACTTCATTGCGACATTAAAAATTAAGGGCTATTTTTAAAGTGTTATAATATTGTCACAGAAGTGTATGAAAAAATGCAGCTCAATTGGAAGCTTTGAATTGATTTTTATTCAGTTTGCAAGACTTAACATAAAAAAAAATAACATACCAACATTGCAAATTAAAAAAAGTTTGTACCAGGCGAACAAAAATACTCTGTCTTTTTTACAAAAAAACGCTATGCTATCTATGTCATGATAATTTATATAACGAAGACTGATAGAAAAATCTGAAAGCATCAATAATTAAAACATCACCTCTTTCATTTGCATCTCTTTGCATTTGCCACATACTATTTTGTATGTTGTGCACCTACTGTAGGAACCTGGTACATTATAATCGCATCCATTATTCACAGGGTCCGGTTTGATCATAACGTATTATTGCCGGATGGCAGATGGACATTGATGCAATGCGACACGTGGGGTGCTCCGCCCAACTAAGTGCCACCGTTGTAGCATGGCCGCGCTAGTCTTACATGTGCAACGGTGTTAACCCTGGGGGGAACACAATACTTACTTTCACGTTGACAATCTGTCTGACACTCACACACATGCACACACTTTTACTAGTAGAGCCCCTTGTGCAAGGGTTCGTCCAGGGAAGTACTTGTAGTAAGTTGACGGGCGCAATGCAGTGCCGTGTAGGCTATGTTCTTTGTAGATGTGTTCTACGCAGTAAGGCATTGTTTTTGGCAAGAGATACACTTATCATCAGGTGCGCTACTTGATTGTTTCGTGTCCTAGTTAAATAAAAACAAAACACACACGCTCACATCCTATAACACGCTACATATATCTAGTCATACACATTTGTAGCTTTTACTTTACTCCAACACATACCTAGGTATTATATTTATAATCATCATAGCGAGAGTCCTAAGCGGATTGCTGTAGCCTCGCCACACAGGCTCTTATGAGACTTAGCGCGGCGGACAGAGCTCAGCTAAAGTACACTACACTAAAATACCATAGCGACAAGTCTTCGGATTGTAAGAAGGTACCTGAATCTAAGTCAACATTTTTATTAAAAACAATAATATTTCATATCTTTATCGTATCTTACTTTCACTCATTCATGTCTAACGCTGGACAGAATATTGTGCTTGGTTTGGTTGGTGGTAGGACATTGTTTGAGTCCGCCTGGCTAGCTACCACCATCTTACCTAGTTCTGTCGCCATAACAACAATTCTAAAATTGTTTTGTTCCGGCATCTAGAGGTAAGTTAGCCAGTTGCTCAGTTTGATAAGGATTCCGGGTGAAGTACGCCTCCACCTTCGGCCTTATCTCAACTTTTTACCAGGTGGGATGTGAGCCAAGCGCTTCCCCATAACCATAAATATAAATATATATATATATATATATATATATATATATAATCAATATAAGTTTTTAGGTTTTCGTGGTTATTCACTACATTTAAATTGTCAAACATTTCGGGTTTATTACCACGGTAATATGTAATTTTACCTCGATATTTCGAAGCGGTTTCACGCTCCATGGTCACGAGTAGACTGGTTCGGCGATTGTTTGCAGCTCCTAAGGACAGACATATCTGTCTACCCTCTTTCGGATCCGACGACTACCCTCACTTCGAATTCTTGAACCACTACCATTGTCACTCACTTGTTTGTTACGGCACACAAAACTCACTGTGTCCACACGCGAACTCGTAGTCGACCACTTTTTACGATTGTAGGCCCTTAATACTGGGTTCCAAGTACTGGACAGTCTAAAGCCATCTTCACGATTGAAATTTTTATATTTCGTGATTTCGATTGCTTCTCGCACCAACCGTGGTATGTAGTGGCGTTCCGTCGACAGTACTTGGGGTTTGGTAAAATTACATATTACCGTGGTAATAAACCCGAAATGTTTGACAATTTAAATATATAATCAAATCAATCGCATGTTTGTGATCGCGACCAAGCACACAAGGAACAATAAATACTTTCCCGTATAGATACTCAACTCCCCTGCACCCTTTTGTAGGCTTAGGTTAAAGCCTCTGGCTTCTTCTCTCGTTTACGATCATCTTTTTGAACTTGTTCACGATGTCATTCATCCTACATGTGTGGTATCTTTATATGAACATCGCTATAAAAAGACCATTTAGAGTAATCCATATATAATGCAATGCTACTAATTCTATGCAATGGCAGTTGCTGTGCCATACTTTGTATTATTCATTCTGTGGCAGTGCTTAATCTTTGATTCTGAGGTGGTACTTTACAGAGAATGGTTCTTCTACCATTGATTGACTTCGATCGAAGCCAACAAATCAGAAACCAATTCGACAAAACAAACGACACATCATACATTAAAATCCATCAAGCCGCGAAAAATACATACACATAACATAAATACAAACATACTTCCCCCGAAAAACATAACCCTCCTGAGACAGACGCGTAAAAAGTATGCTGCGCTTGGGAGCAAACTAGCAGCTTGTGTACCAAACACGTATTATAAAGTTGGAGTGTACAACAATATTATGTTACACAAGCTTACCTCCTAAAAGTGCAATTGGATAATTTAATTGGATATCTCAAACCAATAGAGCACTACAGCTTAATCTCTCGCGCTAAGCGTAATTGGACAAATCGGCTTATTATAAAATGTCCCATCCATTCCCCTTTTATATTTATTACTATTAACTTCTGCCCGTGGCTTCGCCCGCGTAGACAAGAGAAATCCAATAACGTCATTAAATTTCGTCACTGACAATATCCCAAACAAAACAATAAGGACGAAGTACTCCGTAAAACTAAACTAATTCCTGGGATGAGAGTAGTGTGGTAACAGAACTCAAATAGTGTATTTGAATATCTGATTATGACACATCCAGAAGTGGATAATCAATTATTGACGAACATGTGTACCAATTTTCGAGTCAATCGACCCAGATAAAAGTTTTATAGAAAATGTAACCCCTCATTTCCCACTTTTAGAGATATATAAAACGCATAAAAAATATAACATTTTTAGTTAGGTACACATTACATTTGATAAACATACCTATGTACATTAATGGCATAACATGACAAAGTCCAAAACCAGCATTATATACTAAAAAAGAATATTCCCGGAAGTTTATTTTACTATTATATTTTGTATACGAGCAGAAATATTGCAATTATCGCAACAGCAACTGACGCTTGAATGTCTAGTGTACGTCGGTTAGGCGTATGCTTGTTTAATGATTAATTAAATTATGTAAGACGATTATCACAAACTTCGTAGATACCCATATATAAATAAAATATAACATTTTTAGTTAGGTACACATTACATTTGATAAACATACCTATGTACATTAATGGCATAACATGACAAAGTCCAAAACCAGCATTATATACTAAAAAAGAATATTCCCGGAAGTTTATTATACTATTATATTTTGTATACGAGCAGAAATATTGCAATTATCGCAACAGCAACTGACGCTTGAATGTCTAGTGTACGTCGGTTAGGCGTATGCTTGTTTAATGATAAATTAAATTATGTAAGACGATTATCACAAACTTCGTAGATACCCATATAAAGAAGCATGTCCGTCTACCCCAATCAAAAATAATCCAACATAGAATTACGAACACACGACTTTTTAGTGGCATGGTTTTTAACCTCAAAACTTGAAAAAACTTGCAATGATGAGTTAAATAAAAATATACAGAGCCAATGTTTACACAGAGAACTGGCTGACTCTGGACTTCGGTGCGGCAGGAGGGTGGTCCTGGCCAGGAGGCCGTATGCAGGTCCTGCCATAAAAGGAAATTCTAATAGGAATCAGGAGTTCATGTATTTTCCTCGCTATACATGATCTTACTATTATGTCGTACTGTCAGTGAAGGCACCATATTAATGTCACGACGGGGATGCGCTTGAGCCTTCATCTCACCTGGTTACAAGTTACGATAAGGCCGAAGGTGGAGGCGCACTTCACCCGGAATCCTCAACAAACTGAGGAACTGGCTATCTTACCTATAGGCCGTTAGTCCTTACGGTCCTTAGGTAATCTGACTGATTCCTATGTACATAGTTAGTTTAATTGTACATTAGATTGAATAAATGTATATAATAATATTAATTTATTGGCATATTTTCTGATTATTCAAATACCCTACCGCACAGCGCTTTCCAGCAACAGTGCGCCGATGTTAGCCTATTTCGTTTTTCCCTTCATGTGGCAAACGCTAAAGAAAATATAAGGAAACATGGTGGTCGGTACTTATACGACAACTTTGCGCGGATTATACGAAGTTCGGGAAGGGGAAGTTGCCGAGAAAAAGAAAAACCGCGAAAAAACGGCGCAGCGGCCATGGCCTGGGTCGGCGGCGACTCGGTACGTGATATCAGTATTTGTTCCTCCAAGTACGAATACTTAACTTATTTCAAGCGCCCACTGCTCGAACGTATTCAATACGTAACGTCGTAGCTCTCTGAAGCTGAGATGTTTTGTAAGTATGCTAACTATACTACAGGCGGGTGATTATAATTATATTAGGTACCTACGAAGTTATTGTGTGTAGTTAAGGTGTTATGTAGGACTCTATTCGAATCGGTAGTTAAGCGTGGAATAAACGAAAACACGACTGCAAAATTTAATGCTCCATGGCTTAACACGCCCTTGTTAAGCATACCCACAATGTTTGCTATATTTATTTCTGATATAAGAATAATATAGCTCGTGTAAAATAAGTATGGCCTTTGGTTTGTCTAAGCTGTAGAACACTTTTACAATTTAGACACACTGACGTGTACCTCATACGTCAAATCCCAAACCGAGTGTGCCAATGAAAAAGACATACATACCAACATACTCTTTAAAAATATAACCCTCGATCATATATCGAGGTATATAATCGATATAAATATCGCCCTCAGCACGGGGCGGGGATAAAATTTTTGTCCTCTGTTTTTATCCACCATCGGGAGACAAACGAGGAAAGAACTTCTCGAGAACTGTAAAGTATGGCCCTAATCACCACGCTTGGCAGACACGATTGGTGTCCACAGTTAAAGTTTTGTTAACAGAAGAAAACAGATGTCTTTTTGATGAAGCCCCTTCACTTAATGTACTCTGCCCACCAATTACGACGTACGGACGGTGCTTCGGTGCTTAACTAGTGAGCTCATTCAGGCTTTGCGTAGAATGAGATTTAGAAACGAGATTGAAAAAAATTATGCTAGGAGTTTTTTTTTTGTACGACGGGGATGCGCTTGGCCTTCATCTCACCTGGTTACGAGTTAAGATTAGGCCTAAGGTGGAGGCGCACTTCACCCGGAATCCTCAACAAACTAAGGAACTGGCTTTCTTACCTCTAAATGCCGGAACACAACAAACCCGGGACCTCTAGACTAGAGATGACGAATATAACTATAAACCAATAAATTTAACTAATATTTAAAATCAACCATTATATTCAATAATCAGAATTAACATTATCGAATAAAAATATCATATCAACTTCAGCCCGAGTTAGGACTAACATAATTGAATGCATTGAAATTTTAACTTTAACAAGCTATAAATAAGAAACATTTTCGTACGTTGCTGCGCAGCGTTTTCAACTATGTATTAGGTTGACTTCATTCAATTGTATGCTTTCGATTCCTCACTATAGAGATTAAATTTCTGATTTGCTCTATATGATATTTTTATTCAATACAAAGTGATGTGATATTTTAAACAAATACCCATAGTGCTACTATGATAGCGACGAATTAGCGGTTACTTTTATTTGATCAATAGAATAAAATATTCAACTGCATTAACATCAACCAATAACCAAATCGTGTAGGTACTCAAGAAATAATATTAACTAATATTTTCAACCAATAAAAATATCGATATATTTTTTTATCAATTAACAGTTAACTAATATTTAATTTTAACCATTATTGCCATCTTTACTCTAGACCAATGGATTTTGAGAAATAATCTCCGCGGTAAAATACATTATATTCCAGACATCACGAGATCTTAGTTCAGGGTGAACAACCAGTTAATAATTTTTGGACAATTGAAAGCTTTCAATGGACTTGTTTTGAATCCTGCAAATACGGGATGTTTTGTAAGGAATATGCATATCCACTTATTATAACAACCGAATATATCATCTTAAAGGTACCAACCTCTTGCAGCCAGTGTGTTACATGCACGCTTCTGTCTGGCAGGTCCTGACTGGTCTAGCTGTCGAGTCTAATATCGTTTGTGCGGCCTTTTTATAACCCGCTGCTTCTATTGTAAATAGTTTGCTAGTTATGTTTGATATTGTTGGTTCATAATGTTAAGGCATTTATATCTTTTTCTAACTTACAAGCTTGCGTAACACATTGTTATTTTCTAAGAATAAAGATAAAGAAAAATGGAAATTGTCTTTCAAAACATGATCACTTAACGGTTCATTCGATTTTTAGTCGATTTATTAACTCTCTAAGGCGATTAGTGTTTTCTTATGCCTAGGCCACACCTACAAAAATTACAATAATTCTTGCGATAATCGCTAAACCTTTGAGACTTTGAACGTTTGATTCGATAAGAAGAAGCTCATTAATTTTTCAAAGCTTTTCACAATGGCATTTAATTTTGATGTTAGGCGATAGCTTGGGCTGTCTTATTGACAGATCAAAAAGATTTATCGCGTTATGTTATGCGTGTAGCCTTCGTGTATAGCGCTGTTTTCACCTCAGGTTTTCACCACAAATTATTTTTTACTGTTTCATACCAAAAAAATGAGAATATGTATTATGTATAGTGGTCACATTAGTATTAGTCAGTGTACATCAGTGAACACTGATGCACACTGATGTACAGTGTGCACCGGCTCATACGAGACCAGGGTGATCTAACAAAAATGGAGGTACTTTTTAACCTTGAATTATTTCAAAATAAACCTTCAATTCATGTAATGATAATTCACCCTCATTACATCAAAAAGAGAAGATGTTTCGACTTTCGACTCACAACTTGAAAAAAATACATTTTCTACGCTTGGTTGGCAATTGACGCTCTATCCTAGTGTAGCTACTTTATCGCTATGTTTTTGGCAGTATTTGCACGCAATAATTATAGCGTTGATGGGTTTTAGGCGTTGACGGTAATGTGGCCGCAGCTCGAAAAGCTATTGACCTTGCACCGTTTCGTATTTATAGTACCAGTTTGTTGAGGATACCGGGTGAAGTGCGCCTCCACCTTCGGCCTTATCTTACCCATTTTTTTTTTAAGAATTGTTATTATGGCGACAGAATTAGGTAAGATGGTGGTAGCTAGCTAGGCGGACTGAAACAATATCCTACCACCAACCAAACCAATCACAATATTGCTCCTCCTGGGGATCGAGCCCGGGACCTCTGGATCTGAAATCGGTGGGTTGAACCACTAGACCACAGAGGCGGTTAAAAAATGTTGTAAAAAAAACTGTTTAAATAGTTCATAGTACCTATGTACGGAGTAGGATTAACTTTCAATGATTGACGTATTAATTTTGTGTGATGATCTAACAAACTAACAAGCTAACAGACACAAACCACAATAGTGGTCAAGTTTAAGTGGCAATTGGAACAGATTTTCACCCTCCCAATACGTAGTATAGGTACTTTGTCGTTCTTATCGAAATGACACATCGTATTCAATTATTTGTTTGCAGATGTTACTCATTTGCAGTGCTAAGAAACCTAGATTATCCCTCAATATAAACCCGAAAAAAGACGCAGCGTTCAGAGCAGCAACACGTCGGCAGGAGGCTCGTCAGCTTAGCAGCAAGGCTATGCTCATTTAAGAATGCCTCGGTAGAGGCAAATCACGTCGATTTGATTTTTTCATAAAATTTAGCGGATTTGTTGATAAAAAAAATTGTGTTCAGGTTTGGATTGAAAAATCGCCTCAATCAATGAGCAAAATGGTCAATATTCAATATCGAAATAACTGTCGAGTTTTAGTTTTTTTTTAACTTCCAACTTATTTTATTTACAGTACAGCGTGTTTACTACATATTATATAATACCTACGATGTGATGATACAACGGTAATTAAAAAAACATAGTACCATTAATAGTTCAACGGCAAATATAAATTACCACAATACCATCAACGGTAATATCTAATGGTACCACGGTGAACGAAGGTAATAAATAAATAATAAATATTTTAGGACATCAATTTCACACTGTACCATATAGTCCCAAACTAAATAAAGTTTTCAATATGGGAACTAGATTACGGATATAATACAATACTTGCATACTTTTTTGTTGTTATTTTACTTGCATGCTTATCATACATAATACAACACCAACACATTGTGTAAAAACATAACTATATTAAAAGATATTTATTATATACGAAGACCTTTTTTATCTAACCTACATTTTCCCAATTTTTTTGTTGCTGGGCAAAGCTTTTCGCATTTCTGTGGTTTTTGTGCCATTCGTAGTTGAAGGGATCAATGTCAATAAATGCCAACGCTTGCGCGGCTGACCACAGCGTCGCCGTACAACCTGAGGTCTGTGGGTCCAAAGAGTGTGCAGTGTTTGCCCATTTGGCTGTAGATATTCGGGTTACGTGGCCTGTACAATCAGTGTTGAGGTCATTTGGAGGAGAAATGCAAGAACCTCGGGTTAATTCGTTTTTTGATGATCCATTACATCCTGGAGTGGACGTGGAATCCAATCTTTGGGATCTGAATGGGCATTAATTAGCTCCGTGTGTTACATTAATTTAACCATGTTTATTATTCTCCTTTGATCATCCTCTGTTTGCCATTAGAATATCGATTCGGACAACATGCACAGGACACGAGCTACTTATATTGATTCTGTTCTGCAAAGAACAAACAAGGTATACCTCTTTAAACATGACTGTAATTATTGGTTATTGGTACAAGTAGATACATATTACTGGATTCGTGTTATGTCAAAGGGGATAAAATCCCTTTGACATTTTCCAATAAATATTTAATTTTCCATTTCAGGGGAATACTGCTATTTATTTGCCTATCACTATTGCTTGCGCAACGTCTAGTCTAGGTATTTATTTATCCAATGTGTAAAGACATTGGTGGAAATTGGAAATGGTTGATGTTTTTGTATGTTAGATTTGATTGCAAAAGTAAATATATGAATAAAAGCATAGGTACCTGCTTACAATATCCATGTAGGCTATAGGTAGTAGGAAGGTACTACCTAGGGTGTTAATAGTCTAAGGCTAGGCTATTTAAACATACTAGAAGCCTTACAGACTTGACATTTTAACGTTAATATATATTAAATAAGAATAGCGTTCTGCACATCTCCCCCGTATAAAATTAACACCTTGGGTGCGATTTACAACTAATGTAAATGTTTTGTTATTATTAATAAGTAGCTATATAAATTAATGTTTATTTTATTACACCGCTTTGTCTGCTCTTTGCTATCCTTTCCATCCGAAGGTTGCCTGGAAGAGATCGCTTTTAGCGATAAGGCCGCACACTGTACCTAGTTTAAGTGTTTTTCTTGCTTGTGTATTTATTTTTGTTTTTTGGTGTACAATAAAGAGTTTATCTATCTACCAATCTATCTACAACTAAACATTGTGCTCATTTAGGTATGCATGCATACAACTCGTAACGATTTAGGTAGATAGGTACGCTACTGACATAATGAGCCTCCTTCATAATTAAGAGGTTTTGCCACGCTGCGTGCTTGGCAGGCGGATGTTCTCCACAGCATAGCACCACAATCGGGAAGACGGAAGTTAGTGTAGGTAGGTATCTACATTCCAACGGACACCACATGGCAAACATACTGTCGCGTTTCGAAATGTCAGTACCATAGCATAGGTATTGCTTATTCGGCTGTCCATACATGCTCAGGAGGAACTTTAAAGAGTCATGAAAGTACTTACTTTACATTTTAAAGAGTTTCTGCTATTGCAAGCGTTCATAGGATTCCATCAGGGCCCTCATTCACTATGAGCAATCGTGCTAACGTGCCCGCGTTACGATGTCTTGGAATCATCGTAGCAGATATCGGGCGCGTTAGACACAATTAGTCAAAGTGAATAAGACCATGACGTATGACTTATCACATAAGTCAGTATGTGTGTGTGTGTGTGTGTGTGTGTTACTTCTTCACGCTCAAACGGCTAAACAGATTTGTGTGAAATTTGGAATATACATAGATAATGACCTGGATGACTTAGGTAACATAATATCTTTCAATAGTGAAGTTTACTCGTGCTACCTATATATCGTCTATCGTCACGGCATAAAATAAATTGGTAAATTTGGTTGTTCCTGAGGTGGTCCACGGGGCGCAGCTAGTTAACATATATTTTAATATAATATATATTTAACAAGCCTCATAGCTCAGTTGGTAGTAGCTCTGCCTTCTGCGCTGTAGGCTGTGGGTTCGATTCCCACCCAGACAAACATTTGTATGAATATTGATGTTTGTTCTGTGTTTGGGTTGTGGGATTGTATTATATGATATGTATGTATTTACAAAAACAAAAAAGTAAATTAGTTTTGCTTATTTTGGGAATAGATGGCGCTGTGTAGAAATTAATGTCCTGTCCAGGGGTGGTACGTCCTGTCCACGACCTCTTAGAGCATTCTTGTTCTGATATTACTTTACCTTTGTCACTCTCTAGCTAGTGAAAAAACGAGACAAAAGTAATGTAAGATCAAAACAAGAAAGCTATAAGACGTTGTGGTTAGGCCCCTGTATCACTGTAAGCTTAGACTGTCTACCTATTACGATTCAAGAGATACAGCCCGCTGACAGTCAGAAGGACTGACGGATGTACGGACGCACAGCAGAAGATTAGCAATAGGGTTAGCTTGTGTTTATTTATATAGCCTCAAAAACAATTATATTAAATACATATTTAATTATATTAAAGAGATACATGATATACTATATACATGTAGGTAAATAGAAAAAATGTGATCTTTTTGCTTAAATTTTGGGTCGGAACCCTCGGTGTGCGTATCCGCACTTGGCTGATTTTATGGTATGGGAAACATTCAACCCGCCAAAGTACGTCTTAAATTTACGTTTATCTGTGATACAGCCATTGACTATTTAGAAGCTAGTATCTACAATTAATTCGTTCATCGATAAAACACATCGTAGCAAAAACTACATAAAGTCCGACACGCGGAAAATAGATGTCTCTTCTGTGAGCACAACTGCCCTAAATACCTAATTAGGGGCGCTTTACTGCAGATAAAGTTTGGAATACGACAGTTTTTCTCTAGGGATATTTTTAGATCGTAGATAGATGGGTATCCCATATACGTATCAACTAAGGATGCAATAACAGGTCAATCTACCCAGTACTTATTCTAGGTATTATAATAATAATTACATCCTGTAATATAACAGGACATTAATTTTACACTGCGCCATCTAGTCCCATACTAAGCGAAGCTTGTAATATGGAAACTAGATTACGGATAGAATACTTACATACTTTATTTTTCGTACATACTTATCATATAATTCAACAACAATTATAGGGGGGTATATAATTTACCTTATGTATGATATAAGCTAGGTAATCCGCGACACTCATACACGGTATCTCTTGGTCATAACAACTCATATATATGCTTGAAAAAACACCCATTCAGCACAGTGGTCGTCAATCTCTGATTTACCGGCGGGCCCGTTGATACTTTTTCCCATCTGCCCTGGTACTCGACCTGATAGGAATGGGCCTTACCCATGTAAACACGAAAGTATTATCAGAAAGGTTCAACCGGATTATAACGGTTCAATAGATGCAGCCCTTTTAAGGTCGGAGAGACGGACGGTCAGAGTAGGCTTTGTCAGGTCCTTTTGGATACGGAACACTAAAAATACGATGTAAGCAAGATATAGGTACAATTGCAAACGGAAAGCAGCCAATATGTTCACGTCTCAAGCAGTCGCAAAATAGCAAAACCTTATGAATTCAATCGCTGAAAGGCTTAACTAGGTCGCAGACTATCTGGCTTCGATTCAAATGCAAATTGAAAGTAGACCCCGCCACACCTCTGTAGGATAATCTTTCATAGATATCCAACGCGACGTAGATAAGGTCATTTCCTATACCTCTTCAATTGGCTATGTTTATAATTTACTACGTTTTTTTTATGTACGATGGGGAAGCTTCAGGACACTGTTGCTCAATCGGTTATAGCGTTTCCGGCTTGAAAAAAAGATGCGGGTTCGAGTCCCATCGCGGGATGTGAATGTTTGTGTCATTATAACATTTAAAATTGCTATGTCCAATCACCAATAATACAAATACCTATTATATAGTCAACCTAGACTATATATAGGTCTCTATACACAGACATTAGTCTAGGTTGACTTGACAGAGGTTACTATTATATAATTGCATGTAGGCCTGCAATATTTAAGCCTAAAATTTTGAGAGGGACATGTTCTACTTTTTTAACCATTTTTTAACCAATAATGGGTCAAACTGGACAAAATGACGAGTGAATATTCTGATAAGTAATAAAATAATCAGAGAGTATGAATTACGGGTTGACAGAATTTTTGAAAATCATCACCTAAGGTGTTAATACAGGGTGGTAAGTTTTGATGACATTGTGGCTGTTGCAAGGAGACGATGGATGGAAGCGGCTCAGATCATTATTTGTGGCGTCGATTGGGGGAGACCTATATTCAGCAGTGGACGTATGTGGGCTGAAATGATGATGATGATGAAGTTTTTATGGAAAAATCCTTGGATCGATTCACTCATAGCTCGGTTTAAATAAGCTATGAAGTAAATAATGAAAACAGTATTTTTTATTTTCACAAAACTAGGCCCGGGGCGTGCAATAAAGTTTTGAAATTTGTATGGGAAAAATATTTCATGGTTCCGATTCAATCAAAAGTCAGTTTATTGAATAAACGATAAAGTAAATGATGAAACATGCATGTATGTAATAGCTTGACCATACAAACAAATACCCACACACAGATAGAGCGCGCGCCCACTCCCCGCCGGCTCTATAATGCAAAACCCCGAATATACTGTCGCAATCCAAAATTTGCCGCCCCCCCCCCCCCCCCTTTCTTCGATAACCATATTGTTCTACATTTGACACATAAATTTCAACGCGGGCGAAGCCGCGGGACGCGCTAGTACAATATAATTACCTACACCCAAACATACCGATTATAACTTTTTTTTTTTTTTGCAAAGACATAGTCGTGCTTATAAAACATAATTACACCCAAACATAGAACGAACATCTATAATTAGCACACATTTGCTTGTCCCGGATGGAAATTGAAGCCACAACCTACAGCTCAGAACGTAGAGCTGTGAGGCCAGTATAATACATACCTCACACGTCTAATTTATTGAGATTCTAGTGCCCCTAAGTACATACACCTAAGTATAAAACACTGGTCAATATCGGGTATCAGGTTTAGAAAAGAATCCTAGGTATCCACCCAGTATGATATACATAGTGGTTCATTGTTGGACACCCTGTGTATCAAGGGATCCACTCCATCCCTTGTGGCACCAACTTCAATACCTTCAAAGCTATACCAGTGCAGTTTCACTTGCACATAGCATAGGACACCATAGCCAGGGTGGGTTCACTCCATCGTAGACCTTATTTATCCTTGTTTGTACAAATCTAGAGGTCAAGAGCTTGGTACCTACACTACAATTACTGACTGGGTACTTTTGAACTGTAGTTCTGATCAACTGAACGTGTTGCCAACACTCCCACCCCTAGTGCTGGCAAAGCACTAATCTCCTATTGAAATAGGAGCGATACGTGCCGCAGAGCGCCGCCAGACGCCGGTCCGAGTCCTCACGACGGTCTGTCTGACGCGACCGTCTCTGGACGTGATCACACGTTCGACAACACCGTTGGGCCACACGTTCCGGGGAGAGTCAAGATCAACCACTAAAAGTCACCGACCTGTAGAGGTTTCTGTTCCTCGGTCCACTTCTTTCTAGGTATCAGCTGGGGCAAAACTTCTTTTCAGCCATCGTTGCCAGAACATATCGGCCAGCCTATGCGCCTTCCGACATTGTTTTCTTAAAAACAGGTCTGAAATGTCAAACTTACCTATGACTGGAAGGTTAGAAGAGGTTCCTAGTAGAAAATGGTTTGGTGTTAAGCTCTCCACGGTTCCAGGTTCGGCTTGTAGGACTTCATTG
This sequence comes from Venusia cambrica, assembly GCA_951394065.1. NCBI lineage: Eukaryota > Metazoa > Arthropoda > Insecta > Lepidoptera > Geometridae > Venusia > Venusia cambrica. The sequence goes on from OX596034.1 coordinate 16,497,768, forward strand.
TTTAGCTCCTGTATTGACTTGTGCAGCTCTTTATCAGCGCCACGCAGGTTCGTGCCGTTATCACAGTAAACATGGCGAGGCCAACCACGTCTGGCCGCCATCCGCCGCAGTGCCATAACTAGTGCGTCCATAGTAAGAGAACCTACGATTTCAATATGTACGGCACGAACCATGAGGCACGTAAACAAAACTCCGTACCACTTTTCATCATATTATGGAAGCACCTAGGAATGCGTCTGGTATCTACTACCTGTAATAGGTCAATCCACTTGCACCATTTATCGTAGATACATGTAGGTACGTCATCGTCCCAGCCGATGTGTAGCCGCCATGTATCTTGTAACATTATACGACCCTGGATGGTGAATGGAGCCAAAACTCCAAAGACATCAAAGATCGACATCACAACCTGTAGCATTATGCGCTTAGTAGGTATTTTCTTACCTTGAATGACGTTTTCAGAGATACGTCGAATCCTAATTCGTCCGTAGCCGGGAACCAGATAAGGCCAAGCGTGCGCTCACCTTCTCCATGATGATCGATTTTGAACTTGACAGCGGCAGTACCTAACGTTTCTTTAGGTATCGCGTTCAACACCTGGACGCTGTTGCTAGTCTAAAAAATATTATTTCCCATCTCGATAGCGCTTTGTTCATCGGGTAGGCTATCTATGTAGTCAACTATGTGATGCGAATTCCTCATCGCATCGACGGCGGCGGGCAGCGATGACTCATACTGCATGGCAATTTTATTTTTTATGAATTGACTTACAAACGGGGAACAGTCCGCACCGAATATAAGTGAATTCATTATGTGGGTTTTTACCTTTTCAGTAAGGTTGTCTCTCAACAGGAACCTAAATGCGTGCTGGTCATCTGGCTGAACTTTGACCCTTAGGAAAAAAACTTGAATGTCACCTGTTACTGCAATTTAATTCTCCCTGAAGTGCAGCATTATCCCAAGTAGCGATGACAACAGATCCGGTCCTGTAAGTCCCTCTGGACCGTCTGACCACCATGAATATATAGGTAATCATTGAGACATAGCCCGTTTACCTTTGCAGCCATTCGAGCACTAGGTGGAGTTTCTTCTTGTTTGGATTATCTATCCCAAAGTGAGGTAAGTACCACGTCTTATCGGTAATCGTAGTGTCTGTCAGCTCAGTAGCAAAATTATTATATAATTAATGTTTTATTGTATCTTTGTACCATTTCGCGAAACCCGAGTCCTTATCCATCTTCCTTTCTATACTCTTCAACCTTTTCAGAGCAGCCAGATAAGAGTGTGGCATTCGGCAGACATCATTCTTCCATGGCAATCCTACCCACCAGCGACCATCAACGAGCTCGGCGGATTTCCCTAGCTTGGCTACTGCAAGTAAGTCATTTTTATTCTCACAGGGCTTACCGCATACGCCCATGGAGTCCAAAGCAAACGATCGCCGCACCTCGTCGTGGAGATCCTGGAGCTGCTGGTCTAACTGGCGCGCAGTAGACGCCGCCGCCGGCGCCGCCGGTGACTCAGCGTCCGACACGAACAGAGTCGCGTGGGCCTCTGGGACGGATCTTGAAGCGGAAGCGGTGTTTCGCGGCACGTGCCACTTACCATGGACACACCAGCCTAGGGGGGTGAGTGTACCGAATGGTTCTACTATACTATCTAAGTTAATCTCTATCGGGATCATTAAATGATAATTATCTTGCCGGTTGCGCTGGCAGCCGCTCCAGCGGCGCGGGCGCCGGTGCAGACCGGAACTCGCTGCGTCGCTCCTCGGGCACGCTCGGGAAGTTAAGAAGTGGGTGATGAGCCAGGCCACAGCCATCCTTGTTGCATGCGGGTGCTGGACATGAGTCGCGGTCATGTTTTGAAACTAGACATTTAAAACATAGGCCATTTCTTTTCACGACTTGCCATTTCAGCTTTCTTAGTGCCCTTTTAAATTCAGAGCAAGCTGTTAGCTTTGTATGAGCAGTTGTTTGTCAGAAAACACATTTATCATATTTTGTGGATATGTGTAACAATGTTTAAAAGAATAGTGGGTAATTTTCTTAAAATAATCTATGCAATGCCTATGCCTAGTAGGTATTCTTGTCGGCCGACAGTGCGCACAGCTTCAACAAAATTCTGTATTTTGACCGAGAAGGGCACAATATCTTTGTGATAATCTTGGGACATGGGCTGCAACTTTTGGATGTCACTCACCAGTTTCGATAGGATGTAGGTACTCAGGATTGCCGAATTTCAACGTGAGTGTGGACATCTGTGGTGGACATGATGGCTTCTGGAGATGACACACTTATGAGCAGAGCTGAGACGGCTTCCTTGGCGGTTCCGCGAAGACATTTCCACTCACAATCGCCACATATTTTCTTTGGATGTGAACTTACATAGTTCCGTAGATTCTTCGTACGCCTTCTTGAACATCAGCCATTCCATGGGGTCGTCGGAAAACTCGGGTAGCTCCTGGGGCGTACAAACGCGGCTGAGCAGGTTCGCGTGCGGCACGTGACTGGTGGAGGCAGCGGCGGTGTTCTCTCCACGCGCTGGCTAGCATATGGACAGTACCTTCGGTGCTGGTGGTGGCGGCCAGCGGCGCCGCAGGAGACGACGCAGGCTGGATTACCACCGCCGGCAGCGCGGCCTGCGCCACTGGTGGCGGCGGGTACGAAGTCGCCGCCGCCGGCTTTCCAACTTGGCACTGCTCACCCGTATAAATACCATCTTCGGGGGCAGGCAGGCCTTCACTTAGTTCCAGATAGCTAATTTGTACCCAGTCCTCTACGCGACTACGGCCTTCGGTATTACCATTATGTGAACTGTATTCATCTAAGCCAGCTAGATCTGCTTCTAGCTGTTTGTCTATAAGTTCCGTCTGTTACTGTACTTTTTTTCGTTCTGCTTCCAAAATAAGCTGCGCCCTTTTTGCCCGCATTGAATATGTGGAGCATTTTTTTGATTGTAGGCTTCGTCGTTCACCTTTGTTTGACGTGACGGACGGGGCTAGCGGCTGTTCTGTCTTGATACTCGCTGGATGCACGGCTTGGCTCAAAATAGGATTGATCATTTCACTATGCTTTGCTTGCTGCATGGTTTTCTATTCTTGCGGGATAGTGCCATTTGACGCCAGGTTAGCGGCCACGTTGCGATTACTATCTCGAGGCACTGTTCTTCGCGTATATACTTACCATAATTCGCGGTGCGGTAGGCGTTCTAAACATATAGTTGGGTGTTGGCGTGGGGGCTGGTTTAGAGAAAAATACGCGCGCTTTGAATATTCCACAATTTATTTGTAACTTTGACGTGCTCAGTATAAACGGAGGGCGACGCCATTGCCTTTTCTTACATACTACCTACCTTAGCCTAAAAAACGAAACCAATATGTACCCTCAACTTAGAAATAATACAGATTCAAAATGATGAACTGAACGAGTCGCCAACACTACGTACCTAACACCGACACTGGGATCACCAATTCACCTGCCAAGGATAGTGGCAATGACCTGTGATACTTATTACATCTATTGAACACGAAGAAACTTTTTTGAAGAACTTTACTATCGTTCTGTTCAGTGCAAGGCCGTGCATGTTCTTGTAAAAAAACCGCCTCTGTGTGTCTAGTGGTTCAACCCATCGATTTCAGATCCAGAGGTCCCGGGTTCGATCCCCAGGCAGAGTACAACATTGTGCTCGGTTCGATTGGAGGTAGGACTTTGTTTAAGTCTGCCTGGCTAGCTACCACTTTCTTACCTAATTCTGTCGCCATAATAATTCTAAAATTGTCGTGTTCCGGCATACAGAGGTAAGAGAGCCAGTTGCTCAGTTTGTTGAGGATTGTGTGCACATCCGCCTTCGGTCTTATCTTAACAGCTAAGATGAATGCCAAGCCGTCGTACCACGAAAAAAAAAAAAAAAGTTTGACATGCCTTTGCCCACAGATCACATCACATCATTAGCACCGCACCACCTATAAGGCAATCGCGATGCAGAAGTAACGAAATGAGATGAGATAATGGCAGGAGTATGGAATATGCCATCTTATAAGTCGTAAAAGGCGACCAGGAGATGAGGATTAGTATATATACGGGCTCCTGCCCGTATCCCTTATCAACTGTTATTTTCCTGAATAACATTTGATAATGTTAAACAAACATTTTATGGACTGCAATGGGGAAAACTACCTTCAGTAAAATTTACCGTGATGTTCCGTAGCTAAACGTTTACACAATATACTGCAACTCTGAATTTTTCATGTTCGATATTACATACCTACCTTTTACGATCTACCATACCTTTTACAACTACAAATAATAAATTTAAATATTCAAGGAGTATTTAACTCATCACTCGAGTCACGCCGAAAATGTCTCTTTGACCACGCTAATCTCCGAAAGTACTGAACCGATTTCAATTAAATGTTCAATGGTAGATTGTGTACCTAATTGAATTAACATCATCTCTTTAATATATCAAAATCCAATCATGATTTAATAAGATATGCAAGCATTAAACCAAAATGAAAGAAGTTAATACTAGTGGTTCTGTAAGAACAGTAGACCTCGCGAGCCCTTATAACCATGCAATAACCGATGCTTCCACTTTCACTTTTCCTTTTAGACTTTTGAGCAAATAGGGATATAAGTTTTAGTGATTACTCGTGTTTCCTTGGTATGAGGAGATTGAACCTGGTGTCTGCGGATTTGTCTTACAAAGGCGGAGAGGACTGCGTAGTTTGATTAGTAAATTCCGTATTCCGAGAAAAAAATACCTACAGAAAACTTTTCCCCTTTTCTCCTTCCACGCACCCGTTTTGTTGTTTTTTTTTTTTCAACATCTTGTGTAGAATTAAATCCTTAGTGTGTAATACAAATTTCATTGAAATCCGTTGATAAATCACCCTACAGCAAACATTTTGCCCCCTATTTTCCCCCCAATCGAAAATTACGATAGACACAAAAGTGTGAATAAATCAAGAAACATGTGTGTCAATTTTCATCAGAATCGGTAGAAAATTGCGATCTGTAGGTAAAAACAAACCGACAGCCGACAGCCGACAGACAGCGAACAAAATCATTTTTGGCCAATCTCGAAACTGAGACGCTTCGCTCGCTCGGTCTATTATTAAAATCAACATAACTTTTATATGTAAATATTTTTTCTAAAGAATCGTTCCTGCACTGAACCATACACAACACATCATCGAAAACCACATCCAAATTGGATAAGCTGTTCCGGAAATACGCGTGCACGTTTGTGCACGCGTATCCAGACAAACAGACAAAATTCTAAAAAAGTTTATGCTCAGCTGCGTTTTTTAAGCAGGTAGCATCAATTATTAACAACTTTTTTGGAAATATTTAATGTACAGACACAGCTTTTCTACGATTTTATTATAGTCAAAGTCAAAGATATTTGTCCAGTAAGATTTTTTAAGATCACTTTGAAACGTCAAATCTACCGCCTGTAATGTGTATAAGTATAGAAAAAGATAGATAATACTGAAGCCGGTTCCATTTGCAAAACCTAATGAAAAATCGTATCTTCATCCACAGAACGGAATCTAGACATAGCTGAGAGTTATTGGAGGTCGTGAGTTTTCGAGAACGTTATAAGTGCACCGATTGAAAGGATGTTTTTAATTTGTTGTATGACGACGAAGCGAAGACTTGCTCTTCATCTGCTGTCATGTCATGTCGAAGGTGGAGGCGCACTTCACCCAGAATCTTCAAAATACTAAGGAATTGTTGAAAGGCAGGGCGACAAACTAGTGATGTGGTTGAATCTAGCCAGGTGGTCTTAAACAAAGTCCTTACACCAACTTTGGATCCCCTAGGACCCAAAACGTCACATGGGGATCGAACCCGGGACTCTGGCTCTGATGCCGGTGGGCGAACCACTACACCACAGAGGTGGATAAATTTAAATTCGTCCCATGAAAGGGATTAATCTTTAAAAACTTGAGCTACTTTTATACCACTTTGACAGACTGCAATTTTACCAGTTCACAACAGACTGCAATTCATAGAATAATGAGAAAACTAGATCGATGCGGAAAAACCATAGGTACCTACTAAAACTTGGTGGTTGAATAATGCTGATATTACCTTCGATAGATTTTAGGGTAAAATAAAACTTCAGGTAAAATAGAAGAGAGGTTGGTACCTTATCATCATCATCATCATCATCAACCTATCGCAGTCCACTGCTGGATGTAGGTCTCTCCTAAGATGCAGGGTGGCCACGGAATGTCGCCTCGAGAAATCAGTAAAAAAAATTACAGGACATTAATTTCACACAGCGCTATCTAGCCCCAAATTAAGCATAGCTCGTGATATGGGAACTAGATTACGGATAGAATACTTAAATAAGTACCTTTTTTTAAATACATACTTATCATACAATACAACACCCAAACACAGAACAAACATCTACATTCATCACACAAATGTTTGTCCTGGGTGGGGATCGAACCCACAACCTACACCGCAGAAGGCAGAGTTACTACCAACTGAGCTATTAGGCTTGTTTTACAGTTACGGGGAACATCTCTTTAGCGACAGGCAGAGACTCATTAGAGGTATGGCAAGTAGCTCCATCTTGCTGGAACCACGTATTCCGATGGTGGTCAGCAAATTCCTGTAGCTGAGGTGATAGAAACTCTCGTAAAATTTTTACATAATCAGCTGAGTGACGATACAGCCGCGAAAATCCTCAAAAAAATAGGGCCCAATGATTATTCTTGCTGAAATTGCTGCACATACGTAGTTACCTTAGGCGAATGAAGGGGTCTTTGATGTTTAGTTTTGGGATTTTCGGTGCTCCATTATCTGCAATGTTAACATGTCCGTTGAGATGAAAATGGGCTTCATCGGAAAACAAAATGTTGTCGAAGTTACGGAAGCGATCCAACATTGTTTCGGCATACAATTTGCGTAAATTTAAATAATCTTGTATGTGTGTTATTTCCAATATAATTTCCAAATACGGCGTAAGGATGTGCGTGAGAAAGAACGTTTGCGTATCCCTACTCTACTTTAGGCCCTACTCTAATTCACCGAAGTACGAAATTTCGGGTTGCATTGCGTACCATTGGTAGGTATACTCTAGTCAAACGAAAACCGAAATTTCGCAAATTTACAGTACGAGCGTTGCGTACCTACCCCACTCTAATAGGTACCTACACGAAATGTACGACCGAACTTTTAGATTTAACAGTCATTGTTTCGTGAGTTGTTGAGAAAAACTCACGAAAGCTGCCTTTTTATTTTTTAATTGATTCATTTTGTTTTAGTCAATACGAATGCTAACGCCACGCTGCGCTTACGCCTTATACCTATACTTATTAAGGTTAATAAGCATCCACAAACCGCAAAGGAATTGGGCCATAGGTACCGTCATCCGTTTGCCACAATACCATTGCTACCATAACGCAATATAACTGATTTGGGCCAAAAAGGTCCTGCTGCAAGAAATAAAACGCAACCTCCCTTCACGGCAAACAAAATGCTAACATTTCTTCACAATGCCTGCAAACAGGTCACGCCAGATGACTGGAAGAAAGTCGTTGACCATTGCCGAAAACGTATTAATGAAGATTTGGAGCGCTATGTTCGATTTGACAATATATGTGATGAGAATTATTGATTAATCCACAGCATTGCTCGAGTGAGTCCGAATCCGACTACGACGACGATTTGGGTTGTGCACTTCTTCGCTAAATTATATTAATTTAGCGAACTAGTGTTTAGCGAAACGCTGTTCTCTCAAGCCTTTGTATTTCCAAAGTTAGTTTAACAGAACTTCTATTGTGTTCTATCTTGAAATAATATCGGTACGAATTCAAAAATTATATACCTAGGTAGGTACTGAAGAAATCTTAAATATATTATTTCAACTGGGAAACTTTGTTGCTACTATATTTTATACATACTGACTGGGGAACTTTGTTGCTTCCATATTTATATGGAAGATATTATGGTCAGCAAGGAACAAGGACTGGCATAAAAAAAGTCCAAGTCCCACTATAACAAATAAATTCAAAGGGGCCGCTACTTCATACAAAAAACGATGTATGAAACAAGGCAGAATTTTAATGGCAAATATTGTTCTCTCATTCACTTCCTAGGTATCCCGGTTTTTTAGAAAGGAGTCCTGTTTTTTCTTTCGTAGTAGCTACTATATTTCTTTTTGACAATGACACTGTCAGATTTGAACAGCAATTCATTATTTGTTATTAATTCTGTGGTTTCATTCGGTATCGTTCGAGATGACTTCCTCTCATGAACGTATACTAAAACTGGACAGCGCACTCAAAATTAGGTACATGAAATTTACACTCCACGCACTGGAAATAAGTTTCAAATTGTTTGTCTTATGTCAAAGTAGAAAAACGAGAGTAATGCTTCCTTGTCTAACATGTTGCTATTACCATATTTAATTCCTCTTTGGTAAGCCTTGGGAACTTTCTTTGATTTTCTTTTTTTTTTATGATATTACTTTGAGAGACATTGCAGAAACAAATACTTATTATATTTTTTATTTTACAACCATGAAATCCTCTACCGCAAAGTGACTTACGAAATACTGAATTTTGGCTTGTAAAAGTGATAATGGTAGTATTTTGTCATCCATAAGTGTCCATATAACTCAGAAAACTACTAAATCAATATGGCTTCTTTATCTAACGGCTAACCTTCAATAGCATATTATAACGCTTTACAATTATTTAAATACAGAGGAAATGGTGTATTTTTGCTTTGCGTATAGATGTAAAAAGGAATGGTATCCCGGCGGTGGCCTGTCTTTCCACAGTTGGGTGAGCTAATTATCAACATTTCAAATTATGATACAGTAGGGTATCCACAAACAAAGTGGATTTCATGGATTTCCATTACCTACGTAGATACCCATGATATGGGGTGTTGTCAGATAGAGTATCTCAAAAGCATACTTACTTTACTTTACTTACGAAGCTTGCACAGGCAAGGATGAGGTCAACGATGTAGTAAGCTAACCCAGATGGTGCTTATTAACTCTTTTCTTGAAGAGATTAGAGTTGAATTTTCCGTTCTTAGTTCAAATCAAAGCTATGAAAAAGACCTACATTTTCAATGGCAGCTGTCAAACTTCAAACGGCCATATATATCTGAAACTACTCGTCCTAGACTCTCCGTCATTAGTTCAAATGAAAGCTATGACTAAGACCTACATTTTCAATGACAGCTGTCAAACTTATCTCTGAAACTACTTGTCCTAAATAAAAATAATAATATCCTGAATAAAAATATTTGACTTTGACTTACCACGGGTAGGGTTTTGCATACGACATAAACGGCACACAATGCCGTTTTTGTCGTATGCAAAACCCTGCTACTCCTATTACTACTTATTTAGCCTGTTACTCTTATTTTGTACCTATAAGTTAAAATAAATAATCTTTGTTGATCTTGTGTTTTATATTCTTCCATGATATCGGAGACAGTTTCTAAAAAAATGTGAATGCGTTAAGTTAGTACTTACACGTTACACTTTTTTAACATTCACATATTTTTTTTATTAATTACCTTAGTGATTCCTGCTCGAGAAAAGGCGCAAGTTTTATTTTTCACGCTTTATTTTTCTTATAATGCTAGCAAATATCTATACTAGCTAATATCTAGCTAGTAAAAATAACCATGTGATGGTGTTTTGCACACAACCAACAAATACAATTCGGAATGATTCTGGGATCCAAGTTATCGTGTCTGTGCCGAACCTAGTTCAGTGCACTTTGTGTTCCCAGCCTCGCTTTTTTAAGGGACAGAGAGGCCTCAAAATTCATCAAACTAGAAATCTGCTCCGGTCGCAGACTCGGTAAATATTTCGATACAAAATTCCAATGTTATCACTAATCCTTAACCTTTTTGGAAAGTCATTAGTCAGTGCAAAATGAGCTCCCCAGTTTACAGGAACATCTCCTAATATTTCCGTATAGTGTACTACACGTAAATAAAGATTTAGATCCGAAAGCATCATTAACTATTAGAATAAAGCAAAATTGTGTAAGGTACACTGTTCGCGATTAGCGCACACCTTTTTTGTGTAATAATCAGGACTCGATTAGAAATTCTAAATTTAAGCCATCCCCCGAGTCTGCTCTCTTCAAACTTGTAGAGAGTAAGATTACCGATAGTGATGTTAAGGGTGCCTCCCGTATACTTTTTTCTAGTGACACGATAGCTCCAAATTCCGTTGAAACGCTCATTTCTCTTGAAATTAAACATCCGGTCCCGGGGCCAGATTTCCACCTCCCCGATGCACCTCAAAACAGTGATTGCACTGTTGAGGCGACCAGTCAGGATGTACTCAGTGCCGTTATGTCCTTTCAGAGTGGCTCAGTCGCTGGCCTGGATGCTGTCTCCGGAGCATCTAAAGAACCTGCTATCTGGTGGGTCTGGTCATGCGGGTGATGTCCTTCTTGAAGCACTGACGGCATTGATCAACCTCATGCTGTCGGGTCGAGTCAACAGCGAGATTACAGAAATCTTATATGGTGCTAACCTTTGTGCTTTAAAAAAAAAGGATGGCGGGATAAGACCCATAGCCGTAGGCAGCCAAAGTCTGCTGTCGCAAAAAAGCCGCGTACCTAGGCGACTATTTCCGACCCGTGCAGCTATGCTTTGGTTCGCGAGGCGATTGTGAGGCCGCGGTCCATGCTTTAAGAACATTTTTAGATCGAAATTACGGGGAGGTTATTCTAAAAGTTGATATCAAAAATGCTTTTAATTCAGTTGACAGAGGCGCCTTGCTAAATCAAATCAAATCCAAAATTCCCGAAATTTATCCTTTTCTTTTTCAATGTTGTTCGCCATCTAAATTAATTTACAAGAACCAAACTATTTCGTCTGCAGTTGGCTGTCAGCAAGGTGACCCTCTAAGCCCGGCCATTTTTAGCCTTGCCATTCACCCAATTATTCAACGCCTGAAATCTAAATTCAATGTTTGGTATCTAGATCGCGGAACTAGGTGGCGATGTGGACTCAGTATATGGCGATCTAAAAATTATTATAGATGAATTTCGGCAGATTGGCTCAGAGCTAAATTTTTGGAAATGTGAAATATACATTTCAGATACATGTATGATAGAAATTCTATTATTCAAACGTTTGAGACTTTGGCTTCCAATATTACTGTTGTAGATAATAGTTCACTCCACCTACTAGGTTCACCAATCTTTTCCGGGTTTAGTCGACGTCAAAATTCAAAATTTTATGAAGGTTTCGGAGAGACTTTCAAAAATTAACTCACATATGGCTTCAGCATTATAAATTTTGTCTTTATGTCCCAAAATTTACTTGTGCTTTGCGATATTGTCAACTGTGGAAACACAATGGTGTAAGGCTTAGACAACATTTTTCACGTTTTGAATATTGAGTTGGATGACAGAGCATGGTCGCAGGACTCATTGCCTGTTCGATTGGGCGGCTTAGGTATAGGTACGCAAAATTTCTAGTGTTGCTTTGCCAGCGTTCTTGTCTTCCGTCTACAGTACACATTCTTTGGTTGAGAAACTTCTAACACCATCAATATCGGCTGTTCCTGGCAATAAACTCCAAATTTCTTATCTTGACGAGGCTCGAAATGCTTGGCATAGTGCTTGTCCTAATACCAGTCCCCCAAAACACCTTTCAGCACAACGGCAGTGGGTCGGGCCTCTGTGCGAGTTGACACGGAATTATCTATTACATACGTAATCAACCTCCACAGATCGTGCTCGTCTCTTAGTCGTTTCAAAATGGGAATCAAGGGGTGGCTCTTATTTAGGCCAGAGAATTAGCATAGCTATTCAGCGTGGCAATGCAGCCAGTGTCTTGGGCACGCTTCCGTCTGGTACTGGTCTGGAACAGTTGAGTTACTTATAGGCCGTTTATTAAAGGTCCTTAGGTAATCTGACTGATTCCTTTGTACATATTTAGTTTGATAGTACTTTTTATTGAATAAATGATTCTCTTAAAGTATACAAAATACATACAAAATAGAACTGAAACTAAGGCACACGTGATATCGCCAACGTGTTTCTGTGCGGGGTATAGGTTCATGCTTACTCTGGCTGGATCACCGCACCGGAATATGCGGATCCGAAAGTAAACAAGAGTAGCGACACATATCTTTTTGCGATCGTACTTCGTTCGGTGACGCAATCGCGGATGTAAAAAATAAAAGTAGGCCCAGGATCGCCTCGAATTGAATCCGAAACTCTACACGCGTTCTGTTCACTCCGTGAAGTCCGTGGGCCGTTGGCTTGCTTCACATTGAGTGTCGATCCCATGTCTTCGAGTTTCTTCATCCATTTCTTTATTAAACCTGGACTCATTTATGTCATGTAAATCGTACTCAACGCGAAACAAACGCCTCATATTAACGAGCGAACTATTGTTCAAATGATATTGCTTTACGCAAAAGGCCCGCTGCGACCTGTGAACCGATCCATTGTGATTGTGACTAAATTTCCGAGAAACGAGGTTAGCTACTAAGGCCATCCCTTCTTCGCCCGCACCTATTGGGTTTGGGCGAGAAATCAAACTTAAATGTTAACTAATTCATGGCCCATCCCTGTACCTTATCAATGATTAATTTGGTACCTAGGTACATCAACATTATAATAATCAAAGTAATTTTATGTGCTTGCCAATTATAGCTTCATGACGTAAGATGACCTAGTAGTAGGTAGGTATAGGTAGGTACCACTGATTACCGATCATCTATACAAACGTAGTTTGTAATTAATTTTGAAATAACACAAGTAATTACCTATGCAGGAACTTTGAGATATGTACATTCTAGGCATGTGGTGTTTTATTTGTTCTAAAAACACCATTTAATTCAAAATATAAGTTACAATTATTGTGCATTGGAGTAACATTTGTCTTTGTGTTTTTTTTTTATATAAATAGGTAAGTAAGTATACATAAACAAAATATTTTAGGTATAACAAAAATACAAATAGTTACTCATATGCACAATAATTGTATTTTAAATCGTATGTTTGTTTTGAGAACATATAAAGCGCTCAAACCTTATCCGATTTATATGCCAGCCAAAATGTACTTCTTATCGGAAAGGCAATTTCGATACGTCGAAATTGCATGTCCGATTAGTTACTATCGTGCATACACAAAATGCTACGTTTCCTTAGGAGAGAATACTTACTAGACTTACCTTCTAATCTACAGGTACCAACCTACCCACCTACATACATTAGGCAGGTATATACCTATTTACGAAGGAAACAGTTGGGTCAGGTAGGTACATACCTAGACTGGTAAGTATAGTATGTATTATCAATATTAATCACAAGAATCCTAATTTATTTGTAGGTAGGTTCCAAGGCTATTTATCATTCAACCTAGTATTTAGCTTATGTTTTTTGCAAGCAGGGCAAACAATTTGCGGTGCTTCATATGGGTTATTTAACATGGGCTTTTCTCTCGAAGGTGGATAAAAAACAGAGGACAACATTTTTATCCCCGCCCCGTGGTGAGTTAGACGCCAAGCGCTTAGCCATCGTAAAATAATACAAAACAAACTGTTTACAAAAAGTATGTCAATAAAAGTAAAAAAAATATCTATCATACCCATGATTATTGTGATTCGGTGGTCACAAAATTTAAAATACGTGGCAAACTTTTCATTTGCTTTGTTGGTAAAAGCTGCGTTCCGTCACAGATAACAGAATTTACGTAAAGGTTCCATCAAGCTAGAAAAAATAACTCATTCACGATAGCATCACCGAAATCACAAAGAGTAAAAAAATACTACATACGTCAGAAACGACGCAAGAATTTTGACGAAAAAGAGACGCTAGAACATCAGTTTTAATAAACGTGGATTTCAAAATTTGTAAGGTACTACCATAATATTGGTAAATTGTATGTTTTTAGGTGGGTACTTATTACGCAATCCGTCATAAATTTTGTCTACATATTTTTACACCGGGTGATGATAGTCTGCAGCCAGATTATACAAGGTACACTGCCCATTAAAATTGTATAGCCTGATATTCCGTCGCCATGAATTCGACAAACCAGGTATTGTTCTGTATATTGGGCCGCACAAGCTTGTCATATGTTGCAAATGCACAACCAGATAGTAAGTAGTAGGTACCTACACGGCCGAATTATTAGAAGAAACAATTTTCTAAAACCGTATTCCACTCCCACAAAAACCATAAATTTAGTACCTATACGTAGATTTGCAATGCAAAAGAGAATGAGAATGGTCTATATTAGAGTGAGATAGTTAGACGAGACCATTCACGAACACGCTACCGGCCTGTACCGAACTAGCGTCAATCGTGACCAGAACAAATCCCTCTTATTAAAAAAAATCTTAGGTTTTATGTTATGTTAACATTAGTTTAAAAAGACGCGAGTTATTATGCTTACATGTAGGTACAGTACCAGGGTGTAACGCATTTTAAATAGATTACCCACAGCATTATACGTTTCACATAAGTGGTATAGAAGCAAAGGTACCTTTGCCTTAAACATTTGCCTTACTTTAGTGAGGCATATGTTTTTAAACAGAGATTTTGCATTACTGACATCTGTGCCAAAAACTATATAGAAACTGTAACATAATATTCCAGTTTGAAACAACACATCATAAAAATACAAAAACGTATGGTAATTTTTTCAAATTCAAATTCAAATTCATTTATTCAGACGTCTAGGTCCAGAGTGTTAGTAAAACTTAGAATAAGAGGTTAGTACTTAATAACTAAAAGAGATTTGGTCCTCTGGATGAGCTGCCACACCAGCGGACATTCATAATTATTGGCAATAACTTTCAGAATGCTGTTACCGCTCGCGCGCACTCGACAGAGCAGCGAGGCAGTCTTTTTCCGCCAGATGGCGTCAAATGTGTCTGTGCGCGCATCTGCGAACATGCCTGACGCACTGCAAAAGCGCGGGAGCCGCAACAACGTTCTGAATGCATTATTATATTGGACCCGCAGAGCATTGTAAGCCTTTTTAGTATGCTGAAACCACAGACTCGCCGTATACATGGATGTACAGTACGCCTTGAAGAGAGTTATTTTAACTGCGTCTGTACATCGTGCGAATCTGCGGGCCAGCATATTAGTCCTGACTGTCAATGCTCTGCGTTCCCTTTCCATATCCTCGTCATCTTTTAGGTTGTCGGTTATCAAATGCCCAAGGTACTTAAACTGCGACACCCTTTTAAGGGGAGTACCGCATAGTGTGACAGGAGGAACATTAAATGGGCATTTGGTACCTGCCCTGAAGACCATAAACTCAGACTTATTTACACTATACACAAGCCCATGCAAGGCCACATACGACTCACATATAGTCAACAGCTTTCGGAGCGCGCTGACAGAGGGAGCCAGCAGCACCATGTCATCGGCATAGCTAAGGTTGTTCACGCATATACCTCCGACATGACAGCCCACCGGCATGCAGCTGAGTCTCTCAATCAGCGCATTCAGGTACAGGTTGAAAATTGAGGGCGAGCTTAACCCACCCTGCCGGACCCAACATTCCAACCTGTACGCGTCCGAAAACTCAATGCTACATTATTTTTTATAAAGTTTGATGGACGGTAGCAGTTCTGCTTCTATACATGGATCAAAGTCGATTGTGCAATTAAACGACTAGGACAGTCGCGTTTTTTCATTTAACTATATTATCGTGCCGCCCTTTCCCGAGTTTCTTTCCATGTGTTTCGAGCACGAGTACGTTTTCTGGAAAATCTGGATGAGACTTCTTGCACATTTTCTTCCATTTACTGCTTAAAAACATTTGAAAACTCGTAAAAACATTATGTGTAACCTCCCTGTAAACCTATGCAATCGTCATCTTACCTGTCAACAAACCACGCGTTCTTGTTGGTTGAAAGTAAATTTTGGTACTAACACACCTATGGACAGTGTCAAATTTGTATCCAACCCTAATATTTACTAGCGATGTGTATTGCTGAGCGGTTTTGCGATAAAACAGATTTACATTCTAAAAGCCAAAGACAAAAGGAAGAAATTGGTGTTTTCAGTTTAAAAACATATACATTATGGACAAAGTCATCTTTGCATCACATATAAGTACGATTTAAATGCTGTCTAAATGCAATGTTTTAGAACTGCAATCAAAATTTTGTGCATACATCGAATGGAATATTGTAGTATTTTATCCCAATAAAACTGAATGTATTGGGGTACCCAATAAATTTAGTGTATTATTTGCAATTTAAAATAATAAGTAGGTATATCTTATTATTTTAAATTGCAAAATGGTACGTGAAATACTGATAATATTAACCAAACTTTTGACATAAATAAACTTACTATTGTTGATGACACATATCGATATTTTTCTAACTGGCAAAAATTCCATACAGCCTGCAACTTGGCTATAGGTTTTTGACAGCACAAGTGCAAAATACTTCTAAGGAAAGCTTGCGACATTCTTGTAATCATATTAGTTTTCTTTGGAGGAAAATAATTTTTTAAATTATTTTTTTAGTTCCTACATAAATATAATCACTGTAAGATTGACCAATCTTCAGCTTCTTAATCAGGACACTGCGTCAAATCAGGTATTATCGATAAACGAAGTATTAGGTGTTGCATGCCGCAGCACTATTTGCCTCGAACACGTGCAGTATTTTGTTTTTTATACTATTTTTATAGTCCTCATCACTCTATTGCCAATAACCTAACGGTAGTAAGTAGGTACCAATATTCTAAATCTATAGTAAAAACCCAAATGGTAAAAATGAGAATGTGGATACTACAAATGTTTTGCATAAAGCGAGAATGTCATTTTTGCTGCTAACTGTGAACGCAACCGTTGGCGTTGCTATCTGTGGTAAAATCAGTAAGTGAGGCTATTTCGACTACTTAAAACCACATGCCTAATCACAAAAGACTACACAAGGAACTATCTGTACCTTCAAATCTTATTAATAATTATATCATACATTCTATATTTCTTTATATTTTATTTGGATTTTATAAATATTAAAAATAATTTGTACAGTGCAAGTAACTATGTTAAGGAAGAAGAAGGATTACCTAAGGACCGAAACACGGCATATAGGGACTCAACTGTTCCAGACTAGTACCAAACGGAAGCGTGCCCAAGACACTGGCTGCATTGCCACGCTGCATAGCTATGCTAGTTCGCTGGCCTAAATAAGAGCCTGCCCTTGGGGTAACTCAATATTATATGTAAACCTACCTACAGTTATAGTTCATTAAAAATTACACTTGCCTAGTTAATTGATTAACCGTTATGATTAGAACCTATGTAAGCATATAAGAGCCGTTTCAGAGCGGTGCCGGCGAATATCAATCTAGCGGAGGAAAAACACTTCAACAAAATCAAAATACACAATGCTTCATTGATAGCTTAGTAGATACCTATAATTTTTGACATTATAAAAAATATACAATCTCCTCCATTGAGAAGCGACAGAAATTATCCTCAAAATATGAAAGAGCTTATTACTGAAAGATTTACCTGAATAATTATTCATTATTAAAATTGCATTTTGTCACTGATCAGCACTTTTTGCCAGAAAAGTTTTATCAACAGTATTATACATTTTATTGATCGAGTGAGCGAAGCGAACGAGACCTCTGAGTTAAGTTGTTGACAGTCGTGGGCTATTCTTGGTAGTTTTTGAGTTATTGGGATGAAAATAAATACAGTTTTTGCCCATATCTTTAAAAATGGCTAATCCGATCAATTCAGAGTATATATTAATACTCATCAATTGGTTTTTGAGAATTAGAGGTGTTAAATGAACACGAAGTTAATTGCCATGTGATGAGGGCTGTATCATGTGGAATAGTGGCTGCACATTCATAACATGTGTATTTTACTTTTTAATTGGGGTAACAAAGGGGCACGTTAAGAGGGTGAAACGTTTGGTATGTCTTGTAGGATAGATTCTTAAAGGGAAGACCCTTCACAGTTTACTGTTATTATGTAATGAAACCTCTGTATTCACATTAATGGTTTTAAAAGAGGTAAATAAGATTGAAGTCTTGAAAAGGTGTGAAAACATGAAATATCATTATGAAATAGGGGTTAAGACGACAGATTTCAAAGTAATTTTATTTTTGTCCTTATTAGGGATGGTTTTTAAGATGTCGTGGCAAAGAATGATCATCAGGTCTTGTAAAAAAAGAGTATAAGAGTTATAACTTCTAGCCCGAGGTTCTTGCCTTTCTCCTTGTGTGCTGGTCGCGATTCCGAACAGGCGGTAGATTTGACATTTCAAAGTGATCTTAAAAAATCTTACTGAATAAATATATTTGACTTTGACTTTGACTTTGGTACAATGCCGTTCTTGTCATTGATTTATTGAACTGAATCCCAGGTAGGCGTGGTCTGACGTTACGCGAGGCCAAAAAGCAGGCAATATTGGTGTCCTGCATGTCTATGGCCTTCCCTCGCTTTAGCTTCTATGTAAAGTAAACAGAGTGTAAGTAGAGTAAACTAAATAATCTGTCAGTGTCTATTCGGTCGCGTTCTGTTGGTGTTCTGTGGGTAACATTTTGCCAGCTGGCTGGGCGATACCGTATTTTATTTATTTGTAATTAGATTTTCTCTCGATAAGCCTACTAAGAAGGTGCGTGTTTGAAATGTGATAATTTCTAACGTCGAGGCAAACCACAGCATCAGAAAGCATCTTTCGACAAACAAAGATGTGAGTATCTGTTATAAATTTTCAGTACAAAATGTGTGTATTTTGCCTGCATTGATGTCGTGTGATGCTGATGTGTTACGGTCTTTATCATAGTCTGTTCATATAAATCAATATAACTATATTAGGAAATTCAGATGACAGTTATTATGCTGGTGCCTGTTTTCGCAAATTGAAGAAAACATCAACGAAACATAGGGAGGAACTAAAAGACATAGGTACCAACACAACATACTGCACTGTTCCATTTTCCAGACAGACAGATTTTGGTCTCAAACAGCTGGAACGAACAGACGCATGTCCTTTGCGTACTCTAAGTATTATTACAGCGTGTACATAATGTAATATGTACAATAATTGAGAATTACCAATAAGTGTTTTTCAATTCATTTGTTTGAAATGTGAACATTATTTATTTATTTGATCAGCTACTGCTGATGTGTACACATTGCAGTGTTGAAATTTAAAAATTCTTGATTGTTTAGTCACTCTTTAGGGTACTGTACCTGAAGTGTGCCAGTACTATAGCTTCTAGTAGATATAATACAATTGGGATAGTAATAGTAACTTTGTTAGTTAGAAAATGGTAGGCCACCAGTGAATTAGCATGAGCTTGTATATTTGGAGGTGATCTGACAAAATTATCTGTAGAAAATTTCTTGTAAATTGGGAAGATGGATTGTCACGATTATGTAGGTCTCTATAAGTTCACCAAAAAGGTGTCTGTCTTTATGAGTAGTAAAGTTTAGGCAAGTTGTTTCTTTTCATTGGATTTGCGTGATAGAGCTTGATTTATCTTGGTTGCTTTCTAGTTTAATTCCTGGAAGAACCTTACTTTCTTAAAGTAATTAACCTTTTAAAAAGCAGCTCTACAGATAAAAACATACTCTAGCAGTGGTTTAATGTATGTTTTGTAATTTTTGTAAAAATTAAATCCACTGAAACAGTCTGAACAGTGTAGATGCCTAATAGAATTCACTTTTTTCTTTTTATTGTACAAGGAGGAAGCGCTTGGTCTTCATCTCACCTGGTAAGAAGTTGAGATAAGGCCGAAGGTAGAGGCGCACTTCACCCGGAATCCTCAACAAACTGAGGAACTGGCTATCTTACCTCTGAATGCTGGAACACAATTTTTTTTTAAGAATTGTTATATGGCGACAGAATTAGGTAAGTTGGTGCTAGCTAGCGAGGAGGACTTAAACAAAATCCTACCACCAACCAAACCATGCACAATATATTGTACTCCCCCTGGGGATCAAATCCGGGACCTCTGGATCTAAAATCGGTGGGTTGAACCACTAGACCACAGAGGCGGTTAAAATTATTTACTATTGTAGTGTTATGCTCTCCCCACTCGAGATTTGAAGCTATGTAGTCTTCCAAGGAAGTCTTTTTGAAGGTGCACTGAGATATTTCCATTCAGATAATAAATAGCTCGGAATATTATTGTCCAAATACAGGACAAGTATTTTAAGACATTTATTTATTAAATTTCAAAATTAAATTCAAATATTTGTCTTTATTGCTCCAAACATGGTATAAAAGTGGTAAATAATAATTAAAAATAATGTTATCATGTTTCACTATAGTCTAGCATGCACAGTACTTATTAGTAACATAATATTAAAATCTGCGATTAGCTAAATATAAATAAAATTAAATATAATAGCAAAAGGCTAGTATTTGTGAGTATGTGTGGATTGGCCAAAAATGTTACATAAATTACATCAACAAAACCGGTCAAATGCAATACACAGGGTACCGACCCACATTTCAAGCTAAGAAATACCCTTGAAAATTGGTGTGCGAGGAATATCAGGCTAGTATAGCCAGCCAACTCTGACCAGAAGCACAGAATATAGCTGTGGGGTCTTCGCAGGTTTTACTTAGTGCCTTCGGTTTCTTGAGGATTTCCTTGCACTGTGACTTCCACCCATTCCAAAACTATGTGGGCAGCTGATTCCTTTTCGGTTAGACACCCTCTGTATGGCTATCCGTTGCTCCCAGGGGTTCAAGTGTTTATTCAATGGCACTGTCAGACCAGACCAAGTGTATGTGACTGTGTCAAACCCAAACATGCCTCAATCAAAACAACTTCTCTCCTTCATAGTTAACATTAACCCTGTTACGCTGCAAAAAAAATCCCAAAACATTGTAGCTAAGCGACATAGTCAGTGTGACCAGATTTAGTAGAATTAGCTCCTCAATTTAAGATTTAGCAGATTGTGTTGCAGATCTATATACATAAATTACATCAACAAAAATTAACCGGTCAAATGCGACACACAGGGTACCGACCCACATTTCAAGCTAAGAAATACACACCCTTGAAAATTGGTGTGAGAGGAATGTCAGGAATTTCTGGTCAACTCTGACCAGAAGCGCAGAATATACCTGTGGGGTCTTCGCAGGTTTTACTGAGTGCCTTCGGTTTCTTGAGGATTTCCTTGCACTGTGACTTCCACCAATTCCAAAACTATGTGGGCAGCTGATTCCTTTTCGGTTAGACACCCTCTGCATGGCTATCCGTTGCTCCCAGGGGTTCAGGTGTTTATTCAATGGCAGTGACCCTGCTATTAATCGGAGGTTTTGTCTCCTAATGTTTATAAGTAGTCTTGGTGCAGTCGATAGCGCTGCTCTGGCGTGTTGATATTTGGTAGAATTGGTCATGCGTTTAGTGTGTAGGTTCCGGGTGTGAAGCCTTTTCCAGGTGCGGGTCGGCTTCCTGTGGCTGTTTTCCTCTCTTTGCCAGTTCAATAGGCGGCGTCGTTTCCCAGAACATTCTGATGTATCGGTAGAAAGTAGCGCAGGCTCGCTGCAGTTTGTTGTCAATGTCTCTGTTCCATAAAAGCTTACTACTATCAAGTATGACCCATAGATTAGACTTCGTTGGTAAGCTTAACTCGATGGGTGCTGTAAAACACTCACGGTGTGTTTTACTTGTTAGCTCGATGGGTGCTGTAATGCCGCCTACAGACTCACGCCGTGAAGGCTCAAAATCACCCGAGAAGCGTGAATGTGATTGGTTTCTCGCCTTCTCATTCCCGCGTCTGTTCTCCGATCGGTGTTTGTTTGTTGACCCAAACCAAATGGTTTCTCGGGCGAGAAAAGAGAACGGTACAATAGCACCTATAGACTCAAGCGAGAAGACTCGCCGAGACTTCTCGCGTGAGTCTGTAGGTACTATAGAACACTCACGGTGTATTTCACAAAGAGAGCGAGACACGCAGCACTCAACGAGTTAACAATGGATTTTGATACACTATTGCCGCCCATATACAACAGTAAAGACGTTCTGCCTAGACTTTTTTTTATAATAATGCACTTTCCGGTATAGCATAAAACATATAGCATAAAACATATATTATATATTTGATATATATATGTGTTTTCTATCCTAGCTTTAATTACGAGTGAAGTCACACAGATGATGCCATTCATATTTGTTCCGGTTTCCCCACGATATGACCTTTACTGTCAGATCAGACCAAGTGTATGTGACTGTGTCAAACCCAAACATGCCTCAATCAAAACAACTTCTCTCCTTAATAGTTAACAGTAACCCTGTTACGCTGCAAAAATATTTCCCAAAACATTGGAGCTAAGCGACATATGTGACAGTGTGACCAGATTTAGCAGATTATAGCAGAATTAGCTCCCCAATTTAAGGTTTAGCAGATTGTGTTGCAGATCTGATTGATTTCTGAACTCGTACAAATGGCATTTAGGTACTCAAAAATTTTTTGCTGAATTTTGACGAGTAGCTGGCAAAATGTTTAATTTAAATCTGGTCACACTTGACATAGTATCGCTATTATAGTTATACCATGTGGCAACGTGATTACGGGAGACCGTTAATAACACGCTGTCGCCGACAACGTAAGACTATGTCGAATGCTGTCTTTTGATATTGCGCATCGCAGAATTTATAAGTGAGCATACAGCAGAAGGTGAACAGAATTCAAGTAGACTCATTGCCTCTTATTCTTACGAGTTTGCTGTAACTACCCTGATGCCAGCCTTATACGAGCTAAGGGCGTCAGACTTAACTCTGGACAGCCTAATAATTCAAGTCAGTTATATCTGTAAAATAGATGCTCCCCATTGGGGAATCGAACCCAAGAGTACATAACCACGGACGGTTCTAGAATAGATCTAAATTAGGAAAATAATTTGAAGACCTAAATTATTTACATATTACAAGCTATGCTTAGTTTGGGGCTAGATGGCGCTGTGTAAAATGAATGTCCTGTTATATTTATTATTTATTTATTTTCGTCAGTAATAGTAAGATATTCTAAAAGAACTCTCGTATTGTACGAGAGGCATCCAATGCCAACATACTGCCATATTATAAGTATCGCAGCACCAACCAGCACGTCCCCAAGATCGGATGGTTTTACATGTTTCTGATTGGATATACGGCACGACCACGACACGTTTTTGCCTTGATTATATACGATAAACAATGAACAGCTATGCCGCGCCGCACATGTACACGTCACGAACCGATGCTTATATTCTGTGCCCAGGCGTCAATTGCTATTGTATACCCGCCTTTAGAGATGAGGATATTGGCCTCACGCGCATAAAAACGGGACGGAACGATGCGGTCGATGTACTCTAAACTGTTACGTGCTGGCTTCATCTCGATCTACTTGTCGAATGAACTGATTAACTACTATAATTTCATTTGCCACAGCGACTGGTTTGTGTGTCAATTGTGGTGGTATTAACTGTTGTTTTCTTTGCGAATGTTTAGTTTTCCTCGGACTTGAAATACAGGAGGAGGTTCTCAATTCTACTACATTATAATGTTGATGAACAACAGAAATAGAACACCAACCAAATACCAGCAAGATCTCAAGTGCTAGTTAAACTAACGCGCTGTGGATTCGAAAAGACTGGAATGGTTCGGACCCGTGTTCATCTTACGCTTTGGGGGCTTGTATGTGTTCTAGATTTGAAAGCCCCCCAATCCGGTATGAGGATGATCATAAGATCATCTTCATACCGAAATGTCACAGGGACATATTATTGGGGCTATGATGATGATTACAATCAATAAATGACTTCTGGAGTAGGAACAGTGAAAAAATAACACTAATTTATTTATTTGTGCCCAGCACGGTACAAAGTAACGGGGCACTTGACAATGATTTTCACATGCATAATTTTCTTCTCCAAAAACAGCTAATTAAGAAAGCCCAGTAGTACTGGTCACCCATACAAACGTAGTTGGTGGTTGTTTCGGAATAACTTTTCCCATTCGAATAAAAATTTGCACATGTGTTGATGATGATGTCCTAACCGATTTCGGCCACAGCGACTATTTGGACTGGACAGGCGTGCACATGTACCTATCCCCGAAACGCAAATTCCATCAAAAAAATGAAAATATTTATATAGCGTATTTATACATATTTTATATTTCTAAAAATACAGTCAGAATCGAAATAAAGATAAAATAATTATCCAATACAAACGCTGCAAAATTAGCGGGATTTTGCACATTACCTAGTATATGTTGATAATTATTAGTAATATATCGATTGTATCTTCTTTGTAAAATGTATTTAAGTGTTTGTCCGAAGACACTCAGACTAATTACTCATTTAAACCGCTACTATAGCCTCAACAGACTAAGGGCGTTTATGGTGCCAGCGAGCAGAACCATTGATTACCGTTGATTTTTTTTTAGAAAGCAGTTGGTGCCTAACCCTCAAATGTGTTTTTTTTTTGGCACTGTATGTATATTCAGTGTTTGTAAATTTAAGAGTGTTCGTTTCCTTAATTGTTGCAATGTAACTATTAGAAATTCCTGAGTTTGGCGATTGTTTTTGCTATTTCAGTTTTTAAGAAAATTATTATACTGTCGGCTGTTTGTTTTCCAAACTTAAAAAAAATATTTAGATTTACATTTAATTTTTTAAATAGTAAAACGTTGCAAAGCTACATTTTCGCTATTCAATTATCCTGCAAAATGTATAGTAAATCAGACATGCAGTTTCAAATAAATGACTAACTACGTTTGTACTAGACAGCGAACATCAGCGATATTCTGAGGAATTAGTATGAGGGGCCCTCATAATTGTGCCATCAAGAAGTAAGCGAGCTTAGCGATGCGATCGTTATAGCGTTTGGCGAAAACAGCGATTTGCGAAGGTTATTAGTCATTATGCTAATCGTCGTTTATGCTTACTTATTTATGTGCAGCGAGCTACATGTGTTTTTTTATGTAAATGATGGGTTAAATCTTGACCATCTCTAGGCCAGAGAAGGATGTTTTTTTTTATTCAACTAGGAGACGGAACAACCAAGTAGCCCACCTGATGTTAAATGTATCTCTTGCCTATATAAGAATGGAAATAAGAATGGTGGAGGTACTTCCCTGCACGAGCCCTTTAACAAAAAGCTCTACTACTTTTAAAAAGAGGTCTATGATGGAGAGCAATACCTGAAGGCACTCTTGCGCACCATCGGAACACGGCGAACTGTTTAGCGCCGTCCTTGCGCAGGATGGTTGTCGGTAGCTCCAGTGTTGTGAACATCCTACCGTAACCGCTAGCGTAATCAGTTGGTTACGGTAATATCTTATGCCGAGGAACACTGTTTGCGTAAACAGTGAAACCTGGAGATTCGGAAAGTTGTCCGGAACCATTATCGATATCGAACTTCCAATAAACTATAAAAATAAATATCCCAGAAGAGTTAACCAAAAGATGTATTAAGATAAAACTGGATGCCGCTCCATATCTTCGTATGCCTACGACTCTCGCTCCTTTGCGGCCAATTCGGCGGTGACCTGTACAAATTCATGATTACTTAAATTACTCAGGGTATGGTGAAG
Organism: Venusia cambrica; assembly: GCA_951394065.1. NCBI lineage: Eukaryota > Metazoa > Arthropoda > Insecta > Lepidoptera > Geometridae > Venusia > Venusia cambrica. Next base: position 16,523,326 of record OX596034.1, read on the forward strand.
CGGTTCCATAGTTGTTCAGTTTTAATGCAGTGTTTAAATGGGAACATCTAAAATGCAAGAAACAAATATTTTTGCATTTTGGATCATAAAAGCACAGCGCGAGCAAGATGATAAACATAAATCACTGAATAAAAACGCAGTTTTGGTCTGCACGTTTCTCGTGACAACGCCGTTGTGATAAAATAATTACAAGTGTATACCTATGTCATTTAATTATCTTTCAAACACATTTTGATCATGAATAATATTTTCCCACGTAGGTACTACCTATGTAAAGAGCTGGCCAAGTCAGTATCTATGGTTCAAATTCGGTCGTGCGTGCACCATTGTGCTTTTTGTTTTTTTTTTCAGTAAGTATATGTTCGTATTTGACACCACGCACGCCGGTTAATGTCACATTGTGGGGAAACCGACATATCGCTCACTAAAAGCTTGTCATCGCAAAAGCGACGACAGGCTTGTCAGATATTTAATGCAAACCGTTACTGTTTTTACTACTTGCAAACCGTGGGTATTTGCCGATCATATGTTGTATGTGCATGTGACTACCCCTAATACTAATACGTGAAGCAGACAAATAACCTTATTACTAAGACTAAGTTATTAGCCCGATCGGGTAGGGTAACATAAAAATGACGGTATGATATTCCAAACCCTAGTTTATAAATAGCAATGTATCTACTATTGGACGTATGGCATAATATTCTCTTGCTCTGCCGCCGCCGATGCGTCAACGAAGCAATGAATGTTAGAGCGGTGCACAGACCTTGTCGCTGAGAGATGTACCTACCTATGGTGAGTCACTCGGCGGCCCACGTTGCGAGACTGCCCTGACCACTTTTTAGTCACACACAACAAGAAATATTCTAAAGCGCGCACGGTACCTTTAAGTTACATTAATAGATACGAGTAGGCCAATAAGATAATACTGCTTTAGAACTCCTATAATAGTATTAAGTATACTATTTTCTTTCTGGTGCACGCTCGTATTCCAGAAATGCATTATAGAGCTCTTTGCCATAGCAGAGATTGTAACAGCCTTTTTTTAGATTTCTAGATTATAAGCCCTAAAGTACTGATCGATCTCTACACAATTGTCTGATTCTTATTACAAAATGTTAGTACTTACATATTTTGGCATTAGTGTTCTATTCCGGGCAACGGAATAGCTAGCTTTTGTAGGTGTCCTTCCATTAGCTAGTCGTCATGCCTAAGGCAGCGCCAAACGGTTTCAGTGTTACATCAGTGCGCGTGTGGTGCCTATTGGTAAAGCTCGCTCCATCGAAGACCTTATCCTTGCCCTGGCCTAGGCCAGGCTTGTCCAGCTCTAGAGCTGGACAAGCCTAGATGTTAAGAGCTTACCAATCAGTTATAAAAAAATACATAATAATTTGGACGGAATCAACCAGCTGTAAGCCAGCTGGTTGATTCCGTCCTTGAACACGAATCCGATCGATCGGTATTGAATTTGTGTCATTTCTTACTTTTGAACACTCTTGAATACGAACCTAAATTGATTTAATATTGTATGGATATTGAATGAACTAATAGCGATTGGAATTGAATTGTCCAATTCGTCTATGCCCTAAACAACGGGTGGGCATCAACTGTTTGTAATCACTGTTTACTGATAAAATGCCCATATTTTGAAGTTTTAGTGTATTTATTATTGATACACCGATTTTCAATAAAAGCAAACATCCCTAGTGCTGAATATAATGCAGTATTATGCAGTAGTAAACTTCATGTGTATTATAACACAATCATATCCAATATTAGCGCAATTCCGATTTCAATCCAAATTTCATATCGAATTGTTTTTAAAGATTAAATTAGTCAATATTGTTAGAGTATTGGATTGCGATTGATGTTGAATTGGATTTTTATTGGGTTCCAGGGTAAGCCTGCAGATTTATCTCGTATTTAAAGCTAGCATCTGTCTTATAATTTCTTGTATAATTATACCGTTTTAAAGTTACAATTTCAGACTGCGACTAGCGTTTGGGTTTCTTTTGTGCGTTTTCCAAAGCCATTTACTTACGCTTAGCTTTGACATACTTGCCATCTAGGGTTGTCATAGGAATTCAACGGTTTGGCGTATATAAGTAAACGAAACTTATTTAATTCGAACACGAGATATGAAGTACTCGGTATTCCACTATTATTATAAAGAGAAAAGATTTGTATTTTTGTTTATAATGAATAGGCTCAAAAACTACTGGACCGATTTAAAAAAATCTTTCTCCAATTGATTGCTATAGTATCACTTCGAGATAATGCTTTGTTCAGCTGTGGGCTTATATGGCGCGAAACTAAAGTGATGAAAAAGTAACTGCGCAGGGTCAGCTAGTAATATACAAATATTGCGATAGTTTTGACATCGCTACCCACACACTGCGGCACTACTCTTTGATCATAGCGGCTATCTGTTCCATTGGAAAAGGGGAAGTAGAGAAGAGGTGGAATGGTGGGTGCGTCTGTGTTTGCGCAAATGCTTACGCACTAAAATATAACCAACGGACGGTTTCTGGATCATCACGTTCATCATTATCTTAAAATATTTTCTTGTTTCAGTTGATGCTTGAACCGACGCCGTCATCGTCGTCGTGTTCGAGTTTTCCAAGCATTCAAGGTATTTATGCTTGTATGCTATCTACTAGCTTATCATAAACATACCATATATATTTCATATAAACCCACACAGCCGCATAAAATATTATTTTATACCATAGTTTCTTAGATAGTCCGATAATTTTGATTTGACCAGACATGCAATCATCACACACCTCAACTCATATTTTCTAATTGGTGAGTACTCCATTACTTTGGCAACAGAAAATCGAATATAGTCAATGGAGCCGGCCAATTTGCATTAAAATTATATTATAATAGGTATATTCTAGGTGAATACTCGAAGGGAGAAAAAGTCGCGAGTCTATTTATTTATTTATTCGATGTTTAACTTTGAGAAGTCTTTGAGGCAGAAATAGCTGTACTTAACGCTAAACACTATAATGTTACCAGCTTTTAAAATGCATAATGATAGCATAGGTAGTAAGTAATGAAGTATTTAAGTTATCATGCCTATGCACTGACATGCAAATGCAATAAAAAAGCTTTTAAGCTTTGATACTCGAGATACTCAAAAAATAGCCACGAGAGATTTTATTGAAATTTAAATAGAAGGCATTTTTATCATGTCTGTATTTCTTCAGTTCCTTACCTTTGAATATTTTAAAATAAGATTTATGAATCGCTGACTTAAACTGAATTAAACTGTTAAACTGCGGCCGTTCTTTGGTTTTACAATATAATTGTTTCAGTATAATCAATAGTAAAATTACACAGTTGAAGCTTTTTTTTTATCAGTCTGCTTATAGAAATAGAAATTTACTTTTATCTACGACGGTTTGTCTACCTATACATTATTCAATAAGTTCAGTGTTTTAAACTCAATATTTTGTGAATACATGTACTTTTTTCAATACAGAAGTTTGCTCACACAAACGCACAGATTTGCCTCTACCTTTATTATTCATACTGGTAAGGAATGGAACTCCTTGCCCTCGTCTGTTTTTCCGCTCCAATACATTCTTGGAGTCTTCAAGCCAGAGTGAACAGGTTCCTTTTAAACAAGCGTGCGTCCTCCATTTTAGGAGTTTCTCCACCTTTACTTGTTTTAAAAGTAAAGTTGGTGGTCAAACGCTTGGCTATCATCAATATAAAAAAAATCATACAATCTATATCATACAAACCTAACCCTAGCAAAACTGCTAGACACTTTCATTCAAGCCTGTGTGGCCTATAATATACTAATAACTGTAAGAAATTATTCCTTTTTTTATTGGTGATAAAAAAAAGTGGCCTAGCGTAAAGTAATTGTACAATTACTTTAGGCTACGATGGAGCACGCTTGTGCAAAATGAAACTTTCCACTCTGGAATTGTAGACAAGATTGTACTGGTGTAGAAAAACAGACGACGGCTACCAGTTCTAGTACTTTATCATCATCATAATCATCAAACAGCTATTAGGTAACCCACTGCTGGGAATAAGCCCCCTCCCCCTAAAGGTTCTAGTACTTACTAGATGGAAATCATTTTTGTATTCCGCCGGCAGTGCTAAACATAAGTAAGGGCCAACACCTAAAAGTAAATTTTGTAACTTGATTTGTTTGTTGTATCGGTCTATTTTCGTGAATATGTCTATCAAAAACAGAAAATGTTTTCAGTTTTTTCTCGACAAATTGGGAGTTATTTCCCACGCTTCGAGTCCTACCTTCGACAGGTGGGGCTAACACCCGTTTCCTAATAAAAGCTCTAAAGAAAATATGATTTCTGTACATTGGTTTGTTCGATGCGAACCAATAAGAAAAACAGAAAGTTCGGGTCCGTATCGTAGATATTTCGTGAAAATGATTTTTTTCCGGAAACGTTCTTTCCATGTTTTTTTTTTTAATTTCATTTTGTCTTTTTTCCAACGAATGTTTTTCGTTATCTTGTACACACCTCAATCGAGGCAAGTGCACATTTGAATAATTAACCATAACTTTTAAAGTTGTGTAATTTTTTTAACGACAGTTTAATTCATAGCTAAAAGTTTTGTCATTATTGCGAGTGTGAACGGCAAATTTCGTTTTTTTACCTATTACCTCATATTTTTGCCTATGCAGTTATGCAAATTTTATTTAGTCACAAGTCCAGTTATGAGGAACACACCATGAGTGTTTTACAGCACCCAACAAAGAGAATCATAATAGCAGGGTAATCTAATATTTAAAAACGTAAGTAAACGTTATAAACGTAAACGTGACTAAATTAGTTGAGTACGATGACGTTCATATGCACATTTTTCGTCGAGTATCTATGCGCTTAGCGTACATTCGATATACTCCACCGTCAAGTTTATGTAATGTTATGCCATGTTCGCACTCAGCACACCTGTTTTGTGTTTGTTCTTGATAAGTGACAAAAATCAAAATACTGATTTTGTCGTAAAACATTCACAAAAAAAATCATACATATTTTCGGACATCGGTGGCATATTCGTGTCAATTCAGAGACACAAATATTGTCGTAGTTACATAATATTTTTCGTAGCACTTTACTTTTTCCCAACGAATAAACTGACTGGATTAAAACAAAGCAAAAATACGAATATTATAACTACGTAAGTTTGATACTTACTTTTCACAACTAAAAGGATCGACGCCAACTTGCATATCCATTATGCTCTACACCAGAAATTAAACTAGTTTCTTATAAACGTGATACTACTATACTATTGAGCAGAAAAAAAACATATGTAGATACCCGTCCTAAAATAACACAGTTCAAGTATTCCAGCCGTACGTACCTTACTCCATACGCAGACATGCCTTTGCATATTTTATAACAAGCCAGGTATAAGCCTGCATTGAAACTGCGTTTTATTAGAGCAGTCTCCTCTAGGGAATAACATATTACTATGCGGTTGCTTCATGAACTATTTTTATCTATTTCCTTCCGTTATACATAATAAGTTAGACTAGCTGTGCCCGCGGCGTTGCCCGAGAGGAATTCAGGTAAAAAACGCATTCGCTCGATCGTTTTAGTCGAATTTAGTTATAGCCGGGATAAGCCAAGCCAAGATATAATTAGGAATGAATGAATGAACACTTTATTGCGCACAGAAATAATATTATAGAACAACACAAACATTTAGTAACAATAGTGTCTTAGTACAATGGGCGGCCTTATCGCTAAAATCGATTTCTTCCAGGCAACCTTGTGGGGTAAATATGTAAGATGCGGGAACAATCCCAGAGAAGTAAGAACAAACAAGGCTAAAAGATACGCAAGGTTTTCTAATAGTGATAAAATTACATTTTAATGGCATTTGACTGTACAGAAGTAGTTTTAGTAGCAGTTTGAAGTAACAATTATACATGTTCCATGGAGTTGAACTAAAAGACGCTGACGTCTCGTGACGTGAAGTATTTCCCTCCTGTTGAAAAAGCGTTTGCGTTTTCAACATTCACGGTGAGCAAACGCGAATCGAGTGAACTTCGATTGTAACTCGCACTAGGCACTCAAGTGTCGAACCGGGATTTAACTTGCGACTAGATCATCAGTGGATAATGTAGGCAAAAGGCACCGTAGTCTCGTCACGAGTCAAGACATAATACGCCAACAGATTATTGGAAGTGAATCAGAATCTGGAGATCCAGGTTGGGCTGTGGTTCAGTGGCGAAATTTCCCCTTAGCCTCAGCAAGTGTAGTATTAAAATGTCTGTGGCGCCAGCAACGACTCTATAAAAGACACCAACATACTTGTAACGTGTATACCTACCTACTTACCGCAAAATCCAGTATAATAATGTAGGTCAGAATTAGCTTATTCTTGTTTGTTTATTATCGTGTGGTACATCATACCTACCAATATATGCTTTTGATTGAATCTGCTGAATGTACGTGCGTTTCCGAGGGGAATATTAAAGAATAGTAATATAAGAATATTAGAGAATAGTAAATTAAACGGTATGTAAGGTGTACTAACCGTTGAATGTATTATTTTAACCGTCGTCAAAATATGATAATATGTCTGTGCACAGGTCATTCAATGAACACTGTCGTAATTTTAGATTCATGATATTACAAATTGATTAATTACGTCACTAGCACGGCAATAAAATTACCTCATCAAAAACAAAGTAGACTGGGGACTAGAAATGAGTCATCACATAATTCGAGTTCATAGCTTGTTCAAAAAGGTGGTCGCGTAATCGCGTTGTCTAGTTTGACCTATTCAATATAAAAACAATATTACTCTCCAAAATCCAGAATGTCTAGAGTTCTAGAGTTAGACCAACTCTGCCTAAAAATTATATTCGTCTGACTCATGGCACGAAAAACTAAGTAATGAAGAGCCGAGTGCGGCCTTCATGCTTAGTGGGCGGCTGGCCGCGGATCACACCGCACCGACTTTCACCTGCCGCTGTTTCATCAAAACAAAACCTTATAACAACGCAATTGGAACGGTTTAACATGCCTTATTGTAATCATCGCACACTCTAAGCCGTGAATAATAATTGTTGTTTGTAGTGCATTAATTGTGACCGGATTATTATCGTAAGATAGTTCATGATTTCACGACCACTTATCATTCATCGTCTGTTTGCGCATGACTGGTGGAATGATTCTCGCTTTACGTTAGATATTTATTGGTAAAAAGGGGTTGCATTACTTTGCCTCATTTATGTAACAAACACTTATTAAACAATGATGCATTTTGTCGCAGTTAAAACATTTTCATATCCAAGTTGTTGCATGTCAGGAACTTAGCCGCTGAAAACACAAAATACATATTTCAGTTGGACTAAAATAAAAGAGGCTCCAACCATTTTAACGTCTTGTAAATCTTACCGTATTCCAATGTCTATTTTTAAGAAGCAATTGATGATCGCTATCTCAAAAGACGTTAAATACTTGAAATACGATTATGCTGGCTAAGGATAGGTATATGCAGTGCACGGTCGAGCAGCACGTAGCGTAGGGGGCGTTGCACTGTTCGATAGTGGTGCTGATGGCGTGACGCGCGTGTCTGGTGCAGAGAGGAGCGCGTCCAGTGGTCGAGAGAAGGAGCTCAGGGGTCTTTATGGCAGATTCAGACTCGCCATGAAGGTGGACGTGAACGATGCGCCCGCAGCCGCCGCGCCGCCCGCTACTTCCGGGACCAACGCTAGTAATACACAATCGCCAGTGTCATCCCTAGACGGTTTGTTGGTCTAACATCACTAACATCACCTGTATATATACCGCTGCTTGCATCGTAACTCACGCCATGCGCCGTCTTGTATCCACCCTCACATGTACACTAACACTACAGTGTATTGCCTGCTCTGCTTGAGACTGGTATGAAGTAAAACCTAGAGTACATTATTAATTAGTTACATATTATACTACACTTATTGCATTTCGTTAGAATGGACTGATGTATATATTTTATTTTGTGATCATATTATTCATATATTATTTTTAGTATTAAAGTTTCATATAAAAATTGTATCTGAGTACATATATAATTTTTATACTAAACTCAAAGTAAGTACAAGTACAATCTGTTACTGAAATGATATTTCGATGTGTGTGTTGATTATTACATTAGATAGAAATGTGTCTTGTAGTCTGAGCAATGAGAAATGAGTTTGTATGAATATTTCGATCTCGCAATTATTTGATGTGTTTTCTTAACAAGTTAGTTGTATTTTTGTGTTAATGTAGGTATTTAATTTTCTCATTGCGAAGAGGTTTTGTAGCGTGTTTTTTGTTGGTATAAATATATAAGTAATTATAGGTATGTTGAAAAATAGCTCAGTACAATCTTACTTATCCTTTTTTACAAATGAATCCTATTCGTATCTATTTAGACCTCCATGTATTCAATATAAATACCCTGAAAACAGAAAGATATCGGCTAAATCCGCTTTGTTATTAAATATCTTTCAGTTTTAGGTTATTTATATTGAACAACGGATTTCCGCAAAATAATGCCTGAACCAATTAGCTACCCAGTTATTATAAGCACCCATGTTACAGGTTGTGTATTTCCGCGTCTAAATCTAACTAACGATTATCTACCTAATCAAGTATATTTAAATATCAAGCATCCAAAGACGTCTCTACATGAATTCCCACTTGGTCAATAAAATTGTTCTTAAGATATCGCTACAATAACCATAATTTTCTGTATCAAACGTGATATTTTTTATCGCGGTTCATACCATACACTGAATACTTAACGCTTGTACACTGAAAATTCGTAAAATGAAAAATAAAAAAGTTAAACGCCCACAGCCCGATGCCGCGTTGTATTCAGTGGCCACTAAAGTGCTCTCGTCCGTTTCACTTGGCATTCGAAAAGCAAATTTAAATACTCTCTCTATATTCACAGCTTTGCTCACAAACTAATACCTACTTAGATACCATGTAGTTTCGGGGATTTATGGTATAACAATCCAGGAAGGGTATCTAAAGTCTGAATCTTCTATTTTATTTAAGTATCAGTATACGATCCGATATTAGGATCATTAGAAATTAGTATTTATGTGTTCTACAATGTATGTGTGTATTGTGAACAGACCTGCATATACCGCCAGCGAGCGAGGTCCCGATTCCCGCAAAGGAGCTGCTCGCCAAACTGGAGGAAGAGAACCGGAGGATCGAAGCCGATGCCAAGAGTGCATCGCTCATCAATGTCCACAGTCGGAAGAGCTCCGACACTTCACTGATATCCTTAGCTTCAGGTAAATCAGTCCCAGATCCCACACAACTTTTCCTGGATCTTTGACGCAGATAAATATCTATTACTCACTCAGATGGGATGAAGGCCAAGCGCTTCCCCATCGTACAATATAAAAAAAAACTCATTTAAAGCGAATCTGATGATATGTATTTCCTAATAAGGGTGGGCGATGATCATAGTGCAAGAAATCCTTGTCAACATATACGGTTACTTTGTGGGTTGAATAATAATACATAAACAAGTTTAAATTATATTCGTTCGACCATGTGGCACGGAAAAGAATGCTGAGATGGATGTGTGGAAAAACTAGAATGGATAAAATTGACATCCTCCTACCCTTATCCCACGCATGGTAAGATCGGTCGGGACGACATGTTCTCCTCTCACTCACTCCTATAAGCCGAAATATCTTCATCCACACCTTGCACACCCATGTTCTCTTTCACACAATCCATTCATCACTTCTTCGGCCTTCCTCTGCTCGCACGTCCAACCACGCTCAGATTCATAACCCTTTTACACGAATCATTCCTCCTTATAACATGCACTCACTAAGATAAATAGCTGAAGAACGAATATATTAGGTCCTTACATATGAAATTGGCGTTTTGTATGGGAGGAACATTAAGGCAATTTTTTCATATTAAAATATATTTTATTAATCAAAGTATGTACCATTGCTATCTATACACTTTTGCCATCTTATAGGTAGTTCATTGATCCCTTTACTAAAAAAACCATTCGGACGGGAATCAATGAAATCTTTGAAAGCGGTTTGGACTGCCTCATCGGAATTGAATTTTTTTCCTTGCAAGAAGTTATCCAAATTTCGAAAAAAAATTACGATTATCGTACAGGATCCACTTTTCATCACATGTAATGATCCGATTTAAAATTCCTTCATTATTGTGCCGGTTGAGTAATGTAACGCAGCAGTCGACGTGCGTTTGTCGGTTTGCTTCACTCAATTCATGAGGTACCCACCTTTCAAGCTTTTTCACCTTCCCAATTTGCTTCAAGTGGATTAAAACGGTTTTGTCACTAACACCGCAGCCTGCAGCTAACTGTGATGTGGTTTGCGATGGATCTGCTTCCACAATAGCCTTCAATTCATCATTATCGACCTTGGTCTCCGGCCGTCCACGGGGCTTGTTCTGCAGGTCGAAATTTCCAGAACGAAAGCGTTGAAACCAAAAACGCACCGTGTTTTCTTTTGCGACACCACCACCATACACATCATTAATCCTTCGAGCCGTTTCTGCAGCACTGGTGCCACGGTGGAACTCGTACTCGTAAATAATGCGATATTTTAAGTTTTCCATTTTGTGAAATGAGTGACGCAGAAAAAAAAAGCAAAAGAGAAAAAAACAAATGAATTACGGTTTTCGAAACACAAATGTATGAGTAAATAGCTGTTTAAATTTGAATTTGGAATTCCTAACCAAAGAGGAGATATTTAAGATCAAAGTGGCCAGTACGACAAAACGCCAATTTCATATGTAAGGACCTAATATTAGAGAAAGTGGCGCCAGTGACTGATATTTTTTGAAGTACTAGGTACGCGTAGTATGGTCATGTGATAAGAAGGGATAGAGTCATGTAACGAGAAAAGTGGATGGATGTAATGGCAGAGTTAGACGTGTGAGGGATGATATGGGCAAAAATAAATAAGTGAATGATGGGATGACGTCCGATAAACGAGAATGGAGGAGGGGGTATGTTGCGCCGAAAGCGTATCACCGTAAATTACCAATGACTGGACTAAAAAACGGCAGGAAGATGATGAATTCGATATTTCAACAAGTTTCAGCTCTGTTTCAATACTAAATTTCTAATGTGTCTTACATAACACGATCCTTTTTAAACTAAAAACTAGTCCAAAGAGATCGCACAAGTTCTGTACGCGTCGTCAAACATGCGCTGACCGCGACGTGAAATCCACCTCTGTACTGTAACTCATTACACAATCAAACACAATTACAAATTACAGAAAGCATTACGATGTTTACCGACGACAACCGTCTCGCACACAGTGTTCATAAATAGTGCCGTGAAACCAACAGGTGTGATGCACTGTACGCCAGATATGGTTTTATCTCTTATCAGTCAGCCACTAAACGTGATAGTGCAGATACGTAAAATCTTCACCCGCTCATAAATAAATGTGATTTTATTTCAAAATGGAAGATTTGAATGAACTCTTCAATGCTAAAAGTGTGGTAGAATTTTATCGGTCGATCGTTTTGGAAAATGTTTCGTTATGTTAGTTACTCTCACGTTTTTACTTCACGTTTCAGAGGCCGTTTAAGTGACTCATTCAAATACAATCGCTTTCAAACATTTACGCATAAACTGTTCTATAACTTGATTTCACAAATTGTTCAGGAGCTATTGTTTTCTGCTAGGTTTCAGTTTGTAAAACTTTGACCTTTGTTATGTTTATTGACTGGGGTCATAAAAATCTAAATATAATACATTCCAATAAAATAACGATACCTCTCAGATATGTACTGAATCCGACTTTACATATCTGCAGAAGTAGCTTGTCCTAATCTTAAATTCCACTCACGTTTACTGTTTGTTTCTGTCTGTTATTAACTGTTACTGCTTTTGGTTCTTTTTAGCTTTGATGTTGATTGTCTATAATATTTTCAGTGACAAGTTCTAGTCATGAGGCAGAAACTCGGGTCAGCAGCAGTGGAAATGGCGAAGAGGATCTATGGAGTCTGTGGGGTAGGATAGTCTCGAACTGGGAGACGGAGTGGAAAAGGAGAAACCAGTTTGTGAGAGACCTGGTCAGGCAAGGCGTGCCCCACCACTTCAGGGGCATTGTATGGCAGCTGCTTGCGGGTGTTGATATGTCACCAGAAAAGAAGCTCTATGCTTCTTACATTAAGGTAATTAGCATTACTTAGTTTACTTAGTTCACTTAGCTCTACCTGATTGTGATCTATACTGTCCGTTATAGTCATCGGCGAGTGTTCAATAGCACAGTATATGCGCAGTTTCATGCAATATCAATAATAGCATCTATAAATTTTAAAATGGCGTTTAAAAAGTAGCGCTCGTCACTACCGGTTGTCACTGCGCCGCCACAAAGAAATCTAGAGTGAACATTGCAAAAGCTGCTTGATCTTAGCCTACTAGGGGCAAAAAGGCGGTGCTCAATACACCGAATTCGGAACATCAGTGCGGAGCACCTGGCTAGACCACACCCTCCTGTCGAAGTCCGGCGCCATACGGTTTTCCATGTTCCATCGGTTAAAATCCTCCCTATTGTAGCCCCGCCCCGCCGAAAGCTAATCCAGCCTGAAAAGGACAAAAAATAAATCCGTATTTCAAATTAGCATTAGCCAAATTGGTCAAATACCTAGTACAAGTACATGTTTGTAGTAGGTATCATATTCTTTTTAGTTTACTACAAAACTGGGCCACTCGCATTGCGTTTAATTAGGTAAATGAAATACTAAAACGTAACAATGCCCTGCAAAATTAGTGACACCTTCATTTCGCACACATATTGATTGTTTACTCCGCTAGCAAATTACGTTCGTCAGCCTGAGCCTATGCCATGAGTTTGCAGTAAACCGGCCACTGCTGTCAGATCCTTAGGTCCCGGGCTCGATCCCCAGGAGGAATACAATTTTGTGCTTGTTTTGTTGATGGTAGGACTTCGTTGAAGTCCGCCTGGCTACCTACCACACGCAAATTCCCACGAATTAATGGGGACAGAAATTCCGGGCGTTCACTTGTATTTATTATTCTGTACATTATTGTACCAAAAAATGAGCCTCGTACAAGTGTTCAGACATATTTCAACCGTAGACGCTACCTAGTACAGTTTCCAAAATCTCATGGTAGGTAGGGTAGGCCCAATACGCGAGTCTAATTTGTGTCCGTTATGAGTCAGTGGGCTTAATGGGAAGGGTCTGTCACCAACTATGTGTGCTCTGTAATTCAAGGTTGTTAAGTTGAATGGTTGAATTTACTCTTGTGGCCTTATTCTACCCTTCGACATCTTTTTACTTGACTTACTACGCAGCTTGACCAGCGCTCATACTGAGTCTCATGACACAAAAAATCGGAATCTGCGTCAGGACTGCGTAGCTCAGTTGGCTAGAGCGTTTCCGGCTTTAGGAAAAGATGCGGGTTCGAGTCCTGTCGCGGGTTGTGAATTTTTGTGTCATTATAACATTTGTAAATCTTTATACTTGTTTAGTTTTTGTGTGTGTTGGTTTGATGGGTAGTTTATCTAAAATACCCATCCCAATAACACTGTTCTCAAAACTTCTGTACTTGCCTCGAATGGCTTGCAAATGGCATTATACAACTTTACCGGCATTAGGGATTCGAAGGTCATCGGTAAAGCTTAAAGTAAGGTTAATCAGCGTGGCTTGACTCACCTTTTATTTTCAGGCGAAATCAGCATGCGAGAAAGTGATCCGTCGTGATATAGCCCGGACTTACCCCGAACACGACTTCTTCAAGGAGAAAGACGGCTTAGGCCAGGAATCTCTGTTCAATGTTATGAAAGCATACTCTCTTCATGACCGCGAGGTCGGCTATTGCCAGGGATCTGGATTTATAGTCGGATTACTCCTTATGCAGGTAAGTCCACTTTGTCTCGTTTTTTCAGATAATCCAACCAAATTAGGGATGCATTTCCGTTGTTTGAATTTGGAACTTATGGCATGCATTTTAAGATCTCTTTCGCTCGCCAAATTCGTTCCCGAGTTGATTCATATTAGAAAGTTCGCCCCCGTTTCTCTAAACTTAGCTTCGATATCAATATATACGCGATAAGTATATTTATGCAACTTGGAGATAGATCAAGCAAGCAATCCCAAGTTAAATAAAAACTCTTGCCTACAACAAAGCCTAACTGGGTAGGTCATATCCAAATTTCACCGGCAACCATTATTTTACCCTTCAAACCGAAACACAGCAATGCTGCTTGGCGGCTGATATAGGTATTGGGGTAGTACTGCGCAAGGAGCTCAACTACTGTATTGCCAGAGCAGCTATTTATACAAGACCTAATCGTAAGACTTAAATACGCCATCGCATTTCTGAAAATGATGGCTTGCTCACATAATCAAACATCATTGTTGACAATTGAAACTAATCTGACAAAATGTATTTTGTAGGGTTCCGTACCCTAAGAGTGCCAATGGGTCCCTATTACTAAGCCTCCGCTGTCCTTCCGTCCGGGCATCTCATAAAACCTAATAGGCAATAATTGCGAGTATGTATAGTGCCGTCTCAGGCCTCTTAAATCATTTTTTTACAATTGGGTGCGAAGAATAAGAAAAAATATATAGCGACTGGATTGAGCGGTGCGATAGAGAGGCCTTACCATATAAATACAAACAGCCTGAAATTATGATGCATTCATCTGGATTGAGCGGTGTGATAGAGAGGCCTTACCATATAAATACAAACAGCCTGAAATTATGATGCATTCATCTGGATTGAGCGGTGTGATATAGAGGCCTTACCATATAAATACAAACAGGCTGAAATTATTATGCATTCATCTGGATTGAGCGGTGTGATAGAGAGGCCTTACCATATAAATACAAACAGGCTGAAATTATGATGCATTCATCTAAATTGAGCGGTGTGATAGAGAGGCCTTACCATATAAATACAAACAGCCTGAAATTATGATGCATTCATCTAGATTGAGCGGTGTGATAGAGAGGCCTTACCATATAAATACAAACAGCCTGAAATTATGATGCATTCATCTAGATTGAGCGGTGTGATAGAGAGGCCTTACCATATAAATACAAACAGCCTGAAATTATGATGCATTCATCTAGATTGAGCGGTGTGATAGAGAGGCCTTACCATATATATACAAACAGGCTGAAATTATGATGCATTCATCTGGATTGAGCGGTGTGATAGAGAGGCCTTACCATATAAATACAAACAGCCTGAAATTATGATGCATTCATCTAGATTGAGCGGTGTGATAGAGAGGCCTTAACATATATATACAAACAGGCTGAAATGATGATGCATTCATCTGGATTGAGCGGTGTGATATAGAGGCCTTACCATATAAATACAAACAGGCTGAAATTATGATCATTCATCTAGATTGAGCGGTGTGATAGAGAGGCCTTACCATATAAATACAAACAGGCTGAAATTATGATGCATTCATCTGGATTGAGCGGTGTGATAGAGAGGCCTTACCATATAAATACAAACAGCCTGAAATTATGATGCATTCATCTGGATTGAGCGGTGTGATAGAGAGGCCTTACCATATAAATACAAACAGCCTGAAATTATGATGCATTCATCTGGATTGAGCGGTGTGATATAGTGCCTTACCATATAAATACAAACAGGCTGAAATTATTATGCATTCATCTGGATTGAGCGGTGTGATAGAGAGGCCTTACCATATAAATACAAACAGGCTGAAATTATGATGCATTCATCTGGATTCAGCGGTGTGATAGAGAGGCCTTACCATATAAATACAAACAGCCTGAAATTATGATGCATTCATCTAGATTGAGCGGTGTGATAGAGAGGCCTTACCATATATATACAAACAGGCTGAAATTATGATGCATTCATCTGGATTGAGCGGTGTGATAGAGAGGCCTTACCATATAAATACAAACAGCCTGAAATTATGATGCATTCATCTAGATTGAGCGGTGTGATAGAGAGGCCTTAACATATATATACAAACAGGCTGAAATTATGATGCATTCATCTGGATTGAGCGGTGTGATATAGAGGCCTTACCATATAAATACAAACAGGCTGAAATTATGATCATTCATCTAGATTGAGCGGTGTGATAGAGAGGCCTTACCATATAAATACAAACAGGCTGAAATTATGATGCATTCATCTGGATTGAGCGGTGTGATAGAGAGGCCTTACCATATAAATACAAACAGCCTGAAATTATGATGCATTCATCTGGATTGAGCGGTGTGATAGAGAGGCCTTACCATATAAATACAAACAGCCTGAAATTATGATGCATTCATCTGGATTGAGCGGTGTGATATAGTGCCTTACCATATAAATACAAACAGGCTGAAATTATTATGCATTCATCTGGATTGAGCGGTGTGATAGAGAGGCCTTACCATATAAATACAAACAGGCTGAAATTATGATGCATTCATCTGGATTCAGCGGTGTGATAGAGAGGCCTTACCATATAAATACAAACAGCCTGAAATTATGATGCATTCATCTAGATTGAGCGGTGTGATAGAGAGGCCTTACCATATAAATACAAACAGCCTGAAATTATGATGCATTCATCTAGATTGAGCGGTGTGATAGAGAGGCCTTACCATATATATACAAACAGGCTGAAATTATGATGCATTCATCTGGATTGAGCGGTGTGATAGAGAGGCCTTACCATATAAATACAAACAGCCTGAAATTATGATGCATTCATCTAGATTGAGCGGTGTGATAGAGAGGCCTTAACATATATATACAAACAGGCTGAAATTATGATGCATTCATCTGGATTGAGCGGTGTGATATAGAGGCCTTACCATATAAATACAAACAGACTGAAATTATGATCATTCATCTAGATTGAGCGGTGTGATAGAGAGGCCTTACCATATAAATACAAACAGGCTGAAATTATGATGCATTCATCTGGATTGAGCGGTGTGATAGAGAGGCCTTACCATATAAATACCAACAGGCTGAAATTATGATGCATTCATCTGGATTGAGCGGTGTGATAGAGAGGCCTTACCATATAAATACCAACAGGCTGAAATTATGATGCATTCATCTGGATTGAGCGGTGTAATAGAGGCTTCACCGTATAAATACAAACAGGCTGAAATTATGATGCATTAAACTAAATTGAGCGGTGTGATAGAGGCCTTACCATATAAATACAAACAGGCTGAAATTATGATGCATTCATCTGGATTGAGCGGTGTGATAGAGGCTTAACCATATAAATACAAACAGGCTGAAATTATGATGCATTCATCTAAATTGAGCGGTGTGATAGAGAGGCCTTACCATATAAATACAAACAGGCTGAAATTATGATGCATTCATCAGTATTGTTTATTTTTCTAAACAGATGCCGGAAGAGGAAGCTTTCGCAGTGCTTGTGAAAATAATGAAGCAAGACCGGATGCGCGATATGTTCAAGCCGAGCATGGCCGAGCTGGGCCTCTGCATGTTCCAGCTGGAGAACCTTGTCCAGGAACTTCTGCCGGACTTACACATGCACTTCCAATCTCAAGTTAGTATCACCATCATCCGCCATCACACTATGGATTAACACGCCACCTGTCCATTTGCCCTGGTTCCAGACCAGTGGCATGATGTCGTTCGATAATTATAAATAAATATTACAGGACATTAATTTTAACACAGCGCCATCTAGCCCCAAACTAAGCATAGCTTGTATTATGGGAACTAGAATACTTGAATATTTTTTGTAAATACATACGTACATGATACAACACCCAAACACAGAACAGACATCTATATTCATCACACAAATGTTTGTCCTGGGAATCGATCCTACAGCGCAGGAGGCAGAGCTACTACCAACTGAGCTATGAGGCTTGTTAATTAATATTCCATGCAGATTTTTTTTTAATCGGAATTGAACGAGTCTTGGATCAGCAATTATGGACGGAACAAGCAAGTAGCCGAACTGATGTTAAGTGCATCTCTCGCATTAACAATGCCTTACTGAGTAGGTCACATCCACAAAGAGCATAGCCTACACGGCACTGCTTTGCGCCCGTCAACTTGAGACGTAAAGGTGTTAAGTCTGGCATGCCCGTTTTTTTTTATTGGTTATAAAGCGTTTGACCACCAGCTTACAAGAAAAGATGTGGCGTAAGATGAAGCACGCTTGCCTAAAAGGAACCCATTTACTAATTTCCGTAATTTTACCGGCTTCCATACCCTTCAAACTGGAACACAGTAAATCTTCTTAGCGGCTGAAATAGGTATAGTGTTAGTACTTCCCCGGACGAGCCCTATCACAAGGGGCTCTACTACTCTTACTAGAAACTGTAGCCATTCCAGCTCTCATTCAAAATCTACTTTAAAGTTGACGGGCGCAATGCAATGGCGTGTAGGCTATGTTCTCTTGTGGATGTGACCAACGCAGTAAGGCATTGTTATAAGCAAGAGATGCACTCACCTAGTTGTTTTAAAAAAAACTGTAGGTATCGAGTTACACGCTTTTTGAAACCACACTGACAGCTGAGGTGAACATAATATGTCGTTCATTTGTATATTGGTAACCTCAATTTGGGTGTCCGTACAGGCCAGCCCCAGTGCGGGGTCTTTTAGTAACCTCAGGAAAAATGTTATGTTGGAAAGATAGAGAAAGGAATGCTAAGATGGTTTGGACATATAAAGCAGGTTGACGAAACAAGTAGGTATATACTTGTTTCGTCGTATGTCGAGTGTGAATGGTGAATTGGGAGGGGAAGATCTCGGCGGGCGTTCTCTAATCAAATTGGTGATGTTCTTGAGAAAGGGCAGGTCAGAAGTACCCTGAACCGACGAGCATGTATGAAGAAAGTGATGAGAGTGAATGAGACAAAAGATGTGTGCAAGGATCGTAGTAAATGGCAGGGAAACAAGTGTGAGTATGTATGTATGTAAATTATAATGTAAACTTTTATTGGTAAATCGAGTAATTATGTTAAAAAATATGCGGGGCAGTCATTATCACCGTCCTCAAGGTTACCGACCCAGACGACGTTCCCGCGTTTGTCGCCCGGAACCTACATCGAGTGCCGTCATTAGACTTCGACCACATTGATTGTACGAGCTTGCTCAAGGACATCAAATCGTTGAAGTCGACCGTAGCACAGATGCAGCTGAAGATGGATGCCGCTCAAAACACCATCGCTGATCTGCGCAGTGAAGTCGCTTCATTGCGTGATGCGCAGTCGGTATTTAGGTCACCCGACCCTGCGGCATCCAATGTCAACGTTCGCCGCGGCGCGCAGTTGAATGCGTCGGTAAGCAGTTTTATGTCGACGTCAGCTTTGCCCGTGGCAAATGATTCACCGGCTCGCGGCGCGAGCGCCTCTGCCCCTGCGCCTGCACCCGCGCCCGCTGCCGTCGCTGCTCGTGCCGCCTGCGTCACTGAGCCGTCACGTGTCACGTCCACCCCGCAACGTGATTACGCCGCCGTCGCCGCGTCTCAACTCGCGCGACAATCTTGCAAGGGGAGAAAGCAGAGAGGCCGTGAACCTAATCGTGGCGCTTTGCCTTCGGGTCCTGAAAAGGGCCAATGCGACAAGGAGGGTTTTGTGCTCGTTGAAAGGAAGAAGAAAAAACCTTCTTGTCGCAATCAGTGCGGGACTGCCGCACCGAGCGCACTGGGGCCCCTGTCCCTGCTACGTGCCGAAGTACCTACCACGCAACTCTACGTGTCGCGCGTTTTCTACTCTGTGACCGCTGAGGATGTGGGAAGGTATCTGAGACAGAAGACCGGCGTCTCCTTGAGAGTCGAAAAATTGGAATCTCGCCGTAACGTGAACTTCGGTTCATTTATGGTGAGAGTGCCGACGGATCGTCTCTCCACGTTTATGGACAGCGGGTTTTGGCCGAAGGGTGTCGTTTACAGAAAGTTCATTGGACGTCTGTCAAACGACACCGCGTTTACGTCATCGGAACGTCGATGACCAGTGATTTATAATTTATATGTATGTTAATCTCTAAGGTATATATTATATGGGCCCTAAGTTAAGTTACTTTGTAAACTTTCTTTGTTGCCTGAAATAAATAAAGTTATTATTATTATTATTATTAAATTATGATTTTTGATTTATATTTTGTTAGTATGGAAGTGTTTATGACCAATTTCAACTTTTATCCTTGATTATTAACACTTCTTTATAAACCAAAAATAATTCGATTATAATAATCTAATAGCCGACGATACAATTCACAAGAGCGTGCGGTGACGATGACGCGAGTTTCCCGCTTATTGTTCTCCCAAAAAAGTACACATAATATACACAGTAGGTATACATATAGCTCATGAAAAGCGTTCGGTGACGATGACGCGAGCTCCATGATTTTTGTTCACAAAAAGTGCTCAAAACGCCTAACGAAAGTTTTCACGTCAAAAATGATTTTTTTTATATATATTATTGTACGACGGGGAAGCGCTTGGCCTTCATCTCACCTTGTTACAAGTTAAGATAAGGCCGAAGGTGGAGGCGAGCTTCACGCGAAATCCTCAACAAACTGAGGAACTGGCTATCTTAACTCAATGCCTCGATTTCAGAACTTCAGTACATCACTGTACTCTAGCAGCTGGTTCCTGACTCTGTTCACGACGACGCTGACGCTGTCGCTGGCGTGCCGCATCATGGATGTGTTCCTATCGGAAGGCATCGAGATCGTGTTCAAGGTCGCCATCGCTATGCTCACCGTTGGAAAGAATGACATGCTATCGCTCGATATGGAAAACATCCTAAAGGTACATAGATACACATACAACATTTTCACGAAGACAGAAGATGACACACTACACAGGCAAATGTTTAAACCTGTACGGATCGAGCAGGTATTCGGTACCGACAGGTTTGAACCTGTTTCTTTTATAAATGAGTGCACAAGATAACATGGGAATATTTTACCTAATAGGTTCCTTTCAGGCAAGCGTGCTCCATCTTAGGCCACATCTTTACTTGTTTTACATGTAAGCTGGTGGTCAAACGCTTGACTATTATCAATGAAAAAAAAATATATACCTACACCGATCGGTACCGACCCGCACAGACTCACCTGCACCGGAAACCTGTATCTTTATATAGTTTTTACCCATACATTAGAAACAGGCAATAAGCCATTTAACCGCCTCTGTGGTCTAGTGTTTCGCCCACCGATGTCAGATCCAGAGGTCCCGGGTTCAATCCCCAAACGGAGTACATTTTTTTATTTTTTTTTTATTAAAATATCTTAAAGATTACATAACTAATTTAAAATAACACAGTAAGCCACTAAGGTTTGTCTTGTGCTATCGTGAGCCACTCTTATAATTAAACATAAAAACAATATTTGAATAATAAGTTACCTGCTTACACGAAATTACTGCATAAGATATTTCTTTAATCTACTTTTAATGTTAAATTGTCCCGTAGGTCAAGAGGCAAAAGGCGTGGTTTGGTTGTTGGTAGGACTTTGTTGAAGTCTATTACAATTTCCGTGCAACGTCAGCTTAAGCCGTTCGGAACTCTTAAACAGCAACAAATATCCAAACCAACTTTCGCATATATAATTTTATAGATTACCTTGTAATATATTAACCTGGTGGATATTCCTCTATATATATATAATATGTTGCCTATTACCTAGGTATCTTGCACCCCATGTTTCTAGTTATCTTGCATAAATCTGTACCAACACATTGATATATATTTCCGCCTATTCAATGAGTAATCATACTACGTTTGCTTGCCAATGATCGTAGGAATTGCGTGTTAACTAAGTTTAGGTATTTCGGATAACTAGGTAACTAATACGTCGGTACTCCAAAATTCTGACTGCATATTTAAAATGTCTTTCGCACCTCTGATTCATCATCAAAACAATATGTAAATGCTTGATGGAAGCAAAGTAATAGTATTTTTTAACAGTACATACAAAAGGAGCTCCCATCAAAAGTAGAGGGCGACCCGGATGCTTTCATGAACCTGTCATACTCCATCAAAGTCAACCCCAAGAAGATGAAGAAACTGGAGAAAGAATACACTCTGATAAAAACTAAGGAACAAGGCGACGTCGCTGCTTTGCGGGTAACTTAACTGTGTTCTAAATGCTTTTTTTTATTTAATGTTGTGTGTCTTCCATTTAAATATGAACTTGAATAACTTAGGAATTTTCCATTTTTGACAAATCTATCTGATAAAAGAGTAACAGGCTCGTTACTATTTCCCCTTTTAGGAATCCTTTTTAGGAAATCTTTAAGATTTTTAGATCACCTAAAAAAAAAACAAATCGTGTAACACTGTTTTTAAGTGTAACTCTGCATGTGAGCGTAAAATTTGTGTAGGGACATTATTTTTGGAGTGGTTTATCTATACCGATTTATGAACCTTATCCCAATGCTGACACAAGCCTCCACGCGACTCTAGATTGATTGTGTCATAACCCAGGATTTATAGATATAAATATTTTGTCCAGTGCCTCCGACAAGAGAACCGTCTGCTCAAACAGCGGGTGGAACTACTGGAGAAGGAGAGCTCGGCGCTGGCGGAGCGGCTGGTGCGGGGGCAAGTGGACCGCGCTGAGGGGGAGGAGGAGACCTTCGCGCTGGCGCGGGAGGTGCAGGCGCTGCGCCGCGCACACGTAGACGTGCAGCAGAGAATGGCGCTCGCGCAGGACGAAATACGCTCGCTGGAGATGACCATAGCCGAGGTCAGTCTTTACTGAACTCTCACCTCTTTTCGCCTCAACAACCTCAAAAGCATCTACCATAACCGAGGTCAGTCTCTACTGAACTCTCACTTTTGCCGCCTCTACAACCTCAAAATCCACTACCGTACCCGAGGTCAGTCTTTACTGATCTCTCACTTTTGCCGCATCCACAACCTCTAAAGCCTCTTATCATAGTTGAGGTCAGTCTTTACTGATCTCTCACTTTTGCCGCATCTACAACCTCTAAAGCCTCTTATCATAGTTGAGGTCAGTCTTTACTGATCTCTCACTTTTGCCGCATCTACAACCGCTAAAGCCTCTTATCATAGTCGAGGTCAGTCTTTACTGATCTCTCACTTTTGCCGCATCTACAACCTCTAAAGCCTCTTATCATAGTTGAGGTCAGTATTTACTGATCTCTCACTTTTGCCGCATCTACAACCGCTAAAGCCTCTTATCATAGTCGAGGTCAGTCTTTACTGATCTCTCACTTTTGCCGCATCTACAACCTCTAAAGCCTCTTATCATAGTTGAGGTCAGTCTTTACTGATCTCTCACTTTTGCCGCATCTACAACCTCTAAAGCCTCTTATCATAGTTGAGGTCAGTCTTTACTGATCTCTCACTTTTGCCGCATCTACAACCTCTAAAGCCTCTTATCATAGTCGAGGTCATTCTTTACTGATCTCTCACTTTTGCCGCATCTACAACCTCTAAAGCCTCTTATCATAGTTGAGGTCAGTCTTTACTGATCTCTCACTTTTGCCGCATCTACAACCTCTAAAGCCTCTTATCATAGTCGAGGTCAGTATTTACTGAACTCTCACTTTTGCCACATCAAGAGCCGAGGTCAGCCGAGGCCAGCTCACTTGAAAAGTTAAAAATCTTTCCACACTTGTATTCAACACCCTTCTCGTGTTACTTGTTCACGTTTACCATCCTCATTTGTACGAATGCGCATTGACAGAACAACTCGCGGCAGTCGTCTTTGGAAGGCATGGAGGGCTCGTCCCCGAAAGGCGAGGAGTTGGCTCGCTGCCTGCAGAGGGAGCTGGTGCGCGAGCGTCTCCACGCGGCCGAGCGGGAGGCAGCCGAGCGGGAGCTCAGCGCGCGGATCGCGGAGCTGGAGAACGAGAACAAGAGCCTGCGGAGGCAGCGGGTCGACAACAACGTGGCGCATCTGCAGGTACCACCTTCAACTTGCAAGAACCGCAAGAACCGCCTCTGTGGTTCAACCCACCGATTTCAGGTCCAGAGCTCCCGGGTTAGATCCCAGGGGGTGCAATATTGGTGGTAGGATTTTGTTTGAGTCCGCCTGGCTACCACCATCTTATCAAATTCTGGCGCCATAACAATTAAAAAAAATATGTTGTGTTCCGCCATTTAGAGTTTAGATAGCCAGTTCCTCGGTTTGTTGAGGATTCCAGGTGAAGTGCACCTCCACCTTCGGCCTTATCTCAACTTGTTACCAGGTGAGATGAAGGCGAAGCGATTCCCCGTCGTACAATAAATAAAAAAGCTGGGTTCACTCGCCGTTGCCAAAAATTTTAATATTTATGATCAGTTTTAATCAAATCTAACGTTAAAAATTGCGTTTAGCACACAAGGAAAAAGGCGAGAAACTCGGGCTAGTTCATTTTAGCTACATCACTGAATGGTTCAAAGAGTCTAAATATCGACGCACGGAGACACGATATTGTTTTGGACACCGCTCATCTGTACCCAATATAATTGTACGAATCTGGTTTCAAGTTGAGATAAGGCCGAAGGTGGAGGCGCACTTCACCCGGAATCCTCAACAAACTGAGGAACTGATTATCGAAGTAAGTGTTTTTTAAATGATGGGTCAGCTACCTCTAGGCATGTCTAGCTTGCTCCTCTCTGCTCTAGCCCAGGCCAAAGATTACAGGACATTATTTTACACAGCGCCATCTAGCCCCAAACTAAGCATAGCTTGTAATATGTGAACTAGATTACGGATAGAATACTTAAATACTTTTTGTAAATACATACGTACTATGATACAACACCCAAACACAGAACAAACATCTGTATTCATCACACAAATGTTTGTCCTGTGTGGGAATCGAACCCGCATCCTACAGCGCAGAAGGCAGAGTTACTACTTACTACCAACTGAGCTATGAGGCTTGTTAATTGTTGGATTAGGTCTGAGAACGAGCGAGTTCGGAGCACGGCGAACCGTTTTGCGAAAAACTTCGGCAGGAGGGTAGTTGGTAGCGGTGGACCTTTACAGCTGTTACTACCACCAGAGTTATGATCAGCAAAAGTCAGCTGTTCCGTTGTCTGACCTCGAGTGAGGGCGCCTGCGTCTTCGTGATACTGATACTGAAATGACATCAAATTCTTTTGATTTTACGTTAGTTCCTATTTCTGTCAGATTGTTTATATAGCTGCATATATGAATATACGCGGTTTGTGTTGACAGGACGAGTTGATCGCAGTGAAATTGCGCGAAGCTGAAGCGAACCTCTCACTGAAAGAACTACGGCAGCGCGTGACTGAACTGACGGAAAACTGGCAACGGCATCTTCAAGTGAGTATTTAGATAAAGAGATATTGACTATTTTGTTATGGTACCCTAGTAGTTGTTCTCAATAGAAAACTTTTCCCCGTTCTTACTACAAAATCTGGCAATTAGTAATGATTCCTTCGACCAACCATATTACAGTATTTAATGTGGGAATGCCATATGTACTAGGGTGACTCTAAGAGTTTGTAAGCTATTGAATAAGCTTCGAGCTTCTTATATTTCTTAAATACGACCGTAAAAATAACATATGAAATTTTAGCTGTGTGCCGAGTGTGCTTACGCTTGCTCCATGCAAACATTAACTATGCAACATTTCACACTTTTTCGCGCAAATTTTCTTTACTTTATAAATAGACCCCTGTCAGTCCGCGTAAGTCATAAAAACATACCAACTCACCAGAAAAAATGCATCTTCTTCTTCTTTGTATCATCGTAAAGGTGTTCCTTTTTTTTTTACGTGGTAATTTCGGTAAGACTCACCAATTTTGGATGACTCTGATAAGCTAGGGTCATGAATGGGCAGTTGCAGGAAATTATAAATGAAGATTGTGATAATGTGATAAATCCCGTGGCGGTCGTGACTTGAGAATCCACCCCTCCAACTCAGCCCATGGATGTCGTAAAAGCCGACTAAGGCATCTCACCAGAAGAAGGGCAGCAGCTTCCGCGTGCCAAGCGTGGCGATTATGTTTTAACCGCCTCTGTGGTCTAGTGGTTCAACCCACCGATTTCAGATCCAAATGTCCAGGGTTCGATCCCCAGGGGAGTACAATATTGTGCTTGGTTTGGTTGATAGGGCTTTGTTTAAGTCCGCCTAGCTAGCTACTATCTTGTTTAATTCTGTCACCATAATAACAATTCTAAAATTGTTGTGTGCCAGCATTTAAAGGTAAGATAGTCAGTTCCTCAGTTAGTTGAGGATTCCGGGTGAAGTGCGCCTCCACTTTCGGCCTTATCTTAACTTGTAACCAGCCCCCTCAGCACGGGGAGGGTATAAATATGTTGTCCTCTGTTTTTATCCACCATCGGGAGACAAAATGCTCATAAAAAAAGATGTCAAAATCTTTATCCCCGCCCCGTGCTGAGGGGGCAGGTGAGATGAAGGCCAATCGCTTTCACGTCGTACAAAAAAAAATCGAAATCTCCGCCCTGTCCAGCTTTGGACTCTAACGGGCTGTTGCTGTAATGTGTGTGTGTGTGTGTGTGTGTGTATGATAATAACATGCATGTGAAATGTGCCTAAGAGTGGATTTGTTTTGTGGCAGGAGAACAAACAGGAAGGACCGCCGGTACCCGTTCAGTCCAATGTCGTGTCGGATATAATGGCGACCCCTAAGAAGTTACTGCGCGCATGGGAAGGACGCTCCGGCGATATGCAGAAGATTGAGGAGGAACTGATGACGACTCGCATCAAGGAGGTGGAAGCTCTCACCGAGCTCAAAGAGCTAAGACTGAAGGTATTTTTTTTTTATAGTACGATGGGGAGGTGTTTAGATGAAGGCATCTCACCTGATTTTCATGTTATGCGACCCTTAAGATAAGGCCGAAGGTGGAAGTACATTTCTGACGGAGGAACTGGCTATCTTACCTCTAAATGCCGGAACACAATTTATTTTTCTTTTTGTTCAAAACTGAGCATGATGATGATGATGACAGGGTGACCCTATCATCATCATCTTCTTCTGCCTCAGTGCCCATTTATGAGCGTAGGCCTCTTCCATCTCCTTCCACGCGCGGTTGTTGTAGCCATCCACAGCTTGCCGCTCATGACTTTCCTGTTTGCTCCAAACGCACTCTGTATGTCACCTTGTAGGTACACAAAAAAAAAACACACACAAAATAACAAAAACAAGTAAATTCTAAGTAAAGAAGTGAGTAATTGTAAAGTTTATTATGGCGACAAAACTAGATCTGAAATAAAAAACATGTATCAAGTTTGATATGATGTCACATGTTGATCACGTGATGTCATGTTTAATTATGATTGGAAGGTAATGGAGCTGGAGACCCAAGTGCAAGTGTCCACCAACCAGCTGCGCAGACAAGACGAGGAGACTCGCCAGCTCAGAGAAACGCTGGACGAAACATTGCAACGCGAGAGGGCGCTGCAGACGCGGCAGCGCGAGTACCAACACAAGTACACGGATCTCGAAAGCAAGGTACATTCTTAAAACGGGACAGCGAGCGAGCGGCCTACTACGAAAACTGTAACTGGACGGATTGCACGTTTTTCAAGTACAACAATCCGACTACGTACGGCTTTCGTGGTAGAGCCTCAAAGTTAAAGTCATTTATTCATCTATAGACATGATACATGCACTCAGATATGTCAATTTAACAATAATACACAGTGGTAATAAAAAAAAGAATAAGAATAGTAGGTATGCACTCTAAAAGTACACAAATGCTGTTGGTGACAGTAACTTATACATTTGTAAGATTTTCACATAAATATTTATCAGCAAAAGCTTCGTTAATTGTATAATAACTTTTACTAACTTTTAACAAAGTGTAAAAATTCGATGTCCGGTTTATTCCTAATGTCAATTGGTATTCTATTATGTAATTTTATTGATACACAAACAAAGCTTTTCAAAATGTTGGTCAATCTTGTACGTGGAACCACTATATCTTGTTTATGTCTAGTATTGTGGCAGTGAATTTCAGTATTAGTCTCAACATTTCCAAGATTTTCTCTCATATATACAATGTTTTGGTAAATGTACTGGCTTGCCATTTGTCATTATATTGAGTTTTCTAAACATGTCTCTACATGAGTCCCTGTATTTTAATCCTAAGATATATCTAACCGATCGTTTTTGTAACATAAATATCCGGTTGCATTCTGCAGCAGTACCCCAAAACATTAGACCATAGCTCATCTACTTTTTAGTACCTCGGGTACTAAAAAGTAGTCAGCATAAAAATGAGAAAGATGTTTTAGATGCTAATCAATTCAGTTAACGGGCTATAGTACCTCGGATTAGCAACACAACGCAACTTCTCTCTAGTTTCGAACGAATACATAGTTATAATAAAGGTGACATTGCTGTGCGCTCAACCACGGCGCTTATGACCACCAGATGACATAAATACGCGCAAATTTCAACGTTTGATTTTTTTACGGTAAAACAAACGTTATTTTTGAAAATCTAAAACTCGGACGTTCTACTGCATACTGTGGTTTTGTTTATTTGCTGTAGAGATATATATAGATAGATAAAAATTCTACTAAAGTTTTTAACGACATGCATATTGTCCGAACGGTGGTTCTACAATTTCTGACCATTAAAAGTACCTACGCAACCCCGTGCCTTGGCGGTCGCGGCTTAAGAATCGACTCATCCAACGCAGCCCATGGATGTCGTAAAAACCGACTAAAGGATTTCACCAGAAGAAAGGCAGCTTGCTTCTGAGTATTATCTACACCTTAGCTGCGATCACCAATCCGCATGTCAAGCGTGGTGATTGAGGAAAACCCCAGCTTTGGAGGAGGCTCTGTCCAGTAGTGGACACTAATAGGCTGTTGATGACGCAACCCCGGACATCTCTATCCGTTAGTGTCACACCCAGTACTTTCCCGAGACATATCCCTTATACTACGGCTTTGAAAAGGATAAATTGTATGCCACCTAGTTTGGGATAACGGATAAAATGATGATCACAAGCATATTCTCTATTAGTCTGGTATTTTAACATTATGTCATATTGTCTTTAAAATATAAATAAATAAATATTACAAGGCATTAATTTCACATAGCGCCATCTAGTACCAAACTAAGCAAAGCTTGTTATATGGGAACTAGATTACGGATTGAATATTTAGATACCTACTTACTTTTTTTGTAAATACATACCTTTCATACAATACAACACCCAAACACAGAACAAACATCTATATTTATCACATAAATGTTTGTCCTGTGTGGGAATCGAACACACACAACACAACCCACACCCACAACCTACAGCGCAGAAGGCAAAGCTACTACCAACTGAGCTGTGAGGCTTGTTATATACAATGTACTATATTCATATACATTATAGGTACTTACATGTATTTTTCAGGCTAAATACGAATCTATGCAGGCGAACATCAGAAACATGGAGGACGCACAAAGAATAGCTGAACTTGAAACCGAAGTTTCTGAATACAAACTCAAAGTAAGTAATGTTAAGACCCATTTTCATTTGTATCATCTTCGTCGGTAAATGTAATTTTTCGCTTTCAACCCTCGCGTTGCTCGTATGGATATTTTGTTATGGCAATTAGTATAACCTTTTATACTGCTTGATAACTAGTAAAACATAACTATGCTAAAATCGTTTACATTGTCACTAGTAGTTTTTAGAGCCATATTTCTAAAATGCAAGCTTCAATTCACTGAATTACTCTCATAAAACCAAATTTATGTGTGAAATTTAATTGAATTAAATTCTACATAAATACGTACCTTTTAGTTTCAACTAGAAAGTTAAATAGATAGGCTCTTTGTTGTTCAACACTTACATAAAAACATAACAAAATACTGATAGAAGAAAAACTTAATCTAATCGACACTGGTAAAACAATAGGCGGGCTTAATCGCTGAAAGCGATCTCTTCCAGGCAACCGTCGAATGAATTACAACCGTGGTCACGTGGTTATATTATAAACTATACTTTTGTTCTTCCCGTTTCGTTAAAATATGTATATTAATCGCAATAATTCTATAAACGTATGTTTATACTTTACAAAAACGATAAAGTGATATTTTGTGGCAGATACATTTTTTTATAAAAAAAAAAACAGGTACCGTGTTGGTATTGTGCACATATTTTTTTTATAATGAAACGTTAAAGCTATACACCGTATGTGTATAGCTTTAACGTTTCATTATAATACATTTATGTCAAGGGCCTAGACGGTGGAGGCTAACTATGAAAATCGAAATATGACGGATTTCACAATTTCCAACAATTTGTGTTAATTTGTGTTTGGAATTCGACGCTTGATTTTGGTAACACGAGATATATTGAGTGTGTGTTTTAGAACGAAGTGATGTTTACTGAGGGCGAACTACGAAACAACAACGACGATTCGGAGCGAGTGCGCGAACTGCAAGAACACGTCGCGGAGCTGAAAGCCGAGGTAAGGACCAACAATAGTAGCGCCCCTGCGTTTACAGTTTCAGTGCGAGCAACCATTTTAAAACTTTACATTTTTATTTGTACATATTCACTGAACCATTACAATGTTACTTGCACTGTAATGACCGAAACCCAAGCAGATAATGAAAAAATCATGTTAGCATGTCACTGTTATTTACTTACTTAAAAAACTGACCGCTTTTTCTGTGAACTTCGGCAGTGAAATTAGAAACGGTCAACCTCCTATGTGCTATAATGACACAAAAAATATCCCAACCCGCGACTGGATTTGAACCCGCATATGTTCCATAAGCCGGGAAGGCTCTGCCGATTGAGCTACATGTGTCTTGACGTGAATTTAAGTGCCATATGATTACGTGAATTGCGTATCTTCTGTATATATTAGCACTTGAATGGGGAAATTAGCACAAATAAGGGGGGAGCAAAATTTAATGGAAAATGCATCAAAGTAAATGACAAACTTTTTAAAAAGTGCAGCAGTTGCGAACTAATATAAATAAAATATTTGCATGCATAGTAGAATATAGCCGGACGAAGTAGCAACTCTGAAATTACAGTTTACATTGTACCTATATTCTAACAAATAAAATTATAAATGGATTGAATGTACTTCATAGACTCACGTCTATTTCCCATCGTGGCAGAGACAACGGATTTCTACTTTCTACGCTGAGTTGTGAACTAGGATTATAAATATCACGCAACCGACATAATTAGGGACATTTAACTATAAACCTTATTTCCTTAGCTGATTTCAGATATATCTATGACTATAAGTAAATTTTCCTAGGGTTTACTAACATTGTATGGTTCTGGTTATTAAGTGAAACTAGTAATTTCTTCGCAACGCATTCTCTCGCTTTTATTTGAAGTCTAGTTTGACTACATACCTACCTCGCTCGTAATCTAGACCAGTGCCTAGATTTGAATATAAAATTTAATTCTGGTTCTTTCACATTTTTATTTAAATATTACAGCACATTTATTTCACACAGCGCCATCTAGTCCCAAACTAAGCAAAGCTTGTAATATGGGAACTATATTACGGATATACTTCTTACATACTTTTTTTTTCTATAAATACTTACTAATCATACAACAACACCCAAGTGTTGTGTTGTATTTTTTATTAATATTACGTTTGTTTTATTAGTTTGTTATGTGTTTGGAACACAGAATAAACATCAATATTCATCACACAAATGTTTTCCCTGGGTGGGAATCGAACCCACAACCTACAGCGCAGAAGGCAGAGCTACTACCAACTGAGCTATGTAGCTGCTGCTCTTCTTATGTTGAGATCTCCTAATCGGCTTTTACTATACCCGCGTATCAAACATATTCATTCGAAACATAGTCGTATTGTTACGACATTCTTATTTATTTGAAATAAATAATGTTATAATGGCTTGTTTTGTCCAATCAGTGTCGTATCGTTTGTAATCAAACTAGTTCTTATCCATGATAATCAAAAGGTCGAGTCTTACACATTAACAATAACATTATAGGAGTGTGGTTCACTGCTGTAACAACGCTTATGCCGATTATCTGCGCTTTGAATATCACGTGTAAATACCACGTAAAGATGTGCGAAACTCTGCTGACTCATCGGTGTGTGAATATGAAAGGTCGATTATTGTGTAGTGGTCAAAAGCGATAAAAAATCGAGATAAATCAAATCATTGTTTCCGACCCATTGTACTATGTGACATAAAGTTATTCGTATTGTTTTGCACGGCACAGTTTCCGACACCAGTGGCCTTTCCGGACACTGAGCCCTGGGAAAGGCTCAAGTAAGTGATGCATGTGAATTTATTCCTCGCTAAGTGCCTCCCGTCAAATAATCATTTCAACATAGAGTCGTACTACACACACGGGGCTTGTCTTTAGGTGACTTTGTGCTCGAATATATCGCTGTGTTATAGTTTAGTGCCCCAATATATGTAACATGAATAAATGCATGTGGGAGATGTATTTAATAAAATGAAATATGTGGGTAGCTTCGGATTAGAATGAATCCGGCTTGTAGCGATATCATTATTATTAGCATAATAAATTGTGTTTTTTCTAGTAATATAAGGAGCTTGGCTTGTTTATAAGGCTTAAGTGTTGCTGTAGGTACTCTAGGTACTCTCAATTCATGCTTGCAAGTTTCTCTTCAAGGCTAACTTTTCGTGTGCTTGTCTTTTATTTTACTAGAACTTAATTTGCATGCTCATTGTAGTTTATTCCGTACAAAATGCATCAAATAAAACTAGGAGATAATGTTCTCATCGAGATTAGCATTTGATTTTGAATTAAACCAAAATGATTAATACTTATTTTTAATAACCTTTTGTATCCGACTGCTGGACAAAGATCCAAGTGGAAAGGACTTGGGGGATATTTGAATTATATATTTTTTTTTATTAATACGCAAATTAAATGGAATATCAATAGAATGAATAGTTTTTCAATAGTTTTTTGACCGCTTCTCGTTCTAGTTTTATTTGTTGTGTGCCACTTTGCTTGCCCGGTACAAAAAGTAAATAGTTAACATCTATAGAGGTCAATGAAATAATATGTTGTTTGAGTTCATATTTAGGTAAATAGTGCAGAAAGTTTTTGATTGGCTATTTTGGAATTTGGATCTCCGTTTTTGTTAACCTGCAAACCGTGCCTAAGCCACGGTATAGGGTTGGTTGGATGATTGGTCGCGCTAATCGTTGTTTTATTAAATGAATGTTAGGCGATTGGGATATGAGTTGCATTTCGTGCTTTGCACATACATTGAGTGAGCGAGGCAGCTGCCTGAGCTTGCCACGTCGTCGCAAAGCGAACTCTGACGTTGGCCTCGTTCAAACTGAAAAAGGATTTAAATCTTTATGTAAATAGTAATAAGAGTCTGTTCAGAAAGAGCAACCTCGTGGCCAAAATGAAAATAATTCCTACATATATTTCAGGAACAAAAACTGATGCATGATTCATACGAGTACATTAAAAATAGTAGAAAATACTGAAATATCGAGATAAGAAAAAAGAGCTGTCGTGGCCAAAATAAAAATAATATCTACTTATAGATAGATTTTAGATTCATGATCCATAAACATTAGAAATAGTAGCAACTAGACAAAATATCTAAAAAATTGCAACGTCGTGGCGAAAATAAAAATAATACCTACATTTATTTCGGATTCATGATTCATACATGTTAGAAACATTTTTGTAGGCAATCCGTATATAATTAGTCTTAGTTTTTTTATAACATGTCCATAGTTACTGTTGATCCGTGTAATAAGTCAGAAAGACCTAACGCGTCTTCTGATGCCTTGTTTAAATTCCTCGCAAAAAGGGAAATAAAATTATTGCCAAAGATTTGAACGCTTCTATGACAAGAGCACAGAAGAGCCCACAAATCAACGGTTCTCTCTCTAAACAGACTCGTAACCACTATATTAATGTTTATTAATTTGCTTCATTCATTCTGTTTCTAAACTCAGTAGTGTTAGATATCGTCTATTTTATAGTACTTTGTCGCTAGCGAAAATAAATATTATAGGTTTACTAATATACTCATATATGTCTGAATTGATCTGAAGTGAATCTTTATTTAACCGCCTCCGTGGTCTAGTGGTTCAAGCCACCGATTTCAGATCCAGAGGTCCCGGGTTCGATTCCCATGGGCAGTACAATATATTGTGCTTGGTTTGGTTGGTGGTAGTCCGCCTGGCTAGCTACCACCATCTTATCTAATGCTGTCGCCCTAATAACAATTCTAAAAATTGGTGTGTTCCGGCATTCAGAGGTAAGATAGCGAGTTCCTCAGTTTGTTGAGAATTCCGGGTGAAGTGCGGCTCCACCTTCGGCCTTATCTCAACTTGTTACCAGGTGAAATGAAGGCCAAGTGCTCACCCGTCGTACGATAAATATATATGTATATATATTAATCTTTTCTTTATTAATCTAATCTTTATTGTATGTACGTAAAATGAAAATAATGGCGTAGGGCATGATACACGTACCATGTTTATACGGTGAGAATTGAAATTCCATTTTGATAAAATTTATTTTTATTCGTTATTGCCCTATGGTTGACAAGGGATATGCATGCAATGTTTACATAACTGGCTAATAATTAATCCTTTTGATACAGTTGAATAGCTTCGTTACGGAATACAGGCTTTAGTGGCGTATTGATTTACAATGAAGATATATTGAAATTTGCAAATTAAATTTTGCAAACGCATAAAAGTCGAAGACATATTCGTGATATCCAAGTGTCTTTACGATAAACCTCTTGATGCTTTTCTGTCGGTTCTCTGTATCTTTATTAAAATAAATAAATATTAAATTTTATATTTTAATTTAAAAAACCTCTTGATGCTTTTCTGTCGGTTCTCTGTATCTTTATTGAGAGGAGACATGTAAACAATTAAACAACTAAGTAAAAAACAAACAGCCGAATTGAGAACATCCTCCTTTTTTTCAAGTCGGTTAAAAATACCCATAAGCTATCGACAGTCGGCCCATAATTTTTCGAAATATTTCCTTTGCTATGTTCTGATGTAAATGATGAGTTATGTGTTTAGGTGATGAGGCTGGAGTCATGGCGGTCCCGCGCTCTCGGCCACACAGAGCTGAGCCGGGCTATTTCCGTCGAGGAAGACCTTGAGGTTGACAAACTGAAACTGATCCTGCGCAGGGAATCATCCACGTCCCTGGAGTTACCCCCCACACCGCGTAGCAACTCGTAGCATTCACAACCGGGACTTTTCCACTACTGAACTCAATTTTAGATCGTGACTCGATCCTTCTATGTTCTCGACTTGTTTTTGTTTATTTTTGTCGCTGGCTGACATATCCTTCTGGACGCGATCAAATGCGAGTTATTCAAATTTATGGTAATTGTAATTCACAAGCGAGTTCAACTCTTAGTAACACGATTGTTAGAACAGTCTTGAGCAGCTGAGCAGGTGTTTGTTAATAGAAAACGAAAGAGCGGCAGATCTCTTCTATTCCGGTCTTTTCTTAAAACAATGTTTTCATAGCATGATTTGATTTGATTATGTTTATAGCAAAGTCTACTTTATCATACTTATGAGTGAACTTAATATACCAGAGTGTTGGTATGTTAAACTGAATGAGAGTGAACTAGAGAACTAAATTTTAATTCACTCTCTTTGTAATTTTTAATTGTGATTCAATCTGTTATTGTTTTCATGTTTTACTTGTATCGTGCCCGTAGACCTATTAGTCAATTGTAGTTGGAGAAGCGCAGCTAGCCTCAAGCTCATTGACTGAGATATTTTATTCATATTTAATCGAAGTAGTATGGCTAGATATAAATATTTAACAGTAGCGATAGTATTAGATCATTATGAAGTCTGTGCTCCATTTAACTAAAACCGTAGACCGTTCTTGGTTGTTTTTTGACGACTAACAACTAGACGCTGAGCTCGGCGACTGCTTTATTAATTATCTAACTGTAATACCTGTAAAACTTTTTCGTATGAAGTAGATTTATATCACCGATTTTATGTATTTAAGGGCTGGTAAGTATACTTTGAATGGTTGGGTTGCAATACACAAATAAAATTATATATTATTTTAAATCGAGGAGAGAAAGTTGAGCGTTGGAGTAATTTATCTTTCGATTTAAACTCTGGAGTTATTCCATTTCGCGATTTATTCCGAATTTTCAAAGCATTCACGTTATATAAGTCCCTAAAAATGCTTTTAAATTATTTTTTGATCGTGAAATAATTAGCTATAGTGGTAAACGAAATTCACCATTATTTAAGTTTAAAAGGGCTTCGTTTTGAGACTTTCATGGATTCTTTATTGTAATGTTATTTATTTCTACACATACTTTGTCCTTTCTAATACTGTCAGGCAGGTAACAGTCCTGTTCTCTACTGAGGAATCTTGTAAGTATGAATTTAATTCAATCTAACCGAAAATATTGAACTTTGCCCATGTATTTTTACATTCCAATTTATTTATTCGTTGTTATTATTAAGTCATACGATTCAGTGTAGTTATAATTAACAGATATCATTATTTAGTAGTTGTTGTACCTATTGTATCGAGATGTTATAAACGCCTGTCAATGATGCAAAGGCCTGTATTACTATGTGTTGTACTCAGTATACGTGTATTTTGTCAATAAACCGTGTTGGCATCGTAAATAAAGACCGACGGCGTAGATACTTATGGAGATTATTTTAATTTATGGTAAAGTATTAGCCCCTGTTTCACAATATACTTTGTGGTAAAACATATTTCTTCCATACTATTAATTATACCACAGGAAGGCTCTGTTCGCCAGAATTTACTACCTGTACTGTATAGCGAGTGAGGTCACAGGGTCTTGACAGACGAAACTCTTTGGCAATGTCTTTTAGTGTCAAGCTATCAAGAAAGCTAATCGACACAAAATGAAAAAAATAATGGAATTTGTTTCCTTGAACATTCAACCTTACTACCTAAAATGAAGTCACTTGGCCATTGTGAAATAAGGTCTAATTTGATAATTCACTTGCACATTTTATACAATGTAGATATACTTATATTATAAACTACCGTAACTAGATATCTTATTTTAAGAAATACTTAAATTTATTTTGTGTTTGTATCACCTGTAGATTATGCGTAGGTATATTATATTGGTGGTTTTGAATTTATTAAATATTAATATCATGTAGCTTAGATGTTCGAATCTACTTAAATAAATCATTCGTCTTAAAAGGTTATTTTTTGACGCTATGTGCAATACATATAAGCCAAAAATAATACTTGCAACTTTGTTTTTAATTATTCAGTATTGTTTTAAAGTTAATTATACATAGACAAGAGCAATTTATCGATCGGTAACAGCTTGTTATTTTCTGGTATGTAATTAAAGCAGGAGCGATGGTCGCTATTATTATTGTATTAAATATTAAAACGTGTTTTCTTTTTATAATTGTATAGCGGGGAAGTGCTTTGCCTTCATCTCACCTTTAAGCACTAACGAAAAGGGGTTTACTCGGTAAATAAAACAAAAACATAGTTAGTTAAAATATTTGCTTATATTAGAAATACTTAGGCACCATGTTGTAGTAAGATTAATTCTTAGGTATAAATTAATTAAATACATTTTAAATGGATTATATTTGTAACACATAAAAATGTTAGTTTACAAAAACTTGAGATTATTGCATTAATCATGGCATGCTCTTGTATTTGGTAAAGAGATTGTACAGCACCCGTAATGTTGACTTTAAGTCCAAATTGACGATATCTGAGAACAAAAACATCAATATTAAACATTTTATATAAAATCTACCTTGAGGTGGTCATTTTTAAAATGGCGTTCCACAAGGAACGCCTGACACTTCGTTCCTGTCATGGCGATCGCGGCGCCACCTACCGGCTCCAATTGTAAATCTGCTATCAAGGGTAAACCCCACCCACTCAACGCCCATTTTATTATCAAAATCGGTTCAACAATTTAGTTCAAACACAAGAACGATGATATATGTCAAGATATACTGACTGACAGACCAGCCGGTGAATTTAGAAGCATGATATTTAGCACAGGGCTGGGTTCAGTTTGATCACCCGCCGATGCCAGGCGATTTTGACATCTCTTTTGCGCGCGTCGAATTTGTACTTTGTATCCTGCAGTTAATGATGAGCGGGCGTCGGCGGATGATCAAACTGAACCCAGCCCTGGAGTTACTGTAAGAACGATTTTTTGACAATTCATTTGAAAAAGGGGTAAACCGGTATGCAAGTCACATGAAAATTTACATTCTCATTCATAAACAATATAACGATATAATATGAGCCTCCTCCAGAACTGGGGGTTTAAATTATACACACGTTTGATATGTGGAGTGTTGGAGAACGCAGTATTAAACGTTCACAACAGAAAACGTTGCCCAATTTCTGATTGTTTGCCTTTAAGTCGCCTTGTAAATATAACTTCAGTAAAGGTTTAGGTAATGTTAAAATAATATAATTAAATTAGTTATAAGTAGGTTACAAATTCGTGGTTGGAATTGGTGCAATCACAACACACCCCTAATGTAATTGATCAATTGTAGTGGTTGATGTTCTGTTTTTACCAAAACCAACAGATAAACACTTATTTTGAGTTCTATAGACAAAAGCAAACCCTAAAAAGTGAGTAAATTACCTTCTGGTCTAGCTTTAGGCTTGGCCAAACCCACATCTTGCATCAGCTCAAAGGCAAAGGACACGTTGTGAACCTTCTGGTCAAAATCTTCAGGAGTCAGGTGGAAATCGTACAGCGGGACAAAGAATCCCTCCAGCAACCCCATCAGCAGGACCAGATACACTCCATCATGGAATTGCGAGTCCAGATCCATCACTTCAAGGTTCACTTTGCTGAGATGTTTGTTCACAAAAGTGATGAGTGACTTTTTCACAACTTGTAGCTTCTCGGGGGCGTGGTCGAATAGAGCGTCGAAGGCATCCCTTTCGCACTTGACCCCCAGGTCGTCATACGTCGTTGTGATTGTTTCAATGAATGTCCTGAAAATAAAAACAAAAACTTCATCTTATTTACACCCTTGACCTTCTACAACCCAATAATAGCCTTGCCATAATCAACACGCGACGCGTTAGATAATACGAGGATGTGTCGCATCTTACGATATCCACATAAGGAGCCCATTCGCTTCAAGTGTTCAAAATTATTTGTGTACCTTACCAGAAGGCCCCGGAGTACCGTTGATTTTATCGTTTATTTAGTGATAAAACATTTTTTTTTGCCCGATGCTAAGAGCATCTCTTGCCTATAACAATACCTTACTACGAAGGTCACGTCCACAAAGAATATAGCCTACACGGCACTGCATTGCGTCCGTCAACGTGAGGCATAAAGGTGTTAAGCCTCGCGTGCCCGTAATTTCACCGGCAACCATACCCTTCAAACCACAAGGAAGAACACAGCAATGCTGCTTGGCGGCTGAAATAGGTGAGGGTGGTAGTACTTCTCCGGACGAGCCCTTTCACAAGGGGCTCTACTACTCTTGCTTTTTTGAATCGTCATTTCGTAATGAATGACAGACATTTATAAAATCGGTACTACTGGGCCTTTTAAAGATGGAGATAAAGATGAGAAAGGAGTGTAGATAGGGGCCCATATTCCTAAGAAACATTCTTCCTCTATCCTGTGTCCTAACCTAAGTATCGCTTCTCACCTGTGTGACAGCTGATTAGGGTTGTCCTTTTTGACAACGACCACGTTTACAGTGACATTCTCCGGTAGACGGACCGGCGCGCGAAAGTGACGCGCCAACGCAACCAACAGATGCAGTATCGAGACGATGTTCTTTGAGTGGATGGAATCCACACTCCACTTCGGAACTGGCTTGGCCGATCCATACAGAACCTGCAATTATCAAAGTAAAGTTATCATAATAAACAAGCTTCATAGCTCAGTTGGTAGTAACTTTACCTTCTGCGCTGTAGTTCGTGGGTTCGATTCCCACCCAGGACAAACATTTGTGTGATGAATATAGATGTTTGTTCTGTGTTTGGGTGTTGTATCATATAGTGCGTATGTATTTACAAAAGTATTTTAGTATTCTATCCGTAATCTAGTTCCCATATTACAAACTGCTTTGTTTGGGGCTAGATGGCGCTTTGTGAAATTAACGTCTTGTTATATTTATATGTTTATTATAATGCTCAAACCAGCTGTTCCTGCAATTCAGTCTTACAAAATCAGGAAGCTTTCATATTGATAAATGCCTTACATTTCATTCAAACTCACAACAACACACAGTTTGAATGTCAACACAATGTGTCACAGTCATAATTAACCTAGTCTCAAGTAATAAGCCCGATGGTGAAAGCGTTCTTAATCACGAGGATTCCGCTTCAACAGTCTGGAGAACTCGCTATGTTGCCTCTAAAACTTGAACTGGAACAACTATTTT
Organism: Venusia cambrica; assembly: GCA_951394065.1. Taxonomy (NCBI): domain Eukaryota; kingdom Metazoa; phylum Arthropoda; class Insecta; order Lepidoptera; family Geometridae; genus Venusia; species Venusia cambrica. The sequence goes on from OX596034.1 coordinate 16,563,678, forward strand.
GAATTTTTGTGGTACGCTTTCTCTTACATTGACACTTTATTCACAAATGGCTTACAAATGGTTCTGTAATGAGTATTAAGTTACCTTGTTAACAGCACGTAGGACAATGGCAAGTTTCTGACGTTGACCCTCCTCAGACTGTGTGACTTCCGGGACATCAAGCTTTTTCTCTGTTAGCATTTCCAGAAGCTTCTGAAGCACTTGCCCATCATACAGATCCTCACCTATGTTTTGGACTATGATTCTTTGAGCAGCAAGCTCATCATTGATCCAATCTATAAGAACCTGGATGAGCTCCTTTACACGAGGATCTTCTAGAGATCTGGCCTCGATAATAGCTCTCTCTTCATTGTCATCTGAAAACATGATTCAGATTATTTGAAGCCTACCTTGGTTTCAAGGATAGTATAAAAAGAATATGGCTTACTGGCCATGGTCGCTCCTGTGATGGAATTTGTCTGTTTGAATGATGATGAAAAAACACTTTTTGTAAATTCTATTATATTTAATTCCATGCTGATTTGAGTTCTAAATTTGACCCCAAATTTTAAGGGGTTCAGGCACATTGTTATCTAAATTTTCACTTGGAGCTGCCCTTATTCTGTGCTCCTACTAACTCAGCCATTAAAATCCACTCCCCTTCACAATTCACACAATCCATTACATAAATCTTCTTTGGCCTTACCTTGAACCCTGATAAATGAAAATACAAACTTCAAGGTAAGAATCCTTTTTTAGATTAATTGAGTTACCTATTTAAATTATCGAAAACCATAAGATAATTTGGAGTAAACAGGTAGATTTGTAGATGTACAGTTATTTTAAATCATAAATCAGTTCATACCTTGTCAGTGTACCGAAGTACTTATTTATATCATTAATCATAATATTGTATGTTGTGTATCCTTTTACCATGCTTTACTAATAGCTTCACTTGTAACTGTTAGTTGTATGTAATCTAGTCTTAGAAGTAAATGTTGAATGACTTTAAACTACTGGATGCATTTGAATTAAACTTTGCTTATTATGAGATATAATTCCTATAATAAGCTTCTTACCTAGATAGATATAAAAATTGTATACATATCTGTTTAAGAACTAGTACCAGAACCACTCTCCCATACAAATGTTACAAAATGGCACCTCCAATTCAAATGAAATTTAGCAATCACTTACATTAATATTATAAGTATAAGGTGCTTTACTTATATTAAAAAAAAATGTAATAGTGTTTGTATGGAAAAACACTTTTCCATTTTTTATTTGTTTTATTTTTTTGAAAAAATTAAGGTGCACAGATTATCCCTATTGATGATACACTATGATTTTGATGTAGCAAAACATCAACAACAACTGGCTATCTTACCTCTAAATGCATGCAACACACACATTTTTTGAATTGATGGTATGGCGACAGAATTAGTTAAGATGGTGGATCTAGGCAGGCAGACTTAAACAAAGCCCTACAACCAACCAAACCAAGCACAATATTGTACTCCCCCTGGGGATCGAACCCGGTTCCTCTGGATCTGAAATCGGTGGGTTTAATTAACCACTAGACCACAGAGGCAGTTAAATATATTAACAGAATATTTACCATGATTTGTTAGTTATAATTTAATAATTAGTATCTTATACTTATAGAATCACTCACGTAAGCTATATTCTTCAGGGGGTATTTCTGGAGCAGTGGGGCTTCCCGGTGAATCAATAGCATACTTACCCTCTGCCTGAACATCTTGCACTGAAAGATAAAACTTACATTCAGTACTACACCTACATATTTGCTAGGTACCTACCGGTAAAAAAAGAGGATAAAGGGACAGCATAATTGGAGTGGAAAGGGAAGGTAAAAAGAACTGTTGCTATTGCAAGGACCACTATATGAGGCACACTTTACATGGCTATTCAAGTTGATTACCAGTGGTCGATCCAGTATCTTGTATGTTCCATTGTATCTGACCAGTTTGATGTAGCAGTAGGCTTGAACCAAGGATCAGCTTTAAGCACATATTTGTTCTTCCTGATCATGGACATTGAACATACAAGAGGAGGCACCCTGGTGCATGCTGTTTGCCAATGACATCATTTTCGTTGATTCAGTAGATGCAATGGATAATACAAAGTATATTAGGAAAATGGCAATTGGGCTTAGGATTAGCCAAATTAAAACCGAACACCTGTTCTATGACTTCTGAGGCTCCTCTAATTTCTCACCAATTGGCTTAGATCTCTACCAGCGTGCTCAGTTGGTAAGCGGATGGATAGTGTGGTTCTTAGGAGATAGTGAAAGAAGGGAATGTGTTAGGCCAACCCCACCTAAGTATTTGGAATAAGGGAAGGAAAAAGTAGAGTAGGTATCAAGGTATGAGGTAATAGCGCACATCCCACACAAAAACCAATCTGGTGACAAACTGATGAAAATTAGAGTTTACCTTCCTTTATCCGCTTCTTGCGTCCAATCGTCCCAATCTTATCCCAGAAAGATTCTTCCTTGTCCTCTTTTTTGGTCAAAACAGGAGTGCGGGGAGACTTTGGGCGTGGTGATGACATAGTCCCGACCTGACGAGGAAAACAAGGACGTAAATGAATCACTGGTTACGGAGGTGTAAATTTTTGCTAATAACACGAGGGCCAAGAATACGCACAAATGAATAATGTTAAATGGTAAAAACTAATCATGGCAAGTATTTCGAGAAAATATATTTAGGTCAAATCAAAAGCTTACTTTATTTATTTTTATCACTGCTGTTCTGTTCTGTCTGTCTGTTCTGTAGGTAGTGTCCACAGATTAATAACTATGGTAGTATGTGTCTGTCTGTGCACAGAACACCAACACCTGTCTGTGTCTTTCTTGTTTGCAAAGAGTATATATAATAAGCAGTTAGAATACAATAGTTGCTGATCTGTGTTCCTACAAAACAAAGTTTCCTACAGTACAGATCCTAATTCCGTTTTGTATTAAAAAACAAAACGGGAATTAGGTGTGTGATGCTTCACAATATTTTATGTATTTAGATGAAGAAGCTGCTTGTAGTATTTATCAGTTCAGAGGGCTCTTTAGAGTTTAGAGATGGAGGACATCCTTAAAATGATCTGCCTGTTGACGTTTTTACCACAGACTACGCGACGGTCACTAGCTTAGCGAATGCCGCGTATGTCATAAGTCTGTCTCTTTGTAATTTGTGTGTAATTAATATTCTGTGGTTGGTTGTAACAAACATAGTTATTGATCTGTGGTAACAAATCGTATAATTTGCTTTGCAATTTACTTGCATTGATTTGTAAATTTTGTGATTATTGAAATTCCACAGTAGATTTATCAAATCAAAGCTTTGCTTTACAAGTTTGTAACAAGTGAATACACATTATTTGGTATGTATCGGATACCGATCCATTTATCTCTGTTTATTACTTTATGTAGGCCATTTTGATAAAAAATGGTCAGGGTGTTGTATACTGGAGTCATTCCTAAAAATAGCTTGAAGATTGTATTGCATCACACCTACAAGGTTTTATTGTTGATCGAAGGTTTTCGTTGCTAATTTGTAGAGAGAAAATGGAGAAAGGTGGTGGTAATCCTCCCCCGTATGGGTGGGGTAACTCTGCCGTGCAGCCGCCGCCTGCTGCGCCGCCGAGCTACTCGCAAGCCGTTGGAGGAGTAGGCCCGTCTAGTCCATACACCCCGCAGTATCCGACGAGTAAGTACCTCTTCCTCAATCCACGACAGATACGTACTCTCCTCCGTCTGGTGATGGTGACTGACCAAATTTTAAATTGAATAAATAACCTTATGGAACTTTTGAACAACCGTAGGGCTACTTTTGTCTGCTGGCGGGTTTTTTGAACAAGGTCGCGTTTTGGCCTTCAGGTGGTAGTTATTAAATAAATGGAAGCAAAAAACAAATTAAAATCGTTCTGACACAAAACTTAATTACATGTAATCTTATTTGGCTCCCGTCAAGGCTTCCTCCTTAGAGCAGTAGTGTCTTCTGCCTGTCAAGCATGGACAAGGCTCCAAAGTAAGCTCTAGTCAGTCAGATGGTCTGTTATATTTTGATTAGAATATGAGTAAATGAACTAACCACAGCAGTTTAGATGATACAAACAATTCCATGGTGATCTACAATCGCATTGATGGTTGAAAATGGCTTCACATTAAACATTGTCTTCAATCGTAAACAGCCTTTAACCCTTAAATTATAAGGCTTATATTTGTGATAAATATTAATACATAAGGTATAATTGACTTGAGGCAATGTTTGTATCTATGTGTTGGTGTGGAATAACATATCCAGGTTTGTCAAGCGGGATGAAGATGGCCTAGTTGAAAACATCAAGACACAAGTCGCTGATAGTCCAGAAATAGGTTATCTGGTCCAAATTATCTTATGCAGATTTTTTTGGATAATTTTGAAGCAACAACTCTACATCCTGTTCGGACCTTTTTGGTTTCACTCTATGATCTCCAACACGCTTCGCTTTCGAATATGGAGATAACGGCTTAAACCCTAAACTGTGTTAATATTAAAATATTAGATCTATCTATGTGACCTCGCTGGCAACTTGTCAACTGTATGCCCTGATCTCAGAGTTATACTGATTATCATATGAATAGTTTCTTGTTTAGCATCTGGTTCTTCCTGTTTTTGGTAGTTTCATATTATTCAACAAAAAAACAAGATAAAAAAATTTCTAGCATGATACATGATTGTTGCACCATGGTTACTGACTGACCTGACCTAACGAGCAACAATATTTTATTTACAACCTTTATTTGTGGTCATGTGTCCAAAAGCCATAACTCAAACCAAGGCTACAACAATGCTTTCACTTTAACAATTACACAGCCTCTACATTGATGGTGGTGAATAAAATGCCTAGTGACACAACACTCTTCTCGGAATACTGGGGCAATACAGTGTGTACCTTGTGCCAACTTCCTTTGTTATGTCAAGGAAGATGGCCAATTCCTAGATATGTGAAATTTGGTAAAAAATATGGTTTGGTTACTAAAACAAATATGTTATTATGCCAGTTAGTAAACTATTTGGTCTATTATTCATTTATAATATTACATGATTTAAGTAAAAAAAATCACTGTTACAAGGAATATTGTGCAAAATTTAGTGATTCTAAGAGTTAATCTGTGTATTTTCCAACAGTTTGTCAGTCAGTAAAAGAAGATGAGTTGTAACAATTTAATTTGTAAGGTGCCATGCAAAACAAAGAAATAGTGAAATTAACAAAAAAAACAGTATGTTCATTTAACACAGCGCCATCTAACCCCAAACTAAGCATAGCTTGTAATATGGGAACTAGATTATGGATAGAATACTTATATACCTTTTTTTTTAAACATATAAGATACAACACCCATACACAGAACAAACATTTTTATTCATCACACAAATGTGTCTCCTGCGTGGGAATCGAACCCACAACCTACAGCGCAGAAGGCAGAGCTACTACCAACTGAGCTATGAGGCTTATTAAATACAAAATGTTTGCGCTTTACCTGCCTGATTCCAAACAGGCAGTAGATTTGATGTTTCAAAAAGATCCTAAAAAATCTTAATGAATAAAAATATTTGACTTTGACTTTGAGGAAAAAAGAAGCAGAGTATCCTGATGGTCAAATTTTAATATTCCAGGCCTCCAGAAAGCCCTAGTCCCTAACTGACTACCCATGATTGATCTTAATGCAGAAGTGTGTTGAGTTGAAACCTGACCCGAAATCATGGGAAAAGGGTTAGACAATGAAGAAGAAAAATTCATCAGTATACATATTTTATATCAATACCAATGGCCTATGACGATGTAGGATGTAGTCCTACACAATCATGACCTTTTATTGCTATTCAGTATAATAAATTACTTAATGTTAAGTTGTTTTTGGCTCTCAATGCTATTTGTATAATCTAAAGGTCAAACACAAGGCAATGTGTGAAACTTAATACTTAACAGCCATCATTGGCTGCAATTAATTAAATTAACAACACATGTCTGTAGGTCAGGTCATTATCACCCCCACAATTTCTTTGTCAAAAGGTCAACTTTAGACAATCATAATTTCTGTCCACATAATGTATAGTATACTAGTAGGCCTCCCCAAATCGACGCCACAAATAGATATCTGAGCTACCACCATCCGTTGACTTTTTTCCCCACAATACAATATTGTGCTTGGTTTAGCTGGGGGTAGGAATTTGTTTAAGTCTGCCTGAGATAAAAGCCAGGCGCTTTCCCATCGTGCAATAAAAGACTTGGCAGTAGCTAGCCAGGCAGACTAAAACAAAGACCCCTGTTAGTATCGAACATGGTACTTCTGGGTATGATACAGATTGGTTGAAAGGTTTTATCTAAACAGCAGGCCTATTACCTAACTCTGTTTAATTTGGGTTTCAATTAAAATGCCTGCATTTCATTGATGATTGAAACCGATTGAAACTAAAATTAAACAGAGTTAGGTAATATGACTGCAGGTATGTTGGTAGTAGCTATGTCTTCTGCTCTATAGGTTGTGGGTTGGATTCCCATAACAAACATTTATGTGATGAATATAAATGTTTGTTCGGTGGTATATAGAATGTATGAACAAAAAAAAGGATACTACTGCTATCGTAAAATCCGAATAAAGAACTAAGTGCTTTGTGACACATTTTACATATTTTTTGCTATTGTTTTAGAATAGGTAAGCAATGCTACGAGTATATTGTTTTCCTCAAAATATGCTATAAGGTAACTTTTTTTTGACTGATGGTCTCTTTTACAGCTGCAGGCCCTCAGATCGTTACCACAGTGGTTCCAGTGGGTCCCCAGCCCACGCATATGATATGCCCGAGCTGCCATGCTGAGATCGACACAGCTACCAAGAGGAAGCCGGGGCTCATTGCTTATATTTCTGGAGCCATCATATTTTTACTGGGGTAAATAGAAGCTAATTCATAAATTATTTACAACTTCGTGAAGATGGTTTGCTCGGCAAGCGGGTTAATATAACATTTACCGTATTCAAAATTGATTATTTAAACGGATCGCAGTGCTTGGCAAGCGTGTGAATATCACATTGACAGTATTCAAACTTGTGTAATTTTACGTTTTGCTTTCACACCCAATTATGAAACATGAACACACCATTATGTTAATGCTCAGGACAATCTCTTTTGCTCATACTCTGATTGAGTAGATTACCTATATAGATGAGTAATCCTCTTGACTTAATCAGAATAAGAAAAACTGGTCAATGTGAACACAATATGTTTTGCGCACAAAAACTCAAGTCAGGATTAAATCCCACTAGCTTAGGATTGGACATTATATAATGTTTATGTGTTATTTGAAATGAAAACTAACGGGTATTAATTATTAATTTGAGGTCCAACTTGTAGATATTAACCTCTTTTCTCTTTGTGGCGTCATATCCTCAGGGTAAAGTCATGATTCTTTGCATGACCTATTTCACTGATGATCTTCCTATTGGCTAGATAGCTGTCGATTTGCATTATATGTGCAAAGTTTCAGCGCAATCCGTTCTGTAGTTAAGGCGTGAAGGAGCAAGCAGCAAAGAACGAATCAGTTTTGTGTGGCGATGTTTGGCATCCCACGGGAACTGATTCTTGGGATGAAAGGACAGTGAAAGAAAAGAAAGAATAAAAAGAAAAAAAATATATAGAAATAGTAGACTATTTCATTATAGACTTAGTCGGTAACAAACATCTATATACATCGAAAAAACTTCCACTTTTACAATATTAGCGTGACTTGATGTACAATAAAAAGCATAGGCACCCATTTTCTAATATTTTGAAGTTACCACGAAAATATGGAGTAAGATTCTCCAGAAAAAGATAATATTAGTATACAATAGTCAAAATACCAGAAAAAATAGACAATTAAGAAGTAGTCCTTACTCTGTCGAGGTGGTTAAACCTATTTTCATAAATAGTTTTTTTATTTTTTATTTACGATGTGTCGGCTCTTGACCACGAAACATACACAGGCTAGAATGAGATCTACGATGGAGCGAGACCCAGAACGTAATTTTTTTTTAAAGATGTCTTTAATTTTTCAGATGCTTCTGCGGCTGCTGCCTGATACCATGCTGTATCGATAGCTGCATGGATGTACACCACAAGTGTCCACACTGCAACGCTTACCTTGGACGATTCCGTCGGTAAACAGACGGAACATCTCTATATCAAAAGGTGTCAACGAGCGAGCGATTCCTTAAGTGTCATGAGTGCACCAATTCTACATGACCCCTTAACATCTTATTTTTGGTTATCGTATGTCGTACGTTACCGCGTTATTGGCATACAAACTATTCAAATATCTACGTAACATGGTCCATCCTTCCACTATAAAGTACTTGGAACGATAATAATACCAAAAAGGCTTTACCGATGGCGACAAGTGTTTTTACTGTAAGGTGAAAACAGTGAATCGATTTGCGCTATTCAGCATTTAGTAAACTCTAATCTTTCTCTTTGTTCGACTGTTGCACACAAGATTGGTGCCATGTTTACTGCCAGTGATAGTTCATATGGCCTTCTTGGAAGGGAAGCTCAAGCCATGGTATATTTAAGAATAAGCCGGAATCTGTCTAGCTCGGATATCCAGAGGTTTTCCAGTGAATCGAGCTATTCATTCAAAGCGTTTTTATATAATTTGTATTCATTCGTAGGCACGTAATACTTACCAATGTCGTGCATTTTACATGTGGTATCTTAACATTACTACATTTTGTACCTAATGTTTACCAGTTAGAGTAGAAATGGGAAAAGCATCTGTGTACTTGGGTTATTATTATTTGTTGAAATCACAACATAAAAGCATCACATTTCTTGTATTACAATACACATAAACGCTAATCAAAAATAAGTATTACAGAGACCAATAAGTGCTATCATTAATGTATCTGATGGTCGTAGCGTCAAGCTAAAGTGTAAGCTAAAATTTGTCAAAATCCATATTGCATGTACATACCCAATGGACGCACCTTGAGTTATGATGTGTAAAATCGGAACCAAAGTAGCGTATACTCTCGAAAGTGCTCAGTTTACACAGATAAGTATTGAACTTTTTGGTTGTGTCAATAAATGTAAATGCTAAGTTGTATTTTACATAGTACACATGTTCCAATTTATCATCTTACAATTACAATTTGTATACGTAACGACTATGCTATAACATAGGTTCTTCCAATCATGTTTTTTTTATAAAATTTTATACACGTGGCATAAGCTGAAAGTGCCAAATAGAGCATATACATAACCTGGTCAAGCGATAAACCAAGTTACAGGCGTCAACACAAGTGTTTTTTTTGCTCTGTGGGTGACGTCTGGCTAAGCTTGGATAAAAAAATGTGTCTAAGGACTTTATAGGGTAGGTAGCTAAGAAGCATGTAAGCTATGATAGATACCAAGTGCAAACTGTACTACTTCTTTTTAGTAAATATACTATAACAGCTACAGTCCCACAATGGCTCTATCAAAAGTATCTCTCCAAAAATTACCAATCGATAAATGTTCACTGAAACTTGACAAGCGTTAAAAGAAAGTTTAGCCTTTGAGCATTATTTTAATGAAAATGACTATACAAAATGATTGCGTGCTACATAATTTGATATGGAGCTTGTGGGATTTGTCAGCTTAGACAAATACTTTGCCATACTTCCAGTAAAGTTACTGACCACTGTGTTTTCATATGGACCTGTAGTCTCGTTGTGAGCTCTCCAATTCAAACGTAGTTTGTCATTCATTTTGAAATGGCGCTATTCCTGAAAATTTTCATTTAGAAATGAATGAGAAACTACGAAAGAGCGATGCTGTGCTACTGGGCCTTAAGTCAAATCCTTCATGTACCTTGAGGGATTTGACTAGTTGATTGCGGTTCATGTAATCAAAGACCCTGATTTACGACCAGGATTTATTATTCTAGCATTTTTAACATGTTAACACTTGCGATATTACTTTAAGCTTACAATGTTGTAATATTTTTATTTGTGTTGTTCGTTATTATAATTTAAAATGTATTATTTTTGTTCTCATAGATATAAGTTATCAACAGATCAAATGAGGTCACACCACAAAACATTTCACCATTTTTCAGTAAATATTTCACCATTTTTCCAGGCATGATCAATTCCCAATTTTTTTTATTGGGTACCACTTTTGTCTATTTTTACCACAGATAGCAGAATAAAAGGAAATACGTTCAAACTCCTTATTTGTAGAGTTGATGTGTTGCCATCACAAATGTCACACTAAAGAGGCTCGTCCACATCAAATCTGAACAATTCAAAATATATCCCTGTCTTGGTTGTCAGTTTTTGGAAATAAATTTGTGGAGCTTACGAGTAAACATATTACCTACATTATTATATATGAGTAACAGTTTTATGTTTCAATACAGTTCAACAACAAAGGTGATTAAATAACCACCAAAACACACACTAAAAAATCATTTTCGCCTTATCTATCTTATCTTAGCACATTACACCTAACCTTTATTTTTTTCCATACGTAAGATAAAACAATAATAAAGTGTCTTCAATAATTTAATGTAATTTAACCGTAGAGGTCGAATGTAAGCTGTGTGATGTTTTGTGGCGAGGCCATTACTTATTTTTACTACACCCACTTGTAGTCTGGAGCAGTCTTATCACCATAGTTGGCAGCTAAATGGTTCATTATACTAATATCTAAAAAGCGGTTAGGTACATACAATTGTACGGAAACCCGTAACAGCCTCGAAAAGCAGGTTAATAGAAGATTTCAATGCAACCTCGTGTATTTAACTAAACAACTATCACTTATTAGCCGCTATGTGACGTTGACCCGTTTCTCCTCTATAAACAAACTATTTCATATTAATTCAATCAGTTTAAAAGAACGGACATCTATTAAATAATGATTTGGGTTAGTAATAATATCTCAATTTTTACTTAACTTTATTTCCCTTCTGGGTGTAGTAAAAAGCAGAAGCTAGGTGTAGTGCATCGGGGAGAACTGCAGATTGCCTAATTTGAGTGATAAAAATACTTAGGCAACTCAGACGTTTCTCCTCTCATGAAGTAAACCACTATCATAATTTTGGGTGGCATCTAGTATTTTCTGATTTTATGCATATAGAACATCCATATATGTGCTTACATATATTTTTTTAGCCTAATTCTCACTGCTAGGCAAATTTATTTGCATAAGTATTAATAATGAACCGTCTTCTTGAGTAATCATAATCATAGAATAATACCTAATATAAGTACATACAACATAAATTATATCAGCATGGACTCACTTAAGTTCAACAAATCTATGGATGTTTCCGTTTTTCAGTAAACATGTTTCGTGAAAGTAGGGACAGTAGTTTAAAAATATTTTACATAATGTTGATTTATCTGTCGTAAACAATTTTTTTAATTAATCCATAAGCTATAGCACTGCCCCCACTGCCTACGCTGTTAAGAGCAGTTATGAGAAATAATATCGTAGTATTATTATCTCTTCACTTTTTCCTACGTTTTGCCCTAGTTTTATATCAGTAGCACTGAAATAAGTGATAAACTTGTTTGTGTTCGTAAACGCTGGAGCTTATGATCACGCGCTCACTAAAACGTTGTGTAATATACATTCTACAAACGTAGTGTCAAGGATTTCATGAAAAACGTGTATTCTACCCAGCACAGCTTGTATTAGTTAGTATTAGTTGATAGAGCTCATGTCTGTGCTTCGCCGTAATTAAAAATGAAACACTCCAAGGAGTTAAAGTATTTCCTCACTACATCAGTCCATACTTCACGATGCGACGTACCTATAATAATGTTACTCGCAAGGCGACGCACTAGGTAGGTACCTACTACGCTCACTTGAACGTATCAAATCGTACTACACCTACCGGCTTTCAACAAAATACCCTATCCGGTTTTTATAGTAACGGGCTATAGTACCTCAGATTAGCAACTCAACAAAACTTTATTCTAGTTTCGAACTAAGACTATATAAATAAAGGTTACATTGCTGTGCGCTCAACCACCATTATACCACCAGATGACAGAAATATGCGCGTATTTCTACGTTTTGTTTTTTTACGTTAAAAATAATATTAATTTTGAAAATCGTAAACACAGACCGTCTGATGCATAATGTGTTTATTTACTGTACAAAGTTTCAAGCCCTAATTGAGCGTATTTATTGGATGGCGAACATTTTTGGTACAAATTAGAGTCAACTTTGGATTTTTTTTCTACCGAGAAAATTTTATGTAATCGTGTTTTCGAAACACAAGTGTTCTAGCATCTATCCTGAACTATAACATATATTAATTTAAACGTAAATGCTACAGTATTGTGGAAGATATGATCGCTGAAGCTAAGCCATTTCACATATCGTAAGTGAACTCAACAGAAGTGACTCTTAAGTGAACTGTTCTTTTTTGAGTATTAAATTTATTTATTACTACCTACTCTAACAGACTACATCTGATTAAATGTTGTCTTATTTTGATTAATACATAACTGATTGTTCGATTTTTTCATTCTGGGAGTAGTAAAAGATACACGTCATTGTACTTCTTTCAGTTTTGGCTTTGATAATTTGTTGAAAGCGCAACGCGCCTCGTCTCTCTGCGTTTGTCCGTACAGTAAGCTAAGTACGTTAGTGTGGTGTAGTTTAATTCTTTAACTACTTATTATCTTTTTATGTGTAGGTACTATGCATATGGTGGTGTGAGTTCGTCAAATAAAAATAGATTTTCTGTGTAAGTACCTACCTACTATTCGATCTGTAAATTGTAGGGTAAATTACTTACTTTAATATGAAATAATGTCGAAATCTAATATGTATGTAGATTGTATTTTAATAAACGGATTATACTAACTTACTTAGTTTCTATTTAAGTATGTAGCAAACCCAGTAGTTCTGATCGAAGAAATAATAAAATGGTAAATTACATAATAAAGTACATAATCACACTGATATCATGGAACAACATTGCTAATTTACAAATGCGATAGTTTATCGGTATGTGTGGTTTGTTACTTCTTCACGCTGAAACGGTTGAACGGATTTGGCTTATACTTGTAATATACATTGATAATCACCTGGATCAACAGCAACGGGTACATTTTATCCCGAAAAAGTGAAGTATCCCCGTGGGATACATTTTTTCAGGATAAAAAAAAGTTTACCCTGAAGGTAATACTTTCTGAAATTATTTTTTTCTAAATAGGCATTTAAATTAAAATAAAAAATCAAACTAACTATGTACAAAGGAATCAGTTAGATTACCTAAGGACCGTTACAAACGGCCTATAGGTAACTCAACTGTTCCAGACCAGTACCAGTACTAAGTATAAAGATTTTAGATGCATGTTATGTGCCATTTCACCCTTCTGAAACAAGTCGTTTAATAGGCATCTAGTTATAATAAACACAACTAGACAACATTTCAACTCAATCGGATCAATAGTAAAGATTTTTTCTAGTTGTTATTTTTATTGTTCATTAATGTATATTAATTAAGTTGAGCTAGACTTACAATTATATTTCACGGATGATATGGCTACCTAGGAGCACTAGATTTTAAGAGATCTCTTAGATCACTAAGATTTTACTGAATATTTATGTGTTATTGTGTATCCTCTGTTGGTAGTCCAAATAAATAAATAAATTTAAGTACGTTACGGAAAGTTGATTTTCGGAGATAAAAATTAGGAATAAATTTCCCCAATAGCATCTTGTAGCTTAACAAATGATTCTACCTAATCATTCGTTAAGCTACAAGATGCTATTATATACGTTAATAATTGATTGAGTGTGCGAAGCGAAGGAAATCTACGAGTTAGGTTGGGAAATATTGGCACTGAATGATGTACCTATTTAGGTATGTGGCAATGTTTGTGACGTCATGGCATAACTCTCGAAAGGTTATTCAGTTTTGATTAAATTGAAATTTAATGTAAAGAGATGACGTGGGATGTAAGAATAGCTATTGCCCCGCTTCATGCTAGACCTCCGGACGACAACATCCCATGGCGACCTCTTCCACGTGAACTTCTGTTTTAGTTTTAGTATATTTTAGTGAGCTCCTACGCCACCCTGATAGGTACTTATTTTTCTCTGTGTCATTTCTATAAATTGTTTTTTTATTAATTGTGTGGTGATTGTATACCCGTAGACCATTTATTGAACTAGCAAAATTGTAATTAGCCTCTAACTTACTAATCACTAACATAAGATTGACATGCATACCGCAAGCCAAGAAGATACCGGCAGTCGAAACGCAACTGTAAGCCAAGGACATTGTAAGCCGCTAAAAGGCTTACAAAACATGGCAAACCAAATGAACCAGCAGTCGTTACTGGTGTGTAAATAAAGTTGTAAGTAAAGTTGATGCTAGAAATAAGAGTCAAAGCTGAAACGGTAGAGGTGTTGAATACCGATGATTATGAATAGCGTCGGATTCGTTTCGTGTTAAGTCCAGTTAGATTTCTCCATTAAATAGCCTCTTTGCCTAACTATTTCGGGAGACAGTAATGCACAGCCAATAATGAATTTATTTATATATATTCAATCGTAATACCACTTTTTTTTTGTAGTAGACTACCTTGATGCATTGATTTCATGGGTGAGTAAGGCGAGTGTGGTTTTATTTCCACAGAGTACCTAAGCTAGATAATAATTATTTACGGTTGATGTGTTTTATTGGAATTCCCGTACGACCCGCTGTTTTCCGTAGTGAACAATTGACAAAACCGATACGGCCCACCTCAAATCTATCTAAGACATGCTTGCTTGCAAGTTTTTTTTTTATTGGCAACTCTTCACTGTTAAATGAAGTGTATGAGCTCGCGGAACTAGTGCAGAACAAACGAGGCATGATTATCCACTTCGTAAGGGCTTAAGGTTTTGAAAGACTCTCGGCAAATGAGAAGCAAGTAGCTTCTAATTATTGGCCGTACATTATCAGCACGTGTTGATAGTGCACGACCCAATAATTGGTAGCCATGGTTTTAAAATATTGGGTGTCTAAAATTTTATTGAAATATATCATAGTGGATTCGAATTCTTGGCTGTACATTATTGGTCGTGCAATATAAGGACCCCCGATTTCGTTACACTTCTATTCTACCACAGATCAATAAGAATTCCACAGAGTATGTGAGTACATTTATATCTGATTTCAGTCTAGATTGCAGAATATTCTGTTCTGTATGAGATCTTGAATAAATAGATGAATATTTAATCATCTGATGGTTTAAAACAGTGATAGAATATTTTGTGCAGTGAATATTGTACGTGGCTATGTCTTGGTTATTCGGGTACAGTTCGAAGCCTCCTCAGCCGCCACTGGAGGAGCCGCCTGCCGATGGGGGTGCCGCAGCAGCCGCGCCTGCGGCTAACCTCTCCAGATCTGAGAAGAAGGCCATGGAAGCCTACCGATTCGACTCCAGTGCTCTCGAAAGAGCTGCTCAAGCCGCCAAAGACTTGGAAAGGTCAAGTAAGTAGTATATCAAGAGGTAGTAAAATCACATTGCACGCTATTGCATAATGCGACCGCATAACCTTACTACCAGTTTCAATGCATACAATTTAATAGGTAGGTACCTAATTGTTTTTACACATCAAAAATGTCAAACATATATAAATTCCGCCAGGAACAGAATAAAAAGCTTCTACAATAACAATCTAAATTATGGGTCGGGTGCTTTGTAAGTCATAGTAGAACATTTTATGAAAATATTGTATTAACGAAAACCTCAAGACTGTTGAGGATTCCTGATAAACTGCCTTTCCACCTTCAGCCTCACATGAAAACATGAAAGCATTGTATGATTACATTGTACATTGTTTGATTAATTTCAAATTCTAATTCTAAGTTTTACTAACACTTTGGACCTAGACGTCTGAATAAATGAATTTGAAAAAAAAAAATTTGGTAAAACAATTGACTCAACAGTTTGTTCCCCTTCAAGGATTCATCTATAATCACTACTGGGTGTGGATTGTTTGAGGACACAAACACAAACTAACGCACCTACCTTGGAAAACACTCAGTCATGCCATAGATCCGTAATTACTAGATGGGCTAGATCAGCAGTGAAATTAATGTCCAGTAATATTTATTTATTTACTGTTCACAGTATGACAATCTATCAAAAAATTGTAAACTAGATTGATCTGTTCCACTAGCTGAATTTTAAAAACAAGTAAATGATCTCTTCTAAGTAAATTATCTTCTTCTTCATATGGTGTGTTCAGTGGCCCGTATAGGAAACCCAAGAGTTTGCCATTGTCAGTTTATACTTGAATTTAAACAAAAAGATGCCAGGGGTCTGAGAACCAATATATGTACGGTCCATAGAGAATCATACAAATATCCATTTGATACTACTAAACTGTAAATATTGGTAACACCTTAATTGCCTAGCAATATGAATTCAGTACCTATCTAACCACCTCTGTGGTCTAGTGGTTCAACCCACCAATTTCAGATCCAGTGGTGCTTGGTTTGGATTTTGTTTAAGTCCGCCTGGCTAGCTACCACCATCTAATTCTGTTGCCATAATAACAATTCTTAAAAAAAATGTTGTCTTCTGGCATATAGAGGTAACTCCTCAGTTTGTTGAGGATTCCGGGTGAAGTGAGCCTCCACCTTCGGCCTTATCTCAACTTGTAACCAGGTACATTGGTACTTGTACAATAAAAAAAATATATATAGGCATTTATAAGTTACGTGCTGCTTTTTTCGTTACATATTTGTACTTTCTTAGCATATGTAGCTATTTTTTTAACTGTGGCTATCTATGTATATGTACATACCTAGCATTTCCTTACTTAATGTTTTTAAAATGGGGTCAGTGTGCTAGCTAGCTGGCCGTCTTTACTTCTCCGCCTTTGAAGTATACACAAAAAAGAAACGACAAAAAAGTAGAAAATGCCAAGCAGGACAAAGTAGTTGCTATTATAACAGTAGGTTGCCCACCCAGAAGTCCCGGGTTCAATCCCCAGGGGGGTACAAATTGGGGTAGTAGATGTGATCTTCCACTGTGGTCTACTAAACTGGAATTGCTAGATTTTTAAATCAGTTACAGCTGAATGATCACAACACTGGTGGTAGGACTTGTAAAGGCTTGCCTGGCTAGAGACCACCCTCCTGTTGAAGTCCGGCACCATCTGGTTCTCCGTGTTCGGTTTGGTTCATTAGCGATCCTGTGCCTTCTGGGCTATACACAAGCCCAGAGGCTAACCTAGAAACAACTATCATTTATAAAAAAAAATGTGCTTGGTTTTGTTAGCGGTAGGACTTATTTTAAGACAGCCTGGCTAGCTACAACTATCTTACCTAAGTGTGGTGGTTATTGAAAACCCTATACTTGAGGTTCCACTCAAAGATAAGTTCGTCGGGAGCACCTAAGCTAGTAAAAATCCGAAAATAAGTTGAGAAGGAAAGAAGTTAAGGTAGCATTAGGCCGATCATATGGTATATAATACCATATGATAGTTAGATTTTTTTCTTGGTTCTTAAAGTTGACAAGTGTGCTAAAAGGCAGAGATCCATTGCACTAACCCTATTTTCACATTTTATGATTTTTTTTACTTAATATAAACATATAAATAGTCTTTTACACATAAATAACCTAGCATAACTAGGTCATATAAATCACTCATTGTAAACACTGTGATTTCTTATAATTAAAGGGGTTCCTAGTTAAAGGGAAGTCCAAACTAATGTTAGGCACACATCCACAGTTTGCAAAAAAAAGGTTGCAAGTCCATTACCGCTTAACCGAACACCAGCCAGTAATAGATGCTATTCAGATTTTTTGTACTAGGGACATGCTTGTTTTGTTGGTGGTAGGACTTTTCTTAAGTCCGACTGGGTAGCTACCACCATCTTACCTAATTCTGTCGCCATAACAACAATCCTAAAATTTTTGTGTTCCGGCATTCAGAGGTAAGATAGCCAGTTCCTCAGTTTGTTGAGGATTCCAGGTTAAGTACGCCTCCACCTTCAGCTTTATCTCAACTTGTTACCAGGTGAGATGAAGGCCAAACGCTTCCCCGTCGTGCAATAAAAAAAAAAAATATGTGCAATAATGTTTGTGAATCAAATGCCCACAAACTTTTTGAAAAAGTGGTAGGTGTATTATCATTCTTAAATCATTATTGACTTTTGTCTTGGACATAAACAATGTAGGTATAGGAGTACATTTATTAAATCATTTCTAGCTCTATCACATGTGTATGCTTTCAGAACATGCCAAAGAAGCCCTGGAACTCAGCAAACTGCAAGAAGGAACAAAACAACATGAACAGATGGCTAAGATCAAGGAGTATGAGGCTGCAATTGAACAGTCCAAAGTGGAACAGAGAAGAATTGACCATGAGGAGAGGCGTAAAACTTTACAGGTGATGCATTGCTTTTAACTGAATATATGTTTTTTTCCTCCTGGAATGTATCTGATTATGGCTAAAGACGATAGCAGATAAAAAAAAAACGTTTTTTCAATCCTAGTATTTTCAGAATTTTCATGATTATCATATGGATATTTCCATTAGATAAATAGAGAAATACTACAATACAATAACAATACAATACAATATACATTGAGAAATAATGCTTTTCGAAATAGTGGTCTAAAGTTAGGAAAAGGGGTATTTGGCTGTCACTCAAAAATAAGTCGCAAAATATTTAGTTAGACAAATTTGTACTTTTTCGTCATTTTTCCTTGATGATAGTGTCTGCCGTGTCGCCGTGGAGTGCTTGCCGTGTGCATGCTTCTTTTGACATATCCAACTATCCTAAGATATAAAAACATTCTTTTTAAACTATTTTGCTCTGTCACAAGCCACTTTTATCAGGCAGTGTTACTAGCTACAGTTACATAATAATATTAAACAACTTGTAAAATATGTGCATATTAAAATACTTTACACAGCAAAAAAAAAATAATCTTCTAAGATTTCAGTCAAAGCTAATTCAAAATCTCACAGGGTGCGTTGCTAGTAATACTACTATTGCATATGCAAATTGCTGTGCTTGCCTACTATCAAATCATGCTCAGTGAGGGCAATACATCATCCTCCGACAAATGAAAAATAGGATACCTACCTAAATATATAGTTACAGTTATGCCTGTTCTCCAAAGAGGTAAAGACAATATTATCTTCCTAAATTTCTCAAAGATCTTTCTTGCTTCATTATAAAATGCTTGTCAATTCAGTTGGGCCACATAACTCTGGTTTTATGCTTATGAAGTTATGGCCCATTATAATTACAGGTACTTTTTTATTTTAATGTTTACGATTTTTGCATATTTATTCAACAGGAAGAAACAAAGCAGCATCAGGTGAGGGCGCAATATCAAGATCAACTTGCCAAGAAGAGATATGAAGAGCAACTGTTGCAGCAGCAAAAATCACAAGAAGAGATTCTGAGGAAGTAAGAATACATTTATAATTATAGCTATTATTATTTTGATTGTAACCAATTTACATAACAAATCATTATTTCAGACAAGAAGAAAGTGTGGCCAAGCAGGAGGCGTTACGGCGCGCCACTATCGAGCATGAAATGGACCTTCGTGAGAAGAACAAGCTGAAGGCTATCGAAGCAGAGGCCAGGGCTAGGGCGAAGGCGGACCGCGAGAACCGAGACATAAACCTAGAACAGATACGCCTCAAGGCTGCTGAGAACCGGACCACCATTCTCGAGAGTATAAAGTAAGCGATAGTCTACCAGACTAAATGTAAATGACTTCCGTTTCCGCATTATGATGTGGTCTATTGTTCATGTAGTCTAGACTAGAAACTTATACTGTAACTATTACCAACTACAGTATAGCAAAGACAGTAAGGAATATGTATGAATAACCTACCAAAAATTGAAACAGAATGCGTGTGAGTTTACTTATAATTGTCTTACTACATGTCCCCAAATCTCCTAAACCAATCACTTTACTTTGACAATAGTATTGTCGCAGAATTATCACTATATGTGCCTTTTGGTATTTTAGTGGCCGTGTAAGACAATAAAACCTTAATTAATTAAACTCTTTTTTAAACCTCCTTGCCTCAAAAAATGAACCCATTTAAGCCGTACACAAAAAGTCTTGGTATATAAATGATAGTAACCCGCAGGACAGCAGGCAGCGTGGTCGGTACGGGTCTGAATGCTCTCGTCACGGACTGGGATAAGACATTGGCTGCGGCCGGTGGCCTGTCGCTACTCGCGCTTGGCGTTTATGCTGCGAAGGGCGCGACGTCGGTCACCGCGAGATTCATCGAAGCAAGGATCGGTACGGAACCCATTTCAGGCTCCTCGTCTGTTTCCCAGAGGGATTTACTCTTCTAGCACAACTCTTGCTAGCGGTTACGGCTGAATGATTATAAAACTGGTGGCACGATCTGTGACCAATGATCCACCTGGCTAGCCACCACTCTCCTGCCGAGGTCTGGTGACAAACGTTTCATGTTCCGTCGGCGGGACGACAAGTGCCTTTTGGGAAAGCTCGCTACATTACTACTTATCTTTGCTCTGGCTTAGAGCTACACAAGCATAGAGATCAAGAGCAGGGCCATAATTTCCGGAAAAAATGGATTTCCACTTACTCTTCTTGCACAAATCTTTTGTCTCATTCACGCTCTCATCACATTCTACATACATGATAATAATAATAATTCATTTATTGCATAATTGAGTGTGCCACAGTAGACATGTACCATTTTATTTGTGCATAACTCAACAATTTTTTAATTTAGGTACTCTGTTGTTTTCTTTGTATCGTACTATTGTATTTTAGTTACTATTATTTATTACCTAATAATGTTGTTTACAGGCAAGCCAACTCTTGTGAACGAAACATCGAGATTCTCTATCCTAGAAGCAGTGAAGCATCCCATACTCACTGTGTCCAAAGCTTTCGCTACATTCAAGAAACCCTCTGACGCTCTATCGGGCGTGGTCTTAGCACCCACCCTTGAGACGAGACTCAGAGACATTGCTATTGCAACCAAGAACACACGGCTGAATAAAGGATTCTACAGAAACTTGCTTATGTATGGGCCGCCTGGTACCGGAAAAACTCTGTTCTCAAAGGTAAGACCTGTTTGAAACTTCAAAACAGTTCGCCGTGTCGGGGCTGTGAGGAAACAATATATTAATATAATAGAAAGTTTGGTGGCGCTTTGAGTTGATTGCCCGTACAGCTCTCCTCTGCAGACTTATACTTCCATTATCTGTTGCATTTCCCCATAATAATATGCCATAAAACATATCATTATGAATTTGACTAAAATAAACTAACCTCGCCGTGGCTTCATCAGTAAGATAAGATGCCTTTTTGTACGTACATCGAATGGAGCCGAGCTTAGCCTGCCTACTAATAAATCAGTATGTATACCTTATTGTAACTTTGTATCGATATTTCAACCAAAGAGAGTAGTTGTTTCGATCAAGTTAAGTATTTCCCCATTTAAGATAATGTTAGCATAGTTGATCAGGCAAGGTGCATCTGATTCATTTTGTTTTGTTCTACCTTAATACGAGGTTATTTATTGTAAATAATTTAAGAACTCTAGCTAGAGAAGCATTTACACAATCATAATTATCGTTACCCCTATCGACCCTAAATATTAATGTAGTATCGTCTGCAAGACAATATCACAAAGGTATCACATACACGGGAAGGCAGATCCTTAATGTAGACTAAAAACAAAAAAGGCCCTAAGGTCGATCCTTGTAGTACACCTTTGTAAGTGGATGTCCCCGAAGATCTGCTGCCGCAGAAGGAGAAGTTTGGCTTTTGGGAAAATTGGAGCAAGCTTCGTCGTTGACGCGTAACTCAGTCCTACTTCGGTATTAGGTACAAGGAATTTCTGCTGGCTGGCTAGGGTAGGGTTAGTTAAACCCACGGGGGACAATGCTCAATACACAGTAAGGAAATATTTGGATTTTTATTAGTTTTAGAAACAGCAAAGTCAGCAGTTTATTTTTAATTGGTGATAGCCAAGCGATTGACCAGCACCTCATGTAAAAATCATGTGACGATGTTGACGTGTATGGTTGTCTCTAAGAATTAATTCACTTAGAACTTGATGACTCCACAGGTAGTGATGCGAAAAAAGAACAATGAGTTCCCCATTCCTTGCCAGTACTAATAATGAAGGTAGAGACGAATCTTATCGGTACTACGGGAAGGCATTTTTTTTCCCCACAATCATTATTGTTGTTCTCGCGCTGAAGCGAGAGGCATCCTGCATTACAGCTGGATCTTTGAATTCGGTAATATGAACTCGGTGATTTCAGAAACTGGCGAAACACTCCGGCATGGACTACGCGATCTTAACTGGTGGCGACGTGGCGCCAATGGGCAAAAACGCCGTCGCAGCCATACACAAAGTATTCGACTGGGCCAGTACTAGCAGAAAGGGTATGATTATTAAATTGTATTGTTTTAAGACTCGATCAGTTATTTATTTAATTAAAATAAATTTATAAATATAATTCGATTATAAAGTATGATGAGATTGAAATAAAATAATTTGATAAAAATTAAATATGTATCACATATAAATTTAAGATTTGTTAGCTGTCGGTCTAAAAAGCAGTACGTCCATCTCGCATTTTGTCGTTCGTTTACTCCTCAGTTCGTCCATAATTGGATTTGTCCATTTCGAGGTTCGTCATAACGCAGTCCGTCCATTTCGAAATTCGTCATTACGCAGTTCGTCCATTTGGTGACAACATTACAAATTACAAACCAATTTTAACTTAATATCTGTATTACCAAAACGCTACGATATCGCAAACTATAGGTACAGGAGTACAGGGCCCCAGGGGAGGGGAGAGAAACGTTATTTTTTTGCACATTTTCAGTAAAAGCGTCAAAATACCGACATTATTATAAAAGATAATATGTAACATATAAATATATCCTTTCAAAACAGTTAACAGTTACATTACAATATAAGCGGTAGTATAATATAATAAAAGAAATGGACGTGTTGGACCATACATGTGTTTCACGAAATGCGAATCAAAATTCCATTTGGACGAGCTGCTTATTGGACCGACAGCTAACAAATCAAATTTAAATATGAAAATTGTGTATGTTCCTTATGGACTTGAAAACGGCTGGACCGATTGTGACGGGACCTTTACTGGCAGATAGATGATGATAAAAAAGTAACAGGCTACATTTTTAGAGTATTTTTGAAAATTTCCGTGTGATGATGGGAACTGCAGGCCTATTACCTAACTCTGTTTCATTTGGGTTTCAATTAAAATGCCTGCATTTCTGATTGAAACCGATTGAAACCCAAATGAAACAGAGTTAGGTAATAGGCCTGCTGGTGTTCCACTAGTCTAGAAAAAAAAATAGAGCCTGCTGCGTGCTAGCCTATGCTTAAAAATTACCTATAATAAGTTATTTCCTGTCTATACTTGCGAAATTGAACCTCAATCAGTTCTGTAAACAAACATTCACATTTGTATCATTAGTAGGATATATAATATGATGAACGACCATGCACAACCAACCTACCTGAGCCTCTATGCCAGTGTGATGTCATCGGTTTTTAAAGTAGAGTACTTCCTACACTCTGTTCTGCCATGTTTTAAATTGTTTTATTAATCTTACTATACCAACTAGAGAGATAGTACTTATACCAAGACAAAATATAAAATGCATTATTATAACATATTGTTGAAGTTGAATCTAATTTTAAGTGACCCAAATTGTTCTTATGAGACTGAAATGTAAACCACACCGGACCATGGTGTCACGCACAAATAATCTATTCAGCTTCTTGTCTAACAACCCATATGACTCATGTCTTCCAGAATAGAGTTAATAGGCACCTTCTGCCTATTCCTAACAAGCCCCATAGCTCAGTTGGTAGTAACTCTGCCTTCTGCGCTGTAGGCTGTGGGTTCGATTCCCACCCAGGACAAACATTTGTATGATGAATATAGATATAGTTTGTTCTGTGTTTGGGTGTTGTATCATATAGTACGTATGTATTTACAAAAAGTATTTAAGTATTCTATCCGTAATCTAGTTCCCATATTACAAGCTGCCTAGTTTGGGGCTAGATGGCGCTGTGTAAAGTTAATGTCCTGTAATATTTATTTATTATCTATTAATAAATTGCAGGCGTTCTATTATTCATCGACGAAGCAGACGCATTCCTACGCAAGCGTTCCTCGGAGAAGATCAGCGAGGACCTGCGAGCAGCGCTGAACGCGTTCCTGTACCGGACCTCTGACCAAAGCAGCCGCATAATGCTGGTGCTGGCTTCCAACACACCGCAGCAGTTTGACTCGGCCATCAACGACCGTCTGGACAAGATGATCGAGTTCGGACTGCCCGGGCTCGAGGAAAGGGAACGCTTGATCCGCCTGTACTTTGACACATTCGTTCTGCAGCCAGCTTCTGAAGGGAAGAGGTAATGCTTACAGTGTTACAAACGCTTCGTGACTCGTTGATTTGAGGATACCGACCCACATTGCAAAGCAAAAGTCACGTTTTTTGTATCCGGGTCCACTTTCATTGTTAAATCACTCGCGTGTCTGTCTGTCACACCCCATTTTCTAAAACTACCAGATGGAAAAAGAAATTAAATAAATATGGAATATTGGCCATCATTTATATTTAACAGGAAAACCAAAGGGAACTTCGTAGGTCTTAAAATGATGTGAAAATTGATAAATACTCTGTATACAAGCGCTTCCCTCGTACAATAAAAAAAAACAATGTAATGTTGTTGGTTTCGAACCACTTATGCAATCACGCTTGGCCTAGTATGTATAGTACCGGACTGACGTTCGAAGCGAGTCCAAACCGCTGCTGGCTGTCGTCTTTTTGCTTACCTACCATTTTTGTAACATTATTTATTGTATCTGTTTAATTTAACCGGGCAAGGCTCCTCTAGTGTAATGTATACTTACCTACACATAGTACGAAAGCCTCTCCACGCGAGACCGACTCGTCTTGATCGCTTTATTAATTAAATTAATATTATTTGTTGTTATAGCGAAGTAGAAAATCAGCCTGCTGAAAGACAGACGGACCGACGGACGGATAGCGGAGCCTTAGTAATAGGGACCTGTTGACACCCTTTGGGAAACTACCCTAACAAAATAGAGTTTGAAATTCGACTAACAAAATAAAAATAAATATAAAATTAGCTCTGTACTCTTCCATCCAAATCTCATACAAATATGCAAAGGGTAGTATTCTCTTCACGTATTATAATACTGACGGACAGAGCCTCCTACAAATTTGGAGGGTTTCGCCGTCATCACATTTGCATAAAACTGTATGTATGATTAACCGCCTCTGTGGTCTAGTGGTTCAACCCATCGATTTTAGATCCAGAGGTCCCAGGCTCGATCCCCATGGGGAGTACAATATACTGTGCTTGGTTTGGTTGGTCGTAGGACTGTATTTAAGTCCGCCTGGCTAGCTACCACCACCCTACCTAATTCTGTCGCCATAATAACTATTCCAAAAATTTTTGTGTTCCGGCTTAAGGTAAGATAGACAGTTCCTCAGTTTGGTGAGGATTCCAATCTCAACTTGTACCGTCGTACAATTAAAAACAAATTATGATTGTGATAACGTTTTGTAGGCGTCTGAGCGTAGAGCAGTTCGACTACGGCGCGCTTTGCAAGCGTCTGGCGGACCGTACCGCGGGCATGTCGGGGCGGGCGCTGTCCAAGCTGGGCGTCGCGTGGCAAGCCGCCGCCTACGCCTCCGACGACGGACGTCTCACCGAGCAGATGTGCATCGACATATGCGACGACGCCGTCTACGATCACAGGCAGAAGGTACACACATGATATACGTCTACGATCACAGGCAGAAGGTACACACATGCTATACGTCTACGATCACAGGCAGAAGGTACACACATGCTATACGTCTACGATCACAGGCAGAAGGTACACACATGCTATACGTCTACGATCATAGGCAGAAGGTTCACACACGTTATGTGTCTACAATCACAGGCAGAAGGTACACACATGCTATAAGTCTACGATCACAGGCAGAAGGTACACACATGCTATACGTCTACGATCATAGGCAGAAGGTTCACACACGTTATGTGTCTAAAATCTCAGGCAGAAGGTACACACATGCTATACGTCTACGATCACAGGCAGAAGGTTCACACACGTTATTTGTCTACAATCACAGGCAGAAGGTACACACATGCTATACGTCTACGATCTCAGGCAGAAGGTTCACACACATTATTTGTCTACAATCACAGGCAGAAGGTACACACATGCTATACGTCTACGATCACAGGAAGAAGGTTCACACACGTTATGTGTCTACAATCACAGGCAGAAGGTACACACATGCTATACGTCTACGATCACAGGCAGAAGGTTCACACACGTTATGTGTCTACAATCACAGGCAGAAGGTACACACATGCTATACGTCTACGATCACAGGCAGAAGGTTCACACACGTTATTTGTCTACAATCACAGGCAGAAGGTACACACATGCTATACGTCTACGATCTCAGGCAGAAGGTTCACACACGTTATTTGTCTACAACCACAGGCAGAAGGTACACACATGCTATACGTCTACGATCACAGGCAGAAGGTTCACACACGTTATGTGTCTACAATCACAGGCAGAAGGTACACACATGCTATACGTCTACGATCACAGGCAGAAGGTACACACATGCTATACGTCTACGATCACAGGCAGAAGGTTCACACACGTTATTTGTCTACAATCACAGGCAGAAGGTACACACATGCTATACGTCTACGATCACAGGCAGAAGGTTCACACACGTTATGTGTCTACAATCACAGGCAGAAGGTACACACATGCTATACGTCTACGATCACAGGCAGAAGGTACACACATGCTATACGTCTACGATCACAGGCAGAAGGTTCACACACGTTATTTGTCTACAATCACAGGCAGAAGGTACACACATGCTATACGTCTACGATCACAGGCAGAAGGTTCACACACGTTATGTGTCTACAATCACAGGCAGAAGGTACACACATGCTATACGTCTACGATCACAGGCAGAAGGTACACACATGCTATACGTCTACGATCACAGGCAGAAGGTACACACATGCTATACGTCTACGATCATAGGCAGAAGGTTCACACACGTTATTTGTCTACAATCACAGGCAGAAGGTACACACATGATATACGTTTACAATCACAGGCAGAAGGTACACACATGCTATACGTCTACGATCACAGGCAAAAGGTACACACATATATATAGACATGCTATACGTCAACGATCTACGGTATCGCGTATTGGGTCACCATACCGAGTAGATAAATAAACCGACCGAAGACATTCCTGAGAGATATTTGTTCTGGTTGTTGCGAAAAGCTTAAAAAAGGTTTTTGTTGCCCCTAAGAAGTGCAATAGACTTTGATCGATTGACTAATGATCACTCGCATTGTAGGTGGTTTGGGGATTGTAGCACAGGTGTTAAGTTCTCGCGTGGGTACGGTGCTGTTGCTTGAATTATCATACAATGTAGAATGTATGTACATAATAGATAGACTTACTTATCTAAACTTGTAACCAGGTCAGATGAATGCCAAGAGCTTCCGGGTCGTACAAAAAAAAAAACAATAGAAGAGCTACACAAAATGGACGCACGAGAGAGCGTCAAGTTCAAGCCAATCATTTCATAAGCATCTTCTCTCCGCCGTCTACAGCTATTGACTTATAAAATTATTTGTTTTAGATGGAATGGTTGTCCGAAGAGGAGAAATCCCGTAGTATGCTTCCATACCTCTTAGACTTGCCTCCGATCGGCTCGGAACCCGCAAAGGTCATTCCCATCACCGAGGCACCGACCGTCCAGAACGTTTCCAACAAACCGAAGCTTGCGTCCAAAAAGGTGCCAGCGAAAGAAATAGAAACGGAGAAGTGACCCGCGCCGCCAGCTGACCTCCAAGTACCATCTCGATCCTCGCCTTGTACAAACACCTGCAAATATGTCAACTGTGATACAGACAAATTCTTGTACAATCTTAAGGAGCCCAAACGAAAAAAGTTTGTCGGACTCACTGAATCGGATATGGAGATACTTCGTCAGCTCTTACTAAGGAATAAAATTAAGAATATCAACAGTAAGCTCGCCTGAAGTGGCGATATATTTGATGGATCGAGCAATGATATGGGGACGAATACACCCCTGTTATGTTATTTCTAAATCCAGATATGAAATCTAATACTATCTAACCTATAGCAGAAAAAAGGTCAAACGTCTGAAACATTCGAAACATCTCTTGTTCTTTCGGTCACAGGTAAGTTACTGTTGATGTACCTAGTTCTCATTGGTCCTCTGACATGATATTTGTATTTCATATCTGGTGATAGGAAAAAAAGCATACCAAGTTGCGCCTTTATTGCACATAAATCACCTCATAGGAGTAAAGTAATTGTAATAGTAGTTTTTTAACTGGATCAACTGCATATGTATAGGCTGCAAATCCTCGCCGGGCGCTTATGTGACAACGCAATGCAAGCAATGTACCTGATAGGATTTTAAAACGCAATGCAAGCAATGTACCTGATGGGATTTTAAAACAAATTGCAAGCAATGTACCTGATTGGATTTTCCATCGGCGAAAGCTCAAGGAACCATCCGACTTTTCTTAAATGTTAGAGTTTTTGATTGGCCTCTGCCTATTTACTGAAAATGTTCAGGGTGATGTTTTGCAAACACGACATTATCCATTCTAAGATTCACCTTGCTACTCGTACCTACCGCAGTTGACATAACTGCATCGAAACTGCCATCTTGCGCTGTAGCTAACGGTTTGTAAGTTGATATTGTATTTGCAGCTAATTGAGCGTAGTCGGTCTAAGTAAGTAAGTCTACCCCTTTATACTTACAGGGGTATGAAATAACCTTTCAAAAAGTTATGTTGCAGTATGACCACGAGGACATGAATATCCTATCCTGTATAAACTGATATGACTAATAAGTATGGCCACAAGGAAACAGCCCCTTACAGCTAGTAGTCAGCGACGTATCTCGAATCTAACTTGTTTGTACTCATTTTATTTTTGTATCATCTGATTTTGTTTGATTTAATTTTATTCCTTAGACGAGCTTTGCTTATTATTTTCGTGTTTATTTTAAAGTAACAAAACTCATCTTTGGAGTATTGGATGGCTCAATTATTTTTGCGTACGTTAGTACGATCTATTTTAAGGTTGACGTTTCTATACCGTTTTCCAGTCGTCGGTGCCTTGTATCATTACATTCATGTAATTTATCACTAACGAAATACTACACACAATAAGCGTGGCAACTGAATATGTTTTAGGACTAAAATTAGGAACTTGATATGGGTGTGAGTTACTATTACTATTAGCCTTTGCCTCCCAGTTCTCATTTCCTTGATGACATAAGTTTTGGATCGTAGTAAGCCGGTACTACTTTTATCAGCAAAATAGTAAAAAAACTGGAAAGCGCATTTTAAACTGCCAAAAGAGAGCATTTATATTATTAACACGTTTACTGCGAACCTTTTTCACAACTACACATTTATTTTTATGTGTAGTAAATTCAGAAAAGTCTTGACTAGCGTCTGCCCAAAAGAGAATGGTATTAGATTTGGGGGCACTCTGTCTCTAATTATGTTCGTGTTCCTAAATTTCTCTACGGACCTTATTGTAGCTTCCGAATCAGACAAACAACATACCTTACGCCCGAAATGCTAATGTATCTTTCGATTGTTTGCTGGTTTGATTGTTAGGAGCTTCAATGGTACTTTTCTTTGCCAAATATGCTATGCAAAACAGTTTTAAAATAACATTATAAAATAGGACTTGACTCCAGTACTTTTTAGATTTTTAAACCAGCTGACAGATCGTAGATATTAATATTTAATATTGCAGGACGTTAATTTCACACAGCTCCATCTGGCCCCAAACTAAGCATAGCTTGATACGTATGTAGATATACCAGCCTGAAAATGTGCGCCTCAACATCCAAAGGCAAAGCATATTTATATGCATTGCTTCTAAATACCTTTGCTTATGAGCGTATCCGCTGTGGAGGGGCGTCTATTTTTAGACTGGTACATAAATACTATTGATATCTGTCAGCTGTTTAAAATATAGTAAAGCTATTGTGCAAAGAAATCGTACCGAATAGTGTTTACCCTAGAAAGCACTTAGGAGCTAGGTTATGATTAATGTTACATACAAAAGTATATTACTCAAGTGAACCAAAGTAGGTACCTATTTCCTCTATGAAAATATTGTGTTTTTATGCTCTATTATCATTAGCTTCCTAGAATGCTATACTTTTAGTTATTATCTATGGTATGGGTGGTAAGAATATATTTGAAGTGTTATGAAAAGGTTAAAGCATGGTTTTTTTGTAAAGTTGTTATCGTGTCTTGCTTTTGTAAAACGACACAAATACATGTTAATCGGTAGGTCCTAGGTAATGTGTAAAATTTATTAGTCTGTTACACTGCAGTTTTAGGTAATTGATGAATGAACCCTGTTAGTTATTAATGTTAGTAACTGGAACAGGACCAAATTATTGCGTCTTTACAAAGCGAAAACGCGACAAAAGCGGCCAAACGTTGTTTACGAAATTACATATATATAGGCTAGATTACATTTATTAGTACATCATCAACTTAAATACTATCTTTATTACTGCTTAACTTGCTCTTTAACTACCTGATGAAATCATCACTTAGCTGTCTACGGGTTATATCGGCTATATCAGACTACGCGGAACGCGTGATCGCATTTAAGTAAAACTTACCTTGCTTGTCATAACAAAATAAGTTTAGTTTAGGTACTTATACATTCAATAAATCTGTGGGTGCTATGTACACCACCTGGTGCAGAATAAGTTATTCTCAATCAGAAAATGAACGGGGAGGAAACACATTTTTTTAAATTACGATTTCTGAGCTATCGATCCCTCGCACGAAATGCAATCAACTTGGTCCTGTCTCAGATTCAATTAGGTATTTTAATGCAATAAAAATATTTGTTAAAAAGATTCGTTTTTTATTTACTTACGAATAAAAATTTGCATCGCCATCCTTAGAAGCTTTTATCTTCGCTGTCATCCAACGGTTGCCTGGAAGAGATCGCTTCGATAAAGCAGCCCATTGTTTTATTAGTGCTTGTATCTTTGATAAGTTTATTTTATATTTTGTAAGTGGTCGACACAATAGAGATTGAATTGATAAGTTTGAGGTGGTCAATAGCGACATCATCGGCGTGATTTAAAAAAAACATACTCGGCTACTTGTTACATTTTTAACCAACTTCAAAAAGAAGAGGAGGTTTTCAATTCGTCTGAAATAATGTTAGTATTTTTGTGTAGGTACTTGGTAATCTATGTATTTGCTATGTGGCTACTAAGTGCAGAATCTTATGTATTTCAGCTATATACAGCCCTACTATTTAATCCAACTAGTA
This sequence comes from Venusia cambrica, assembly GCA_951394065.1. Taxonomy (NCBI): domain Eukaryota; kingdom Metazoa; phylum Arthropoda; class Insecta; order Lepidoptera; family Geometridae; genus Venusia; species Venusia cambrica. The sequence continues at coordinate 16,595,176 of OX596034.1, forward strand.
GGAAAAACTATACCCCAACATACCTAAAGGACAACTAATATGTTCTACCTATTTTTTTAATTAATTAATTTTTCGGTGATTTTTGGTTCAGTCCAATGTTTGGTTTGGCAGACTTGACACTAGATATAGATAGTGTTAGGCCGTGACAGCAAGCAAAAGAAATCAAACAACAAATGTTACATCGATAAATGTTTTTCTTATTTGTATATTAATTAAATCCTGATTTAATTTGCAAGCAAGTGTTTTTATAAAAACCAACATTTTCGTTTCACTTTGCATTAGAAAACACTACACTAGTGTTTCAACTGTGATGAGATAGTGATGATTTTCATTGGAAAAACAAGCGAGATAGTAATGTTAAATGTGGCCAGCGAAACGAGCTGCGAAAATATGCTGCTTTAGAGCATGTGTGGATATTTTATGTTAAAATTACTTACACAATTTTCCCTCATACGGTATAAAAGGGCGAGTTTTTTCAGGGCTACACAGGGATAAAAAAGCCTGCTCAACATAAGAAAAAAAACTAATCTGCGTCGTATAATCTCGCATTGTTTATTCAAACAAAACCTAACCTTACTTATTGAATGGCGTTTGTTCTGCCCTGCAATACAGTTTGGTCGCTGAGCGAGTAACTTTGAGGCTTAAAAAAAAGAGGCTTTACTTATGCGAAATACATAATAAATGTATCATGAAAACTGTGTCTAAAGTTGTTGAAAATCCTTCAAATTTGAATATATAATTTTTTTTTTCTTCAAAATCAACCCTGTCACTTTTAACATCGCTTTACGATAACTCTTTTTTAATTTCAGACTTTACCTAAGTAGCCCTGAAAAGAAAAACAAATTTCCGAGATATACTATACCTAACCTACCAGACTAAAAATATAACAAAAAAGGTACCGCTCCAGCCAATCCTAGAACAAGTAACATTATTCGGTTTTCATCGAAACGTATTGTATCTTAAGACCGCAGCAGTAGGTATAATTAGAAATATATGCAACATAATGTAGGAATGACGGATTTTTTACCATCATTCCGTAAAAGTAGGACTTAGATTCATATTTAAATTCAAATTATGCACCTAGAGATAATGTGAAATAAACCTCAACATTTCTAGGGAATCTATAAGTGAACATGAAATAACAATAAATAAATAGAGCGCGTTAATTCCATAATATACCATTGCATAGCTTAAATAAGAATAACAGTGGAACAACAAGGTAGTCCTATTGACGAAATCGTCATGTTCGATTTAATATTACCGCTCGCTATGGTATTGGCGCCTAGATATACCTAATACTATAGTATAGTATTGCATATAAGTATACATACAAGTTTTAGAAACTAGAAATCCAATATCGCCAGGATATAAATAGATAACATATTGGCATATTGTATCATAACAATATTTAATACACAGCCAGAAAAGGCAGTAATTTGCACCAATTCAGAGCATTATCAATTTGTTCAACACAAAGTTCTTTATCTCACACAAATAATCTAATCTTTAAAATACATGCACTGATATTAAGAACATGGCTGACTGGGTTGTTAAATCTACCAGAGGTTGAGAGGAGGTATAATATTTATTGCCAAGTTGGTATCCATGAATATACTTGGTAGCTCATTTAAGAGCCATATCATCTGTTACATGTATCTGTTGACCTATATATAATTATTGATTGTAGCTTTACAATAAATAAATATAATCTCAAGATGACTAAAACAATTTAATTACATGTTGGATAAGACTATTTTGTTCTACCAAAACCTTGTTTGATAGGAAATGCATCTATTGATATCCACCTCATTTATAATGCACCTAAATTGATATGCACATAATTATATACAGTTTTATACAAACATGTTATATTAGAAAATAATATTACATGGTCTTCGCACAGCTCAATTGATTAACATTGTTCATTTAACAAAAAACAAATATAATAAGATAGATTTATTATATTTTTTTTCAAATCTGAAATGAATTGTATACCATGGAAACCACCTTTTTGGTCTATTGGTTCATCCACCAGTATCAGGCCCAGAGGTCCCGGGTTCAATCCCAAGGTAGTTCAAATTAGTACCCCCCCCCCTGGTTTTGGACTTTGTTTAAGTCCACCTGGCTAGCTACCAAATTCTTACCCAAACCTGTTGCTATATCAATGATTCTAAAATTGCTGTGTTTCGGCATTTGGTAAGACAGCCAGTGCCTCAGTCCATAAGGTACGCTTCTGCCTTATCAACTTATTAACTTGAAAGAAGGTGAGATGTCGGCCAAGTGCCGTCGTAAATAAAAAAAAACCGGATAGTTCCATCAAGTGAGTGTTCCTAAGTAACTGAGCAAGTGAATGTTCCTTAGTTACTTTTACTACCAAAACAACAAGAAGTTTGAGTTGGTACTTCATCATCGACAATGAGCACTTGAGATGTTCTAGTAACATTGGTCTGGACATTAGTGTTGCTTCTTTCAGCCATCTGTTTTGTCAGCTCAAGGAAAATCTCTTCCACACCTTGATTCATCTTGGCAGACGTGTAGAAATGTTTTGCTCCCACCATGGATGCATAACTAAAAAAGATTGTTATTTGAATTCAGATATGCATTTACAATTTTTTGAGTAAATAACTAAGCTGTGTCACACAACACTGATATAAAATTCGATATTGAAAAGCATTAACTTCATCCAGTACTGTACAAGGCAGATGCAATCAAAGCGGCAGATCGGCTATGACTTTGTCAGAGAAAATGGGCAGCACAAATTTCTGTTGTTTACTTTCAACAAATGGAATCCAACATAATAAGGGTCTTGCCTTGAACAAGTGAACCCATGATAACATGATTGATGTTTACAAATTTTCATCAGTTTACCATTAATTTCTATTAAGAAAAATAGGATTTCTAAGACATATAATCATCACTTGAATATATTCTTAATATATCTAGAGCTATCATTTAGTATCCTCATCCCCCCATTATGTATGTAAATGGACTGTTTCCCAAGCAGGGTTAAATTTCAGTCAAAACACTACATTACATGGAGACATGTTGTGCTGACCCTAGTGTCTACACTATGTCTACACTAGGTGTATGATAAAGGGAAAGGAGACAATGATCAAGACCTATCAAGAAGAATTTCTACATTAAAAACGTTAAAGCGAAGTCAGCGTAAAAGTGCAGCCTGTGACCAATTAATTAACATGAGTGATGAAAGCCATGTACGGATAAAAGTGTTGAATACCAGTGTGGAGGGATATAGGGGTACACTCAACGTCAGTTTCTTCTTGGGCCTACCAAAGAAGGGGCGGTTTGTGTGATGGATTATATGGGCAAGAAAGGTGTAAGTGATGTGATGACATCTGCTAAAAGATGATGAAGGAAGATAATATTGTTAATTATGACAATAATGTTGTGCTAGCCCCACCTAGAGTCTTTTTATTTACATTAGATACATATGCATGTGTTGTGAATAGCTTCGAATGTTCTTAAGATAGGACACAGTTTTTAAAAGTAATGTAAAATTACCTTTCAGCTTCTTCAAGGGGCACATTTCTCTCATGTTCCAGGTCTATTTTGTTACCAGCTATGATCAGAATAATGTCCGATCCCAACATTTTTTTAAGCTCCTTCACCCAGTTCTTAACCTGGTAGAAATAAACAATGATATTATGGAATGCAGACAGGCTTTGTCATATCATAATATGGAGTAGTGAAATGTGAAAATTTGTTTAGCTGTATGTAATGCAAAAACAACATAACTGATAGCTTGTTGGACAGATATTGTTTTAGACCAAGATAACACAGGCTACTTTTAGTGCTGGTACCATGAAAGTAAAGTGCAGAAGTTTGTTGAAATGTATATTATCATAAGCATAACACATCAGTAGAATAGCACTAATTGTTTACCTTTACAAAAGAATCGTCGTCTGTGATATCATAGACTAAAATTGCTCCATTTGAATTCCTGTAGTAGATAGGTCCAAGTGCATGAAACTTCTCTTGACCAGCAGTGTCCCAAATGGATAGGTTAACTCTCTTTCCGTTTATGTTTAATCTCTTGTTCAAAAATGTAGCCTGAAGACATAAATAAATTATTTATACCTTACTTATCACTTTGCTATATTTAATATTAGTAGGCAGAGAAGACAAAGAAAAACATGTTTTTAATTCAATTTGATAACTGAATGGATTATGTGTCTTTGATAATCACGTCCCTCTGGCAGCCTGATCTGTGTTTCGAGCAATTTTGGTATTGTATCCAAATAAGGACCAAATTCATAAAATTATCGTATATCATTTCAACCTTAAGCTTACCTGCAGAGTCGTTAGATGTTTCTCGTTGAATTTGTCTTCGATGTATCGCAGTAACAGCGATGTTTTTCCAACGCACCCTTCGCCTAGCAAAACCACTTTAAAATTCTGTGATCCACCCGCTGCCATTGTTCCGGAAATATCGTTTGGACCTTGATGGATTAGTTATATTACCTATGTCCACTTCGATAATTAAATATGTGGTCGTCCTTCACAGCTACGTTTTTCCAACAGAGCAGTATAATTAAAAAATCCAAATACAGAAATTATGCGTAGCGTATCACTTATCGGACGGACCGAGGGTCGAGATTATTGTTTAGTAAAAGCTATTTTCGCTGTACACTTCTTTGAAACTTCCGATCGGAAAAGATTTCTCGAATCGAATCGAAGTCAACAATCTGAAAAACAAACAGAGAGAGTCAAAGAGAATACAATTCAATAATTAATAGGATTAGTGAGGTGAGAGTGAGTAACCGTCGTGTCGCGTCGCGTCGTCGTCGTCGTCGCCCGTCATTGGTCGGTGCCTAGCTAACTATACCTACAGTCCATCAAATCTAAGAAGTACATTTTGACGTTTCGCATTTCTTATTATGCTATAACTTTGTTAAAACGTAAATTATATTCATTTAACATTCCTGTACATTAATCTATATTTGAATCTCGTAAAACTAGTTAAAAACACAAGCAATCAGTAAAATTGTAAATGAGGTTCACGTTTATACAATTTTATGTCATAAAGTTGTTTACAGTAGTCCTGCGACAGTTTAAAATTCTTGAGTTTCCAAATAATCGGTAAAAATATTGAAATAATTGAATTAATCGAACCGACTTCTAGGCGGAAACTCAGTGAGATAGTTTTGTGTAGTGCGCGAGTGACCAAAATTTAATTCAGTAGTTCTTCGAATTACTTGTCATGAATAAATATAGGTACCTAAATAAATAAAAAATATATAATTATATTCTAGTAGTTCGGCCCGAACTGAGATCTCGTGATGTCTGGTTTGTAACGGAGATTCATTCTAAAATAGAACGTAACTAACAAACGATAAAAGTGTGCTTTGAATATACCTTTCTCACTTTACTTAAGCACTTTTTCTCGAACTCTCTTTATTCACCTGAGTGTTCGAGGTTCTCTTGTTGCTAACGTAATGTAATATCCTTTCTAACATAAAACAAAGGTTGATGTCGTTTTTAAAAGGGAAAAATTGTATCTCTTTTTATTTTATATCTAAAAAACTACCCGACTTTGCAAAAATCTCCCGCCACAATCAAAATATATTTACGTTTTCTTTATTCAGTTAAAATTTCATGAAAATCGGATAATCTGTTCGAGTGTTATGCCGTCAAAACATTGCCACATACATACACACATACAGTGCCTGATTTCCCAATTGTCTTTGTCATGGCATAGCATTTGTCTTTCGAAATCAATCGCTTTTACCGATATTTTTTTTGTCTCATAAGCTTGACACTTTCAATACGTCACTTGTCACTGGCAGAAACGGTGAAATGGTTGCAAGCCAAAATAAAGAAGTGGAAGTTGAAGTTCACTCCGTAGGCACAAGTAGGTACAATCATGGACGAAGGAAATACAATAGACAGCTAATCCCATAGAACATTTAGTAGATCAAAAAATGATCAAAATCCGGTATTATTTCTAGATGGCGCTGTCTCGTAGCCTGGGAGCATTCTAATCAACATCTAAAACTAATATATTTTCAATTATTTGTATGGTAAAATTCTTCGATTGATATCTATTTTTTTTTAGAATAGTAAAAATTGTTCACAGTGTAGTTTTATCAATTTTGTTTCACAGCGGTATTACACCACATTTTACGAGCCTGCTAATAGATGGCGTGTAACTAAACTCTAAATAAACGTACGTAAAATGCGATGTAACGCATCGTTGTTTAACTAGATGGCGCTTATCATCAAAGTAAGTATTATTTTTATTTCAGACAGGTACCTGCAGACTATAGGAATGTTGAAAACTCCGGTATTTACTTTTCTAGTTTATGTCATCAAAGTAAGCAGGTTAAATCGTTAAAATATGTACCTACCAGAAAATTGAATATTGAAATACAGAGAAAGACTAGAGAATACAGAGTTGACTGCTGATAGGAGTGACTGGAAGAGGAGAATATGTTGTGCCAACCCCATCTAGAGTAGGATACGGACAGGAGAATAATGATGATGCCTATAGAAAAAGAAAAACAACAATTGATTGAATCAAAAAATAAATTTATTTATGAGAACGATTTCATATATATATATATATATATATATATATATATATATAGTTCATATATATATACATATATATATGAACTATTGACAAGCCTCATAGCTCAGTTGGTAGTAACTCTGCCTTCGGCGCTGTAGGCTGTGGGTTCGATTCCCACCCAGGACAAACATTTGTGTGATGAATATAGATGTTTGTTCTGTGTTTGGGTGTTGTATCATATAGTACGTATGTATTTACAAAAAGTATTTAATTATTTATCCGTAATCTAGTTCCCATATTACAAGCTATGCTTAGTTTGGGGCTAGATGGCGCTGTGTAAAATTAATGTCCTGTAATATTTATATCTTTCGTCACAGAATAATAAATAGTACTAGCGTACAGAAGGATCACTCTCTAACCTAATTACGTTTTAAAAACTAAAAAGAAAGAAAACCGACTTTGATGAAGAATATGATTCAATTTCGTTAACCTGGATGGCGTATTTTTTCCAATTATTTTGATGACAGATGGACGGGCAGACAGACAGACGCGTGACCCTATATGGGGTCCGTTTTCTCCTTACTTTTGAGATATACACCCAAATCGCTTCAAGTGTGCCTATAATATTTGAAGAGTTCCCTCCATTTTTTCAGGATCCCATCATCAGATCCTGACCGATAAAGAAAAAGTCCCCCTGACAGGGGTCTTTTTCTTTATTTTTGAGGTAATACAGCCTAAAATACCCTTATCGCTTTAAGAGTGCCTACAATATTTGAAGAGTTCCCTCGATTTATCTAGGATCTGATCATCAGATCCTGACCTGATGACAATGGGAACACCCATGACAATGGGAAGACCCTTTAAAAAAAATATCTAAATCGGTCCGGCCGTCTTTGAGTAATCAGGGAACAAACATTAAAAAAAAAACGTTCCGACGATTTGAGAACGTCCTCCTTTTTTTAAAGGAGGTTAAAAGCCATGTTTCGGTACAAAAATGTACTTACTGTTAAGACTTGCACGCGAAATTGAATCTTATTGTGTGGCTTTAGCGTTCATAATCCGTTTGTCTCTGCTGACTTGGAAACGGTTTCGCGGTCAGAGCATTTGCCGATATTAATATAGGTAAAATTTATGTTAAAATAAATCAATAATGTTAACTATGTATATAACATCAATACCTACCTTTAACCCTTAACTACCTACCCGCGGTCTCACAGACACTCGTGAACATATTTTTGTGAAAATCTAAGTGTACGCGCCATTTTACATTTCGTGCGTCCTTGTACCTTCTCCCCGCACACCGCAGTACCGTGCCTGGGCTCGTCGAGGTCACACGTGCGTTCGTTTGTCGGTGGTGAGTAAAACATTTTTGTCAGCGGTCTAAATGACCGCAGGTAGGTAGTTACGGGAGTTTTTTTCACCAAATACTTTTATTTGTTTTAGTGTAAAATGGCATCTAATGAAGAAGTTATTGCGCGCTGGTTAGAGGATGATCTTCCAGAAGATGATTTCCCCAACGGAGACCATAGTGATGTGGAAAGTGATTTGGAGAAGATTTTGTCTTAGAATAGTTTCACGAATCCTGTTCTGAAATAGATGGTGAAGAAGATTTAGTGCTGTCGGAAGAAGGTAACTTGTTGAGGCCCCAAAGTACGCCTCGTCGGACACGCAGATGGCCGCTGGCCATATTCTACAGGTTGCTTGACATTGCAGCATCGAACTCTTATGTCGTAAGTTTGTCCACCCTACCAGAAAAGACTGAGAGCAGATTCTGTTTCATGAAGAAACTGGCTGGACAGCTCACGAGGCCACATATGGAACGAAGACAACTCAACATGTCGATTCCGCGAGATATCAAGATGTCTCTTAGTCGGGTGCTTCATCTAAATGATGGAACGCCTCTGGCTGCTGCAGGGAGTAGTGCTGATGAAGATAGGTTGTAAATTCGAAAGACCTGCTCTACTTGTGACCCCAAAAAGAAACGTAAGACCCAATACTTGTGTTTGCAATGCAAAAAACCAATTTGCCTTGGGTGCTCCAAAATGGTGTGCATAAACTGCCGCGAAAAACTGTAAGTTGGTGACTTGCAATTTTGGTGAAATAAGTATTTTTTGATTGATATTTTTATTTAGATGTAAGAGTTGATTATTGAACTAAGCTCAATTAGTAAGGAAAAGTTCCTAAATTATGTTCCTTGGATCATTGATCCCATTTTCTAGATATATTATTTTTTTTCGGTGTTTTCTGACTCTCTGAGAAGATTTTGAATTATGTGGTAAACAATGTTGATTTTTTATGTTTCAATAATTTTAATAAATGTTAAAAACTACTACAATTAGAAGTTTTAATTCAATTTAACCCCAAAAGTCATAGTTTTTCTTTGCGACAGCATTATATTGCAAGAGTCTCAGAGACCGCGGGTAGGTAGTTACGTGACAAAAATAGGGGGTAGGTAGTAGAGGGTTAATAAGTAAGTGTCGTGAAAACACTTTAACATACATAGGTACCTACTAAGTACAGATTTTTTATTGACAATACATGTATGTCTGTACCTACTTATAGCTTCTTACCAATTATAGAATTTTATCGCTGTCTAGATAACTACAAACATACGCAACTATTACTGGGTAGGTAGAGAATTGAGTAGGTGCGTCACAGTATCATGTACCTAAACGAATTATTTATGTTTCGAAGTCATAATAATTGATTGATCCAAAAATCACAAAAATTAGGTACGCATGGTAGGTAGTGACGCTGTTAGCGTGTGACCAGAGACGAGAGCCGAGTTGCAACCTACTGCCGCTATCTAACCTAAACTTCACAGTGACACCCCCTGCGATCGTTTCGGGCCCTATAAGCCCACAGCTGAAGCATTTTCTCGGAAGGCTCGCTTCATTGTAGACCTCACTTTGTTCCATCACCAATAGTTTTCGCTGCGCATGTGATGCGGTAGGTATCAACTCTGGGCATCACTATGCACTATGTATAGGTAGGGTAGGTACCTACCTAACTAACCCTTTTTTACTTCACCATTATGTATAGGGGTATAGGTTAAGTACTTACCTACATAATGGTGACAAGGAAGGCAACCAGGCTTTGTTTTCTCAATAAACCTTATTTTGAAGAAAATCTACAATTTACTATCTAATCCAAATATACAGTACAGGACACAAAAAATCGTATGTAGATCGGCGGTGGTGGTGGTGGCGGCGGCGGTGGCGGGGCGGGAGGGTTGACCGCCTGTGTGCAGTTTTACGGTACCCAGTTTTATTTTGCACTTTGCAGTTGCACGCGACGAAGACGACGACGAGACAATTCGAGTCTTAAGAGCGGCAACGCCACCGCCGCTGCCGTGCGTAGGTTTTTGCACATGCTGGCAACCTCGCAGCAAAGAAATAACATTTGTGCTAGTCAGAAAAAGCGCCATCTCTCTGTATATTTTCGTACGAAGAAAGGAGTGGGCTAGATTGAGGTTTAGAAAAAATATGATTCAATTATTATTACTTCGTTTGGGAACACGTAGCGACATCTCACGTCATAGAAAGTATTTATTTATCGTGCCACGCTCGATAGTAGGAAGATTGTCAGTCTATTGTATTTCCTTCGTCCATGGTACAATTCAACTCTGGTACGCTAAAGATCTATGCAAAATTTGAAATTTTCGAACGGCGATTGTCATTTCGTTGGCGTAGGTGAAGAATTAGATAATTGACAAAACCAAAATCGAGAGAAAACGTCGATTTAATGTTTTATTCGACAAAAACTACGATGAGTTTTTTTATAGCACAAAAATTACAGTCGGTGTTTCGATATGTTGTTTAAAATTTCTATAGATAAGTGCAGTTACCTTATTGTTCCTTTTCCTAAATAAATTAAGTTTATCAAAGATGATGTTCCCAGGTCCGAATAAGAAAATAAGAGAATATTCTTATAAAAATGAAACGCAGTGATCTACGACTGATGGTAGGCATCATCACAGGACACTGCGACCTGCATACACCTGTTCAAAACTGGAGTGACGGACAGCCCTCTCTGCCGGGGCTGCTTACAGGAGGAGGAAACAATGGAGCATGTGACCCTTTACTGCTCGGCTACAGAATCAACAAGGGAGAAGACGGGCCTTAGGGAAATACTTGGCCCGGCTTGGAGCAAGCATCATCCCCCACAATACCAGTGTCATTTTCACTGTCACTGTTGCAGTCTTAGGCACTAAATAAGTGTCACCAACAACCCAAAGTCCTGCTCCGATATTTTGAGGAGCTGGGCTGGCTGGGGTAGGGTTAGTTAAAACTATTGGGCTACTGGATCGGATAACCTCCTCGTGGTGTACCCTGGGTGCAGTCGATCACTTCCCACTTGTGGGGACTTATCGACGGCAGCGAATAATCCAACACGAGGGTGTCCTCCGCGTGTCCCTATGAAGTTAGCATAGGGCACAGTAGATGGACAGGCGGTCTTCCGCGGGGCGGGGAGTCCCAGTGAGGGACTCAGCGGACCTTCGGGTCGTGGGATGGCCGGCCTTCAAGGCTGGTGCCGCGGCAGGGAGGGTCAATTCGGCCACCCTGCCGGGCACTGATGGTTTAGATGGGGGCCTAGGGGGCCGGGAACATAGGGGCGTTCAACCGGCCTCCATTGCACAGACCCTCATCCCCGTCGAAAGGCGGGAACGGCCTGGCGACCCAGCTGTTCCCACCATCCCCCCTAGCCACACTGGGGTGGCCTTTGGGGCCCCAGTAAGGGGGCAATCGCTGGTGGTGTTGTGGCGGTAACGCACGAACAATGCACAAAACACCTCACAGCGGGACGTCAGTGCAGGGCTTGGTCACCCCCACTCAGAATAAGAATGGTTGGTTGATGGTAGATAGGCTTTCTTATCATGCCTACATGCATTCTCTTCCGGTATATTTTTTTTCTTACATAAATTGATAAATTGAGGTACTTTTTCTTATCCTCCACTATTGGAGTTGTTGCTTGTAAGCTTTCTCCAACCTAATTTAAAATATAGTTTCTGCCATTGATGGCCTGCTTCTAGTCTGCCTACTTTTCTTGGTACTTTGTGTGTCTAGGGATAAGTACGACCCTTCGTAATCGTTCCTGATCTATCGATAACTCAACTGTTCCAGACCAGTACCAGGCAGAATCGTGCCCATGACAATGGCGGCAATGCCACGCTGAATAGCTATGCTTATTCGCTGCTTAAATAAGAGCCAGCCCTTAGGTCGAGTGTCGCCTCAATCGCTGCTCAAGACTTTTTAAACCCCGGTGTGCACCGGCTTACCACGGATCCAAGGTCTCGAACCCAAAAGGGTTAAATAAGTAATAACGGTCGAGACCACTATATTTGCACCTTTGGTAATCCTCGGGCGAATCAACCTCCACACCAGCCCTAACTGATGTACCAGGCAGTTGAGATAGCCACTATATTTGCACCTTTGGTAATCCTCGGGCGAATCAACTTCCACACCAGCCCTAACTGATGTCCCAGGCAATTGAGATAGCGCAAGGGCTACGACGCAGGTAGCGTCCCACACCAAAGGCCTACCCATTTACACAAAACAGAGCAGTTGGACCACTGCCCCGTAACGGTGTCAACGTCCCCGGTGGTATAAATTTTCCCTTCCTCATCGGTACTGTTCCAGATGACACTAGATCATTCCCCAACGGACAATAGATATACCGTCAGACGCTTACCACCAACACGTCTCAGACTATTCTGCGTAAACGGCTGTAACACTGCCAATGATAAAAGATCGACGAAGTTTTCGAAGCTCGAAAAATAAAATAAAAGGGGTTACCCATACAAGAAACGTTTTTATAAATTGTTATTATAGCTTAAGACCTATAAACGGTAATATCTTTCTTTTTAAAACTTGGTGTGAATGTAGTGCTTACGTTGAAGGTATACCAATAAATAAAAAAAAAATAGCCGAGCGTGTTTAGGACCCGCACTAAAGCTTTAGAACTAACTACAAAAAAAACTTCATTTTTTGGCTGAAAATGTGGGTCAAAAACTTCCTTCATTGTCAATAGTGAAAGAAGGATATAGGGACGGCCTAAATGACGTAGCGAGAAATGGACGTAGCTGGAAAAGGAAGGATAAGTCCTGAATGACTGACTGATTCAACTAGATACAACATACAGCCTAAACCTTTTTTCCTATAGTCTTTAAGCTTGGAGGGCATGTTTTTTTGTGTCTAGACGCCAGCTAGCAAAATAATTTAAAGAATTGGTACACCAAGGGTTTCAAAATGGAGTTCTAAGTTCGGAGTGAAAGTTATCAAATCTTTGAGACCACACAATCATGATAAGCACTTGAAAATGAGTACGTAGATTGCCCATATGAAATTAGCAATGCTATTTTTTATTTCTAAGTCTTTAGGTTTTCAATAATGAACTGTATGCATATGTATGCAGGTTGAAATTTTCAGACCTGACTAGTAGTAAACATAAAAAATGGGAGTTCCCATAGAAGAAGCGTTTTTATAAAAGTCGATGGAAAACACAAAAGACATGTACCAAACTTGAGAAAAGTGCTTGAAATTACTAAAAAAACACGAATAAAGGCCGTTGGTAGTTTTCACAGTTGATTAATTCATACCATACTAAGAATTTTGGAAATAAATTAGCTATTAGTATTATTTAATTTTAACAACATGCTTACTCAAAATTGAACAAAGTGAAGGTACTAAATGATAAAAGCACATGTTCATTTTTAACACCACACATTTTACCTTATCCCAACTATTGCGTCGAGAAAGAAGAGAACAACTGACTTAATGCAGTTTACTCAATAACAAATCCGCGTTTTGATAGATTTTTGTCAGTTGTTCTTTTCCACCTCATTAAATTTTGTGCCATTATCTAAGTATGCATTTCTGCTTTTTTGTAATAAATGTATTATATTCTGTGATGGGTAGAGATATCAGACCGTGAGTCAGATCAAACGATGCAGCCTATTTTATATTCTATGAAATCGCAATAAAGTCGATTTCGCCAAAAATGTTAGTAATCTGATTACTCACCTACGCCGACGATTAGTTTTATCGAAATTGCAAATTTTGCCATTTTTGACAAATTTCAACTTTTCTACTAATAATACCATGAAAGTAGTACAATTTGTGTACTAAATTTGTCTGTAATGTAGTTACATGTCAGTACCTACATCAATATTATCCAAGTTCCTCTAAGTCTCATAAACTTTGTGATCCGATTTTGACAATCCAAAACAACTTTAAATATACCGATTATTAAGGTTAGAAACCGGTTAAGAAACGACCAACCCACAAGGCGAAGCCGACGCGGATGCCAACGTCTGCGGCGATTACGGTGACAGTGTCATCCTCGCTTCAGTTATAGCGGCCGCTAAGGCTCGCATCAGATTGGCTGAGCTTGGAATCGACAACGTTCGTTCCAGGAAGGCCATCACTGGAGGACTGATTTTGGAGGTGTCAGGACCCGACTGCACCTCCAAAGCATGCGCGCTGGCCGAATGCATGCGCGTGGCCTTCGCGAATTAGGGGGTGCGTGTTGCGCGCCCAATGAAAACATGGGAGTTGCGATTACGGTGACAGTGTCATCCTCGCTTCAGTTATAGCGGCCGCTAAGGCTCGCATCAGATTGGCTGAGCTTGGAATCGACAACGTTCGTTCCAGGAAGGCCATCACTGGTGGACTGATTTTGGAAGTGTTAGGACCCGACTGCACCTCCAAAGCATGCGCGCTGGCCGAATGCATGCGCGTGGCCCTCGCGAATTAGAGGGTGCGTGTTGCGCGCCCAATGAAAACGGGGGAGTTGCGGCTGAAGGACCTCGACGACAGCATCACACCTCAAGAGGTGCAGACTGCCGTTGCCGAGACCGGAGGCTGCTCGGTCCTCGACGTGCGACATACGTCGCTCATCCACTCTGCCCAGGGCACGGTATGGGTCCGTTGACCACTAGCTTCCGTGCGGTAGTTAGCAGTGGCAAAGCACGTCGTTGTAGGGTGGGTCTCGTCTCGGGTCAATTATTTGACCTCGAGGCCTCTACAGTGCTTCCGTGCAACTCGCACTAAGCATTCAGTACAGTTTTTCGCAGAACGCAGAACGTGACCAGCCAACGACAACCCAAGACCGAATGTTTTGGCGCCGCGTAACGAGGAGATGCTCCCATCTCTGTAGTTTGTATTGTGCGACTGCGAAGAGGTGCGATACCGGATGAACTGGGACCAGCGAGGAGGCTTCGCTTATCTTATGGAATAGGTGGAAGTGCACTTCACCTGGAAAACTCAGCGAACTAAGGAACGGGAAATCTTACCTCTATAAGCTAGAACAGAAAAAATATAATTGTTGCTATGGCGATAAACTTATGTTAGACCACTACCAAGCAAGCCAGACGTCTATTACTAACCGACCAACCAGGCTGTCCACCTAGTTGGTCGGTTAATATTTTTTTTTCTTAACTGACAACTTGGTTTGTCGGTTGATATTGTTTTTTTCATATCCAACCACCTGGTTCGTTGAGTCCTTATGAGCTGAAATATTTTACTGACAACTTATTTAAGTGGCCCATAATAAAATACTGTATGGCTGGGACTATTACGACAACCTGGAAGGTCGGTTAGTAATATACGAAGCCAGGGGGGCTTAAACAAGTCCTATTAACAAACAAACTGAGCACAAAGTTGTATAACCATGGCGAGCGAATGTGGCTAGCGAATCAAGTACTTACCTATGTACCTAAATCAAAAGAAACGGATAAAAGCAACGAACAAGCGAGCCTAAAATATATTGAAGCTTAAGTTTAATTTTAGTACGTTTTGCTAATGGATAACATTTGACTTTTTTAGCTAAACGTTACTCGACTCAATGCCCTGGCTCTCTATGTACTCAGCCAGAGCATTGACTCGCTCAAATAACCACCTCTAAATCGGAACGTCCGCCTAGATCCAGTCACCTGGCAACACTAAACCCTCGGTTTGCGTCACCGATTTGAACATAGACGTGACGGTTTCTCTTTATTTGTCTCGTCTTGTAATGTACGTACCCTAATGTTGACCTAATTCTACCTATTTTAGGTTGGTAATCCTTGCC
Organism: Venusia cambrica; assembly: GCA_951394065.1. Taxonomy (NCBI): domain Eukaryota; kingdom Metazoa; phylum Arthropoda; class Insecta; order Lepidoptera; family Geometridae; genus Venusia; species Venusia cambrica. The sequence continues at coordinate 16,610,777 of OX596034.1, forward strand.
TCATACTTTATAAGTAGTTACAGTTAACGGAAGAATAGGCAGGGGCCTAAAACAAGTTATAAAGACGACTATGGAATAAAACTAGGAGATGAGCATCATGCACCTGCGTATTGGTACCTAGGTATGCACATAACGAAGAGCTGACAAGTTCACGGGTACAAACATGTGAGCTAGCTATGATCACCAACTCCAACCACCCTAACGTGTGTATTTAGTCAACTACCTACTCTCTTGTATGCGACAATTATAATGAAGACGGTGAATTTATCGTGGAAGGTAATATCTGAATAATAACGTAATTAATGGGTAGGTATACATTTGAATGTAAGGGAAGGATATAGTTTAATTCTATGTCAGGTCATGAAATCCAGTATCAGCGCCAGATGGTCGTAAGGTCGACGTTAGCACCAGAACATATTCTCGATTGCCAGTATGACGTGTTCTTTCTACTCTGAACCACTCCATGGCATCGGGCAGAGAGTTAGTGACACCACTAGTATCTGTCTTGGTATTTGTATTCTCAGGATCCACTCCCGGGGTCTTACGGTCCATCGGTGTAGTGTACACGGGAGTTGATGTGATAGCTGATGATTCATCCGTTTGTGATGTATCTGATTGTACCTTTGTGGTCTCCGTTGTGGTTTTGTGTAAGGCGGTGTTGTTCACATCACTGTGTTGCTTCTCTTGTTTTGTTGTCATGCCATCATTTGACCTGATTATTTCGTTGGTGTTGTTAATTTTCCTAGTGCATATTGTGGAAATAGAGGTTGATTCACTAGTTCCTGCTGGAATTGCTTTTCTTAAGTTATGGAGTGCATTATTTCGCTGTATTAGCTGTATTGTTGAGTGTATCCAATACAGAGAGAGTCCGCTGGCTATGAACACGCGTTGCATCCGTTGACACCCATTAATTGATATGCCTAAGACTCGATCGGATAGTAGTAACGGTGCTCCTTGCACGTTCTGGCAAGACTTCAGGCCTGACGGTGCTGTGCACACGTGTAAACCACTTGAGTATGGATTCTCACAGCGTTTTATCACCGATGAATGCAGACGCAAACCCCGCACGCCTATTATTGGAATGAAAATGTTAAGTCCGATCGTAGATAAGGGCTCTACTGCACTGAGCGCGGCGTATCTTTTGCTCAGTATTTCAGGTTCCAGCTCAACTAGAGCGATAGTTGAAAATTCACTAAAACGGAAATTTACGGTGTCGTACTTTCTGTTATGAGGATATGTGAATATACTGACTATAATAACCGGTTGGCCGTTTCTGGTTACTTGGCAGGAGTTAGCGCAAAATGAGGTTGTCAATATAACATTTTTTTGAATCAAGGTACCCATGCAACAGGTGAGAGGTTCATAACAACTGCTATTGCACGTAAAGCGCACTATATTGTTAACTAAGATACCTTCTATGTAAAAATATTGCACCACCACTATTCCAAAACATAAAAGTTTCATGTGCATAATAAAGTCGAAGCACATAATAAAATCTGATATCTAACCAATTTTGATAAAATCTATGTCCTTGGGCCACTCAAAAGTACTAGATGGAAAAGTATTACAAAATTGGGTACCCAATTTTGTGATATTTTATTTTATATATGACGAATTATTTGACGTTACAACGAGATTTTTTATACCTAAATCACTTTAGTTATAGAGACTCCGTTAGGTAAAACGAGTTTACATGACGTGACAGGATGTACGGGTTTTGGGCAATTGTTCTGTTTTTAAAATAAACAGAACCCCACCTTACCACCATAACCAGAAGAAAGCATGTTCGTCTGTATCTACTTTTCTATCCGGCCCGAGATAAAGCAATGGAGGTTCCTTTTTAACCAACTTCAAAAAAAGAATTCGGGTGTAAGTGTTTTTTTTTTCTTGTTTGTTACTTGATTTCTCCGCCAATTCAAAATAGATTTAGATGATTCTTGTTATGTTTGGTAGGCCATACTCGCGAGGTGGTCCCATAGAAATTTCAAACAAAATTGGTTCAGTAGGTTGGTTTTTATGCAAAATAACTGGAAAATATATGTCATCCAGTATACGATATTCCGTATTCTACTTTCCTGTGGTGTTTACGGTCACTAGAGTAGACCTTTTGAACCCTTTACCTTCCAGTATCATCATCATCATCAGGGTTTTGCCATAATCACCACGCTTGGCATGTTGTTGATCGCAGTAATGATGATACGTAGTAGTAAGTGTAATTGACTTTGACGCATTCTGGCTATAAATTCTGTATACATGTATCATCATCATCATTACAGCCCATGAAAGTCAACTGTATAGGACATGGGCCTCCCCCAATGCTAAAGAAAGCAATGGAGGGTTTTTGCCATAATACTCACGCTTGGCAGGCGTATTGGTGATCGATGACTCTTTAACGACTACTACTGCATTACCTCAGAACTCCGAACCGATTTTACCGATATTACTCAACCGATTTGGAAAATATATTTTCATACAAAAATAACGTATTATTGCACCCTCACAAGACTTTTAAAATAGTGTGTCAAAGACGTCGTGGTGTGGGTTTTACAACGAAAAAAAGCTAAAAATAAACTCTTTTTGGAAAAAAATGGATCTGACTTCACCACTAAAAACTTAAAAATAACTGTTAGGGTAAGTTCATATAATTTGAAGTTGGTGCCGAATTGCCAAGCACAACAACATGTTTATTGTATGCCACCGCCTTCAAATTATATGAACTTACCCTAAGAGTTATTTAGTTCAAAAAGAGTTTATTTAGATCATATTGAGAGTTGATGTTAACAATGAAAATTGTTAACATCAACTTTTGACAGGTAAAATAAAGCATACTTTGGCTTGAGTGTTGGAAGATAAGCTTCATTGGTCAGCTTAGGAAAAGTAGGTATTAGTAGGTAGGATCTGATTTTCGAAATTGTAATTTTAATTGCCAATTGTACCACCCACGCCCAGAAATGCTTATTCAGCATCTAAAACATACTTTAAAAAATAATAATATTAGGTATTATAATCTTTTTAAATATATATTTTTTTAATACTTATATAGAATCGTCGTGTAGCTGTCTGACTGACTGACAGTCAGTGCACAGCCCAAGCCAGTCCTATAGACTTGACATAGCTTCTGTAGCGTAGGAGCGCACGAAAAATGTAAAAATGAAGACTTTGAAGAATCTCCCATTGGATGACGGGAACAAAGTTCTGTGCTTACATTAGTTTAATATCATTTATCTGGATTTTCCTTCTCAGGCACGTGAGATGGTTAACTACCTAGTGCTTACGCAATATGGCGCCACAATAATTCAACTACAGATGTACCTACGAGTATTATTATAATGCATATAATGAGTGTTGATGGTCCGTTGAAAGGAATGGTCGGCGGCGGCGTAGCGGCGGCGCCATCGGTCCATTCGATCCAGCAAAGTGCATCTGCCAATAACCACTCGACGACGATCTCCCGCCTCGCTCGATATCGAGCTATCACGCGCCGCTGCCTCGAAATAGAACCTCATTCATAAACGCTGCACATTCTCAATGAAATACTCTCACCATCGCATATTCACATCGCGCAAATAACCGACGCGGTATTCTAAAAGCATTCATATATCAAGATAACAGAGTTATGCGGATGGACTTAAAATTCCAATGATATGCCAACTTGCAGGCGAGTTCCGAAACTAAAATAAACTCATAGGTACCTACCTAATCAAATGACGCAGCACGTGCGTGGGAGATGAATACCGTCACAGTTACCTACACTATTGCGTAGGTGCATTATTATGACGATAACAAGTTTATTTTACAAAATAAATACATCAGTTCACAAATAGCTCAAACAACACTCACTACAGCTATAAAAGTATCATTGATCCAGTTCATCACATGTTTATAATCAGACAGTTGTCGAATTGAAAACAATTAGAAATGTTGCTTAATACAACGATTTGGATTATAGGTCGCAAATCCTTAACACGATGCCGTCGATTTAGACGTAGATACCGTGGAACTGTTTACTATACCTACTAATCATCAGACGCTAAGTATTGATTTCGGTTTGTCAGACATATATGATTTATGATAGATAATACACCAAATATTTCAAACTGCAATCATGCCCGAGAACCTTTAATGCTGGTGTTCGGAGATGGTGATCATCAAATCATAAGGAAACGGCTGCAACGATGTTATCTTGTGTCTTTATCCCGGATTATTACTAAGGCTCTCTGGCACACATTCCTATGTGGGATATAATAATATCTATAAATTTGAGGCGTTACCACTTATTGTTATATCTATCATTTGATATTACTCCAAATTTTGGTTAAAAAATGATGCACCTCAATATCGACTATTGTTTGTCTTGTTTCTACAAACTATAGTCGAAATTGAGGCGCACCATTTTTTAAATAGAGAGAGGTTGCATATAAAATAATCTTCAGACTAACTTCAGAATTGATTTGAAAATTGAAGATGGATGCTAGAAAGTATACTCCACGCTTAATAAAAATGTTTACTATATTTTCCATTCACTGCAATAAAAATAATATCTAAGAACTTTTATTATCTAAGAAATTAAGCTAATCTGAATTTAGGTACTCCGTAAGTTTCGTGGGGAAGGCCCTGGGTGCCAGTAGCGCTGTTGAAGTCATCTTGGATCGCTCCAGAAGTAGCACTGGAGGATGAAGAAGAGCCGAAAATAGAGCTGGCATCGTTGCCCAAGTCAGTGGGTTCGGTGGAGCTCACGCCGAAGGAAGAAGAGCCAAGTGAGGAGATGATAGGAGCTTGCACTGAAGAGTCCAATTGTGAGCTACCAAACTGGCTCGACAGACTAGAGCCGCTTGAGGAAGCAGAGTTGAAGCTAGAACCTAAGCCAGAGCCGCTAGAGCCGGAGTCACTAAGGCTGCTAGAGCTGCCGAATTTGTTGAAAAGACTGCTGCTGGGGATGCTAGAAAAGCTAGATCCTGTTGACAGGCTGGAGGGCACACTGGTGAAGGAAGTATCGAAGCTAGAGCCACTGGGAATGCTAGGGTATTTCGAGATTCCACTTGCAAATCCTGAGCTCGGAGCGCTGTTGATAAAAGAGCTAGGGTAATCTGATAGGGCAGCTGCTTCCGGCACTTGAACGTAGCCTGAACTGGATGCAAGGGTGGATGGGAGTCCAGAAAAACCGTTGGAGATTTCAGAGCCACCAGTGGTGTAGGAAACGGACTGGCCGGGCTTGCTGTAGTCATGGACGATGTTGTTGATCACGGCTTCGGAATCATCTTTGTTGTTGTATTTGATGAAGTATACTTCAGGCTTTGTCGGGGGCTTCTGCTCTACTTTGGGGACGACCACTTCACTGTATTCCTCTGGTTTCTTGACAAGAACGTAGACAATGGTCTTTTCTTCGTTCTGGGGCTGCACGGGCAAAATCTGAGAGGTGTGGGTGTCTACGTTAGGTGTCTTGACGAAAATGATTTTATAGTGTTTCTGTGGAGGAGGGACAACGATTGGAGTGCGAGGCTTGGGCAGCTCGGGGTCTTCGGGAGCGGAGTGAACGTAGAAGTGCTTGAACACTTGAGCGGGCTCGTTAGACTGGACCTGGTAGAATTGTTGGTATTTCTCGCCAGACTGGTACTGGGTTGTTTGGTATTGGTTGGCTCCACCGAGGTAGATAGGTTGAACGGTGCTGGGTCCATCGACGGTCTGGTAGTAGGGGCCGTTGGTTAGTCCAGAGCCACTGGTCAATCCACTGCTGTAGCCGCTAGTGTATCCGGTGTTGATGCCGCTGGCGTAACCGTTTGCGAGACCACTTCCGAATCCAGAGGCGATACCGCCGTTAATATTACTAGCTGAGATCTGGGCATCGGAGAAGTGGCTAGGTGTGCTGTAGTCACCCTTGCTGAACGAAGATCCTAGATATTGTCCATCGGAGTTCTTATAACTGATTCCACTTCCAGCGTTGCCAAATCCAGAGTAGTAACGGCCACTGTTGCCGCCGATTTGGTAAGATGGGACTCCGTAAGACGTTTGAGGGACCTTGTACTGGTAGCCGAGGTGGCTAACATCAGCTGATGCTACAGCGAGAACCGCTAATACCTGAAACAATGCAAAATAGTTGTTACAGATAACGTATTGTTTAGTAAAAACGAAATAAGGCATATTGTGATGCCTTCTGATATATGCCAAAATACTGCGTGGCGATATTTTAGATGGGTAGGACAGGAGGAACTAACTAAGCAGATTCTTATCTATCTCCCTACCTTAGGTAGGTAGGGAGATAGATAAGAATATTATAGAATATATACGTGTAAGTATAGGTATATACCCTACATGGGTATATACCTATACTTACACGGGAGTAATAGGTAGGTACCTACGGTTTCGAATTGTTTGATAATTATCGACTTGTGCTTCTTAGAATAGGAATCCGACTCCTACCCACCTAAAGTGACGTGAAATACCTACCTAACTATTTTGTGATTCATTTCATCGTAGGTAGATCTACCTATATTCGTAAAATCGCGAATGATAAAAATAGGTTTTGTCTTTCGCAATCTCGACATAGGTATTTTAGGTATAATTATAGTAATAACTTATTTCACACACCTTCTTAACCCAGATAAGCCTGAAGCTATATTTTTTAGAAAACTTAAAAAAAGAGAATATTTTTTAGTTATATGGGTCCTAAGTAATATATAAAAAGGACTGAAAAAAAAATCGGCTGTAAGGTTTTCTGGAAAACAGCCGTCCTATATGTAGGACAGTAGGATAATAGGTAACTAAAAATTGTTGTTTGACAAAACTACATGTAATGATTCCTGATTAGAAAAAGGCGTACACCTGGTAAATAAACATTGTCCATATGAATGATATGTCTCAAAACACTTGACACTTCGCGTTTTCTACAGCGGATCAAACATTTTATGGCACTGATGGCAGCGTGTCGGTTTTGTTTGTGGTAGGTATAACCAAATCATTGATCTCTTCTACTATCAGCGTGTTCGTGCTGGGAAGGTCGACTTGACCCTCTTGCCACCTACCATCTACCCTCCTGCGAAAGCCTAGAGGAACAAGACTTCCACGGTTAGTTTTGTACAATTGCCATGCATTATGATCAGCAAGATCTATCATGTGTGCGAGTGATGGCATGAACCATTTCTTTACTACAATGCCAATTCGATAATGTATATCTCATTCTCATCAGACCGGTCTACTCCTCCTATAGGTATGTTTGTTATCGAATGCAAACATATGGGGTTACTCTATGGCAATATTTCTCTTTTCACTTTGTGAAAACGGTTTCGCAGGTTGCATAGGATCTATTCAGACTGCATTTGAAGCCGTACAAAATATATTATTATTACGCCATTTAGCAATAATGAATTGATAATAGTAGTAAGACATTCTGTAAGCTCCTCGTTCTTTTTATTGAGTAAATTTGATAAGAGGACAACTAGACATTCTGTTTTCACAAACTGCACCAGTGAACTTTCAGTTTCCTCCAGCAAATTTACACATTTAATTATTTCTTTAATCTTTTCCCTCATTAGGGTATATTTTACAAAGCATCTAAAATTTCATGCGCTACTACAAACGGTCTGTTAGCAAAGAGTTACTCGCATACAACTACTGTCCTGTATGTAGGACACCCCTATTTGTAACGAATTATCTCCACTTTCAAATTCATAATTTCATAAAATCATTGTACACCGTACAGAAGAGGTTATCAATTACATATCAATAACACAAAAAAAAAACTAAACTATGAACACATTTTTTTTGTTGCATACCTGTAATCATACATACCGGAAACTCACTTTTTTGCAAACTTATCATTAAAATATTGCATAAATAACTTTGGATAGCTTCAGATTTAAGTATATTTTTAATTGAATAGCGCATAGCCTCGTCACTTTAAATCACAAGCAATAATACCCGCAAATTGAAAGAATAGACTGATTTTTTTTTTATTTCTACCGACCTATATGCATGACGGTAGGCTTATCTGGTTAAATACGCGATTATCTTATTAGGTAGGTAAATATTGTTTCAATGTTGGTTACCAACTCACCCAGAAATTGCATTCACGTGCAGATTTTTTATTTTATCTTATTATAAGATAAAATAAATTGCTGCATGCATTCTTTCGCAGCAATGCCAAAGAATAAAAATCAATACTAATAATTTTATGACCTTACAATAGCTTATATTGAAAAAAATAAAATGAAAATACCTATGAAAAATTAAACTTACTACAAAGACAACGGAAGCAGTCGAATTACTTAAGGACCATTACAAACGGCCTATAGGTAACTCGACTGTTCCAGACCTTACGTAAAGTCAGTAAGTACCTACCTACCTAATAACTACCTTCAGTTACATGCTACCAAATCATGAAGTCATGACTATACCAATCGGTATCAAACCCTGGGTCTGATACCGATTTTCGTGCCCCGGGTTCAGCCCCAGGGGGGTAAAAATATGTTCTTGGTTCGTGGCTCTGTCGCCGTAAAGACGATTCTATATTGTTGTTTTCCGGCATAATATACATAGCCAGTTCCTCAGTCTAATGGGGATTCCGTTAGAAGTGCGCTTCCACCTTCGGCTGTATCATAACTTGACACCAGGTGTGATGGAGGTCAAGCGTTTCTCCGTCATACAATAAAAACGATGACCTTGGTATCCTGCTATATGTATACAAGTACAAAAAATATCTTGCTAAACCCGTAATCGTGCGTCCAACAATTTTGTAATAATCTGTCTGAACCTATCTAGATGGTATTGGATCTTGTAGAGCATCGCGATGAGTAGGTAGGTATGTTGGTACGTTGGTAGGTAGGTATAAGTTACTTCCGTTCCGTTGCACCAGCCCAAGGTGCCCGAGGCTGTCGCTGCCGTAAAGACCGGTCCAGTGTTGCAACCGTGCTGCGTTCCACAGTTATGAGTTCCATTTTATTTACCATGCATGATGTAATAGGTGTTATTTAAAAATGAACTTGGTATTTTTACCAAGTCCGGCGGTGTTTGGTAGGTATGCTTCAATAATACATATTGGAACGTCTGTTATAATACCAAAATAGTTTGACTTAGATCAACGTACCTTATACATGGTACCTAGCTAAGAACTGAGTTGTCTTTTGTTTGTCAAAAATGTATTTCACCAATAGAATGCTTAAGTACATATCACTGAATAATATAGGATATATTTTTTATCAGGCTAATCGCGTACGCCGCCTAACTATTGATAATAGAACAAAGTAGGTACCTAATGTTCTACAGCTTCATTACCTACAAAAAAGTCCGTAGTCCGTCCTTTCATAATATAACATATTATTATGTCCAACTACATAATGATTATAAGTATGTAGTGACATATATGATAACAACTCTATGTTAAAAAAATTAAAGAAACGCTGAAAGAAATCACCTTTATCACGTTATTTGTACCTTATAATCAATCCTTATCCAATTGGATATATTATACTAGCTGACCCGGCGAACTCTGTTCCGCCTTAAAGGCAATAAATAAGCCGATTTTCGAATTTATTAAGTTATTTTTTTTATTAAAAAAAAAAATGAAGTACGTTAATCATTTATTATTGTTTCTGCATTTCAATACATAGGTTGCTCTTCACTTAAGTACCATGTGATACACGACATTTTTTGTTTTCTTATCAGGCGCAAAAATAATTAAAAACATGCCACATATAATTGACCATGGGAAAAACATGGATGTTCTAGATTCAAACCACAAACTTTTAAGGATTGGCCTTGTGATTTGTTGATGGTCATGGCAAATGCAAGACGGATCGGAAATTGAAGTCTTTTAAATTCAAACGGCAAATCAGTTGGGATCATCGGGATCCTCGGAATGAGAACTTCTCGATACTGAAAGGAAAATTCAAAGGTGAGGACCTTTGAATTTTCCTTTCAGTATCGAGAGTATATAGCAATTTCTTGTTCTTTTTCAGTCCTTTCATTTGCAGTGTTTCGTATCCAAGCTACTCGTAGCTCCAAGTAAATGCAAGAAGCATTACGGCTTTGTCGGGAAAGATTCGATCGTCTTGGTCGCGGCATTAGTAATTAAACTTCACTTCACTTCACCTAAATATTTATTTGAAAACTCAAATTTTCAACCATTCATTCATAGACAAAATTACTTAGCTTTTTGAGTAATAGAAATAGTTTTAATATTGATTTCTTACAAAAATCAAATTGTCATCCATACGTCCATTACATAGCTGTCATTTGTGTTTTGTTATTCCAAGTCTGATTCTTTTTTGTTATACCTCGTTTTATTGTGACTGATGTTTTATGTCAAGTGACACGGGAACGCTGTCGAACGGAATAAATAGTATCCTATGTCCGTCTCCTGACTCTAATCACACGGGAACGCTGTCGAACGGAATAAATAGTATCCTATCTCCGTCTCCTGGCTCTAAGCTACCTCCTCACAAATTTTCAGCCATATCGGTAAAGCCGTTCTTGAGTTATAAATAGTGTAACTAACACGACTTTCTTTTATATATATTGATCAAGAATGTTTCAGTACCTGTATATTTCATTTTGAATCATTAAAATCGTACAGTCCATTCAAAATATTTAATGAATAAATAAAAATAATAATCTAATGTAAAATGATGAATTTTTACTAATTAAAAATTCTTTACGATTTCAATGAAATCCTTTCCTAGTACGCCCCAACACTTTTTATGGAAGCTACCCTGACAAAAGTCTCTCCCCTGGTGTGGGCTGTGCGTTTATGCTCAGGCAGTCAGTCAGTCAGCTACATGACGATGATTTATATATATATATATATAGAGCATGATTATGATTATGAAGTATACACAAAAATGTTATGCCGCAATATTACATGTTTACTATGACTATTATCGAGATTAATTCAAATAAAGCGTATGCGTCAATTTTCGTAGTTATTCTTAGCAAATAAACAGACTTTGTCGAGAAATATCGGGAAGCGTTTTCTGCAGCTTCTTTGATGAAGCTAGGTTTCTCAGAAAATACCTTTTCAAAGCAAGGGTCGTAAATCTTGAAAATGGACACAAGCAGCTCCATTCCAAATATTATATTATCGAAATTTCCATGCTGCTGTGCTTCATATAAAAAGATGTTTGAACTACAAACATCATAAAATAACATTTAATAAGAGAAAAGCAGCAAAGTTTGTAGTGTTTTTATTTTATTAAAGATTCCATCTACTGGAAATCTTGAGCTTAGTTCGCAGGGTAACATCACTCGCCTTCCCTATCCTGTGCCGTATAACATGTGCCGACTACAACTACACCTAGCGTGCTAGGTGTAGTTGTAGTCGGCACATGTTCTTTTCTTCCATTCACTCCTATCAGCCGACAACTCTGCATCCACACCTTTCATACTATGTCCTCTTTTATCTACACAATCCATTCATCTCTTCTTCGGCCGTCCTTTGCTCGCATGTCTATCAACGATGATCAATGAGACCCGGCCAGATTGATTGTGTACTATGAGGAGGTTTGTGTGGGGCGTTCGGTCTTCATCTCACCTGATTTACAAGTTATGATAAGGCCGAAGGTTGGAAGCGCACTTCACCCGGAATCCTCAACTGTTTTGAGGAACTGGCTATCCTACCTCTAAATGCCGGAACACAACACTTTAAGAAGTGTTGTTATGCCGACAGAATTGGGTAAAATGGTGGTAGATAGCCAGGTGACTTAAACAAAATCCTATCACCAACGAAACCAAGCACATTGTACTCCCACTAGGGATCGAGCCTTGGACCTCTGGATCTGACACTGGTGGGTAACACTAGCCACGGAAATGGGCGACTTTTACCTTTTAAAATGTTTTCATTATTTTATAAATTATCTCAAACCCGCTGGGCAACACATTCGGTATCTAAGCTCAGGTTGCGCAACGCGTGGCCCAGACCCAGACAAGCGATGGTAAAGCGAGAGCGATGAACTTGAACTTAGATTTATTTACCTCACTTCCGGATAACTTCAAATTCTTTAGGTATGGCCCGCCATTCAATATTATGAACGGACATGTGGGCTTGCCCGTGATCCCGTGATGAAGCATACAATTTACGCGGCTGTTTGACCAGATGAAAAAAATGACATATGTAAAAAAAAAACTTCACCTTACAAACAGGCGCTACTAAAGGAGGTATTGTTTCTACTAGTGTCGTGTATCCGGTAAATGTACTATGACAGCTAAGAAGATATATAAAGACAAATGTACATCTAGTTGAATCATATTATGTTAGTACACGTACATATGTATTTGCTAATAAAAAAAAAGTTTTTAAGAATTATTTCCGTAATCTAGTTCCCATATTACAATTACAAGCTATGCTTAGTTTTGCGCTAGATGGCGCTGTGTGAAATTAATGTCCTATAATATTTATTATTTATTTATTATCTATACCTAATTCCCAATAAGTATTAAGGTATTTCAAAGTATATGGAAAACATTACCTACCTACCTACCTAGTGGTAAAGCAAGTGCGCAGAAAAAATATTTTATGGAAGCTTATGTGATATTAGTTAGGTAGGAACCTACAAATATTTATGTTAAGGTACCTATGCCTCAAACATATTTTTTTTAATCAATTGTAGGTACATATTTTAAGAATAACTGTTAACAAGATAAGTATATATATTTATCTATAATAACTATTCAGCGTGGCAATACAGCCAGACAATGTCACGCTTCGGTCTAGATCAGTTGAGTTACATAGAGACCGTTTGTAACGGTCCTAAGGTTCTTTGGCTGTTTCCCCTTGCAAATGGTTAGTTTCATTCTACATATTATGTAGATATCTATATTTAATTTACATTATGATATAATTAACATATCATTCTTAATATTAACTTTACATGTGTTTGTTTATTTTACATCAATTGAGGTTATACCTACTTAACCTATTACCACAGAACACCAAATGCTTACTACAAAAAAAGATCGATTGTCCTTGACATTTAAACTTTTGTGGTTTTACCAAAATTCAATGATTATGAAGTCTAACACCTGATCACATTCAATGAATGTGTATGACCGCATGTTTGTGCTAATAAACTTAAGAATACGTAGGTAGGTTCAGTTAGAAATAGTCAAGCGTGTGTCGAAAACTTTAAATTTTTAATGAAGCAAGTAAATAAAATAAAGACCTTCTATTTATTTTTAGTTATAGATAACCAGACTGCTTCTGAGGTTACATTTTTTTTTTCAAGCTAAAAAAATCATCTTACAGGCCATTGATTTTTCACAGAGCCATTTAGCCCCAAAATAAGCAAAGCTTTTAATATGGGAACTACCTATAATCCGGGTTAGAATACTTATGTAGGTACCTATCAATATTTTTTGTTAAAACACGAAGTTGAATGAAACAAAGACGGGAGATCCTGATGGACCACATCATCCCAAACACAGAACAAACATCTATATTTAACACACGTGACCCAAGGGCTGGCTCTTATTTAGGCCAGCGAATTAGCATAGCTATTCAGCGTGGCAATGCGGCCAGTGTCTTGGGCACGCTGCCGTCTGGAACAGTTGAGTTACCTATAGGCCGTTTGTAACGGTCCTTACTAATCTGACTGATTCCTTTGTACATAGTTAGTTTAATTGTTCATTTTATTGAATAAATTTCATATGAACACACACATTCGAACCTGCAACCTACAGCGCAGAAGGCAAAGCAATACCAACTAAGCTGTGAGGCTTGTTAGAAAGTAGATGTTTAATTAAGCAGGTTAATAGGAAAACTATAGGGATGAAACAAGTAGGAATGTTGTAAACTTTACATATATATATACGTCCCTACAAAAAACACATTATGCTATATATATATTTCGTTGTGTACATCGTTACGTTGTTGTTGTGCTTCTGTAGGATTATAGAAGCACAACAACACTCTGTGCTGACTCGACAGATATTGTCCTGTCAATATAAATACAAAAAAGATATGATAGAAAATGATATTAGAGCGCCCTGTTCTACTTGCCTGATTGGAAACATGCCTTGGCAAGTTACAAATTGCTGGTGTCGTGTGCACGTTTTAGTATTTCCTTTTGTAACGAGCATTTAATTTCATTTTAAAACGACAATATGAACCCCGTCTTTCTTGCCTAGTTCACTAAACATACTCCTACGTACGTGGTAAGTAGACTGTCCTGCCCTTCTATGAAAATCGAACGTTGTCGGATCCGAAACTACTTCTGTCATTTTTGTATTGAAATACGTGCACGTTTCGTTTTTTGTAGTAGACCTACTGACACCATTCTACCCAAAGTCCTGTACTCTCAGAGGCTGTGGGATGAGCCGCTCTGCAAGCTGGAAGGTAAAAATCTACTCGAAACTTCCAGCAGCTAGTCGAAGCGAGCACGTGTCTCGGAGTGGGAGTCAGGGCTTTGGCTACACGCATTGCCATCAAAAAATATAGTTGCCATTTAAGACAACAATACTTTCCGGGTGGCTATATCCTTAAGATTAGGTGATTCTTGCCAAGTGGCTCATCGCTGCCAATGCTGTCATTTAAGTCATTTGGCTATGAGGATTGGTGTATAAATTGAAAAATTACTCATTCTGTCATCAGATATCAGTTTTTTTTAAACAAGCTTAATTCGTCCCTCGTCTGTGCAAGGCCCAGACCTCCCCCAAATTCTCTGATCCTTTGCAGTCTCCCTCCAATCTCTGTCGATGGAATCGAGACCATCCCACGAAATTTTACTCGCCCGATTTGTATTCTTTTTTATACATAATTATGCTGTTTTTAACCGACTTAAAAGAAAAAAGAGGTTCTCAATTCGTCGAAATCTTTCTTTTTAATTTTATGTAGGTATGTTCCCCAAAAATATTTTTTTGTTTGAAAAAGTATACTTCACATGTGGTCCCATCGTCATCAGGTCAGGATCTAAGGATGGGATCCAGGAGAAATCGAGGGAACCCTTCAAATATTATAGGCACACCAGAAGCGATTTAGGTATTTTTAGGGTGTATTACTATTAGTAATTTTGTGGTATTACCTCACAAGTAAGGGAAAAACGAACTTATTAATAACGTGCGTCTGTCTGTCTGTCCACCTGTCATCAAAATAATTGGAAAAAATACGTTCTTCAAACTCCAAATGAAATTACATCATATTCTTCATTGAAGTCGGTTTACGAGTATAATGCACGTTTACATAGTAATACAATTTATTTTTATCAGGAAACCTATTTGAAATCGATCTTATAAATTACTAGTGAAAACGCCCGGTACTTTTCCGTCATCAAATGGGAATTGAATCCTTTCTTAGTCCACCCCTACAGTATTTAAGGAAGCTTTCCTGAAAATGTCAAGTCAAGACCTTGGGACGTGTGTTGGCTGGGCGTTGATTGTCATTCATTCTCTCAGTTACATACGAGTTTATAATTAGGACATGATAAAACCTTCATGAACTGGACACGCCATTTTAAATTTCCATGCGAATTGTTTAAACATTTTAATGCTGACATTTTTCTGTTTAAATACAATATCTTCATGGCGAAATTATTAATTCATATAACCGGTTAGGTTAGGGAACTGGAACAAAATTCTTTATAAGTAGGTAGTACCCATAATGCGCACACGGAGGAGTGTGAGATTTGGTATAATTTAGTTATGGAGGAGTATAGAAGTCACAGTAATAAGGTAACATATCAACGTTCTGCTACCATAATAAAATTATAATAAAATTGTTCTAATATTGAAATATACTAACCAGTAAGTAAATTAATTTGTTTAATTTTATTTAGAGTTCAAAATTTATTCAAACAATATTATGTTCTGACATACTATTTACCTAGTTTTGTTTAATTAAGTACCTATATATTCATATTATGTTAATAACAAAGTGTGACCAAAAAAATGTTTAGGGAGATAGAGTGAATCGCGTTCCATTATTTCGTCATTGAAGCTAAATGATGATGCTGTGTAACGGGGGCAACCACTTTTATTTATGATTTTGTTTGTTTGTGTTTTTTTTATGCGACTTTACTTTAGAAGCGAAATTATCGTTGAAAATGCGTGAAAGGAACATATCGACTGACGATTCGTCAGTTATCATTCGTTTGATTCGTTTAATGTGAGATTGCCGGTACACTATTGGTCCGGTAGAACTCCGCCAGGGACGAACCAATAGTCTAATAGAGGGTCTACTAGGCTGGGTTCTTTTAATGTGACGTGACCTTAGCAAAACCTTAACCACAGCACTTCCCAAATCAGATACCAAATACAAAGTATTAGTCCAGTTATGTTTTTAAGTAACCTAGCAATGCTCTAACATTTATTATTATAGACTTTTTCAGGAGTACCACCTACTGTAGTATGCTCCTTGACAATAAAAAGTACTTAAGTACCTGGTTTTCAAAACAAGTTAGCATAAAATTACTGATTTGTTATAATTGACTAGCAGAGTTATACGTTATGTGACTAGCTCTAAGATATATTTAATAACACACTAACACAATATAGGTATCTTATCTAATAGGTATTCATTTAAAAATAAGTCGCTTTGCATTGTAGAATAACTCGCTTCCATTTACAATTTACAGCAAATTTTTTTGCTTGTTCTAAAGAAGCTTTGGCTTTTTTGAGCGTTAAGTCCAAAGAGAATAAGTCACCTGCACTTGAATGTGTACACTTTATATTTTTTTAAGTTGTTTTGTTCACATCTGGTTATCTACCTGATTATTAATTGTTATTAATTTGGTATACAAGTGTGGTATCCGGCTTGAATCCAAAAGTAATGAAATAATTTAACAGACGTGATTATAAAAGTAAAGGCTTTGATTGAAAATTAAGAAGTACACACATATTAGTGCCGGGACTGTATATATAAAATACTAACAAAAGAGCATGTTTTATTTATTTTTATATTCTGCATCATTACCTCTTCCTAAACATATTTAGCGCACGGAGGCGTATTATATAGGCATAGTCAAAGTGCTTGGGAGCAGAAGTTGAAGGAGTCAAGTAGGAGGTTTTGATCACAACACAAGTGTGAGTTTTGTAAGTTATTACTTATTTAAAGTTTATTTACAAAGCAGTATTATATAAGGGTATTATATAAATGTTAAAATTGAGATCGCTTCACACAACTTAAATGTCACACCCACTTTACTTCAACTTCTTTGCTTATGCTTTTTGATTTAACCCATAATTTGCCCTTTAATATACAGTAATTTATACTTACGATATAACCACTTATATAATTTAAGAGTTGTCACAAAGGTTATAAGATACCGTGCTTTTCGCACTGTTCTTTCGTTACGTAGGTATATCATGAGAGTTTTCTTCCAAGTCTTTATACACACACTCAGAAAAAACTCATAACTGTCAAAAGCTATGTAATCATAGGCATACAAATGTAACACATCGTAATATGATATTTTATTATTATGCTCTTAATTATATATTTGCTGTTATTTATACAACTAAAATAATATGAATTATATTGAGATAATAAATATATGTTATGATAATATAGAGTTAACTATGGAATGTTTGTAACGGTTCTTAGTAACCGACCCTTGGAAGTTTTTAAACACATTTCATAAATGTTCGGAAATAATATCAAAGTAATGTACATTATTATTAGCTATACACATAAAATATTGTTTGTGGGACAATGAAACATTATAACACACGAACCGCGATTTAAAAAATAAAATGTTACATACCCAGATCGCTAACATGATGTCCACTTGACGTGTTCGGTGACTGCTGAGGTGATGCGGCAAGTGTCATCGGAACACCAGTTTCGGGCCTTAAATAGTGACCACGGGTCCGGCAACCCGTCTTTGAACCCACAAGGTTATGTCGCCGGGTTCACGATTTTTGTCTATAACATGCGTAATAACGAGCTTTTCGCTTATTACTGGGCCCATATTGTTATGAATGCTGGGACGCCGGCCTACTTGCGATTAGTGAGAGCATTCCGCGTACTCAATGTGGATTGATGTGATGTGCCGACGATTTGCGAGATGGATGAAACATCTTTCAAAATTATATATTCGGAAATATAGTGGTCTCGACAGAGCTCACCTATTTGAGCCTTTTGGGGTGGAGACCTTGGGTCCGTGGGGAGCCGGTGCCCTGCGGGTGTTCAAAAACCTTGCGGGGCTTTTGATTGAGGCGACACGTGACCCAAGGGCTGGCTCTTATTTAGACCAGCGAATTAGCATAGCTATTCACAGGCAATGCAGCCAGTGTCTTGGGCCCGCTTCCGTTTGGAACAGTTGAGTTACCTATAGGCATTTTGTTACTGTCCTTAGGTAATCTGACTGATTCCTTTGTACATAGTTAATTTGTTTAATTGTACATTTTATTGAATTATAATAAAAATGTTTCAAAATGTTGTGGTTATAGACATAAACATGCTGGGGTACTGTAAAGAAAACTTGAGAAACATGAAACTAACTAGCCTCACAGCACAGTAACTCTGCCCTCTGCACTGCAAGTTGTGGGTTCGATTCCCACCCGGACAAACACTTGTGTGATAAATTCTTAAGATATTTTGAATGTAGGTACCGTCTTTTTTTAAATTAATAGTTGGAATTCAGTCCATTGAATAAATTGAAACAAATATTATTGTTGGTTCTTGTCTAGGTAGGTAGGTACCTACTTTACAAAAAAAAGGTTATTAGTAGGCACATTTTTAATATTATATTTCTTCGCTAGTTTCTAGCGATAGTAGTCATTTTACTAGCGATGAGCAAGCAGGCTAATCTTAAAACTATCTTCTACCCGCCACTTTGTCCGCATCGAATTTGGTCAAGAAAGAAATCCGTCATGAATTGTATTATTATCATTGTATAAAATTTACACTCGATTCTGCTTGTTGAACGGATAATAATATGGTAAAAGGATTTGTTTGAAATAAGGCTAGCAGATATATTATTATCAGGATTAAGGCATAGGAAACTTTTTATGCCGAAAAAATTAGTCTCTTGTGGGAATATCAAAAAAGGAATATATGAAGTTTTCACTTGAAATGTGTCTTATAGAACGTTATTACGGACCACAAGAGACTCATTTTTCCGGGATTAAAAGTTTCCCATGTGATAAACCAGGTAAGTACCTGTCTCTGAGCCAAATATTATCTAAATCCGTTCAGTCATTTTTACGTGATTAAGCATCATACAACCAACCATACAAACTATTACATCTGTACTTATAATAAAATCGTAGTAAAGCTGTGTCTGTAAATGTAATATGTTAAAGTAAAAATTGGTAGCACCTACTAGCACCTAAAGACATGCAGCGGAGCATACATTTTTGTATTTTTGTCTGTTCACGCGTATTTCCGGAATGGCTTAATCGATTTAAGACTAGGTTTTCGATTATGTGTGTTGTGTATGGTAAAGACCGATTTTAAAAAAAAATGGCAAATTAGCTTGTTGTATTTAATAATATTTACCTTCGTCTTGCATTTTGTTTTGATGCATTCATATCTTTTAATTGTGCGACGGGGATGTTCTTGGCATTCATGTCACCATATTTTTATGTTCTGATAAGGCCGAAGGAAGTAGCGCACTTCACCCGGAAACCTAAACATTCAGAGGGTATCTTACCTCTAAATGCCGGAACATAACAATTTAAGAATTGTGGTTATGGCGATAGACTTAGGTAAGATGGTGGTAGCTAGCCAGGCGGACTTAAACAACCAAACCAAGCACTCCCCTTGGGGATCGAACCCGGGACTTCTGGATCTGAAACCGGCGGGCGAACCACTTACCCACAGAGGTGGTCAAAAAAGCTATGATTAGATTTTGATAAATTTAATGCACGATATTACACACCCTATCATTGAAAACCAGTGTAAGGGTAATATAACCACAGGATATTTTACAAGTTTTTTTATAGATATATCAGATGTTTAGTAAAATATCATTTACATCAATTCTGTACATTCAGAGATTAGCATGGTGATACAGAAATTTTCAACATTGCGCGCGTGAAACAAAGGTTTCATAATTTAGGTACTTTGCTAAGCATTTATAGCCATTTTCACGTCAATCCGTCAATAGGAAAAAGAAAAGAGTTGAAATAATAAACAAGGAAAATATTTGTTTGCTTTGCGTAGGTATCACAGTACAAAGTCTTTTGTCTATGTAATATAAGGTCCATCTCGCGCGTAATATTGAGATTTAGATGCGTTGGCTACACCGGCCAAACTATTATCATTGGAAGTCATAGTCAGCGATGAACCATGTCATTGAAAATTTAGCAGAATACCAAAATAACAACAAACTTAATGATCAACCAATAGCATGGTGCCACTATGATTATTTCCTAAAAATAGCAGAATTGCCCACGTTTGTGTTAGGTATTTAACCACGGAGATTATTTATCAAATAGAACGTAAATAACAAACGATCCAAGTGTACTTTCATTACACCTTACTTACCTTACTTTAACACTCTTTTTATCAATCTCTCTTTATTAAGTATCCGAGGCACTCTCTTGTTGCTCTCTGAACTCTTTTTGTATGCAAATCCATAATGAGAGCAAAGCACCAAACCAACTGTACGTCATATTAGGTGGGTAGTAAACAGTAAGTGAATAACTCACCCTTTACTTAAATTAAACATAGGTTAATGTCGTTCTGAAAAGTGCTTTCAAAACCGTTGCCAAAGTAGTCGTGACTTAAAAATCTACCCTTAATAATCACATTGACTTTACGACATCCATGGGAGCCTACGGATGTTGTAAAGTCAACCAAGGGGCTTCAACAAAAAGGCAACAGGTTTTTTCTAGTATATAAACAAAACTTTAACTGTGCGCACCAATATGTCTGCCAAGCGTGGTATTTATGGCCAAACCATACAGTTTTAGAGGAAGTTCACATTGTCGTGGATATTAATTTTCTGTTGATGAGATATAATGCGCAGTCAAACCCCTTGCATGACACCAATAAGTAATTCTTGGATTTTATCGAAACCCTTGGTTTGACAACCCTATTGAGTGCATTACAAAAAATAAATAGAAAATATAAAAAATATAATTTTCATGAGATTTCTATTCTACCTCCTAGTGTCCCTAAGCAACATCATCGCTGGTTTTGCTAACAGTTACGGCTGAGTGATCACAACACTACTGGTAGGATCTGATAAGGTCCGCTTGACTAGCGACGAAGTCAAATCTATAAATAAAACAAATAGCTATCGTTTCGCAGAATAATTAACACCAACACTACGATTTCCACTCTGCCTGCCAAGCGTGGTAAGCTAAACTGTTTTTTGTTGTTTTTTTTATTAAATTACGGGATATTAATTTCACACAGCGTCATCATCAGGAACTAGATTACAAGCAATGTTTTGGAGAGGACCATGTTCTGCAATTAACTTTTTTTAGCTGTATGCCATGACTGGATGTCGTAAAAGCCGACTAAGGGATCTCACCAGAAGAAGGGCAGCGCAGCTGTCTGCGTATAAACAAATCTCAAACATTGGTGAGATGAAGGCCAAAACGCTTAACGTCGTAGAAAAAAAAAACTATTCTGCGATAACTTTACAGGTTTTGTCATAATCATATCAGCCGATGTGATTATGGCGGAACCCGTTAATTTTAATAAAGGCTCTATCTAACAGTGGTCATTTTTAGGGACGTTGGAAAATAGTAAAGAAATCTCTCTGATGGTGAATTCTCTGGATTAGGTCTAGATGTGATGGTATTTGGTCAATTGTAGCGTCGAAAATAATCGCCAATTCATAAAAATATACTTTCCTTCTACATATGATTACTGTGTACATCAAGGAATATATTTAAGGTAGGTAGGTTTAGATGAAGTTGCTTATTTTTTTCATATTATTGTATTTCTGTATAAGACGTGCCTAGTACTCGTATAACAAACACAGTTGTTATCAGGACAAAAATCTGAAATCTGAAATACGAATTTGCTTCGGATAGGTAGATATTTATATCATAGTTGACTAAAATGTTTTTGGTATTATGTTCACAATATAAAGCACTGTCTTTAACTTGCCAAAAACTGGATTTAGATGAGATCATAAATAGGTAGAACTTCTAAAGAGAAAATGAGGTCGGTAACCTAATAAACGACTTCTTCGCATAGAGGCGAGTATAAAATGTACATAGGTACCTGTTTCATGGTACTACAATTTCTGTACTAGCAAAATAGAGGCCTAGCGAGCTTAATAAGCAATTGTCCATCCAACCGTGATTCAATCATTTGTTTCACTTTGGACATATTATGTACGCCTAGCTATTGACAAATTAGCTCAGGGCTGGGTTCAGTTTGATCACCCGCCGACGGCCGGCGATCATAACATCTCTTTTGCACGCGTCGAATTTGTATATTGTATCTTGCTGTCAGTGATCAGCAGGCGTCGTCGGACGCCTGCTGATCAAATTAAACCCAGCCCTGATATTCTATCGATACTCGAGCTGTCAAAAATTGAATAAAAGGTTGGGCCGATTATAGTTATAGTTACCTAGCAGACCCCGCGCAAGCTGCACTTTCACCTTCCTGAATAAACTGCAACGCAAAAAACTACTGATACTGCCGGAATAATCACACCTCTTAACCGCCTCTGTGGTCTAGTGGTTCAACCCACCGATTTCAGATCCAGAGGTTCAATCCCCATGGGGTGTACAATATATTGTGCTTGATTTGGTTGGTGGTAGGACTTTGTTACGTCCACCGGGCTAGCTACCACCATCTTACCTAATTCTGTCGCCATAACAACAATTCTAAAAAAAAATATGTGTACCGGCATTTAGAGGTAAGATAGCCAGTTCCTCAGTTTATTAAGGATTCGGGTTGAAGTGCGCCTCCACCTTCGGCCTTATCTCAACTTGTGTAACCAGGTGAGATGAAGGCCAAGTGCTGACCCGTACAATAAAAATATAAAGATAACAAACAAACAAAAGTTTTCGCCAGCACCGAACTGAAGTACTGATACAAGAGGCGGCTCATAAGTCCGGTTGACGTATCTAACCGGACGACTGATACAAAAATATGTCATTTGTTCTCGGTTCGGACTAATAACCGAACTACTGATAGGTACTAGACCAAAAAAAATATGATAATTTCCTTTGGTAGTGTAGGGGTGCAATAAGGATTTTTGAAATTCTCGCCGGATTATGGGATGTCTCGGGTGGTTTATTAGTAATCTTATATTTAGATTCGATTTCACAGCGGAAAATGGTTTCCTGAATTAATCGGGGTTTTCTAAGCTCTGCATTTTCTCAGTTCGAATCGATCTTTAAAAATGTAATGGATTTTTGGGGTCTATGTTTATATGTTTATGGGTCTTGCTGTTACGGCTGAATGGTCACAATAATGGTGGACTTGTAAAGTTCTAGCTGGATAACGACCATCCATCTGCCAAGGTCCGGTGCCAAACGGCTTGCTGTGTTCCGTAGAAGAGCCAGTATCTTCTGGAAAAGCTCGCTCCACCTCATCCTTGCTCTGGCCTAGAGATTGATCTATCATTTATTTCCGAAAAATTGACAAATTATTACTAATTTGATCATCAACGGATTAGATATTATACAATTAAAATTTTACCAGCCAGATCCAGTTTACAACCGGTCAAAGGTGACCAAAATCATAATAAATATACCTACCTGTATAAATAGATGTTTACCACATTGGGTTTACCTTCTCTTTTTGAAACTGCCCTAAAATATTTTTGCGGTGTAGTTTAGCATTACGTACTTACTCATCTAATTTATTATGAAAATGTGTTTTGGTGTTGCTGACTGACTGACTGACTGACTTTACCATCATACAAAAAAAAACAGTGGCGGTTCTATATCCAACGCAAATGATAATTATTTTTATACATCATCGTCATTTTAGCCCGCAAACGTCCACTGCTGAACTTATGCCTCCCCTAGTCGATATCCACAAATAGCGATCCGAGCCGCCTCCGTCGGTTCCCAGCAACAACCACAATGTCCTGGGTCAATCGAGGGGTCTTCTCTCCGTTTCACGTTAAATTTAGGGGATACATTTCCAACAAATCGATCAAAAATCGACAAACTAAACGAATTAGAATAAGATTCAGTCAATTTATATACCTAACAGCTAGCTGACCCCGCGCGCGTAACTGCGCAGGATTAGGTAATGTAAATTTGACTGCTAAATTAAATTGCGCAATGTTATCGTTTTTTTTATTGGTGATAGCCAAGCGTTTGACCACCAAGTTGAAAAACAAGTAAAGATGTGGCCTATGATGGAGCCCGCTTGCTTTAAATTGAACCATTTACTCTTGACTTGAAGACTCCAAAATTGTACTCTTGCGGGAATGATATAGGCTAGGAATTATATTCCTTACTTTACAGAAATATATATTATATATTTTAGTACGATATACACTGATACTGATCCTGATTGCCAAAACTATTGTCGGTCCGTGGTCGGTCCAATGGCGGCAGTGGGCAGAGAGTTCCGTACACGATATGATCTTTAACATACGTGCTTAATCTCCACAGAGACTCTCAACTGGTTCAAATTGGGAATCAGGCTTTTGGCTCCATCTATGCTTCTTACAATACCGGAACTCTTATGGATCCCGTGTATCGCAGTTTATTTTACTCCGGTTTGTTGCAAGGTGCTGCGCCTCTTACAAGTATCAGTGTGGTGCGCCTGTAGATCAACTTGGTATAGATACGTACATACTTTTGCCGAGCCGTGATGGTCTGTTGCGTGATGGCAGATCCACCAAAGATCAGAAAAGCCACAAATATAGGGTCTCGACAGAGCTTTCCTATTTGAGCCTTTTGCGGTCGAGAACCTTTGCAGAGTCTTTGTTCGAAGCGACACATGAACCAAGGGCTAGCTCTTATTTAGGCCAGCGAAAAAGCATAGCTATTCATTTTGGAAATGCAGCCAGTGACTTGGTCACGTTTCCGTCTAGTATAATGGTCTTGAACTGTTGAGTAACCGTTTCAGATATCTGTTGAAATCCATAGACCGTTAGTCTGATTGCTTCCCTAAGCTTGCACGTAGGTACTCGTAGTTAGTTCAATTGTACATATTATTTATTATTTGAATTGTTTGGGAATATATTGTTTTTTTTTTTTAGAAATAAATAAAGATAAACAGAAACTGCTGGGCAAATATCTCCCTCATTTTTTCTACTTTTCTCGGTCATTTCCGGAAATCCATGGATTGTAGCTACCTACTGCGAATTTGTTATTTAAGATACTTAAAATATTTTAATTATATGTCAAAAAACCTTTTTATTATTCAATTATAATGTGAAAAATTATGCTAATGTTTCAAATCTTTTATTTAATACGAGGGATGTCTTTTAAGTATAGTCGTTATTATTTACCGGCAGTTTTGAAATTTGTTTGAATTTAGTATCTGAAAACAATTGAACGTGTCAGAATTTTGCTGTTGCTTAATCACAGCGTCATTTTGAAGAGGCATTCCGAGAATGTCCCATTTGTAATGTGGGATAAAATTTAATATTATATATATTCCCATGATGTCCCGTTGCTTAAAATAAAAATTAAAAGCTCAATAATTGTAAAGTACGTTAATCTGTCAGGTCACAAAATTCTTCTCAAGGTTCGTGCAATAAATTTCTACCATTTTCGAAGAGGCCTAACAGGGCTTCAGTGTTTTGAAGAGCTAATAACTGTTTCGTGATGAAGCCCCATCCTATGTCAGCGGACTGACCGCTGGTATTCAGAATTCCAGCGTGGATATACCAGTCCTACGTCATACTTTGAAATGCAAGCAGTGGTTGTGTGTTTTCCTTCAATCAACAATATTTAAAAGGCGCTTTACGTATCAATAGTATTCCACTGTATTCTGAATTACAGCATCGATTTAAACATCGGTTATTAAATTTTATTTCGTGGTCTTATGATACGACAATGATGGGCTGTTGAAATAGAACAAAGATGACAACTAGAAAATAGTTTAAAATAACAGTATTCAAGTAAATATCTACACCTACCTATGTTATATCTTGTGATATGATAGCCATTATATTTTAGTATAAAATTATATTTCCGTAGGTATTTCTATTTGGGACGAGCAACTAACTATTTTGTGCTTAAAACTAGTTTCAAATCCGGGTGTATGGAGTCATCGGGTCTGTGGTCGGCTAAAAAGATATATTTATGCTAATTTATCGTATTTTATGGGTAACATGTAATATTAATTAACACTGGAGGCAGTCTACTAGAGTCCTTGCTGCAGGAAACTGTGTTTGGCTCACAAGTATTGTTTGGAATGTTGACAGTAAAATGTTACTAGGTATACTAAGCATTTACTGTTAGATTATGACCTTAGATGTGGGTATATGATCTAAGGATATGACAATAACATCAATGTATTTGATAAATTTGACTGCGACCTTCTGTCCCAACTGTCAAACGGTTAGTATCTTTACAGCAGGAGTGGAATTAAAAGATCAAAACCAAAAATAATACTGAGTAGGTAGTACCAAATGTAGGTAAACTATGAAACTGAAAAGATGTTGATAAATTTATCAAAATATGATTATAGCCTTTTTCTTTATGTAGTCGAGAGTGTGTAGAAAGTTTGTTCCTGTACGAAGGTGGGAAGGTGTGCTCTGAATATATTATTCAGAGCACTTAGGTACATTAATCTGCGTGTACCACAGGAAATGCACAAAGACAAATTCAAATAAAAAAATCATTTACTAGGTTGGTACCAAATTTTTAAGTGCCTCTACTACTACTACTAACTAGACCACTCTAGTGGTACGCCTACCGGTGTCAGAGGTCCCGGATTCCAGGAGTACAATATTGTGCTTGGTTTGGCTTGCGGTAGGACGTTGTTTCAGTCCGCCTGGCTTGTTACGACCATCAATTGACATATTGTTGTTCTGGCGACAGAGTTAGGTAAAACTCTGTCGCCATAGCAACAATTGTCAATTGTTGTGTTCCGGTATTTAGAGGAAAGATAGCCAGTGCCTCAGACTGTTGAGGATTCCGGGAAAAGAGCGCTTCCACCTTCGGCCTTATCATAACTTAAAAACCAGGTGAAATGAAGGCCAAGCGCTACCCTATTATATATACCCGTAATAAAAAAAAAGCAAACAAGACTAGAATACATTTTGGTTTTGGTTATTGATTGTTTATTACCTTATTAATATATATTGATTGCCTTTGTTATCTAAAGTTAAAGTCAAATATTTATATTCATTAAGATTTTTAGGATCATTTAGAAACGTCAAATCTACCGCCGGTTTGGAATCACGACCAGCACACCAGGAGAAAGGCAAGATCTATGATTACATTTTGATTCCATTCAATTACACACCCTATTTAAACTACTCGTTGGTCAGTGGGCCCTATCACAGCTGTACGGAGTCTGTTACTTTGTACCTCCTACTCAGCTGTGGCTGTCTGTCGCTTTCAGCATGAAACTGGTTTATACATTCGACAACCAGTATAGAGGCCCTGTGGCGCAATGGATAACGCGTCTGACTACGGATCAGAAGATTCCAGGTTCGAATCCTGGCAGGGTCGTTGTTGGTAAATGTTTTGCATTTTTTACAATAGCGCCTCCAAAGAACATAAATTTGTTTTTGGGAAGCATGATATTTTTAACCGACTTTAAAAAAAAAGAGGTCTGGGTTCTCTATTTGAATCTTTTTTTTTAATGTATTTTCCCTGATAACTTGAAGACGATTTGACCACTTTTTTACAGGTGGTCCCATTGACATCAGGTCAGGACCTGACGATGGGATCCTTCAGAAATCGAGGTAACTCTTCAAATATTATATAGGCACACTTGAAGCGATTTGGGTGTATTACCTCAAAAGTAAGGAAAAAACGAACCCCATACAGGATCACGTGTCTGTCTGTCTGTCCATCTGTCATCTGTCATCAAAATAATTGGAAAAAATACGACACCCGGTAAACGAAATTGTATCATATTGTTCATTAAAGTCGGTTTTCTTTTTAGTTTTTAAAATTTTATTGTACACAAATAGTTGTAAAGGCTACGATGTAAAAGCTTGGCCTTTTAGGTAATAGGCAGTATTGAAAAGTGTAAATTTTCAACAAAAAAACAATAATAAAACTACTTGAAAAATACCTAGGTACCTAATATAAATAAATATAGTACCTATACATAAAATATGCTAATAAAATTGATATTGATTAACAACGACAAAAAATACTTATGTATTTTTAGCTATTCAGCGTGGCGATGCAGCCAGTATCTCGGGCACGCTTCCGTCTGGTACTGGTCTGGAACAGTTGAGTTACCTATATGCCGTTTGTAACGGTCCTTAGGTAATCTGATTGATTCCTTTGTACTAAGTTAATTTAATTGTACTTTTTATTGGCTAATGTATAATTAAACTAACTATGTACAATGAAAGCAGTCGGATTACCTAAGGGCCGTTACAAACGGCATATAGGTAACTCAACTGTTCCAGACCAGTACCAGACGGAAGCGTGCCCAAGACACTGGCTGCATTGCCACGCTGAATAGCTAAAAATACATAAGTATTTTTTGTCGTTGTTAATCAATATCAATTTTATTAGAAATATAATATATATTAAATATTCAAATCGCAACCAAGGTCTCGACCCCAAAGGCTCGAATAAGTAATCTCTGTCGAGACCACGACATTTGCGCCTTTTGTGATCCTCGGCCGATTCAGTCGCCGCGCTAGCCGTAACTGAGGTCCCAGGCAGATTTATATGCAAGTGTTTGAAATGAAAATTCCTTTCTGTCAATAATAGAGACTGAAAAATTAAATTAGATTTATTTTGGCACATGATATTTATTATAATAAAGGATCTGAATGTGAAATTATTTTCGTTCAATTACAGAATAACCGCGCTGTTAAGAATTACATTTATGTTTCATGAATGAACTTAATGTTTCCTCGCAAATAAAAGTAAAAAGTAAAATAACCTCGTTCATTCAAAAATAATATTATTCGGCCTTTGGTTTTATTTTGGGTCAATTTTATTTTGCCAGGGAGCTTGTGTCAAAATCTGTGTTTAAAAAATAAAACACATTGGTACATTAACTTAATTAGGCCGGTGAAGTTTATTGAGCATCAAGATCTGAGAACTAATGTTGAATGGCAACCTTTATTAAATGGCTTGTATATATAGTACGTAAGTCTATGGGATCCAATCTACGGCTTACAAAAAGTTATTTTGGCTGAACTTTTTCATTAGACAGTACCTAACGCAGAAATGCGCCTAACCCATGATACGGTCTAATTTTAATGTGCTCCCAGAAGGCAAACAGGATCTGCAACACAAGTCGATGACTTAGTGTAGATTCTGATGATGCAGGAAACAAGCCATTTTCTAGTAGGTTCTAGATATAACTTGAGTAACAGTACGTAAGTGTAGATATATATAAAGCTTGTTGTATAATAAGTTAGATCAATAATTGAATTGAATTGAATTAATTTATTAGATAACACGGTACGAAATCAGCGAATAGGTTGTAATGCGGGCCATTTGCGATTGAGAGTCTATGATACCTGAAATGGCTTAGCTTCAGCGATCATATCTTCCACAACACTGTAGCATTTACTTTGAAATGAATATATGTTAAAGTTCAGGATTAAACACGATTACATAAAAAAATCTCTATACAACAAAATATCCAAAGTTGACTCTAATTTGTACCAAAAATGTTTGCCATTCAATCAATACACCCAATTAGGCCTTGACACTTTGTACGTATACAGCAGATTTTCAAAATTAATATTTATTTTATGATATGATGAAAAATAAAACGTAGAAATTCGCGCGTAGTTCTGTCATCTGATGGTCATAAGCGTCTTGGTTAAGAACACAGCAATGTTTTGCACCTTTATTATAACTATATCTTAGTTCGAAACTAATCTGAGGTAGTATAGGCCGTTAATCTCGTAGTTTAAGGCGATTGCTAGCCAGTTTGCTCCTTTAATATGCACTTCGTTAACCACGCGTGCAACTTGCGAGCCTTTCGTTAACAGGCGTATTCGCCAGAACTGTACATTTAACACCCATAGGTAAATCACGATTATGGAAGTGCTTTGCTCTCAATTACATTTACAGTCGCCTCCATGCCCTGGTCTGGTGGTTCTCCCACCAGTGTCAGATCCAGAGGTCCCGGGTTCGATCCCCAAGTGGAGGATATTCGTTGTAAGATTTTGTATAAGTCCGCCTGGCTAGCTACCACCATCTTACCTAATTCTGTCGCTATAACAGCTATTCCTAAAAATAATGGTTTGTGAGATTCATTCACTCATTAAGAGGCAATATAGCCATTTCCTCAGTTTGCTGAGGATTCCGGGTGAAGTGCACTTCCACCTTCGACCTTATCATAACTTGAAAATCAGGTGAGATGAAGGCCAAACAATACCCGTCGTACAAAAATAAAACATACATAAGTAATAATATTATCAATTTCTCTTAGAATGGTATTTTGTTGGGTGCTTATTTAGCTACAGTATACAACAGGGCAGCACAATTGAGTTAATAATAATAATATATATTAATAACGTTTTATCAATAAGCCTCATAGCTCAGTTGGTAGTAACTCTGCCTTCTGCGCTGTATGCTGTGGGTTCAATTCCCACTTAGGACAAACATTTGTGTGAAAAACATTTTGCTTGAAACCGTTTTGGTATTATTTTATTTTAGCATTCAGGTATTTTTGTATTTTGCTACAGAAATGGACTGCTGTTCTTTATATACTTAACTAAAGCTTTCAAATCAATTCCAAATGCCCTGGTGGTTGTAAATTGATAAGTTCTCTTGTGATATCTATTTGGTTTTCCCATTCCCTTTATTTACTTTGTGTGAGTTTTATACATCTTTAGGATAATTTTCATGCAATTGAAGTTTATGAATATCAGAATCCTTGATTTTTAAATTATGTGCATGTTGTAACGGACCAAATGAAACAATTTATTGCTACAAAGTACAAACGCCAATATGCTTATACTACAAAAATACGAAAGCTCAAAAAACAAATCCTGATTCCAGTTCAATTGTTCAAATAAGTATTCTTACGGCACAATGTCTCATTAAAGAAAGATATAAAGAAAATTCGTTTATATTTCAGGCATAGAAATGCATCAAATTGGCGTTCGACTCAGCAATATGCTGTGTTATA
This sequence comes from Venusia cambrica, assembly GCA_951394065.1. Taxonomy (NCBI): domain Eukaryota; kingdom Metazoa; phylum Arthropoda; class Insecta; order Lepidoptera; family Geometridae; genus Venusia; species Venusia cambrica. Next base: position 16,641,876 of record OX596034.1, read on the forward strand.
ATATAAATTACAACACAACGCTGGTCTTCCGTCGAAACCAGTTCAGTGCATTGCGAACGAAAACACATGTACTTAAATTTAAATAATACAAACAAATAACATGTTATATTACTAACAATTATCTAAACTGGCATTATGCCTGTTGAATGAAATTTCCTCCGTCGACATTACATTAAGTAAGATGTCACGTCACTCCCACAACTCATACAAATCAAATGACACCCCACAAGTCAAAATCCAAAGCCGTCTAGGCTGCAGAGCATGCCAATGAAATACATATGCACTGTCGAAAAACATAATCCTCCTTCTGCTGAAAATGGGTAAAAATACGGTAATGTCTGTAGCTTGTAGCTATGCGATGTGTAGGTAAGTCTTGGAATATCTTCGATAAGGAGTTCATCTTTATCTTTACAAACTTGGCCTGATGATAAGGTCAGACATAGGTACATGCATAAACTTAAACATATTCCATAACGGGAGTACTGTATTTATACTTAATACTAAAGTTTTCAAGCTATTTTTAGTTCACCCAAAACATTTTCGCAAATAAGCATAGAAAAGGCTCTCCGTTTCACGTAAAGCCTTATTAAATAGTATAGGACAAAATAAATATTACAGGACATTAATTTCACACAGCGCCACCTAGTCCCAAACTAAGTAAAGCTTGTAAGGGAACGAGATTACGGATAAAACATTATATATATTTTTTTTTGTTAATAAATATTTATCATACAATACAACACCCAAACACAGAACAAACCTCAACATTGATCACATAAATATTGGTCATAGGTGGGATTCGAGCCCACAACCTACAGCGACAGCGCTGAAGGCAGAGCTACTACCAATGATGATATATTTAAAATACTTGGCAAGTCAGTAATCAAGCTATGAGTGTCTATCTCTACTTTCATTTGATGTAATTATCACTACGGTCGAGTAATCTCTGTTCCCACAGTAGACATACCGAATAATCTTTACAATTTCACTTCTGGGGATTTTCCTCCCGGTAGAATCACTGTTAGTAAGATTGCACTGGTGTTACATTTTCCCAGTAGCATTCAATTTAGCAAGTAGTGTAATGCTGCAGACAGGTTGAAAATGGCCCTTTCGTAACTGCCTCCTTTGCAGCTGTCCTCATTTTATTCAAAACAAAAACATATAGGTATCTGTAGTGCAAAACAGCGCTTCAAGTAACAAATACTTCCGTAGTAAGTCAGTTTTAGACATTAACCGTCGGATATCTTCTGTACCTATACTTATTCAAATGCTATACCTGAGTTATAAACAATAGAAAGAGTTAGTTTGCTACGTTGCCGTTCCCACAAACTGGTAAACAAGATAGAATAGAGACTTCTTTTATCTTTCTAATAAACCAACGCTTTAAAATAGTCTGTAGTTTACTAAAGTTGTTATCCTGACTGTGCAAAATCTCTTATGGTGAGAAACGGAAGCAAATGTTGGGTAGAAACGCCGACAAATATTTTTTGTTGCATTTTTTTTCTATGGTACCGTACCGGTACCGTAATATAGGTTCTGCAGACCTATATTACCAAAAGTATCTTCTCATTCATTGCACTCTCTGCACAGTGATCGTGGCCACTATTACCTAAGTAGTATTGTTTTGGGCAGTAGCTCGCCGTACGATTTCTTGGCATTTATTCCTGTTACAGGAGAATCTACTGCATTCACGTTTATACAGGTGTTTCCAACTGCAGATTTTCACACCCAAAGTATAGGAGGTACCCATGTACCCATGTTACCCAAGTAAAGAATAGGTACCATAGACTTTTTAACTAAACAGTGTCCATAGTCTATTTTAATATTATAGCTTTCCCCGCGCAGTTAAGCTTCCGCCAAGGTTCTTAGTTCATCATTATCATTTTACCCATTAAAAGCTCACTGCTGAAGGCTGGCTCCATTGTAGGCCCTCCACAGGTGGTCCCGTTGTCAGCAAGTCAGGATCTGATATATCATCAGATCCTGACTTGCTGACAACGGGACCTATGTCTATCCTGGAGAAGTCGGGGGAACTCTTCAAACATTTTATGCACACTTGAAGTGATTTGGGTATTTTAGGTCGGTATATTTCCCAGGTGATCTAACCGTCATCAGGTCAGGATCCCGGTGATCAGGATCTGATGATGGGATCCCGGAAAAATCGAGGGAACACTTCAAATATTATAGGCACACTACAAGCGATTTGGGTGTATTACCCCAAAAGTAAAGAAAACACGGACTCCATAGAGGGTCACGCGTCTGTCTGTCTGTTAGTCCATCTGTCATTAAAATAATTGAAAAAATACGTCATCCAGGTAAACGAAATTGTATCATAAGTCAACATTGAAGTCGGTTTTCTTTTTAGTTTTTAAAACGTAATTATATACAGGAATTTACTTACCGATAACAAGTTCCCGCACGATCAAGTAGCGAATATAAACATATACATAAAATGCTTGCTGCTAAGTAATTACAAATATACACCCAAAGTAATACAAGAAAATGCAACCCATAATCTGAGTTTCGACAGCCTTTTTAAACGACCAAACTACACTCTTTAACAAACCAGACATAACCGTTTTAGATAACTATTTGTAGACATCGTGATTTCCAACACACATAATCTGCAGAACACAATCGCAGAAAAACTGTCAAAAAATAACAACAGCATGTGGCGAATTCAGAGAGTATCAATTATTTCAATAGTTATTTCTAGTACAGGCGTAAATCAAAAGCAACTTTTTAATTCCCTTGACCAATTAGACCTCCCTGACTGAACACACATTTGTTCTCCTTTAAAACGCTGCATGAATACATGCAGGATTGTCAGAAAGTTCCTACCATAATTCAGCACTACTTCAAAACATGGAAACATGGATGCCACAAAGAAAATAGTCAAACATCAATCCACTTATTCATGAACTTAAGAATTATATCATGGATGATTCACTTCATGAAGACTGCACTGAAACATTAAATACTATAACGGAACACTTTACAAATGAAACTGATGCACATCCGGTAATAACACTAGTTACTGGTACGTGAAAATACTTCTTCTCTAACAATCGAATTCCGCAATGGCAAAAAAGACTCAAGAAGAAGATTGATGATCTTAGGGTTCAAATTGGGAAGCTCACTGAATTCATAGGATATAACACAAGCGCTAGGGAACAAAAGTATGTAAATAAGATAAAAGCTCATTAAAATATCCACTCACAACATGGAAACACTGAATTTTCCAGTTCTTAGATACGCTGAAACAAAATTGTATACATCGGTTAGACGACTACGTAGATACAAACTTACGACCAAAAGAAAATCTCAAAACAACACATTCAACACCAATGAAAAAATACTCTACCGTTCATTAAAAACGGAGAATTCTGACGGCACTAGTTCTGAAGCCCCCGATAATATGGTCCAATCCTGTTGAACACGATACTGAAACCGTATGGATGCAACAAGACTCACACAAGCTTAGAGAAACTCTTAGCATGGAATATAACGAATAGCATGGAATATAGCTTTGACACCTCTAAACTAGTAATAGGTAAACTACATAACTGTAAAGCTGCTGGATAGGATAAAATTCATACCTACTGGTACAAACAACTAACTTATTTACACCCAATACTACTCATGCACATAAACGAATTTATAAATGGCTCTGAACCCATGCCCTAATACATAACACTTGGAACTACCTACATGTTACCTAAGGCCAAAAAATATCTTAAAAACCCAATCAAATACAGACCCATCACCTATTTGCAAAATATATTATAACATCATGTATCACCGCAATGATCTACATTCACTCTGAAACAAATAGTTTACTCGCCGAGCAACAGAACGGATGCCGTAAGCATAGCCAAATCTAAAAAACGCTATAGTACCAAAACAGACGTATAAATATAAGCGTAACATATTTACGATGTATGTTGACTACAAAAAAGCATTCTACTCCATAACTCTCCTCGGGCTTCTGTACGTCTGCAGCATATATTTATATATTTGTCAGTATTTTATTTCATTGCATATCATTTTATTTACAAAGTAGTACGTGTAGCCAAAAACTTGCCTAACATGGCCATCGACCGACTACAGCAAGTACAAAGACTAGCCTGCTCACTAACCAGTGGGTGCTCACTCCATAAGCAGCTCTGGACACCATTCTACGACTGACCCCGCTTCATGTGCATATACAGAATGAAGACATGGTGGCAGCCTTAAGAATTAGATCCACAAGTCATTGGAAAGATGGACAGGACAACGACTAGTTGCACAATACTAGACAGGGCAACCAATATTATTTCAGGAGCCAAGTATGGCACGGACAGGGCGGCCACAACATATCTAGCAAATATAAACTACACATTTGCTAGAACGGAAACTCTCAAGCCATATGGGACAACCTACAACATTTACATAGACGGGGCGAGAAACTCAAATGGATCTGGCTTCGGGTATCACTGCCCCGAAGCAGGACTCTCAAAGTCCCAGCCTCTCAACAACACGGCTAAGACTCTTCAAGCAGAGACCATAAGGCATATAGTGCAAATTAGCAGCAAAAGATAAATATGAATTAATTGAGTCTGCACCAACTACATCAAATATTAACTCAAACTTGAGTAAATAATTTATATTCGCAACCGACAGTGCTGCAGGTATGAATGAACTTGCGGACCCGCTTCCTTCTCTTGCTCCAACTAATTACTCCTACTGATAGGAGCACCAGGACACCCATGTCCTAATGCTCCTACTGCAAAAGAATTATTGTAAAACGCTAAGAAGGAGCATCGAGACATAACGAAAACAGAATTACTTATAGGCATACTCTAATTCAAGTACAGGTAATGCAGCTATCGATAAAATATTAAGAGTCCCTTCACTATAAAAGTAGATTTCTGTTTGGATATAAAACCAACTTTTGTTTGTTGGTTATATACTTATAGTGACATACTTCTTTAATAATTAAAAATAAATGAATTAAAGAAATGGTTTCTTAAAAAGTGGTTACAACGCTTGATTTGTTTTCTTTCTAGAATCGCCAAATAATAAAAGAAGTTAGTTTCTTGCCAAGAAAATTAATTAAAAAATGAAGTCGACATATCATAGCAATCAATGCATTGGAACTTGCTCAGAATTATTTATGAAATTCCAATATTTAAAACACTTACTTTAATGTGATACTTCCAGAGCACTTTTATTTAGTGATCAAAGCTTATCCTTATTGAAGATTCATTTTTGACAGCGCGAGCGCAATACGCGAGCGAAGCGTCTTCCGTTCCTTCCTCCGTCTCCTCAGCTTGGGCAAAATGCTTTCGTATGTCTGTCCGGTGGGTGTCCTGTTCTCTTCTACAGGTCGCATTTCCTAACCATTATCGTGAAATTTTGAGAGTAGGTTCGATAATAAAGTCTATGGACTTTATTTATGTTTCAGTTTTTGTATATTTTTCATTTTTATGAGTTGAAAACGTAAAAAAAACATATTTTAGCCATTTTAAAAAATGTTGATAAGGTCACATAACTTTTTTGTTATATACCCTTAATTAGACGCAACTTTGACTTAACTTTTACTCCGATAACCTTCAAGGGGTCGTAGTGTAAGGTGGTGGAAAATAATGAAAATAAAAACACAAATTTCCATTTCCATTTCCATTATTTTTTTAGTATTTCATAAAAAATTCGAGCATTAAATAGGTCTTAACGCGAAACTTGAAAGACCTCGTTAGGAACTTAATCAGTGAGAATGAATCTAATGAGTGTTAATGAATAAGCTTTATTACTATGGCAAATTTCATTGTTGGTACTCTGTACTAAGGGTTTTGCATTTACATTTAATTAAAAAAAAATATATAACATTACACACCCTAACATTGTTTTTTCTACCGTTATAATTCTTCCTCTATATTTGTATGGAAAGCCAAATGGGACACAACTACCGAATGTGCAGCAAATTTAGGGGTTTGGATTGTTTGAAGTCCAGGTCATGGGAGTAGGTCCTCTAGTACCTATAATATGGATATTTATATATATATATATCCATTGGAGTAGGTTGAAGGATAGCGGCGGGTCACAGGTGAAGTGGGTGTAGGTGCGGGGTGGTGGCGGCGGCGGCGGCGGCGCGGATGTGGTGGCCCAGGCGGCGCGCGCGCCAGCACAGTAGTGCGCGCATCCCCGCTCGGTACACACGATGATCGCGCACACGTTTGCCACCGCGCTGCTGTGCGCCGTGGCACTGGCCGGCCAGCTCGCTGGCGCCAGCCTGCACTGCGCCATGCGCCGCGAGATCTCGCCTTGCACCTGCCGCCGCGAGGAAACCGGCACCGGCGCTATCCTCGTTGTCTGCACGCGCATCAATGCCTTCCAGGAGATAGCGACCGCCCTCACCGACAAGTTCAGCCCTGAGACCAAGATCGGTCTCGACATCTCTTACTCCCAGCTCCCGGACTTTTCTGAGCGCAGCTTCCGCGAGCTCGGCCTCTCCATTACGAGGCTCAAGCTCAACTTTGACAACCTAAGGCAAGTCGTTTGAAGTATTCTATCATCAAAGAGCGCGGTCGTGTATCAGCCAAACGGATCGTGTCATCTGAATGTAAAATGAACAATAACTACATTAGGATGCGTGCAAAGTACCACAACAATGTTTAATTTTAATGAGAAAACAACAGGTCTGTGATAAGGCAAACGCGCAGATGAGGATCGATCGGCTTGTTATCAGTAGAGTGGGCGGCGGTCGGCGCGCGGGCTCGATGCCACCGACAGCTGCCCAGTGGCCCTCGTGCCAGACCTCGCCATAGCCTCCTGGCTCCCCGAGGCGCTCCATACAGCGAAGCGTTGCTCATTATTTCTCTACACTACTTATTCTAAACTTTAGATTGCAAGAGCCAGTAAATTTCCTTTCGGAATTTGCTTATTATTGAAATGCCTCTTATCAGTTTTATTACAACTTAGTACAACAAATGTATCAGAATCGTGGACATGAGTCCAATAACAGATAGTTGTTCTGCGACGTGGGTACTACTATGAATAGTTTGCTAATTAGTTTTGGTATTCCCTTTCTAACAACGCAACAATTAGGATGCCCATGACCCTTGTTCACTCATATTGACCATCCAATTGATCTCCAGAGATTTTCAAGTCACTGTAATTAGTAAACGAAGTGTTTTATTTGGATCTCTACTCATTCCTATAATTAATAACAAAAACGGCTCGTCATCGCGTACCTTTTTATATTCCCGACTTTATATTCATTCGAACGATTTTATATTCATTCCTATAGTTATATAAAATGACTCACAAGAAAGAACGAATGTTTATCTGGCTGATCGCACTCTTCTGCATAGTCTTGACGAATGACGAGATAAAAAACGTCTTATTCCTTTTCCATCAAGTGTTGTTCAAATAAGTAGGGTACTTTACATAAATAACTGTTACGGATTTATGAAGGTTGCTATTTGTACTGGAAATTAAATGATTGTTTATGAGTACCCAGCAAATGGAGGTTAGTGAAGTTCAGAGCGTGCATCGTGGCATCTAGGAGGCGACGCTCGATAGGTTATCGGGGGTCGCTTCTAAAGCAGTAAAATTGAATGATATCATATTGGTTGTGTTGTATTAACTGTGTTTACTAATTAACGGAGAACTAACAAATTACTGCGGTCTTTGTTTATCATTTTGTGAGTCTAAAAAAAATCCTAGCTCATTTGAAAAGTCGCATAGTCTTGAGGCATTTGTGTGGCTACCCCAGTCCCAGCAAATTTAGCTTGACGTATTTTATATGTTCCAGAAGTTTTTTATGTTCAGAAAAATGCAGTTTTAAATAATTTTGACTATCATGATACTTCAAAGGTGAATTGAGATCACTCAAGGGTGACTTGATCTGCAACATATATTATTTCCAGGCATTAAAATCTTAATTTGGCTGCATAACAGCAGTTTTCAAATAAACTAAAAACAACATCCATGTTACTACCTGCCCTTGAATAGTCTCCTTTCAAAGTCAAAAGCAGTTGTTTTTGGCATTTTGGTCTTGCTTAGGTAGTAGGTAGCAAAAGCAAGGCAGAGTGTTTGTGCATAATCCAAGAGTGTTTCCAAAAACTCTCCTTAGATGTAAACAGAATTCAAAAATTCAGGGAAAAATTGAAAAAGTAGCCTGCGTTAAAAATATTTACTTACGCAGGACTATGTAAATATTAACTCATTGGGTGCAACGCAATGCTGTTCTATATACACACAGATGTTATGTACAAAAATATATTATATTACATATTTATATGAGTTTCGTGCTAAGCTCAAATAGCTCCCTATACGTTTTCGAAGAAATTTTCATATCTTTTATATAATATTCTTCTCTTCAACCCTTCCTTTCCACCGTATCTCAAAGTGCGTTTTAAATTTTTAGACCAAGGGCACGTGAGAACACTTCGTTCTTCGAAAAAATTTCTGCTTGCGATTCCGAGTCACACCACAGTGTTCTATGCTAACTCGTTTACTGTTGAGGCTGTGCGCTTGTGGAACTCACTACCCGTTTCGTTCAGATCCTCTAAAACAATCTACATTTTTGAAAATTATTTACGCTGTCATTACTTTTCCTCGACCAACTTATAATTGTCTCGTTTGCTACTGCTGTTTAGTTTCTATTTATGTATATATATTTTTTTATTTTTTTTAGTAATGATTGGACATTTTGTAATGTATTGCATGTTTTGTTATTATTAATAATTAGCTATATAAATTAATGATTATTTTAGTACACCGCTTTGTCTGCTCTTTGCTATCCTTTCTATCCAAAGGTTGCCTGGCAGAGATCGCTTTGAGCGATAAGACCGCCCATTTTAACTAATTTAAGTGTTTTTCTGGCTTGTCTGTTTATTTTTGTTTTTTGGTGTACAATAAAGAGTTTATCTATCTATCTATATTATAACATTATAACGCAATAGTTTAACGTTACGGTTCAAATATAACAGGACATTAATTTTACACAGCGCCATCTAGCCAAACGCTAACTGTAAAATATAAAATAGCACGATAGGCTATGACACACCGAAGTTATTCAATGTGCTCGGTAATTCATCTTCATTTTCCTGCCCTTATCTCGTTCCGTCGGCACAAAATGTTGTTCTCTTCCACGAGATTCATGTTAAAACGTTTTGGCTTCAATTTGATCTTAAATTTTAAGATCAGCCACCTGCCTGACGTCACCCCTCCTTGGGGATTCTATACAGGGTGAGAGGACACGGACATGGATTAGGAGTGGTAAGGATACTAATGTCACGGAGGAAAAGGGAATGTGACACCAGAAGCTAGCTGAGTTGCGCAGGGTGCTACGTCAAACACGCACGCATTATACATTGCATTTTATTTTTACCCGACTGCCTCAGTTACTTTACAAGGATTACGTTTTGCATCTTACATTTTGTCCATCTGCATTGATGCAGACGCTACATCTGCAAAGTGACTGTATTTCGCGGACTACTAAACCTACCTTTCCATCTAGAACACATAAATGTCTTTTTTGGTACATTTATGCGGTTCGGTGGTATTTATACCACAGGATATATACTACGAGATATAGCGATAGTAAGTTCTTATGGATTTCTTTACGGATGGAATAATGGCAACCAAACTCTTGAAATGAGAACAAACGTTATTTTGGAAAAAAAAACTTCACCACTAAAAACTGAGGGTAGTTTTGCCGAATTGCCAAGCAAAACAACGAGTTTGTTCTATGGCATTGCCTTCAAATTATATGAACTTACCCTTAGAGCTATTTTTAAGATATTAATGAAGACAGTTCCATTTTTTTTCATAAGTAACTTACTTTTAGTTTTTTTTGTTGTAAAACCTACGATACCACGATGTCTGCGACACCCTATTTATGAGTCGTGTAAGGGTACAATAATACGGGATTCTGGGAAATATCTACGCAATGATAGGAACGAAATACAGATGGCCTAATTAAATACAAAATAAAGTTAAGAATCGGTTCGTACTATGGTGCAGTTTTGGGGTTTTCCTGTTTTTTTTAATTTAAATAAAATAAATAATAAAAAATCGTTTATTCTGAACAATTTGTAAAAAATTGGTACTTATAATTAAAAGTGAAGTTACGTTAATTTTAGGTATATTATTAGGGTATTTAATTACACAGTTAGGGTGCATAATAGCACCTACTACATATATGTGTAATATGGTTTTTGTAACCGTTAATTATATCCCTTCATGTTAAGCAGTACCACAGTTAGGCTCTGTTCCTCACACTAGGAGTAGGTAGCCTGTGTAGTGAGATCACAGGGTCTTGCCAAACGGCCTCTTACTTTCTAACAGAATATTCATAACGTAATATAAACATTTTGTGAGTCATAAAGACAGCAATATATAATTAGGTACAATACAGTCAATAAAAATATAATAAAAATATCTTTAACATTTTAAAAGCCAAACTACTGGACTAATATCCTATCAAACAAAAAAAAAATTCTGACTTCTGAGGTAAAAAACATAAACAAAAAGAAAAATATATGAATTGTGAACCTCCTCCTTTTTCTAAGTCGGTTAAAAAGACTACCCGTTGCAATGGAAATCATATTAGGAGTGCCGTGAAAGGTGACTCCATTAGTCACTTTCATAACAGCAGAAGAGATGGATTAAGAATAGAAATCGACCACGCCAACTCAGCCCATGTATGTCGTAAAACCCGACTAAGGGATCTCACCAGAAGACGGGCATGTGAAGGTCCAGCTGGCTGAGGACCACCTTCCTGCCGAAGTCCGGTGCCAAACAGTTATCCGTGTCCGGTTGGTGCGTGGGAGAGCCAGTGCTTCCAGGAAAGCTCGCTTTATCGTCAACCTCATCCTTGCTCCAGGCCAGATTAGAGCAAGATAAGCTTAGGGGCCCATCATTTAAAAAAAAACCTACTAGACATTGCGATCGATGAACCCACCTGTATCGTGGTGTTAAAGGTCAATCTTCTCTTTGCGCACTTTGACTTAGAGATAAACTCTTTGTTGTACACCAAAGCAACAAAACAAACGTGTCGAATACAATACATCGACTAGTTACAATGGGTGGCCTTAACGCTAAATTTGATCTCTTCCAGACAATCTTTCGATGGAACGAATACATAAGAGCAGATAAGGCGGTATATGTAGGTACTCTAGTAAATTTTTGCAGTGGATTTTATGATGATAATTATCGACGTCATTATTTACAATTATTTTATTTGACATTATCTGATGTCAAATAAATTACAAAGTGACGCCAAAATCTCAAAAATCACCAGCCAGCTAGCAGTACAATAAAATAAAATTGGTAGATACGGTATACGGTATACGGGCCAAGCCAAGTCATAATCATCTGCAACGATAAGCGCCAATGGGCAATAACAATCAACTCTACATTTATTTGTTTTGTTGTTTTCCAGTTTCATGCACTGGCACTAAATTACTAAGTATAACTGATTACTATGTAGGTAGGTAGGTACCTACACGGTAATTAGCAGACACTTATTCTTTATTACCTAATATGTTTTGATGTGAATCCTAATTTGTGTATGTTTGCGAGCTTGTCCAACACATTTACAAATGTTATAAATATACAAAATTTCACAACCCGTGACAGGACGCGAACCCGCATCTTTTCCTAAAGCCGGAAACGCTCTAACCAACTGAGCTAGGAGTGTCCTGACGCAGATTCCGAATTTTTGTGTCATATTGATACTCAGCTTGAGAGCTGATGACTCCATCTAGCAGACATTCACAGAAGTCATTAGAACATTTGTAAATATTGTGACCAAGTGCGATCACTTGAAATACAAAAATTTGTTCAAGTTTGTTAGGTATAATTAACTGTCGATATCTGCATAATGTGATATGATTTATTGGAAATCCCAGAATAAAATAACAATTTGATTCTCTGTTTTTCAGAATATTTTATCTTTCAGACAAGCCAATATACTTAACGGGATTTTCCATAGGAAAAAACAGTGACAATCCGACTTCTCAAATTCTAATACATCCTACTATATACCATATCTGTCTTTTATTTGTAAACAGAAGTACTATCAACCAGCTTCAAAAATGAAGAAAGTTAATACTGATTTTATCCCTTAATTTGCTCTCCTTTTAGATGAATTAATAATGAATAAATATTACAGGACATTAATTTCACACAACGCCATAAATATTTTGTCTTTGACTGTATGTTTACATAAAAGAACCGAACCTGTCACGGGACGAATCAGAACGCGTGCATTCTGATTCGTCCCTGTATTTTTTACTGGTCCTGTTTTGGCCCGGACTAAACCCCAGCGCCATATCTGAGGTACTTACTTGTATCTAAATTATATACACAGGATAATGTGTGCAATTTGCGGCATTACCTACGTTATTCCTACTTACTTGTATCTAAATCATCTACAAAGCAAAGTGTGCAATTTGCTGCATGTAGGTAAGTACGTTATTAGAAGCTGGTGGTCAAACGCTTGGCTATCAATAATTAAAAATGGCAAACCACCCTATTATATTATATATTAGTGTATATTACTAAATATAATATAGACAATAATAACGCAGAAATGGATGAATCCAACTTGTCTTAACCTAGGGCTAGTAGGTAGGTTCTAATATATTAAAAAACTAGGAGACTGAACAAGCTAGTAGCCCACCTGATATAAATCCCTAACAAGTAACTCGCTATACTGATCAAGCGGTGCTACAGGAACCATTCAGTTCCATTCTCTTGCCTATAACAATGCTTTACTGCTTAAGTCACATCCACAAAGAATATATCATATATATCATATACACGGCACATCATTGCGCCCTTGAGGCATGAAGTTGTTAAGCCTCGCGTGCCCGTAATTTCGCCGACAACCATATCCTGCAAAGCGAATTACAGCAATGCTACTTGGCGGCTGAAATACGTATGGTGGTAGTACTTACCCACAAGAGCCCTTTCACAACGGGCTTTACTACTCTTTTTTTTTCTTACTACTCTTATTATTATTAGTCCTAGATATGGTCAGAACTGTGTTTCCATGGGTATACCTACTGAACGCCGCAGGGCTAGTTCTCAATTCACGTATGCCAGTTCTATTATTGATATTGTGGTACAGCTACTTTTAGCAAAAAATAATCATGAAAACCATTTCTCAGTTTTATTGAAATTAGGGCACAATACAAGGGCAACGATGCTTCGTCGATTCATTGAACAAATTTGATTTGATTAAGCAACAAGATTTACATTAGAGCAATATGAAAAATGTACCTAGCTAGACAACCTCGCATGTCTCTACCTAGGCTGGTGCTCTTCCTTCAATTGTATCTGGTGGTCCCGTTTGGTAATTTAATTACCCTTTGGCCCAAGCGCCGAGCTCGGCAATTATGAATCGGTCCTGTCCGCTGCTCGGTCACGCACTTTATTTTTCCTTTACACGACTATTTATTTTTTGAGGAAGCCTGTATCAGCCCTAGAGTCGGGCTACGCCGCCGTCTACATGGCGACTACTGCCATGCCACTGCAGATAGAAAGGGCCGAAGAATAGCGCGTTAAGAACAGCTACGGGTGTTAACAAGATGAACCGACTGCATAACTTTAAATATCATCGTCATCAACGCTTGCAGTCTCTAGCTCTAGCTGGACGTTTTTAACCGCCTCTGTGGTCAAGTGGTTAGTCCGCCTGGCCTTACTTACCTAATTATGTCGCCATAACAACAATTCTTAAATTGTTGTGTTCCGGCATTGAGAGTTAAGGTAGTTCTCCTCACTATTGAGGATTCCGGGAGAAGTGCGCTTCCACCTTCGGCCTAATCGGAAATTAAAGCCAAGCATCAACCTGTCGTACAATAAAAAATAAAAGAAAAGTAGGTCTCCCAAAGTGCGCCATTGATCGATCTTCGGCCTTTCGCAACCACTATCTCACCCGACAGTATAGGTCGTCGCTCGATCTAGCCAGAGGGCGTATCCGACATTATTTTTGGCTTGGTCTCTACTGTAGGACTCGTTGACCCCACCGGTTGTAGGCCGTGTTTTCGGAAAAGTCAGCCATGAAAAATATAGATAACTGCATAATTTAGGATCGACGTGTTGCCTTGTATTGATTACATTTAAAGAAGTAATAAAACATTATTTTTAATCCCTCCTCTTATGTTTTCGATTCTCACCCTCCTTTGATATAGGTTATATGAAAATCGATATACCTTGTCATTGTACATGCGTACAATTGAGACAAACCAAATGACACCTCAGACGTGAAATTCATCTAGCCATATTTAGGCTGTAGAGCATGCCAATGAAGTAAATATACATAGGTATACATATCTTCTCTTATTTGAATAATTCTTAAAATCCAACATCGTGCAACGTGAAGATGAACTTAACTACTATATGAGACTGGTCAAAATATTGGTCAATATTGATTAGGTCAGTGACCATTTGATGTTTGACAACCTACTCACTGGCAGTGAAGGTGTCACCTAATAGCACGCTAGCCTACTAGGAATACTTATGTTGTATTCACTCAGGACTAACATTGACTCAGTAAGAGCTAGTACGGCGGCTGATTCGGCCGAGGATCAAAGACTATAACATGTACAGTCGAGGAACACAGAAGTCGAATATACGTATGTATACATCTCGACAGTGCTTATATATAAGCCTAAGGTCTTAAACCTTAGGTCCGTGGGAAGCCGGTGCCCTCCGGGTTTCGAAAAATCTTACGGGGCTTTTGATGTAGGTGACATGTGACCCAACGAATTAGCATTCTATAATGCGTGGTTATGCAGCCAGTGTCTGGGATACCCTCCGTCTGGTACAGGATTTGCATTTTTAGCGGTCTTTAGGTAAACAGACTGCTTGTCTTGTCTTGTAAATACATACTCGTAGTTGGTCCACATTTTATCTACTAATATATTCCTGATTGTTCTCGTAAATACTGATCCGGAGACATGGAAACAGGCAAAGACCTCTATACTATGCATGTCAAAGTAAATAATGGATCTAATTTGTGTTTGCTACCTATCCATACTTTAATGTACCTAGTGTTACCTAGTGTAGAACTTACTAACTTCCTGCTACATTGCAGAGATCTGTGGTCCTTGTGGTAGTGGACCTTGGCCTCTGATACCAGAGATCGCCAGGTTTTCCCGTCCATGTTCACTTTTTTCATTGTACGACGGGGAAGCGCTTATGGCATTCATCTCATAGGTCGAAGGTGGAAGCGGTCTTCTCCGGGAATCCTCAACAGACTGAGGAACTGTCTATCATACCTTTATATGTCCCAACATTTGTGGTGTGAAGCCAACCATTTAGAATAGTTGTTATGACGACTGACTCAGGCAAGAAGCTTCAGTCAGCTTCAGCCCAGTCAGCGGCAGAGTGCAGCTCTCGCAGGTCCTTGTACACCTTTTTACACGTGTCGTTTCCTTACTATTTTAAACGTTTAAAAAGAAAGGCAGCAATATTTTTCTTACTAAGTCGAAAGTCACAAATGTATCAAGTTCACAACGTCACAAAATCGAATTTCGTTAGCGCCAAAGCGTCCCAAGGCATTGAGAATGATGAGGAAGTTAAATAGTGGCATTACCGTAAAGCTCGCAGAACTGATAACCGATGAAGGGTAAAGGTTCTCGGATAGCAATCACGATCACGCGAGCCTGAGACCTTATAACGAACACCAAACGTATTTGGATCCGAAGGAAATTCTGTATTTTTGTGTTGAATATAATGCAATCTGTCATCGAGTACGCGCCCCATTAAGTTTTTCGCGTAGGCCTCACTACAAAAATCTGACGTCTTCGGATCCAAAAGAACTTCTGTCGCTTTTGTGTTGAAAAACGTGTAATCTGTCATCCTGACCTGTCAATGGATCAATATGTATGTAACGGAGAATCGATGGGTTCAAGATCACTATTTGCGGCGTAAAGGGGGAGGACTCTGTTCAGTAGTGAACGTTTAACGGGCTGTATGAATGTATATATGTATTTTTCGATTACGAAAACGCAAACACTTAGCTTTTCGCACAGAAGCAAAGGAAAATGATTGCTAACATACACGTTTGGCATAGGAGTTGGACCGCCGCCACTCGCACGTTTGTCGTTGGAAATACGCAGTGTTACGCAGTTCGCACCGTACATTTGTATAATGTTTGCGATGAGGTCCAGGCGACCATGCGACCGTTTGGCGCCGCACGCCGCCCTGCGATAACCCCGGACCATTGACCCCCTCACATTTGTGTTTACTAAACTGCCACTAGTGACACTACTCATTTGTTAGCTTGCATACTAGATGCTCGTGCGCAATGCAATATTGGAAACATTCATTGGATTTTATTGTCCCGCAACTTTGTTTGCGATATTAAATACCTGCAAAAGGCACAAACCACAGAGGACCGAAATCTGTTCTCGCATTCATATTTTATCCTGATCTTTCAATAGGCCTGATGTAGCTAGCAAAGCGCAACAAACAGACTTACAAACAAATTTACAAACAGACTTTCAAACAGACTTACAAACAAATTTACAAACAGACTTTCAAACCGGCTTACAAACATACTTACAAACAGACTTACAAACAGGCTTACTAATAGACTTACAAACTGACTTACAAACAGACTTACTTACAAATGACTTACACACTGACTTACACACAGACTTACAAACAGACTTATAAACAGACTTAAAACAAACTTACAAACAGACTTACACACAGACTTACAAACAGAGAAGTAAGTACCTGCTTAAAAAGAGTATAACATAGAAAAGTTTACACATGATTTAGAACATGGTTTTCTTTATTCACCCTGCCTGCCCGTTGGGCTCTGATTGTAAAGTAGGTCATATTTACAATGAACATTACATTCGTGGCACTGCATTGCTCCCGTCAAGCTCGTAATTTGACTGGTAATAGTGCTTACCATACCCCGCAAACCGAAAAACAGCTATTCTGCTTGACGACCGAATTAGTTATGGTGGTCGTCTTTCCCGGAGCAGCCATTTCACAAGAAGACTTATTATGTCTATTATTGTAAGGTACAACCATTTTGAGCAAAGTAGTTTAATTTAAAATTTAGAGTTTCAAAAGAATCAAAGGGGTTTGCATGGGCGACAAAGTAAAACAATAAGGTAGCTGTTTACTAATAATATAAACTAATACCTACGCTAACAGAAAATTTCGTTCCTTTCTTTTGTACGTCTTGGGAGTGCTTCGCCTTCATCTCACCTTTTGTCAAATTATTAGAATACTCTACAGACTGAGGAACGGGCTATCTTACCTCTAAATGCCGTAACACAAGCTTAGTTTGATGCCAGCTAGCCAGGCGGACTTGAGACACGTCCTACCACCAACCAAACCGAGCACAAATGTTTACTCCCCTGGGTATCGAACCTCTAGGTCTGATACCGGTGGTCGAACCACTAGCCCACAGAGGCCTTCGAAGCTGCGGATCTCAGGGATTGGTGTTTGATTCGGCTTATTTAAAGTTTATACGGAAAATCAGTGAAGAATGCTTTTTTTTTATGTTAGCAAACACTACAACACCTCTAGTAGCTACCCATTATCAAATAACAACAAGCCTTATAGCTCAGTTGGTATTAACACTGCCTTCTGCGCTGTAGGCTGTGGGTTCCATGCCCACCCAGGAAAAACTTTTGTGTGATGAATATAAATATTTGTTCTATGTTTGGGTGTTGTATCATAATAGTACGTATGTGTTTACAAAAAGTATTCTGTCCGTAATCTAGTTCCTATATTACAAGCTATGCTTAGTTTGGGGCTATAGGTAGCGCCTGTAATATTAAATAAACGATCACGAAAACCATACAAATTAAAGTCTAGAAGACTTGAAATGGGTAATGGAACAATGGAAATAAACTCCATGAGGTGCCTCCGACATCCAAGTTTTTTTTTCAATCAAGTCGCGAAAACCCCTCATTATACAAGTCCAAAAGGATCGCGGTAAACTTGCCTTCTGTCTTCTTGAGATAAAAGTAGCTCGCGGTTTGAAAAGGTCCTTTTATGGAAAGAGATTTAATTTCACCACCGCCTTTCAATCGGTGCATTAATTAAGTTCTCGAAAAATCAAGACCTCCAATGATTTCATTCCATCTATCTGCCTGCGGATGAAGATACGATTTATTTCCGAGAGCAACTAAAATTCTATTAAAATTTAACAAAAGAGAGGAAAAAGTTATCATATTGATTGATAATAAATTACAAATGGAAAACAAATTCATTTATGTGTATCGAAGATTTGTACAGACGGCTTGTTCTTGTTTTGATAGCAAATAACTATCGAAATGCTTATTTTTAGTTCGGTTACTTACTATATTCAATACAGATTCAGACTATCCCAGAACCAGTCCCAGGATCCCAATTACGTATACTACAATTACGAGATTATTTGCAGCACCTATCGTATTAACTCATGCATATTAAAAGTTATAAGACAACAAATGCATTTGTCATAGTCGGGTCTCATATCGTAGGTCATATGAGTTTATTCTGGTGCTGCCTATCTATATCTAATCTACGACTAAAAGCTCATGAATACGTCCATTTCTGATGATGACGTGTATTGCTTTCTTAGAAAAACTCTAACATTGATTATCATCTTTGAATGCCTCAGGTTGCACTGTCCCTGAAAAAATTTTGATGAACCGCCGGCGCTCGGCGCAGCTTATACTCGTACGTCATAAAAGTTTGGCAGAATAAAAATACACCATGTAAATGGTCATCGGCACTCTTATGCTTTCATGAGGGGTGGAGCGTGTTTCTTTGATTCCGTTAGAAGTAGGGTAATTATATTTCAAGTTAATAGTGCTGATAGCGTGTAAATTGTACAAAAACGTATAATCAGTTGGTAGGAAAGGATCCACATTAAGTACAGGCTGCTTCCTTTTCTGAAAAACTGCAACTGAACATGTTTATTAGGTTGGGTTAGTACCTATCACCTAACATGACGAACCGTTCCTCAAAGCATCCGAAAATAATATAAATAGTTATAGCTCCTTTGACTCTGGGCCTCAAACACCGTACAACAAGCATATCAAGACGATGCGTGACCTACAGACCATGAACTTAGAACCATGTAGAACGTAGAATAACTGCCGCCGTCTAATGGAAATCGCGCTCCGCTGTAAACATGACATCGTCCACAGATATTCTAAATCGATAATACAATGCCAAAATTGTCATATGAGCGTGTGTTTTTTTGCTCCATCCATTACCTTATTGCAAAAGCTATTGTGTCATATGTATCACAATATATTTTATTTATAAACAGATAGGTACCATTCCGTCTCGCATTACATGGAGATAAAAAAATATATTTGTCATTATTTTATTTATAGTTTCAGAGTCAACAGATATATGTTTATCTGAATGATGTAGGAGGTGGATGATGAGTTGACGGCTTGAGCAAGAAAACAAAAACATGTAGAGCCGAACTGCCTAGAGCGGGCGAGGGATAGATAGATAGATATATAGATAGATAGATAGAACTCTTAATGGTTCACCATATACAAATAACATTACAAAATACAGATAGCAGAAACTTAATCTAAAAGTAAATCTATGGGCGGCCTTATCGCTGAAAGCGATTACTTCTAGGCAACCGCTGGATCGACAGAGCAGATAACGGCTTTCAAGGATGGCGGTGTGCAAACATGCATCGGAATGTAGGTCTATTTTACAATCATAACAAAAAAATTAAAACTACAAAGATACATTAAAAATACCTAACTTTATATCAATTAGATTGGGGATATGGTCAATAATACCCCAGCATGGCTATAGGTATATTCTTGGGAACATAGCAGCGCTATTTAATTATCGACTTGTTTTGTTGTTGGTATTCCAGTGACCTGAAAGAAAGTGCGTTCACAAAGCTGGATCTGGTGGACTACTTTAGCTTAGCCGACAACGCGCTACTCGAGCTACCTCGGCACGTGCTGCAGCATCTCCCGCATGTGAAAACCCTAGACCTCTGCAGAAATAAGATCACAAAACTCACTGTTGATGACTTTCGAGTAAGTTCTTTTTTATTGTAAGACGGGGAAGCGCTTGGCTTTCATCTCACCTGGTTTCAAGTTAAGATAAGGCCGAAGGTGGGGTTCATCCGGAATCTTCAACAAACTGCGGAACAGGCTATCTTACCTCCAAATGCCGGAACACAACAATTTTATAATTGTTGTTATGGCGACAGAATTAGTTAAGATGGTGGTAGCTAGACTTAAACGAAGTCCTACCCCCAACCTAACCAAGCATAATATTGTACTACTCCTTCTGGGGATCGAACCCAGGAACTCTGGATCTGAAATCGGCAGGTGGAACCACTAGACCACAGAGGCGGTTCAATTTCCTATGAAACAAACCTCAGCTACACTGCGCTTCACACAGATCCTCTTCTCGCGCTGCTGCAATGTTGCCGTAGCCAGGGCCTGCTATCGACAAGGTAGTGCGGTGAGAAGCGAGCTGAGTACGGCAGCCCAAATACTTCCTAACCTATTTCCCACACTATTCGTCGAGTGTATTTGACATTGAAGGAATCTATTAAATTGGTAGGCAGGTTTTAGTGCAAACATTTAAGTAATATGTTACTCATACCTACAATACCTTAATACCCCATTGTTTAAATCCCCATATCGGCTTAACAAGCTGTATGCTATTAATAAATATGATACTGTCACTGTCTAACTATGATATAGTACTGTCAGATACATTATCTTTGCATAATTGCAGGAAATTCAAGAGCTAGAGCATCTTTTGGTAGCTGACAACTCGATATCCAAGCTTGACCGGGACGCTCTACCCAAGGCGCTAAAGCATATACATCTTGGACTCAATCAGCTCAGCACACTCAACGGTGCTTTGAGAGACTTGGACGATTTGGAGTGGATTTTCATCAACGCGAACAACCTGAAATCTATTGATGGCGAGCTACCAGTCGTAAGGTTTTATATTTAACAAAATGACCCACGCACGAACTGTCCACTGCCCATAGCCCATTTAATGCGTTGTACCTAACATTTTCTGGTTAAATTCCTTATATGGAGTGTATAAAAGTGCAAATTAGACCCCGATTAACAGTTCTTAATAGAGAGCGCGGTTTCCTTTATATGAACTATTTTATTTACTAAGAGATTTCTGTGAAAACACTTATCCTGTCAAAAATGGAATTTCCATGCATATAATAGAATTGAAAAGGTGCGTGAACTGAAAGTCACTTATCACCTCATCATTATGTATTACTTACAATAAAATTTACTTGTAGTATAAATAAAATAACCATACCTACTACTCGAGTATGCTCTGTCTATGGTTGTGTAAAATATCATATTTATAGGATATTCGTATATTTCTGGTTGTGGCTCATAATAATCACATCAATAACATATATTTGCCCTTCCAGAAAGCCAAGAGGATATCTCTAATCCACGCTGCGCACAACGAGCTCCAAACTCTACCCAAAGACTTGAAACAGATGACGTCCCTAGACTCTCT
Source organism: Venusia cambrica (assembly GCA_951394065.1). Classification (NCBI taxonomy): domain Eukaryota; kingdom Metazoa; phylum Arthropoda; class Insecta; order Lepidoptera; family Geometridae; genus Venusia; species Venusia cambrica. The sequence continues at coordinate 16,663,383 of OX596034.1, forward strand.
TTATTTCTACGGGAACCACCTTAAATCTCTGGACGGAGCTCTGCAAAAGTCTAGAAGGCTAATGAGAATAGGACTCTCTTTCAATAAAATCGAATACGTAAGTGTTGATTAGATATTATTTATCAATCATTAATAGATGATAGATATTATAAATAACACTCATTAATAGATTATTGATATTATTAATAACATAATGTATAATATAAAAAGGAACTCTACTCATCTTTTTTGGAAATTTCAGCTTGCAGAAGATGAATTCACAGAGGCTGAAAAGTTAGCAGAGCTGGATATTGCCTATAACAATCTCAAATCTCTAAACGGTTCTCTGAGAAGTTTGAAATCTCTGCGATACCTTAATTTGACTCACAATCTAATGACAGAGTTTTCCCTACAAGAAATCAAAGGATTGAAGAGGCTGTCCGTCATAGATTTATCTCATAACAAAATCAGTACAGTCACGGGAAATATGGTGGTGAGTAAACTGGAGTTCTTTGGACTGGAATCTTTGTTAAACTGTCAAAAAAAAAACGTACAAATAAATAGCACAGTACATGGTACAATAATGGCAGATAAATAAGCGAAGATAGAAATAAGCAGGTATTTATAATATAACTGCATCGGGTCATACAGAAGCCAAATCAGTCGCTATTTTCTATTTTTATGTGACTATTTCTTAAACGCACTTTACTCTGAAACTTGATTTGAATAAAACTTTGCATAAATATTTCTAAAGTTCGGTGATCTCCATATTTTCGTATTGTGCGTAAATTATCGCACTTACATAGTTTCTTTGTTTGTTTTCAGTACCTATAGCTTAGCTGGTAGGTTTTAGTAGGTACAAAATTGGACTTTTTTACTGTATTTTGAAGTGGTTTTTTCTAAGCCTCAGGTTACGTTACGTGTTTTGTATTCGCTTGTGTTGTTTGATAGGTAGGTACTTAGCTACTATAGACATAGTTATTGGGCACATTTATCGGGGTTAGGTTAGATCGAAGTAGTATACTTACCGACTTAGACTTACCGTAGTATCGTTGAACTCCCAAATATAACTATATTGAATACTAGCTACTCGCAAACCATGGGCATGAGCCATACATAAGTTTGGTCGTGCCTCTGTCCACCCCCTAGTAGGTGATCCTCACAAGACCCACGCTCTGATACCCAGTGATCAGAGGTGACACCTCGAAGAAGAAAAGTCGTGAGTCTATTTATTTAAAACTATATGTACCTCCCTACTAGATATGTAGGTACCTATCGTGTATCCAGTAGGTTAGGTAGGTGTAGGTACCTACCTACTACCTGAGCCTACTTACTAGCTACTCAATCACCGACTATTATTTAGGTACATGACAATTACCTCTATCAGATACTATTTAAAATTTTAAGGAAGGTATATAATTATGTTTTCTTACTACAAATAAATTCCTTCAAGGCCTCAAGGAATCGATCTGAAACCCAGTTTATTTGTGTTTTCCATAAATGTCTGAAATGTTACCTACGTTAAAATGTCTCGTAGTCCACTTAGATCCCAATCCCATAACCTAGATAATCTGATTATGTTCGGCGGTAAAGGTACCTCTGTACCTTTACCATGTGACTAGGAGCGCCGGTAATATTTGACGATATCGTCCTTGCCTTCCATTTGTGGACTGCTGAGACAGACTGTCAAAAAAGTAAAAACTTAGAACAGTAATTTCTCCCAGCTACAATGTTTTTGGAGCAAGCGGAATTTTGTACACACTGGTTTTTGGGTGCTGAGTGCTGACCCATTTATGCTCCCCATTTTTGCTTTCGGGAGCAGTCCCGTTCCACCCTAGTAGTCTCGACCTTGAGGCCGTGGGGAGCCAGTGCCCTCTGGGTTTTCAATTATCTTGCGGGACTTTTGATTGAGGCGACGCGTGACCTAAGGGCAGGCTCTTATATAGGCCACGTTTGGCACAATTGCCACGCTGAATCGCATGCTAATTTGATTGTATACCTACTATTCAGCGTAGCAATGCAGTCAACGTTTCATGGGCACGCTTCCATCTGGCACTGGTATCTATCAGTTAGCCATCATATTTCAAGCCTTTCATGTCTAGATGGCGCTGTGTGAAATAAATGTCATTAAATATTTATATCTTAAAATATGTATTATTATTTAGGTATTATATCATAGAGTTACCCATAAGCCGTTTGTAACGGTCCGTAGGTAACTAGACTTCTTGTAAATATTTGTTCAGGTACATTGTAATAATATTACTTCTGTATTACTAAATTGTATAAACTGCGAATTTTCCTTCATTATCTACATTAATGTTATAAAAAGAAAATATTTTGATTTGTATTTTTATTTGAAAACTCAAAAACCAGGTACTAGTCCGATTTCAATAATCTTTCACCAATAGAATGCAATAGTATCACTGAGTAACATAGGCTATATTTTTTATCAAGCGATATTGAAAATGACCGATACAGTTCCTTATATTGAGTGCGCTGCGAAAACGATGAATATAGAACTAAGTAATGTTTCTATAATGTATGAGACACATCAATATCTACAAAAAAATCCGTGATACCATTTATATGTCCAACTTTTATTGTTATGTCACTATTTATAACTCCTATTTAATGTTTCCAAAAGATAATAGTAACGCCGGTAAATACTACCCAACACCACGTTATTTGTATTAATCCTGATACAAATAAATAACTTGGCTTCGGCTGTTTCAGTAGGCAGGCACCGACTGAAACAGCCGAAGACTACGAATTGATTAGGTACTTGTCGTGTGCAAATTACCTACATCATTTATCACTAAAAAGAGTTATAATAAGCTATTTTTTTTATTGGAAATTACTTCAACAAAACTTGTAATAATTCTATAGGCCAGTTCATCTATTTTAGAAAGAGAAGAATTATAATATATTATCCAAATAAAATCCAAATCATCCACTAAAGAGTGCAATAGAATTTACTATAGGTAAGTTAACTTAGAATGCCTCGCAAGCGGATCGGTGATCTTTGTATTGATGTTAGGTAGGTTCTCGGATTCCCTGCAAATTAATATGTTCCTACCGGCGGAGACGACAAAGGTTTGTACAACTAGTACTGGATTTTATTTGGATAGTAAATATATTAATTCTTCTCTTTCCAAAGTAGATGCACTGACCTATAGAATTATTACATGTTTTGTTGAGGTGTTAGTGTAATGTGAGTTAGGATAGTGATCAAGTTATTAGACCAATTTTTTTGCAACATTATTTTACATTATTGGTTGGTCTTTGTGGGTATCGGTTGGTTACGTCTGGGCTTCCACACTGTTATAGCCACAGGTAACAGCTATCGGCTTTGTGACACTCGCTGGGTTGGCGATAATTGTGATAGTGATAAGCTTTGAAAAACTTTGCACAAGTGTAACTGCGCGGGGCCGGCTACTTAAAAATAAAATTAGGTATTATAGAATACCTAATTTTATTTTTTATTTTATTTTATTTAATATATGATTATTTTATATTAAAGCAGGTACATTTTTTCAGAACTTGGTGGATGTCGAAACGAGAGTTCTCGAGCTCCGGCTGGACCACAATTACATATTGAGCTTAGGTGGCGCATTGATGGGTCTTCATGGTCTGCTGCGGTTGAACCTAAGCAACAACCTTCTCCAGCAAATAGGTCCTGACGATCTCATAGGCTTAGAGGACTTGAAACTACTTGATGTTTCGCACAACCACATCACTACTTTGGAGGAAACGTCGAAGGTTCGTTACTTGATTCTGCTAAGCGCCACGCGAATTTTTACTCTTGCATTTATTACCATATATTTTTTACTTTGTATTATTTGTGAGCTACATTCTTTTGATAATTTGCAGACATTTTTGCCGTCTCTGGAGGACCTTATTGCTCACCACAATAACATAACATTACTGGATAAGGACTTCCACGGGCTGCCGTCACTGTGCATGGCTGATCTCTCATTCAACCGCATACAGAGTGTAAACTATGACCTTGTCTCTAAATCTCGGTGCACCATCAAGGGAGTACCAAGCATTTTGAAGCTTTACCTTCAAGGTGCGTAAATAATTGATTTACTTTTCTATAAAGCAGATTATTTATTTATTTTAATTAGTGCCTAGCAGTGGTTTATCATAGCGAAATTGTGCGATGCGAATAATGTGATTATGAAAATGCTCTTGCGATTTATTTTTTTCACTCCATCATCGAGTCCGAGGTATACCTACTTATTTGATACTTCAGGAACCTTGAACTCATGGTTTGCCTGGGCAAGTATTTCGTTCAGTGTTCCTAGAAGACCTGTTTACTCTATTGTAGTAATGGATACATATTTGTAAAGGCAGACAAGCTTACACCGAGTTGAAACTATATAATAAAAATCCACTGTGACTTTGTGTCTGATACAGTTATTTTGCAAAGTCTGGGAATAAAATAAACAACCGGAGGGTATTAAATGAACATCTTGGTGGTCTTGGTCCCTGTATCCTAATATTATACCTAATATGTGCCGTCGATGATAATGATTTTCTCAGCTTCTACTGACATATTATGATAAAAAAAATGTATACTCCCTATTATTTGCAGTCTGCATCTTTACTATGATTTAGTTATTAGGTTTCTGGCGAGTTTTCATAGATATAAGTTCATAATAATATGATCTGCAAATACACCAGCCCGCGAGCAAAGTGCATCTTCAATATCTCACTCATCAGTTTACGAGAGCATTCAAACTTAGCAGGTTAGGGATGAATGACTACATAGTAAACGTTCCCCTAAAGATTTGTAGCATCACCAGAGCAAGAGGTGTATCGGTAGTGTGGTGATGATCGAATGGGTTATGGTGTTACAGAGAACCCGGTGCTCTGCGACGAGCGTCTGTACGAGCTGATGACAGTGCTGGAGAGGCTGGGGACGCGCGTGAGCGGTGTGGTGGCGTGCGCCAGCGGGAAGCCGGAGCCAGTGCTCGTGCACGCGCTCAGCGACGCCGCCCCCGCCGTCATCCCAGCGCACCTAGCGTTCCGCCGCGGGCCCGGCCTCGGCCCCCGAGTCGCAAACCATCCCGCCACGTCCAACGTAGTCGTCAAGTGGCCCGACGACTTGGAGCATGCGCACCTTCCCCATCCCCTGTCAGACATCCGCCTCAGCCGCAATAAAAACGACTCCCCGCGCTGAAAACCTCCGCAAACGCCGCGACATTTGACCGCAACGATATCCCGCGCGAACCTTACCCTCGTGCTTGAACTTTCGTGATCGCAAAATGACGTTTGACACTACAATTGTAATAGTAAGTACATAGCTTTTTATGAATGTAATTTTATGTAGAAATGATTGTACCTAAGTTATTTAAAAAAATTTCGTTACTTATGAAATCATTATATTTTTTATTTGTATTTATGTTCCGATCAAAAATTTACCCTTGTAAATTACGGTCAGAAAGCTAGAATCATGTTTAATTTTAACACAACGGTTGTACTTCTTAAGTGAAATGTACCCACGCATTTGTCTTAATTTTTATGCTAACATCTTTTAAAATACAAAATGATTTTTAAAATAGTGTTAATGTTAGTTAGAACTTATTGGAATTTTATCCCGTACATTTTAGATTTTTATACATTTGAAATTCTTGATAACTCACAAAATATTAAATTAAAATTCTACTTAAAAAGGTAATGAAGTACCAGAGGTTATGACCGTAGTTCCGTCGGTTAATTAACGACGTTTGAAGATTTGTTTTCAGACTTTTTGCGCATATTAACAATGGTATTTTTTCAAATATGCCCAAAAATTCTTCCAAATTCTATAGAAATGAGGAACGTAGGTACCTAACGTTCTCGAAACACTGCTTTCAGTGTTGGTAGGTAAATATTTTTTTTTTATAGCCTATGGTGATCACCGCGTGTCATCTCTCTCGCTTATATCAACATGACATGACACAAGACGCGTCGCGGTACATCATGATGATGATCACCGCCAGACATCTCTCTCGCTCTAATCGTGGCGTAGCACTGCTACGGCTGCTATGCTCACAATGATTCACTGCGACGCGTCTTGTGTCATGTCATGTCGTTCGCACGTCACGGTGCATAATGATGATGATCACCGCAAGACATCTCTCTAGCTCTTAGCATAGGGTAGCACTGCTACGGCTGCTAAGCTCAGTGCTACGCGAACGACATGACATGACACAAGACGCCTCGCGGTGATCACAATGATGCTCCGCGACGCGTCTTGTGTCATATCATGTCGTTCGCACGTCACGTTGCATCATGATGATGATCACCACGAGACATCTCTCTCGCTCTTAGCATGGCGTAGTACTGCTACGGCCGCTAAGCTCAGTGCTACGAAATGACATGACACAAGGCATGCCACGATTCATCATCATAAGCTCATAGGGCGTAATCGTGCTAAAAATATAACTTTCGACCTCTCAAAAATTTGCCACTATAACTGTGTCAAATAAAGGTTTCAAAACGCAGGAAGGTAATTTCTGCATTTTGTATCGCATACGCGTACCACTCATTACATTGTTTTTTATTTTTGTTATTTCATACTCTTGAATATTTCGTAATTTGATACTAGTAAAATTATTTAGAATCCCTAGCTAGACCAAGTTTATTAGTTTTTTTAAACGCATCACCATGTGATGAAATTTTCGCTTCGGATATTATAAGACGTTTAAAACCAGAAATGATTATTAATACCTTTGCGTATATATATGACAATGTCCTCTAATAATGTCGCTAATAAGCTAGTAAATGCATACTAATACCGGTTTTGTTATTTATGTAATGTAAGTACAGGTACAAGCAAATCGCTCAATAAGTTTTTTGGGCAAAGGTTTTGTGGGCCTGATTTTTACGTCTATTTTCTCAACATATTTTTTCCGAACATGACCACTATGAATGTACGTGATAGAAATTTCAGTGAGTATCACTGTTCGTGACAAATATGTTTATAAATAAACTTTCCCACCAAAGATATGGATTTGTACCTACTACCGAACCAAAATGCAACAAATAAGTAAATGAACTAAGTACCTTTCTGTTTATATGCACCCTATTTACTCAGACCCAAATGAATTCTAAATATAAATATATTGTATAGATTCTTACCTATTTTATAAGTTAAGATCTGTCTTAGTGTAATTTATATGGTCGTTTAACAATTTATACCTTCTAATAAAAAAATAAAACACACTTGGTACCTACTTTTTTATTTGTTTTTTCTTTAAGTACCTACCTTATTGTAGCTACTGAAAGTTAGATCATGTTGGCTATCTGGTTGGGATGGAAACCGCCTTTCCGATTTAGAGGACGTGGGTTCAAGTCCCGGCTGTGCACCAAGCTGCCTGTTGAAAGTATGCCTTCATGCCACATTAGTACTTACTTAGTCTAAGATACCCTACAGACAAGGCAACGCACTCGTATTGAACGTTGTTATACATTTTGTGAATATGCCATTAATATGTATAACTATATAACATTTTTTGTTGGTTCCAATACCTAACTGTTCTCTGGTGTAGAGTAACAGCACTTATGATCATCAGGTCGCCTACCAAGCTTGGCCCATTTTTTTGTTCAGTGGTACTTGTTAGGCTGTGGCGATGATGATCTTATACTAACTTCGATTATCTGTAGGTATTGACCTGACCACTAACTAGATGAAGATAACGGATTCTTTATATATCGGAATAATGTTCTCCTATCCACATTCAACGTCTGACATAATGGTGAGAGGGATTTTCAGACCAGGAAAAGTATTTGTTGTGGTGTGGAGATGATAATTCCTTTACCGCCCTATGCGGTAGGTAGGTATCAGCTGGTTGAAATATAACAAGACGATTTAAAACACGCATAAATTCTCTAAGTTTTGTAGGAAGGTGCGTAGGTACCTCGTCACCAGTTCGCTTGACTTGATGGTAATTAAGTAAATAAACAGCTAGCTTATAAGAATATTTTATGGCATTTAAGTCGCAGTGGCTAAATGCTAACTATCTTTCAATAAATTTTGACAAAACAAAAATAATTAACTTTAGACAGAGAGTAAACGCGCCACAAGATTTAACAATTGTGATGGGAAGGAGTTATCTGAAACCATGATGAAATGGCAATCACACTTACCGCTTTTGCTTGGTAAGTAGTTCAATATAGTAGTAGTTACACATAGGATATTATTTTAATCGTACCAATAAATTTAAATGAGGGCCAGTAAAAAAAAATTAGCTTGAGATGGAAAAAAAACATTGGACTAGCGACACCTTAATAGTAGTTAATCAGTTAGTAGTAATAGTAGTTAATCAGCATATGCATTGAGAATGTTTAAGAATGTGGCTAATCAAAAAACACTCATAACAGCGTAACGTTGATTCTAGGTTACGATATGGTATTTTGTTCTGGGGAAACGCCATACATATAGAAGATTTATTAATAGCTCAAAAAAGCTGCATCAGGGCTATTATCTGGGCTGAGAAGATGGGAGAGTTGTAGGACATCTTTTAAAAGTCTTCTTGACAATTACATCGCTGTATATATTTGTGACAGTACTTGATATAAGGCGTCATTCCCATCTCTTTCCACACGTTGAGAGTTTACGCCGATGCGATAAATTATAGCCAAAATCAAATGTTACTACAACACGATACAGTAATAGCGTTTTTGTTATGAGCTCGAAAATCTATAAAAAGTTACCGATTGACTACTTATAAGAAAATGCGAAGACTTTATGACATTTGACATTGTTGTAACAAATTTGTACAAACATTTAAGTAACGTGACATTTTATTAATGACAGATTTTTTTGACTACAAAAATTAATTAACTTATATTATATTTTACTTTTAATATGCTTTACTCAAATCATTATAACCTACCTACCTAATCAAGATCGAATTTCAAAAATCGTTTGTTAGTAAGTAGTTATAGGTACCTACATTTTTATACAACCAACTACATCCAATAGTGTAGAACACATTACACATTACCTGTATGATAAGATCTTATTCACAAATGTTTTTTTGTTTTGTACTTATTTCAAGTGATTGCACTTGGTCACAACATTAACAAATGCTATAATGATTCAAAAATTGATAACCCCCGACGGCTTTAGAAAAAGATGCGGGTACGAGTCCCGCGCGGGTTGTGAGTTTTTGAGTCATCATAACATTTGTTAATGCTAGGACCACTAGAAATACTATTTTTATTTAATTAAAAAAGCAAAAACGCCATTTCTCGCTAGTGATTTTGAGTTTAATTTCTAACACTAGGGCATATCACAGTTCAGTGAATCTCTAGGTACTGCTTGGCGTTATCAGCGCTCAAGCTGAGTATCAATATTATGACACAAAAATTCAGAATCTGCGTCAGAACCCTCGTGGTTGCAGTTGGTTAGAGCGTTTCCGGCTAGAGGAAAAAAGGCGGGTTCAAATCCCGTCGCGGTTTGTAAATTTTTGAGTCATTATAATAGTTATATAACATAGTTGGACAACAGAGTAACTTGAAAGGTACAAGTACAAAGTACCTGGGTACCTGTCTATTCATTTTAATTTAAATGATGAGGAACTTGTATCAATATGGAAAATATATAATACCGCACACCTACTCCCTTATTAAATTATTCATGTCATGAGTATTTTTTGAAATAAACAGCCGCAGAAAGTACCTACACCATTTAATTTTCTATTGGGTTAGGACCAATCATGACAAGTTACAATAGTGCCATCTATACTGAAACACGAGTACCAACTTATTAAATATTCTTTACGTGCCGTTAAAATACACATCTCCAACATTGTTGTAAACATGAAAATTGAAGCTCTGACAGTAACAGATCTTCTTATGTTACATATTGACGAGTCCCTTCTTTTCTCTCGCTTTACTGCAATCTGTGGGAGTATTTCGTAAAAGGGACGAATTTGTGTAGCAGGAAGTAAAATGATAATAACTGTTCGAAAATTTGAAATTCTGTCAAAGAATGGAGAGGCCAAAGATATTTTTGCATCTCAACCTCACTAATTTTTAGTTGCCCGTCAGATTATACCAACCAGCAGTGTGCGTGTGACGATAAAGAGAAAGGGAGATAGAGAAGGAGAACGCATTAGATAGGTAATGTTAAATGTTGAATATTGCCAGGGGGGTGTCACTCCAAAGTTTAGGTACGTTTGGCCGGAGCTCCTACCGGGGAGGATGACGGCGGCAGGTTGCCACTCGGCTCTCGTCTCGAGTCGCGCGCTAACCGCGTGCATCATCATGCGTTATTTATGTGATTTTTGGATCGAACAATTATTATATTTCGAACATAATCATTGGTATAAAAGATACTGTTATGTATTGTATACGGGTGATAAATAAACAAAAACTAAACTATGTAACTACAGTAAAATTTTAAGAATTCCGTTAGATATTGAAAGGTAATTTATATTGAAACCATCACATAAAAACCTACCTGCTCTGTAACTTTATGTAGTGCCTAGGTACATAATAAGAAATATATTTAGATACACCCAAGCTGTGCCTTGGGCACACTTCCGTCCGGTACTGGTCCGGATTAGTTGAGTTACCTATAGGCCGTTTGTAACGGTTTTTAGGTAATACCAAGTTGCCTATGTTTGTAGTATGTCATTAGACGTTTCCTCTTTTTCCAATGGAAAATCATAGTATTTGTGAACAAGTCACGTGTCTATTTTTTATATATGTATTACTTCAGGTACCTAGATAGGTACCTGAAGTACCTTTACTGTACCTTACCTTTAATGTAGATACATTAAAGGTAAGCTGAAAACATAATAGCTGAAAATTTTCTCGATAAAAATATTTATTGAAAATGGTACGTTTCAAAATTTACAAGATAAACATTGTGATACCTACAGTGGGTATTGACTTACGATTTATTTTAAATGATAGGTTACATGTTGATCTACATCAAAGGTAAGCTAATTTTAATCATGAATAATTTGAAAAACTGTGACCACTGTCGACGTCATACGTGTGCTTGTCGTCCTCGCAGCGGTCAGACAACACCTAGACTCAGAATAAATATTAAGACGAATTTAAATAAGTTATTTGTTCTGTACCAGTAAAGGTACCATCATATAGTCACATTACCTACCCACATATAAGTTAATTCTCGAATAGATGTGTTTAATAAAAAAATATAATTGATAGACTGCTTACAAGATTGCGCAAAGCATTAACCCAATGCACGCCCTCATCTTCGAGTTCACAGACCACTTTTTCAAACTGTTTTTGTATGGGATCAACATTAGCTACAATTTCAGTTTTCAAAGAATTCATTTTTGACAATATCACGTTTTTTGCTGTATTGGGTAAACAAGTAGTATCATGGATATTCTCTCTAACAATACTCCTTTCATTGCTTAGTGTCACGCTTCCTTTACAGCCTTCTTTATTGTAACATTTCCAGAAGGTATTTTCAAGTTTTTATATAATGGTACTGACGACCGTCGTACAATAGTTTTTCGCGATGCCTATTTGTTGAAATGAACTCCATGGGCTTAGAAAATGACATAATGGTTCACTCACTTACGTTTTCCATTCCAAAGAATCAATTATTTTATCTATTTGCTTTCGAATACTTATATATATATTATAGCCACTTCAGTTTATATCCTATGCAAAAGTAGATAAATGAAAATTATATGACGGCGCTATGACAGGGACAATATTCTATTTTATGGCCAGTTTAATTAAAAAATGAAGTTCGATATAATTTGAACAATGAGGTTTTTAGTTAAACGATAATGAGTACAGATTCCTATGTCTGTGCTAAGTTGTAAAAGCAGAATTATATTTCTCCTTTCTTAACTATTTTCGGATGTCAGTTAAGACAGGCCACTTTTTATTCTATTTTAATAACCGGTTATAAAATAAGGAGTAAAAAGTGTTGTTTCTTAACTAGTTGTAAAAAAATGTTGTGAAAGTGGACCAAAGGAAACAAACACACATACAAGGTAATGATTATAATTTTATTTTGTGATAATTTAGTTCCTAAACCTCATTGATCGCACTATTTTTATCACTACCCGTTTTGCCCATTAGGCCTAGGCTTTAGGCACCCCTCCGGGCAAAACGGGTTATTCGAAGAGTTTTGTTTTTAGTTACTTTTATGTTCTAAATGAATATTTATTTTATGTTTCAGACTGTTTGAGAGAAGTCAGATAAATAAAGAACTGTTATAGTTGAATAAAAGTCTGCCAAGTATAATATAAAGAACTATGAATGAACTACTAATGGATATTTTTACTTCCATCCTTAGCTTACCCGTTTTGGGCTGGTCTCCCCTAAGTATATTTATATCGGTGAGTGGAAACCCTATGCTCTGACCGCGAAACCGGTTACAAGTCAGCGATGCCAAACGTACTCCGTTTGGCATCGCTGACTACCTAAACATTACTTTTGTTAGGGAGTGATCCTTCTGTACGTAGTACTATTAGTTGTTCTGTGATATTACGTGAAATGTCATCTCTAACAACTACTATAAGGCTCGTTCGTCTTTTTTTATTTGTTGGGAGACTATGGTATGTATGGTAATGTTAATATTTTTATTTCACCTCCATGACGTAGCTATAGCTCAATTGACATATTCCGAATATGACCTGCCGCGCATAGAGGTATAAAGTTTACTCTAAAATCTAATGCCTTGACTGTACCTGCACAAAGTCGACCCTGCAGCACACTTCAGACTGCGATACGGTACAAATCTAAAGATACAGGTTTTTCGATTCCGATATGTCAGTACGGGTCGGTAGGTCGGTACTGATATGTACCGGTCAACCGACATATAGGAAACAGATAAATCTGATAATGGTGACTATCATGTCATTGAGTTCGTCGGACGATGAGTTTTTTCTCCCTCGAAAGTGTTCATTATAAATGTAAAAAAAAATCAGTCGGTGCTTCTAATTTGAATAGTAAAAGAAAGGAATATGGATAAATAATAACAGCAATTAATTCTACAAGCAACAAAGTTCAATGAATCCAAGGTTCATGATAATTCTGATGGCATGGCACCAGAAATATTTAACTACATATTGAGTAAAATAGAACATCGATTAATGAAGAGTTGGTGTAACTGGCATGGACAAACCATTTACTTTTTTGACAAATTAAAAAATATATATATTAGGAATATATATTTATTTTAATTATATGTTCATATTACCATATGAAATTGGCGTTTTGTTGTAATGCCCACTTTGATCTTAAATATCTCCTCTTTGGTTAGAAATTTCAAATTCAAATTTAAACAGCTATTTACTCATGCATTTGTGTTTCGAAAACCGTAATTCATTTGTTTTTTTCTCTTTTGTTTTTTTTTCTGCGTCACTCATTTCACAAAATGGAAAACTTAAAATATCGCATTATTTACGAGTACGAGTTCCACCGTGGCACCAGTGCTGCAGAAACGGCTCGAAGGATTAATGATGTGTATGGTGGTGGTGTCGCAAAAGAAAACACGGTGCGTTTTTGGTTTCAACGCTTTCGTTCTGGAAATTTCGACCTGCAGAACAAGCCCCGTGGACGGCCGGAGACCAAGGTCGATAATGATGAATTGAAGGCTATTGTGGAAGCAGATCCATCGCAAACCACATCACAGTTAGCTGCAGGCTGCGGTGTTAGTGACAAAACCGTTTTAATCCACTTGAAGCAAATTGGGAAGGTGAAAAAGCTTGAAAGGTGGGTACCTCATGAATTGAGTGAAGCAAACCGACAAACGCGCGTCGACTGCTGCGTTACATTACTCAACCGGCACAATAATGAAGGAATTTTAAATCGGATCATTACATGTGATGAAAAGTGGATCCTGTACGATAATCGTAAACGCTCATCGCAATGGCTGAACCCTGGTGAACCAGCAAAATCTTGCCCCAAGCGAAAATTGACTCAAAAAAAGTTACTTGTAAGCCTTTTGGTGGACTAGTGTGCCGGTGTCGTACACTATAGCTTTCTTAAATCTGGTCAGACGATTACGGCTGATGTCTATTGTCAGCAACTGCAAACCATGATGGAAAAGCTCGCTGTTAAACAACCGAGACTTTTCAATCGCTCTACGCCACTGCTGCTTCAAGACAACGCTAGACCACACACGGCCCAACAGACGACTACCAAATTAGAGGAGCTTCAATTGGAATATCTAAGACATCCACCGTACTCTCCGGACCTTGCTCCAACAGATTACCATTTTTTTCGAAATTTGGATAACTTCTTGCAAGGAAAAAAATTCAATTCCGATGAGGCAGTCCAAACCGCTTTCAAAGATTTCATTGATTCCCGTCCGAATGGTTTTTTTAGTAAAGGGATCAATGAACTACCTATAAGATGGCAAAAGTGTATAGATAGCAATGGTACATACTTTGATTAATAAAATATATTTTAATATGAAAAAATTGCCTTTATGTTCCTCCCATACAAAACGCCAATTTCATATGTAAGGACCTAATACTAAGACACTTTCACAAAAGTAATTTGTAGGTACTACTACAGTAGGTACAACAAATGAATTTGACACAGTTACCAGAATTTCGAAATATTTACTTATTTATGTATTAAATCACATTTTTATTTTGACAAAGTCTATGATAATAAAATTAATAACTGAATAATTAAAAAAAAAACAGATCTATTATCACGACGCTACACACACAGGCAAATGCTTCCTACACGGATCGATGCAGATAGTCGGTATCGAAAAGTTTGATTAAACCGGTTTCTTTTATAAATGAGCCCTTTAGGATCAGAAAGTTGAATTCTCATAAAGTTGAATTATCATAAATAATTCAACATTATTTTAATATTTAATCATTTAGGGATAAATGAATAATTTCCCAGAATGTTGATTTAACATGGGAATATTGTACTTGGATATTATACCTGCGTCGATCGGTACCGACCCGCACAGAAACCCCTGCACCGGAACTTTTGTTTGGATCACTGAGCTTAAAAGTTTGCATTGCAATCATCGACTTATAAATAAATGGATGTCGGGTCTAACACAAACTTCGCGAAAAAAGTGTAGAGAATAACCTAACAAACATAGTAACATATATGTGAATTTAAACAAACTAAAACAATTTAATTTATGTCATATCGCTATACAAACACAGCATACTTTTATTTGCAACAATTTATACGCAGCTTCGACTGATGGTCGTTGCACTACCCTACAAAGTTACAAACTTTTTAGCGAAAGTTACGGAACATAGTAATGGAGTAGCTTTTATTAAACTTTTTTTTCCTATCTTATTATAGTAATATCATATACCTATGTACTATATACTATACCTACTTCACTTTTAATGTCTAAGCCAGTCAATTACCTTGAAATCAATTTAAATGGTTGTATAATTGGTTAACTTGTTTTGGTTGGAAATCCACATCATTACATTTTGATTTACTACGATTTTTATCCAAGTTTGATAACGTGTTGGATCACTAGGAAATCTGAAATAAATAGTATCTGGTAGTATTTGCCCGCGGCTTAGATACATGCTGTTGGGGTTATTTATGATGAAAAACATGGCAAAAGTAAAATACACATTTATTGCTCTACTAATATCTGAATAGCATTGACTGTCACACAAGTCTATATTGACATTTATATAATACCATCGACAGTGCTGTGGCCAGTACTCACACTCCTCTTCACGGAACTATCGTGGTGATCAGGACAGTCCCAGGTAGCCCCGCAACTTCATCAAACGGGGACCAGCTAAAGCTTTGGTTAGCAGGTCTGCCTCCATGTCTTCGGTTCGCAGATACTTGACGTCTATTACTCCTTCTTGGATACAGTTCCTAATGAAGTGCATTTTTAAATCAATGTGTTTTGACTTCGACGTCACCATTGAATTTTGACTTAACTTGAAGGCTGCTTGATTGTCGGCTGCGACAACAACTCGTTCGTTATCAGCTCCCAAGTCTTTAAATAGACTTTTAAAATGTATTGCCTCCTTTGAAGCTTCGGTTAAAGCTACGTATTCCGCTTCTGCTGTCGAAAGGGCAACGCTCTTTTGTTTCTTCGACATCCAGCTAATGGCCGTACCAGCATATTTAAAACAGTAGCCTGAAAATGACTTACGGTCGAGCTTGCAAGAGCCCCAGTCCGCATCAGCCATACCATGCATATCTTGACCGGTCTTTGTGAATGTCAAGCCGACGGTTTTAGTCGCTTTAAGGTATCGAAGTACTCTTTTCGCGCACTTAAAGTGCTCTTCCTCATAACAGTTATTAAACTGTGATAGGTAGCTTATAGCAAACATAATGTCAGGGCGAGTTGCTACTGCCAGATATATCAGTGTACCTATTAAATGTTTGTAAGGAAGATTAAGATGTTGACTTTCATCTTTCCCACATCTTTCAAGTTTGAGGCCTGGCTCCATTGGCGTTGTAACAGTTTTGCAGTCTTCAATTTTAAATTTCTTTAAAGTGTCTTCAATGAATTTTTGTTGGCCGATTTTGATACCATTTTTGTTATATGTTAAATCTATACCAATGAGCCGTTTCGGCTTCTTTAGCTTCCCAAATCTTTTAGTTCAAATTTTGAATTTAGCAGGTCTTTAACTTCTTTAAGTTTTCTAGGACACGAGTAGGCAATCAATAAGTCATCGACATAGATAACTATTATAATTTTAACTCCTCTTTTCTCCAGTAGGTATACACATGGGTCAGCTTCTGATGCCCTGAAACCGATGTGTTTTAGTTCTGTGTCGAGCTTTTTGTACCATTGCCTCCCTGCCTGCTTGAGTCCGTAAAGCGCTTTAATGAGACAGCAAACCTTTTCTTTTGGATTGTTTTTTATGTCTCTCAGCATTTCAACTGTTTTGTTGTAAATAGTTAAATTTTCTTTAGTACTTTCTTCGACCATAATTTCTGTCAGGTATTCTTCTAGGTAGTCAGGGTATTTCATCACGATCTTTTCTTCCAGCTCACCATGTAGGTACGCGGTTGTGACGTCCATTTGGTGAAGATTTAATCCTTCTTCCACAGCTACTCCGATGACAGATCTAATCGAACTTAGTTTCGCGACGGGTGCATAAGTGTCACTGTAGTCGATACCTGGTCGCTGTGTAAAGCCTCGTGCTACAAGTCTAGCTTTTCTTGTGACGCTGTCATCTGGTCCTACTTTATTTCTTAGAACCATCTTGTAGTCTACGACTTTCACATCCTTGCCTTTCTTTTCGACTTTCCAGGTTCCGTTCTTTACATGTGCTTTTATTTCAGCTTTTATGGCATCATGCCAGTATTCGTCGTTCTCATTATCATTTTCGTCAGACAGGTAAGTAATTTAAATGACTTTCTTGACTTTCTTCAGTCTCATCCAGTACATAATCTCTAGTCCATGCAGGTGGGCGCCTTTCTCTTTGCGGCCTCCCAATCTCAGGAATCTCTACTACCTCTGATGTTTCATCGAAAAATTCGTTTTCATCCTGTCCATCAGGTTCTAGAGATAAGTTTTCCGGATTTTGAATTTCATTATTCATTGTGTCATTTTTCTTCTCTGTAATTTCTATTTCTATTTCCTGTCTTATTTTGATCATTTTTTTTTTATTTCCTTTTTCAGGTGTGATTGAGTGATGGAGTTCCTGTTCGAATACAAGGTTTTCATAATCCATGTCTTTTTCTTTAAAGTATCTGATCTATAACCTTGATGTCCCAGCTTATCACCACGTCATCATCTTCAGGTATGTATACTCTGTAGCCTTTTGTGGTCAATGAGTATCCCATGAATACGCCCTCTTTAGCGTGTTGAGTCAGCTTTCCTCGTCTATTCTTTTTCAGTAGAAAGGTCTTCCTGCCGAAAATGTGAAGATGATTTTCAGATGGTGTTCGGTCAATCCATTTCGTGAATGGTATCACACCGTTTAACGCTTTCGAAGGGCTACGGTTAATAAGGTAGTTGGCCGTATGAACCGATTCTGCCCAGAGTTTTTTGGGTGTGTTTGCTTCGATCAGTAGGCATCTGGCTTTGTCCAACAAGGATCTGTTCTTCCTCTCGCTTATTCAATTTTGTTGCGGAGTATAAACTGTGGTCAATCTTCTTTGGATTCCGTGTAGTTTAAGGAAATCGACAAATTCCTTGTTGCGATAGTCAGTGCCATTGTCTGTCTGCAGGTGTTTTATCTTTTTGTTGTGGAACGTCTCCACTTCGCTTTTATATTGCTTAAAAGTATTGAATACGTCACTTTTCTTCTTTATGAAATAGACGTTGCAGTATCGAGTGAAATCGTCTATGAATGTGACGTAATATCACTCAACACTCAAAAGGCCCACATACGTCGCTATGGATAACTTCAAGCTTTTCCGTTGTGTAGAGGCCATCGTGTCGCGTAGATGGTAATCACAGCTTGCCTTTTATGCAGGTTTCGCACGCTTCTAATTTTTCATTAGTCGGTCGCAATCCATACATGAGGTTGTCTATCGCCATCTTTTTCAGATCCCTTTCATTTAAATGGCCAAGTTTCCTATGCCATTATGTCACAGTCGTTTCCTTTTCGGGTGTAGTTTGACACTTCTTTCTCCTCAAACTCGAAAAAGTATAGATCGTCTCTTCTCTGTGCTGTCAGTGAAACCTCGCCGCTTTTTTCTATAATGTAGGCTTTATCTTTTTCAAAAATTACTTTATGACCTCTGTCAGTTATCTTACTTACTGACAGTAAATTCACTGACACATCAGGAACGAATAATGTGTCTTTGAAGTTGTAGTCTATTTTTGCTTGGCTGACTGTAACTTTTCCTTTGCCTTCAATTTTGCTCGTATATTTGTTTGATGCCAACTTTAGGGTTCCATTTTCAGGGGTAATAGCCGTAAATATTGTCTTGTCGCCGCACATATGAGATGAGCAGCCGCTATCTAAACACCACATGCTTTTACCGGTGCTTGAACTTGCAGTACTCAGGCAGACGTTATATGTATTTGATTGGCTTCTGTTAGTTTTCTCATTTGAGTGAAACTTCTTCCCCCAGCATGCCTCGGTAGTGTGGCCCTTCTTCTTGCAGTTCTTGCAGTACAACTTCGACTTATTTTTCTTGAAGTGGTATGCTTCACTACTTTCAGGTGCTTCGTTACCGTTCCTGGCCTGGTATTCTTCGAGAATTTTCACTCTCAGGTCGTCAGGATTAGGCAGTGTATCTCTTGACTCGATGGCTATTCGGAAATTTTCGAATGCCGTTGGCAAACTATAGAGCAGCATTATGCTGAGCAGTTCTGGTGGTATTTTTATTTCCATGTCGGCGAGTTTATCGACCACATCCATGAAGTTATTTCGGTGATCACGGATGTCTTCGTCAGCTGTCATACGTTTTAGAACTAGCTGCTTTAATAAGGTTGCCTTACGTGCGGGCCCGGTGCTTTGGTATGTAGCCTTAAGTTTGGCCCACACAGATTTAGAGGACGTGCATGTTTTTATTTGCTTGACTTCTGAAGGTGACATCAAAAGTTAAATTTCAGCTCTTGCCTTGTGGTCTTCCTTTTCGAACCCAGATTTTTCCGCCGCATCCGCACTTGATGACAGACTTTTATTTCCGCTTACGATATCCCAATAGTCGTTTTTTATGAGGACGGCTTGCGCTTGTAGGCACCAAGTGTCATAATTTAACTTGGTCAATGGTTCGATATTTCGGTAACTCGTCGATGCCATATTTTTACCTTTTTATTTGTAGATAATCTTAACCACACTCTGCTACCATTTGTTGGGGTTATTTATGATGAAAAACATGGCAAAAGTAAAATACACAATTATTGCTCTACTAATATCTGAATAGCATTGACTGTCACACACACAGAACACTAATATCCTAACGGACAAGTCACACAAGTCTATATTGACATTTATATAGTACCATCGACAGTGCTGTGGCCAGTACTCACACATGCTTCTTGTGAATTATATCTATTTTCAATAACAGCGGTCGTAGAAAGTTTGTCGGTAATGATGATGATGAGTATTTAGAAATACCTACCAAATTTAAAAATGAAAACAAGCAAATCTATTCCTTTAGTTAGGAGTTAGTTTTGTTCCGCAATCCTCGACAGGAGTGATCATGTTATAATGCTCAAAAGGTACCTTTTGAGGTAGGGTTGTTTGTCGCTTATATTTCGTTTTATCGTCTGTTTTGTGCTGTGGACACTTTTGAGCGCGGTTTCGAAATGCATGTATAAGTAGATACACAAGAACAAAAGCTCTTGTATTGCATTTGACACTAACATTGACTGACATATTTTGCTTGTATTCTCTTCTATTCTCTTTGGCTGCGTTGTGGTCATAGTTATTGATCTGTGGTTGTGAATGTGCGCAAGCGTACAAGTACGCAACTACTGCGCAAGTGACCAAGTGATTGTACATTACCTCAAAGAGTGTTAATAAGTAATATCATTACCTAGTTATTGATCTGTGGCATTACCTACATTACACACTTAGTATACACCACATGTTTATACTCTTTGGTTGCGTTGCGGTTGTGATTGATTGATTCTGATGTGATGTGATGTGACGTGATGTGAAGTGGATGTGGATAAAAGAAAAAGGATTTTGTAAATATAAATGGTTATAGTTCGTTGAGTTCATATACCTAATAGCACATCAAAAATAAACTCGAAAGCGAAGAATCGTTTTGGAAGTGATTACCATACTTAGATTTTGCTATAGGTTTGACTAATTGCTATGAGTGCAACCTTGTGATGTAGATTCGTACATGAATACATCGCCTCGAGCACGCATATAACGGACGGGATGTGAACTCGGCTAACAGATCTTTAACAACTCCGTGAGTATGTCGGACAACAAGGATATGTTCAGCATGTTCGAGAATACCCCCGACAGCTTGTACGATCAAAGCCTGGACTTCATTGTGAAGAATCTACATACTATGACGACACTCGATCCGAACAGCCGTTGGAGAAATCTCAAAGATGACGTCGTATTACCAACAGAGATCTGCGAGGCGTTCCTTCATAGGTATCAAAAGTTTGAGTACATCACTGACAATTTCGCAAATATATTTCGAGATATGAATGCCACTCGTCTGAAGACGATACGGCTCCGCAATTCTCGTGTGACTGAAGAAGGTTTTCGGGTCCTCTTAGAACACAAGCCAGAAGAACTTGAACTCACTCAATGTGGGAATTTGCAACAAGATTCCTTAGACACCATCAATAACAATAGTGAGAATCTACGTAAAATAAAGTTTGGACCGGTCACCTATGTTTTATCACAGGATGAGGATGTCTACACTGCAAGGGGCTATGTCATCAAAGCTCCTAATTTAGAAAGTCTGACTATCCAACGTCGAGGTCTTATTATCTACCCTACACTGTTGCTACAACCTCTCCCCAATTTGATCCACCTAGAGCTCTCTGAATGCACACCGGCTAACTCTATTAGTGCAATAAGTCAATTGAAGAGCCTGCGATCTCTTGTGATACATGGTGTACACTGGTCAAAAGATGTGCTTAAATGGATTGTTTGCATCACCAGCTTGAGACATTTAGACATTTCTCAAGCAAATGAACGACATGGCAAATACTGTATTCCAAATGAAGTTTTGTATAAGATTGTGACAAGTTTGCCTTTTTTGGAATCATTGGATATATCTGGGACAAATCTGGCTGGATCTGGAGCATCAGTTGTACATGCTCTGCCACCTTCCACTGAGGAAGAAGAGAGACGTGGATACAAAACAAGGTGTGATATACCAGGGTTGGTGACCAGAGTAGACACACCTTTAGAATTCCTTGGATTGTATGGCACACACCATGGAGCTTGTAAAAGGCATGATATACCTGCTAAAACGGTAATTCCTGTACTGTTTTATAATATTCACTGTTAACTAAAATCAGACCTGCAACTACTTATTGAATTGACATAAAAAATGCAGACTTCGGACTTCTACATGAACATTTACACTTGATTTTGATGTTTTAGATAACTGGAGATGCCAATGAGCAACAGATATTATTGGCTTCAAAAGTATATATGAACAGACCCGCAGTGCTCACCCGCGTTCTGAATGATCTGTATTATCTCTTCCGCTATGAGAATAATGGATATGTGGGCCATGCTCTAGCAACTGTGCTAGAAGCCATGGAAAAACATCCCACCGAAAAGCATATTCAAATATCTGGAAGGTATCCTCTTCATGATATTTTTATTTTTTGAATCATGGTCAAGCAGCTATTACTGATTATTATTATTAACGTTGTTGCATATAATATGGATACATTTTCTACTATAATATAATATATCAGAAAGTTTGTTTGGTTCTATGTTGTTCCTTCATACAAAAACTACTAAATGTATTGAGTTCAAATTTTGCACAGAAGTTGTGCTAGACTTGGCATAATATTAATGCTATTTTTTATCCTTGGTACCACACAGGTGAAGTCACAATCAGAAGCTAGTCTTGTATAATTCACAATAATGAATGTATCAGATTAATAATACTCCTGCTAATTCAATCTTGCTGACTGTTTTGTTTTGTTTAGTGCAACACTCTTCTACATAGTAAAAGGGAAAGAAAAGGACCGTTTAAGTATTAGGCTCAAGAAAAAGATAATATCAGCATTACTTGATGCCATGGATGCACACCTCGGTGATGATACTATGATGAGAAATGGATGTCTTACCTTATGCCAGTTCAAGATACCTCAAGATGTGGTAAATATAAATAAAAATGAGATCTTTATTGTGAATAAAGAAAGGGAAAACACATAAATAAATGTAACATTCATGCATTACAGCTGTTTGAATATGAGCGAGTGGTTCTTATACTCCTGACAGGAGTAAGTGATGTGAATCAAGAAGGATTTGTTCAGCGCATTGCTATTTACCTCCTCAATTCCCTGGCCTGCCAAGTTGATGGCTCACAGAAACAGTTTCTCGGCAATCATGGTGCTATTTCGGTGAGTTAAGATATATAGATTCCAAAAAAAACACAAATAAACCAATAATGCCATTACTCTATTGTCCAGATTAAAGCTTGTATAAAATAATAAGGCTCATTTTCCCCAGATTAAAGGTATAAAATATTAAGGGTAATTTTCAACTATGAACTTGCATGGTGTGATTTCATCAAGCAAGTTTGCCAAGTTCTGCTAAAATCCGGTTAGTTCTGCTTAAATATTGTTTATGTTGACATCCTTGTGTATACCATAGAAGCTATGCTCGCGAATTGTATTTTTGCCTATGCTTTGGAAAATAACAAAATAATGAACCTGAAAAGAGTAGAAGGATATGAAGTTTACTTGACTATCTATGTGAAAAAGCACAAAACTTGCAGAAATGGTGAAAATTTTAACTTTATAGGTCATATTAAAAGTAGTAACATTGAAATCCCAATATATATAAAACATATAATATTAATAATTTTAAAGGCTGTAACTAACTTGGTAGCCAGTCATAGTGTAGATTGACTACAGGAAAATATTATACATAATCAAAAAGTTTGATCGCAAAAAATTACATCTAATGGTGTTGATCATCGGGACCCATACAGCCAAATGCATTTTAACAATAATCCACACACAGGGATAAAAATAGTAAAAAAGTTAATTTTGTTTGATAGTATAAGATATTTGCGCAACTCCAATCACTGATAGAGTAACTAGTTAACAGAGTAGTACATTATGGTATGACTATGTCAAGTGTTATGACACTGGTAGCCATGCTTTTGACATCATAATATATGCTACTATGTGTATAATATTACATGATGATGACAATGTTGAAAAATACCTATTTCTAAACATCCCCTTTTCCTAAACAGCTATTTTAATATTCCTAACTTCAAAAAATTATAAACATTATAAAAACTTTCACTCTTATGTACCCTATTATTTTTTTATACAACTAACTTTTAATCTACTCAATAAAATTGATGTAGGTTCTGACATTGCACAGGCTAATTAAACTGGTGGATGTAGAATCATGATATTTAGTACAGGGGTTCCGTTTATAGTTAAAGTGAGAAAGGATTTTGAAAATTAATCAATTAAGAGAGATGGGAAAGCATGTAAAAGCCAAAATACCACTTTTCATGCTTCTCACCTATGAAAATATTTGTCACCCCCAATTTCACCTGTGAAAAGCTTTGAGCTTCTATTTTTTATACGATTAAAATGTGTTTGCCAATAGAAGCCAGAATTAAAATTTCTGTGAATCTGGTTACCAAAAAAATGCTGATTCATTAAGCATTTTTTTAAATAAGATATGAATATTTGAGAATTCTAGTTTTTCATGATGATGATTTAGGCGATGAGAAATCCTATCGGGTACTTAACTAATTGTACACAGAAAACTTATTACTGATTTTCATTTATGTAACTCCATAAGTAAAAAATATGAATTTGCATACAAACGTTTTACGGCTGAATTTTTGAAGTCCTTACTGCCAAATTTCATGCTTTTACACCCAAATTCAGCAGTGGACGTTTATGTGCTGTAACGAGGATGATTAATTCGTTATATATAATAATTGCTATTGACGAATTTCAATGTTTTCATTCTTTTGTATAAAAGCATAACGCGAATGATTTAGGCCTATGTGCAACATGCTTCTTGAATGGGGTTGACGGCCATTTTTAAACATTTATTATATTTACAAAAACGTTGTTTTTGTTTTGCTTCAGCCATGAACTGCAACAAGTCAAAGACTTGTGCGGTTGCGGTTGCGGATCCCGTTTCTTTCCCAGGCACTTTACCTAACATTATTGATTAACTAGGGAATCAGTCGGGTATCAGTAGTTACATATAATGCAACCCGTCTGACATTTTTTAAGCAAATCAATCAAACCTAAACTGTTTTGAGAGAAAATTCTTGTAGTTGTATATATTTTCAAACTTGGAAACGAATGAAATAGATTTATATAGATTACATTAAAAAAAAACATCGATCATGTCATGAACCTTGTATTTTCGGAGCATTGACACTAATTTTGTTTCATAATTAGTAAAAATTGCTAGTATGCTGGTGCTAGTTAAATACTCAATTGAGTATCGAAATCATAATAATGCGCGATCTCCGTATGTATCATAGGTAAGCATAGGTAGCATAGGTAGGCATCACAGAAAGTTAGTTATCAGTGAAGCTGTGGTTCGCTCTCCCGGGCGGGCAGGTCAGGTCAGGTCAGGTCAGCTATCCCGAGGCAGGACGGGGGTGGGATGCGCTGCGTGGGATGATGCGCTGCGCGGATGCAACTGCGCCACTATTGATCGAGCCCTACTCCCGTTCATTGGACGACGGTGACCTAGATAATGTTACTCATCATATTGCGCGTACCGGATTCGTCGAATCTATGGAGATTTGAGTAAAAATCACTCCGAGATTTCTATATTAGTACCATTCATCATGCAAACGTTTGACTTGGTTGTTCGTTGCTTGCGGATCTCGTTTTTGTACGCGATAGCTTTTATACTTTTGACTACCGGCATTGTATTTCTCGCCTTAAGTATTTTAATTTGCGCGTTTTACTTAAAAACGGTTTTGATCGTGGGCTTTGTCGCCGGTGCCTATTACACAATATACCGATTTCTTTTGTACATTTTCGGTTAAGATGGAGGTTTATGAATTGACTGATGAGTTGGTGTGGGTTTGGGTGATTTGCTTGTATCTTTTGTTTAGTAAAATGGTGAGTGAATAGTCTTACTCAATAATGTTAGATAACTTAAATAATGAGACATGTATAATATATTATATGCTACATATAATCGCCGTAAATGTAGCTTGTAGACTGACCGACTTACTGATTATCTTTGCAAATAGCAACATCCAGTCCAAACCAGAGATCCTAGAGATACTTAAATTTTCTAAGCTTCTTTTTGTATAGCACCCCTATGCACTAAAAAGCTTGTTTAAGTCTGCCACAAGGCAAGTCTCTATTTTCCATACATATTGGCTTCGCCGACTTGGAACCCGGATAAAAGGTTATCCATGTTCTTCACCATTGCGTACCCTACATCCATCCCAAATCGTTTATTCTGTGCCCGTTTTTCCGCAGGAGTACGGCCTTGGAGTCTTCAAGTCCAGAGTGAATAGGTTTATTTTAGACAAGCGTGCTCCATCTTAGACCACATCTTTACTTGTTTTTCAAGTAAGCTGGTGTCTACAGATGGTATGGAATTGTTGCGGGCGCTCTCCGATACGGAAACGGTTCTTTGTTACAGAAAATGCTGAACCTGATAGCAGACAGGCTGGAGCGCGGGGTTTGTGATGACGTGCTGGAGGTGGCCTGGTCCACCATGTGGAACGTGACGGATGAAACGCCGGATAACTGCCGCCGTTTCCTCGATAACCGCGGCATGGTATTCTTTCTGGGCTGCCTGAAGGTAACTCATTTACGTTTCACAGCTCTTACCTTGCTCTCAATCTCAAAGCGAAACTGTACGCAGCGTCTTCGGGTGATCTTAATAGTAGTATCGAACTAAAGTGTAACCAAAATCAAATTTGTGTAAAATGATCGAAAAAGCATCCTGATTAAGTTTTATTCAAGTTTTAGTATCTTTCGCTGTCTTGATCGTGAATTGGAGCAATTACGATTATAATCCTATCTGAGCCTCTGAAATAGGCAAAAATGTACATAAGAGTGCTTGCTGTTACAGATCTTCCCGAACAAAGATGAACTGCTCCGCAACATGATGGGTCTGCTGGGGAACGTGGCCGAGGTAGCCGAATTGCGTTCTCAGCTCATGAACAAAACTTTCCTGATGGTTTTCAATGAACTGCTCGACTCTTCGAGCGATGGCATTGAGGTAATACTTCGTAGCTTTGTGGTAGTTGGACTCTATTCCAACCACCACAAATGTTATATAATGAGTTGAGTTATGGGGTGGCTAAGCCGAGTGGATGGTACTCATGGGTAAGCCCAAACCAAATTAACGTGCCCACGCATGTCCGAAGTGTCTCGTGTTTATCGATTTGACCGGATAGTTCGGACATGCGCACACGAGACGATGTAGCGAGCTGTCGTCGCTGCACGTCACGTCTACGCAATCGACTACGTCAATAAAGGCATCGACGCCCCATCGATCGCATTTATGACGCACGACGCCTAATCCGCACATGCGCCTAGCTGAACGCCAAGCCTAGATACTTCCATCTGTAACCTGATTTCGTAACTGGAATCCGTTACCAGGGAACTTCAAGCCGATTACCAAAGAAGTCAGAATTTGACAAAAATTAAGGCGAATGTGGCAGCTGAAGCCTAGGCTTATAAGCCTATAATTTAACCGCCTCTTTGATCTAGTGGTTCAACTAGCGGTGTCAGACCCAGAGGTCCCGGGTTCGATCCCCAGGGGAGCAATATTTTGTACGACGGGGAAGCGCTTGGCCTTTATTTCACCTGGTTACAAGTTGAGATAAGGCAGGTGTAGGCGCACTTCACCCGGAATCCTCAACAATCTAAAGAACTGGCTACCTTACCTCTAAATTCCGGAACACAACTATTTTAAAGTTGTTGTTATGGCGACAGAATTAGGTAACATGGTGGTAGCTAGCCAGGTGGACTTAAAAAAAATCCTACCACCAACCAAACAAAGCAAAATATTGTACCCCCCTTCGGAATCGAACCCGGGACCTCTGGATCTGAAATCGGTGGGTCGAACCACTAGACCACAGAGGCGGTATAATTAATTTATTTTGGCCTCAATGTATCCGTGGAACGGCCTTAAGTGCTTTAGTAGATGCACTTCATGTCTTGATACAGTGGTACAAAATACAAATCTAAAAATAGCTACCCTTGTTAAGCCTGCATCACCGCTTGGTGGGGTGACGGGATCATTGTGACCTAGGCCTACATCGAAAAGGATGGATCACCTAGACTAGACAATCAAACCACAAGGTCTTCCAATGAGTGTAGTGTAATGTACAGTAAAAAAAAAATACACCTACTTTCGAACGAATTCTACAAATTCAGTGAACTAGCAAACGTCCAGGACCTCGTACTCGTCATCCCGTGGGAATTTCCCAATTCGTTATTGCACCCCTATCCCTCGAAAGGAAGCTACTCTAAAAAATCGTATAAATCGTATCGGAGTTCATGTTATTTTTTTACGCGGAACACTGGTTCTTTTTTTTAAAGTAGCGTGTTTTTCCTTACAAAATCAGTTATGTGCCAGTGAAAGTCCCGTCAAAATCGGTTCAGCCGTTTCGAAGATTAGCCGCAAATAACAGACATATTTTTATTTGTATACGTACCGTATTTATTTTCATATACATTTAATAAAACATTTTTGTTATGACATTACAAATATATACTTATTTGTACAGATGTATTGATATTGTATAATTACAGTACAATAAATAATACCTAATAATAATTGTTGTACACAAAAAAAAGGTTGAATGTATGAAGATGATAGCACCTTGATTAACTTATATCCAACTTGAACTTTGATGGTAGTCATTGAGTCTAATTCACTGAAAAGGAAGTTCATCTCACCGATTGACAAGTTAAGATAAGGCCGAAGGTGGATGTAATAAAAATCATTTATGATAAAAAATGTTATTGTTCAAAAGTATTAGTGCTTCTGTTAGTAACGCCCACAATGAGTCTTTTTTTATTATACGAAGGGGAAGCGCTTGGCCTTCATCTCACCTGGTAACAAGTTGAGATAAGGCCGAAGGTGGAGGCGCACTTCACCCGGAATCCTGAGGAACTGGCTATCTTACCTTTTAAATGCCGGAACACAACAATTTTAGAATTGTCAAATAATGAGGTCCAGAAAGTTATATGTATGAATTGGGCAGGTGAGCTACAATGCCGCTGGTGTGCTCGCACACATGGCTTCTGACGGGCCCATGGCTTGGACGGTCGAGGATCCCGACCGCGCGGAAGTGTTGGAAAGGGTCGCGGCTGCGGTGCGCCGCTGGGATCTCAAAGCTGAGAGGAACATCAACTACCGCTCATTCGAACCGATCCTCAGCCTGCTTCTGACCCACCACACGCCCGCCTGCCAGCACTGGGCCGCTTGGGCGCTGGCTAACCTGACCACCGTCTACCGTAAGTTTCATCACTCCCTATTGCAGCCTGTCGTGTGGACATGGATGCGTATAGGTCGTTATGTATTTGGAGATTGTATGTCTTTTGTCCTGACTTATCAGCTCGTTGTCACAGTATCACATTGACAGGTATGCCAAGTCTCAACTCGGTTGAGTTTCATAGAATAGCTCTCTCATCAGATCACGTCACTGTCACGCGTATAATTTCATTATCACATATAAGTAAATGCAGACTCAATACGTTTGCCCTTGCAGAAATAACCTCTGATGATGACGCTACTCAGAGTTTGGATCTTATGAGGATCATCTACTAGGGGGTTGTCAGTGGATAATAAGATACATGTGTCTCGACATTTAGAATCAATCGGTTAGGGGATTAACCTTGTAACCTTATAACTACTACTTGTAAAAAGTCGGTTCAATCAGTGAAGCAGCAAGCATACATAACATTGAATTCTTTCCACAGGTTTGTAAAAGCTTGTTTACAAATTTCAGCCCAGAAATACTGCGATCTTGTCGAGAGCGAGGGTGGGCTTCGCCTGCTGCAGCTGCTGCTGGAGAACCCGGCTCCGTACAAAGCCGTGAAGGATCTGGCGCAGATCGTGATCACCAACTGCCACGTGTATGCTAACGTCCCGGCCGAGATCGAGTCGCCCACCTGCGCGGACACGGTCTGCATCGAGATGCACGACTAGCGCGAGGCCCTCGTTCACTGCTGCGTTAAGGATGTCTGGCCGGTGCTCAAGTATGAACCGTCTGTACTAACTGTCTTAATCGAAATGGGGAAACAAATGTACACTGGGGGCGCTTGGTGAAGGGGGAGAGCCGAAGGTGGAGGCGCACTTCTCCCGGAATCCTCAACAGACTGAGACTGAACAGACCGTCGAAACACAACTATTATAATTGTTGCTTTGGCGCCAGATTTAGGTGAGATGGTGGTAGCTAGCCGAGCTAAACCGAGCCCAAATGTGTGTACTCTGAGAATCGTACCCTAGACCTTGGGTCTGATACCGGTAAGACCATTAGAGCACAGAGGTGAAGTGCATTATTCGTAGATTTAAGAGGATTTTTTTGTATTGAATTGAATCGAACTAAATAACGCCTTATCGTACATGGAATGCAATCGAATAATACAAACATTAGGTAACACAGTGTATGATTGGCGGATGTATCGATTAAACCATAGGCGAAACAGAAAGTAAAAACATTACGTGATGAGTGAAACGATTCGATGTCTAAGGGAAGCAAGCGATACAGCTTAAAGTGGTGTTATGTGTTTTCAGGAGCCAGGCTTCCTTCGCTCTCTCTTGCCTTGGGATCATCGGATTGTACATGAGCTACGTCACCGTCGGGACATTGTTCATGAGCTGGGTGAGGGGAGAGCTTAATTCTTAAGCGCAATGGTGAAAGTGACAATTTAGAGACGTGAACTCTGCTTTTTCCGCTACTAGTGTACGGCTTCGTCGTTGTAAAACGTGTTGATATATGTTTAATTCGCTTTAGAATTTATTGTTATGCAATATCCGTGTTAATGTGTTATATGATTTTCTTATCAGTGGCGGCTTTTCAGAGGTATGTTAGACTTTTAACCCTTGATGTTAGTTTGTATCTCGATAAGACCGGTTGCAATTTATTGCTGTTAACAATGAATTACAAATTTCTTTGCTGCAATAGAATTAATTATTCGCGCACTAGGCGTAGTCTTAACCAGTCATGAATTATACAATCTGAATGTTTGTAGATCTTTGTCTCACCGATATCGGTATTATATCAGTAGAAATCTGGATGTTAGACATGTGTTAATTAAGCTCTAGATGTTCAAAGTTACTTATTTTCTGTCACATAATTGACTTCAATATATTAGAACTTTGTCGTAATAGTAAACAGTGCGTATTAGGTGTTTCATTAGTTAAATTAATATCAGTGTTGGAAATAAGTAGATACTTCAAACATTTCATGAAGGGACGTAAATTCAATCGGCCCCAAATTTGAGGAAGATGTTACTACCGACTATAGATTTTAAACCTTAACATATTAACGTAACTATGAATGTCGAATTAAAAGTATTAAAGTTGTACCTTCTAAGCTGGACTTTGCAGCTAAGAATGTTTAGAATTCTTCTATATAAATGTTCGAGTATGGGTGTGTATCTCAATATCAGTGGCACCCAATTACAGGAATATTATATATCTATTGATATATTTGTAATCTATTATACTTATTGAATCATTTACTCTCCGTGCTAAGGAAATCATTAATAACATCACTGTGGTTGTATTTTTTTACAAATATTTAAATTTATGTTATAGAATTCTCTGTTTTATTTAATCTATATATTATTGTATTAACAATTATTGTATACAAAATCTCAATTTTAAACCGTAATATATAAATGTCTATTTTAGTATTGAAATATTAAATATTATCATACTTACGCCATTTGCACCAACCAAAACATCTTTGATAAAAAGAACGTAATTGAGTGAATCATTTTATTTTAAATGATATACCACACATACATTTGTCAAGAAGCTATTAAAATACATCAAATACTCATAAGGTTGGTGCATATTATAGGCATTATTGCTAATAAGATTTATTACTATGATGTTAGAACGTAAGTGTAGAGATTCAGTGTATTTTATCATATGATAATACCTCCTAGTCGTTTCTTACCTTTGCAGTCTAAGCCAATTATTATTAACCTAAAGCCATGCAGTGTTTTTAATTCGGTAAAATATATATTCATTAATCATGTTTTTTTTCTGCACTTATACCTTTATACTTTTCAACTAACTGAGATAATTCTCTCTCGTCCGTGCCCGAAATATGTTTTATTAGTTACGTAATTTTCGCTTAGCGTATAAATAATATTATATGTATGTTACAGATTCATATTTCGTGTTTCTACCGACTCATATGTCGTATATGTCTTTTTATTGATTTGACCTTGTAATATTAGATGGTAATAAATGTGGTAAATGTATATAATCGGTCTTATTATTTTTATTATTTATGATCCAACGCTCCTTAACTATTTACATGTATAAAAGGACAACCTATAAAATAAAATGAGAAGTCCTAAGTGACTGACTGACTGACTGACTGATTCAACTAGATACAACGCACAACCTATAACGCTGGTCGTACAGACTTGGAAATTTGGAGGTTATGCTTGACTTGGTGTGTAGGCGTCCGCTAAGGAAATAATTTTAAAATTCGCAATCCAAGGCGTTTAAAATCGGGTTCAAGTTCGGAGTTAAAATATGCATATCTCCGAAACCGTACCGATAGACGTTTGAAAATTCATACGTAGACTGCCCGTATGAAATAAGCAATGGTATATTTTGATGTTTTTTTTAGAATTTTCAAAAATAAAAGGTATGGTGTTCAATATTTAAAGAACCAGTATCTGTGAAACTGAAGCATGAAGTATTTGAGTCGTTAATAGTAGTTTTAAGTCGTTCACGCTTATCTTGTAAGAAAAATAATAAATAGTATTTTACTGACGGCATAACTGTCGAACGGTTAATTTGATGTTGATGAAATTGAATATGCAAGGAAGTAACATATATACAAATTGATTATCGCGGGGAGTTTTTGATGAGTGGAGTAGAAAGAAATACTATTTTTCGCCCTTATCTTTTGAATGGTGAATCCCCAATGATTTTGTTTATGCAGAGAATACACTAGTACTCAACAATCGAAAAATGAAATGAAAGAAAAGAAGGATTTTTTTGATACTAGGGTAATTCTCAAAAACTACCCTATCTTACTACACTGTTAAGTGTGACAAGAAGGTTTTTGGATTGTGGGGTCTCATTTGAAAGAGTATCGACATCATATTTAAAAAAAAAATAGTTTATTTAGTAAAAAGTTTATTTTTATTCTTATAAAAGGTGGTTTATAAGATGAAGGGGCAAAGGATGATCATCAGGTATTGCAAGATAATGAGAGGGTATTCGGAATCTCATTAAAACTGGTACATTTATTTTTTGTTATTCACTCAATAGGGTTGTCAAACCAAGGGAGTCGATAAAATCGGAGAATTTCTTTTGGGATGTCATGCTAGGGGTTTTACTGCGCTTATCAATAGCATATTATTGTCCAACACAATGTGGAAAGAACTTCCTAAAAACTGCAAAGTTTGACTGTAACCGCTCACTACCAACAATCGACAGATTGGTGATCACAGTTAAAGTTTTTGTTAACACATAAAACTACTGCCTTCTTGGGGAAGCCCCTTGGTTGACTTTACGACATCCATGGGCTAGAGGGGTTTGGAGGCTGGAGATATTAAACCACGACTACTAAGGCTACGGTTTTAAGAGCACTTTTCATAAAGACATTAATCCTTTTCATGTTAGTAAGGGGTGACTTATTCACTTATTGTATTCTGCCCACCCACTATGACATAGGGTGAGGTTGGTGCTTTGCTTTCATTTTGGCTTTGTATAGACTGAGTGTTAAAAAACATGAGAGAGCCTTCACGGAACACAGGTGAATAAAGAGTTTGAGAAAAAGGCTGTTTTAGTGAGATAATTAAGGTGTAATTAAAGCACACTTTTATCGTTTGTTAATTACGTTCTTATTGAGAAAGAATTCCGTGATCTCGCGAGATCTCGGTTCGCGGCAAACTACTAGTAAGTATAAAGATTGTTTTAGGAGTGAAGTATTATTAGATATAGATTTGTAGATATTTTTTTAGCAATTAGTTGATTAGAGGGTATTACCCAAATACTGCTCAACTTGATGCAGTTGTGAAATTCAGTTGAGCAGTGGGGATGAAGCGCATATTATAACAGGATGACCTACTGATCCAACTAAGTTGAGCATCAAATGTTCGGTAAGAATCAAACTATGTCCTACTGCTCAACTGCTCTACTAGTTGAGCAATGGGGAAGAAGTTATTGATTAACCTAAAAAAGGGGGTCCCCATAAAAAAGTTTTTATAAATCGTTATTTTAGCTATGTTGTAAAAACGGTAATACAGGCGGTATTGCCTGTGTATTTCAAACTTATTGCTTACGTTAGAGGAATAGAAAATAGAAATAAATCAATTAGAAAAAAACTGGCCAAGCGTGATTTGGACCCGAACTGAGGCTTCAGATATGACAGCGGGAAAAGGAAATAGCAGTCTACTGACTGACTGGTTCTACTATTAATTTATACTTACGTTACTTGTTGTGCGTACAGTTTTCCGCAACTAGGCCTCCTTTGGGCCTTTTTTTGCGTGACGGGTGGGTTTTTTTTTTATTGTACGACGAGGAAGCGCTTGGCCTTCATTTCACCTGGTAACAAGTTGAGATAATAGTATAATCCCTATACTTCAAGATTTCTTGAGAATATAAATTCGAATAAAACGAATCTTATTCATTGCAAGCAGACAATAACCCCACCATTCGCAACCAATGAAGCTTTTGTAGCAACATATCAAGAAACGGTGTACTCTTTCTTCTAAACCTTATTTAATATGTGCAGTGTGTGCGGGAACTCGCCACCTTTAGGAGTTTTCCAAATTTAAATTAAACTCTCCAGAAGTTGGGAGATGGAACCTGTGTGTCAATAGGCATAATATTGGTAATTATCATTTATGATTACTACCGTTCAACAGTAAATCGTGCATCGACTCTCGTTAATTATAATATTTAATTTTATTATCAAACAAGACAATACTAAGCTCGATAAGGGCCTAGCCATCCTGGAGGAGATATAATCTAGAGCCCAGAAGTTCTGGGATCTGGATGTACTTGATATTCATCCTCATTTGAATTTTAGATTTTCTACTTCTTAGAATTAAACAAATAATCAATGAATGAACACTTAGAGCCTGTTAGTTATCTCCGCACCACTTTAAGCTCATGAGACAAATGACACCCGGTATGGTTTATGGTATTAGCCAATATATTTAGGAAAATAAATACAGCGATTCCCGAGACTCATACTAAATACCTACTATTTGTATGTGTAATTTATAATATAATCACTTAATCAATAGCCAATAGTTTGAGGAAGATAAACTTTGTGAAATCTTATCTAACTGGCTTAGTAGGTACTTAGTCTACGCACCGTGAAAGTGATAGCCCTTTCAATGGAGGTGGTATTAGGTATTAATTTCATTCCTTTCAACCGATTCACTTCAAAAACCACCTTTGTGGTGTAGTGATTTGTCTTCGGTATCAGATCAAGAGTTCCCGGGTTCGATTCCCAGGGGAGTGCAATATTGTGCTTGGTTTTCTTGGTGGTAGGACTTTATTTACGTCCGTCTGGCTAGCTACCACCATCTTACCTAATTCTGTCACCATAAGAACAATTCTAAAATTGTTGTGTTCCGACTTTTAGAGGTAACCAGTTCCTCATTTTGTTGAGGATTCCGTGTGAAGTGCGCCTCCACCTTCGGACTTATCATAGCTTGAAACCAGGGGAGATGAAGGACAAGAGCTTCCCCGTCGTACAATAATAAAAAATACGCTTCTAAAAAGAAAAAACGTAGTATGAATGATGAACATTTATTTACCAAGAATAGATATACCTATACCTACAATATACCCACAATAAAATTAACAACAGCCCAATATTAGGTTATGACATCTAAATAATAAATGAAGGTACGAAAGAAAGAAAATAGTAAGTAAGTAATAGAAAGAAGAAAGTAAGATAGAGATATGTAAAAATAACTACAAATGTGCTACTTTTGTAAATCGTGTAAATGTATTGCTATAGGATATTTATACTTGTATTGAAAAACAAAGAACTAGTATGACTAAGTAACCACAATTAATCAATTATTATTGCCAAGAGGAATGCAAACTTATCGGCGGTATGAGGTTTTGAATAATTATGAAGCGCAAAATAAAAAAATTGCACCAGTATTTTATTACATCGCCGCTGGCAAAGTGCCGATAACTTTATTTGATATCCATATCCGGCTACCCGTAACCGTTACTAAAATCACAGATGAAAATGAAATATAACATTTATTAGTCTTCTTACACGTGTTTTATGGTCTGAGTGAAAATGATACATTGTCTTGGAGACATCGTATTAGTGACATCGTCTTAGTGACATCGTCTTAGTGACATCGTCTTAGTGACATCGTATTAGTGACATTGTCTTAGTGACATCGTCTTAGCGACATCGTCTTAGTGACATCGTCTTAGTGACATCGTCTTAGCGACATCGTCTTAGTGACATCGTCTTAGCGACATCGTCTTAGCGACATCGTCTTAATGACATCGTCCTAGCAAATACCATCGCAGTAAAACATGAGACAAAGTATTGTTTAACTAATAGTTTAGGTTACATACCATACTTTAATACCAAATAGAACAATTAAATAACTACTATTGAATTCGGTCCATCCAAAGGTAGAAAAATGCTTCCATGCGTTGAGGCCGCCGATGGTATGTTTTTTTTGTGAGCATGAAGGTATTTTTATTTCCATTTAATCTTACTACTTACGTACCTTGTGGCTCTGGTCTCCGGTATGCAACGAATATTGCACCATGAACTAAATATTAATTAATGAGCGTAAAATGTTAAATTAAATGGGGAGATGTTAACGTTACTACGAACGAAAAGTTCAAATCAATCTGGATGATACAAATCTTTGTATTGGTCAATGTGATGTTATTACAATTATGATTCTATCAGTGACCTCTCGCTGATAAATACCTGTCTACCTGTTGAAATATGTTCTAAGTCTATGTGATTCGAATCAGTATGTGTGGCCTACTACGAAGTGACTACCTATTTTCAGTCAATCTGGATATTAAAAAATGCTATCCATTTTATCAGTGCCCTCTCGCTGATTAACACAATGTATACCTGCTGAATTATGTAAGTCTATGTGACTCCGTCTGTGAGACCTAAGTAGGTTCCCGACATAATGAAAATATGATAACGTTGCCCTCAAGTAAACGCAATGGTTGGTGATTAAGAGACATCGGCAATGGTTGTTTTGATAGCAGCAATTTGAACTGTTATAAGTAAACATCACGCTCAATAGATCACTTAAGAGTCCAAGTGCGGAAACGGGAGTTAATTTTTTTATTACAAGTAAATTCACATATAAAAATCACACCCTTACGACGAACGATGAATCTTACCGCAGATTATAACATCACGTGGAAATGTTACTGCTTCTTCTTTATTTTAGGTACTAGATGGTACAAGCACGACAGAGACATAACCCAAGAACGCCGCCGTGATCGGTCGACGAGGGTCGGATGGCCGAGTGTTAGAAAAGGATGCACTATGTGCTACGTGTCTTACCACAACTCGACGATACAACTTCCTTAAATTCATTGTATAAGTTAAATTATAATAGAAGTAGATATGATGCTTCCTTATTATTTTCAGTGTTTATTAAATATTGTTTTATTATTATTTCGGGATATAGATTTCTATTCTATTAATATTCATAGTTTTGTGACTGCCACGTTCTTTGCTTACCGCTATTGGCGGTTTAGTCAAAATGAGTTTATTATTATAATTAGAAGTTATTGTTAATGTTTAATAGATCAATAATGCATTATAATAAGTATACATTTATTCAATAAATTAAACTAACTAAGTACAAAGGAATCAGTCAGATTACCTAAGGACCGTTACAAACGGCCTATAGGTAACTCAACTGTTCCAGACCAGTACCAGACGGAAGCGTGCCCAAGACACTGGCTGCATTGCCACGCTGAATAACTATGCTAATTCGCTGGCCTAAATAAGAGCCAGCCATTGGGTCACGTGTCGCCTCAATCAAAAGCCCCGCAATATTTTTGAAAACCCGGAGGGCACCGGCTCCCCACGGACCCAAGGTCTCCACCCCAAAAGGCTCAAATAGGTAAGCTCTGTCGAGACCACTATATTTGCGCCTTTTGTTATACTCGGCCGAATCAGCCGCCGCACCAGCCCTAACTGATGTCCCAGGCAGATGAGATGGCGCTAGGGTGTCGACGCAGGTAGCGTCCCACACCAAAGGCCTACCCATTTCCCAAGGGACAAGAGTCATACCGGGCCGCTTACCATCATCACGTAGCAGACCATTCGATTCAAGAACGGCTGGCACATTGACACTGGTAAAAGCTCGACGGATAATATCATTAAGAACTGCGTGGCGCGAAATCCTGCCGGCAGACCTTGTGCACGAAAGTCCGTGAAAACCAAATTGATCTACGGCCGCATCGCACCGGCACTCGTGAGAGGCGCAGCATCTTGCACCCAACAGAAGACAAGTGGCAATACGGAAAGTTACAGGATCCATAAGTGTACCGGTATTGTACGATATTGATATTGGAAATTGGATGTGCTTGCAGCCAAAGACCTGATTCCTATTTTGAAACAGCTAAGAGACGAGCACGATCTGTGGAGGTTGAGCACGTATGTGTAATAGATAATTCCGTGTCAACTCGCACAGAGGCCCGTCCCACTGCCGTTGTGCCGAAAGGTGTTTTGGGGGACCGGTATTAGGACAAGCACTATGCCAAGCATTTCGAGCCTCGTCAAGATAAGAAATTTGGAGTATATTGCCAGGAACAGCCGAAATTGATGGTGTTAGAATTTTCTCAACCAAAGAATGTGTACTATAGACGGAAGACAAAAACGCTGGCAAAGCAACACTAGAAATTTTGCGTATGCCTAAGCCGGCTAATCGAATAGGCAATGAGGCCTGCGACCATGCTCTGTCATCCAACTCAATATTCAAAACCGTGGAAAGGGTGTTCTTTATTATGTTTTCTAAGCCTTCCACCAGCTCAATGTGTTTCCACAGTTGACAACATCGTAAAGCATAAGTAAATTTTGGGACAAAAAGGCAAAATTTTATAATGCTGAAAGCCATATGTGAGTTAATTTTTGAAAGTCTGTCCGAAACCATCATAAAATTTTAAATTTTGCCGTCGACGAAACCCGGAAAAGATTCATCAAGAATTGGTGAACCTAGTAGGTGGAGTGAACTCTTATCTACAACAGTAATATTGGAAGCCAAAGTCTCAAACTTTTGAATAATTGAATTTCCATCCAAACATGTATATTTCACGTTTCGAAAAATTTAGTTCTAAGCCAATCTGTCGAAATTCATCTATAATTATTTTTAGATCGCCAAATACTGAGTCCACATCGCCACCTAGGGTTCCGTCATCTAGATACCAAACATTCAATTTATTAATTCATTAATTAATTCGATAAAACTTAGACGATATGTTTCTAAATGTGGGTCGGCTGTCAACAGTATATAAGCAGGTGGACCGTTTCGTAGGTGCTTACTTTTATATTCATCTTTGTGAAGTAAACGCTGTATCTCTGCAAATATTTTTTTGATTTATGAAGTCTGCTTTTCCTGTCAGTAAATATCTCGCCTTCTGTAATATATGATGCGAATTCCAAAAATAGCTCATAATATCTCTTGTAACTATGTTTCAGTATCGTAGTAGCTATGACTGTTACTCGGTTCAGAGCAAGGCCAAAGGCATGGTTTAGTTAAAAATAAATAGTTTACCATGCCTATGCATACAGAATCAGTAGCACCACCTATTAGGGCTAATACAAACGCGATGCAGAAGTAATGAATCAAGATGAGATAACGCAAGAATGTATGGGATTATGTCACCGTAAATATCGTAAAAGGCGACCCACTTACCCAGCACGGTGATTATGGCAAACATTTTGGATCTACGATTTTGATCATGATGATACTGAGCCATATATCCTGTATATATGGCTCAGTATCATCATCGTTGAGTTTTTTTCCAGGGCCACTGAGGCCAAGTCAGAAGCCGTGAGAGTTATCGAAAGTCATGTTAGGAGTTACGTGCTCGATTCTAAAAAAAATAAGTTCTGAATTAAAGAACATGTAATTTTTTAATAGATTTTCTGGAAAAGTGATTTTTTGAAAAAAAAAAATCAACATTTTTTGTCACGCCAAAAACGTCTCTATGACCACACAATTCTCCGAAAATACAGAACCGATTTGAATTACATTTTCAATGGTAGATTGTGTAATATTTGGGTTAACATAATTTGTTTAATTTATCAAAATCCAATCAGAAATAAAAAGAAATGCTTGTTTTTAAACAAAATGCAAGGGGTAAATGTTATTAATATCAACACATTTCTTTATGTACATATTTTTTCGAAAAAATCGTCATATCCTGCCCTATACCATACACTACGCATCTTTAAAACCACATCCAAATCGGTGAAGCCGTTCCAGAAAATGCGTGCACAAACAAAGGTTGGTAGCACCAATATTCACTTGTTTTTTATTGTACGACGGGGAAGCGCTTGGCCTTCATCTCACCTGGTAAGATAGGGCCGATGGTGGAGGCGCACTGCACCCGGAATCCTCAACAAACTGAGGAACTGGCTATCTTACCTCTAAATGCCGGAACACAACAATTTTAGAATTGTTGTTATGGCGACAGAATTAGAAAACATTGTGGTAGCTAGCCAGGCGCACTTAAATAAAGTCCTACCACCAATAAAACCAAGCACAATATTTGTCCTCCCTGGGGATCGAACCCGGGACCTTTGGATCCGAAGTCGGTGGGCGAGCCACGGAGTAAATGTACAGACACAGTTTTTCGATGAATTTTCTTATAAGTAGGTAAAGATAGATAGATCGATTATGGGTTAGCTCTTGACATCAATCCTTGTCTAGGTCTAGGCCAGAGCATATCCTCTCAAAACGAAACCTTTGCCATTAATTATTAAATTTTCAGCCTTTATCAGAGAAAACATAATGGTACCTACAAGCCTGTATTTTCAATTATCCAAATACAGGGCGAAGGCCTCTAATTATTTTTTGTACACAAGCTCCCTTTGTATTAATACCCTACCCCCAGGGGTATGGCCAGTTAGGGTTATACCTATTTTCATTATTGATATGGATGCAAGTAAAACGAATGGTTGGTTATAACAAAGTAATATTTAATCAATAACATCTCTTTAAACATCATTTTCACTAAAATTTAATACATTCATAATAAAATTTGTCAGTTCATACAAACTTCGGATGCATGCAAATAAACAATTATTATGCTATTATACTACCTATTAACTAATTACTTTGTGCTTCACACGTAAATGTGATGATAAGACTTAGTGTTCATAAGTGCTGTTCATAAAAGGCATAAGGTATAATTGCTTGTATTATTCATCAATTTATATGTTTTTTTTTATATAATATCTATTCTATCTCCTTCTGGAATACCTAAAATGGCTTAATATTCTTATAAATAATGATTTTATTCGCTTCCGAATGGGCTACCTCGTATCTTTCCTCCTAGTATGTTTCTTTCCTTGGTCGACTCAAGCGCCATCGACCGCCTGACGGTAGCGGTGGCGGCTGCGTGTATACTCCAAACACAGCTCTTTGCATTTCTCATTCTCCGTGAACTCGATTGTTAGAAATAATGATATGTGGTTATTTGTATAGGTACATTTTAAACTATTTTACATAAAAATAACAATTATAAATATCACATAATATTCGTAGCAATTAGTAATTTTCTATCATTAATCTTAAATGGTCCTCTTTACGCACTACCTTATCACGTGTCCTGTATATATCTATTCTAGAATATGTGAAAAAGGCATATATTTTACTATCGATAAATCTCTAGGCCACTTTATTATTGCTATTAATTTGTATTTACCTGTTGCTAGGTGCAATTCCTATTGATTAGCACAAAATTCGCGAGGCTCTGAATTTACTGATATTGCTCTATTTGTCGATACACCACCGACCTGGGGCCTAACCACAACGTCTTATAGCATTCTCGTCTTGATATTACATTACTTTTGTCTCGTTTTTTCTACACCGGACAGACAGTGACAAAAGTAAAGTAATATCAAAACAAATATGCTATAAGAGGTCGTGGTACCCCCCTGGCGTTCAAGGTTCAGGTACTAAAATTGACTTTAGAATAAGACTGGGATGACGTGAAAAGGCCACGTCACTGCACACTGCTAGGGTAAAGCTAACACAACTTGTTGCCAAGGCCTAACGCATGACGCCAGTGATAGCTGCTAACCAGTGACCCTAATAAAATTGACCTCAAAGGCGGTAAATCTCACATGAGAAAACCTTATTCATTAAAAGTTTAGGTATCTATTATCATTTCATAAGTTGCCTTTACAATACCATATTGGAATATACGATTGTTTTTTTTTATTTTTACGCCGCTTATCCCTCATTCATCTATTAATTTTACTTTATAAGTAGTTCTGATGAATAGTGAATGATATGTGGTATAAATATAGGTTGCCTTTAGCGCTAAGTTTATGTCTAATTATGGTGTATTTATTGTGTATGTAAAATTTTATGTAAATATTATCTCTCTAGTATTGTCCAAGTGAAGGTAACTTTATATAAGTGACTGAAGAGCTCATAGAGGCCCTTCAATGCTTTCTGTACAAGTGTTTTTGCTGTTTTTGACATGAGGGTAGTCTGCAAATTGTCGACAATAGGGTACTCATATAGCCGGGGTCAAGCGACACGTGACGGCGCTGGGTCGGTGCGTCTCTGTTACTCGTTGAGGATGCACGTACGCATGAGAGCGTCGCAGACGGCGTACGGATCGCAGTTCGAGGCCGGCCTGCGGTCTTCTAGGTATCCCTTCTTCTCTTCGGCGACCGCGCGCGGTATTCTGATGCTGCTGCCACGGTTGGCGACTCCTAAGAACAAAATTATTGAATTGATAATGCGTACCGTATGCAATTTTGTTCGGAATTATTAAAGTCAAAAATATAGCACATTTCACTTTAGATGTTGTCTCATAAAACATAAAAACACCCTTGGTGTGTAGGTTTATGTTTCTGATTCTAATGGGGGGAAATTGTTAAACAAATACGGTTCTCAGGCGTATATAGTTCATCGCCCCCCCTTGTGCTAACCAAACCTCATCAGCCAAGGCAGTTTCGTAATAACAGAGTAGTTGACGGCAATAGTTCTCACGAATCCTCTTGGATGCGAATGACTGCGAGCTACACTGACTGGCATCAGTTTATGGTTTATCTTGTATCTACTAAAAACTAACTATGTACAAAGGAATCAGTCAGATTACCTAAGGACCGTTACAAACGGCCTATAGGTAACTCAATTGTTCCAGACCAGTACCAGAC
The DNA here is from genome assembly GCA_951394065.1 of Venusia cambrica. NCBI lineage: Eukaryota > Metazoa > Arthropoda > Insecta > Lepidoptera > Geometridae > Venusia > Venusia cambrica. The sequence continues at coordinate 16,706,499 of OX596034.1, forward strand.
GGAAGCGTGCCCAAGACACTGGCTGCATAGCCACACTGCATAGCTATGCTAATTCGCTGGCCTAAATAAGAGCCAGCCCTTGGGTCACGTGTCGCCTCAATCAAAATCCCCGCAATATTTTTGTATCTACTTGATTTTTGTTTTTTTTATTGTACCTATGACGGGGAAGTGATTGGTCTTCATCTCATGTGGTTTCAAGTTATTATAAGGCCGAAGGCGGAAGCGCACTTCACCCGGAATCCTCAACAATAAGAGGATCTGGCTATATTACCTCTAAATGCCGGAACACAACAATTTAAAATTTGTTGTTATCGCATTAGTCTTACCAAGGTAGGATGGTGGTAGCTAGCCAGACGGACTTAAACAAAGTCCTACCACTAACAAAACCAAGCACAATATTGTACTCCCCTGGGGATCGAACCCGGGACCTCTGGATCTGACACCACTAGACCACAGAGGTGGTTAAATTATGTAAACATTCCGTAAATTATGGTAATTACCCTTGGAGCACGGACCCGGACCCATTTTAATATAAAAATTTTGTCACGCGCTCATTCAGTGTACCTATCTGTTACCGGCAATCTGTAAAATCCGGTATTCTATATAATACCTAGGAAATGTATAGAATACCTAAAGCGTTTATATGGGATACATTACTTAAATGTTTAGGTATTCTATTTTCTATATGATTTATTTTATACTTTGTGTATTCTATACAATACCGAATGCCGCGGCAGCAGTGGCCGATGCAGTTAGGTACCTATTCTATTTGTTTAATTTGGTAAGTTAATTTTGAGAAAATGTAACGTGTGTAATATATATAATATATATAATATAATATATAATATATATATAATATATATATAATATAATATATATAATATAAAATGTAACCACTTAACATAATATTATAAGTATCTATCTAGATCACTACTCCTCACTACTACTATCTCTATCGGAAAAGTATGTACTGGATAATAATATTCATAATATTTCATATATTTCCTGACGCGCGCCCCGGATATTCTATACATTGTCTAGGTAGTGTATAGAATAGCGGAATTATACAGATTGCCAGTAACATATCCACAGCCATTGATCTTGTGCAGTACAGCGCGATCAGGATTCAGTAGACAACACGACGTCTTATCTGAACATTTTAAATACAGTCAAACGTGCTATGAAAATTAATAGAGCCAGGTCAATCCGCCTTTGAATGTCAGGTCAGATTCTTGCTCACATTGTAGGAATTATTTTTATAGAGTGGGTACAAATTTACTGCTCGTAGGCAGTAATTAAAAATAAAATAATGGTAGAGGGGGTCAGAGCTCTCGGTCTGATATAGGTGATAATGTAAGAGGGGACTTACCGGCGCTGAAGTCATTAATACTGGCGGTTTCATGAAGGCCCGTAAGGCGTCTCTCGTTGTCCTTGCCTCCGCGAGGATCGTACACCTTGATGTGCTTCATGTGAACCTTGGACAGCTTGTCGATCGCCTTTTCGATCTCACTGGAATTATGTTTACACCATTAGGAAGGTACATACTCTAACTAGCTTGTACATAATTCGATTTCACTATTTCTTACTACATTCTATATTATATAGGTATATATAATAGATTTTCAAATGTGGGAACATTTGAATGGTCAGTAGTTATTAAGTTTTATTGTAATTTTGTTTTTCAGTACTGTTTGTTCTCCAAATAAACCAAAATAAATAACTTAATAAATGTTTTATAAATATATTGGGCGCGCCTCGATTAAGCTTCATACTGTTATAGATAGCCTATAGGCTACATCGCAATATCAAATTATTGTATTTCAAGTGATTTCACTCAGTCACATTATTTGTAATGTTATTATGACACAAAAATTAATAAACAAAATAATGTTAGTTAAGGATTCTGGGTGAAGTGCGCCTCCACCTTCGGCCTTATCTCAACTTGTAACCAGGTATGTATGTAAACGTCGTACAATAAAAAAAAATTACATAAGGTTTTAAAGCCTACTACTAGACCATATGATAAAATTTGACATATACCTAGCATATATAGTCAGAGTTCGTCGTCCCGCAATCAAGGAATAGATCCTATGGAGGTCATGACCCTCAGATTTGAGGGTTCCGATACATGGAGTGCTTACTTCCATTCCTTGCATCAAAATCCTCATAAATTTACTTTGGTTGTATGTTGTCAAAATATTTTTAGAATGGTAATATTGTTTAATAAAATGTATGTTCAAAATTACCCTCATACTCGTATAGTATGAGGAGGTAACATAAATAATGGGAATTATTAGGTAGGTAGTCTAGGTAGTATATAAGTAGATAGTAAAATCATTAAACATTTTCTTACGTAAGTCATCAGAATTCAATATTCTGAATAAAACGTTTTGTAGTGTAAATTATTGTTTTAATTAGGTATTCCAAAATAGTATCGACGTGACCGATTAACAAAAAAAGAAGAAAAAAAAAGCCAAGTTCTGTCTGTCACGTGCTAATACGTACTTAGAGTACCTACTTATAATAATGATAGATAACCAGAAACATCTGGTTTCCGTTTATCAGAGACGTGAACGACCTGATAATTTGTATACACGCTATAATAGAGTGTTGATTGTTGAATGCGCAATTAATTTGACACGTTCCATAAGGATGTTGCGGATTTCGGTGGCAGGTTAGATCAAGTCAAGTCAAGTCAAATATTTTTATTAAGATTTTAGGATCATTTTGAACGTCAAATCTACCGCCTGTTCGGAATCGCGACCAGCACACAAGGAGAAAGCCAAGAACCTCGGGCTGGTTAATTTTTTGATGATCCATTTAACATTTAGGTATAGTGTTTATAATCATTTAATAATATTACAAGTGTTACCTACACCATAAAACTCAAAACTTAATATTATCTTAAAACATTGATTATTACATAACTACCTAATGGGCAGTTTCTTTACATTGAGACATCACCATTTAACTGTCAACTGATATAGCAACATCGGGCCACGCGTTCTTATCGTCGATATAGTCACTTATTTTGTAGTATTAAATTATTCTTTATATACAATTTGAATTTACGAGCAGAGAGTTTGGTGGCGCTTTGAGGAAACTTATTATAGAATCGTACACAGTTACCTAAGAATGAATGATTTACTTTTCCTAAGCGATACCTAGGTATGTCAAGTTTATTTTTATTTCTAGTATTAACACTGTGTACATTACTTCTTTTACCAAACTCATCAATGTTCCTGTGAACGTGCATTATATTTTCATAAATGTATTGGGAGCTGACTGTAAAAATACCAATCTCTTTAAAACGTTCCCTGAGAGAGTCACGAGTTTTCAATTTATGAATTGCAAGTACAGCTCTCTTTTGCAGGATAAAAATGCTTTCGATATCTGCTGCATTTCCCCATAAAAATATGCCATAGGACATAACGCTGTGAAAGTAACTAAAATAAACTAACCTCGCCGTAGTTTCAGATTATGGTCAAACTGTGGTCTATTGATCCCAGATAAAAAATATAATCTCACGGTGAATTAACTGCCATTCTGTGCCTAGTTATATACAAAAACTCTTTTCTAATGCTCTAAACGTATCATCAGTCCTCTTCATGGGATATTATTTGTTTTTGCCCGTGGGTGTCTAAAAGAAGCAGAAATGGACACTACACTGGTGACCCGACGCAATGCCAAATGGTTTTCCATCGGTGCGCGCGAGTAGTGCTCACTCTATTGTAGGCCTCATCTGGCCTAAAGGTAGACAAGCTGGAGGTCAAAAGTTAACCTATAATTAAGTTTGTGAGCAACGAAGGTTGAGCACAAAGAATGAAATTAAAAGTCAGGTTAAAAACTCAGGGGCGATGGCGGAAAACTATTCTTAGCATCATTAACATATATTAACATTATTATATCGCAACGACTTGCCAAGAATCTACTCTTTTACAACTGTATACGAAACTTAGTTTAGCGGCCGAAGGGAAACAATACGGTTATTTAAGCGACCTTCAGTCATGGAGTCAATACTACGGAGATTCTATACTGTCTGCATCTAAAGCAGATGGCGCTCTGTACAACAACCGTGGCAAACGGTTACTAGTAATTTCGGTATCGCCTCTCCGCACACAAGCCCCGCGTCAGCCACAAAACGCCGCCGTTTCCGAGCGGAAGTAGCACTGCTATTTATTCTGTAGCTTGTAGAATGTTATCTTCAATTTATTTGAAGCGTGGCTGACGCGTGATGCTCGTGTGCGGGGAGGGTACCCCTCGTGTGTCGCTGAGTGATGACACATATGCGGCGGACCGCGCTGCTGGCTACGCAGCATGAAATCAAACAAGAGATACTTACATAATACCATTGTCCTCGCGCATCTTCTTGGTGGAGAAGTTGGTGTGGGCACCAGAACCGTTCCAGTCCTGCACCGGCTTCGGGTCGAAGGTAACGATGACTCCGTACTCCTCGGCCAGACGGTGGAGAATGTAGCGCGCCATCCAGAGGTCGTCTCCCGCAGTCACGCCCAGGGAAGGTCCCACCTGGAACTCCCATTGCGAAGGCATCACCTCGGCGTTGGTGCCGGTGATCGGGACTCCAGCGTACAGGCAACATCTGTTAACGAATTTTAGAATTAAAATACATTTAAATTTACCAGAATTTTCAGTGATCGCAGTAAAAGTATATTAAATACACAGAAGGAAGCTGCTGATCTTCTTCTGGTGAGATCCCTTAGTTGACTTTTACTACATCCGTGGGTTGAGTTGGAGGGATTGATTCTTAACGAACGTCACTGCAAAACAATGGCCAGAAGTGGTGATTATGGCAAAACCATCTAGCTTTGGACGAGACTCTGCCTAGCAGTGGACACTAATGGGCTACAATTTTTCATAAATATAGTTTTTAAATACCTGGGACTCTTCAGACTCAACAGACCACCACTTAGTTTAGTTACAAGCTTTCAGGGCTGTGATGTGATCTGTTTGGTTACCGTAACGAATGGATCTCTAGTTTACCTGTAATGGGAGTCTACAAGATCCCTGGCGAACACCTTGTTGGCGCCAACGCCGCAGTAGTAAGGTCCCTGCGGCGGGGGAAAGCCACCCGGGGGCCATCCGAACGGCCTGAGGTCCGCGTCCAGGAGGATGTACTCCTGCTCAATGCCGAACCAGGGCTCGTCGTCAAAGCACTTGTCGTATGCCTCCTGGCATTTCAGGCGGTGGTTTGTCTCTGGAAATGAGTTTTATCAGTAAACATCATCCCGTATTTTTTTTTCTTTTAATACATACTAAACACATCCTTATATCATTACGATGTCTAGCCAAGTGGTAGGCTAATGAGTAATTTAACACTAACCTAGCTATAGACACCGAGTTACGACTAAAAATGTGTCAATCGGCACTTTTCTTACCGTGTTTTTTAAAAGTAGCACTTTTTCACACATTATATTATTATTTATACTACAGTTCTTTTGAGTCTCCTAACTATGTCTGTATTGTTATTCTATGTACCTAAGTCTAGTCAGTAGTTAGGTACAAAAATGGTCAGAATAAGATCTGAAGATCAGAGATACATAGACTCCATAAACTCTTTAAACATTGCTTTATGTTTTCAGTGAGTATAAAATATATTTAACACATGCTACCATGGTATCCAATTCTATGAAAAAGAGGTCACAACCTAGATGTTCACTACGCTGTCTTCAGATTGGCATGCCGCCAATCTAAACCCATAGCTTTCAGCCATAAAATGTTATACACTTCACGAGTTGTCTTATATGCAAGTTCTGTATCTAACCTGTTGGCTCCATGTTATACTTGAAGGTATCGCACATGACGAGGATGTGGTTTCCTCGTCTGAAAGGGTCTCTGTAGATGCTCCTCGCTACAAGAAATGTATCAGAGTTGTGGCCGGTAGCCTGTCCTGTCGAGCTGCCGTCGAAATTCCAAACTGGCAATTCTGGAATACGTAAAATATGGAAATTAATCCTAAAGGCCATTTATGTTACTCTTGCAGCACCCTGTGTTTGGTTAGATAGTCGTCATAAATATCGGAATACAAGTGGTTCAAGAATATGGTCGCTCACTTGAAAGAGAATAACGTCCGAGATTGTAGTCAGGGTTATCTACGAGTTTTATTTAAGCTACGGTGCGAGTAGATGTAACTACTACGGTTGCATTAAATGAATAACAATTATGATCTACCTAACACTACCATGATGCATTTTATCGTAAGTCAAAGACTTACTCAACTATTAATGCTCCTGATTCTTAATGCATCGCGGCAATAAAGAAAATGAGAAAAGCGTTCGATGGAATCTAGTGAAACATTTCTACGACTGCTGCGGACAATATTGCTGTGAAACCTTTCAAGTTCTCATCAAAGCTATCGGTGTTTTCCCTGTCCGTTTGCTTGCAGCGTACTCCAAACTCGCGTTCCATGTCCCGCGGAACAAAATACGGCGGCAAGTACTCCAAACAATGTGTCCAATTCAAACTCGTCCTTATAGAAGTTTCGTAGTTCTCGTTTAAGACTTCCAATACGTGAGTAAGTTTATCTATAAAATGTGCGTAGCAATTACTGTTTATTATATACTCTACTTAGGTAAGTGGTGACGAGGTTCATGTACATATTTCAGACCGCACAAAGGATGTACCTAAATAAAGAGTGTGCTTTGTTCTGTCTACGCTGTGTGGAATAAATACCACACTGCGTATTAATTAGACCGAACAACGCAGTTATTTAAATCGAGTTGAATAGTAAAATTTAATTTATTAAATCGAGTTTCTTTAGCCACCTCTATGCCTGAAGGTCAAACATTTTACCAAATGTATGCTAATTACAATTGTTAATGAGGATGTAATAAACCACTCTCGTTTCAATGGGAGCGGACATGGAGTTGTCGTGTTTCATTGTAATGCGTTCCGATCCGAGCGCATTCATTTTTTAACTAACCTATTTACTGTAGTGAGTTGCCATTAAAAACGACCAGAGATAATGTGGCACAATCTTGTATTATCGCCAAGTTGGTTAAGATAAGCTGTAACTGATTGCCTGCGACATGGACTGACATTGTAACATTAGAGCAAATCTATCTAATTAGCATAACTGCTAGAAGACTCTTGTCAGAAGGCCTTTATGAAGCTATTTTTGATTTGCAAGGCTAATTTGTGTTATTGCGTCGCAGTAGGGGAATTGCAGTTGCATGTTTATGACATGACATGAATTGGAATATGTGATGTTCAATTCAACATAATTGTGGGCAACAACTAGGTATAGGTAAACGGATACCGAGTTACCGAGTACCTAATACTAAGGTATTAGGTACTCGGTAACTTAGGCAGGTTTCCACTCCTTACATTTCATTACCAGATATCAGATATAATTTTATTATGTATAATGACCGCCTCTGTGGTCTAGTCCGTCCACCGGTATCAAACTCAGAGATCCCGGGCGCGATCCTCAGGAGGGTACAAATTTGTGCTTGGTTTGGTTGGTAATTTGGACAATAATTGGACATTGTGGCTGTTGCCACAATGTCCATTTATTGTCGTCGGGGAGTCGATGGATGGAGGCGGCTATTTGCAATTTGTGGCGTCGATTGGGGGAGGCCTATGTTCAGCAGTGGACGTATGTGGGCTGAAATGATGGTTGCTAGTATAGGTTTTTTTTATAATAATAGTGTAGGTGTTTAAGTCCAGCCTGGCTAGCTACCACCCTCGTTCCTGAGCCTGACGCCATAACAACAATTGTAAAATAGAGGTCACATAGACAGTTCCTCTGTCTGTTGAGGATTCCGGGTAAAGTGCACTTCCACTATCGCATCGGCCTTATCATAACTTGAAGCCCGGTGGGATGAAGGCCAAGCGCTTCTAATGATATACTATATATTGATATATTGATAATATTTACGTAAACGAGTTGGGAGCTCCGTAGGTAACACTTGATTGTTGATGCTATTGTTCATCCGCAGCCACTAGAACTAATAATCAGCACCCGAGTTAAATAGGTAGGTGTAAGTTATAGCGTAGAGCGTAAAAAGTTACAGATTTGCTGTCGGCCTAGATAGGAATACCTACAGCGATATCTACCAGAGTGGTGGCTGACGGAAATACATATTCTGCTTCGTAGCTCGCAGCTGCACACTTCACAGCTCGTGGGGTATCTACGCCAAGCAAGTGATCAATCCTACTAATATTATGAAAGTGAAAATTTGCAAAAATGATTTTTAGAGTTCAAATAAATCATTAATTAATTCATTCATCCATTTTATCCCGGAAAAAAATTAGGTTCCTGTAGGATTATCGAAGTACCTGCAGGTATACTTGCGAGATACCTGCAGGGATAACTGCGAGGCTGTTAAACTTGTTTGTGAGCTCGGTAAGCTTTAGAGTGATGCTGCAGTGCGAAAGGTCTTGCCGATTATCATGCTTTAATTTTATAAGTAGTTTGCTAGAAGATAACGACTTGTGCAACATTATACATTATAATATGTACCGTAAATTGTGACAACGGCTTAATGTTGTAATTCCATACACCGGTGGGCGAATCACTAGACCACAGAGACGGTTATTAGGAATAAAAGAAGACACCTAACAGTTGTTTCTCATCAAATCCCTATAGGAAAGGTTTGTCATACCTTTGGGTTGTTTTGGAATAAAGTTCAAGGTGCGGTCTTTACACCGCAAGTGCTCGCCAGAGCCGTCGATCCAGACGTAGGTGGCGATGATCTTGTCAGCCGGCAGGGGGAGGTCATTGTAGCGACCGAGCAGTGTCTTCGAGAGAACAGCATTTGGTGAATTGGTCAGCACTGGACCGGACAGCAATTTTGGGTTGTCTGTGAAAAAAACGCAGGTACTACATAAGTAAAGAGTAACATGTGTTCTTGGCATGTAATATTACAGACGATATCTTCCAGTATGCGAGTCAGACACAGCTAAAAGCTCCATTAAAACCGTTGACAGTTTCTTGAATATAACCAGTTTCAATCCAATGCGAGTCTAGGAGTTAAATACTCGTAGTTAAATCAGAAGCCACGTAATCAAACTTAAATTGCTTAGAAATGCGAGAAACATTTTATTATAGTTCATCTGTGTTTGGTATGCCTTTTTACACGTAAAACCTTTTTTGTAAGTGATACAAACTTGTACGTCGATCAATCAGAGCGTCCATCATGACGGCCGCACGTCAGTCATTTATCAATACGAAGACGAAGGCCACAATACGTTTATACGACTAATTTGAGGAAGTTTTATCACGGATACAACGAATTCGGTAATAACAGAGATATAAAACTCAAGTCAAGTAAAATAACAATAATTTAATATAAACAAAAGATTTTATTTAGGCGTGCTCAACGAGCGACGAAGGTTAAAATTAAATGACAGATTGACTTTTAAAAATCTATGGGCCGGATCCATTTTTTTTTAAACGTTAGTATAGTAAACAATAACAACTAAATCCTTTTTTTAACCACAAAAAAATTACATAATAGCTTCGTTTTGCATACCACTAGTATTATTAAAGTATATACATATCTGGGTTAAAAATTAAAATAGCAGGCAATTAGCTCATCTCCAACAGTTCTGATACTAAATTAATTGTAGTGCAATTTGCTCTACGATCATAATGTTGAATAGGATCATGGAACTACAGGAGATTTACGAGTACCTTCCAGTAAAGTGCATGTGACCTCAAGAAAAAGTACCGTTTGAGCATTGACTTCGTCTTCAAAGCGTTCAAATATGACGATCTAGAATTTAGACTCCTGGGACTGACCACTAGGTATATTATGAAGAATATACTTACATTAATGGCTCATAAAAACATACATGGCGCCGAGCCATGTATGTTCATGTCAACGTGATATTATCGTCTCGAGGAAGCCTCTAAAATTGAAAGATTCGAAACTCGAATTCCTTGGCATACATTTCATATAATTTAAGCACGTACGCTAGTACATGTGAAGCTATAAGTATAAGCATACCTTCGATCTTCCCGTGTGCAGCGTCCGCCATGTTTGATTTTTGCTTGGGAGCCTGCAACAAAACAACGACACTTATTAGGTACGTCATCGAGCAACGCTCTTGTTGGGGAAACCGATTCGTGTCTCTCCACTTGTCTCTATTAAAAGCTTTTTCTTTTACTTTCTCGATACGACAGCTTAATTACTTCATCCTTAATTTCACCTCATGTACCAACTAACTCTAGGCCTCCTCCCTCTTTTGACTTCAATTTGTTCTCTTCATTAAATCTATTCAATAGATACTCGTTTGTTTTCATCCCCCATCTCCGTCCAGCTGATCATTTCCACTCTGCGCTAATACCTTTTACTTTGAAATGTTTGTTTTGCTTATTCAACTTGGTTTGCGATTGCATCTTGAGTCTGATGTGATAAGAATTCCTAAATAGGTTAAAAAATAAACCTACCTCCTTCAAGCTGTTCAAGCTTCAAGTTGATTTTTTTACTTTGATATTGTAAGCTAGGTATCAAATAAAATATTGAAATACTAAGTAATAGGGTGCCATTGACATTGGAATCCCTTAGGTTCTGTACCTTAAAAGTATAACTACGCCCATGGTTATTACATCGTTCATAATAATCTAATGAGGGCTAAAAGAGTGACTTTTTTGAAAATTATATCTGTATTTCAACTTTTTGTTCACAGATAGATAATAAGTCATTAAAACTATCAGCCTGATGAACTGATGTATGAAAATGTAGGTGTATAGGTAATCACTAGTTCTGCGAGCATAATAATAGATTGGTAAAATTTAATTATGATTATTTTTACACATATTGCTGTGTTCTGGTTTGAGAAATGGGTTGCCAACGGGCGCAATGCAGTGCCGCGTAGGACATGTTCTTTGTGGATGTGACCTACGCAGTATATTATAGAAAAGAGGGGCACATTCACATGGGGTGCTTGCTTGTTCCGACTCGAAGTTGTAAAAAACAATACTGAAAAACATACTCCTGTCGGTATCAAAAATATCGCTTTTATTTCAATGTAGCTGATCGAATTACGTTTATGTTGAGCTCGTTTGTAATCGACGAGAGAGACAGCGAGATATGTTTATGCGTGACTGAGAGAGACAGATGCGCGCGCAAAATTTCACCAAAACGCTAAATTCTCTATTGATCTTTGAGTACGATCTCCTTTGTCTGATCTGTGCTTACGTCAAAATTTAGGACGCACGATACGATATGGGCAAGTATGTGTCGGTAATTTCTATTGGCATAGCGCCCAATATTTTCACGGCCAACACTCAACGCTCGGTCGACACACTGTAGGTGAAGGTGGCATAGAAAGGTAGGTAGGTACGTAGGTACCTAGGGTACGTATTTTCGTGCTACGCAGTCACCATGGCACCCACCATTTGGGACAAAGAAATATTCAATCGTAAATCTAAGCAATACTATTGCTACTTAGGTACCTACCTAATGCTGCAATTAACTTTGTTGTTTACTTATCAACAAAAAACAATTTAAGTACCTACTTAGATACCTAGGTACCTGAGTATAAGCTATATATAGTATCAACTAGAATATACAGGGTGAGTTTTTTTTCAGGGCCACTGAGGCCAAGTCTGAAACCGTGAGAGTTATCGAAAAGTCATGTTAGGAATTGCGTGCTCGATTAAAAAAAAAATAAGTTCTGCATTAAAGAACATCTAATTTTTTTATAGTTTTTCTGGAAAAGTGAATTTTTGAACAAAATTTTTTTTGCATTTATGTGTTCTTTGTTTGATAAGCTTATATTGAATAGTCATCGGATTAAAAAACGTCCGCTTTTTAGTGGTAGCGCAGCTGATGACATGGCACGGACACCCTAATGGCTGAAAATTTTAAATATTGTCGTACCCACCGTACAGTTGCAGATAGAAAATAATTATTACAAAAATATAAAAACACAACTATTGCTATTATCAATAGCAATAGTTGAGTATGAATAGTTAAAATACACGTTTATTGTAGGTATTGTTAGAAGTGATTGTAACCTATTACAATTTTACTTGTTACCTAGTAGTCGAATAATTCGACTATTACTTAGGTACCCTTAAATAATTTGAATGTTTGCAAACCTACTTTTCTCCTTCGCAAGATTATTCATTTTTGTCAATACAATACCCCACTCGCCTAGTAGGATTTACTAGGTATTTAGTCTACGTCTAGTAGATACTAGACGTAGATACCTCCTAGCGACTAAATCACGACATTCGACTTCATCACGTTGAAAGGCTGTAAAGTGTAAACGAACAGATAAGTTCAAGGATTGTTCATTATCGGGCTGGTTATTACCAGTAACATATTGAAGTTGAATGTTCCAACTACCTACTTAACACCATTCATCGTGTAGTAATGAGTCAACGCTGTACAAATACGCATTATACTTTGATTACTAGGTACTTTACTTTTACACTTAGGTAAGTACTTGAGTATAAGTACCTACTAGCAGGTAGTTATAGCGAATTGAAGTCTCTTGAAACGTGGTCGCTAACTATATCCATCAGAACCAAAGTTGCTGACATAGCTCTCACATTAGCAAGCTGAAGTGCCAGTGGACTGGCCAACGTCGCAGAACCGATAACCGCTGTGTAGCAAAGGTTCTGGCATGGCGACCACACTCGATGGTCCGAGGACATTGTGGACTTTGCAGTCGATGGATGGAGGCGGCTATATAGCTATTTGTGGAGTCGATTGGGGGAGGCCTATGTTCAGCACAGGACGTATGTGGGCTGAAATGATGGTAAATGATGAAGTCTCTCGTCACAACAAAAAAAATCGTAATAAGTGATGAAAAACTATTGGTCAACAAACAAACTGAGTTTTTAATGTCAATATAAAATGTATGCATTGTTTGCATGCATTGCAAACAACATAATAGGTAGGTATACCTATTAAGTTCAGGAACATGACATGTTCCTGAGCAATTTAGTTTGTGATGGACTTTTTCTAAGGTTCATTCATAATTATAGTTCATTTATTTTTAGGTATTGTTTCTGCGGATTTCTTTTTCTTTTTTATTCTTTCGCTTGATTTTCCTCGGTAATAACTCTGAGGTAAAACCTACCTCAGACTTATAGTATTATATTTTATAATATTTTGCATTATCTACTTTACTGCTAGTAGACATACCGATATGAATGGAAAATGTACAAATATTGTTCTATTGATTAAGACAATAACCCTTGTTTTTTGATGTCATTTGACTTTATCGCGTTTTACGCGTTGCGACGTTGTCAGTTGTATTGTGGTAGCAGATCGGCCATTGTATTTATCACTATCATTAGTATAAATATATTTATATGAGAGTGTAATCTATCTGGGTTAACAACTCATTGAAGTTCATTCGGTTCGATAAATAAACGTATTTATCCTGTTTTCTGCAATGACCTTTGAGTTTGTATTGTGGGTTCGCCAGGTCAATTCAAAAAATCTTATTCCGATGTTCTTCTATGGCGGTGGCGTAACCAATGTTATATGTTCATATAACAACAATAATAATAATAGCCTCAGGGCTGGTGTCGCAAACATGGAAGTGCTTCTTAGAGAACCGGTGCTTTCCGATTAAAAAAATCGTGTTATAGGCCTGCTCCGAGGGCTGGCTCGTTTAGGCTAGCGAAGCAGCTGTGCTATTCGGGATGGCAATGCAGCCAGTGCCTTAGGTTGGGCACGCTTCCGTCTGGTACTGGACGAGATCAGTTCAATATTTCAAAATTCTGGGTCCATGACTCTCGAAACCTCCAGTCCAGCCTCAACCCAGAGGCTGTATTCGATCGAAGTGCATCCTCTCCAATATACATCTACATATATTTTTTGAAGCGATAACTTTTTACGAGCGTTGGGCATTTTTTGAGGTGGGAAAAAACATCTCTGTATTCGGCATTAGTTCCGCTAACTCTCAATAAATGGCGCTATTGTAAACACGAAAACACGAAACCAGACCACAGAATGAAAAGCCAAGCGTCATCGATCAGCTGTTCTATCGACAAACTTCAAGTTTTCACTTCTGACTGGACTCCAGGAGTGCCACTGTTTATTTTAACCTATACTATCCCACTGCAGGGCAAAACTTGTGGTAAGACTACCAGGCTAAAATGGAAAAGGGCGGTCCACGTCAGTCGAATTCTGTCTCGCAATTGGTGTCTGCAGAATCTGCAGATGGACACCTGACTGGTGGGAAACGTCGGATGACCACAAGACTTGGAAGGATATGGGGGAGACCAATATATAATATTGGATAAGTAATACATAATAATATCTCTGATATATTGCCATCTCTAATATGGTTTAGTAAATACGTCACATGTTTTCATCCAACTGCTTTCATTGTAAATAGTTTCTCATACATTGGAGGTACATATTGTGTCTTTATTATTAGCTCAGTTAGAAAAGCATTTATTCCTAATCTGAAATACCTCACTTATGTCACAGATAATAAAATACCTTGCTGGCCTAATGCTGGTGAGGCTTACGCGGAGAAATTTATACAGAAAATCGGTCTCGACAGAGGTGTGTGAGTCATGGCATATTGTACCTAATTAAAGTTTATAATAGAACACCAGCAACGTTTTTTAATATTTGATTTCGAATATTAGTGTTTATAAAATCAATAAAATCAATTCTTAAATTTCTTAAACTCTCTTGGTCAGCTTTTTACCATGTAGTCTCGGATCAAATAAAAGTCATCAAGAAGATGTGTCCACCCGGGATTTGAGCCCCGGATCAAAAGCCACACGCCTACCACTAGACTATTACTACGCTAGTTTTACGCTAATATGTAAATCAAGTACCTACACGCATTCAACGAATCAAAACATTACGCAAATATGGGTCAATAAAACTTTCGTAAGTATGTATAAAGGTAGATCAATTAAAGTGCAGATACTTTAATTTATCTACCTTTATACATACCGTGTTACGTCACAAACAGAACTGGAAACATGTAGGTATGTATTCATTATGTAGGTAGGTACCTATGTTTATAGTGACCGGTGTGTTCTTGACCTATGAAGATCTGTGAGACGTTTCCCTAGAAATAACCTTTGTTTATTTTGCGGTGAAGTTTTTCTTTTATTGGTGTAAGTATATCTTTTTGTCGTACTATAATTTTCAAGTATATTTTGTAACCCAGCCCAGTCAATCGACCTCATAAAGCAATAGAACATTAATAAAATCATAGAAAAAATGTATGAGGGGCAAATCTATATAATATGAACATAAAACACATCAAAAGAAACATAAAATAAACAGTAAAATAATATATAGTCATTGAAAATATACACTAATAATATACGCACTACGCAGAGATACTAAAGCAATCAATATTGTATTAGTAGTACATAAATATATAAATAAGCATGTACCGTTATACTTTTTAACAGGTGATTGGGTAGGTAAGGCACCTAGTACCTACATTTAAATGCTAGTTATAAATAAATTTGGTGGTCGTGAGTTTGATTCCGGCTGGAAACACATTCTGAGTTAAAAAATAAAAATCCGTAGGTAATCTAGTTCTCAAACAAGCTTTGCTAATGTCCTATCGTATTTATTTATTCATTATTATTAA
Organism: Venusia cambrica; assembly: GCA_951394065.1. Classification (NCBI taxonomy): domain Eukaryota; kingdom Metazoa; phylum Arthropoda; class Insecta; order Lepidoptera; family Geometridae; genus Venusia; species Venusia cambrica. The sequence continues at coordinate 16,722,057 of OX596034.1, forward strand.
CAATAATTTTCACTATTTTCAATACCTACACTACTTATTCAATACCTACATTCCTTGTGACTTTGTCGAATCCTTATCTATAAAAGCTTCAAACACCTTCATTTATAATTATAACGTATAGATAATCCTTTGCGTCATTGCGTAACGCGTATTTTTTTAGGTCAGTTGCAAGACGACACCTATCGCGTCACCTATCTATTGCCGAGGTGGTCACGGCTTAGGAACCGCCTCTGTGGTCTAGTGGTTCAACCCACCGATTTCAGATCCAGAGGTCCAGGGTTTGATCCCCATGGGGAGTACAATATATTGTGCTTGGTTTGGTTGGTGGTAGGTCTTTGTTTGGGTCCGCCTGGCAAGCTACCACCATCTTACCTAATTCTATCGCCATAATAACAATTCTAAAAAAAAATGTGTTCCGGCATTTAGAGGTTTGTTGAGGATTCCGGGTGAAGTGCGCCTCCACCTTCGGCTTTATCTCAACTTGTAACCAGGTGAGAAGAAGGCTTCCCCATCGTACAATAAAAAAAAAACTCTTTTAATTCAGCCCGCGTACAAAGTCGACTAGGGGATCTCATCAGGAGAAAGGTTTAGTTATGAATGACTAGCGACTTCATCCGCCCGCTATGCTCCTACATGGTGTGCAGACACGCACATCGAGGGTACCGACCCACATTTAAAGACAAAAAAACTGTTTTTTTTAGTCTTAGTGCGGGTCCGAATTACGCTTGGTCAGTTTTTATTATTTATTTATTTATTTGCCTCAAGTAAGCATTTACACCAAGTTTGATACAGGTATAGGAATTAACTATTTACTTTTTGTCAGGTCTGAAAATTTCAACCTGCTACCTGTTCAACTTTATAGGGGTTTTCTTTAAATATTGAAGGGTTTTTCTTTAAATATTTTACCCCTACCTTATTTAATTTATAAAAACCCTATTTCATAAGGGCAATGTACCCTACATACTAATTTTCAAGTGCCTATCATATCATGTGTGGTTTCTGAAATATGCAAACATCAAGCTTTGAACCCCAATTGGATCTTTCAAACAAAAAAAATGTTTTTTTTACACTAAGTCTACCCATCAAGACAAACGTGCCCTCCAAATTTCAAGTCAGTACGACCAGCGGTAGGCATAGGCTGTGCGTTGATATATCAGTCAGGCATTGAATTTTATATAATTATACAGATGGGTTAGCTCTGGATCTCGAGAATCTTTGCCAGAGCAAGGACATGTTTTTTTTATAGAACGATTGCTCGAAGCTTTTGGCCTTCAACACACTTGATGAAAGTTAAAATAATAATTTCTGGACTAACTTTTTTTTTTTTTTCAATAAGTTACTTTTGTCAAACAAAATAATATTGAAATTGTTTAAAAAAATACAACAAATATACATATCTTAAAGGTCGACCTTCGCGAGCTGCATGCATCTCGCAGAACTACAAAAAAACTAGGTGAGATGAAGGTCAAACACCTTCCTGTCGTACTATAAAAAAAAACTTTCCAAATAACAACAACACTAGATAAGATAATTATTTTATAATGATACCTACTATCATATCAGTATGATCTATAAAAAGGTAAGGTAGGTAGACACTAAGCCTTTAATGATAGTGTAAATGCTACAGATAGGCAGTAGTAAGTACCTAGATATGTCGGTACATCAATGTGAAGTCCATGATCTGACTGCGAGATTACTTGGTTTAAGTACCTTACCTACGTAGGTACCTATACTTTGAAGATTACGTTTTTGCCCGTCGCTGACTGAATAATTATGGCTACAAGAAGCCACCTACCTACATCTATAAGTTTTTTGTTTAGTTCTTTGCATAGTATTATTACTGATAAAATTAGCAAGGGCTATGCCAATTAGCTAAACCCCTCTGAAGAGACCAAATAGGTAAAAACATGTATATAACATTTTACTGGTAATATTTAATAATAATAATAATATATTATTTTTTGTGGTCAACAATTAATGTGACATTACATTTTACCTTAACGGCCTATAGTACCTCAGATTAGCAACTCGACGCAACTTTACTCTAGTTTCGAACTAAGATTTATAGTCATATATAATAATAAAGGTGACATTGCTATGCGCTCAACCACGGCGCTTATGACCACCAGATGACAGAAATATGAGCGTATATTCTACGTTTTGTTATTTTAATTGTTTTTTGATACAAGCGTTCTAGCATCAATCCTGAACTATAACCTAATTTCAAAGCAAATATGTATTGTGGAAGATATGATCGCTGAAGCTAAGCTATTTCACGTATCATAGACTCTTAAATCAAACATGCGTGCTAGTACATGCAAATCTGACATTATCTTAGTAGGTAAGTAAATTTAAACAAAATTTAATAAATATTGAACACTATCCCCCACACTAAGATGCTATGTGTTGTGAGTAGCAAAGCTATATTTTTCATGGTAAGCGCAAGTTTATCATCACTATTTTATCAAATCTATCCCGTTGGAGTACTACAGGGTTGCAAAGTTTATTTAATAAATTGAATATATTGACGGATTTACTTAAAAGATGCTATTAATACTGAACAAAGTAAATTATGTAACATTTGTTGAACGAGTTAGTGTTAATCATGGTTTTAAAAGCTTTAAAAGAAACCTAACCTAACCTAATGTACCTAATGATGAGCTCTACAGGTTACTACGCGCGAGCGAGCGGTCTTAGCTGGGTGCTCTTCAATTCAATTCAACCTATACGAATAAATAAAATTGAAGTGCCTGTTTTTGTTTGGTAAGTTTCTACAAACTAATTCTCCGAACACAACAGTTATGGCACAAATTTTCAAAGTTAACTAAGAAATGGCGCGACAGTTTTAAGTAAATCATTCATTCTCAACTAAGTGCTGATTTCTCAATGTTAACAAACTGCCATTATGTAGTTGCCTAGGTAATACACGTTTTAAGATAGTATTAAGTATGTAGGTTTATGATGTAACTGCTTATAATGTTAAAACTGTCCTAAATTTTGAATGGAACAGCAAAAAATTAACTTCTAATTAACTAATGTTCTTCTTGTGAATCGAATTGAATTGAATCGCGATTCCGAACAGGCGGTTTTTTTTTAATTGTTGTGTACCGGCATTTAGAGGTAAGATAGCCATTGCTCAGTTTGTTGAGGATTCCGGTTGAAGTACGCAACCACTCCACCTTCGCCCTCATCTCAAATTGTAACCAGCTGAGATGAAGGCCAAGTGCTTCCCCGTCTTACAATAAAAATATAAACAAAATGATCCTAAAAAAATTGAATGAAGAACAATAAGTTGACTTTGACTTTTAGTGTTTTTTTGTAAGATAACTTATGTAAAACTGAATATATATAATATGGTTTATGATACCTTTATTAGTATGGTATTGAAAATTTTATTTGGGGTTTTTCAATGATACCCGGTCACCCGTATACTCAGCTATACGTGCTACGTGCGCCATTTCTCTCATTTTGGGCAACCATGGTTTTCACCTTCCACCCCACAAAAAAAATGCGGACATGTGTACAGAGGTAACTCAACTCGTGAGACGAGTACCAGACGGAAGCGTGCCCATGACACTGGGCTATATCACCACGCCGAATAGCAATGCATAATCGCCTGAATAATAGTCACACCACACCGGTCGCCTCAAGCAAAATCCCCTGAATATTTTATTGGTGACTGATTCGGCCGAGGAATCACAAAAGGCGCGACGGTGTGTTTACTTAGCTTACTTATTACCTTTTATGTTCGAAACCTTGTGTCAGTGGGGAGCCGGTGCCCTTTTGTAAAATCTGCGGGGCTTTTTATTGAGGCGCATGTGACCCAAGGGCTGGCTCTTATTTAGGCCAGCGAACTGGCATAATTATTCAGCGTCCAAGACACGCTGAATAACTATGCTAGTTCGCACGCTTCCGTCTGGTCCGTTTGCAACGGTCCTTAGGTAATCTGACTGCTTATCTTGTGAGTACATAGTTAGTTTAATTGTACATATTATTTTTAATTGCTTGTGAATAAAATATAAATATATTTTTCCATTGTTATAATAAGTTGTAATCAGTGGCGGCATATCGCTTTACTCTAGCTAGTGTATACCAAATATAACCGGGCCTAATCTGAATCAATCAGAGGGTTTGTTTTGTTCATGTTTATCCACTTTTTCCATACCAGATATAACTGGACCTTATCCGAACTTTCTTATATCACGTTTGGAGTAAAATACCATGAACCTATGACGGTTCATGAGATACAAGCCCGGTGACAAAAAAACGGACAGTGGGGAATTAATAGGGGACAGAACCCGAAAAAATATTCTGAGGCGGTTTTGCAGTTTGAAAGTAATTTATTTAAGTATTTATTAAAATATATATTTATATATAGTCTATTTATAGTACCAAAAACTAAACATAGGGAAACTTTTTTACACACAGGTTAACAATTACCTACCTAATTGTTGTGAGATCAGAGTATAGGTACATTACATAGTTCAAATGTATAAGTATAAGTTCTATAGTTATTTTGTGTACTATGTTATGTTATGTTAAATATATAATCTAACTCAGGTACAAATGCAGCAAAATAATTATGTTTAATGTGAGTCGGAAACAACGAAACCTTTTAATTGGCACATGTACGAGCTACCTACCTAATGCGTAGGACTAAGTCGCGATATCGCTAGACGTACTGAAGTAGGTTAGTTATAGTTTGCTAGATCTTGCGATTTAGGTTAGAAGAGGTAAAGAGATTTATAATCATACAGTTAAACAGTAACCTACTTATTAACCGATGGGTCCGTCATATCGGTATCAAAAGATTTTGAAAGATAATTATAGTTCATTAAGAGCCTTTACGTGTTGTAGTGGTACGAAGATAGATATGCTGTGTTGAGTAGTACCTACCATCTTACCTTATTATGTCGCCATAACAACAATTCTGTAATTGTTTCTGGCATTTATTGGTGAGATAGCCAGTTCCTCAGATTGATGGGAATTCCGGGTGAAGTGCGCCCGCTTCCCCGTCGCACACTTTTTTTTTATTATAACTTATCATAGAATGTAGGAATACTCTTGTTCTTTGAAATAACAAATTTATTTAATGTTCATGAATGTTTAAACTGTCTAATTTCACTGTTTGTTACTACGTTGTGTTTTGAATCTAGGTACCTATAATTTACCAAAAATCGCGCCCGTACGTAACCGATGGACTGACCTTAAAATGCTCTATAGGTGATTCAATTATTTCATTCAGTTTTTTAGTGTGAAGGTAATTACTAGGTACTTAGGTAAGCACTTCTTTTATCTTGACGTTTGAATGTGGTTATTAATGATAATCTCTATAAAAACTGCGTGGCGTGATACTTAGGTACTCGAACCTAACACGGCTAAGTACATAATTATAATGTTACTAGTTCTGCTCGCGGTTTTAGCCGGGTGGTACTCGGATAAAAAGCTTATGTTTTCCTGGCACAGAACAATTTACTATATACCTATATACAAAGTTTCAGCTTAACCTGTTCTTTATTTTGTCCGTGAAGGAGCAATATAGAACAAGTTCGTTTTGTATTGTATCCGTTTAGCGATGTTTGACATCTCATATCGTATCACGAAGCGCGTGTTTTTCCCAGTTTAGAATCACTTTCTGCTATTTTTGCGTAAAGGAGCAACACAAAAGACCACTAAAGTTTTATATCGACATCCCATTTCTATCCCACGGGAACTTTTTTTATATACGTCTAGGAGACGGAACACGCAAGTAGCCCACCTGATGTTCAGTGCATCTCTTGCCTATAACAATGCCTTACTGCGTAGGTCAAATCCACAAAGAACATATCGTACACGGCACTGCATTGCGCCCGTCAACTTGAGGCATAGAGGTGGTAAGCCTCGCGTGCCCGTAATTTCACCGGAAACCATACCCTTCAAACCAGAACACAGCAATGCTGCTTGGCGACTAAAATAGGTGGAAGTACTTCCCCGGTCGAACTCTTTCACAAGGGGTTCTACTACTCTCAAACTGAACTAATATAATATAAATCTCAAACTAAACTGATTAATGGGATAAAAAGTAGCCTATGTATTAATCCAGATTACAAACTGTTATTGTACCAAAATTCATTCTGATCCGTACGTTCATTTTAACCGCCTCTGTGGTCTAGTGGTTCAACCCACCGATTTCAGATCCAGAGGTCCCGGGTTCGATCCCCATGGGGAGTACAATATATTATGCTTAGTTTGGTTGGTGGTAGGATTTTGTTGAAGTCCGCCTGGCTAGCTACCACCATCTTACCTAAAACTGTCGCCATAATAACAATTCTTAAAAAAATTGTTGTGTTCCGGCATTCAGAGGTAAGATAGCCAGTTTGTTGAGGATTCCGGGTGAAGTGCGCTTGCATCTTCGGCCTTATCTCAACTTGTTACCAGGTGAGATGAAGACCAAGCGCTTCCTAGTCGTTCAGTAAATAAAAAAAAAAGTACATCCGATTGGGCGATAAGGAGCGCCAAACATACATACAAACTTTTGCCTTTATAATATTAGTGTGATGTAACCAATTACGCCGAACAAAACCAACTTACCGTCATCAATTATGATGTTATTATCGACAAAAAAATAATAGCTCTTAACGAAAATGTATATAATAATTCCTTTAGGAAAGTCATGTTTCCGGACACAGAGACGTCACGCTCCATTAAATCTATTATTAGCTGGTGCATTACAGCAATCGAGTAAATGTTCTTGCATGGCGACCATCAATAAACGAAAGTAGATTACAGTATGGAACTTTACAAAAACAAAGGATTCTTAATATGTAAGGGTCGGCAACGAGTGATGCCTTTGGTGATAAGCGTCCACCAAAATACGAAACGGTAACTGCTTAGCATCAGGTGGACCGTATGCTTGTTAAAAGTGGATGGAAGAATTGGATTGGATCTCTATTAGTGGCGTTGATTGGGGATTGAAACGATACAGCACGTTTTAAACTTCTACACACTATCAGCCGCCAACTCTGTACGTACAACAATCCAGTTCTTTGGTCTTCTTCTTCTAGCTTTGCCAACTACCTATAGGTATAGGTAGTCATAATCTATATGATAGCCATTTAAATATAAATCTTTATATTTAAAAGGGCTATCATCCTACCTCATAACATGTCGATTGCCTGTTCCACTCCTCATAAAACTAAATAGTTTTATGAGGAGTGGTATAATCAGCAACCTCTCCTACAAATGTAGGAGAGGAGTGGTATAATCAGCTACCAGTAGAAGAAAAGGGTTTTTTCTACAACTGGCACTTCGCTTCAGTTCAATAATAGTTTGAGCATTTTAGGTATTGAACTTTCATCTAATCTGAACTTTGGCTCCCATATTTAGTCGAAGGCCAAGTTTACTGCTAATGAAGTTGAGTAGCCCGTCTTAGGTTCGGCAGTACTTCACACCGGGACAGCTTTTAAGCTTGTACAAAGCTCAGGTCCAATCTTTTATGGACTGCTGCCATCTCTGGGATGGTTTAGCAATGCTCCAGCTCGAAGCCCTGGACTCTATTGAGCGTCGTGCTGCGCAGACTTACAGGTGATTATTCGCTCGTTGAGGCCAATTTGCAGAGCCTAGATCACAGACGACGGGTCGCCAGGTTGTCTGTGTTCTATAAATACCACTTTGGCGATTGTCCGCTCGATATCTTTGACCTATTCCTGCCCCTTTCCATCATCGGACTAGCAAACGTACGGCAGGTTACAACCCGTACCTTGTAGATGTTCCATTGTGCACAACTCATCGATTGCTTCCACCTTTGGAGCAACCTTTACCTTTTAAGGAATGGCACTCCTTGTCCTCGTCTGTTTTTCCGCACCAATACAAGTCCAGAGTGAACAGGTTCCTTTTAGACAAGCGTGCTTCATCTTAGGCCACATCTTTACTGTTTTTCAAGTGAGAATTGGTCAAACGCTTGGCTATCATCAATAAAAAAACTGGCATTGGTGCCAAACTTCCCTTGGTCTAGCTTCTCATTCCTTACCATCATTATTATTGTTACCCAACATCATCATCATCATATGACTCTTCATAGGCCAACATTTTGAACCATACATTGTGATGGGTCTGATGAGCGACATGTTTTCCCCACCATAAGTTTTCGAGGCATTCGTATGTCACACATTATGTTCCCGAGGCCTGTCGCTAGTAAATGCAAGGCCATCAAGATTGTAAAACTGGTTCAATAATATTCCGCAACATACCTATTGTCTTTTAATTAATAAATCCTATTATCTACTTACCTACAGAGATCATACAGAAATAAGAGAAGAAACTATTCCATGCATGTGCAAGTTGACACGTACAGTGATGGTTCAATAAATGGAAATAGAGCCTCGGTGAAGGCAAACTGCTTGACCATTTTTTTTGTTTGTATCCGAAAAATAAAAACATACTTACATAGAGTCATTGACAACAGCAACCTTCATTATAAAAATATGTAACTATGCCTTCATTTTTTTTTGTACGACGGGGAAGCGCTTAGCCTCCATCTCACCTGGTAACAAGTTGAGATAAGGCCGAAGGTGGAGGCGCACTTCACCCGGAATCCTCAACAAACTGAGGAACTGGCTATCTTACCTCTGAATGTCGGAACACAACATTTTTTTAAGAATTGTTATTATGGCGACAGAATTAGGTAAGATGGTGGTAGATAGCCAAGCCGACTTAAATAAAATCCTACCACCAACCAAACCAAGCACAATATATTGTACTGCCCCTGGGGATCGAACCCGGGACCTCTGGATATGAAATCGGTGGGTTGAACCACTAGACCACTGAGGCGGTTGAAAATTCAACTTTTGCTTGTGTGTAAGTGTTTTCACGTGATAGATGTGCTCGTGAGTTGTGACGGGCATTCGTGCATTCACCGGGCTTGAACCCACGACCTTTTCAAGAAGGCTCAAAATAATATTGGAAAGATGCAAGTCACTGACACGATATCTCGAATCAGACTGACTCTAAACACAGTTGGCACATGCACTTGTATTGTAGGGTTTAGAAGTATTTTTGACGTCATATTGAAATACATTAAATATTGTTGTAATGCTGCAACAAGTAGGTACCTATCCAAAAGTAAGTACCTACCTGATAAACTACACAATGTAACTACCTTTCTATCTACGCTATATTACATAGAAAAGAGGCAAGTACAATGGTTTTTTTTAATCGGTAAAAGTAGGTAAGTTAACATGTTGTTAGGTTTTTATTTTGCACCCAGAAACACCTTGTTTTATTATTTCACTTTGCTGACAAATTCATTTATAGAGCTAACCATAACATTTTTATTAGATGATCATTCATTTTAATTACCTAGCTGATTGTTCTATTGATATTATAGATAAATTGTTGGCAACCGCAAAATATTTTTATATCACACAAATCTAATCTAAATGGATGGTCATAAATGAAATTAAATAGATACCAACATGCTATTTATGTCTAAAATTTTGATTTAATATGTATTAATATCGCTATGTGCGTTAATCATCATTATAATGAACAACCCGTAACCCGTAACACGTCCACTGCTGGATATTAGAGAAGTTAAGATAAGAGGATTTTGGTTCAATCACCACGCCTGGCTGGTGGATTGGTGTTACGTCCTCGGGTGGTTGCTGCTGCCCATCTCTTGTTGTATTTTACTCCATAAGTCGCCTTTTACGACATCATCAGAAGGAAACGGAGGGGTCCTCCCACACACATATACAAATTTTCTGTAAAATACGTACCATTTACTGGCAGCTTTGGTAAAATGACGAAATGTTTGGGACATTCTGCGCCCGGGAGTCATAGTTGTGTTGAGAACATGTGAAGTTGTAACATTTATAAATACTCTGTTCAGTTTCATTGAATGTTCAAAATAGCAGCATACATTTTACACTAAAGTATAGTAACTATACGCACCCATTGTTTGATACACAAGTGCTCGCGCGTACTTTGCTGGCATTTAATTAAGTCTTGTAACAAGATAAATACGCTGGTTTTAATCACGTTTTAACTTCAAGTTTGTCAAAACTGAATATATAAAATAATTTGAATAAAATAAAGAAAGTAGCAAAGCTCCAATATTCTATTTCCGTATACATTAAAAAGTATGTAATGTTTTATTAATTATTACGGCAGCCTTGTGTTCTTAGTTCTTGTGACTTACGAGTGCACAGATATCGTTGCGGGCTGCAAAACTCACACCTGCCCTTTCCAGATCTTCTAGGCACATTCACTGCACTAGGAACCCGCCCGTCCGAAAAATACATTATCAAACGCAACGTACTGGGGTACAATATACCGTGCCTGCACTACAGTGTTAACACACAGTATCCTTACCTATTGAGTTTATCACAAGTGATCAACGTTTAAGGTTTCGTGAGCATGACTTATTATAGGTACATACTCGTATCGACTGCTGTTGAACCCGAATGCTCTGCTTGCCTTCAGTTTGCTTGGAAACAAGTTCAATGACAGTTTTGTGTGATAATAGACATTCTATAAACTTTATTTATAGGGTTCCGTACCCAAAAAGGACAACGGGACCCTATTACGTCTGTTTGTCAGACCGTTAAAGATTTTCCTTGAAATCTTCTGGAAATCTTTAATACCTATCATACAGTTGTCTGTTAACATATTGAGAGAATATTCGATATTACAGTAAATTATCAAGGGATACAAAATTGTGTTATAAATATGGTAGGTAACTACAAGAAACGTGTGTTTTTTTTTTTTTTTAATATCGTCAGAATCTATAACCATGACAACTTTGAACCTGTTATAAAATCAATAAAAATCTTAAAACAAAATATGTTTAGTGTATGAGGCCGTTAGTTTTATCCCTAATGGTAAACTAGTACTTCTTTATAATATATCTCGCAAGAAGGAAAATAAGATCACAAGGAAATGAGGACAATCTACTCAATGCCAACAGTCCTTTGTTGCTCAAAAGTCAACTTACTTACCGCCATTCTTTACAAAATGATTCGACTACGTCATTCATGGCTTATGACTCATGATTATGACCATCACTTACTTATTCAAAGTGATAAACTACAAAGATTATTTTATTGCCAACCAATCCAAATTATAAGTACATTTTCATTTATTGTGACTAACCTACGATGACTTGTCGAGGTACGTACTACGACTACTATGACAAGTGTAGGTAAACAGCGTGAATTCTGAGTAAATAAACTTTTAATAAAAACATTGAAAAACATACTTGCTTATTAATTAAAATGGTCAGCAATTTTTTTGTCAGCTCCAAAATATGAATAAAAAAAGGTTTTTAATTTGCTTTTTAAGTTTTTACTTAAATAATAGAAGACACCTAATAAACCTAACAACCTACTGACATACTCTACCATAAATTCGAATAATATGCTGTCAAAATAGCTTTTTAGCAGATTTTCCCCTTTGGTCCACTTTCACAACTATTTTTTACAGCTAGTTAAGAAAAAACACTTTTTACTCCTTATTTCATAACCGGGTATTAAAATGGAATAAAAAGTGGCCTGTCTTAAATGATATCCGAAAATAGTTATGAAAGGAGAAATATAATTCTGCTTTTACAACTAGCACAGACATAAAAATCTTTACTCATTATCGTTTAACTAAAAACCTCATTGTTTAAATTACCTATGAGCCCCTAAACGCAGAAATTAAATATTGAATAGGAAAAAAAATAAAGAAACGTTGTTCATTGGTTTTTTATTACTTATTACCGACTTCCAAGGAAATTATGTAAGCAACATTTATGCACTTAAAACTAATATTTAAATGGTGCTATGATTTCTAGGCAATGTCCAACGGTGATAGACCTATTTTTTAATTGATCTATTGCCTCAGAAGTCTCTTCATCGATTTCTTTATAATTTTGGCTTGACCATTTTTTTTTATTCGTGATATTCCTCGTATCTTTAGATAGAATATCCAGAACTTTTGCTAATATGGGGTTTTTGCGTCCCACATATCTATTAAGTCTGGCATGCCACCCTTCTAGATTATTGGTCGTTCTGATCTCTTCGCCATAGCAACGCCATGTTTTTATAAAACTAACATCATTGAACCAATAACGGTCCAAATACTTATTGAACTGTTGGATGGGCTTGCTTTTGGGTGATCTGGACTTGACATAATTGATATATATAATATATAAATAAAGGCGCTATGACAGGGACAATATTCTATTTTATGGCCAGTTTAATTAGAAAAAGAAGTTCGATATAATTTGAGCAATGAGGTTTTTAGTTAAACGATAATGAGAACAGATTCTTATGTCTGTGCTAGTTGTAAAAGCAGAATTATATTTCTCCTTTCGTAACTATTTTCGGATATCAGTTAAGACAGGCCACTTTTTATTCCATTTTAATACCCGGTTATGAAATAAGGAGTAAAAAGTGTTTTTTCTTAACTAGTTGTAAAAAATAGTTGTGAAAGTGGACCAAAGGGATTTTTCTTGCTGAATATACAAAAATACCAGTACCATTTAATTTCTTGCCATATATACACCGCTCAAGGATATCTTGGTACAAGATGAATGCTCAGATTACTGTGGCTGTGGTAAGTATAGGGAGCTAAATACGTATATAGTATAGTACCTATATATATAGTTGACAGGATCCTTTACATGGGTCAAGGCAAGTGCTTAGCGTAGCGGCGAGCAGTTGAAGTGGTAAGTGATGAATTGTATAACTAAGATCTTCAAATGGTGACCACGGTGCCGACCTAATTGATGGCTATGTTTTCCCCACAATACCACTTTGCCGATTATCCAATGTTAGTAAGTTTACTGTAACCGTTTTGGCCGGCTACCTTATTTGTTGATATTATCAATTACTTACATGTTTTGTTGTGTGTGTGACCCTATTTTGAAGTAGCCTTCGACGTTGCGTTGTGATTGTGATGCAATAAGATGTTTTTCTTGTCAAGTTTATAGCACAAATACCTAGTAGATACTTCTTGCTTGTTTTACATGATAAGTTATCTATATATAAAATCGTAGTGTTGCTGACTGAAAATAAGCGTGCAGACTATATACAAATTTCGTGAATTTAAAGTTTTTGGGGTCTTAACTAATTTATTTTTATTTATTTTATTTTTTTGCGATTTAAAACCTGATTATATCGAACCAAGGGGAAGTTTTTAATACACGATTGTTGTCATGTTTTAGTAAAGTGGAATATTTATACGCTACTTATTTAAACTCATGCAATAGTCGTGTAAAATAAATGGTACCGCGCCCTTACAGCGCCGCCATCATAAGCCATTGCATTGCCAATAATCATGAAAAGCATCCTATATGTGTTCTAAAAAAAGTATGCTGGTAAAGTCATACATTTTACTAGAGACGAAATGTGGTTCTTATTTGTATCTATAAATATGTAGGTAAGTAATTAGAATGCTTACCGTCTCTTTTATAAGTTAAAAAAATGTACCGTGAGACTTGTTTATAAATAAGGTACGAAATTAAATTGGAACCTTGTCTACGGAACTTGCATGAACTTTAAATGAACCTTTAAATTCTCTGAACTCCTTTCAAATGAGCCGAGAGTTAAATTTGTAGCACCGCAGCGTTCCACTACTATCGTGTTTTGGTTTGAAACCCAAGGTAGGTAGGTATATCATATTACTCATAATAATTGTGGCTTCTGTGACGAAGCAAAAAGTTTTCATTGAAACTTGATTTTATTTAAATAAAACCTTGTAAAATAAAAACTTTTTAACGACAAAATTAAACGTAGATCTTCCCTCAAGGAACTAAAATGATAAAAATCATCGCTGCAATTATTTGAGAACAAAACCAAATGTTATGAGGTCTGTTCGAAATTTGAAATGTTTTATTAGATTGAATGAACTTTCTTTAAAAGAACTGGGACTTGATACTACTAAGCCATTCAAACCACAAAGATCCTATTAATAAGTCATCATTATGCAAGCAGATGTTTTCATGTTGTATCAGATATTGGTGACAATGGTGAATAGAATTAGATTTACAACTACCAAAGGTATGAAGCGCTTGATAAGCAACTCATTCTTTGATACATTAGTAAAATAACAGTGTTTATTTTATTTCGTAAGAAACTTGATAAATTTGACATTCATTTTCGTTTCTTTTTCTCATAATTATTTTATTACCGTCTACATCACCACAGGACTGTTTACTTTTTATATCATAAAACTTACCTACTTATTTGTGGAAACTTATAATCAGTCCCAAGTTAACTAGTCCCTATTTATTTCTAATGTATTATTAGGTTTCCTAAAATAAAATAAATTTGTAAGAAAGAATAAAACTATTTCGAGTAGGGTTTTATGGTTATATAACTGAATACTTACTTACTAGGAGTTAATAATGTGCCTACTTACCATACTATTGTCAGATTCTAGGCCCAAAATAAAGCTGTTGACCGCCGATTCAGAGTCAATGGAGCCGCTATCTATATTAATTACTGTTTTGGTCGAGACTTGTACTTACAGATAGTACCTATTGTCGAACTGTATTTACAAACTGTAATATTTTTTTCAAACGTAGGTAGATGTATTGTTTCCACGCATATTATAAATAATAGATATAAGTAGGTAGGTTATAGGTATTAGGTCTATATATTTCTGAAGTTCACTTTATAGAAGTGAACCATACAAAAATTGGTACTTATCAAATTTAGGCTGTGCTATATTCAACTGAAAATTTCGAGCAAAATACGGTTGCAGCCCTAAAACCAAACGATAGCGCGATGTAGGAATTGTACCTTTTTAGAGGCGCCATCTAGTTGGGTTTTCAGAAACACCTCATGTGATGGAAAGCGGATAATGTGAATACTGTCCGGGTTTTTACTATTGGAAAACTCAGTTTACTTCCTGTTACGGATTTTTATAGAAACTTTGGAACGGTTGATATTTTGTATTTGTGATTTTGTTTTGGAGTGATACAGCCGAGGTATAATTTGTATCAAATGATAGTTTTTATTATTTATTATTATCATCATTAGTTTTTTTTTAATTGGTAGGTTCTACTAGGTAGGTATATAATGTATGTAGCTTAAGAAATAGTAGAGAATACTTACCTAATGACTTACTGTCTTAATTGATTTTGTACGTTATTGTTTCTTTCTTTACTTTCGAGTTTGTTTTCGTCATTGATGATATTTGTTTATACCAAGCAATGATTAGCTGTGTATATTATTTCCGTTAAACGTAGGAGTAAAAATTACGCTCATACGATATGGATACAAAAATAAATAGCGTTGATCGATACATATTTGATTGTCTGTTTCACGTAGGCCAAAGTTTTCTCAATGTCAGTGACAGGTCGAACCGAATGAACTTACGTCTACGTTATTTCAAGAAAAAGTCGGTAACAAACTATTTCTTCCGAGAAAAAACGGGTACCTATGGAAGATTTTTACTAGTTTGTTATCGTGGCTGACACTCAACTGGTTTACTACCTACATTGCTCTTGTACAATTTTAAGAATTGACGAGGAATCAGTACCATTGTTTTTTTTAATAATCATCTTTTAATATGTATATCAAAACAGTAGCCTTTAGTAGTTTCTGATACATTTCGCTTTTATAAAGTTCGCAAAGCATAGTTAGTTGAAACACGAGCGTATTGTGGGTTCGCGCGTGTTATTATTTTGGTCGAATCTGTTGCCATTCGCGATGCAGGAGGAAGGTAGGTGAATAGCTGGCGAGAGGCGCGTGCACTCGCGCTGCACGTGCTACGTAAGGTCGTCGGGGAGTTTCCACAAGACCATAACACCCGCAACAGAATGAGCGCACACCGAACCCACTCAGCCCTCCAGTCGCTGAATGTTTCCACATAAAACTAAAATTAAATACGGTACCTTAGGATTACCCCGGTGCGTGCGTGCGACGCGCGTAATAGTACGGAGTAGTTCGCAGTGTTACACCGCCGTTAGTTCGATCGGCTCGCGGAGAGGTCTGCGGATTGACTGGTTGTCAGGCGAAGTGCTGGTGTATTTATGCGCGCGCATACCGCCGCGCCTGCGCCTTGGGGGGAGCACTCCGTCACACTCACACGGCACTCATCGTCAACTATCGTACCTAACCAATTGATTCACTTACCGCGTTCACCAGGGGAAGGTTCACCTCGGGGTCTCGTCCCCACGTCCCGTTTCCACTCACGATCACGAAGGCAATTTGCTCGAGCAGGGGGAGATAGGGATCTCGCGTCGAGGTCACGATCTCGATTGCTTCCATCCTATCCTATCTAAACTGTTATTGTTTACTTAAAGTTTTAGGTTGCGAAAATTTTCCACTTGATAGAGCGGTATACCAAATAATGAGAGATATTTCTTTTATTCCTATGTACCGATACCGACTTAGGTAGATACCTACCGTTTTAGCCGTTAACGTATTTAGTATTCTTATGATATATTTGATGGAGCCGGTCCAGTGGGGAATTTTGGAAAAACCCGATTACGGGTTAATAATATAGGTCATAATTAAATTTAAAACTCGGCAAATATAGTGTTGTTCGACCACCTGAACGATGTTGAAGAGATGACTTGCGCAAAGTGGCTGGCGCAAACTGGATGGAGACACCCGAACACCGGGCTCAGTGGCTAAGCTTGGGAGAGAGCAATGTCTAGTTAACTGTTATTATGTTGATGATGATGAACATTTGTTTTTTTATTACCTATTGTGCGACGGGTAAGCGCTTGCTCTTCATCTCACCTGGTTTCATGTTAAGATAAGGCCGAAGGTGGAGGCGCACTTCACCCGGAATCCTCTGGCTATCCTACCTCTAAATGCCGGAACACAACAATTTTGTAATTGTTTTTATGGCGACAGAATTAGGTAAGGTAAGGTAGCTAGGCAGGTGGACTTAAACAAAGTACTACCTCCAACCAAACCTAGCACAGTATTGTACTCCCTTTGGGGATCGAACCCAGGACCTCTGGATATGAAATCGGTGGGTTGGACCACATACGGTTAAATTTAAACAGCCATCTGATTATAGAAGTTTAGAAGCTCCAAAATATTTTTTGTCAACAAACAAAGTTAATTGATACAATGTATCATTTATTGATACATTTCCAAAATAACCTTTACCCGATTTAAATCTTACAAACCGATAATAACAATATGGTATTTGATAACTTGCTATTGGCATATCTACCGAATCGTAAACAAAACTTTCATTGGATGCTTTGATATTTGTTCCTTCTTCACGCCTAAATTACTAAATGAATTGAGCTGAAACTTCACCTATGTGTTTCAGCTCAATCCGTAAAAAATGCTCTAGACAGCGTAGGAGACAGAGGCTTCATTTCATCCCAGAAATTAGATCACGTGGGATGGGAATAGGGCGTCAAACATCGTTGCATAAAACTGATTCGTTCTTTTTTTTCTGCTTCACTCATTGATACTCCTTCGCCGAAACTACTAAGCGGATTGAGCTGAAACTTTACACATAGGTAGGTTGCTCTAGACCGGGAAGGAGAGAGAGGCTACTTTTCATAACATAAATCAGAAATAAACAATGTTTGTTCCTCACACATGCTTAATTTTCTCTGGACCAAATTCTAAAGTCAACGCGGACTAAGTCGCGGACTGAAGCTAGTACTTGAGTAACAAATATGCCTTTCGATTATTTTAAAATAATTTTTAACTGACTTCTTAGTAGTTTTAAATAGGTACCCGTAACTCGGGTGATGCCAACAGAACCTTACGATACCCAGGAACTTTAATTTTCTTTCACTGTCGTCCGTCTGACAAAATGGTCACACTTAGGTCCGTATTCAGTTAGGTACATAATCTCGATCAAACAATACTTTAGTTGAGATTTGAGCATCGTTCTAGAATAAATCGGTGGTTCGCCCACCGATTTCCGATCCAGAGTTCTCGGGTTTGATCCCCAGGGGAGTACAATATTGTGTGCTTGGTTTGGTTTGCTGTAGGAATTTCTTTAAGCCTTTAAGGCTTATTGTGCGACGGAGAAGCGCTTGACGTCGAGTATCAGGCGAGTAAATTTTTAATCTGAATTAGTACTTAAATAAAAATCACTGCTCAAGCAGACGTTTGACAGTTGCGTTATCAGGGAAATATCATTTAGCGCTCAAGCTCAAGTTATGGTTTGATTAGACTTGACATTTGACAGCAACGTTTCTATGCAAACGCTTACAAGCGTGGTCCGGAGATACGAATCAACTTACAGGTGTTTTGAGGTTTAAATAAAAACTCGGTACCTACTTCATAATTAAGTCTTGGTGGGGTTTTTTTTAATAGTTAGTAGGTATGGCATTTGAAGTAGATGTATTACAGCGTCTAGCTTCCTTTTCCTTTTACAATACATTGCCAGAAAAGTCTGACATGGCTCTACCACAAATACTGTATGCAGTAGGACCCTGCGCCCGCAAAAACACAGGAAATTATTGTTCCGATTAATGCAGTGGGACTACGGGGAAAATTTTCCACAAGAACCCATCAGTGGGTTAAAAAAGTGGGTTCACGGGTAGACCCTCGGTCAATCAGGTGATCCAAGCCTGCAACCTTACCTAACTGGGAACTAACATCCAGAGGACAAAACGCACTATAACTAGCCCGATAAATTAAAAAAAAAAACATAGAGATAACATGGTGTTAAAATACGTTGATACCAATAACCCTATTGGTCGATACCTATTTTGTTATTACGTAAAAAACTGATAACGAATGACGACTGTAAAACTTCGTGTGTTTATTCTGTATATTTTGTAATCCACGGAAACTATTGCAAATCATATTTTTTTTTCATTATAAAATACATCAAAATAACTTTACGATCTAGCTAAGTAGCTAATGAGTAATTTGACATTGACCTAGATTTTTACATCAAATTAAGGCTAAGAATGTGTCGATCGGTACTTTTCTTACTGTCTCTATTTAGGTTTGTAAAAGTAGCAATTTTGCACATACACCTTACACTTTTCATAATATAATTTACACCATAATGACACGAAAGGTTTATTTCTTTAGTCTTCTCACTGTGTTCGTGTTGTCGAGGAGCTGGATTGCCTCGAAGCCTTCCGGCTGATAAATGTGATGATTTTTTAGAATGTGTGTGTGCTCAATCCAAAAAAATTTACGTTGGTTTTTAGGGCTCCATCAAAAATATTATATGCTTTTTAAAATAAATAAAGAAACATACAAAATCGCAACTGTAAAAATTGTTTCTTGTAGGAACTCCTACGAAATAAATGTAAGCTACTTGGTACATAGTGTTTTTTTGTGTAGTGTCAATGGTATTCCACTTAAAATTCACGGGTTTAATTTATTGAAAAACAATGAATTGATGTTTTACTTGTTTGAGACTTGTAGTTGAAACGTTGGGTCCGTGCCCTCTTGGTTTTCAATAATATAGCAAGGCTTGTTATGATTAGAGGCGGCGGCGAGGCGTCACTCAAGGGCTGTTCCTTTATTTATGCCAATGCATAAGCATTGCTATTCAGCGTGGCAATGTCTTGGGCACGCTTCCGTCTGGTACTGATCTGAGTAATTAATTAATCAACTAACAAGGCCTAGACCTAGAGGTAAATTCAAAGGGGAAAAAGTAAGCAAGTCAAAAGCAAAGTAATATTTTTTCTGAACTGAGTCACAAGTTACACAGTTCTAGGCTTCTAATTACGAGTAATATTCAAACTTTTGTTTGGTGGTAGGACTTGTCTGGATGTAGCTATCCAGAAGGACTTATAAACAAGTCCTACCACCTTATTACCTGAGTATGACGTCATTACAACAATTGTAACTGTCGTGCTCCGGCGCCGCCGCACATCTTGTACCATAAGGCAGTTGATGGTACAATTGGCACCGATTTGTCCTAATTGTAACGTGATAAATAAAGCATTAAAATGTTAAATTTCAATTTCAAGAAGCGGGGCGGCTTATTCATATCCGGATGAAGTCTGTGTCAATGTTCTATGGATACAACTTTGGCGCGTGTGCGCACGGTGTATCTTTATCCTAATCCCTCCTTCCTCTTACCATCACCCGACTAGCAGCCGTACTACAGCAGGTTACAATCCGTACCTTGAAAATCGAATCTACCACTATCGTAAGATTGAAAATGGTCAGTAATGGAATTCGTTGCGTTCGTCTATTCTTCCGCTGGAGTCTTCTTTGACTCTTTCACTCTTGACTTGAAGTCTTCAAGTCCAGAGTGAATGCCTTTTAGACAACTACATCTTTACTTGTTTTTCAAGTGTGCTGGTGGTCGAACGCTTGGACACTACCAATAAAAAAAAAAAAAGTTCACTTCCACCTCCTGCCTCATCATTATTCAAGCTGATTCCTCGTCGTAGAATGAAAAAACAACTTAAAAAATGTTAACAAATATTTAGAATAACAAAGAACTTAATAAATTTTAAATAGACCGGCAAAACCATTCACAGATTTTATTCCTGGCAATCTTTTATTAAATCGTTTTACTGTACCGGGGTAGTTCACACGAAATCAGTGTCATTCTCCCGGGTGAGATAGTTAACTGGACGATAAGACAAATTCAGTGTCATTCTTCCGGCTGAAATAGTTAACGGGGTGATAACACGAATTCAGTGTCATTCTTCCGGGTGAAATAGTTAACCGGGGTGATGACACGGATTCAGTGTCATTCTCCCGGGTGAGATAGTTAACGGGGACGATAACACGAATTCAGTGTCATTCTCCCGGGTGAGATAGTTAACGGGGACGATGACACGAATTCAGTGTCATTCTCCCGGGTGAGATAGTTAACGGGGACGATGACACGAATTCAGTGTCATTCTCCCGGATGACATAGTTAACGGGGTGATAACACGAATTCAGTGTCATTCTTCCGGGTGAAATAGTTAACCGGGGCGATGACACGGATTCAGTGTCATTCTCCCGGGTGAGATAGTTAACGGGGACGATGACACGAATTCTGTGTCATTCTCCCGGGTGAGATAGTTAACGGGGACGATGACACGAATTCTGTGTCATCCTCCCGGGTGAGATAGTTAACGGGGACGATGACACGAATTCAGTGTCATTCTCCCGGATGACATAGTTAACGGGGTGATAACACGAATTCAGTGTCATTCTTCCGGGTGAAATAGTTAACCGGGGCGATGACACGGATTCAGTGTCATTCTCCCGGGTGAGATAGTTAACGGGGACGATAACACGAATTCAGTGTCATTCTCCCGGGTGAGATAGTTAACGGGGACGATGACACGAATTCAGTGTCATTCTCCCGGGTGAGATAGTTAACGGGGACGATGACACGAATTCAGTGTATTTCTCCCGGGTGAGATAGTTAACGGGGACGATGACACGAATTCAGTGTCATTCTCCCCGTTGCCCTACATTGAATAATAGTAAACGGATCATGAATCCATAGCAATAGCAGTAAATGTTTAAAATTCACCCTCCGGTGTCAGATCCCGGGTTCTATCCCCAGGGGAGTACAATGCTGTGCTCGGTTTGATTGGTGGTAGGACCCTGTTCAAGTCAGTCTGGCTAGCTACCACCATCTTACCTAACTCATCACGATAACAAAAATTTTAACTATTTACCTCTAAATGCCAGAACACAAGTTACTCAGACATTTTTACCAGTTTATTTTTCCATTTCGTTTGTTTTATAAATATGTATTATTATTATTCAGTAGCCTTATACAAAATAGATATAGAACGTGGTGTTTTCAAAAACGTGCGGAATTTTAAAGTCATGTGGACATCGTAGTGGACGTTCTTAGAAGCTGGATATTATCTGCCTGACAATTACACTACACTGTCAGGACAAAAAATGTTAGCCTAAACATGCAAACTCTTTTCAGTTCAGATACACGCCGGCCAAGCGTGATATTCAGAAAGGAATTTACCAATAACAAAGTCACGAACGACGAACCTACTTCGTAAGAATGTCCTTTTAGTACTATTAGATACGAAGTGATATGTTAGTGCAGGGATAATTATGTTAAAAGCTACCTACGAAAGGTCGCTGGCCTATGAATAAAGCTGAAAAAAATGTATTCGCCTCAAATATTATGTTCGGATATCTTCACATCAACATGTGACAGCATAAATATGTAATTTTAAGGGTTCCGAACAACCAGGCCAACGGGACACTATTACTAAGACTCGATACCTATAATAAGTATAACCCATTTAGTTTGCGTCAAAAAGGGTTGACATCATTATGGTTTTAAAAACGTGTTAGCTACATTATACACCATAGAAATATTTAATTGACAATGGTAAGGTAAGTGTTCAACATAACATATAGATAAGTACTCAGTCTGTGGCACTATTCTGTAGTGTGTTTCTTTGTAGTCGTCCCGACTTTGAAATCATCTTGTTCAGTCAAAAGCGGAATAAACTGGAAAAAATCAAACAATGCGACAGTCACGAGCTAACACCTTGCTTACCTACCTACATAAAAACCGCTGAAAAATTTATTCGTTTGACAAGTAAATACTTAGTTTATTTTCGTTAGCATTTATGACAATCAGTCTCCGCCGGGAATAGACCCATACCTACCATGCTAAGTCGAGAATCGTTGTCGTGTCGTAGAAAAGTTCGAAAAATACCTATTGGTAGGTAAGGTGTTATATACCGTACCGACTGATTTGAGTTACCTAACAGATGTAGGCTTAAATGTAATTATTAGTAAATGATAACATTTATTAAAACAATATGTTCTTACAATTTGACTAATTATTCACAAGGGAAGCAGTCGGGTTTCATAGGGCCCATTAAAAACGGTCTTTAGGTTAGGTACTTAGCTAAACCCGTTTGTACGTGGCATAATTAGCTTCGTTTTATGTTACCACTCACCCAGTATCTCCTTTTCTGTGGTAGCACCGCGGAAAGAGCCATGGCCATACCAATATTATGGGGACGAGATAATACTGGGGCCCGATTCTACGAAACAAATTTCTTCACTATGTATTGCAGAATGGATGTTAGGATACCAAACGATACCTGCAATTCTGCGATGCTATCATTGTCATAGTGAGTCCATTGCTTTAGTAGAATCGGGGCCCAAGTGCCATTCTCAAGGCGTATGCGCGCTCGCCTGGCATAGTCCCTGCAGTTATCAGATTTTGATAGAAATTGAGGGTCGCGGTGATTTTTTTATATCTAGGGCAGTTTTTGCGATAATATGGTAATAAGAACTACAAAATTTCGACCACATGTTTTAAAGAGTTGATACGATCAATTCGAAATTTTAAATTTACAGTGATTACACACTCATTATATACCTATATGAGTGTGTAATCTCTGTAAATTTAAAATTTCGAATTGGTCGTATCAACTCTTTAAAACATGTGGACGAAATTTTGTAGTTCATGGATTTTTTAGGGTAGTTAAGTAAAACAATAAGATCTATATCGTTTATCGTTATAGGGACTATACATAATTTTATTTGTCTAATTATATATTTAATATGTGCATCGGGGTTATTACAAGTAGCATTGACATCTTTTTAAATAGTTAAAAGACAGGTTTTGGACAGAATCTTTCAAAATATGTAAATGTTTGTGGTCAATGGGAGTGGTTTACGAGATAAAGGGTTGCAATGATTATCATATCATGTCTTGGAAGATTTTAACGTATAAAATATATTTGAAAACTGGTCAATTCATTTTCTCATCATTATATCAGCCCACATATGTCTACCTACTTCTAAACAGGCTTCCCATATTAATGCCAAAAATAGTGATACAGAGCCTCTTTCATCCATCAACTCCCCGCGACCGCTACAATGTCGTCGGTCCATCGAATGGGGGTTCTCCCACACTCCGTTTTGCTTTATTCGCGGTCACCATGCCTTTACCTTTATTTGCCAGCGGTTATCGGTTCAGTGAACTATATGGCCTGCCCGCTACCACTTCAGCTAGCTTATTCTGATCTGAGGGCTAAGTTAGTGGTTTTGATTCATCTACATACTGCATAGCTCTCTCCATAGCTTGCGGTGCGACTTTGAACCTATTATGTATTCACGAGGCCTAAAGTCAGCGACCACTTTTCAGATCCATAGGTCATCACTGGCAACACACACTGATTGTAATACTTTTATTATTTTACTAGCTGTACCAGTGCCGTTTCACTTGCACATAACATAGGACGACGTAAATAAGTACATATTTACCACGTAAACTTGGATCTCTACTGCCTACCCAGCAGAAAAACGAAGTGAGATTTTACATCACTGACATTAAAATAACCTATCTAATGCAAAGTTTCTAGTTTGTGGCGGCAGCAACGTGGTAAAGACTATTATATGTAAGTTCCTAGCAAAGGGACTTATTGACCCACCCGTGGATGTCATTAGATTCGAATAAGGGATTTTAGACAATGGGCGAGCAGCAGCTTCCATTCATCTAAGAACCAACCTGACACCAATACTGTGATCACCAACTCACCTGTCAAGCGTTGTGATAGTGGCCATTACTCTTGTTGGTAGTTGGGCAACATACTCTTTAATACTAAACACAAGAGACTTGAGACTTGAGAGATAAGTGGCAGCATACACTCAAGTGCTTAGTTTGGGGCTAGATGGCGCTGTGTAAAATGAATGTCCTGTAATATTTATTTATTTATTTAAGTAGGTAGGTTATAGGCCGGTTTTTTCTACAGTCTCCTTTTATATCCGACTAAGTCTAGAAAGAATATTACACAATCTTTCACGAGAATACGTAGGGTTTTTCTCGGAAAAAATAAGTCTTTTTAGGCAGTGCTTACGGGAGAGCGAACATGCAAACTGTAACATTTTCAGCTTTCTACAAAGTTTTCAAAATGTATTTAGGAAATGTTTTATAAAAAAGGATGTTAAAATAAATTCTCAATAAATGTGTAAAATCAAATGGATAACAAAAGATTTCAAAATATCAAGTAAAATGAAAAGATTTTTGAATTCCATGAACAAACGGGCTGTTATGAATCATTGATAGTCTACCGGGAACATTACATAAATCTATTTAGAAAAGTACTTACAGCTTCTCAAAAAGCTGCAGTTAGAGCTGAACTAAAAAAAGCAAAAAATAAAACTAAACAAATCTGGAATATAGTAAATCAACACAGAAATAAACGTAATTCAGGAAATATTGATAATTTTAAGCTAAAAATTGATGATACTATTATTGATAACGCTGAAGATTTAGTTAAAATATTTGCGGAACATTTTGATCACAGTAACGACTATGGTTATCATGCTATAGATGAATCTCAGGCCTTGGAATTTTTAAACAGTAATTGCTATAGATGAAATAATGACATGGAAATACGTTTGACTAATAGAAATGAAATAAAATGTATTATAAAGAAGATGACAACCAAACGATCACATGGATTTGATGGAATACCGATCACGATTATAAAAGAAAACATTGATTTCCTTGCAGAGCCGTTGTCAATTTTTTTTAATAAATGCATTCGTGGAAGCATTTATCCAGATCAATTGAAAATTGGTAGTTACTTATTCATAAAAAAGGTAATAAAACTGACCCCAAAAACTTTAGACCAATATCATTATTAATCATTTTACCAAATGTTTACGAAAAACTTATAAAATAACGTTAAGTAACACACATAAATAGATATAACATATAAAATAAATGTCAGTTTGGTTACCAACAGCGTGTAGGTACAATAGATGCGGTGGATCAACTGATAACTGATGTGGTTCATAATTTAAATAATAAAATTAAAGTAGCGGGCTTGTTCCTGGATCTCTCTTCAGCTTTTGACATGGAGAACCATACAAATCTTTTAAACAAGCTTGAGCATTATGGTGTTAGAGGTGCTGCAGTGATTTTAATAAAATTGTATCTTACTAATAGAATGCAATATGTTGAAATAAGGAACGTGGTTGATGGACAAGAAGTAGTGACAAAGTCTAGTGTTACTAAATTCAGGGTTGGGGTTCCACAAGGTTCTATTTTGGGGCCTATATTTTTTGTGTTCTTCATCAATGATCTTATCAATTTCGTTTGCCATTCTATTCCCGATATAAAATTAGTTGTGTATGCTGACGACACTAATGCGATAATATCAGCCTCTAACATTCATGAACTTAAACTTAAAATGAGTAAAGCACTTGACACTTTCAATCAGTGGTTTAAAGTAAATAAGCTTCAGTTAAGCATAAAAAAGACTCACAGTATCCTGTTTAGGTTGACTGCACCCATGCAAGATAAAATCGATCTAGTGAGTGAAAACATAAGTGTTGAATTTGTAAAGTCTACTAGGTTTTTAGGTATACATAAAGATCAGTTTCTAAACTGGAAAGATGAAGTAGAGTCAATTAAAAATTCAATCAGTTCAGCCTGCTATGCTCTAAGAAATCTACGTGATGAGTAAAATAGTTTATTACGCACTGGTAGAGTCAAAGCCAAGGTATAGTGTTAAGTTTTGGGGAAACAGTTATGACTATAATATGGAAAAGGCATTTATCATTCAAAAACGGGCTGTCCGTACCATAATGCGTATTCCACAGTGGGAAACTTGCGAGAACCATTTTAAGCAATTAAATATTCTCACACTTCCTAGCCTTTATATACTAGTCACTCTAATGGACATAGTGAAGAATCTATATATTTACGAGAATGCAGAAAAAAGACAGCACAGAATAAGTACAAGACGTGGACAAAGTGACAAAGCGGCGTTTCTAGATCTTCAATCTAGAAACGCCGCTTTGTCCACATTTGAATGTCGCAAGATATCAGGCTGTCAAATTGTTAAAAGGCAAGGCCTTTGCCTGATATCTTGATATCAGGCTGTAACTCTTTGCCGCCTGAACTAAAAATTATAGATAGTGCCGTCACTTTTCATAATAAGCTTAAAAAAGTATTGTTAAATGGAGTGTTTTACTCAGTCGAGGATTTTTTGACGTATTTGTGATTAAGTGTAACTATTCAACATGTATATGGATTTGACATAGATTTTTGATTACTTTTGACCTGATTCCTTTTGAAGATATTTTCTGACATTCATTTTATTTTTGTTAATGTAGTTTTTGTGACATTTGTAATATATATTTTGTGATAATTTGTATAAAATAAACCTTAATACCTACCTTAAAATATCATACCCGATCATATTTTATAATTTTAAATACCTAATTGAACTATGTTTATGTTTAAAATGTATTTGTATGAACTCCACACACAAAATGTATTTTGTTTTTTTTTTTAATAAATGAAATAAAATATTTGGGTAGGTTCACTCCATCGTAGACCTTATCCTTGTCTGTGAAAATCTAGAGGTCAAGAGCATGGTACAAAAAAAATCTGCTTCCCACGGTTGTCATAGAGATATCAACACTACAATTACTGACTCGTTTGCTACGCTTTGCCCATGTTCTGTAGTAATACTTTTTGAGTGATGATGATGATGATGATGTTTAAAATTTCCTAAAACGATGCAGAATATCAGGTTTCATATAATTTATAGACTTCTATTAAAATTAGTAGGTGCAATGGCAACGGCCTACACGTTCACATTTCTAAAGCAAGCTTTGGTCTGTTTTTTTTATCTTAGAGTAAAAGGTTTCCAGTTAATATGGGTCCCTCAGCTGCAATATTCACTTATGAACTAAATAAAATACAAATAAATGGACATAAATGGATTTTTACCCTTCGAGGATTAACCTCTCATCACCATTCAGAGCGTGAATCTTATGAGGATCACCTACTATATATACACATACCAACACTGCGATTACCGAATCGCTTGCCAAGCGTGGCCCATGTCATGCAGTGCTACATTTTTGGGCTATGATTATGACACGAAAACCTAAACACGACATCAGAACAAAAATCGCTCATGCTATCTCTAGTGCCAACTTTTACGTATTGTAGTAATGATGGTCGTTCTGTTCAGAGCAAGGCCAGTGCATGGTCTAGTAAAAAAAATGTTTTAAATGCCTTTGCTTACAGAATCAGTAGCACCACCTTTAAGGCAAACGCGATGCAGAAGTAATGAAATGAGATGAGATAATGGTGTGGGATATGCCATCTTAAGGGTCGTAAAAAGCAACCAGGAGATGAGGAGTAGTATATCTACTCCTCATCTCCTGGTTATATATGTATAGTCTAGGAACTTAACGATATCAGTACGACTAACCACCCAGCATGGTGATAACGACAAACTGTTTTAGGCTACGATGATGATGATGATACTCACCCCACCTATATGATGAGGGATACGGGCAGGAGAATAACAGTTGATGATAAAGAACAACAGTTCATCATCCATTATTATCAAATAATGGACTGCCAAGGTAAACACTAACTTCAGAAATATGTACCGTGATGTTCTGTCGCCAAACGTACAACAGTACACAGCAACTCTGAATTTTGCATGTTCGATATTACATACCTTTTACGATTTTGCATACCTTTAACAACTACAAATAATACATTCTTAGTTAAAATTTAAACCTCCAAGAAGTATTTAACTCAACACTTCTTAGAGTAAGCACAGAAGAAGTTAAAAGTGTGTTTACATTACACGCGAATCTCCGAAAGTACTGAAACGATTTAAATGAGGTTTTCAATTGTACATTGTGTGATATTTGGGTAAACATTATTCGTATAATTTATCAAAATTCAATCATGAATAAATAAGATGTGCATGTATTAAAACAAAATGATTAAAAGTCAACACAACATTTTTATGTATATATTTTTTCGAAAAAATCGATCGTCCGATCCTGCCCTGAATTATACAAAATACATTATCGAAAACCACATCCAAATCGAATAAGCCGTTCCGGAAATACGCTTGCACAAACAAACAGACAAACAGACAAAAATTCTTAAAACTGTATTTTTATGCTCAGCTGCTTGTTTTAGGTAGGTAGCATATATATTTTTTTTTAATATTAAATGTACACACACAGCTTTTCTACGATTTTATTGTAAGTATAGATAGATAGATATATATAGATTAATTTTATTTTTATTAATTTTTTGCTTGGTGGTAGGATTTGTTTGGTTTGTGGTAGGATTTGTTTAAGTCCGCCTGGCTAGCTACCACCATCTTACCTAATTCTGTCGCCATAATAACAATTCTTAAAAAAAAATGTGTTCCGGCATTTAGAGGTAAGATAGCCAGTTCCTCAGTAGAGGATTCCGGGTTTGCGCCTCCATCTTCGGCCTTATCCCAACTTGTTACCTGGTGAGATGAAGGCCAAGCGCTTCCCCGTCAATAAAAAAAAAAGTACAATAAAATTATTTCAAAAGGGTTGCTAAGCCATGGGTATCATTGAGATCCAAGAACTGCTTTTGGGATGTCATGCAAGAGGTTTGACCCACACAAATAAGAGTTAGGCAGCAAGAAACCGGGTGAAGTACGCTTCCATCTTCGGCCTTATCTGAACTTGTAACCAGGTGAGATGAAGGCCAAGCGCTACACAGTAGTACCATAAAAAAAACAGAAGAGACTCTTTGGTGAAAAAGAGTCATTGATATAAAAACGAAATCTTATTTTTGAGAAATATCTATCCCAAACCAGACTTCTTGAGATCACGGATCAGGGCGAGCTACTTAGCTCATGACCTCAAGGCTAAGCTCTAGATCAGAGCACGGTCTGAGATTGGTTACTATTTATGTGACAAGGTTGTATGTGATGAGATATTCTTCCTTACAACTACAATTCTATTGTTTAGCTTGGGTAGTCGACATCATACTTCGAAATATAATTATATTTCTTTTAATGATTTGAGTTGCAATATCCTTTATTTAATAATTACTGATAAGACGATGAAAACCTACCCACAGTATATTTTTCTTGTGGGAATTATCACGGAAAATAATCGTAGGTACCGACTGCCACCGCATGGGGGTCGCTTGTGGGGGCAGACGTTAACAATTCACATATTAGGTCCTTACATATGAAATTGGCGTTTTGTATGGGAGGAACATAAAGGCAATTTTTTCATATTAAAATATATTTTATTAATCAAAGTATGTACCATTGCTATCTATACACTTTTGCTATCTTATAGGTAGTTCATTGATCCCTTTACTAAAAAAACCATTCGGACGGGAATCAATGAAATCTTTGAAAGCGGTTTGGACTGCCTCATCGGAATTGAATTTTTTTCCTTGCAAGAAGTTATCTAAATTTCGAAAAAAATGGTAATCTGTTGGAGCAAGGTCCGGAGAGTACGGTGGATGTCTTAGACATTCCAATTGAAGCTCCTCTAATTTGGTAGTCGTCTGTTGGGCCGTGTGTGGTCTAGCGTTGTCTTGAAGCAGCAGTGGCGTAGAGCGATTGAAAAGTCTCGGTTGTTTAACAGCGAGCTTTTCCATCATGGTTTGCAGTTGCTGACAATAGACATCAGCCGTAATCGTCTGACCAGATTTAAGAAAGCTATAGTGTACGACACCGGCACTAGTCCACCAAACGCTTACAAGAAACTTTTTTTGAGTCAATTTTCGCTTGGGGCAAGATTTTGCTGGTTCACCAGGGTTTAGCCATTGCGATGAGCGTTTACGATTATCGTACAGGATCCACTTTTCATCACATGTAATGATCCGATATAAAATTCCTTCATTATTGTGCCGGTTGAGTAATGTAACGCAGCAGTCGACGCGCGTTTGTCGGTTTGCTTCACTCAATTCATGAGGTACCCACCTTTCAAGCTTTTTCACCTTCCCAATTTGCTTCAAGTGGATTAAAACGGTTTTGTCACTAACACCGCAGCCTGCAGCTAACTGTGATGTGGTTTGCGATGGATCTGCTTCCACAATAGCCTTCAATTCATCATTATCGACCTTGGTCTCCGGCCGTCCACGGGGCTTGTTCTGCAGGTCGAAATTTCCAGAACGAAAGCGTTGAAACGTGTTTTCTTTTGCGACGCCACCACCATACACATCATTAATCCTTCGAGCCGTTTCTGCAGCACTGGTGCCACGGTGGAACTCGTACTCGTAAATAATGCGATATTTTAAGTTTTCCATTTTGTGAAATGAGTGACGCAGAAAAAAAAAGCAAAAGAGAAAAAAACAAATGAATTACGGTTTTCGAAACACAAATGCATGAGTAAATAGCTGTTTAAATTTGAATTTGGAATTCCTAACCAAAGAGGAGATATTTAAGATCAAAGTGGCTAGTACGACAAAACGCCAATTTCATATGTAAGGACCTAATATAATATGTATCTATATAGGTACTCAGCTCAACTAGTAATACGAGTAGTAGCTCTGCTTACTGCGCCATAGGCTGTGGGGTGTGCTGTGCTGTGTTAATATGATAAATGTGTCAATATGATAAATGTGTTATTTCTTAGTAATCATCTAAGCATAAAGATTACATTGAACCTTAAATAAGAATATTTAAGGTTTGTGCTATCATGAGCTAATCAATACTTACAATATATATATATTAATCAAACAATTTTTTTTTGTATGAAATTAAGAAACTACCTAAGTTTAGATCGCCTCTGTGGTCTAGTGGTTCGCCCACCAGTGTCTGATTCAGAGGACCCGGGTTCGATCCCTAGGGGAAGTACAATATTGTGCTTGGATTGGTTGGTGACAGGATTTTGTTTAAGTCCGCCTGGCTAGCTACTACCATCTTACCTAATTCAATAGCCATAAAAACAATTCTTATTCAGTAGGTTTGGTACTTCCTAACATTTTTTTTATCGTACAACGGGGCAGCGCTTGGCCTTCATCTCAAATGTTTCAAAGTGCGCTTCGCCCTATTAACTTGAAAACAGATGCGATGAAGGCCAAGCTGGTCGTAACTAACTTGCCCAGACTTACACAGTGGCGATGGTGTTAAGCGCTACAGGGCTACAGGGCTCTCTCTGCAACAAAGCCTTACTGCGGAGATCACATCCACAAAGAACATAACCTTGGCGGCACTGCATTTAGCATATTTAGTTTATATGAACCATTTTAATATTGACCGCAATTAAGTAAGTGGGTAAAGTATCTAAGTAGGCACTTACTTTATTTGACATCTTCCCAAAACAGATATGTTTGTGTTCTTACGTCAATAACGATATTATTGACCCATTAGTAAGAAGAATTGTATATTGTATGTAGAGAAGGTAGGTATAGGTACACACAAAGTGATTTTACAGAACAGCATCACAAGTGTTTCATAGACTTGCTTCTGCTCGCGGCTTCGCTCGCGTGGTACCCGGGTTTAAAGTAGTGTATAAGTTCCCCTGGTCCAGAACAATAGCTATATTCAGCTCAATCTGTTCTGTAGTTTTTGCGTGAAAAGGCAACATAGGACTAATCCGTTGTATCCGTATTGCAATGTTTAACATGTCATTGCCATCTCATTGGAACTGATTTTTGGGAGAGAATATAGCCTACTTGCTTATGCCCGGCCCGCGGCTTCGCCCGCGTAGTACCTACCCGGATAAAAGTGGTCTAGGTATGTTCTTCCCCCGTTAAGATCCGTTTGTTACTGTACACCGAATTTCATCTAAATTCGGTAAGCAGTCTGAGCGTAGGTAATTGAGTAAAAAACATATCCGGGAACACTACACTTTCCCGGGATAAAAAGTAGCCTTTGTGTTTAAGTACCCTGTTTATAAACTATCTTCAAACTACATTTTATTCAAATCCGTTCAGCCGTTTACGCGTGAAGGAGTAACAAACATACACACACCCTTACGCTATTACAATATTTGTGTGATAACAATATATAGGTACTTAAAACGTTGATGTTCAGTGATCTCTGTAGCAGTGGTTCTTAAAAAGACCTAGTTGCAGGTACTCTCCTATATAATAGTAGGTTATTTTCTATTTTTTGTTATATTATTTTTTTCATTTGTATTTTTTTTTAGAAAATGCAACTCATATTCAAAGTATCTCACATAGTAACCACGTTTAGCCAGCGGTACTCTGGTAACTACATTTATGTTTAATAATGTGTCTAGAAGCAAAAAGACAGTGGATGCTATTATGACGACTTGGTAACAAGATTGTTATTATTGACGCAAATGCGCACTTTTAATCAGTAAAGAGTAGACTAATAAACGTGGATCGTCGTTTTGTGATAACAATAATATCGTGGATGAGTTTCGTGGCAATTAGATCAGTCAATAAAATAACAATGGAATATTTTTCAATCGGAAGATATCCAACAGTGTTACCTAAGAGCTGTTGATGATGAACCGTCTTCGCAACAGGTACGTGAAATTTTAAACTGATGTAATAAAATGCCGTTTCATTTTCTAACTAACTAATTAGCAATGTTATATCCCATATTTTTTTTATTGTTTAACCGCCTCTGTGGTGTAGTGTTACAACCCACCGATTCCAGATCCAGAGGTCCTGGGTTCGATCCCCATGGGAAGTACAATATATTGTGCTTTGGTTGGTGGTAGGACGCTATTTAAGTCTGGCTAGCTAATTCAGTCGCCATCATAACAATTCTAAAAAAAAAAATGTGTTCCGGCATTCAGAGGTAAGATAGCCAGTTCCTCAGTTTGTTGATGAATCCGGGTGAAGTGCGCCTTCACCTTCGGCCTTATCTCAACTTGTAACCAGGTGAGATGAAGGCCAAGAGCTGACCCGTCGTACAATAAAAAAAAAATTAACAGCTAAATTAGCAAACAAGAATACGGCCTTCCTAAGTGTACGCGGTATATAGCTTATAGACGCTTGCAATATCAATGACGAAAACACGCGTTGCCGACCAAGATCCCATACTCACCTAGCCTTTTGTTATCTATATTATAAAACTTCAGGAACCCCTCTATAGGTACAGGCCTCCCCCAGTTTTATCAATTGTTCTCGAGCAAATTGAATGATATCGTCTGTCGGCATTTATTTAGATCTATCTTTGCTCTTTTCCAATTAGAATCCAAACATCATGTTGCAACTGCCTTGTTACAAACGATCGATAAAAAAATAATTTGCTATCATGGTATTTTATTGTATGATAAGTATGTATTTACATACTTAAATGAATATAAAAATGTATTCAATTATTCTATCCGTAATCTATTTCCCATATGACAAGCTATGCTTAGTTTGGGGCTACATGGCGCTGTGTGATTAATGTCATGTAATATATATTATTATTATTGTCATCAGCACGATTATAACAAATTATGTTTCTTTACCTTATGGTAAAGGCGGGATGTGGAAAGTGAAACTTCTCAGCGGCTTAGTTAGAGGCGCACACCGTTTTGTGGAGAAAAGTGGTCACGCTGCGAGTGTCTAGTGCGAGTTGCAATCAATTCGCGTCAGCTCACCTTGAATACTGAATAGGCAAATTTTGGTAAACTTAAACGTGTTCGAGTAGGTATGGAGCATGTAGAAAACTCGCACTAGACACACTGAGCATTCAACGAGCTATACGTACTAGGTAAACTGACGTGATAGCTAAGCCGTTTTATAATAAAATACTTTACTTACTTAAAAAATATAACTATAATTCAAACAGTTGATACTATGGCTAACAAGCCTCACAGCTCAGTTGGTAGTAGCTCTGCCTTCTGCGCTGTAGGTTGTGGGTTTGATTCCCACCCAGGACAAATATTTGTGTGATTAATATTGATGTTTGTTCTGTGCTTGGGTGATGTATTGTATGATAAGTATGTATTTACAAAAAAAAAAAGTATTTATGTATTCTATCCGTAATCTAGTTCCCATATTACAAGTTATGCTTAGTTTGGGACTAGATGGCGCTGTGTGAAATTAGTGTCCTGTAATAATTTTTTTAATTTTTTTTTTATTTATTTATCAGCAAAGTACAAAACTGTGGGCGTCTGATGGACATCACTGTGAGCTACTACTACTGCTAGCTATTACGAATAGGTATACTGGATGTGATCGATGTCTGATCTAAACTAGGTTGTGCTATGTTATATTTGAAATATACCAAATTAAACCATTTAGAGTATGTTTGTTTCTTACATAGGTTGTTATCTATCTATCTATCTATAAATAATTATACCTTTAGAGGCATTAACCCGAGCGGAATGAACCAGGCCACAGAACAAATAATATAGAATTACACCAGAAAGGTATGAATGACGTCTTCTGAACAAAATGCTCGGTTGCAATAAAACGTTACCCGTATGACACCTCCTCGTTTCGTAAAGGGCGACTACCTATGTGAAGGTTACAGTAGGTTATACCGTTCCGAAGACATTGTAAAAGAACCCGGCGTGACTTCGGTCTGTCCGTCCGTTGTCTGTCTGTACAGCTAAAACTACTGAAGATATTCATCGTACTATCGACTTGGATTTGTTACCGAGGTAGATTTTGTCTGCGATACGTACGTATGCTGTATTTTTTACCCGACTTCAAAAAGGTGGTTCCCCGTTTACTCGGAGATGCCTGGACCGATTTCGAAAATTCTTCTTTTTTTGAAACGGTAAACTTCATTCCCATTGTCATCAGGTCAGGATCTGAAGATAGAATCTTGGAGAAATTGAGGGAATTCTTCAAATATTCTATTAGAATACCTCAAAAGTAAAGAAAACACGGACCCCATATAGGATCACACGTCTGTCTGTCTGTCCGTCCATCAATCATCAAAATAATTGGAAAAAATACGTCATCCAGGTAAACGAAATTGTATCATATTCTCCATTGAAGTCGGTTTTCTTTTTAGTTTTTAAAACGTAGATATTTTAATTACATATAAATGTGTAATATAGGTAAGTATAATACATTAAATTGTAATACATCTTGAAGGTAATGCGGTGTCTGCGACACAAGTTAATACTTAATGTAGACATTGCATGTCAACAAATTTGTGAAAAAAATGGCCTTAAAATTTATAATATTACTGAATAATGTTAG
This sequence comes from Venusia cambrica, assembly GCA_951394065.1. NCBI lineage: Eukaryota > Metazoa > Arthropoda > Insecta > Lepidoptera > Geometridae > Venusia > Venusia cambrica. Next base: position 16,757,829 of record OX596034.1, read on the forward strand.
ATATTGTTTGATCCCAAACAAATATTTTAATTTAATTTAATTTAAATGCGTAGACTTTGTAATACGGAACCCTAATAAAACGAGACAAAACTTAACACCGACTGGTTAATATACTAAGTAAGTAGGGATGGAATTAGTATATAGGTAGTTATTAAACGCTAGATTTTGTTACAATATCAATGTCAGCAGAACAAACCTTTTATCAGTCACTATATCTGTAAAAATATATACCTAAGATATTAGAATGTTTATTAGACTTTTATCTCTTCATATAAGTAGGTAGGTGCTTGACTTACAGGATTATAAGCCTACCTTATGTGGGTACCTACCTAATTTAAAATTAAAAACGAATATTCCATAAAGGTTAATGACCTGAGAAAATGTTTGCGATGATAGCCATCTATCGCTGACCAAAAGAGACTCGGCTTATTTGGCGTCAGACAGAATTTTGTTTCTATTCAGATAGATGGCGCTATTAATAGCACATTTCTAATTATATTATTTACAGATAACTAAACGTTTTAAAAACTAAAAAGAAAACCGACTTCAATGAATATTATGATACAATTTCGTTTACCTGGATGACGTATTTTGTCCAATTATTTTGATGACATATGGACGGACAGACAGACAGACGCGTGATCCTATAAGGGGTCCGTGTTTGCTTAACTTTGAGGTAATATAATTATATAAATATATATAAATAAAAATATAACTCTAAAAATACCCAAATCGCTTCAAGTGTGCCTATACCTAATATTTGAAGAGGTCCCTCGACTTCTCCAAGATCCCATCATCAGATCCTGACCATGACGATGGGACCACCTGTGAAGTATACCCTTCCAAACAAAAAAAATAATTTTCCTAATCGATCCAGGCGTCTGCGAGTAATCGGGGAACCTCTGGAGCTAAGTCAAAGTCAAAGTCAAATATTCTTTATTCATTAAGATTTTTTAGGATCATTTTGAAACGTCAAATTTACCGCCTGTTCGGAATCGCGACCAGCACACAAGGAGAAAGGCAAGAACCTCGGGCCGGTTAATTTTTTTGATGATCCATTCAACATTTAGATACACAATTTGTAATTATATTCTAAGTAGATACAGCAAAAACCTAAATACTTAATCTTAAAACATTTGTTATTACCTATCTACCTAATGGGCAATTTGTTAACATTGAGAAATCACCATTTTGCTGTCAACTGACATTTGACGCGGTATGAAAATATTTTTCTTCATTTGAAATGGCTGTCTTGAATTGGGTATATACCTACATTCGTTAGAAACTACACTTAGCAGACGCGACCTTCTCCGGGGGCTGCGTTGTGACCGGCGGTCACGTGGAGTTGGTGGATAGTGGCGGCTCATGATACGTATACGTAGGGTCAGCCCTGGATCACGAAGCTTGCCTGGGCAAGAATGACATGCTTTGTTCAGCAGTGGGCTTATTTGGCCCGAAATTATAGTGATGAGCTTAGAACCTTGGCGCAAGTGTAACTGCGCAGGATCAGCTAGTATTATATAAACATAAATTTTATGTTCATATAATTTCTATACCTACCTATAGCTTTGAAAAAAAATACTTATAATTTTTGGTATCTGGTCGCGCTTAGTCTCTCCTCGTATCGGACTTCAACACGTAGAATAAGGAAACAAAACCTATTAATTTACGTTTTTATAACTGAGCGGTTAGCTTGACCTCTAAACTTAGCTCTAGGCCTGAACAAGGATGAGGTCTTGGAATGGAATAAGCCCTCCCAGAAACCACTAGCTCTCCCGCGAACCGAAGGAAGACATGACATAATCATAATACTTTTTTTGTAAATACATACTTAACATATGAAACAACACCCAAACACAGAACAAACCTCATAGCTCAGTTGGTAGTAACTCTGCCTTCTGCGCTGTAGGCTGTGGGTTCGATTCCCACCCAGAGCAAACATTTGTGTGATGAATATAGATGTTTGTTCTGTGTTTGGGTGTTGTATCATATAATACGTATGTATTTACAAAAAGTATTTAAGTATTCTATCCGTAATCTAGTTCCCATATTACAAGCTATGCTTAGTTTGAGGCTAGATGGCGCTGTGTAAAATGAATGTCCTGTAATATTTATGAAAAAAAAAACATTTATATTCATCGCACAAAAATGTTCGTCCTGTGTGGGAATCGAACGCACAGTCTACAGTGTAGAAGGCAGAGTTACTGCCAACTGAGCAATGAGCCTGTTTTGAATGAGTTTGTTTATATACATAACATAACTTATCTTTCAACGAATGTAGGTAAGTAGTTACTGTACAGGAAAATACTCATCAACCACTAATTTAGGTAAATTGTTATGTTATCACCAACATAACTGTCACAAGGATAAACTTTAACAGGGTGAAATTACGCTTATGTATATTGTTACTAATACGAGTTGGTAGATATTAGAGTAATGAACTAATAATTAGTGCATCACGTCACGCGAATGGTTTCATTGTGCAGTATCCGGCACGGTTAATAAGCAATCACCAATTCCACTGACAGGGTACCTGTACCTCACATCCAGACCATTCATGTTCACTGCTGGACAGAGCCTCGTAGGTTTTGCCATAATCACCACTATTGCAGACGGATTGGTGATCGCACTTCAGGTGTTGAATATACAGACGGAAGCTGGTGTTCTTCTACTGGTGAGATCATTTAGTCGGCTTTTACGACATCCATATGCTGAGTTGGAGAGGTCGAAAATGATTTTTAAATGGCATGAAATCTGATCTATACCAAACACACCTACAACGCGACATTGCATGGCAATCAGTCTGATCAAAGCTAAACGTCAATTTCCATACCACATAGAATACAATTTTCTAGACCAAGTAAATCCTTAAGGAATGAATTTCCAAGAAAAACTTCCTTAATAATTTCACCCTCTATTTATCCCTCAACATGACTTTTATTGTTAAACAGAATTATAAGCAGCGATTTCCATATTACTAGCTCTAATAATACGTTTTAAAAACTAAAACGAAATCCGACTTCAATGACGAATATGATACAAATTATTAACAAACATACTATGAGTTACGTTTACTATTTTTCATATCAAATTGATTAGCTTTTAAATCGACCCCACGAGATGAGAAAGCTTTAACAGAAATGACACGGTTGCGTAATCTTTCCAACAACTACATAGTTTTCTTTAAGAATTGGTTGTAATGTACAATCAGTTAAAGGTTGTGGGTTCTATTCCCAACCGGGACAAACCCGGGTAGGGCATATCTTTGTAATGTGTGTTCCTAGTTTGGTTAGGACATTGCAGACTCGAATCACCTGCTAGCCCGATAAGTAAGATGCTAGTATTTGAGCCATGTTAGACGCCTAAGGCGGCGGCTCGTAAAGTCTGATACCAGAACTGTTACACAGTCTGCAAGAAGAAAGAAAATTATGTATATACAAAAAAAAAGTAGGTACCTACTTATATAAGTAGCAATCCATATCATAGCTAGCATTGGGGGAGGCCAATGTCCTGCAGTGGACTTTTATGGGCTATAATGATAATGATGATTCATTATATCATTTATTTATTTAACTTGAATTAATACTGTTAAGGCCCTGTCAGTAGACGTTTCCTCTTTTTCAAATGGAAAATTATAGTACTTCTGAACAAGTCACAAGTCTATTTTTTATATTTACCTATATTACTTCAGGTACCTATATACATTAAAGGTAAGCTGAAAAAAGAGAAAAAAAAATCGATTTTTTGAAAATGGTACGTTGATCTACATTAAAGGTAAGCTAGTTTTTTGATACCAATTCAAATTTAATTTTAATCATGAATTATTTGAAAAACTACAAACGCACCGCGCGCCCGCCTTTCAATCAGTACCTATGTGCTTGTCGTCGTCGCCGTCGTCAGGCAACACCTAGACTTAGAAAAAATATTAGAACGAAAAAAAGTTTTTAGTTATGGGCCAGTAAAGGTACCATCATATGGTCACATTCTTTACCTACATACCAGCAACGCGATCTCAGTATAAGAATAATCAAAAGGTTTTATTTACGATACCTACAGATTGCCGTTGTCAACTCTCATAATCGTTTCTGCCGCGAATCGTTTTAGCTGCATAGAGCGCCTTAACACCAATTACATTAATTAAACAATTATTTGGCACGAAAAATTTACACAGCTCACCGCTCAGGTTTGGAGCTCCAATCTTTTCATGGAAGAGTTTGCAGGCCAAGACCAGCTGAGTATTAGCTCTTCAAACATCTAATGAGTTATACCCCAGGCACCCCAGAAGAAACTTAGTGGGATATAGGTATGGATAATACCCGTAGCGACGCTTGAAAAGGAACCGCAAGAACTTCTTTTGGACCTTCTCGAGCCTTTGTTCGAGAAGGTCCAAAAGTTCAACAAGTTCTATCGGCGTACAACTACACTGTTAATCATGTACGGGATGCTGATTGGATTCCACTTTCAACCAAAAGTCATCGCGTAACACTTATCAGAATTAAATTCCATTTTATTGAAGAAACTCCATTCATACACTGCATCAATGTCTGATTGCAGCGCCCTACAATCTGCTTCAAATTTAACCTCAAAATAGAGCTTAAGATCATCAGTATGAAGCAGACAATGCGCACGTGACACAATTGATGGGATATCACTGTTCATGAGCCAGAACGATAGAGGCCCCAGGATCAAACCCTGACTAACTCCTGAGCGCGTGTGATAGGGCCGTGGTTCGTACACGCCGATCCTAACAAACTGTTATTTATATATATTTATTTGGAATGATATTAATGTTTATGTCACCAATTATTATAACAGTCTTGAAAGATTTTTGGTGATTAAGAGTTAAGTCTAAGCAATTTAGAAAAGGTTCTAGTTTTGTATACGAAGGAGAGCGGTAGAAGGCTAGAATGGCTATGTCGTTATCAATTGTGATGTTTAAGCAGTTTGCTTCTTGAAAATGTGGAATATCAACTTTAAATTTCAAACCATTTCTGATGTATGCAATCACTCCTTCATTTTGGTTACTGAAATCTGATTTGAAATCGTCATAACCAGGTAAGGTAGGTATAAAAGGACATTTACTCAGCCAACATTCAGATAAAATTATGACGTCAATTTGGTATTTTATTCTCGACAATAAGAGACAGAGTTCGCCAAAGTTACAATTAACACTACGAATGTTTACATGAAAAATTTTGAGATCACTTTGCTCAATGTAATTGCCTACATTTTCTGGAGAACATACATAAGACTCTGATATGCTGATTTGCTCTAAATCTTTATTTACTTGATTTAAACTATCCATAGTTTAGTAGTAAGTTCAACGTGGGACAACTGATTCTGGTGCAAGAAGGGGAAATGCCAGGACTTTGTAATTGTGCTTTGCCAAGTGGTTTACTAAGTTCATCGTAGACGTAGAGAAAGTGTATGTGTACGTTAGTGAGAATTGGGTGTAGAGTATGCTTAGTGTGTACATGTTGAGAGTGAATAGTGTAGGTAGTGGTAAGATTAATAGTATTGAAAACAAGTATAAAAAATAGAACTACTAATATAACTAGGGTTTGGCATTGAGTGAGAGATGAAGCTGGAGAGCCTAGTCAGTCGGACTTTTTGAGTTGTTCCAGGTCGGTTTCGTGCATAATGCGCACGAGGGGGGGCCTTTTCTCTGTGTCGTGCAAAAATCTTGCCGTGCGAGATCCAGCAAAACTGGTAATCACCGGCCTTCGCAGCTTCTCTAGCCAAGTAGAACAATCTCTTCATTTTAGGAGTGAGGTTTTCCGCAATATAAATTGGGACTGCTGGTCCTTTGATTCGAAGGTGTTCTGTGGTCAATTTGGAGTCCTTGTTAAATTTGCGAAACATTGCCACCACTTTTTCTTTAGTCATGACGCTGGCAACATCAACAATAATTGCTTTCTTGGCGGAGTCCTTTGTTTTTATTCTAAAAATATCCTTGACTTGGTCATGTTGAATTGGGACTTTCAAAACTTTGGTGGTGTTAATAAAAGTTTCAAGGGGGGTAGATTTTGTCTCTGATGAGTTAAAGGGAATGTTTCTAATCTCTAGGCACGTAGATCTTGAGTTACGCTCAAGGGCGTCCAATTTCTGTTCTAACGATTTAATGTAGAGATAAAAGAAAAAATATGAAAATGAGAGAGGCAGCGATTTGATTCTCATGATTTAAAAAATCTGGTATCAGACAGAACTAAAAATTGGTTGAAGGACGAAAAATAATTTATAGTTTTTAGTACTTATAACTGAATTTTGAGCTTGTGGCGTTTGTCATTGCTATTAATAGAATTTGTTTTTTATTCAATTCTACTAATGTTTTTCATTTAAATTCACTGAACACACTAAAAACTGATTTTTATGTGGTTTTTCTCTCCTGTAAAATTAGGTTTTTCTTATAATACCGCTTTATTCGTATGGTAATAATTCGGTACCTACCTTCATCAATATTTTACTGAAGTTAGTTAGAAAAATCAAGCAGTACCTATCTTGTACCTACTGCTTGATTTTCTATACTGTGTCACGAAAATTTCGTGCGCGGTCAAGCAACGATTCAACATTTTTAAGTCGCGACTACCTAAAGCGACGGGTTTGACAACACTTTTCAAAACGACATCAATGTTAGTATGAGGTGACGACTTATTCACTTATTTAACCCATCTACTACCTACCTATGACGTACAGTCGGTTGTTAGGTGCTTTGCTTTCATTCTGGTTTTGCATAGAATGAGGGCTAGCAACAAGGGAGAGCCTCAAACACTTAGGTGAATAAAGAGATTAAAAAAAGAGAGCTTTAGTAAAGTAAAGTAAGTTAAGTAAGGTAAGAAAAAGAAAGCACACTTTTATCATTTGTTAATAACGTTCTATTTGAGAAATAATGTCCGTGGTTAAATACCTAACACAAACCAACATCACGAGATCTCAGTTCGGGGCAAACTACTAGTATTTTAGTAAGGATGAGGACTGGCTACATACCGCCTGGAATCGCCAGGCTGGTAAAAACGTGCATTACTAGATGGCAGCACAGAGAAAATTTGATCGCGCTATCGTTGCGTTTTACAAAATGTTCATAGTCAAAATGTTGCTTCCATTTTATCATTGTGTCCCTGAAGAGACGATAAACCTAAAATTACTGTTTTTGAATCATGCTTCCTGGATAAATACCAGGGCGAGCATTGAGAAATGTTGTGTATTAGTTTAAGAGGAAATATTAGTGATTTCAAATTATTATAAATAAATAATATTGTTATTATGCTATGTTTGTTTTGCAACAAATAAGCTGCCTTAAAAGTACACTATTATTTTAAAGAGAGAATATTTTTTGTATAAATAGACCTATTTAAAAAGTATTTCACCAATAGAATGCTACTTTATACTATATTAGCTAAGAAAAAAGAAAGAAAGAAAAATATTTATTTGGCACCAAGAACAAACACAGCGCATAAACACACAGTAACACATAAACACACTAACTTAAATCTAGTAACAATAGGTAAAAAATAAATAAATAAAATGAGTAGGTAAATACGTAAGTAAACACATATTATACTGCGCCGGTCGGCCTGGGCCAAAAAGGTACCACCTCAGCAAAAAGCCACTCCGCCATGGAGTGAAGAGGCGCTGATTTTCAGGTGGAACCCACTCGAGCGAAATCACGCATAACAAATAGCAACTAAAATAAGATATGAATAGGTACATTTAATTACAAATTAATGTCCTGTAATATTTATTTATTATTTATTTATTTATAAGATATTTTTACTATAATTACGATAATAATAATAATAAATATTAAGAAGGAGTTTGGATAGGATTGAATAGGTATGCTATATGAATTCAGCTTTAATTATCTGTGTTTATTGAAAAAATAATGAATAAAATTTATAGTCTATGGTCGTGATCGTGGGCATCACAGTCACAGTCTCATGTGCAGTGTAAAATATAGATTCTGATTGAATAACATTATTAATGTTATTGATCTGAGATTAAATTTAAGAGATTGAAAATTAGAAAAAGAGCTTACTAGGACTTTTGTAGTAAAAGAAAGTGTTTTTTGAGTGCGAATCTAAACGTACTAATGGTCTTTATTGAACGAAACGGAGGATCTAGGGAGTTCCAACAGCTGAAAATACCCGTGCTTCGCTACGGCAAAATAAGAAAAACGGAATTGTTGTGATACCTGGCTATAATACATAAATATACGAGTATAAAGAACGACAGGGATCCTAGTTTCTACACGGCCCGTCCCGTTAATTCTGAAATCGTATGTCCAGATCCCTTCGGCCACTTACGAAACCAGTTTCGAAAATATTCTGATTTATTAATACTATTAGGGTATAAAAATATAGTATTTAGAATAAAAAGAACCTGATGCTTATTTGGTTGGTAGTAGTAGGTATTAGCAATTTCGCATAACATAAAATAAATTAATCTTTGGAATTCTCAGCGTATTAGAGATTCGCACCTGTCTAGTGTTTTTAGCAGTTCTATTTTCGATTCACGGGTGGCGGCATTCCTTTGGTGAGGTTTGGTCGCCGGGCCGTTTTGTACGGACATTGCATGCAAAAATTACCTGATTGCTTTGAAAGGCCGTCATCGGTCGTGGGCACCTACTGCCAATGGTAATGGTCGTCAAAGAGCCAAGACTACGGACTCAAGTTGGCCGCTGCAGTAAAAATCTAGACAGGTGGGGCATAATTATACTCCCCGAGCACACATTGTTAGTGTGGAGCTCCCGTACAAGAAAGTATATCCCACCTACTTTCCTGCCCGATATTCACCGTGGACCAGTAGCAGTTTTAGTGTTTCTCCAGTTCCTCAGTATGTTTAGGCTTCCGGGTGAAGTGCGCCTCCACCTTCGGTCTTATCTCAACTTGTTACCAGGTAAGATGAAGGCCAAGCGCTTCCCCGTCATACAATAAAAAAAAGTAATGAAACGTTTGAATCGAGAAGGAGAAGAAGACATTAAAATTTACTAATGACTATGAAAGTTATATTGTTTGGGTGTACAAAATTTACATCAAAGAAACTTTTTCACCTATTTGAGAAATAATAAAAAATACATGATAAGTATCTCAATAGTCTTTGAAACACAAATGTGAAGTTCATAAAACACTTGAACTAAATAGAATCATAAAGATTTTAAATACATGTTTTACCCATTTCACCCATAAGGCATAAGGTTTTCAGAAGCATGTTTTATTAATGAGCATCTAGTTATAATAAACACAAATAAAAAAATATTTTAAAAAGAAAAGTATTACCCCGTTTCACCCTTTAGATAAAGAATTTACAAAGTTTGTTGAACATTTTCATTGATATTATAAATACACGTTCGAATTTTCTATTCAATAGGATCATTAATAAAGATTTTGCCTACAAACTGTTTTGCCCCATTTTACCCTTTAATAGTAAGATTTTTCTGTTATTTTTTCTAATATCAATTTTAATATATAGATAATAATATAGACACATTAACAACATTTAAGCATAATCGGATCAAACATAAATACATCTCATACATTGTTTAATTTTTTTTTTTCTAAATATGCATTTTCAAGCTGTAATAAAATTTGTATGTGTGTTTGTACCCCCCCCCTGTCTACTCACCCTACCCACCTACTATTTTTTATACCTTTCAACTAGACTTTGCATTACAGCAGGTAGAACTGCTGATATTTATGTAGAGGGCCTACCTAATTTTTTTCTTGCCTACCTACTTAATTTGCTTATGACACCCTAGCGCCATCTCATCTGCCTGGGACATCAGTTAGGGCTGGTGCGGCGGCTGATTCGGCCGAGGATCACAAAAGGCGCAAATATAGTGGTCTCGACAGAGCTTACCTATTTGAGCCTTTTGGGGTGGAGACCTTGGGTCCGTGGGGAGCCGGTGCCCTCCGGGTTTTCAAAAATATTGCGGGGCTTTTGATTGAGGCGACACGTGACCCAAGGGCTGGCTCTTATTTAGGCCAGCGAATTAGCATAGCTATTCAGCGTGGCAATGCAGCCAGTGTCTTGGGCACGCTTCCGTCTGGTACTGGTCTGGAACAGTTGAGTTACCTATAGGCCGTTTGTAACGGTCCTTAGGTAATCTGACTGATTCCTTTGTACTTAGTTAGTTTAATTTATTGAATAAATGTATACTTGTTAAATAAAAAAGGTAAAAAAAAAAAAAAAAATTTGCTTATTGATCATAATTGTGGCCAGTGATCATTCTAGTGGTTTAAATAGGACTAATCGTTGTGATTGTAGCTTCCTCAGATTCTATAGGGACTGGACAATTTGGACTTCCTACCCCTCATTCATTCTTATATAATAGTTTCCTACTGGATTAGATATATTTTATTAACTTCCCACTTATCTTTTATTCCTATATTTTAGTTTATTATTTGGTAATATTTATTAACTTCCTACCTTTTTATTATTTCTTGTTTTAGTTTTAGTATTTGGATATTTATTAACTTCCTACCCATTATTATTTGTAGTTTTAGTTTTATTATTTGGATATTTTTAATTTACCTGTTATTGTAGTTTTAGTTTTATTATTTGGATATTTTTAATTTACCTGTTATTGTACCACCCTGTCGCCAGCCTTTGAACCAGCTAGATTAGGATAATCCCAACTTATAGGTAGTTTAAAAGCCTTTTGCTTCCCATCTAAACTCGCCTCAGGTTCACAATATACCAAAAGGGGATATTGCAAACCCTACACACAATAACAGGGATTTTAAAAACATTTTAATTAAAACAGCTCAATGGCCACTAACTTCTAATAGGTAAAAGGCAACTGTGATAGCGTATTTTGTTTTTCTAATGAAACTCACAATCTGAGACCCTTCCGAATTCCATATTGAGCACCCTAGGTATTCTAGATAATCCAGGTATTAGTCAACAACCATCTATAATTAATAAGCAATTGTGGTTCCATTGGGTTATTTCCTATGACTTTAGTAAAGGCTCAACCGGCCAGCCATAAATGGATTCAATTACTTATCCCCACTTCCGGAGGTAAGATAGGTGTAGAAGCAGACTGTAACCTTTATTACCTAAAAGCCAGATAAATCTTTCTATTAAAAGGTAGGCGTTCTAAACTTAAGCTCACTCAGCCAACTTTAAGTCTATAGACCAAATAAAACCATGTATGTGGATATTTAGTAGGGCACAGCCCTGAGAAAATAGCCTTCAACAGAAATTACACTGTTATCTAGACATTTAGTGTCAGATTGTAGTAGATATCATACTCTTCCGAGGAACTGGTTGAATTCATTAAATCAGTACAGAAAACCCATCTTAGTGGATATAAGATAGAGAATTCTTTAGATAAGTAAATTACATTTGAGCCAGAACTGGCGTTTACTCCATTTAATAATAAATAACAGATGTTTCTATCTAAGATATTGTTTAGTTAACCCATTAAGTTGAAATATGGAAATATGGTTCTTTTAAATAGATTTCATAATAAAGGTACCATTAAAATGGTAGGTTCTAGATTGTTTTATCTACAAATTGATAAGGGTTATATAATTTCATAAGATTTGAATATGATGTTAGTACTCCACCTAATAAATATATGGTTTGTTCTTATTTTTATTTCGTAGTTAGCTTAAATTTAATCTATTAATTATGACTTAAATCTTCAATCTAATATTTCTAACCGCATAATCAAGAACTGTTCCCACTAATAATAATCCCTAGATCGTCCTAAAGGTGTACCTGTCTATCCTCACAAAGCTAGAGAGTTATATGTCTCCACATTTAAGGTAATCGTGTAGTGTGTTATGAGGTCTAATACAGAGCTACGATGTGCAATGTTGCTCTTCTAAGCTATGCTATGGGAACGAGTTGGTAAGACTCGACTTGGCCTAGCTTAATACCTGTGCTGCCACAAATCACGGACCGTGGTCCAGGGATGTGATTTGCGACCTAACCAGGGAAATATGTTAGTGAATATATAAATATATAGATACAGACCGAGCTAGTAGCTCTGGAAAAGCTGTTTCAGGCCCAAAAGGACGAGTTCCACTTGACGGATCTCTAGCCTTCCCAGCTATCCAGTCACCACTACACGGGGAACTAACCGATCCCAATTCAAGGGAATAATCGGTTGCCAGACCGTTCCATCATTCCTGGCTCCCTAGCTATAAGTGAGGTCGTGGGCTCAGTTTACACCAACAATGCGGTTTGCCACCCACGACTGAAAACCATGTCTCAGATTCCTTACGGGGGGGTCCCTAGCTAATCACTGAACTCCTTTTATTATTATATTGAAAACCCCAAATTTATTCATTAATTTATAACAAAACCCCAAATTATTTATGTTGAATAATTTCAGACTTCAAGGCACACTCTCGCAAGTAAACAATTACCAACGACAATTTTCCTCGACCTCTGTTGTCACTCAACACTTAGTTTTAAAACAACCTTCAAAATTCAAAGAATTATTCTAAGTCCCAAAAGCTAAGTCTGATCGTGAACAAACACTTTCATATCAATAGTCTCATCAAAATCATCAATCAAAATCGGGCATTATAACAGCCTTTTTCAAGGAAATCTCAAACCCCAATGTCCCTGCATTTTGGCATCAGCCCCTTTTATACCTTCCGATTTGGTACAAAAATGTATCCAACCAAATTTCAACGTTACCTAGTAATCTTTAAAGCTCTTATTCCTTTAGCAAAATTACTCTCACATTTCTCTAACATTACTATAACAAAATTCTCACACCAATCTAATTTCGACTTCATTTTCAAGACTTTAGGATTTAATTTTAATCCAGCAAAATTATTATCACAAAGTTCTAACATGCGCTCTGATTGGTCGAATTTTTAGGGTCTATTCCAAATATGAAATATGTTTGTTCTCATCCTACAAGTAAGCAATGTAAAATAAATCGTTCTCAATTACAAAGCCTTATTTGATTATTATCTTAATTCTTTATTTGTAAAGTTAACGAGACAGATTTCACACTGGCTTGTCACATGTTACATACAAATTTTCAACTCGATCGGATCAAATATAAATACATCACCATACAAAAAGTTTTGCCCCATTTCACCCTTTTAGAGGAAAAAAATCCAAGTTTTTTTTCATAATTAGTATCTAACAGTCATTACAAATACATATACTAAATTTCAACTCGATCGGTTAGTACAGTTTTAGTTGGTTAGTTTGCGCTATGTACATGGATCTGACAAAAGCTTTCGATTTTGTAGACCATGACATACTACTTAATAAACTTACTGACTATGGAGTACGAGGTAACGTTCTAGAGTTATTAAATAGCTACCTGAAAGGCAGGAGGCAAAAAACGCAATTAACTCGCTTATGCCCTAAAACAAAAATTGTTAAAAAACATGAGTCAGATCTAAAACCAACATTTTATGGTGTACCACAAGGAAGCGTTTTGGGTCCCTTACTGTTTTTAGTCTATATTAATGACCTCCCAAGGGCAACACACCACCCAATGGTACTGTTCGCTGATGACAGCACAATTTTAATCGAAAGTAATAAACTTATTGATTTTAAATCTGAAATTAATAATACATTATCGAATGTAATTGACTAGCTGACAATGAATAACTTATTAATTAACCTAGATAAAACATCAATCATGACATTTAGTAATAGGCAAAGTGACATACCGACTCTCGATATACATTATTTGGACACTAAAATTAAGGAAGTTACTACTACAAAGTTTTTAGGATTAAATGTAGATAACAATTTGAAATGGACTCTACATATTACATAAACACACTCTACACTCTACATAAACTTATCAAATTTTCATATGCATTGTATATGTTGGGCAAAGTAGCAAGTTTGACTGCAGTGTTAACAGCTTATAATGCCTACATAGACTCAATACTCCGATATGGAGTGATATTTCACAAAAAAGATGTATTCGCTGAAACCAACAGACTCCTGCAAACCCTTCTTCTTACAATTTAAAATATTGACATTCCCATCAGTGTACATACTCGAAATAGCCGTTTTTGTTGGAAAAAACATAGAACAATTTGGGACCCTACGAAGTGACCGAGTCCATAAAGTATGCATGACAACACACAAAACTGCCCTGCTCGACAAAAATTGCTTGTGTATGGGACCTAGGATATATAATAAGCTACCAAAACATATCCTGAATTTAGACAATTTGGTGTCATTTAAGAACAAAATAACCGAACTATTGACAAGCAAAGTTTATTATAGCGTACAAGAATATTTAAATGTCAATTTTTAAAATTAAGTTGATTTATGTATTTGATTTAGGTAGTCTGTGTTATTGATTTATGTATTTGATTTAAGTAGTCTGTGTTATTGAGTTTATTTAGTTTGTGTTATGTTGTGTTAGGAGTTACATAAGTGTTAAAATAATTATTATTGTCATAAATTTTTATTAATTTCAATTTATTCATCCTGTAATTTTTTCTGTTTTAAAGACATTTAGATCAAAAATATTTAGATTTAAGACCTAAATTTTGCATGCCAATGTAGTCAAAATATGTGAAACATCATTATTTAAGAACAAGAACCTGTATTAACCATATTTCTAGCAAATAAATAAACTTTGACTTTGACTTCGGGTTATTATTAAAGATTTTGCATACAAACTATCTTACCCCATTTCACCCCCTCAGGGGAGGAATTTTCTAAAATCCGTTCTTAGAGAGCACTTAGGTATCATAATGAACACCCTGATAAAATTTCAAATCGGTAGGTCTTACAGTTTCGCTAGCGTGATTATACCTACCTATCACGTCAGTGGTAAATCGATTTTATATAATAGATTCTTTATTAGGTTTTATAGCAAAACAAATTAAAAGTTAATAGGCTTAGGATCAACTTTGTAACAAATTAGACCATAGTACAAGATGTATCTTGTCCGCATCTTAACCAACTAAATGTAAGTATTAACTTAAGAATAATTTAGATTTAGAATCAATGTAAATAGTGGCAAGTAGTTCAAACATAAGTCTCAAAGACTACTACTGTAAGCCCTCAGGCCTTGAGATTAAAAGTTCCAATATATTTGGTAATTTTAAATATTTAACTTTTCAACTTTCAATTTTACAACTAATAGCTAGGAGATTGGTATAAGATAAAGGTGTTTTTATGTGCTCGTCTGGCACCCAAATCCTTTTAGTTTATTTTTAGTCTTTTTGACGACACTAGCCTTTGGAACATTTTCACAGTCCAAATCTTAACCTCTCGCCTGCCGGAAAATTTAGGAAACCATACTTTAGGAATTTATTTTTATATAAAAATTTAGTTGAAACATGGGATTTTTATTCGCTTTCTATCTTCACAACCATTATAATTAAAACACACATGTACTATGCCGCAATATATGTATGGTTATCATGTACGAGTACATGTATCTCTGATTCGAGAAAGGTTTTCCAAAGTTAACAATGTACCTACTTAATAGATAAGTTAAAAAAATTGTACCTACTTCTGTAAACCTTCTGTAAACCCTTAATGTAATGTGAAATCAATAAATAATTAATATGACTGTAAGATCCTTTATTCAATAAAAAATACATTTAAACTAACTCTGTACAAAGGAATCAGTCAGATTACCTAAGGACCGTTACAAACGGCCTATAGGTAACTCAAATGTTCCAGACCAGTACCAGACGGAAGCGTGCCCAAGACACTGACTGCATTGCCATGCTGATTAGTTATGCTAATTCGCTGGCCTAAATAAGAGCCAGGCCTTATGTGACGTGTCGCCTCAATCAAAAGCCCCGCTTGATTTTTGAAAACCCGGGGGGCACCGGCTCCATACGGACCCAAGGTCTCCACCCCAAAAGGCTTAAATAGGTAAGCTCTGTCAAGACTATATTTGAAACAGCTAAGAGACGAGCACGATCTGTGGAGGTTGAGCACGTATGTAATAGATAATTCCGTGTCAACTCGCACAGAGGCCCGTCCCACTGCTGTTGTGCCGAAAGGTGTTTTGGGGGATCGGTATTAGGGCAAGCACTATGCCAAGCATTTCGAGCCTCGTCAAGATAAGAAATTTGGAGTATATTTCCAGGAACAGCCGAAATTGATGGTGTTAGAATTTTCTCAGCCAAATAATGTGTACTATAGACGGAAGACAAGAACGCTGGCAAAGCAACATGTAAGAGTCTGTGCGGCCATTTTTATATTTCTGAATTCAAGAAATTCATCAAATGTAGTAAAACTAACGCGCCGAGGGCTCCGAAGCCAGCATTCCAAGTTCCATACATCATCACACTCCGTCTGTCCAAAGTTCTACCGAACCACCCTCAAATTTGGAGGAATTTTCACACAGTTACCATTATTGGATAGTGTATTTGGTGATCGCAGTAAAGCTTCCCATGCCATGGTGAGATGACTCGGTTTCCGGTCATAGGCACATAGGTGACATTTCAAAAGAACAGGTTGAACGTGGAATGAGACTAAAACCCGTCTGAAATATTCTTTTTCTTATCGAGTCAATGGTTTTCGTACACTTTCGTAGCCAGGTGCGCGGCTAATCTTATAGAATCCGGTGAGGCAGAGTTGAAGTCGTCCATCGTGCAGAAGTTTGGGACAACGGACACTCCAGCAGGTGTTCCTGGAAAGGCTGGCAAAAGGAGCAAGAACTTCTAATTCACGACACTAGTGCTATTTAAAATGAACCCATGCCGTATATTTGTATAATGTAAATAATATAACTTATAAGAACTCTCATGATGTACCTATTTTATTTGTAATTTATTAGCTTTGTTTTGTTAGTATACGTAGGTACCTATTGTCCAAATGTTTGTCTGCACTTTGTCTACACTTGGTGCTCACGTCAAATCGACCTCTTGTTGTTTGTACCGGTTTCCAAAGGTCTCAACGGAAGATCAGCGCAGGTTCCCCGAACCTGCATTAACGCTGAGTTGAGACCTTTTTGCAATTCTATGCGAGCTAACTATTTAACTTACATTTTTATTCTTTGTCTCTATTTATTATTATTTTTATGTTGATTTTTGTGTATTATGTTTAGAGTTGCAAATAAATGTATTTTTTATTTTTTTTTATTTGTTCCATTGTCGGGACAGGCTCGCCACAATCACATTCTAAGCTGCTAGGATCTCTGTACCCCCACCTACACATATTGTATCTGCAGCGACCAACTCGTGTCCGAAGCCGGTTTACACTGACTTCCACACTGGCCACTGCAGGCCTGTACTGGCCCAGGTGGTAGTTTCTCTAGTGCGGGGACAAAATCAACCGGTGGGGGCTGTCGATCATTCCACAGACTGCGAAATATTAAAATACACCGATCGGCCGAACAAGTTAGCCTTAAGTTAGCTAAATTAGGGGTCCATGCATAAATTCCAAAGAAGCTGAAAATTTACATGTACGTTAGGGATGGGTTCACTACGAGAATACTATTATACCTGTATAATAGTAGTTATAATAATAGTAGTGAGTTTCTTTCCAGGGCCACTGAGGCCAAGTCTGAAACCGTGAGAGTTATCGAAAAGTCACGTTACGTGCTCGATTTTTAAAAAAATTTGTTCTGCATTAAAGAAAATTTATTTTTTTATAGTTTTTCTGGAAAAGCAAGATTTTGAAAAAAAAATTGTTGGGTTCTTTGTTTTTATAATAAAAAAATTATGTAGCTATAATGACTACGTGCACAAAGTTGTTGGAACACTTTCAAAATTGAAAATTTAGAAATTCAACTTTATGCATTTAGTAAAGGTTATACGTTCAGACTATGCGAAAGTTAAGCTATTAAAACCTCTATTGCTGTACTTTCTGTCCGTAATGAGCTTAAATTTCGTGAAAAATTCTCTTCGGATTATAAAACGTTAGTTTTCCGTGGTAATGCAGCTGATGACAAAACACGGACACCCTAATGGCTGAACATTTTAAATATTGTCGTACCCACCGTACAGCTGCATATAGAAAATAATTGTAAGAAAAATATATTTAAGAACTTAATTTTTTTCAGTAAGTATCGCTTATTCTACAGTTTTGCACAATGGTGACTCCGTTGTGTAAAACTGGAGAATACAGAAATTTGATCCATGTCATAAAATTAACTTTATTTTAATTCAGACATTTTAAATAATTCTGTTTTCAAATTATCAACTTTGTATCTTCGCATTCGGCGATACCAAGCTTTTTGACCCTTCTTTCCCGTGGTTCACCTATTTTGTCCACCTGGTGGACCACGGGTAATCATATTCTTCCGTGGTCCACCTGATAATCGCGTAAATTATTTTTATTGAAATATATTGCCTATTGTCCACCTCTTTTCATTGGCTAGATTAAATCTATGCAACATTGATCCCGACAAATTAAAAAGTACACCGAATGGCATTTTTTTTAAAATTCATTTATTGAAATAATTTACTTCAATTAAAATGATGATTACTTAAAACTAAAATTGCTCTATCAACGTAGTTTCTCCAATGCGAAATTGATTGGAATTTCACCATTTAGTAACTGTAATTGTATCCCCATAATATCATCGTCGTTATCTATATATATTTTTCTTCTCTTCGATGTTGTCTTGAAACTTGATGTTTCTAGTTTTGTTAAACCTTTTAATAGATTTATTACCGTTGCATTTCTTTTATTTACTTCTTTATTCAATTTCGAATGATAAGACTCTGCAGTGTTATTGGTGCGGTGTCTTTCACCAAATACGCACAAAATTTCACTGAATTTATCAGACAGCCAAAAACTTTCAACGTACTTTAAGAAGAGTAACATTTTTTTGCTATCACTGCTTTCAGATTTAACATACTCCAATCCTTCTTTAATGCTTTCATGGGGTATCAAAGGTAGAGCAGCAATTAATGCAGCGATCCGCTTTTCTCCTTTCGATTTTAAGCCTAACTTTTTGGCCTTCTTCCAAATCGCCCTCTTCCAATGATAAAAACAACCGCGCAATGTTACATGTGGAAAAGCGCATAAAATAGCATTTATTGCGGCTTTCTCGAAATCAAGATGCATTGTTTTAGGATTGAAATTTGGTAACTGTGATTTAATTAAATCGAACACAATCGAATATGATTCCTGTTTTTTGTTCGGCATCAATACGTATATCAGCGGTACAACTTTTGTAGTCGTTATAGTACTCCCGATATCTCCATGTAATATGTACAATTGTTGGAATGGTTTCGGACAACAAGAAAAAGTGGCATCACCGAAATATTCAGTAATATCAGCAATGATCTCTCTAGCTCTTTTTGAACAAAAGACAATGATTCGCGATCCTTCATAAAAATAGTTTGCCAAAACCAATTGTGCAAATTTGATGGGAACTTCCACTTCTTCAAAATCGCTATAAATAGTTTTTTTAACTCCTAAAGATTTATTTCTTATTGTATATAAGTTGTGTTGTATGCTCGAAAACGACGGTATTTGCGTAACCATGTTCAATCCTTTACTTTCTAAAATATCAACACTATCCTTATAAAGTTGTGTTCAAGGCAAATCAGTGTTTTTGACTTTGTTTTTCAAAGATTCAATTTCATTTGCAACCACAATTTTGGAAAAATCAGATGCACATGAATGATTTTTTTTACTTGTCACCTTTCCATCCTGAAAGATTTTAAAAATGTTAATTTGTATTTGAAAAGTTCTAGGAGCGTGGAGGTTTACGAAACAGGACTTCCGTGAATGTTGACTTACCTTAACGATAATATTTCCGGTACATTTCTTTTTTTTGTACTCCGCACATCTCCATAAAACCGCTGAGGTTTTTTTAAAGGTTTTGACTCTGTAGAAAAAATATACATCATGCACCAATACAGTGCCCCCCTTTCTGGTAATATAGTGCAAATCGTTTTCTTCGTCTTGCGTATCTCCCATTTTAATAAGATTTAATTTTACTCACAAGCGATCAGGGACGGAGCACTATTTCATTAAACAGAACACATCTAATTCTGTTAGATGGTCAGGAAATACTCAAAGATTAATTGTCAAGAAATACTCAAAGATTAATTGTCAAACGATAAAGAAACAATACGTTGTAAGTTCTTGAAAAAGAGGTGCACTTGAAAAGATTCAATTACAGTGAAGCACGTCAACGAAAGACCAAAAAGATTGTGTGCTCAAAGGTGGACCACGGTTAAATAATAATTTCCTATGGTTCACCTTAGTTCACCTGGTGGACCACGGAAGAATATGTTTACCCGTGGTCCACCAGGTGGACAAAATAGGTGAACCACGGGAAAGAAGGGCTTTTTGAAGACGTTACGATTTTCAAAAGTTCTACACGAACAGCAAAAGAGGATTTAATACCGTATATTTAATAGCAATATATAGATATAGATAGATGATAACGAGGTGGACGGTGGAAATTTAATATTTCCCAAGGAAAACCGAGGTGGACAGGGTGAGCCGTTGTAAAAAAATACTTTCCACGGTTCACCCAGGTGGACGGTGGGGAAAAACCGTAATCTGATTGCGTTCGTAATATAAAAAACGTAATTGCTTAAAAAACACCTACATGTTTAATTAATTTATTATGTCCGTTCATATAATTGAGAGCTATTCAGAGATATCTTCCGACACATCTTCCTTAATTTTGATCTTGTTTCTGAGCAGCCGTCGGTTTGCGTACCCGGAGTCATTCCTCTCTTTGACCATTCCCTTTCCATCGACCTTAGACTTTCTGAGATGGAACTTTTTTCTGGGTTCTTCTTGAGCTTTCTTCGCCCTGTGGTGGCGAGCCTCCGTCGTGGTCTCCTCGGGGACGTCTCGTTTGAGCGTGCTCTTGAAAGTCTGCCCTCGGGTTGGCTCGTGAACGGAGAAGGTTATTCTGTCGCGGTGTATCTGTAGAAGTTATAATAAGCTTACTTTCTGGATTATTTGCCAGGAGATATATTTGTGTCCTTATGAAAGTGGTCCCGCGGGTTCTTGCTGATGAATGTAAAGTTACAAGCTACAAGTAGTACAAAAGCAGTCGTTACGAAAGGACTAATTGTGAATAATTGTGTTTAGTTAACTCAACTTTTTCAGACTAATATCTGAACATTACAAACTGCCTTTGGGAAACTCAACTGATCCACACCAGTATCAGACTAAAACTTAAACTTTTACTAAAGAAATGCCAAGCCGAAAATCAATGCTAAAATACTAGTGAAAAAACATATCCGTTTGTGTGTAAGTGTGCGTTTGGATTTGAGAAAGTCTTTTGGTGCAAGTAGGATTTGAACCCATCTCCGGATCGGAAATGCAAGCGATCCACTTGGCCACATAAGTCAGATGCGATGATACACTTAGTACCTAATGTATATCTACTGACACGGTTTATCCGTGATGGCCGCCCCACGCAAAATAGCCACAATTGCACGAAAATAATATTCTGTAACTGTATGATCGTGTCTAGGTACTGACCCACTATTATTATGTGACTGTATAATCTAGGTACTAGCCTGGTATCGTTGTATGAATGTATGATTGTGTCTAGGTACTGACCGAGCATAACTGTTTGACTGTATAATCGTGTCTAGGTACTGACCCGGTATTATTGGGTGACTGTATGATCGTGTCTAGGTACTAACCTGGTATTGTTGTGACTGTGTGATTGTGTCTAGGTACTGACCTGGTTTTATTGGGTGACTGTATGATCGTGTCTAGGTACTAACCTGGTATTATTGTCTGACTGTTTGATTGTGTCTAGGTACTGACCCGGTATTACTGTGTGACTGTATAATCGTGTCTAGGAACTGACCCGGTATTATTGGGTGACTGTATGATCGTGTCTAGGTACTAACCTGGTATTGTTGTGACTGTGTGATTGTGTCTAGGTACTGACCCGGTTTTATTGGGTGACTGTATGATCGTGTTTAGGTATTAACCTGGTATTGTTGTGACTGTGTGATTGTGTCTAGGTACTGACCCGGTTTTATTGGGTGACTGTATGATCGTGTCTAGGTACTAACCTGGTATTATTGTCTGACTGTTTGATTGTGTCTAGGTACTGACCCGGTATTACTGTGTGACTGTGTGATCGGGTCTAGTTACTGACCCGGTATTACTGTGTCTGTATGATCATGCTAGACATGATCATACAGACACACAGTAATACCGGGTAACGCTGAGTGACTTTACGATCGTGTCTAAGTACTGACCCGGTATTCGATAGAGATATAGCACTCCTCTTCATCTTCACAGATAAGCGAGTTGACGTCGGCTGGCTTGGTCGCGGAGGCCGGCCTTCGCCCGACGCGCAGAAACCGCCACAAAGACCGAATCCGCGGACCACAGGCGCGGACTATTTCGCTTATCTACGAACAAAGTACCTACAGTTTAGTTATAGCACAGATTGAAATGAAATGAATGAAATCATTTACTAGCATGATTGAAATGGTGTACCTGCCACTTCATAGCTGTGTGAAAATGCTACTTTCGCACAGAAACATATAGCTGCAAACTTAGCAGATATATTGAGTACTAGAGGTACCTTGGTAGTCTTAATTCGACCAAAAAAGAGGAAACTATAGCTTTCTGTACTCGTTTTTCGTATAAACTTTGACTATGCCAATT
Source organism: Venusia cambrica (assembly GCA_951394065.1). Taxonomy (NCBI): domain Eukaryota; kingdom Metazoa; phylum Arthropoda; class Insecta; order Lepidoptera; family Geometridae; genus Venusia; species Venusia cambrica. The sequence goes on from OX596034.1 coordinate 16,780,353, forward strand.
CTCACACTCCTCCGCGCGCCACGTGCAGTGGTAGTAGGTTTATGAGAGCGGGCAAGAAAGATGAATGTACCTACTTCTTTAAACCTTTATAGTGAAAAATAAATAATTATATTCTTCTATTTTAAAAATATATATCGAAAGAAGTGTTTATGTGAACCGTGCCAATCTAAATCGAAGCTTGAATACAAAAAAATATTCCTTTAAACATTTATAGTGAAATAAATAATTATATTCTTCTATTTTGTGTTTGGGTGTTGTATTGTATGATAAGTATGTATTTACAAAAAAAAAAAAAATGTATTCTATCCGTAATGTAGTACCCATATTACAAGTTATGCTTAGTTTGGGACTAGATGGCGCTGTGTGAAATTAGTGTCCTGTAATATATATTTTTTTATTTTAAAAATGTATATCGAAAGAAGTGTTTATGTGAACCGTGCCAATCTAAATCGAATGCCTATATTAGGGCAACACTGTTGTAAATTTTCATATTTATTTAAAGATTTTTCACTATAGCAACATTTATCACACTTATATGAATATCTGATTTTGAATTTGAATTGGTTTAATTCCCCAAGTAAGAACGCATTTAAATCATGTCTTGCCTTGCCTCTTGTCTCATGCCTTGTCAGACTTAAGGAGCCGCTGCCAATGGCGTCTAACATGGCTCTTTATCGACCACAACTTCAAAATTATAAAATTTAGGTACCATTTAGCAACAACTTATTTTAAATGGTTTAATTTAGTTTTAATTAGGTTATTATGTTGTGGTCCCAAATGCCTGATGAACAGTAATAAAACCTATGAATAAGGCGATTGGGACCGCGCTCCCGATTGGCAGCGGTCCCAACCGCCTGTCTTCTCATCTAGGGAGTAAAGTTGGATTACCTTCATCAGCTCAGCGCCATCGCAGTTGCTCCCGATCTTTGGCTCAACTCCAAAGCTGTTGATGCAGGCGCGGTCTTCCAGCAGCACCGAGTCGATCTCGAACGCGCATTTCGGTAGTGCGTCTGTTCTTTCCTGGAAGCAAGATATGGACCTTATATCGGTTTCTTTCTCATACTTACTGCACAGGCAGCTACAGCATTACAGGAATTACATCCGTTTGGCAGTTACGGGATGGTAGTCCCAGGACTACCATAGGTACTTATTTGTACACACACACACACACACACACACACACACACACACACATAAAAATAGTGATACAAGTTAACTCAAAATTAAAAAGTATAGCAATGGCAAGCTTAACCCTAATCGGAGTTTGCTTCCACCAAACCTAGTTAGAAACAGAAACAAGATTCAAATGTTATGGGAAATGTGTACAACATTAATAAATAACATTACTATATAATAATAGTAAGACAAGCTACAATAGATAATAAATACAATTATACTGTTGTAACGATATTAAGTACATTTAACCCTAATTAAGCATATAATTTAATGCACCTATAGACATACAATACATATACACTAAATCTATATGGAGAGGTGTGCTCTTTTTTTTTATTGATAATAGTCAAGCGTTTGACCACCAGCTTACATGTAAAACAAGTAAAGATGTGGCCTAAGATGTTAAGATCTTTGACTTTTACCAAATCCATAACCTGTAACTGTCAAAAATAAAATGTAGCATATACCCACTGACATAAAAGGCTATAAATTAATTCATTTTTAAACTTTTTGATTAAATACACGTGCTATAACGTAAACGGATATTTATTGCACCAGCACTGGTGCAACTCCGCCCCTCACATTATTAAATAATTATATTAGCAAACGCCCGAGACTCGTTCCCGTAATCCCATGGGAATATCCCAAAACTTTTATAAGTTCACCCCTATAAAAGTATGCTTTGTCCAGAGTATATCTACATTCCAAATTTGGTGCAAACATACACATACTTAATTTAACAATATTTGTTTCAATTGAACGTACTGGGTAAAATACACCTTTTTTTTTACTTTAAAAGTATTTAAGAAGTTGAAATAATTGGAAAAAAAAAACAATTAGTTCAACGAGTTGAAATCTGAGTTGAACTTAGTGGAATAGAGGATACCACGAAAGGTAGCAAAAAATCCTTTCCCAAAAATGACAAGTCTTTAAGTCCTCTTATAGGTTCGTGGCTTGGGCCCCCAGATTAGACGCCCCCGATTCTAATAAATTTAATACTAGTAGTTCGTCCCGAACTGAGTTCTCGTGATGTCTGGTATATGACGGAGATTATATCTCAAATATCACGTTATTAACAAACGATAAAAGTATGCTTTCAATAAACACCTCGGGCTCTCTCTTGTTGTTAACTTATAATAATATCCTTACTAACATGAAAAAAAGGTTGATGACATTTTGAAGGTGCTCTCAAAACCGTTGCCTTAGTAGTCGTGGTTTAAAAATCTACCCCTCCAGCCTACGGATGTCGTAAAGTCAACCAAAAAGTTTTTTTCTGTAGTTCTTTTCCCATTGTGGTGGACAATATACTGTTGATATGGAATATGGAATATGCGCAGACAAAACACTTGCATGAACGCATAAAAGTAATTCTTGAATTTTATCGACACCCCTTCCCTATTGAGTGAATAACAAAACATAAATAGACCAGTTTTACTGAGATTCTGAATATCCTTTCTTATCTAAGAAGACCTGATGATCATCCTTTGCCCCCTTTATCTTAAAAACCACCCCTAATAAGGGCAAAAATAAACTTATTTTGAAATCTGCAGTCTCAACCCCTATTACATTCGATATTTCATGTTTTCGCACATTTTCAAGACTTCAATCTTATCTACCCCTTTTGCAACCCTTAATTTCAAACAGGGGTGGTTTCGGCAAATCAAAAGAAAGTTAATTGTTAAGACAACTCCCTTTAACAGTATATCCTAAAAGACATACCAAGTGTTTTAACCCCTTTATACACCCCTTTGTTACGAAAACCACCCCTATTTTAAAGTAAGCTATATGTTTTATGAATGTGCAGTCGATTCTCTTTCAAAAGACACCCCACAAGACAAAAATCTTTTTGTCTTACTTAACACCCTTCTTTCTCTAAAACTACCCTAGTGTCAAAAAAATCCTCGTAGCAATTGATGAGTTTCATTAAGATCTCAGCATTTTTATAATTTTGAATTGATCGTATAAGTCATTAAAAAGATATGGGCGAACATTTTTATTTAATTTCACCCTAATATCTCAAAAACTACCCCCACTTATCAAAAATACCCGCGACAGTCAAATTCTATTTACGTTATCTCTATTTAGTTTAAATAACATGTAAATCGGATAATCCGTTCGAGAGTTATGCCGTCACAAACATTGCCACATACATACATACATACAGTGCCGGATTTCCGAACTTAACTCAGATATTAAGACAATTATTTGTTTTTTGTGCTTTTGGACTTAGTACCGACACAAACAATTATATTTGACAAGTACCTAGGTACGTTCTAAATTTATGAGTTTAGATTTCATAAAACGTTCTGATTTCATGTAGGTACCTTCTGTATTTCGATGACCGATGTAGGTAAACCTATAGGCCAAAAATTTACCGGCTCTTTTAATCTTCTAGCTTTCTGTTAAGTCACTATAGCCATTATTGAGATTTTTTTTCAACCACAGGTGCGTTGACCACTGAGGGCCTAAGCCACGAATCCTCTCTGGTTTGGGCTGTGCATAGATGGCCAGTCAGTCAGTCAACCAGTCAGTCAGTCTGTCAGTCATTTTGATTAAATAATGTTCCTTTAATTAGAGTCTAAGTAGGACTAACGTCTAACGAGGTGTTTAAGGCCCGCCTTTAGTCTAATTGTTAGACTATTAGGCGGGCCTCTATAATTTGAATGAGGTTCGAACTAAGACTAAATATTAGTTTTAAGGGTTGGGGCTGTGCCTTTATTGTCAGTCAGTCAGTCAATCAATCATACAGCTTCCGTCGTGAACCCCACCGTGGTCTAGTGGTAGGGCGAGCGAGTGACTGTCCGGAGTTTCTGGGTAAGAGATTCCAGTTTGTTTATGACAAGCTTGAATCACTTTATTGTCTCTGTGTATGTGTTGTATTTGTATTTATTGTCCGATAAGGCCGCACATTGTACTTTGTACGTATAAGTGTGCAATAAAGTGTTAGTTAATTCATTATTCCTATCTGTATTTTGAAATGAACCCTGACTTACCCAGCCCACATCATCACACCGCTTCGGCTCATCATAGCAGACAAAGTAGTTGATAGCCTTGGAGCCGTCAGTGCGTTTCTCAACGGACCACGTGTACCAGTTCTCGCCAAACTTGAACATGCTATTAATGTGGTTTTGGCGGTAGATCAAGGGGAATATCAGCTCGTTGGGGTACCGGGCGTGGGGCTTCTCGGTTGTCGAGGACGGTTTCACTTCCTCTTCTTCGTATTTTCTTCTCTTCTCTTCTATATCCAACTGGGAAGTTGCCTAGAAATAAACATAAATTCGTTACATTAAGTAAACTTTTTAGGATCATTTTGAAACGTCATCTATACCGCCTGCTCGGTAAAGGGCAATTAATTTGTTAAAAGTTGAAATCCGCTTCTTTGGTGTACACTTTGTTTGGTCCCGGGTCTGGTTGCTGGTATGACTTTGTCCAAGTACCTACCACCATCTTACTTAAGTTTGTCATAACGACGATTCTAAATTGTTGTTTTCCGGCATATAGTGGTACGATAGCCAGTTCCTCAGACTGATTCCACCTTCGGCTAATCATACTCGTAACTTCATTGTTATAGTGAATAAAGAACAATACCTATATGTATAGCTTTACTTTAAATCATCATTTCAATTGGCCGCTGACAAAGATATTAAAAAAGCAGATCAATATCTTCAAGATGACTTCACAGAAATTTGTAAGATGGCTCCTCAGACTGCTTCCACCTTCGGCTAATCATACTCGTAACTTCATTGTTATAGTGAATAAAGAACAATACCTATATGTATAGCTTTACTTTAAATCATCATTTCAATTGGCCGCTGACAAAGATATTAAAAAAGCAGATCAATATCTTCAAGATGACTTCACAGAAATTTGTAAGATGGCTCCTCAGACTGCTTCCACCTTCGGCTAATCATACTCGTAACTTCATTGTTATAGTGAATAAAGAACAATACCTATATGTATAGCTTTACTTTAAAACATCATTTCAATTGGCCGCTGACAAAGATATTAAAAAAGCAGATCAATATCTTCAAGATGACTTCACAGAAATTTGTAAGATGGCTCCTCAGACTGCTTCCACCTTCGGCTAATCATACTCGTAACTTCATTGTTATAGTGAATAAAGAACAATACCTATATGTATAGCTTTACTTTAAATCATCATTTCAATTGGCCGCTGACAAAGATATTAAAAAAGCAGATCAATATCTTCAAGATGACTTCACAGAAATTTGTAAGATGGATATAGGTATTGGTTTAAATGCAAGTAAAACCAAAATCATTCACGTACATTCTCGTAATAAAACAATTAATGATACGTTTAATGTAGTTGCACACAATCACGATTGTCTACACAATCCCGCAGCAGTTAGTTATAAATGTTCATGTGATGCTATAGAAGTAGTATCGCACTTTCGTTATTTAGGACTTATAATCGATAATAGATTCAATTGGCGTCATCATGTTGAAAATGTTTGCGACAAGTACTAGCCAAAATAAAGATAATTAATTTAAAATGACAACTAATGTACTACTGAATCTATATAAGTCACTGGGAGAATCAATAATATCATACGGTATTACTTCTTACGGCCGCACATTCAAAACATATCTAGATAAAATATCATATATAGGATCTTAAAAACCATAACCCCCCGTTTTATTTAAATTAAATACGAAGATAACCCATCAGGTCTTTTTAAATTATGTCACATTCTGCCGGTTCAAGATAAATTCAAAGTACATTTACTGACTGAACAATTCAATAATAATGAAATATTAGTACCAGTGACACATAAAATTATCACTAGAAAAATAACTCAATGGAAATATGATGTTCCTAATGCAATCAATTATTACGGTAGACGTACAATTGAATATATTATACCTAATATGATCAATGCGATGCCCCGTAAAACTTTAGATGATATAAATTATAAGAACTGTAAATATAAATTTAAAAATTATTTCTTAGACTCCCTATAGTTAGGTATAAAGTGAACAACCTGTATGTGCCATTTCGTGTTTGTTTTATGAGTTGGTTGCATTTTTGTGGATAGGAACATGTATTTGTTTAGCTTTGTTTTTTTGTTATAGTGTGTTCTTTGCTAGTAAGTTAGTAGGTAGTAATATCAGTATAAGTACCTAAATATTTAAGGAAGAGTGTCACAGTGGCGACTAAGGATGCTAGCACAAACCAATATTGGTTTTTTAGTGTCTACATATTGTCATTGTTAGTAAACGTTTTAAATAAAAAAAAATAAAAAATGTCAACTGCTGAATATGGACCTTGCAAAACGAAACTACAAAGACACCACGGCTACTATGTATTTGATCCACCGATTGGGAGATCTTTATAACTACAGCTCCGTAGTCTTCATCCGAGATCCTTTACTCCTAAGCTCCTAACCGGTTATCGGTTCAGTGCTTTATTATTTACTAAAGATGCGATGAAGACACTATGTTCTCGTAATAAAACTCCAATTATGTAATGTACATAACCAGTGCCTTTCATAGCAAACGATACCGTGTCTCGGTATCACGGGCTGCGCCACACCGTCGAAGAAGCTTACACGCACCTTATTGTCTTATGATTATTTTTGTGAAACACGGTGGAATAGTAACCTGCTGGACACTGTAGGAAGTCATCCTGTAAAGCTGTCTGCCAAATTAAACAACTTGAAGGGATAACTCAGAGATCACTGCACTGTAGATCGACGCGACGCGCGATGGTCGGCAGTGATCGTTCTCGGCTCATCCTGGGCTTGAAGCCGCTTGGAGCTTCCTCCAGACCTGTGGTCTCATCTCTCATCCTGATGGCATCGCCTCCTAACTGCTACGGGTACGGTGCTAAGCGTACGAGTGTCACTACTTCTGGTCTGGTCTCCACTATGATTCTGACCAGTGACAAATAATCGACTCTTTTACAAAGTGTGCGGCTAAGTAAAAAAATATAGGAGTTAAAAAAAAAGTAATCTTGATCTAATTTCGAACCCTCGGTCCTGATATCTTTGATAGGTGGTTTCTACTTCTTCTTTCGTGTGGGCTTTGCCCTGGCTTGTCAGTCTCTGCTAACAGACTAACGTAAGTATATATATCTGATGAAAAATATTAAAATCACTTACAGTCTTGCCGTCAATGTGCTCATTATGTTTTTGAAGTGGAGTCTTCAAAAACGGCATCATCGTAGTCTCCACCAACTTCTTCCGACCCCAAGGCTCCGTAGTACTCTCCTCATCCTCAATCCTGGAGTCTTCATCAGACCGCATCACCACCTTGACTTTGACCGCGAAGGCTGCATGCGCCAAACACACATACAAGACCCACTGCATTTTAGAAACGGCTAAAGAATGGTTCGAGAATGGTGGAAAACTGAAAGCCTTAGATGTTTACCATTCGGGTTATGCGGAAGTTTGTGTAGCTGTTCAGCGATAAGACTGTGTTTGTAAATTGAGCTTGAAGAACAATGCTATCGTAAAAAGACTTCAATAATCTAATAGGTAGTTAGCTACATACTCTACCATATATCTCGTTCGTTCCATAGGTAAGTATTCAACGAAGGACCAACTGGAACTCGATTAACCCACTTTAACCGCTTCTGTGGTCTAGTGGTACACCCACCGGTATCAGATCCAGAAGTCCCGGGTTCGATCACCAGGGGTAGTACCTACAATATTTAATAATAATCATTATTACCTATCTATAATTGTTGTTCCGGCATATAGAGGTAAGATAGCTTCATACTGCTGATCATAACTTGAAAAAACCAGGTGATATTAAAACCAAGCGCATCTCCATCGTAGGTACAATAAAAATAAAAAAAACTTATCCAGTTGCACAAGCTAACTACTACTCCAGACTAGTCGGTACTAGCGCGGAACACATCACACATCAACAGCCTATTAGAGCCCACTGCTGGACAGAGCCTCTCCAAATCTGGCTGGTTTTGCCATAATCACCACGCTTGGAAGGCGGGTTGGTGATCGCAGTAAAGGTGTATTACATAATAAGGAAGAAAGGAAGTTGCTGCCCTTCTTCTGGTGAGATCCCATAGTCGACTTTTACGACATCCATGGGCTGAGTTGGAGGGGTAGATTCTTAGCTGGAACCGCCACGGCAAGACAGATGAGGGCATCCAGTTCCGTTCATTACCAGTATACCTAATGATAATAAGGTATACTGGTATTACAATAAAAGCGAATCAATGAGTTCAGCACATGAATAACTTTATCTCACATAATTAGGTACTAAAAATGAAAGACACATAATTAAGATTATTGCTTTTATTCGGGTACAAAGATGTAGAGTAAAAAATAAAAATACTGCATTTGGTATCAACCTTGTCCAAAAACATTATGAAATAAAGCATTTCGACAAATACAGTTGTACATCTAAATACTAGACTAATTAATATTATTTCTTTATCTATATAGAAAATGTATAATATAGTACAAATAAAAAGCGAGTGAAGTTGGACCATTGTTAGGAATAAAGGTTTTCCATAGTGCTAGGTACGCTAGCATAGACTTCATATTTACACAATCACGATTGGTTCTAATAGCATAGGGGTTAATAGCGTAACTAAGGCAGAGAGGGTGTTTTATTGTACATTATTATCTTAGTGCCTAATTATTGACTAAATTACTAATAAGTCTAGCTTTCTATTCGTTGAGAAAGTTCAGGCGAGATTGGAAATAAATCGCTTGTTCGAGATATAGCTATTTCACTTACTTATTACGATACTTATATATATTTAGCCTACAAATGTTGGTTCTGTCTGTGTGTAGGGTATCACAGCGTAAAGCGTGCTTCAGGTCAGCGAAAATAGTAGCCACGTCCTCAGTCTCATTTTTCAAGTGTGTCCCTAAAAACACTCATCAAGCACGAATTCGTTATTATTTGTAATATATATAAATGTTAAATAACAACGAATTCCTCCATTTTCCGCAGTCCATACACTCAAGTTACAACCAACACGCATGTACATCAGATCGGCATGTCAAATATATCTAAAGACTACCGTGTTATAAATTATTTACTTTAGCTTAGCAAGAATAATAAGTTATATTAGACAGGTCCTATTTGAACACAAAGTACGTTAGTAGGTTAAGTTTATTTTTGCACTTTACTGTTTATATGTGCTAACACATACATTTTGGAGCTGACCGTCTGTTCACTTAGCTAACCGTTGAAATTATAGCCATGTATATTTCATATGACGTCACAGTTCTAAGTAGGACAGGACAAATGGGAATTACCTACTCTAATATGCGTGTCTCTCAAAGGTATCAGACACCACACACGGTCACGGTATCCAGCTTTAATTCTCATACAAGCTTGATGATTACTTGATTGTGTAGAACTACATTCGATGGCTGCTTTGGTACCATTTCAAATAACTAACACATTTACATCGATAACGAGTTTTATTTGGCTATCGGTGCTAGATTCACCCGATGTCCTAGGTAAGCGGCACAATGCAATGCGATATGACTCACTTAATTAAGCGAAAGGCTACATTAAATTATGGCCAATTTTTATAACGTAATGTGTCGCATCGCGGTGCATTTACGCGTCTATAGCTTACGTAGGACAATGGACAACGCCAATCGTGAAATGGGAGACCATCTGGGGTTCTTTTCAATACATTTATATTCGATTTAAATCCTTATATTAACTAATATCCATAAATTAAATTCAATTAAACAATTTTTATAAAGCTCACACAACCAACATGGCGGAATCCCATATAAATCTATTTCGTTGTTAAACAGTAACTTAGACAAACGTTCATGTGAACAGAAGCGTATCGCAAATCTTTGTAGGGAGAAAGCACCGCAACCATTGCACGGCAACTAATTAATAGAGAGTGTGCCTTATTCTCGTGTAATACAAGTCATTTTACAAATTCATACAACGCAGCGTCAACCGCCACGCGTTCGTTTTGTTTGTATTGATTCTCACGTAAGTTGATGGTCACACGTTTTGCGTCTTATTTGAGAGGGAAGTGAAGATGTTCATCCCGAAGGATGGAGCTCGCTTGGCCAGATATAATCTAGATGACCTATTTCAATATAAAAAATGATATGTATGACCCACAACTATAACCAGTCATATGAATGACTAGCGAGCATGACAAGACTATTTTTTTTTAGTAGGTATGTAGGTATATTTTTGGAGTCGCGAAAACTCATTTGATACTTTCAGTCTTACTTACTTATAAAATGTTTTATTAGTTACCCCTCAACTAACTCACTCTTATGCTTATTCAACGATTAACTTTTTTCACTCATACGTTTCTATAGCTGTTGATTATATAAACTCGGAATATAGGTAGGTATAGGTACCCAGTCTTTCAATCGATTATAGAACGAAATGAACGGAAACGCTCGTTAAAACTATACATTTTACAAATGCAGAGATCTTATTTTGATGGACAATACGAAGTCACCTGATCAAAGCCCGTCATCTTGCCTCTTAGTAATTTTAAACAAGATCATGGCGTGGCTTACTGTGTTACTTAGGCATTTTTTTGCAATATGTATTATGACCCTTCGGCCTCGTTGATTTGTGAAAGAGTAGTTTAATGAATTTCATGAAAACGCAACAAATAAAAATTTTGGTAAGTAGCTGCGTTTGCGTAATTACAGTACAGTTGCCAGTCCAGGCTTCACAGGGCTCGAGTCGGCGGTTCCACATTTAAACTATATTTTTTTTAGTTTTTTGTGTTAAATAGATAAAAGATACACATAGATTGTGAGATTTTTGGTATATCTTATCAATTGATTGAAAAAAGCAACCCTTGTAAGTAAGGGTATTCTATCTTAGCTGAGAAAAATACACAGAGTGTACTTACCCGTAAGTACAAGGAAGGAGGAAGGCAGCGACGGGTTCTACTTGATTGTGATAGTAAAGAACCGCTATTCGAATTTGCGTTGTACGTTAAGGTCAAAGCAGGCTTATGTTCGTAAGTACCTTCACCTGTTCATTAATGTACTGCTACACATAGATAAATAGACTATGTGAGACTGTAGTAAGATATTTGTACTAGGTATTGTTTTTTTAACGGACCTGAGTTTATTTATTCTAGCTATCTACAGGGCTAGAGTTTAGGTTAGGTAAGAGGTCCTTAGTTAATTATATAGTTAGTTCGTACAAACAAACTTTTAGCGCTTTTGCACAACGCTAACGTTCAGACAGACGTTTGTCTACGAACATTTAAATTGTCCGGTTGTATCAGTCACTGGCTTTCAATGTTAATTTAAATACTTTCATAAGAGATATCTTTATTATAGGTTAAATACATTTTAAAAGCTATGAATATAATATAAATCTGCAACGATAAACTAAATTAGGTACAGTCGACTCCAAAAAAGTGAACAAAAGCATTTAACTAAGAGCTGATTGTAATTGTCATGCCACCTTCAAGTTGCGGATTCGATTTCTAGAATGATATGAAAAACATGTTTTTTTCAAATCTCGTATTTCTAGTTCTTAGGCGCTTTCATATCACAGTTATCATGTTTGATATGATTATAATACGATAACGTTTATTGTCACAAAGTAACAGAAATATATGAAATTATTAAATCAATCATTATTTATCATAGGACATTTAATACAGCGCCATCTTCGAACGAATCGTAGCTTATAATATGGGAACTAGATTATGGTTTGAATATCTTTAATCAATCAAAATACATTTTTAGAGTGAATACCTATATCTTTGGTTATATCTATATATAATTGGAGGTGACTGCCCTTAGCACTATGTTAAATACACACATTACAATGTTGACTCCACGCTGTGATACGAATAGTGAAACTTTCTACATCGCAAACTATTACTGCGCTTAACCTAAGTGCTTACATTAAGGCATCAAGCCATTCGGTCCAACAAGGTTTACATCTAGTGATATCCTAAAAGCTGCCGTTTGGACACACCTGAGCTGCTAACTTTAGGTGTTTCTCAAGGTTACGTACGCGAGACGGTTTTTGACGGTATGCGTACCTAACCCAGAGGATCCACCTGAAGTACATGTGATAGAAAATCGTGATTAGGAAGGCCATGTAATACTGCTATAACATACACACGTAGATTTTCGGAATGGCACGTCCGGTTCTAATTAAATTTTGCCGGTATTTATTTAATTATTAGAACGGCACATTTCGATAGTGTGCCTTTACTTTCTACGTAAACTAATCCAGTAGACTGGAGAGTGAAATTCATCGGTCCGGCGGGGCCTTCCTAAGGACTTGAAGCGCGGTGTATCAAAACGCAAACTAAGCGACATAATGTCTGTCTACGAGTCGCGAAATATTGTCAAGTTCTGTCCACTACGCATTTCTTGGGGAAATAGACCATTACAAAAGTTCGTTTTACTGGACATATTGTTGAATCACGGGCAACATGGACCTTATTTTAGCCACGAAATGATTTTGACAAATGCAGGTTGTGAAATCAAAAAAAAAATATTATTACAATTCAATAAACAAAGAGATGTGTGGTTCAAATCCAGTCGTGCACCAATGTTTTTTTTTCGAATGTTTATGTCCTCATTTGAAGCGTAGGAAACTGGCATGTGAAACGCTAGTATTACGCTAAGCGGCGATATGCTTGCAATCTGTCACGTATTGAATGCTAGCTACTTGCAAACCGTGGGCAAGTGCCGAACGAAAGTTTGGACGCCTCTGACCATTCCATAGTAGGTGATCATCATTAGATCCACGCTACACTCTGAGTAGTGATCAGAGAACCCTCGTAGGGAAAAAAGTAGCGAGTCTGTAAAAGTAAAAACAATACAAAAGGCAGAGTTAAATTTAACAGAACTACAGTCAATTTCCCAGTCATCAATTATTTGAGATCGTTGCCATTTGTTTATAATAAATTTGTGTTTATTTTTACTTGTGAAATCGGTGTATAAATTCAACAATATGACCATGAAAACGTGTCCATACTTGAGACGCTACAACTAACATTATACTAGCTAGTTATAAGAATTTGATTTTAAATATGAAAATAAATATAGATTTTTATATTATGGTTCCGTCCAAACTCTATATGTTCTATATTGTTTATTGTACTATTCGCGAAAGCGGTGGTTCAACGAATGTGCGGAACCACAGACTATAGAAGGAAGATCTTTGTTATATTAAGTGCTAATGGATATATTCAGTTGTTTGTGGCAATCAGACCGAATTCAACGCCACAAAATTGTAAATAACACATCAAACGCCCTTAATCTCGTGAAAAGTTCTTAAAATCCATTCTTAGTGCACACTTCCACTACCCTGAACATTTATCGTCTATTGTCAGTCATCAGGTTATCATAAAAACAGTCTGCGTGAGATAATTTAGAATCGTCAACGATACACACGGGAAAGTACGAACTGAATGTTCATACGGCATCGAAAATACTTTTGGCGTCGATCGGTCTTTGGTTCTACAAACATCTAAATACTTCCATAGTGAGTAAATAAATGCATATAATAATAGAATCTTTGCTTAGTCTACAGAACACAGCTCACTCAAGCAATCATATAATGTTAAATGATAAGTACATACAAAAATCCATCCGACTCAGCGGGGCTAAATTAGAAATGTGCAACTCCGGATATTGTTTCGATATCTCGCACTAATCATAATAAGCCCCCCTACATACCATACAAAACAAACAGACAGAAGTCACGTGAAATAATTCTCATTGTTTTGTTGAGATCAAAGTGATTACATTAAGCACACCATCAAATATCGTAAACTATAGTGATGTAGTCAGATGGAACAGAAATAAAAATATCGCTACATTAAGAGGCAATATCAGTTTCAATAGAGACAGCCCCATACAAACGTAGTTTAACCAGCTCTCATTTAAATACTAAGTTATTCGTGTATGGTAATGTTTTTTTTAATCAGTCTAGTTCAAATAAAGACGTACTCGCCGTAAGACATTCAATTTTAGATGTGACTAGATGACTTTTTTAGTATAGCTGAGGGCTCTATTTATGTATGGAGCTATCTCGAAATTGCCCTACCAATAAGAGAATAAATGTACGTTGCGTAACAGGTAAAAAAAATATCAGTGGGCAGGAATAATACTATACATACATAATGTCATAAAAATCAATGAACATTACAATTAAATACAACCTGTTCATATAGTTTACTTTATAATTAGTTTAACACAACAACCACGTGAACGCACAGTATTCATAATAAAGAATAATGATTGAACAGAAAACTACAAAAAAGGTTGTCTAAAAAAACATAAAACATTTGGTCGAAATTTTCTTACAAGTAAATAGCCGACTTTATAAAGATTCAAACTCAGTCAGTTAGCTCCCCAAGCAATCTAGAAAACTCGACATCCATTGCTTGGAAGTTACTCAAAAATAGCTGGTACATATCAGTACAAATGTCTAACTAGCAGATACACCTACAAGCGAACTTACTTTACTTCTGTAAACACTTAATTCAACAAGTCTCAAACAGCATACGAGTGCTTTCAGTGAGATTTTTGCGCGAAAAATTGGCGCGAAACAATATTAACACATTTCTTAGGCGAACACAGTCGTACAAATTATCGCAAGCGATTAATTAACTTTTGTAGGCCGTTTCAATTCAACATTAACACATGTAGGCCTGACCAGCTTCTATTCCTGCGTACGTTACCTCTCATAATGTATATTCTGTTTTTGCTCATCAAATCTGCCATTTGTAAAGAGAGCAAGATACATCTTATCATGGATGAGCATCGATATTATTAACATCTGGTATACAACAAATAAGAAACATTGTATCATCGTTTTATATATAAAATGTTATAAAACTCCATCAGGTGCTCTTTACTTAATACTTAATTACAATACTAATTGATGGCTCGAATCGGGTGCCTCTGTGTCATATTCACTTAAATAATCAAATGTTAAAACAAAGCAACAGTAAAGTGTTTTATTGTGACTCTAAAAGTCACGTCTAACTTTAGCATGAATCGAGACACGTACAAGCGATTGACAATTAGTGTCAACGAAAACTGACACTGAATCAAAATCTTCTGTTTCTCTTTTTTCTGTTTTTTCAAAAATATCCCTTCGTTTTTAATTGACTACACTACACACTGGGCTTTTTCGTATACTTACTATAGAAAAGAGTTGTGTTCCAATACAATGACACAAAAATACTGTAAATATTGCACTGCATTACACAGCAACGCTGGCTGGCGTTGCGCATAGGTATATAAATAAAATAGAATGAATATTGCAGGATATTAATTTCACACAGCGCCATCTAGCCCCAAACTAAGCATAGTTTGTAATATAGGAACTAGATTGCGGATAGAATACTTTTTTTTATATAAATAAATACATATAATTAAATACAACACCCAAACACAGAACTAACAGATATATTATTCATCACACAAATGTTTGTCCTGGATGGGAATCGAAATATATTGGTATTGTAGTTTATGGAAGTACGTAATTTTTAAGACTTAAATACAGCATGCGTCATTGTATTGGAACTCGGGCGTTGGCGAAGAACTACGTTTACTCTAGAGTTGAAAATCTTAAATTGACTAGTTATTTGGATAAAAAGTGCCTTTTGCCCTCCACTACTGTCCGCCTGCAGTGTTATATGTATGTTTATTTAGGATAAGTACGTATTTGACACACGAATGCAGTGTATTGACGTGTGTAACCATCACTATACCGTGTCAGAGGCCCTACTACGAATAACGAACGTTATCGATCCGAAAGAACTTCTGTACTCTTCTGTAGTTACATCATATTTTTCGTGGTAGACCTCCTGGTTCAAATCAGTTTTTGGACTAACACAGTTTCTGTGAGATTAGCAGAACATTATAATATAATATTAACAAAATACATTGCTTACATGTACACAACTATTTCACATACGGGCTTCTACAATTACCAGAACACTTTATATAAAACAGCGTTATACAATACTGCTGCCACTAAACACAAAAGCTTTGCCAATGACGAATCCCAGAATCAAGCCTTGTTATTTATTTTACTACACTATGTCTCATGCTAAGTTTATAAGAAATTAACACTTTAAAACGATTTAGCATCAATTTTCGTATTAAAAGTTATATATAAAATCATGTCAGCTATTAACATTTAACCCTTCCTTAAACCCCCAACCAACCTCCTGCTAAGTAAACTATTAAAATGGGGGAAAAAAATAATTACAAATTATGATTGAAAAACTTTGTACTGCACCATAACAGAAAAACAAGGACAAACTTAATGCTACTAATGCAATTGGATGTCAATCCCAATTGACAAATAACAGCAAAATATCCCTTAGCCATTTATAAAACAACCATCAAGTGATTTGAGATTCAAGTCCATTTGGACATACGGTTACAACGGGTAGCAGTAACAGCAATATCGAAACTTGGAAAGGTTTCAGAGCAAGATGATAAAAGACATGTTTTACATTGATTCGTGAAACAGGAAATAGAGCCTTACAACAATAACTGTCAATCAAGGCTACATAAACTTGGAAATGAATAAGCCGCGCAACTGCATCCAAGGCAATGAGATTCGCTGGCATAGATTGTGAGAAGATTCGCCAGACCGATCTCTCAATTTTCAGACTCCAGATTGAGTTATTGTCATCATTGACAGATGGCCATAAGAAGAGTAAAAAAAAACGAATGCAAGTATTATTCCGTGTAGTATTGAGCGGATGATAAAAAAACTCATATTCCCAAATTTATGTTAGAGGTTATTTAGAAGGTTATGGTATTACGAGTCAAACACCGACAAACTCTTTAAAAATCGGTTGGTAGGAATCAATGCGATCGATATAACGCAAGAAAGTGATCCTTTGGTTACAGGGTTGGTGAGACCTAACTGCTAGTGTTGTCCAGGCAACGGATTCATTGATATATAGCTTATATAGTTACAAGAAAACTATTACAACTGGTTAGGTAAACCTTATCATCGCCATTAAACAAAAAAGGCAGCAATAATGGGATTCGCATCAAACATAGAACAACCTTAGAGCCTGGTAAGCATTTGTCTTTGCGGGTATCCTACAACCAAGCAACCCTAGAGTGTAAAGTGATAAGCGTCAAACTAAGAACCTGGGACCACGACCTATTCTAGCATCCATGTTTTGATATTAACTCTGATATTGTCTCTGTAGTGTACGAGCCAAAAGTAATGTAAGATCAAAACGGGAATGCTATAAAACACGTTGTGGTTAGACCCCTGATAAGCATTTGGTTTCGAATGGCACCCTAGAACCGAGTGACCATCTGAGGGCGGTGGGAGCCAGCCGCCCGGCGCGAGTCTCACGAGTAGCAGTCGCGTTGGTGCCTCAGAGAAGCACGCACCTGCCCGAACGTGGGCCGCGCGCGGTCGTCCCGCCGCCAGCACGTACGCAGCAGGTCGTATACGTCGCGCGAACACCCCAACGGACGGTCGATGCATTCGAACATGTCCGATCCCGCTTCAAGGTGCGATAGGTTCTCAAGCACCTACGGACAAACGACACGCTAACTCAAGTGGCGAAAGCTCCATACCAACAAGCTCTTCAAAGACAAATAACGAAAAGTTGCAAGTTGCAAAACACTGGTAGCTCTCGATCCGGACGTTGGGTTCGATTTGTCCGATTATCCGATACGTAAGATTACATCGTGCTTCACAGATAATGTCAGCACATATACTGTCAGCACATATACTGTCAGCACAGCTAATGTCAGCACAGATACTGTCAGCACAGCTAATGTCAGCACAGTGGTAGTGGCAGTTACCTCGTCGTCGGTGAGGTGGTCGTACGGTCGGCGGCGGCACTGCGAGTAGATCTCGTACACGGTGACCGCGAAGGCCCACACGTCGCTGCGGGTGGTGTACTGCCCCCGCAACACCGACTCCCAGGCCGCCCACCGCAGCGGTAGGGGGATCCGCCCCTCCACCTTGTAGTAGTCGCACGCGTACGCATCGTTGTCCGTGCCGAAGTCGCTGATTTTCACTTGGTACGACTTGCCGATCAGGCAGTTTCTGGAAGAGTATCAGGTGCACTTGACGTGTTGAATCAGATAATATTACAACTAAATGGAAAAATGGTAAGTTTTCGAATTTATAGTGATAAAGAAACAAAGTAGAACGACCTCGAATCCGTGACTGTTCAGCAACTAAATGGTGCGTCCTCGAATTCGTAGTGGTTTGGAAACTAAATGGTGCGTCCTCGAATTCGTAGTGGTTTGGAAACTAAATGGTGCTTCCTCGAATCAATAACCGTTGGGACTTTACAGACGATCGAATAACGTTAAATTCGTTAAAAGCTTAAATATCAATTAATCTGAGTAATTTATGAGTACCAATTTTTATTTGCCACATTATTATGGGAAGCACTCTTTGCCAAAGATTATTTTAGTGACGAGGGCTCAACATTTTAATGTATTTTGTGCAACTGTAATCAATAATTTTAATTTAATTTTTAATGTAATATACAGCCATTATCCTTCAGAGTAGAAGAGCCCCTTGTAAAAGGGCTCGTCCGTGGAAGTACTACCACCATACCTATTTCAACCACCAAGCAGCATTGCTGTTCCGGTTTGAAGGGTATGTATACCGGTGAAATTACGGGCACGCGAGGCTGAGCACCTTTATACCTCATGTTGACGGGCGAAATGCAGTGCCTTCCACAAAAACCATAGCCTACATATGGTTTTTGTGGAAGTAAACTATGCGGTATGGCATTGTTATATGCAAGAATGTACTTGACATCAGGTGGACTACTTGCTTGTCCCGTCTCCTAGTTACATAAAAAATAACAAACAAATCCTCACCTGGTAGCCAGATCGCGATGAACGAAGTTCAGCGTCTCCAGGTAGTGCATGCCCGCGGCGATCTGCTCCGCGATGTGCAGCAGCGTGGGCGGGGTGGGCGGCGGCGCGCTGCGGAGGAACGCGCACAGGTCGCCCATCTCCAGGTACTCCAGCACCACGGCCACGGGCGGCGCGCGACAGGCGCCCAGCACCCGCGCCAGGTACGGCGACGACAGCGCGGCCAGTATGCGCACGTCGCGCTCAAACTCTTCCCTACAACACGTCACGGTTAGGTTGGGTTATGGAAGCCCGAAGGCCGGCGAAAGGGCTACGAGGAAAGCTGGCAAGAAGGCGAAGCCGAAGTGTTGGAGGGTTCCGATGTCACCCTCGCTGCAGTCATGGCGACCGCTAAGGCTCGCATCAGATTGGCCGAGCTTGGAATCGACAACGTTCGTTCCAGGAAGGCTATCACTGGATGACTTATTTTGGAGGTGTCAGGACCCGACTGCACCTCCAAAGCAGACACCCTGGCCAAACATATGCGTGCGGCTTTCGCGGATTAAGGCTGTGCGTGTTGCGCGCCCAATGAAAACGACACACCTCAAGAGGTGCAGACTGCCGTTGCCGAGGCCGCAGGCAGCTCGGTCCTCGACGTGCGAGTGCGCTACAATTTTACAATCATTTCCAAATTGTCTGAAAGAATAATAGCCGGTCGTCTGTGCTTGCATCTCGGGCGGGTTGGCCCCGACCTGTCGGATGATCAGTTTGGTATCCGGCGGGCCCGTTCGACAGTGGACGCGATTCTTAGAGTCCGCTTACTGTCGGATCAGGTAGCGTCCCGAGGCGGGAGAATGTTGGCGGTGTCTTTAGACATCGTCAACGCGTTCAACTCCTTGCCTTGGAGTACGATTAGGGAGGCCCTCGTTTTTCACGGGGTCCCCCTCTACCTGCAGCGCATTGTTGGAGCCTACCTACGCGACAGATGTCTGGACACATCATATGTGGGCAGGGATGGTGCATTGCACCAGAGTCCTGCGTGTCGATCGCGTCGTCTGCTATGCGGATGACACTTTAGTGTTAGCCGGCGGAGACAACTTCGAGGGGACCAAGGGGCTCACCGAGCTTGGGGTGGCTTGTGTTGTGGATAAGATCCACGAGCTGGGTCAGCGGACAGCGCCTCACAAGACTGAGGCGCTGTGGTTCCACAAATAGCCATCAGCACTACTCTGCGTAATCCACCTCTGTTTCGCGTTTAATCGTAGTCTCCATGCGAACACCTTTGCTTTCTAACCGTTATCGGTTCTGCGAACTATGTGGCCTGCCCACTGCCACTTCAGCTTGCTAATACTGAGAGCTATGTCAGTGAGTTTGGTTCTTTTACGGATAATCAGAGCGCACTCCATAGATCGCTGAGCGACTTGGAACTTATTCATAACGGATCAGAACTATATAAAAAAAAATACTTCAGATAGTTGTAACTTACTATCATGTACAAAACTGTCGTGAAGCTGACTGAAAATTAACGCATTAACAAAACAGAGGTATGACATTTTCAGGAAAGCTACTATTTGTTGTGTAGGAGACTTTTAAGAAACTCTTAAAGGATGACGGTAACAAAGTTCCAGGCGTTCGGTAGTTAAAAATTTATATCCATGTAGAAGAAGGTACAAGGAAAATTTCAATAACCGAAAACTTTCCGTATCCAAATACACTTTGAGATTCGTCCGAGAGTTAGTTCAGTTCTATTCAACAAGTTTGCAAACACTAAGTTTATTTTTCAACAAATCTTGTTAAAAGCTACGTTCGCAATGATGTAGAGGTACTTTCAAAGCAGCTCACGATGAGTAAATGATCGAGTCAGGAATTTTAGTCGTATTGAAACGCGAACGGCAGACTTTCAAACTTTATGATACTTCATGCTAGTTTATCCTTCCTCAAGTCGGGAGGTCTTTTTAAATTGAACTTTAACTGTAAGTTGCGCTTAGTTATATCCTCTGTACGTCCGTCTGGTATCTGCCGAAGTTTACTTTTAAGAGATTTCGTGCATTTAGAAGAACGTTTTACAAGAACGAAGTCCTTATTTGTATGTTCTAGTTTATGTATATAACTAGCTCGTGATAAAGGCCTGCTTTAAAAATATCGGGTACAAAATTGTATGGGAGGCAGTATACCAACTGAGATCGATATCGTGAGTAGTTTGGCTCATTTAGAGTTGGTAGAACAGTTTTGTTTGGCACTTTGGAAGTGTTTCCACATTATACAAAAAAACAGTTTTTGAGGTCGTTTGAGTGAATGCGATATTATGGAATCTGATTGTTTCTGGTTAAGATTAGCTGACATCAATGTTCATCGAGACTTGACATCTTCAGCGTAGCTTGCTTATGCATTGTCGAGATTCACTAAGAAAGGATTTTAGGTACCGGTAGAATATAACGGAATAGAAACGTTTTTTTCCGAGCTCATTTATATGCCATCTGTTAGTAGGTTTCGGTAAAATTTTATACTTTGAAAGGGCAATACTTGTTCTTTGAGGGTAACACTGAACGGAATGCCAAAATGGTTACACATTGGCGCAACCAACTCAGAAGTCAGCAGTGGACGAGCTGCAAAATTTTGTTGTGAAAACTAAATAGTTCTGAGAGGTAGTTGTGTTGGTATAAATAATCTGATAACCCTAGTCATTTTTTTTTACCCCATAGAGATTCTATTGACCCAACAACGGGCTCTATAGAAATATCGTATATTTAATATTTTTTAGCAGAATGTGATGATAATTCTAGCTAAAAGCTGTTTTTTTATTATATTTAGTAGCTAGTTTTTGAGCGCAGTGTTGAATGAACGCGTAGATTAGTTATAGTGTTCACATGTTTAAATCTATACTGTTCTTATTAGTGAAGACCTGTAATTGGCTAGCTATTTCTATTGTTTATTTGAGACATTTTAGGTATATCAACTGTAGGTATTCCCTAGTAGGTAATAAATAAATAAATAAATACTACAGGATCAATTTCACACAGCGCCATCTAACCCCAAACTAAGCTTGTAATATGGGAACTAGATTACGGATAGAATACTTAAATACCTTTTTTTTGCTTGTTAGGTAATTATGTAAAGTGCGAAATTGTTTCTATTCACCCCAATCTACGGTAATTCTCACGAGATGATAGGGAGGAAAACCTGGGCGTTTCACTCACGTCTGTCCATCCAGCCGGAGAGTCCAAGTGCTCAGTAGAAGTACGACACCGATCTATAAACCATTAATACATCATGTACCTCTCCTTGAGCGTCGCGTCGTGGCACAGAAACTTGACGGCCACCAGTCGCTTCTCCGGGGTCACGGCGCCGCTGTACTCCGGCACGCCGTCCGCTTCTGCGATGTACACCTGCAAGTTACACACCACTTATCACCGGAATCCATAATATCACTCAATTCAATTTGATAATTAAACATTTTGAAACATCACATCTACCGCCTGTTCGGAATCGCCACCAGCACACAAGGAGAAACTAAAGCAATTCGCTGTGCTTTGTTTTTTCAAGGTTAGTGGGTAACCATTTATAAACAAACCACGCACTAAACAAACCAAGAGCACAAAGAAAATCTGATCTAATATTTCCCCTTCGGCCACTTTCGAAACTAATGGTTCGAAACCAGTTTATAAAACAGAGTTATTTTTCTTTAATTGAAACCGAGTTTCCTAAAAAGAAATATAATTCTGTTTTCTAAACTGGTTTCGGACATTTGGTTTCGAAAGTGGCCGAAGGGAATATTTATACTCCGTTGTTTAGCCACTGTTTTATGCGTTTACGCGAAAAGCCTTATAGATATACAATTGTTGGTTCAAAATGCGCTTTACAATCGCTGTACAGTGCTTCCGATGCGCTAAAATGCAGCACAGCATAGTATAATTTAAACACGATTCATTGTTGAGAATGATCTTTAAGAGTTCGACATTTGCCTCCTTCAAAACCTGGAATCTTACTAATATTTTCATTTGGCAGGCAATTGAAGAGTAAAGAGAATCTCCTAACGAAACGAAATCCTCCTGCCCATAACCCACGCTAGGTGCTTTCGGCACGACACGTGTTTTTCCTCCAAATCCTGAATCCTGAATCCCATCAGCCGTCTACTCTGAACCCACATCTTCCATGACAGTGCCCATTCAAAAGATCAATTCATCTCTGATTTTTATTATCACATGGCGGGAAGCACCTTCATCTCACCGTTTTTTTTTTATTACGGGGAAGTTCTTGGCCATCATCTCACCTGGTTACAAGTTAAGAAAAGGCCGAAGGTGCAGGCGCACTTCACCTGGAATCCTCAACAAACTGAGGAACTGGCAAACTTACCTCTAAATGCCGAAACACAAAAAAAAATGTTGTTATGGCTACAGAATTAGGTAAGATGGTGGTAGCTTGCCAGGCGGAATGAAAAAAAGTTTTACCAAACCAAGCAGAAATTCATATCTTCATGGGGATCGAACCCGGGACCTCTGGGTCTGATACTGGCGGGTGAACCACTAGATCACAGAGGCGGTTAAAATTAACCTGCAGCTGCCCGTTTGTCCAACCACATTTATATGTATAGAAGGGTTTCTGATTGATATGTAACACTAGCTTCAGCACGCAACTTCCTGGTGTAAGCTCAAACCGTCCAGTAGTTCTGGCATGACAGAGGAACAAATATCATAACATCCAATCAAACATTCGCATTCATAATACTTTCGCTTTTGTAATATTATTTTAATTAGTAAGATAAAAATAAATCGCAACTGCGATAACACCAGGGTTATCAAGTAATAGCGTTTTTTAAATTATCTTCATCGCGTAACTTACATTACCTTACGTAGAGTCTACCCGTGACCACGGACGTTGTAACGGTCGAAACTGTCGGGAATATAAAAAGGTACGCGATGAAGAAACGTTTTTGTTAGTAATGATCAAGTAATGCATAGAAACACTCACAGTGCCAAACGCCCCCTCGGCTAGTTTGGAGATCATGCGCAGGCGATGTCGCGGGAACTCTGGCACGGTGGTAGTCTCCAGACGCCGCTTCAACTCCGAGAGTACCTCATACTGGCTCGGCGACTGAAATCACACATACATATTCGATTCCGGACAGGCGGCAGATTTGACGATTCAAAATAAGCCTACAGACTCTTACTGATCATACAAACCAAGAACACAAAGAAAATCTGATTTATTATTTCTTCTCCCCGTTTATTAAGCCACTGTTTTATGCGTTTACGGAGAAGCCTTATAGATATACAATTGATGGTTCAAAATGCGCTTTACAATCGCTGTATTGTACTTCAATATCTATTTATTCTATATTTGATTTAGAATATCTGTTCTTGCGATACAACACAGAGCCCTTAAGCAGGTCACGTTTCCATACAAACGTAGAAAAGTGAAAAGATTTTTTGCAGGTATAATCGGATAGGGATAATCTGTGTCTACGGTGTTAGTCCGTTAATACGGCGTTATCTTTTCTAAAAACGAATTACAAACAAAGGTTTATGGAAAAGAGTATAGCCATACAAACACTCTTTTCCATATATTTTCATTGTTATTACGTTTTAAGAGAAAGTAGCGCACCACAGACACATACACAATGTCAAAATTACGTGTGAATCGGACTTAGCACTTCAATATGAAAAAGGAACTACGTTTGTACTGGAGGGCGAATATCATCGGTAGTCCAGGGCCCTCTTAAGTAAACAGATAATAATAGTGTAATCGTCCATTAAAGGCTAAATCGCAACTTGCATTGTTAAAAAATGCATAGGATAGTTGAGCTACGAAGTTTTTTAATATACGATAAAAACATGATCAAAAAAGCAGTGTTTGTAATTTGGGAATTACGAATAGGTTTTTTGACAAAACATCGTAATATCTGCCTTTAGGGCAAATACGTCATGCTCCATTCTCCTGTAGCGGAAGTTATTGCATAATTCACTCCTACTCGTATCTTGTCTATATCAATCCCTGGCACAATTTGAACGATTGTATTATTGGAAGAGTGAAAGTGACTAAGACCTATTACAGGTTAGCGTGGTATGGTCATAAGAGGAGGGACGAAAGTCATGAAACCAGAGAAATTACCCTATCTGACAATGAAATTGAATGTATAGATGCTGTACGAGCCTGTTTGATTCGTACAGTAATATGTGTATGTATTTAAGTAAAGTGCTAGATGATGATGATGAGGAGAAACACCGTCGACGATCAGTTATACGTTTTATTATCACGTAATTATGTTAAGTAGGTAAGTTTGACCATTCGCGTCCGTCTCGTAGATTGTTTTGCTGAGCACTGCTCTGCATTTCAATTACGGAGCTGAGGTAAAATGCTGACGGCAAACGTATGTCATGAGTGTGAGAAAAGTGCAGAAAGATGATAATCTTACACCCCTGACAATATCCATCTAATCTTCGGTCTACCTATACCATTATATCCATCCACATTTGTTGGTTATCGAGAAAAAAGACCTACGTGCTTACATTTTCAGTACCGGTAGAATGCGGTGTGTAAAAACATCGTATTTTTATTTTTAGCAAAATGTGATGATAATATCTTTCATATTTTATTATTTTTCTCTTTCTCTCTTTTTCACTTTTTTTTTTAGTAGCATACCAAATTTTGTCTGAAGAAATGAAGATTTTTCTTCGAATCCTTATCTGATGGATTGTTCAGGACTTTATTAGATATTAAATAACATTATGTTTTTAAGTATTTCAGATACAAGTAATAAAACAAAGGGATGCTTATAATCTGAATGAATAAATAAATAATTATATTTATAAACCATCCGATGTTCAAAATATAAGCAGAAACAATGTTAAAATGTTATGTAAGTTCAAAAGTGTTTCTATTTACAAGGTATCTACGGTACCTTTCGCCAGCGTAGTACATAGAACAAAAGTAGCCTATGCCCATGATGACTCTACACTTTTTTTTTTACAACTAGTAGACGGAACAAGCTAGTAGCCCACCTAATGTCAAGTGCATCTCTTGCCTAAAACATTTCCTTATTGCGTAGAGACGGAACAAGAAAGTAGCCCACCTAATGTTGAGTGTTTAGTGCGTGTGGTACTAAATAACAGTTCTAGCTAGCCTTTGTGAGTATAGGTGTGGATATGTTAAAACACTGAATAAAGTCAATACGTATATTTAGCTGAATGACTGAAAGTTACACAAGTAAAGTACTAAATACAATTAGTAGGTGTGGACCGCGGACAAAGACTTTGGGTTTAGACCGGTAGTCACTCTGAAACCTTTGTCCGCGGTCCACACCTACTAATTGTATTTAGTACTTTACTTGTGTAACTTTCAGTCATTCAGCTAAATATACGTATTGACTTTATTCAGTGTTTTAACATATCCACACCTATACTCACAAAGGCTAGCTAGAACTGTTATTTAGTACCACACGCACTAAAAGTGCATCTCATGCATATAACAATGCTTTATTGCGTAGGTCACATCCACAAAGAACATAGCCTACACGGCATTGCATTGCGCCCGTCAGCTTGAGGCATAAAGGTGTCAAACCTCGCGTGCCCGAAATTTCACCTGTAACCATACCTTTCAAACTAGAACAATGCTGCTTGGCGAAAAATAGGTATAATGCTGAAATAGGTATGACATTATGATGATACTTCCCCAGAGCGCTTTCACAAGGGACTCTACTACTCAGTAAGATCACTTTGGTGATTCGAGTCGCCGGTTCAACTCTGTCATCACCTCTTGGCCCGGCGACTGAAATACACTCATTTCCACGATACCTTTTGTACTGTCGCGTTTTATTGTTGCCTACTGTTGATTGACGAATGCGAAACGGGAACTTGGGATTCCAAAGACTGAACTCGGAACGATACAAACAGTAAATATAGGACACGCCGTCAGTAATGTCTCTTTCTATCTCTACAGGTACCTGTAAAACACTTAGCGCACAGTTCATCCCCATCTATGTAATTAATGTTCAACTTATTAGGACTAAGTGCTTTCAGCAATGGTGGAGGTTTTCAATTCAGGTTCGGTTCTTTTTTTATTTGCGTACGTCCACCGATTTTTCCGCGAATTCTTAGCCGATGTACATTAGTAAGATGTGCAAGTAGTTGCATTTTGTACGACGGGGATTCTCACCTGGTAACAAGTTAAGATAAGGCCGAAGGTACACTTCACCCGGAATCCTCAACAAACTGAGGAACTGGCTATCTTACCTCTGAATGCCGGAACACAACAATTTTAGAATTGATGTTATGGCGGCAGAATTAGGTAAGATGGTGGTAGCTAGCCAGGTGGACTAAACAAAGTCCTACCACCAACCAAATCAAGCACAATATATTGTACTTCCCCTGGGGATCGAACCCGGGACCTCTGGATCTGAAATCGGTGGGTTAAACCACTAGACCACAGAGGCGGTTAACATATTGCGATTTAAATAAAATTGGTGGTCTTGGGTTCGATTCCGGCCGGACACTTGTGTTTCGTGGTAAATCGTGACAAGTGTACAAGTGATAAAATCGTGTTTGAATAAAGCCATTTATCACTAACAAGTGTGAAATAAGTTATCAAAGACAAACTGGATCCGACCCGACTAAAACTTGAAAATAATTATATAGATAAGTTCATAAAATGTATTTTGGAAGGCGGTGCTTATCGTTATGTAATGAGATAACCTTACGACAACGATCCTATTGCTCGGGAGGCACAAACTTCATAAATATATATGGACTTACACATCGAACTATTTTCAAGTTATAAGCGAACGCGGTTCCAAATTATTTTATATAACTTATAAGTTCCGAGCTGTTGTAATAGCTAGTAAAGCAGTGTACTTACCAGGGTACTGTCCATGGAGCGCAGCGAGCCAGCCGAGAGGCGAGAGCCGTCTCTGTCCCCTATGATGTCGGCCACGTGGTCGGAGAAACTGTCCAGCCGACGTTTGGTCAACAGCGGTTCCAAGCTCAGTTCCGGAACCGCGTAGTCGTAGTGCGAATTGTCTGATATATTATACATGTTATATTTGGGATAAAAATCCTCTCATCTCAATCGGTAGTAGCTCTGCCTTCTGTGGTTGTGGGTTCAATTCCCACCCAGAACAAAAACTTTTTTTTTGTTTATTATTCTACGACGGGGAAGCACTTGGCCTTCATCTCACCTGGTAACAAGTCGAGATAAGACCGAAAGTGGAGGCGCACTTCACCCGGAATCCTCAATATACTGAGGAGCTGGCTATCTTACCTCTAAATGCCGGAACACAACAATTATATAAGAATTGTTATTATGGCGACATAATTAGGTAACATGGTGGTAGCTAGCCAGGCGGACTTAAACAAAATCCTACCACCAACCAAACCAAGCATAATATTGCTCCCCTGGGGATCGAACCCGGGACCTTTGGATGTGAAATCGGTGGGTTGAACCACTAGACTACAGAGGCGGTTCACAGAAGTACGGAATTTCGTGTTGCGTTTCATGCTATTGGTACTCTTACAGGTTATTATTCTATTAGGGACATCACGTGACTTGACACTTACCAGAGATCGCAGTGTTAGAATCCTTGACGAAGTCCTTCATTTCCAACAGCACCGTGCTATAGCTGAAGTAGGGAGCACACTTCAGCCCCTGGTAGGGCTCCTGGTACTCGTCACACTTAAGATCCTGCGGACAGTCTACCGCCGCCTTGAGGTCTGACACGGTGGCGCCACCGCTGTAGCTCTCGAGCGTTCGCTTCTGAGACACCGTGGACTTGGCTACTGGGGATGCGAAGCATTTCCTATGTCTGGAACAAGATTGTACGTTCGGAATCTAAGCAAGGAATGGAATTGCAGAAAGTAATTTATTTCATATGTCTTCCATACTAAAACGTCCGAATCGCCTCGCCTAGCTCCTATATGCGTGTATAGAGTAGGTACATACCTATGTCGATGCACGATGAGGAATATCGCGACCGCCAGCAATATGACCAGCGCAGTCAGCACACCCACCACGATGGCCACATAGAGCGGGTCCTCCTGCCGCGATGTGGTTATGGGGACCTCCTTGGTGGCTGGCAGCTGGCCCTCTTCCCTGGGGGCCGCCGGCTTCTGGCTCTCAGGCGTGTGGTTGCCTTGGGCCACGTCTGCAGGACAAATGTACATTAAACTACGTTAAATTACATCTCATTTCATCATGTAATCACATAATCCAGTGTCAGTGACAGTTCAGTGATTACATTATGCCTATACCGAGGTCAATCAGCAAAAGGGGAGGCCTATCTGTAGGGCACTTTTGAGGAATCAACCGTTAGCCTGGTGCATCTCACCAGCACCGAGCTGATAGCCCGCCTAAGCAATACGATCGTTTTTGGTTTGAAAGCCGAGGATCACTTCAGTGTCTTCCGTAGATATATTGTGCTATATGGAAGGCCTATGTTTTCTTCATTGCATCCATTTTTTTTCACTTTACCCTACAAACGTAGTTCTATTTTCATTTTGAAATGGCAATTTTGGTTCAAAAGATTTTTGCAGGTATAATCGGATAGAGATAATCTGTGTCTGTATCTGTGTGTGCAGTCTGTGGTGCGTTACTTTTTCTAAAAAACTAATACAAACCACAATATATGGAAAAGAGTTTTTCCACACAAACACTCTTTACCGTATATTTTCATTGTTATTGTTTAAAAAAAAAGTAGCGCACCACAGACACAGATTATCTCTTTCCGATTATACCAGCAAACTTTCATGTGAATCAGACGATGAAAAAGGAACTACGTTTGTACTGAAGAGCAAAAATAAGCGGTACTCCGGGACCCTCTTGATTTTCTTCTTTTATTTTATTTTAGAATTTTACATTTATAGACTTATCCATAATAATATATACATAGTAAATATTATACGAGAAGGCCAATAAGAAGTTTCCACAGATAAAATACTTCTGTATATGGTATTCGATTTTTTTTTTATTTGACAGGCATCATTATTACAAATACTATTACCTATGGTCTACACACTACGCTGAGCCTGTACTGTGTAGGTCATACATTTTGATTAAAAAAAGTTTGTGCCTCGGTCTCTACCTATACAAAACAATTGAAGTATTATGCTTCAGGAATGGCCGAGGTCCTTCACCACTCACCAGAATCGAAGACCACCTCGCTGATAAGTATCCACCGGGCAGAGAACCGTAGCTCGATCCGCACCCAGCGGCCGATCCTGTGATGCAGCTTGATGGACACGTTGCGGGAGTGCTCCAACGTTTTGTCCGCCGAGTACGAGTAGTGGATAGGCTCGTCTTGGAAGTGCCGGCCGCCGATCGAGAACGTTATTATGGCTTCAGAGAACACCTACAAAGCAGGATGTACTATAACTGAGAAAGGCTCAAGACAATCATTTCCCCTTTATCTCAAAACATTTCAAAAAAAGTAGTCAGAAGTACGTGTACTTAATTGATTACCATGACCAGCCCTTGACCTCGTCTTTTCTAAGCTGGGATGATGCTTACGATGGAGCGACCCTACCCAGAAAATGTCACTTAATCTTTTTATAAAGGGTTGAGGTTGTAAGTCTGGATGAATGGACTCCGTCGGTAGCGGCAAATTTTGGCAGTGCGCATTACTATTATTAATGAAGGAAGATATTTCCTTCATTAATCACTCGATACTTGTTTTCACCCAGTCCCAGTTTTTGTAATTATAGTGTGTAAATTAGTTTTAAAGATATGTACCAATTCAGTGTTGTATGACATAAAAATATAATATTATTATTACAAATATTTTTTGGTAACGCTTTGTATATAAATGGAACAGCCAAAAGCGGATGATAATTATCTGTGCGTCTGACATTATGATATACCTCTAGAATGGAGACGCATCCAAAGATTCGAGTAGATAATTAATTTCAATACGTGGTTAGATTACGATTATAAACTCATCGTTACCAGGATACTAGCAAACATATCGTTCGGATGTTTTATCCTGGGAACATACATTATTTACAGTGATTAAAAATCACGTTTGAATACCTAGTTATTTTATCAGAGATTTCATGATACTGAGCTACAGGTACAACCCACATTGTACTTGCGCGGACGTTGTCGGAGTTACGTTATGTGGCGCATTAACTTTGTTTAAGCTCAGGTACCATAAAAACCTCATATCGCAATTGAATCAGACATTTCTTTACTTTACACGTGGAAACATAGTAGTTTCATGGCCACTAACGGATAGCTAGACTGAAACAGTTAGGCTGCGGGTAAGATCGCATCAACCTAGAGCTTTCACTAGGTCATAAAGTGAAGGCGTTACTAGCAACTAATAGCACTAAAGCTTCGAAAACCTTTACTGACGATTACATCATAGTTCTTTGTCCATTTTTAAGCACACAAGTCTTACCTGAACATCTCTCATAAACTTGTTATTGCAGAAGAGATGCACCGCGGTAAACTCTCGCACTCGATCGAACTCGAAGATTAGAACCAGAGGGTCGGGTCGGGAGTCGTTTCTCCAGCCGACCCAGGCGGAGTTCTTCGTCGCCTCCCGAATCTCGTCACCGCCGAAGACGCCGTCCACCAGCTGACCCAGCCCTCCTTTGAGCTCCTCGCCCCATTGTCCGTCGTAGGTCATGTCTATGAGTTCAACATCGTTGCTGCGCTTGTCGCCTTTTGGTATCGTGTACGATACTATGCCCACTGCAAGGCAAATGTCATATGATTTTCAAGCTATAAAAGGCCGAAGGTGGAAGCTCACTTCACCCGAAATCCTGGGGAACAACTATCTTGCCTCTAAATGCCGGAACACTATGGCGACTTAGGTAAGATGGTAGCTAGCCAGGCGGACTTAAGCAATGTCCTACCACCAACCCAACCAAGAACAATATTCTACTCCCCCTGAGGACCTCTGAATCAGACACCGGTAGGCGAACCACTAGACAAAAGAGGCGGTTAATAGTACTAAACTTAAGCTGTTGAATATTCACCAATCGCCACCTTGAAAAACGTCACATTAACTTAGCAGTCGGGTTAGACATTGTAGTGTTAATATAATACAAGTAATTTCCCAAAAAAATCAAAACTTAAGAATGTTACTTGTATAATTACTAACACTTCAATTAAGTAAGTAAGTACTAACACTTCACTACAGCTACATGATCCTGTTCATCCTATGCAGGTCATCAGACCCTGGAGTTGGCGCGTTTGTTTTGCCTATGTTCCGGTTTACGTAGACCTAGACAGCCTGTTTCTAAGTATTTTACGACACCGTAACCTACTTATGATAACACCACAAAAAGATCGGTACTATGGTACTTTATCGGATCCATATGTCCATCATCATCATCATCGCATCACATGTCATCATCGCATGAGATGTAACTAGTTGTGCTGTCAGGCTTGTTACTAATTAGTTATCGCAGTGTTGGTGTTAGGTACTCAGGCGGATGCCGAACACAAGGATAGGAGACTCATCTTTACGGGGCTACCACGAACAGTTAGCTAGTTGAGTGCTGACGCAAAGCCACAAATGTTACAACAGTTACATCTTAGGATAGTCAAAGCTATTCCAGGACGTAAGCCGAAATTATAAGTAGGAACTAGGGTACTAGGTACGTGATAAGTGATTCAGAAGTAGAGTCGCAAACGATGCATAATGTGCGCAGTATACAAATCGACGTCGTGTGGGAATTATTGACACAAGTGGCACGTTTGCCACTTCGTGAGAGCGAGAGTGCTCGACGAATGCATGTGAGAATCTGCGACAGGCAAATAGTAGCTTTGCTGTGTGCTCTGTAGATGGTGGGTTCGATTCTCACCGGGACAAACATTTGAGTGATGAATATAGATGTTTGTGCGTCATAGTATCGTAAGTATTCTATCCGTAATCTAGTTTCCATTTACAAGCTATGCTTAGTTTGGGGCTAAATGGCGCTGTAAAACGAGATCTCCGAATTAAGTTGGGAAATCCGGCACCGTATATGTAAGTATGTATGTGGCAATATCTGTGACAGCATAACTCCCGAACGGGTTATCCGATTCTCACGTAAAAAAAAATAACTGTAAGGGTTTGACGTAAATAGAAATTGATTGTCGCGGGAGATTTTCGATAAGTTTTGAGATATCGGGGTGAAAAGAAATTCAATTTTTAATCCATATATTTTGAATGGCTGATCCGATCAATTCAACATTTTGAATATGCAGAGAATATATAAATACTCATTAATCAGTTTGAGGATTTATTTGACACTAGGGTAGTTTTTAAGAAATAGGTGTTAAGTGAGATGTGAACATTTTTGGCTTATGGGGTGTCATATAAAAGAGTATCGACTGCACATATATATTTTACTTTTTAATAGAGGTGGTTTTCGTAACAAAGGGGCTCGATAAGAGGGTTTAACGTTATGTCTTGTAAGATAGACTGTAAAAGGGAGTTGACTTCACAATTAACTTGTTTTTTCTACGCTAAAACCACCCGTATATTTACATTAAGGGTAGCAAAAGGGCTACATAAGATTTAAAACTTGAAAATTAGTGGAAACGTGAAATATCATGTCAAACGGGGGTTGAGACTGCAGATTTCAAAATTCGTGGTGACAGGGTGGTGATAAAATCTTAGAATTACTATTGGGATGTTATGCAAGGGGTTAGACTGCGCTTATCCCACATCAACAGTACTTTATAGAAAGAAGTTCCTCTAAAACTGTAAGATATGGCCTTGATCACCACGCTTAGCAGACAGATTGGTGCTCACAGTTCAAGTTTTGTTTAAACATAGATAAAGCTGCTGCCTTATTAGGTTAGAAGCCACTTGGTTGACTTTACGACATCCGTGGGTAGATTTTTAACCACGACTACTAAGACAACGGTTATGAGAGCGCTTTTCAAAACTACATCAACCTTTGTTTCATGTTAGTAAGGGGTGACTTATTTACTTATTGTTTTCTACCTACCTACTATGACTTTGCATAGAATTAGATTTACCAACAAAAGAGGCTCGAATACTCAGGTCAATAAAGAAAGATTCAGAAAAATTGTGCATTAGTAATGTAAATAAGGTGTAATGAAAGCACATTTTTATCGTTTGTTAATAACGTTCTATTTGAGAAATTATCTCCGTGGTTAAATATCTAACACAGACAAGACATCGCGAGATCTCAGTTCGGGGCAAACTACGTCTGTACTAAGTCTGGATTATCCCAAAAAGTCAACTGGAGCACAAAAACCTTCCCTAAAGCATCCCCAAAAGTGCAAGGGGATTTTCCATAATCACCATAGGCACTAGGCTGGTGGCGTTCTTTTTGAGGTCCATGACCTGCAGTAGCTTTTTTCGGGCTGTGACGACTTTTGCTTTGCTTTGTGCTTTGTGCCAGCTTAGTCTGGTATGAAGCTCAGTCACCGCATTCGCGAAATGTCCCACGTAATATGTTTAAAACATGAACAATGGTTTAGTGGCAATAGTTATTCAAACAGCTCCGAGTGTGTTCAGTCAGTCGAATGAATCAAAACACGGAGACGGCTCGCAGAATGCCAGCCAGGTGCCGCGAGGAGCGTTGCATAGTAAACAGATCGATCATTTCTACGTTGAATAAATCTTCAACAGTTCGTAACCGTTTGCTATTGGACACAATCTTTTTATTATTTATTTGAAATGAGTATGCGCTTGACCTCGAGGCTTGTCTGATCATTGCCTGGGCGATGATAAGGTCTACGATGGCTACCTTTCCCAGAAGCTGGCTAAGGCACTAGCACTCCTGCGCACCGTCATGCTCCAAGGTTACCAAAGCAGATCGGAAATAATCATAAGCGCATAACCATCCACAGATAAAAATGGGTCATTTAGGCAAGACAGGTTCAGGGAGACGCTAAGTCCGTTCTCTGGTTCGATCTTATTTTTCATGTGATGCCTCAATACTGTACAGCAGGGGAGGGTGTATCTACCTAATCCAAATATTGACATTGACTCGCAAGTTAGTGAAAGAGTTGGAATGTCTGGTGTGCGTTGTCTGTAGACAACACCCAGCCCTAGCCGGTGGGTTTAAAAGAATACAATTTGGTGCTGGATTTATTACGACGCATGTGAGCCAAAGATAATGCACATATATACCCCGTATTGTGCATTGTAAATGGAATTCGGGACTTTCATTCCAAATGGGTGGAAATATTTTATATATGCGTTCCAAGCATCTGAATTCTGAATGTACTGGTTCATCGGAACTGGTTAAGCTAACCCGCGTTTATCACAAATGCGGCGTCCTGCGTGCGGAATATAAATAAATCGCAATGCATTTGACTCACACCTCGCACAAGTGCAGTTTTTGCTGTACACGGTATTTTTGTCGCGGAACGGAACCGCCCGACAACGGCGACGGCCGCTGCATTTACAAGTGTCGCTCGCTTTGCCTTGAGCCAATGCAGGATGGGATTGAGTTTGAGCCGTATTGTCTGTCGGTTACCAATCGTTGGAACATTTTAATTCATATCCATTTTCTGTTTCTAGCCGTTCTTGCGAGCAAAGACTTTAGACATTTTATACCGGTTGGATATTTAAGAGGGGCCACAAGTCTTGCTAACCGCTCTAACTACAAGTAAATGTTCAAAGGTAAATTATCATACAAAAAATAATTAACAACAAAACATATATAGGGTCATATTATATAGTGTCATCAACCTGTGGAGTTTAATGGGGACGTTTTTTTTTTTTTTTTATTATACGGCTGGAAGCCCTTCATCTTACCTGATTACAAGTTAAGATAAGGCCGAAGGTGGAGGCGCAACTCAGCCGGAATCCTCAATATCATTTAATCCAGCTTCTAGTACGGATAAACGTTTTAATGTGACCGTGCTTAAGTAGTACAAATCACTTTTACGATGCCCGTCGATTAAGGCGTGCCAAATGGAAAATCATCGGTAACTAGCTTGAATACGTTTCATGAGAAGGTGCCAGTAGCGTGCGCTTACAGAGTAAACAAGTTCCGTGGAACTGGAAGAACTGCGCGATGCTTTAGGCCAAGAACGCTCGGTGAAGGGACTCGGAGACTTGGAATGCACAAGACGTAGATACTGCCGTGAACTAGCCAATCGCATAGTTGAATACAAATTACTCGGATTTATTTAAGTTGCGATGCTAAATAATTGCATCATCATCATTCACTCTCCAGCCCTTATCCCACGCGTGGGGTCGGCACACGTTATCGTATTCCACTCACAGCTATCAACTATTAGATTAATAATTGCATCGTAAATAAAAATCCTTGTTTAGTAACACGTTTTAGAACCTTATGATGTTTACCTTTTTTTTTTTTACATGATTTGTTGGCATCATTTTAAGCTATGCGCTTTCTATTTGAAAAGTGTCATTTGGTGGCCGCGATAAATACTTTTCACCTATTACTCTTATTCATAAATAAGAGTCATATCCAGAGAATCTTTTTACCCATTTTAAAAATCTGTGATGCCTGGATGCCGCGGGGAAATCAAAGCTGTATTACGAGAATAATTACGGGAAGTTCGCGCAATAAGAAATAAATCCTAGTAATCTAGGAGTTATAGGTGCCGGGGTATTATTAAAGTAAGTCGCTGCTAATGACTAGTTGGCTTTATGGTCCACTTGTGCGTAGAGCCTTACAAATAACCTGAGCCTAGACAAGATGCATTCGAGAACGAAATTCGTCAATAGAATAATTGAAATGAACGAAACTGGCATATAGGTAACATTAATACTGGTAATGAGTGGAACGCACTCGTCTGTTTTTCCGCATGAGTACAAGCTTGGAGTTTTCCAGTCCAGAGTGAATAAAAAAAAAAGGAAATAGAGTCCTTTTAGACAAGCGTGCTCCATCTTTGGCCACATCTTTACTTGTTTTTCAAGTAAGCTGGTGGTCAAACGCTTGGTTATCACCGATAAAAAAGACTAGGTGTGCCCACCAGGTATCGTTATGTTAACTACTGTTGCTTGGAAGAGACGCGATAAGGCCACCCATTGCCATATGCCATAAGTTCGAATTAATGTATTATCTGTTATTGTAAAATATGATGATGTTCAATAAATTTTTACGAACTTTCTTACAACGCGCTTTTTAAGTTTCAGAGTGAAGATTTCGTTTTAAAAATGCCTCTTGACGTTGCACCTCCAGTAAGCTTTTCAGTCAATTATTGTAGTAATATACGAATTTGCTTATAATTTATTACACGACGGGAAAGCAAACACCTGGTTTAAAGTTATTATGTGGCCGAAGGTGGGAGCGCGCTTTACCCGGAACCCTCAACTTTCTGAAGAACTGGCTACCTTACCTCTTAACGCCAGAACACAACATAAGATTCATTGTTATGGCGACACACATAGGTAAGATGGTGGTAGCTAACCAGGCCAACTTAAAACAAGCCCTACCTATCACCAACAAACAAAACCGAGCACACATTTGTTCGCCTGGGGATCGAACCCGCGATCTCTGGGTCTGATGCCGATGGACGAGCCACAGAAGCGGTTTTATCAGGCACGCTGGAACCAGCAGTAACAAAAGGCTTAATCACATCCAAAAGTGGGGCGAATCAAGGCAGGTATGTGTGTCAGTAAATTACTCGTAAATAATAACATAGCAGGTCATCTCACTAGCTCGACATGAATCCACGGAACTGCTTCCAAGGGACGTCGAAACAACTTTTTTATGGAATAAATGATGATGTTGGCGAATAAGAACCGCCGTATTAAGGTCTGGCAAATTTGCTCATGTTTATTTCTAACACGGGAAACGTGATTAAAACGTTTGTTTGGAACATTTTAACCGCCTCTGTGGTCTAGTGGTTCAACCCACCGATTGCAGATCTAGTGGTCCTGGGTTCGATTCCCATGGGGAGTACAATATTGTGCTTGGTTTGGTGGTGGTAGGACTTTTTTAAGTCCGCCTGGCCAGCTATCACCTCTTATTTAATTCTGTCGCCATAACAACTATTCCAAAATTGATGTGTTCTGGCATTTGGTGGTAAGATAGCCAGTTCCTCAGTTTGTTGAGGATTCCGGGTGAAGTGCGCCTCCACCTTCGGCCTTATCTTAATTTGTAACCAAGTGAGATAAAAGCAAAGCGCTTCCTCGTCGTACAATAAAAAAAAATGATTTCTAAGCGTATGAACATATCATTGCGTTACTTTTAATACAATTGCGTAACATGATAATAAAACGAAAGGAGGCGATTAGAATAACCTACTATCTAAAGAACATTCTCAACACTGATCACTAACATCTTCTTACATAAATGTCACTTAGCCTTAACACAGGAGATGAGCAGCAGCATCCACATGACTACATGTCACCAATACTGCGACCACCAACTCGCCCGGTGTTAAAACGAAAGCCTTTATTTCACTCTTCGCCATGCTTCCGAATTCCATTTCGGCTACCTATTTTGTGCGGCGGTCGTGGGGAGTCGGTGATGGAGGCGGCTCAGTTCAATGTTCAACATTGGAAGTATTTGGGCTGAAATTATGATATTCATTGTGAAAGGTATTCCCAGCCATTGTTTTCAGACTTTGTTAGCAAAACTCCGATTTGACGTCGGCTACCAATTAAAAAGTTGTGTCCACGTCTATTCAGCAGAAAACAAGTAGCATTGAAAGGCTTATTCTACTAATCCCCCATAAAATTACGCTTACGGTGGAAAAGTGGAAACTAAATAGAAAAAGGTAAAGAACTCCTCCCAAATGATACCCCATAAGGGGGAAATCTGGAATCTGCCACATCGGCTTATCCCACTCCTCTGAGGTGGGAAAAGTGAAATCTAAAATGGGATCTAAAGAAAAAGTCGCGGGTGAAAATCGCCCAGAAGGTAAAACAAGTCACTCAGCTTTCCATACAAACGTGGGAGGATGACTAGACTGTTCAAATTCAAACATCTAAAACTAAGAATTATATAAGTATCTCGTATTGCATATATTTGTATAAAACACCCAACATAGGGTGTTTTATACATTATTACACAAGTAATATGACCAAGTCAAGACGTCTTTGTAAGGTCCATAAGTATAATTATAAACAGTTTGCAGCTTTACCAATGGTGGATATGAATAACTGTTGACGGGTTGAGGGTTGTGGAACAATCAAACTTTTATGGATGCAACATTAACTTATTTATAATTTTGTAACTTGAACTCATTTTGTGCGGCTTCTGTTCGAAATGAATTGTTGAAGGTACCAAGAAACAAATATTTCTCCATCTACAGATTTTACTTATATAAAAGCTATTGCTGCTTGGTCATACGAAAAATGAAGGCATAATTTTCAGCAGACCACATTAGTATTACATGGAAGTGAAGTTCTTATGATGGAGGTAATTCCAGAAACTACTCGTCCGATTAAAACAAAAACATTCACCCATTTTAAGAATAGACTGGGAATTCAGTTTCAGGGAATACAGCATATGTATTCGCTGAAAGTCTTTGTGACATTTGAAAAAAAATAATGGTAACATACATAAGAGGTATCACTCTTATTAAGTTTATTGATTTTTACTGATTTACATATTTTATAACGCAGACCATATTCGATATCCATGGAATAAGCCCATGTGGTATTTCATATTATCCCCTTAATGGACATCATCAGGGTGGAATTCTACACCATTTTTATATACTTCTTTTCCCGGTAATACACTTATATGATATGTTTAATTTTTGATGAGCTGCTTAATATATGTGTATAAATAATGTGTAAATAAATTATTAATCTTTTTTATTATTTTTAAATAATTATGCTAAGAACTGAAGCGAATCGACCCTTCTACGCACACGGTCTTGTGATTACAAATATGCAAAGTATGGTGTTTGCATAAAAACTGTAAATCAATGCAGGTAGCAGACGTATGATTAGCACCGGTTTGCCGTTTTGTACATAATAGCGAGTGGCATGCCACGATGCCTTTACCTGGAACGGCATCTTTCTAATTTTAATTTGATAAGTATAGAGTATTTAACAATACATCGCGAACGGCCTTTGATCGACTTCATAAAGGCCTAATTAATAATTAAAATAAACAAAAACGGGTCTTCATCGCGTACCTTTTTATATTTTTTAAAAACGCTTTCATAAACGCCATTGGGTAATGGTGTTTAACCATTAATAAGTGGTTATAGTGACATAACTATAAAAGTTAGACACACTATCAATGATTTTTTTGTAGGCATGGATGTTTCTTCTTCTTTTTTCTTCACCTTGGGTTACATTATTAGGGTTTTCGTAAGGATCCCTAATAAAACCCGATAAAAAATATAGCCTGTGTTACTCAGTAGTATAAACTATAGCATTATGTTGGTGAAATAATTGTTTTAAGCGGAGTAGTTTTTGAGCCTATTCAGTACGAAAAAAAATACAAATCTTTTCTCTTTATAATAAGTCTATGTACATTTCTGCTTTTATCTATATGGAATTTCGGACTTACGACATTTCCTTTTTCCTACAAGGTATCACTTATTACATGAATCGTTTGAGATTCACCTACTAGGAGGGAGTCAGACCTAAACTTTCGTTCGGAACATGTGGCTTGCAAGTAGCTAGCATTAAATAATGCTTAACATGACAGGTGAGGGCGTACAGGCAAGCCCATTGCCCATCGAATATTAGTCAGTGACACATTATGCCATTACATGAAACAATGAAACAGAGTTAGCTAATAGACCAGCGGGTGCATTCCATTTATTTACACACATGTTTATTATTTTGGAAATGCTTTGTAATATGTGCTGAAATTATGTTATGAATGAGTGCGAGTATGAATGATGAACTTTGAACCTTGGCGCAAGTGTAACTGGTCAGCCAGTAATTTATTTATTCATAGTTTACTTATGTTACATAATATATCTAACCTTATAATTCCAAAATACTTTCGATGTGATGCAACTACATTTAGATCCAAAAATCAATCGAAGTCAATTTGTATTCATTCCGCTGCAGAAAACGACATTCATAAATTGGTCAACTACATATTAAAAACAACGCGACATGACCAATTCGAAACTAATATAATGTAGCGAAATCTAAGAACCACCTAAAAACCTGAGCACTACTGCCGACGCCACGGATAAGTCAAATGGCTAGGTAATACTAATTTTATTCAAAGGTGAAGTGCATTGTTGCACGCTTTGGTAGTACCGTTGAAAGCTAATGGATGTCTGGTGACGAGTTGGCCAAAGTAGTGCTTTTGCACGACACTTTTTATACAGTCATTATCTTCATAATTTCATTCATCATTTTACACCAAAAAAAAAACAATAACTTAGTTTTGTATTCGGACAATCCCCACAGATTATTGTCAGTGTTCTGGGATTTAAACGATGTCCTCACCATCGCTGCAGAACACATTCGCCTGAATGGTGTCTCCATAAGGAAATAATCAATATAATAAGTATCGAGCTGTGAGGTGAATTAAATCAACCTTTGTTGATTTAATAACCTATACGACCTGCTTACTCAATGAACGAAAGGGCATTTACTTGTTTTTAATTCGAGCATGACTTTAGGCATAAAATTGTACAATCTCATATGGATAACTAATAGATTTAGTTTGTGGTGAGCTCTCAATACGATCAAAAAGAAATCAATGTTAGTAGTTTTATTTTGTTATGCGACGGGGAATACAATTTTGTGCTTAGGTTGGTTGGTGGGAGGACTTCGCTTAAGTTAGCCTTGTAGTCCGCCGCAAAGGGATCGAACCCGAGACCTCTGGATATTTTTATGTTTTTTTATGCTTCTGTGTGCAATAAGGTATAAAATAAAAAAAAATCGTTCACAAACGGGAGGAATTTGAACGGCAGTACAAAAATGTAGTCAACTTCTAAACTCGTTTGCCCGATACGCGGGGAGGGTATGCTAATACCAAAACGTACCTTTTCACAGTAGCCAGGGTTCCGTACTGTATCACACAGGTGTTTGCACAACTTGACAACACAAAGCGGCATATTTGGGTACCGACAGTTCACATAGATGAATTATTTTGTAGTACAATGTATTTCCTGTCCGTGTGACAAAGACCTTTGCCCGACAAAGAATATTGGGCTCTTCTGTATTCACCCATAGATGTCGAATTGACTTTAGGTCAACCCCTTTTACTAGGGGTTAGGCAACATCATTAATATGGGTACTTGAAAGAAATGTTGATAATGCAAGAACAAACTTGAGAGCCCCTTTTTTTAAACAAATTGCGCGAAAAAATAAGTGTAAGATTTGGGATATTTTATACAGAGGAAGACTGCACAAGTCAGCTACAACCTTTAGATTAGATTTAAAATTCTCGGGCTATGTTACAGGTGTCAATTTTTAAGCCATGACAGCCACGGCTATTTCATATCCATATTGACCACATGAAAAAAGTACAGTGTAAAACATCATCTATTTCTTACCGATGCGGAACCCTCTAACGCGACCCCGGCCATCGACTGACCAATTTGTTACCTTTAATGCATCCCCTGGGAGCGCGATGCTTCGGTTCCAGTTAGGGGAATCCCCGCCGAGCCAACGGTTGTTTTTTTTTTCGTTTCGCAAGCTTTACCTGTGTATTTTCTATTTCAAGCTAAGTTCGTGTCAGAACAACGCGCGTTCTTAATACTAGGGTAACGTTCGCAGTCCACTATCATTAATCGGCGATTACGTGGAATAAGCTTGCTGCGACAGTACATTATTCGGTTTTTCGGATACAAT
Source organism: Venusia cambrica (assembly GCA_951394065.1). NCBI lineage: Eukaryota > Metazoa > Arthropoda > Insecta > Lepidoptera > Geometridae > Venusia > Venusia cambrica. The sequence continues at coordinate 16,822,986 of OX596034.1, forward strand.
AATGTTTAGTTGAGTATTTCCATTCGTTGGTTGTTCCAAGATATGTTACTTTTTTGAAAAAAATAAATTGAAATATTTGAGGACATTAATTTCTCACAGCACCATCTAGTCCCAAACTAAACAAATCTTGTAATATGTATGAACTAAATTATAGAAACAATACCTACTTAAAAAAAAATACTTATCATACAATATACACACGAACACAGAACAATCAATATTCATCACACAAATGTTAATCCCGGGTGGGAATAGATCCCACAACCTACAGAGCAACAGGCAGAGCTACCTTAGCCGTGTAGCTGGTTACGGTATTATAATAATTCATTATTTTTCATATTCAACAAAAACTGAAGACAATTGTGTTTACTGACTGACTGAAAGATGCAGCAAAAGGAAAGCCAATAGAAAATAAACGTATATTGGCCGGTAAAATAATTCAAATAAGCAACGATCTTACGTGTTCAGTGATCAACTTTAGCCATTAAAACTGATTCCCGTGGATCTTTGGCCAAGTGTTAGTTTAATTCAGTTTCGTGTTTGTATTAAAGTTGGTGAGCATGGTAATTGTTGACGACTAGCTTCGTAGAACTAGTTTAAGTATAGTTTATAGTTTTTTGACATGTAATTTTTATTATGGCGTGGCTAAAAAGCAGTAATATCGTCTGCGCGAGTTATAGGCGAATAAGGTTCGATATGGTATAACGGAACTGGAACATCTACAAGGTATACAAGAAGTCCACCTGGTGTTAAGCGCTTCGCTTGCCTATAACAATGCCTTACTGCACAGGACAAAGAACATAGCCTACACGGCTCTGCATTGCGCCCGTCAACTTGAGGCATATGGGCGTTAAGCCTCGCGTGCCCGTAATTTCACCGGCAACCATACCCTTCAAACCGGAACAAAGCAATGCTGCTTGGCGGCCGAAAGGTGTGGTGGTAGTAATTCTCCGAACGAGCCCTTTCACAAGGGGCTTCTACTAATCTTGTAGTAGAAGTAGTCTTGAAGTCTTGAAGGTTTAAGTCAGTGGAAAAATGGACGCTGGCAGTGTGTGTTACTAGCTTCTGCTCGCGGCTTCGCCCACCCTGTACCCGAATCAATAAGTAGCCTCATGTTGTTCCTGGATCTAGAACAAATAGAACCCCAACAAGCATGCAACCTAAGAACACAGAATACTCACCATTCCAGTAACAGCCATAGACCTCGACCCTCATGCAAACGGTCCTGCGATGAGAACTGTACGGGATGTATCGGATCCGAGACGCCCAGATCGGTGGATCTAGGATGTTCTTCTTCGCCAAATACGTGTTTGTGTTGCCGGTCAGGATCTGTGGAGCGGTCGTGAGGTTACCACAGGAACATAAGTTTAAATGAAACGTTTTATTACTATTTTGTAAATGTCTATTGATATGCATCATTCATCTGTAATCGAGTCCTTTTGTATTTCATGATATAGGATTCGTCCGATCGTCGATACGAAATACCTACTTCTCTATAGGACTGACGATTTATAGCATGTGGATGACGACGCGACGTGCACACATGCATATAAACTTACATGTATGCAAGATATGTTTCGACAATGTAGCTCTTTCTACTTTTTCTTGCTGACTGTAACAGCCCCAACTATGCGAGCCGCCGCTTGAAGTCTGATTTGTTATTTTTAATGACTATTTTGATAACTACCAGTTTTTTTTTATTGCACGACGGGTAAGCACTTGGGTTTCATCTCATCTGGTTACAAGTTGAGATAAGGCCAAAGGTGGAGGCGCACTTCAACCGGAAGCCTCAACAAACTGAGGAACTGGCTATCTTACCTCTGTATGCCGGAACACAACAATTTTTAGAATTGTTATTATGGCGACAGAATTAGGTAAGATGATAGAAGCTAGTCAGGCGGACTTAAATAAAGTCCTGCCACCAACTAAACCAAGCACAGTATATTGTCAAAGTCAAAGTCAAAGTCATTTATTCATCTATAGACATAATACATGCACTTAGATATGTCAATTTAACAATTGTACTCCCCATGGGAATCGAACCCGGGACCTCTGGATCTGAAATCGTTCCGGCACGACCAACACTTCAAAGCTTTTCAAGTCTTGCGTCGTTGAAAAAAAGTCACTGCATTTCAACTTTAAACAACTGTTACAAATGTCATTATGACACAAAAATTCACAACCCACGACAGCACTTGTACCCGCGTATTTTCCTAAAGCCGGAAACGCTCTAACCAACTGAACTACGGGAGTACCGACGCAGATTCCGAATTTTTGTGTCACGCTCTAACCAACTGAACTACGGGAGTACCGACGCAGATTCCGAATTTTTGTGTCTCTCAGCTAAAGCGCTGATAACGTCATCTAGAAATTCACTGAACTGTGATCAGCCCTAGTGTTTGAAATTACACTCAAAATCACTAGCGAGAAATGGCGTTGTTGTTGTTTTTTTTTAAACAACTTATCGCACTGCAAATGAAGAGTAATCAAGAGGCGCATGTTTTTGCGAGTCTTGAAAAACTATCGATACTTGTATCTTACAAGGCTCCGCTAGGCGCGCGTAATTGAAATGCAACAGGACTAGGAAGGCAGGATGCGCATCTCAATACGGCGGCGTTGTCGGCTTGTCACGACGCGACGCCGGGCATTGTAGTCACATCCTATCCTATGAGGTAATTACTAGAAATCCCAACGCAAAATACCTTTTTTTGCTAGGTGCAGTAAGTTCCAAAAAACACGTTTAAGTTCGGAAAAAAAAACATTCGACATTCGAATTATAAAGATTTTTTGGGTGACAATCATTAAGGATTTAGGATTCTAGTTGGTAAGTTATGGGAGTCGAAATTAAATGGACTAAACTAGACTGGATATCGATACGAAAAAATAAAAAAAATCTTCTAAATCTTAATTTTTATAGAGATCGAAATTTTATATTATTTTACGGAAAAAGCAAATTAATTTGCTAATTTTTATTTCATTTCGTCCACGTGTTTCATAAAAAATTCATAAAGAACTTTAGACGAATACGGTTTTATTTTATTGCGAATGAGATTTAATGTATAGCAAAAATACACATTAATAAATAAACTCCGGTGAAATTGCGCGTGGGCCGGCCATTACGCCGCTCCTTTCATCACCTACGCAACCACAATCCCATCTTCGCCTTAAAGCTTAGTTATATAAATGATGGTAAGCTCTTGACTTCAAGGTTTCAATCCCAAAGGGGATTTTTTTTTATAATTTCACACAGCGCCATCAAGCCCCAAACGAAGCCTAGCTTGTAATATGGAACTAGATTCCGGATAGAATACTTACATACTTTTTTTTTTGTAAATACATAGGTACTTATCATACAATACAACAACCCAAACACAGAAAAAACATCTAAATTAATCACACAAATGTTTGTCCTGGGTGGGAATCAGCGCAGAAGGCAGAGTTACTACCAACTGAGCTATGCGGCTTGTTTACAAATTTGTGCTTGGTTTGGTTATTGGTAGGCACCAGGCGGACTTAAACAAAGTACCACCATCTTACCTAATTCTGTCGCCATAACAACAATTTAAGAATTCTTGTGTTCCGACAGAAACAAGATTAAGGATAAAATAACTTTTTTTTGTAAATGATACATTTCTTCTAAACACACACAAACATGTTTGTCTCGGTGGGAATCGACCGAAGGAAGACCTAAGCTGAGAGGTCAATCATTCAGTTAGTAGCATGTTTTCAAAACGACTTCGTAACTAATGTATGTGTTTACATTAAGAGAACTGATACGGAGAATTGATATCCTGATTGGTATAGTTTGTCTGTACGCCCACTTCATTTGCTCAAAGTCGATCAGACCGAGTTCAAATCAAACCAATTCACCAAAGTCCAAAGAGACCACACACAAACTAGTCACATTACTGAAATGGTCAAGTTTAAATTCACCAACTCAAATATTAGCACCAAGCACAGCATAAACCAATCGAATGCGGTTCACTCCTATTACTAGTTTCAATAATAAATTAGTTAAAGGGTTTGGACGTCAGCAAGTTGGTCCTTTGATAGTGAGCTCTTGCAGGAACCTTGTCATGACCAGTTCGAAAATGTTCGTTAAGAGCTGGTGCTTTTTTCGATCTATATAATTTATGACTGTCTAGGCTTTTTATCGGACTGCTTCCGAAGGAGGGTTATGTTTTTCGAGAGTATGTATGCATGTTATGAATAGGATTTTTAACTTCCACTCTCCAGCCTTTACGGCTTGATTAAATTTGGCTTATGATATGTCATTTGAATTGTCTGAATTGTGGGAGTGACATAGGCTATATTGTTTTTTATATGGGGCGTGTTAATCAAATGTTGCACAAAAAAATATTATATTCCATCAATATGGATATCGAGTGAAAACTGGCAATATGCCAATTCTAAATGAATATATATACATATTAAACCACTTTTATGCTACCACGTAGTCACAAATTAAGTTATAAGTACGTCAGTCGTACCTTGAATCTATTGTTAAAAATTATCGTCTGTGTCGAAAACCTGTTTTCATAGAAATGTAAGCTCATGCTTATCTACTGAAAACTTTATTAAACACAGTATTTTATAGCATACAATCACAATTAGAATTATACTTTATTTCAATTTAAAACTAGATATCGCCACAGTAAAAACTAGAATGCGTTGTCAAAGCATTTCGGCTAATTGATTAATTTATAACTAAGTAGATGTCAACACTGAAAAAATTGCACGCGCTTTATCTGAATATAATATTTTGCAGTCGGGTTTTAGTTTTTTTTTAACTTTCAACTTGTTTTTTTTTGTGTGACGGGGACGCACTTGGCTTTCATCTCAACTGGTTACAAGCTAATTGATGTTATGGCGACAGAATTAGGTAAGTAGTAAGACTTGTTCAGTATTATGTACGCACCGAGCGTAATTTTGCAGCGCCATTGATATGCCATAGCAAGGCATCAGAACTCGTGTAGTAGGAGTCGCAATCAACATAGTCCAGGGGATCCGGTCGCCGTACAAAGGACGCAATTTCATCAGGAGACGCGCCACTACTCAAATTGTATCTTGGCTTCATAGAACACTTAGCGAGTCTATACGTTGTCTGGACGCATGAGTGAACCTAGCTCACAAGCTATCTGGTACGTTATCATTATTACAGACTACTGTTAAACACAAATGAATTTCAGTTTCAATTAAATTCAGTAGTGACATTTATCGATAACCGTTACAATTGAGGCATAAAGGTTCCCGGATACGGTATCCCGCAGTCTGTAGCGGATACCTGTCGGAATTGTTCATGCAAACATTTTAACATGTCAAAGTCAAAGTCTTTAAAGATATTTGATAATTATTTGCAGCTCAGGTATCGTCTGCAAGTCAGGGTAATACTCTAAATCCAGAGATTGGTCACGTAGCAGAACCGGCGGCGGCGGTAGATTACGCCGACAATTAGAACAATCAGTTTAGACCGAAGTATACACTATTACACAGTTTATTTCCACTTATACTAAGCAGTAGTTATAGTTTTAGTGTTTTATTAAGTTGTATATACGTTTAAATTGAGAATATATGTAATTAATTACGTTTCGGTCAGATCTTCCAAAACAATGTACACTTTTAAAAATAATTTACGCTGTCATTACTTTTCCTCGACCAACTTATAATTATCTCGTTCGCTACTGCTGTTTAGTTTCTATATATATATATATATATATATATATATATATATATATATATATATATAGAACACCGCTTTGTCTGCTCTTTGCTATCCTTTCCATCCAAAGGTTGCCTGGCCGCCCATTGTACCTAGTTTAAGTGTTTTTCTCGCTTGTCTGTTTATTTTTGTTTTTTGGTGTACAATAAAGAGTTTATCTATCTAATTAAAATCAGCTGATAATTTTCCGTACTAACGTTAGGGTTGCCACGCGGCAAAACAAAATGTATACATACCTAGACATTTTTACATAACGCCCGTTACCTCCGAACGACGCATAACTAGTATTATTGTAACTACATTGCGGAGTACATTCGTATTACAGCCGCCTCTGTGTTCTAGTGGTTTGCCCACCGGTGTCAAATCCAGAGGTTCCGAGCACGAACCCCAGGGGAATACAATGTTGTGCTTGGTTTGTTGTAGGACTTTGTTCGAGTCCGCCTGGCTAGCAAACACCATTTTACCTACGTCTGTCGGCGTAACAACAATCTAAACTTTTCCGGTATTTAGGTTAAGAAGCCAGTTCCTCAGTACGTTGAGAATACCGGATAAACTGCGTTTCTATCTTTGGCCTTATCATAACTTGACGTTAGGTAAGATGAAGGCCAAGCGCTTCCCCGCCGTGCGATATAAAAAAAAATAATGATTCTATATTGATGGCGGAATATGTAAGAGCTGTACAAGTTTAGGAAAGTGCTCCTTAAATTTGATGTGTGCCACATACAACTACGAAATCAAGAAAATTTTGTTGCGTTGCGAGTCGAGCACGCACACCCAGGGTTCTGACCTTTTTCATTAAAAAAAAATATTTTTTGCATTTCCACCTGGAGCATTCGTGTAAGTCCAACTCACGCTTGGCTGGTTTATAGTACTATAAACCAAACAAAGTAACAAATACTAAACCAGCCAAGCTCACTTGAGAACTATGATTTTTAGTTCGTTTTTCTTTAAGACTTGTAACGAGACATTTTTTTTTTGACTAACTTGTGCCCGCGGCTTCACCCACGTGGTACCTATCCCGGGATCTAAATAGCTTATGATGTGTCCATGCCAAATTTCTTTACGATTCGGTCACTCGTTTAATCGTGTCAAAGTTATTTTAGTTATTTTAGTAAGCTAGTTTGGGGCTAGATGGTGCTGTGTGAAATGATTGTCCTGTAATATACAAGATGGCGCTGTGTGAAATGATTGTCCTGTAATATACAAGATGGCGCTGTGTGAAATGATTGTCCTGTAATATACAAGATGGCGCTGTGTGAAATGATTGTCCGGTAATATACAAACAAAATGGTATGCTCACCTCCTGGTCAGTCGTGCTCCGGTACCGCACCCATTTAGCCAGCCTCGGCCTCCAGTACTCTACGACATAGTACTCCGCGAACTCCTGGCCCAGGCCGTTGCCGAACCTGCCCTGGGTGGCTACGGCTGTGATCACGTGGATGGAGTGCAGGTCGATTTCTAGCCATTCCGTTGATTCCGTGGTGATCTGGTTGCGAGGGCACCAAGCTCCACCCTTTATGTCCTGGTTCAATCTGAGTGACAAGGATACAAAATGACTATTAATTATCTTAATTCGCGCATCCACCCACCGCCTCCGTCCAAATGATCAAACCTCTTAAACTGCACACACCTACAGAGCGACTTTTCGAACCTTCGACCCTAACACGCCCTCTTAACACTTAGCAAGCCTTGCATTTTGTTACGCGCTTGCACCGGTTCGCCAGCCATTTACTGCGTTTTTGTAAATACTACTTAAAAACAAGAATATTTATCCAATTAGTTGTTTTAATGTGAATTAGTTTAACAAATAAAACGTAATAAAATTGTGGGTATATATAAAAAAAAATCTCCGGCCTTTTGCCGACAAAAAAAAACTATTTACTAAGGTCCAAAGTTAGCTTTAATTATGTTCTACTGTAGTTAGCACAGCATTGTAGGGACCTTTTAACCGCCTCTGTGGTCTAGTGGTTCAACCCACCGATTTCAGATGCAGAGGTCTCGCGTTCGATCCCCAGGGGGAGTACATTAATGTGCTTGGTTTGGTTGGTGATAGGACTTTGTTTAAGTCCGCCTGGCTACCACTATCTTACCTTATTCTGTCACCATAACAACAATTATTAAATTGTTGTGTTCCGGCATTTGAAGGTAAGAAAGCCAGTTCCTCAGTTTATCGAGGATTCCGGGTGAAGTGCGCTTCCACCTTCGGCCTTATCATAACTTGAATAATAATGTGATGAGAAGGCCAAGTACATCCTCGCCGCACAACATAAAAACAAAGTTGAGTTTTAATTTTTCTATGAATACTTTATTTTATTTTGCGACGGGGAAACGCTTGTACTTTATCTCACCTATAGAGTCAAGTTATGATAAGGCCGAAGGTGAAACTACCACTTCACCCGGACTCCTCGACACACCGAGGAGCTGGATATCTTACGTCTAAATATTCTAATAATCTAATATCTTATCTATTTACAAAAAAAAAGCATTTATACATTTTATGCATTTATACAAAAAAAAAGTATTCTATCCATCAACTTTAAAAAACTTATGCAACACTACAATAATTATTGCTGTGATATCGTCAGGTCTAGGTAAATTGGTGATAGGAAGGGGCTTAAAAGAAGCCCTACCACTATCTCATTATAGCTAGACTAGCTTTTGTCCGCGGCTTCGCTCGCGTTAAGAAGTATTATTATTAATTAGGTATAGTTTTTGCGGCTTTACTTTTGTTTAGCGTGTGTAAAAAATTAGGGCCTATTAAACTTAAAAACGACAGTAAATTCTTCAACTTCTCCATTAACGTTCAGATTTTCTTTAGCCATTTTAAAAAAGTCTAACCGACAAAACCTATACTTAAACCAAACGAAAACAAACGCCAAATACAAAACAGAATCTATAACCAAAACTACTAAACGGATACAAAACAAATGCAAAATCTCAAAATCCTTTCTTAGGGGATGTCTACGTCATAGTAATGCATGCAAAGTCTCAGCCTGATCGGGTTAAAATTGACAAAGTTTCATACAAACTTTCATCCCCTATTTTATCCCCTTGGGGGTAAAATTAATCAAAATCCTTTCTTAGCGGATGCCTACGTCATAACATCTACCTACATGCCAAATTTCAGCCCAATCCGTCCAGTGGTTTGGGCTGTGCATTGATAGATCACTATGTCAGTCAGTCAGTCACCTTTGAGTTTAGATAATGTTATATGTTATATTTGGTTTACCATATATTAGATATGTTATATTTAGTAGTTTTACATGTACTTTTCTTCAATAAAAGATAACGATTTATTGTTTAACATTTTTATAAAAATGACACTATAAGCTTTCCCGACTTCTGTTCTGCCAACCTTTCTCCTAAACATATTTCACAATATCAATAGATGGTTTTTGGTTAGGAGAATATAAATTGATAAAATTGTCAAAAATAAAACATTTAAAGATGATTGTTGATGATGATGATGTTGATTTCATTTATATGCAAGTACTGACTTGCTTTTTGCCTTTACTCCCTATCCATATTATATATCCTATGTATATAACAGACACGCACTCATAGACATACTTAAAGGGACGCAACGAAAACTGACCCTGCACCATAATGGCTATCTTCCGTCAACTTATATGAAAGTACTTCTTAAGTAATCAATATGTGTGCAATTATTTCGTAGAATATCCTAACGAAGGCATAACCAAGTCTCTAATGCAGATTCGAGATCGATATTTTTCTTTCTTCACGACAAATTTCTCTAGTCAGTAAAAATACCAAGTCAATTTGCGGCGATGTGTCTAATCTGGTTTATCCGGGATCTGTGTAACAAAACACACACACACACAGGCGAACAAAATAAGAAGAATCACGGCGTAAACCTCAGAGGTGATTTATTTGGCTACCTTACACAATCAATGTCAACGGTAAGGCTTGCGGTCCGGGTTGTGTATCGTACAAGTACAACGTTACGTAATAAAAAAACGTGTGTGTGTACTCATATGTATAAGTAAACACACATATATATATACATATATAAATAAATAACTAAGTGTTAACATAATTTAAATTATAATGTTAATTATAATGCAATAATAATATGATAATAATCTTCGAGTTAAATTGGGAAATCCGGCACTGTATGTATGTATGTGGCATTGTTTGCGACGGCATAACTCTCGATCGCGATATCTGATTTTCATAAAATTTAAACGGTAAAGGGATAACGTAAATGTAAATTGATTGTCGCGAGGGATTTTTGATAAGTGAGGTAGTTTGAGATTTTGGGGTGACGAAAAATACTAATTTTCACCCATATCGTTTGAATAGCTGATACGATCAATAAAACATTTTCAATATGCAGATATCATATTAATGCTCATTATAATCGGTACGAGGATTTTCTTTACACTAGGGTAGTTTTTGAGAAATAGGTTTGTTAAGGTGAGACAATATTTTTGTCCTTATTATGTAGTTTTTGAGATGAAGGGACAAAATGATCATCAGGTCTTGAAAGATAAGAGAAGGTACTCGAAATCTCTTTTTGTTATTCACTCAATAACCAAACTAACGAGTATCGATAAAATCCAATAATTACTTTTGGGATGTCATGCAAGGGGATTGACTGTGCATATCTTAACTTCCTCTAAAACTGTAAGGATTGGCCATAATCACCACGCTTGGCAGACAGATTGGTGCTCACAAGTTTTGTTTACACGTCGAAAAAAGCGGCTACCGCTGTGGTGAAAACTATTGTTTAACTTCACGACATCCGTGGGCTGCCGGAGGGGTAGATTTTTAAACCACGACTAATGATATATTAATGCCAAGGCAACGGCTTTGAGACCGATTTTTAATTCGACATTAACCTATGTTTCATGTTTATTAAGGGGCGACTAATTAACTTATTGTTTTCTACCCACCTACTATGACGTACAGTCGGTGGTTTAGTGCTTTGCTTTCATTCTGGCTTTACAAAGAATGAGAGTTAGCCACGAGAGAGAACTCAGGTGAATAAAGAGATATTGAGAAAAAGAGTGCTCAAGTAAGGAGTAATGAAAGCATACTTTTATTGTTTGTCTATAACGTTCTACTTGAGAAATAATATCGTGGTTAATTACCTGGCACAAACCAGACATCACGAGATCTCAGTTCGGGGTGAACTACTAGCTTATAAATGTTTACAAAGAAAAATAAACCCACTTAATTATTTTTTTTATTAAAACCACTTTAATTACGAATACTCACAATAAATTATCATTCACCACCACACATTTATATGTTTGCATATATTTTTTATTTCAACTGATATAAAACATGTAAGTTTAGTTTAGGGGACCTATAAATGGTTCTTTGTTTCCAATATTAAGTGCCAGCAATGTTTTTATTTGCCGATGGTCTTCCTAAAATAAATAAATATTATAAATAAAACACGTATGTTAGATTAATAATTATTTTCATAACTCATTACTTTTATACCTACTCTTTAATATAGTTGAATATAGTTATCAGTTTTCACGAAAACTTGAGAGAAGTACCAACCAACATGCTAAAAATTAATAAGATAATAATAAAAAATAACGCTCTCATAACTTTTCAAACGCACCAAAAGAAGTATAACTTTACAAACGTAAACTATTAAAAACGACCGAAACGAGCTACATAGAGCCATAAACACGCATGTTTTTTTAATCATATCTACATTTTTTTATTTTAAATGGATAAGCTTTTAAATGGATGACCTCGAGCCGCGTCTCGGGGCATAACCTGGGCGAAGAAGGGATCGCCGGACTTCGGCACGAGGGTGAAGGTTTTTTTTTAGATGATAACCAACCGTTTGACCACCAACTCACTTGAAAAACAAATAAAGATGTGGCCTAAGATGGAGCACGCTCGTCTAAAATAAACCTATTCACTCTCTGGACTTGAAAACTCCAAGATTGTTTGTATTGGTGCGGAAAAACAGACGAGGACAAGGAGTTCCATTTCTTACCAGTTTGAATAATAAAGATAAGTCAACCGATAGATCATTCAACAGTAGCTGTTGACTAAAGGTCAACGATTCATAAATATCGCTATCTCACACAAACGAAGTTTATCGTTCATTTTAAAATGGCACGTCAGAAACAAATGAAATTTTGCAGATATAATCGGATAATCTACAATAAATGGAGCGTTACATTTTCCAAAAAATATATATGTGCTTTTAGATTAATTATAAACTTTGGTATTTTTAATGTAATAGTTTTAATATAATTTAATATATTTTTAATAAGTTTGTTAAAGGTCTACAAATTGTAAAACTTTTGATAGGTACCACCACTCAGGCATTACTTTGCCCCTCATCCACTCAGGGCCCGCCACTCGACGGAGGTCGGCGCTCCAACTATCCTCTAGGCGGCAGACACTATGATTCCCCTAGATGTGGTCTCCACTGAAAGATACGTTTTGAATTTAACATTCAAAAGACCTTTGTACTACATAAAAGGAGTTTTCAAACAATATCTTTCAAAGATATTTTTTAGAAATTAGGTATATTAACAGTTCCAAGCCTTTTCTAGTACTCAAGAATTACCTGCTAAAGTCGAAACGCCATATTACAAGCTATGCTTAGTTTGGGGCTAGATAGCGCTGTATAAAATTAAATGTCCCTGATGATGTGATTCGATTTTTTTTCAAACTAATTTACCGAATTTGTTTCTATATTTCTGTATTCAGGTTATTCATATTAAATGGCTCTTGAAAAAACCCTGAAAATAACAACAGACATAATTCTATCTTTCCACCACAAAGTATGATATGATCGCCAGAGTCCTACTATTAAAATCACCTGTTTACATTCCCCATCGATCGTAAAAAGTAGCGGACAATAAAAATGGGCGCATCAAACGCTCAAACTTCGATCCAAGCGCCTAGAGTAATATTACACTGTCGAGAAAACGGGAACGCGGCGGTATATGCTTTATTTTTAAGAAGTCACACAGAAAGGAGGTACTCGGAACTGCCTTTTACCCAAAGAATGCCTTTATTGCTCGTGGTACTACCAATCTTATAATCAATAGTAACTCGGGTAAATTATTCCCCCCTCTTAATACCGACCGCATCGTTTGTCAAGCTTTACCTTCGGTACCCGATGAAATAAAATATAAAATTAAAGTTGGCCACCAATCAGTAATTCAATGTAATTGTTTTTTAACCTAATAATAAAAAACCTTTGAAAAACAAATACATTGAAATTTGGGTTTCCCGCGTTGTGCGTGTCCCGCACTTAGTCGGTTTATTAGTTGTTTGATTTACTGGGGCGTATTAGTTTGATGATGAATTTAACTTTCCCGTAAGATGCATTTAAACTTATTCATTGAGCGTTGTAATATGGGCTTGGATAGAATACTTCAAAACTTTTTTGTAAATTTTTACGTACTATATGATAGAACACCAACACACAGAACAAACATCTATATTCATCACACAAATGTTTGTACCGGGTGGAAAACGAACCCACAGCCTACAGCGCGGAAGGCAGATTTACTCCCAAGTGAGCTATGACACTTTTTCTTATTAATTTCGAGAAAATATTTTGCACAAGCAAATTTTAATCATTTCGAAGTTCGCCTTATTTACACTCTTCATGATTTCAGTCAGCATATTGGTTGTGATTTCGAACCTAACTTACTTAGTACCTAGGGTACGTTGTGAATCGAGGTGTCTCTAGCCTATCTGTACGGCGATTGTGGAAGCAACGGTAATGCCAGCCGGTTTTCCGTGTTAACCTACAGGTCTGCGGATTAATAACTTCTTCCTGTACTCTCCATAAACCTGGAAATGATCTAAGTTATAAGCCCGTGAGGGGACAGCCAGATGGTCACCGCCACTTCGTCTGCGCCTCGTGAAAGAATCCTGTCCTATCTAGTTTAGTTTGAAATAGTCTACCTAGCACGACTTGACGTTTCTGAGGACGTCGAGACGGCATTCGACAACTTGCACTCGCGGTAAAGCTGTCTGCACTAATGGACGCATTACTATTTTCGATTTTGTGCTAAATCTACTAAGTCAAGTCAAGAGAAGGGCGATACTGGCCGCGACACAGTAATAATACTGTTTGCGGTCAGCATTGTTGTCATCTGTTTTTATGTTCATTGTGTTTTTTATTCCGAATAAATGAATTTGAAATGAAATTAATAGTGCTATTGTTGTAAAAAGTTCATATTCATCGTAAACACGAGGATATTAAAAGCACACGAGGTTTTCGTCTACTAACTACGGAGAATTTAACTACGAAGTCCCGCTTGGTAGCTAAATGAATAATTTCAAGAGTACTCCGCAGGCCAATTAGCGATTCTAGATCGCGCGCGACACCCACCAACGCTCGCATTGGTACCAGAAGGCATCGTAGAGAAACCTTATTCACACCACATGCATTAATTGTAAGTTTATTTTATTTTTGTGTGGGAACTACATTCTGAAATAAATTTAATAAACTAATACGTTTTTGGTTAAGTATGATTAGATGATATTTTCTTTTTTTACAACTAGGAGACGGAAAAAGCAAGTAGTCTGATGTGAAGTGCATCTCTTGCATATACTGCGTAGGTCACATTTACAAAGAACATAGCCTACACCGCACTGCATTGCACCCGTCAACTTGGGGCATAAAGGTGTTAGGCCTCATCTGCCTGTTATTTCACCGGCGACCATACCCTTCAAACCGGGGCTCTCAAAATGCTGCTTAGCGGCTGAAATAGGTATGGTGGTAGTACTACCCCGGACGAGCCCTATCACTGATGCGTAATGACCTTTTTTTTACGGGGAAGCGCTTGTGCTTAGTCTCACCTGTTCACAAGTTGAGATGAGACCGAAGGTGAAGGCGCACTACACCCAGAATCCTCAACTAACTGAGGAACTGGCTATCTTACCTCTGATTGCCGGAACACAACATTTTTTTTAATTGTTGTTATGGCGATAGAATTAGGTTAGCTGGCTAGCAACCAAACCAAGCACAATATTGTACTCGAGATATCTGGATCTGAAATCGGTGGGTTGACCCACTATACCACAGAGGCGGTTAATTTATATCTGTCTAATCTCTTTGTGAATATGCTATGCTCCACGATCGTGTGCCAGTCTCATGCATGATCGATCCGCGATGCAATATCATAGCCGGAGGTTGACTCTCCTTTGTAGAATATATTGATGAATCCTTGAAAGAGAAACTCGTGAGCTTTTTTTGCTCTCAAAGTTTGGATTGTCATCTAGTTATATTGCTTATTATTGCTATGCTTATTATATTGTTATTTTTTTATAATTGTTATTATGGCGTCAGAATTAGGTAAGTTAATAATAACAATTCTAAAAAAATGTTGTATTCCGGCATTTAGAGTTAAGATAGCCAGTTCCTCAGTTTGTTGAGGATTCCGGGTGAAGTACGCCTCTACCTTCGGCCTTATCTTAACTTGCTACCAGGTGAGGCCAAGCGCTTCCCCGTCGTACAAAAAATAAAATAGATCTGTTTTTTATTGCTCATCTAACGGGGGTCTTAATAACAAAAGTGTGCGTTGAGGCCTATCTAAAACATTGCCAACAACGCACCTTAAATTGATTAAGATTGTAGCGAGCGTATATATAAAATTTAAAGAAATATGTTGGTATGAGTTTGAGATTAGGCAAGTTTATACGAAAGCGAAATGGAGAAAGCATTATTTTTTGTACAGTCAAATTTCGAACACTGCATGGCTTCGGCACCGATCCAGGTAATTAAAGCATTGTGCAGCCTCCATCAATGATCCTATACATGATCCGCCCGCATTTTCAATATCTGTGCAAAAAATTTTTTGACGGTAACATTTCACCGCTGACGCCACTGAGGCTCCACTTTCTGGTGTAAGTAGGTAGTGTTAAGTAAACTCGTTTCAGAAAATCCGAGTGATTTTATTGGTACCAGTTTAGAAGTTCTGTTGCCAATGCCCGCCAACGTAAGCCTACTGGAACTGTACCTCGAGATTTGAATCCGAATGTTATCTCCAATATTTTCTCTAAGTCATGCAGAAGAGATCGCTTCTGACAAAATAAAAAAATAAATCTAGACATTTTACACAAACCCCAAACTAAGTAACGCTCGTAATATGGGAAATACATTATGGAGATAATACTTATACTACCCACTACCTTTACTGCAATCACCAATCCATATGCCAAGTATGGTGATTATGACAAAACCCTCCAATTTGGAGGTTAAATAAGTTTATAAGTTTCCACTGCTTTGTCCCGGATTGGGTACGAACCCACAACCTCAACTATAAGGCAGAGCTATTACCAACTGAGCTGTGAGGCTAGTATGTCATTAGATGATGATTTCTGTTTAATTACTGATCAAATAAAGCATTTTAATTTTAATATATGACGCGTGGCAGATATGACTCAAACAAATGCGACTATTTTACAAAACTCAGGCGGAAAATACAATACAAATAAATATATTAAGGTATTCAATATTTGTGACCTCTGCTAGAGAATTTTATAAGACTGTGGATATCCTTGAAACTAGTTCTTCTCACACGAAATACAAATTGCCGATGCTACTTCAAAAGCTATTTACAACGTAAAGCTATTAATTAGTTCTCATAAGAATTACAAAACATCGTTTACAGATAACATGAGAACTAGAGTTTATTAATTTTAAGTAAGTAAAGAGGAAGGAGCGCCGCTATTAATATGGGCAAGTACATTTATAAGCTTATTAATAGTTATTCAACATAGACTGCAGGTAGGTATACTCGTATATGTAAGCTTATGATAGCAATTTGCTAAATGTCAAAAATGTAGGTAGGGTATTAATTATTATATACATTACAATAAATGACAAAGCCTTTAACGTTAAGGAGATAGTATGCACATACGCGCATATCTCAAAAACATTGTTCGATAAGATTAAAAGTTAAGGCGGGGTAATATCACTTTTTAGCTTTTTGAACCGCTGTAAATCTAATAAAAAGCGAAGTAGCGCCAAAAAAAAACGAACATAATACTCAAGCGCTGTGCAAAGACGGAGACGTGATAATTGACTCGATAAAAATAAAATCATACAGATGACACTAAATCGATAATTAAACGTGTAGAACTGAGAGATTTCTTGTTGAAACCATGTTAAAGTTATTACAAAAGATAGGGTTTCTTATTTATAAGGGCTTGCCGAAAACAAATATTATAATATTGTTATTATTAATCTTTGAGAACAATAACAAAGAAAATCTAGCCGGTCAAACGCTCGCGCCGGGCGGCCAGTGCCTGCCGAGACGTCTTCAAAAAAAGCTCTTGGATTGCCTCGCCTTAAGCTTTGTATTATAAACAAATTGTGCATGTGAAGCGAGGCAGTCTTTATGAAAGAGTCTTGGACTTCTAATCGTCAATTAAATTTAATTTTAAAATTAAGTAAATTATTTATGTACAAGAAAGTTTACTCAGAATCATCTTAGACGTGGCACCAGCATTAATCTTACAGAGCAAATCCAAGGTTTCTGACCGTTGCCAAGGCGACGTATAATAATATAAATACAAGCTGCTAATTGAAAATTCTCTTTCCCGGATGTGCGCTCGAACGGATGCAATATAATAGGCTTTTCCGGCAAAACATCTTGTTAGCCGATCAGTTGGCGGTAGCACGCCTTCATTGTCTGCAAATAAATCCCGGGAGGATACGGCGCGCTGACGAACCCATCTTAAATTTTTATTTGCTACAAATGATACATGCTAGGATTCATGCTTCGTTATCAACATACGTCATACTTTATTATTAGAATACATTCGAAATTGTCTTTGTTTTGTTTGATTGTTCATTTTTTTCTGACCTTTCCCAGCCTTTCCACGACTTTATGGTTTATGTATGATATATGAAAAAAAAAACGAAATCACAGTCTAGAATAGGTATTTTATAAGGTTACCGAAATGAAAAGTTGTCCAAATGGGATGTAGCCTGATGTAGCCAACATATTTTTATATTTTATGGGGAAAAATAAAGGCCACATAGGTACGTACGTGTTTGATTGATTAATTATATTGTTTTATTATTATATAATAGTTTTAGCTCAATTCTATTTTTATGTTATACCTAGACTACTAGGGTGGCAAACGTTCCACTTGATTGTAAGCGGTTATGGACACTTGCAATCGCAACACCAGGGGCCTAACCACAACGTGTTATAGCGTTCTCGTTTTGATATTACATTACATTTGTCTCGTTCTTTCTGCAATGGATAGAGGTCATGGTACCCCCCCAGAAGCATCAAACACAGCACTATATAGATATCATAGTGCTTTTGACTTTGATATTCCGTAATGCGGAAGTACTTTCCCAGGCAGGAAACCCAGGTATATGCCCTTTTGGTAGTAATAGACTTTTCTATGTAACAATTATTTTGTACACCACTTTTTCCATACACCAGTAACAATAGTTGTCACTATACAGACGTCTCTACATAAACATACCCATATCAATTGTAGAAAAACTGTAGAGTAGACTGTCATGATTATGACCAAATGGGTGGAATCAAATCGGAAAAATAATTAGGGACACATCCTACCGAGCCCATATACAGCCCTTCGCTCCATGACCATGCGTACAAAAATAGTTATGATTCGAGCGCTGTGTATCAATTTACGAAAGCGTTCACGGCTCATTGAGGAGTGCGCTCCGTTGCGCGTCAACGAGCTTAATGACTGACCATCTTGAAGCTGATTGCGCACAGATTACTGAACCCACTATGACACACTCTTTGTGAATGCAGCATTATAACTGATGCGACCTCTTACACTCCATCAATGAAAACTATGGATAACATTTTAAGTAGCGATAGACTGGGAGCAACATTCAAAGAGACAGCTCGTGACGTGCTTCTTTCACGAACATTTATAGAATGGTACATAATCATCACATTGTATAAAATCACTGTGATAAGACTTTGACTTCTATCTCCGCTTAGCGGTACACTAGCCAGAGAAACATACCATTCAGATTTTGTCCTCGGGACATGCCGGTGTCCTCGCAATGTGCGAAAACCGAAATGTCCATCCATGACCGGATTTGAAGTATCGAGGTATATAGAGGAACTTACCGTCCGTTTTGCGGGGCCACGTTTCCGTCGTTGTAGCAGGAGCTTGCGCTTATGTCCTTGTCGGAAATCATGCCGCTCTCCATACCCAACGGCGCGATGCATTGGGCTGTAAACAAACAAAAATCATTACACTACTGTCATGGGCTGTATTGATGAGCTGTCGGTTCACCACAGACATGACGTGTTTCGATCGAGCGAGCGAAGCAAGTCACTGATATAATTTGGTAAATCCGACACTGACGGTGCGGCGGCATAACTGTCGAACGAGTTTTCCGATATTAATAAATAATCAAATATAAAGAGATAAAATACATGTAAGTTGATTGTAGAAGGTGTTTTTTGATAACTGGGATTGTTTTTGACATATTGGGGTGAGCACAACAATATTGCGCCTATGACGCTTGAATGGTTTATCCGATCTATTCGAAATTTTTTGTTTGCAGTGATTATCTTAATACTCATTAATCGGATTAAGTTTTTTCAAATCTAGGGTAGTTTTTCAAAAACAGGGGTGTTCAGTGAGACAATAAAATCTATGTCATATGATGTAAATGATTATTTATTTTTGTGAGGTCCGTGGTTAACTATAATCTCCGTGGTTAACTATAATCTCCGTGGTTAAGATACCAAACACAAACAAGTCATCGCGAGATGTTTTTTTTTACCTGCTCTCTTGCCTTTCTCCTTGTGTGCTGGACGCGATTCCGAACAGGCGGTAGATTTGACGTACAGTGTACAGTTAGCCGTACAGCTTAAAATTCTATTATATAACGGTCACGGTAGAATAACATCATGCAGGTCCAGGTGGATTACCACGACCTCTTATAGCATTCTTGTTTTGATATTACTTCACTTTTGTCACTATCTGACAAATGTAGAAAAAACGAGTAAAAATTAATGCAAGAACAAAACGAGAATGCTATAAGACGTTATGGTTAGGCCCCTGGGCACACTCTTCTAAGATCAACCGCTTGCATTCTACAGGTTTTTTTTTCGCAAATAAACACTCAGAATGGTGTCTCGAGCGATTGAAATTTGTGAAATGGATCAGCTCTTAATATCATAACTTGCAAGGCAAGGATGATGTCTACGAAAGCGCAAGTTTACACAGAACGTACCTAGAAACACTTTTCTTGAATACATTAATAATCCGATAGACACAATGTATTGAATTACCGTGGTGACTTCTCTAACTCAGCCCAAAAGTCTAAAACGCCGTTGGGATCTCACTTGAAAAAGGACTGGACTGTACAGTCCAGTCCTTTTTCCTGTGCATTTTTTTTTGTGCCTGTACAGGCAGTTAACACACAGAATGAATTCGTTACTATTTTTGTACGAGGGGGATGCGCTTGGCCTTAATCTCACCGGTTTAAAGTTATGATAAGGCCGAAGGTTAGGCGCACTGCACCCGGAATCCTTAACAGTCTGAGGAACTGGATATCTTACCTCTAAATGCCGGAACACAACCAACAAGATGTATCGTTATGGCGACATACATAGGTAAGATGGCTGATCCACCGGCCAAACTATTTATGATAAAAAGCCTTCAATTTTGGAGGAGGTTCCGACCGATTAGTGGCCATAAATGGGCCGTTGATGTGTATTGGACAATTTAACTTCCGATTGAGTTACTCACATTAACAGCCCACATCAATCTGCCTTTGGAAATTTATATAATTTAAGAGTGTAGCCGTCGCCAACGCTTAGTAGGTGCCGTTGTCTATCTCATCTTTTATTATCTTTTATGTTACGACACAAAAGATCACACCATGAGAGGAAGAGGCCTTCTTCGACTTCTACGGGTTAATAAGAGGGGTCCTATCTAAATGCAGACGAGGCCATTAGCCTCACGTCATTGTTTGTAGCTCGCTCGCTTCACATGAATGGAAGATTATAATCGATCCTTTGAGCGACCGTATCTATCGGATGTGCTGGTGTAATCCATTATAGTAATAATCCATTATCCGGAGGTCCTGCATGTCCAACACCAGCGTTGTAGCACGAAAAGAAGACATTTATTCCTCCTCCCTATCCTTCCTGTTTTCCCTTTTTTCTTCTATCTCTTCCTTTAGTGTTAACACTAAAGGTATTCCAAGCTACATGCCGGAGTCAGCGCTCACAGTACCCTTTTGACATTGACACGTATAAAAGCTAGTGAACTAAGCAGATTCAACCACTAACTTCAAATAGTAGAACCGAGAATCATTCATATAATCGACTTTTTGATCACGTCACACCAACCGCAACGGCGGCGGCGGCAGCATCTCGCTTTACATCAAAGGGTTAGATCGATCGCCGGGTGACTTTTACGACAGACACACGGATAACACAAATAACGAGGCTGTATCTGAACTTTATTACGGCTGTACACGCGAAGGATTGCTGTCACGGGTGGCGTGGGCTTTTGGCTGGGTATAGCGTAGGTAGTATAGCTCCTTGTAAGAGGTCTCGCCCGGAGATGTGCTACCACTATGTCTGTCTGTCGCCAAGTCGCATTGCTGTGTCTCGGTTTGAAGCCGGCACGGTTGCCGGTAAAATTATTAGCACTTAGGCCACAATGCAGTGCCGCGTTGGTCATGTTCTGTTGATATGATTGACGCAGTTACGCCTTGTTAGCATTGTAAGGGGCAAGGGGCCCAAGGTGTATCTTCCGGTTAAGGTACGTGCGAGAGGGTTTTTGTTGAAATATAGCTTCAACAAACTTCACACGCGTTTTGCCGCACATATTTGGTTTCTGTATGTCCTCTTTAATTTCCATTTCAATATTTTTTTCATTGTTGTTATATCGCCAATAGAAATACACAATCTGCGGCTACCGGACAGCAATTTCACCAGGGCTCGTCAACATTTCGCCAATGATGGTATCGTGCCCGCGTTACGATATCTGCGTGGAATCATCGTAGCTGATATCGTAACGCGCTCGCGTTACGATATCTGTCTACTGACTCGTTAAGACACGATTGGTCATAGTGAATAAGGGGCCAGATCCACCAACTCACCAGGTGTCTCCTCGTGGAGCTCTGGCGACTTTACTGCAGGACCATTATCACTATATATACCTAGATATAGTGCTATGATGATGCAAATTTCTGTAAGTCGCTACAGACCCATGAAAATACAGTTTTTAGAATTTTCGTAATCGAAACGGGTTATTCGGTCGAATCCCGAATAACCCGTTTGTTTGCACGCGTATTTCTAGAACGGCTTGACCGATTGTGATGTGGTTTTCGATGATGTACTTCCCCAGACGGGCTCATAATAGTGAGTTGAAAAATACCAACCGGTCACAATAAGATTTCCGACACACTTCTGACTGATTTCTGACAGTTGCAATTATATGTATCAACTTTTTAGGGCCCACTAACAATCGGACGAACGCATGAACAGCGAAGGCTTAGTAACAGGGTCCCGGTGCCCCCCTTTTGGTACGGAAACAAATATCGATAGCACGACATCCAGATCTAAAAGCGAGCATTGTCCTACGAGCTAAGCCGGTCTCTATAACGACGATTCATGTCGAACATTACAATCATATCACGCTATCCGCCAATGCAATATTTACACATTTACAACCCATTAGGGATTAAGTACCACACAGTACCCGATACAAGCTTACTTTGTCCCATACAAAGTAAGTTGACTAGTTCCCTCGCGAGATAATTTACGTAGAACTATTGATCGTACTCTCTAAACCTAGAGATTAGGTATTCGTACGGTAGGATAAGTCTCTATCTATATTTAAATGTATGGTCACGCAGCTTTATCTATCATCCATTTCTTCATTGTCATCATCATCTTAAATTGCATGTGTTTATTGCTTGTGCAGACACTGGCCGGGCCAAATTCTCGACACACGATTGTATTTTAGGCCAAAATCGTGATATTGGGCACTCACGACTCCAACACTAGCACATGACAGTAATCGAATTGTTGTTGGATTTCGTGAAACTAAGTGAAATCGACAATGATTTCGGTAATCTTTAAGCGATTTTGACGTTTATTTATAGATTGAGATTGGATACGAGATAACATGATTACAATTTTGACATCAATACTCGTAGTCGAATGACTACGAGTATGTTTCAATTTCAATCTCGACTTATTTAAGAGTTTAAGTATGGAAATTGCAACATTTTTCATATTAGAATTGGTTTGGTATAGTGACTGTATTCAAGAGTAAGGCCCCTGTGCATTCCAATGGACAGATAACAATTACAGCGACCACACCACCGACTCAGCGACCATTTACTCAACACAATAGTTATTAACAACCACAATAGAGCCTTGTGCTCCGCTAACAAGCCTTTGATTGATCTGGATGGGATATACACGTGATATCAGATACAGAAACACTGAAACACAACATAACATAGATAATATCTACAACGCTATAGAACTTGATACAAACTGAGCGTTGGGGCTATATATACTGTTTTAATGTACAAGTCCGTAACCGACTGCAGACGAGCAACCAGCTTATTCTGTATGACCAACCGTGTCTTAGCGCGCCCACGTTACGATATCTTCATGGAAAAATTAGGTTAGGTAATCGTATTGACATATCGTAACGCGGGCGCGTTAAGTCACGGTTGGTCATCTTATCTTATACTAATATAAAATGCTAACCGACTCACTGATAACAACGCACAGCCTAAACTGCTAATCGTAGAGACATGAATTATCTTTATTTATATACTGCACAATGACAGTATGGTTTATAATGTGGCATTATTAAATTTTTAGTAGTTTGCGTTTGACCATCAGCTCACTTAAAAAAACAAATAAAGATTTGGCCATAAGAAGGAGCACTATAGTCTAAAAGAAGCCTATTTACTTTGGACTCTACTCCGAGATGGCACTGTTGCTAAAAAACAGACGTGGGCAACGTGTTCCATTCTTCACCGATACTAAATAAATAAATATTATATTATAGGACATTAATTTTTACACAGCGCCATCTAGCCCCAAACTAAGCATAGCTTGTAACATGGGAACTAGATTACGGATAGAATACATAAATACTTTTTTTAAATACATACTTACTATACGATACAACACCCAAACACAGAACAAACATCTATATTCATCACACAAATGTTTGTCCTGGGTGGGAATCGAACCCACAGCCTACAGCGCAGAAGGCAGAGTTACTACCAACTGAGCTATGAGGCTTGTTAAAATACTAATACATATAATTATTACTAATGATAAAGGTAGAGGCGTATGGAATGACTACAGAGAACGGGTTGTAGCTTACGTAGGTATAATATATAACCTTAACTCACAAGTATTATAACAAAGATGCGAACAAAAACGTACAATAAAAAATCATGCAGATCCGTGTAAAGGATCTACACTACGAGTATACTGGTTATATGAATACAGTAATATGAAAACTAGCCACTAGTCGATAATTTGTCAGGAATATTTATTTAGATTCCGTTGTTATTTTGCCGATATCGCATCGCTGATTGATCCAAGTTACATGCCGCTTAATAAAGTTTTTCAAATCAATTAAATCAGTAAAATATGCATGTGAATGCTATAAAGCGGACAGGGGTAAAACAACCATGGCGATATTGGTATCGCTATAACTTTACAAAGGAAATTGCTTCCTTTGAGGTTTTGATTGAAGCTTCAATTTGAAACTGTTTATGCTGGCGGAGTTCTTAACAAGAAAATAACTAACTGAATACATTTTTTTATGAGAAGAGTCTCGATACATTTTACGTAGGTATCGCTACCTCCCCGTCGTACTATGTAAAAAAAAAGTATAGGTAAATTACAAATATACATAATATATCAGAACTTAAACATATTTTTAGGATTAATTTAATAATTAAATATATTTAAATTTTAGTTATTTTAAAGATTTTGTATTCTGGTTTTGTAGCATAATCATATCCTTCTTTCCGTTTATTCACGGTAATTCTGTTGAAAAATTTGGTTGTTTGTTTTTTTCTTGTTGGAACTAGGTTCGAGAGTTCTTTCCTACCGTTCAAGTTGTGAAATAGTCGCAGAGTGGTTTCTAGAGACATCAATAGTGTGGTCTTTTAAAACAAGGGGTTGTAAAATTTGATGATAGGATTGGCAACGCGAGAGTGATGTTTTTGGGAGTTAAATGTGTTAGTTGGTGGGCCGTTTGCTTGCTGCCCAACTTAGTGATAAATAAAATAAAACATGACAGTAAAATTGGCCTTGCATGTACATTCTGAGACAAACGTAGAATTACATAGGGTGACACATAGGCTCTGACTCTGGTAAACAGTCTCAATAGAGACCTAGTGCAGTAGTAGTGCTTGTCTTATCGCCACATTAAAACAAAAATCGATAAAAAAATCTAAAATATGCAACAAAGCGACTAGCTTGAAACACAAAGCGTATGACGTTTTTTGCCTCAGCTTTGCTAGGTCCGGTCCAGTCTGTATACGTCAGTAGCGCTCACGATAAGTCCCCGTTAACGAGCTGTCTGTCATCAATCATGAGATCCACGAGACCAAATTTCGTTATAAAAACCAGTAATTTAAACTGTTATATCACACATCGACTACAGTGAAAACCAATAAATTGTACATACCTATTTATATGTCTTTTTCTTCATAAACAAACGGATCGTATGAACCTCTAAGCGATATTGATTTATGTGTATCGGACCTACATATTGTACTGAAGTCAAGCCAAGAAGAACCAGTATGAAATTATGTACCTACGCATCTTTGCCAATAACTTCTAAACTTCACAGTTTCACACCAGGTTCTTATTTTATGCAAAGGTGCCTGAAGGTTTGATGAATCTCATGTGTGATGATTAATGGTACAAGTGGCGCGAGCAAGTATTATCGCTAACAATAATAAAACTACATAACCTACTTGAAATGTCTCATGTCGCACCGAGTCTAGCGCTATTAACAAACATTTGTTGTGAACACATGGTAACAGCTAAGTAGCCAGTACTGGACTGGTACAAGTACAAGTGGCATGCCCTAAATACCTAATGACTCGCTGGGAAAGTCATTACCGCTATTTGGTTGATTATAATGATTTTAAATGATCGCCTCTGCGCAAGCGGGAGGCCACTGAGCTGTGACACTATTTTTATCATGATCGGTGATACCAACTATGGTAGCCGATTACCACCCGAGACAAACAACATTTGTGTGATTAACATAGATGTTTGTCCTGTGTTATTTGCAAATTGCATGTATTATCAAAAATCATGCAGAGTTTTTGAGTGAGGCGATACTGACCCAAGGGCTGGCTCCTATTTAGGCCAGCTAATTAGCATAGATATTCAGCGTGGCAATGCACCCAGTGTCTTGGACACGCTTCCATTTGGAACTGGTCAAGAACAGTTGAGTTACCTATAGACCGTTTGTAACGGTCCTTGGGTAATCCGACTTCTGTCCTAATAATAGTTACTATTATTTTGTGAGTGAATAAAAGTATCAGAAACATGTATATTGTATAACAAATAAAAGTATTAATAATCTCCCGTATTTAATTCTAGATCCAATATCATTAGCTTTGTTATGTTTTGGAATATCTCATAAATTCGATAGCAAATTCTTGAGAGAAAATAAACTACTCATTGACAACTAGTTGCGAAACAAAGTAGTCAACGCGGCCGAAGTATTTATATTTATATGTATATTATCATTTCAAATTGTTGTAAAATTTATTGTGTATACCTTGTATTTTGTAATAACCATAACTCCTGTTATATTTTCCGTATAGTTTATAGTTGAGCTTACATTAAGCAAAGTGAAACTGTTTGTTTAATTTCGAAGAAACATCCGATATCGGGTAAGTACATTAAAAATGTATAAACATCAAATACACATTTTAACTAACCCATAACCCACAATGAATCAAAGATAATTAGAAGTATCCACTGCATCAAAAAGTATTAAATTTCTAGAAAGAGTACCATTTAAAATTTGCAACATGCCTTTTCTTCAATGCGATTAAACTCCAACGGCTTCCTAGTAATTGAGCGGTGAGCTTTGAAAAATACCAATTAATTATATGTCGTGGGTGATTCAAATGGAATACTTAATAATGATAGTATCTGTAAAATCGAGACCTTTTTATACTGCATTTAAATTGATGCCTTAGTGAGCCAACCTTTATGAGCATACTTTACATAACTAATCTTTCTCTTTAACTAAGATATAGGCATCACGTGGTCTGGTTTGTGTTAGGAATTTAATCTCGGAGATGTCATACAAAAATAATGCTATTAACCCTACTATAAAAGTAGAGAAGGATAATACCAGTATCTTAGCACTCTTTATCCATATATGTAATAATTTACCGGAGTGCTAAGTCTAAGTGTCAGTAATATAAAGCATGAGGGAAAGCCTACTTCCTACATGATGGTAAGCGGTTGCCGTAGCTTATAGGTTTAGGTGCTTGTAATTGGTACAGGTTTCTTGTTGCCAGGTATTGTAGAAGTTACCTATTTATAAAGATCCCATGCCACAGGTATACCTCGATAGAAAGACAATTCCAAAACTATAACGTTCGCGGGAGGAAATTCCACAGTACGAGACTGCGATGTCCCAGGTATTTGATACATCACAACGAACTCAAAACGCAGAACAGACTGCGTATCTCGATCTAAAGATCGCTTGCAGTGTAATGAATAATTTGTCATTAATAATGCTCAATTTGTCCGAGTGAGGGCTTCAATTAGGCATGGCATTGTCATTCGACAATCCGTGTTTTGCCTTCAATTTGACAAAGTATTGTTTGATTGGCGCCAGAATTATTTATATATTTAGTAATATAAATATTACTATATATATAAATACATTTTATTGCAGTCACAGGTACCAAATTTATTGTAACTACTAGCTGTCCCCGCCCCTTTATACTTGCGCAAAAATTTCTATAGTTTATCACTATCATATGCCCAGCCCACTGTGGTGTGCTGCAAATGTTTTCAACAAATGGGAAAATAATTGAGTGTGAAAAATATAGTGCGACGTTACTAAGCCGATGAGACATAACAGTGGGTGGGGCTCAGACGCCACCCCTACCTAAGAATGTAAAATGATGTTGCAAAATAAATGTTACTCTTTGATCTTTAAGCCTTATCACACCCTCTCTACATGTCTACTGTTGAAAAACACCTATGAAAATATAACTAGAGTGTTTCCCATAATTACCACAACAGGCATAAAAAAGTATAAGTTACTATGTAACTACTATCCATCTCCTTTTTTTTTATGCATTACGCATACCCTCTCATAGGGGTATGCGTAATGCAGGAGGGTTATGTGGGACTCCCCGGTATCCCGGTATACCCACTAAACAACCCAGTGGCACACCCGCATCGTCTGTGTATCCATCTCCTGGTATAAGCCCTTAGTCGCCACTTACAACACCAAGGCAGGAGTAGGTATATTAGTTTCCGGGGTACACGAATATCACCGATCCACTTGCCAAGCTGATAACTATAATGAATTATAGCTCACCCTGGATGGACGCTCATAACCAGCAGTGGACATTTTTTGTGAACACTAAGTATCAGGATGTATTTTAATTCATGATATGTTTTGAATATAACATCCGATTTGAAACATTCAAAAGTAATCTATAGATACTAAAACCGCCTTGAATTCGAAGGGATTTACTTGAATAAGGATTAATACAATAATACAAATAACGTGGTGTACTTTCTACCGGCGTTTCTATTAACGTTTAAAACATAAGAAAGTAGTTAGTGTTTTTTTTATTGGTATATTGATGTGTTCTCTAAACATATAGAACATTCCTTTGTTCTATAATCAATGGTTTTCGCAGCGCACGCAATGTAAGGAATTTCATCGGTAATTTTCCTGCACCTTGGGTTACATAATTTGAGTTTTGGTAAGGATCCCTAACATATCCTGATAAAAATAAAGCCAATGTCAGGTACCCAGAAATTCTAAAATTCTTTGTGGTGAAAACTGTTAAAACAACTGAGATCTAGGGCTTACCCGATGTATTTACAAAAACAGGCCACAACTGAGTTTTTTTTCCAGGGCCACTGAGGCCAAGTCAGAAACCGTGAGAGTTATCGAAAAGTGATGTTAGGAGCTACGTGCTCGAATAAAAAAAAATGTGCATTGAAGAACATCTATTTTTTTTTATAGTTTTTGTTTGGGTGTCCGTGCCATGTCATCAGCTGCGTTACCACGAAAAAGCGAACGTTTTTTAATCCGATGACGATTCAATTTAAGCTCATCACGAACAGAAAATACAGCAAAAGCGGTTTTAATAGTTTAACTTACGCATAGTCTGTACGTATAACCTAATATAAATGCATAAAGTTGAATTTCATTTTTTTTTTAAGCGTTCCAACAACTTTGGGCACATAGTTATCATACATTTTTTTTTTATTATCAAACAAAGAACAAATAAATGCGTTTTCTTTTTAATTCACTTTTCCTGAAAAACTAAAAGAAAATAGATGTTCTTTAATGCAGAACTTATTTTTTTTTAAATCGAGCACGTAACTCCTAACATGACTTTTCGATAACTCTCACGGTTTCAGACTTGGCCTCAGTGGCCCTGGAAAATAACTCAACCTGTATATCCATCAACTCGTAGTTTCAGCGTTTAACAAAGATATAAGATATCAGTATCGATAATAGTATTTCCTCCACTTGAAAATTTCACAAATAAAATATAGAACAAATATTAGAAACTTGCATAATTGAGACGTAAAAACTTAAATTAGGTCCTTACATATGAAATTGGCGTTTTGTATGGGAGGAACATTAAGGCATTTTTTTCATATTAAAATATATTTTATTAATCAAAGTATGTACCATTGCTATCTATACACTTTTGCCATCTTATAGATAGTTCATTGATCCCTTTACTAAAAAAACCATTCGGACGGGAATCAATGAAATCTTTGAAAGCGGTTTGGACTGCCCCATCGGAATTGATTTTTTTTCCTTGCAAGAAGTTATCTAAATTTCGAAAAAAATGGTAATCTGTTGGAGCAAGGTCCGGAGAGTACGGTGGATGTCTTAGACATTCCAATTGAAGCTCCTCTAATTTGGTAGTCGTCTGTTGGGCCGTGTGTGGTCTAGCGTTGTCTTGAAGCAGCAGTGGCGTAGAGCGATTGAAAAGTCTCGGTTGTTTAACAGCGAGCTTTTCCATCATGGTTTGCAGTTGCTGACAATAGACATCAGCCGTAATCGTCTGACCAGATTTAAGAAAGCTATAGTGTACGACACCGGCACTAGTCCACCAAAAGGCTTACAAGTAACTTTATTTGAGTCAATTTTCGCTTGGGGCAAGATTTTGCTGGTTCACCAGGGTTCAGCCATTGCGATGAGCGTTTACGATTATCGTACAGGATCCACTTTTCATCACATGTAATGATCCGATTTAAAATTCCTTCATTATTGTGCCGGTTGAGTAATGTAACGCAGCAGTCGACGCGCGTTTGTCGGTTTGCTTCACTCAATTCATGAGGTACCCACCATTCAAGCTTTTTCACCTTCCCAATTTGCTTCAAGTGGATTAAAACGGTTTTGTCACTAACACCGCAGCCTGCAGCTAACTGTGATGTGATTTGCGATGGATCTGCTTCCACAATAGCCTTCAATTCATCATTATCGACCTTGGTCTCCGGCCGTCCACGGGGCTTGTTCTGCAGGTCGAAATTTCCAGAACGAAAGCGTTGAAACCAAAAACGCACCGTGTTTTCTTTTGCGACACCACCATCATACACATCATTAATCCTTCGAGCCGTTTCTGCAGCACTGGTGCCACGGTGGAACTCGTACTCGTAAATAATGCGATATTTTAAGTTTTCCATTTTGTGAAATGAGTGACGCAGAAAAAAAAAGCAAAAGAGAAAAAAACAAATGAATTACGGTTTTCGAAACACAAATGTATGAGTAAATAGCTGTTTTAATTTGAATTTGGAATTCCTAACCAAAGAGGAGATATTTAAGATCAAAGTGGCCAGTACGACAAAACGCCAATTTCATATGTAAGGACCTAATATAATGGATAGTGGATGGTGATCGGACAATACTCAGAGGTAGAAAACCTATTTCTTTTTGTATGAACAGGTACGCGGTGCATAATGCTCTTATGTTTTATATAATAACCTGATACACAAGTCTTTGTGCGAAATACTGCACACAAGCTATGATTATTTTTACATTTGTAGGCCTGAAAATGGAAGTCTGAATTTATCTAAGTATGAATTTACTAAACAGTATTGTATCAGTCATCTAGTTACCATAGAACAAGCTATGCTTATTTTGGGGCAGGTGTGTGATCATGTCCAATAATAAAATAAAAAACATACTGTATCAAAATATACTTACTAATATTAAGGTCGGCGATTTCTATTCAGACGATACCTCTACCAATGAAAGAAACAAGCAACAAAACCTCAAATATTATTATACCACGCTAGAATCTTCGAGCTAATATTTCTGCTATACATAAAATTATGTTTAGATAGACCTTCCGCATCCGTCGCTTTCGTATTTCGTTGCAGGAGAGTTCAATTCACAAAAACAGTACCATTAAAGTGGTATGCATGTCGTCGCAGGTTCTTGACGTCTACAAGCCTACTTTGCATTCAAAGTTCATACAAACATTATGGAGCCGCAGAAAGATGATTATCAATCGTACCGGGGCCTATATCGACGCTAGGCGGTGACACTTCACGAAAGCTTCCGACGGCTTACTATTGTACTTGATGACCATTTGTGGTCCCCTTTTTTTATTGTACGACGCGGAAGCACTTGGCCTTCATCTCACCTGGTAACAAGTTAAGATAAGGCCGAAGGTGGAGGTGCACCTTACCCGGAATCCTCAACAAACTGAGGAACTGGCTATCTTACCTATGATGCCGGAACACATTTTTTTAGGAATTGTTATTATGGCGACAGAATTAGGCAAGATGGTGGTAGCTAGCCAGGCGGACTTAAACAAATCGAACCCGGGACCTCAGGATCTGAAATCGGTGGGTTGAACCACTAGACCACAGAGGCGGCGTGAATCCACGAAATCATGTCCCAACTACATGACATGGTTACCATAACAGTACAAAAGTATTTTTAAGAGGGCCCATTTAAATAGATCTTCCATATTAACGTTGTTTGATGTTAATTTTGTATCGACACGTGTAATACAAACAAATCAAATTAATGGAATACATGGCTATAATTGATTGCGAAAGAGAATTCTGTAAAATTCTTCAAATAATACATTTATAAATAACGTCCAGTGAAATTGCGCGTGGCCAGTCATTACGCCGCCGCTCTCGCCTTCCATCGGTCGGCCAACAACGATCCCACTTCGCCTTAAGAAGAGAGTTATTAAGCACCTTGTACTATCTTCGCTCGATATCACCTGCTTACGCCATGTGATTGTTAATTGAAAGCGGTCCCTTGCTGACGGCTGACAGCTCATTACCCCTTTGCACAATATGAAGGTGTATCAGAAAGGAACTACCCCATTATCCTGTGCCAACAGAACGGACTCGGATTACTCGACAAAGCTGCTCAATGTGCTCTTCACTTTACTGTGCAGTTTTCCAAAGCAAGTTTCATAACTTGTGTGGGTTTATACGTTGACACGTTATTACAAGAGTATTAGAGCTCGTTGTGAAATGGGTTTTCTACTTACGGGAAGTACTATAACATGCTTATTTCTATTGCTAAATAAATAAATATTACGGGACATTAATTTCACACGGCGCCATCTAGCCCCAAACTAAGCATAGCTTGTAATATTGAAATTAGAATACGGATAGAACTTAAACGATAGAACGGATTACGGGTTTGGTTGGTGGTAGGTTGGCTAGCTACCTCCATCTTACCTAATTCCAACAATTACAATAATCAACAACAATTCTAAAATTGTTGTGTTCCGGCATTTAGAGATAAGATAGCCAGTTCCTCAGTTAGTTGAGGATTCCGCGTGAAGTGCGCCTCCACCTTCGGCCTTATCTCAACTTGTAACCAGGTGAGATGAAGGCCAAGCGCTTTCCCGTCGTACAATAAAAATAAAAAATACTTAGTATACCTGTTGAGTGTGATATTGTTGATCAAGTGAGCGAAGCGAACGAGATCTCGGAGTTAATTTGGGAAATTTGGCACTGTCTGTATGTATGTGTGTATGAATGTGTGTATGTATGTGGCAATGTTTGTGAAGAAAGTAAAACGATTACTTGCCTAGAAGTTTTGAAGAGTTGGCGTGCGTGCAAAAACGAGACTTATCTTATCGCAACAACACATATTTTATTTTTTGTGTACGACAGGGAAGCTTTTGGCCTTCATGTAATCTGGTTTCAAGTTATGGTAAGGCTGAAGGTGGAACCACACTTCATCCGGAAATCTCAAGATCCTGCGGAACTGGCTATCTTACCTGTGAATGTCGGAACAACAATTTAAAATTGATGTTATGGCGACTGACTTAAGTAAGATGGTAGCTACAACCATTATTAACTTAAACTATGCCAAATCCCGAACTTTTCCGTACGCGCACTATGCTTACAGGGATCTGAACAATCGATGTTGCATACATAACAAATAGAAAATTATTTATTGTTAACCAATTTACCAATCAAATCAAAGTTCACCAATGTAACTCAAAAAACAAGCAAGGAGAGCAATCAAAACTGTACGTGAAGAGTTCTTTCTTCAAATATTACGTAGATAATATTAAACAGAACGAAACGTTGATGTACTTATACGGACAGTAAAATATTCGGTTTACGTTCGTTTTTTGTCGTGAAAAGTTCCGTTCGTTCGGAAAGCGATGTACATCGATAAGAGGTAATGACTTTTCAACGTATTCGGCGTCGAATCGGTCACGACGTGGCCCATAATTACACGGTGGTGGCGATCGATGGTCAGGCTACAATCAACAATCAACATAAACTGGGTAAGTGTAAAAGTTTCTGTTGATGAAGATAAAAATAGATTTTTTTATTGTTGATAGCCATGCGTTTGACCACCAGTTCACTTGTAAAGCAAGTAAAGATGTGACCTAAGATGGAGCACGCTTGTCTAAAAGGAACTTTAATTATCTGTATATGTATATCTTGAATTATCTGGACTTCAAGAATTAATTTCACACAGAGCCATCTAGTCCCAAACTAACCACCGATGTCCGACCCAGATTTCCCGGGTTCGATCCCAAACGGGAGTAAAATATTGTGCTTGGTTTGATTGGTGGTAGGACTTCATTTAAGTCCGCCTGGCTAGCTACCACCATCTCACCTAATTCTGTCGCCATAAAAACAATTTTTAAATCGTTGACAAAAAACGGAAAAAAAAAATCATTATAAAATTAATAATAAACATAATTATTCACAAACAATTAGAAATTATATATTCAACAAAGTTCAACATCAATTATTTACAAAGGAAGCAGTGCCTAAGCAAAACTAAAAAATAAAGAAGAGACCTTTTTTTATGCGGGGCCCAACCTTCGTATTAATTACTGTCTTATGAACTTGGTATTAACATATTCTGTAGTACTGTTGCAAACCGACTAGACCGCAATCAGACTAATGCTTGGACTTGCAAACAACAAAGGGTAAGTACTTGAAACTTGATCTGCCCAGTGGCACGGATTGTCAAAGGCATGGCGGGACTCGGCTATTGCCTTATTCAAGTCTACCTAGAGTAGATTGACGACCCAATTTAAATATATGAAAACCCGGGACTTCGTTTCTCTCACGTGGGAATTGCCCAAAATCTTTTTTTATTGCACACTGGTATAGGTGTGCAATAAGAAAAAAAGCAACACTAAAAATATAGGATTACATATGGTATTATTTATTTACCTCGTAGTCAAAAATACATCAAAATCAGTTCAGCCGCTTTGGATTCCATGGTAATTTACATATATCGACTTTGATACATTAGATAGATATGCTTTGACATATGACGTGTCTATATATAATTTATATATAAGTGGGTAAAAATCCAACCGATTGACTTTTGTTTTTTGGAAGTTTATTTGCGCATTCGATACAGTCAGTGTGAAGGTCATCGTAAGCAAAAAAATCTTAAACTGTGCTTTGCATACAAATTACATATTTATCTATGAAATGGCGATTTCTTTAAGTAGTAGTAAAGTTATGAAATGAACAAAAGTTGTATTTTAGTAACAAAATCCCGCTCATCCCTTTCACTTAAGTGTATTACACTATCCGTGTAATAAGCACTTAAGTGAAAATAAAGGTTGTAAAAGTTGCCTGGAAGAGATCGCTTTTAGCGATAAGGCCGCCCATTGTACCTAGTTTAAGTTTCTCTTGCTTGTCTGTTTATTTTTGTTTTTTGGTGTACAATAAAGAGTTTATCTATCCATCTATCTATCCGATATTAAGGATGCTAGGTCATCAAGCCATTTGAATTTATGCAAGTGTATACACTTAGCCAGCTAGCATCATAGCTAGCAAGCAAGTAAGGTGGCTACCGTCCTAGCTCCTAGTTAGCATCCAACACGAATCTGAGTGGTTTTGTCACTCAGATTCATGTTGGATGACCTAGTATCCGTAATTTATGAAGGTGTAAATAAGCACATTTGCCACGTAAGTGTAAGTATAGCGCATTTCGGGCCTGGCTAGTTACCACCATCTTACCTAAGTCTGTGGTCATAACAATAATTATTAATTGTTGTGTTCCGGCATTTAAATATGAAGATAAGATAGCCAGTTCTTCAGACTGTTGAGGATTCCGGGTGAATTGAGCTTTCACATACGGCCATATCATTAAAACGGTGAGATTAAGGACAAGCGCATCCCCGTCATAAAATTAAAAAAAAACTAAGGTCGCGGAATCAAGGTTTAATTTTGAATAATACTTCTTTGATTTACTGCTGTTCACTCATCTTACTTAAGCTTCTGGTTTCGCTCAAAACAGACGTCTTAAAAGCATCCAAACATTTGTACAGTATGTTACACAACTATTTTATTTACATATTAAATCCGTTAGCTAGTTCCCATATAACAGCTATGATTACTTTGGAGATTGATGGCGCTGGGTAAAAATTAAGTTATCCATATAATTTATTTTCCCCATCCTAAACCTAACTGTCCATCCCATAATTTTTTTTTCTACTTCATAATTATATTGGTTGTGTATACGTTATGTTGGTTAATTATATGTACATGCACCAGAAGCCTGATTTCATAACATGAAATCCATAAGCAGTAAACTTCAAGTCGATTACCAGTGGTCCAGTCAGAACTTTGGCTAAGGTGACATTGAAATCTAGGCTAGGTCTCAAATGTAAAAATGAATACGATGTTGATTATCAGTTGACTTACACAATAAGGCAACAGTTTCAATAAACAAATAAAAAAAGCTTCATCAAATTAAAAAACCTCGTCGAAATCGTATGAGAAGTAAATGTTAACGACCCCACCGTACGATCAAGGTAATTAAAATAATCGTTGGACGACATCACGCGAAGTGTTTAAAGCACGTTTCAAGAAAAACTGTGACATTCTCACCGTGTGTAAGCCTCGGAAAACCTTCTCGGAGGCAACACCGTGGTGTTGCCATGACAGAAATAAATATTAATGCTACAGTAATAACTTGAAATGTATATACTATCATTCCTTTTCATGAGGAGGCTCAGAATTCCCTGGGATTTTTGAAGAGCAAATCAGCTATAAAGCCATTGATAGAAACGGCGGAGCTGCATTTGGCTGGTCTAACAGGAGTCGAGTCTTACGAAGTAAAGGAGGCAATCGA
The DNA here is from genome assembly GCA_951394065.1 of Venusia cambrica. NCBI lineage: Eukaryota > Metazoa > Arthropoda > Insecta > Lepidoptera > Geometridae > Venusia > Venusia cambrica. The sequence continues at coordinate 16,859,539 of OX596034.1, forward strand.
ACAGTTGGTGAACTTGACCGAGATAAAGAAGGATAAGAAAAAGAGATAATATTATTAAGGCGAACGTTTGTGTGTATGAGTGTGTGTAGTTGGGCGCTCCTTCACTCCAAAATGTCTTAACGGATTAAAATTAAATTTAGTATAAAAATAGGTTTTACTACATTTTTTCTATGAAATTATGAAAACCCTGGCTAGCGAAAACTCCTGACATCCTGCCTAAGTTCGGCGCCACCGGTTTGCCATGTTCCATCGGCAACACGGCTCTCACCACGTACTCTGTGGGTAAGCTCACTTCATCATATACCTCATCCTTGCTATTGTCCAGAGCTAAACAAGTCAAGAGCTACTAACTCATCATATATAAAAAGTGACTAAGTGTTTACACACATCCACTTGAGTTGTTTCAAATACAATACAAAAGCTAAATACATATTTACGAGTATTCAATAAAATGTACAATTACACTAACTATGTACAAACAGCCTATAGGTAACTCAATTGTTCCAGACCAGTACCAGATGGAAGCGTGCCCAAGACACTGGCTGCATTGCCACGCTGAATAGCTATGCTAAACCGCTGGCCTAAATAAGAGCCAACCTTTGGGGTCACGTGTTACCTCAATCAAAAGCCCCGAGAGATTTTTGAAAACCCGGAGGGCACCGGCTCCCTACGGTGGGTCCGTGGGGAGGGGATACCCATTTTACATAGTTAAAGTAGAAATCTGCATTCAAAATAAGTGTGTCTGAAGATTTCGTTCCTAAGAATAATTAACATCATTATTTGGTGTTAATTATCCTTAGGAACATAATTGCGATCATTATCCTACCGATAAATACCGATAATGGCAAATTCCCCCAGCACTCTTTGTGGCGGAGGCTCATATCTTGCTAAGAACTTTCTCGAACTGACGACGATGACGTCAAGAATACACTGCACTAAACAACATATGTTTCCATTCCGACCAAAACGTACATTCGACCATTTTGCATGCATTTTCCGGTGTACGATTTAGCATGAAATCATTATCGATATAGGCCAACCCGCCGTCTGCTAAGCAAATATTGTACGCTGCTTAAGTCGATTTCGGCGCTCAATCGTTTTATGCAATAAAGAATTGCCTTTCTTTGGATATGAATGAGTAGCGACTCACCACGAGGATGTTTATTATTCATAAGCAGGCTACCTACGTGTCACGCAGGAGCGGGCGAAGCACGCACGAGCTTCTGAAACTTTCCCTATTTACAATTTACTATTTTTGTGTTTGCTTCGCGCGATCGCTGGGGGTTGCTTCATTACTTTGTTCGCAAGTACAGCGGCTCTGATATTAAAACTGTTCGACACCATGGAACCCCATACTTCAATATCCTAATTGGGTGCCAATGTCAACCCGTTTTTAATGTTTTTTGGCTGATGGTAGGACTTTCTTTAAGTCCGCCTAAATACCACCATCTTACCAAATTATGTATAACAACAATTCTAAAATGTTGTGTTCCGGGGTTTATAGATAAGATAGATCGGAGGATTTACCCAGGTGTGATAAAGGCAAAGAACCGTCAAAAAAAATAGAAAATAAATGTAGCTTTAGATTCGGAAGTAAATCGTATTGCTTATTAAGGCCTTGTGGTGTAATTAAAGCCAGCCTTTGGCAGTCACAACGATAAATCAAAACTCTCAGTCGATACATATTTTTGGCGGCGTCAATGAAAAACGTCTATCCTGAACGTCGACGTCCTGGGGCCTAACCACAACGTTTTATAGCGTTCTCGTTTTGATTTTTGGTCTCGTTTTTTCTACACTGGATAGACAGTGACAAAAGTAAAGTAATATTAAAACAAGAATGCTATTAGATGTCGGTAAACCGGTTTACTAAAGATGTTTTACGTGTTGAGAATAAATTTACAATAGACTAAATACTGCTTGAAACATACGGAATGCCGTATATATTTTATATCATTTTATCTACTATATTCATGAGTAGATAATTATTATATTAGTTCTTAACTGTCATAGGTTTAAATATTATTTTTACAACATCTTGTTTCGAACAGTTAATTCCGTTCACGGTTTGTCTGGTAGAAACCCCATTGTTACACTATTTTGATTGTATTCCTTGCTTGTTTATTTGTGGTATATTGGAAAACAATAAATAATTTTCTATACATCTATCTAGCTACATATCAATATCGAAATGCAACATTACCAAATGGACCTCATGAGAGCATTTAACTTGGGGTATGTTTGCCAACAGCCCTAGCAAGGGTTGCAAGCAAATGTGGAAATCAATCCAGCCAAGTGTGAGAGTGACACGTATTCCGACGGTTCTACCCTTACGTCTACAAAAACTACTAACACAACTTTTGAAACAAATAAATACGGCTAAGAGAGAGTTGGAGAAGCGTACAAAGAGCCGCAAATACGACCAATATTTCAAGGCCAATGTGTATTTTTTTTATAAACTCGAGACGATCGCGCGATCAATTCACACTTTTATAGTTTTGAGTATTCTTCTAGAGTTCTAAGAATACTCGCATAGGTAATACACAGAACGAAGTATAGCCGGCTTTTACGACATCCATGGGCTGAGTTGGAGGAGTCGATTCCTGAGCCGCGACAGATAAAGCAAACCGTTATTACGATAGAGCAATATTTATATCCATACTTTTAGTAAAATTATAACGTGTCAAAATATGCATGTTACTTAGAAAATTTATATTGGAAGAAAAAAATTACACGTTTCTTGTAAACTTGATATCTGATATACTGACCTAATAATCTTTCATATTAATTATTTTTTATATCAACATACATTCTCTGAAATATTTAACCGGCTTCCTTGATTCAAAAGAAGTCTTAGTAAGAGGATCCTGTTGGTTCCCTTTTAGGTACGGAACCCTAAAAAATGTGTATCCAATTTAGCGGACGTCAAGAGCAGGAGTTTACTAACCGCTGGACAAATGATGGCGCCCAAACGGCGGTTCTAATAGCTATATCGCGATTTATTAATATGCTAGGAGGACCGCGGATATTGCAACTGGGTCGAAATATCGAAGCATTCATTCACCTTGAAATCGTGATAAATGTCTCTCGATAATGTTTTCAGTGATAATTACACTTGTCTCTCTCAATCAATTTTCTCTTAATCAAATTTGTTATTGACAAAGAGAAGCGTCGTCATTATGAGAAGAAGAAAAATTACCGAGCGTCGATGCCAACAAGATAAGCTAAGACGATGAAGGCCTGTAGACCTATCCACTGTGATTACAGTCATCATCAAATCCTCCGACAAATGATATTGACATATACAAACAGTAAGACAAATTAAAAAAGATTATCGTAGGAAATGAAGTTCTTCAGTGAGCCAACACTTATTCAACAGGCCAGGTCATATCGAAAACGTCTGCGAATGTGAATGACGTTTCTATGGCCTTTTTTTGTTTTAACTTGGCTTTTCTACATTACCAGAAAAAATTAAAGAACTGGCGTCGTGAGAGGTTCAATTTGTTCTCGGGCAACAATACGGGTTTGGTATAAATTATACAATAAAAACCAGCTCATGTGAAAAATCTCCGACAAAATCTGTATTTATTGTTTCATTTGAGATGTCTTCATTGACGCCGGATAAAATATGTCCTTAGTTTTTATGAATCATTGTGGCCGACTTTTTAGCTTATTATTTATGTAAGGGCAAGAAAAATATTAATAGACTAGCTTCTGCCCGTAACTCGCGTTGTATGTAGATATAATAGGAAGGAAGTAGCTTTTGTCCTTCCCAGACTTCAAACTCATTTTTCTTTATCCATATCTACACTAAATAATAGTGTGCGAAAGTTATGTATTTTTTGTTTAGTTCATTAAAATAATAATACATAGGTACGTGTTTCATTATTCAATTTAAGGTTTATTTTTACCGTTTTGTGTGAATTTAAGAACGAACCAAGGAATAACATTTGCCATAGAAACTGTGAATGTTAACCCAGAACTATATTCCAAATTTTATCAAAATTAGTTAAGTAGTTAAGAAGATACATGTTAACAAACAGTCTTATCCCCCACACACACACACACACACACACACACACACACACACACACACACACACACAAAATACAATTTTATTATAGTACTGTCCGCGACTTCATCCGCGTTGACTTGAGAATTTGGTCCAGAGATATGTTTATGTTTATATGTATTAAACATGTGTGTTTCGTCCGCCATGAGACTAGCGCTACAGAGAAGCTTTGCTTGTAAGTGATTAGGTATTTAATTTCGCGTTTTTACGCATTTGGCGAACAAAAGACAGTTACATCAATAGGCTGAAGGGTGCTAGAGGGAAAAAGGCTTCTCACCCGATCGGGTTTTACGACCAGGGGGCTGAGGTCCGACCGTAAATGCTCGGAGGCATATTATAAAGCGAAGCCTTATAATACGCCGTCCTTAACTTTGATACCACGCCTCTGATAGGCTGTTGCTTTGTCCTTACTGTTGCTTGTTTCTTGTAGCGCACGCACGTTACTTTTATTTAATATACTGTATAATATTAGCAGGATAGTGGTATAGGATGATACCCAGGAACATGTAAAGTTTTTCATATAGTTAAAAAACTAATAATAAAAAGTGATACATACAATAATCAATATTACGGGACATTCGTTTCACACAGTACCACCTAGCCCCTAACTAAATAAACCTTGCAATATGAGAACTAGATTACGGATAGAATTTCATCGACTTGTTTGTAAATACAAATGTTTGTCCTGGGTGGGAATTGAAGCCACAACCTATAACGCAGAAGGCAATTACAACCAACGGAGCTGTGGCTTGTTACATTCACAGCTATTCACAAAACTACTAAAGTATCGACCCACTAAGCATGATTATGCCGCCTCTCCCAACGAACGCCAATAATCCCTGTCCACCTTCCAACTTGCCTATAATAAACTGTTATTTATTAATATCTGAAAGCTCTTCACAAAGCAGACTGCTTTGAAGTATCGCGTTTTCATGTAACGTGACGCACACGGCCATACTCGCCGCAACAAGGCACGCAACAAGCGAATTCTATTTGCATTCAACCTATAACCGCACGCGACTCTCGAGTAGTCGATAATGCCCAAATTAACTTACCCAATATAAGGATCCACTGACAGTTTGTAAGCCGAGCTAAAAAAATATGTGTTTTTACGATTTTGACAAAAGGGAGTTGAAGGAATATCAAGTATTATTTGTAAAAGCCTCGGAAGGAAGGTTATGTTCTTCGAGAGTAAACCTAGAAAACCTAGAAAATTTAACGACTACCCTTTTTTTTTAATGTAACCTAAGATTCCTTTCAAAAACAAAAAACTCCAGCGTTATATACTCTTTGCTAAGGACATTTGAAATAACTGACAGTTGTTTGACTTGACAGTAAGAGACAGATCGCACACCGCCAATATCGTTTACAAAGATCATGTATATCTATTTCATTCTGTAACGCTCTGCAGCCTAAATGGCTTGATGGATTTTGAAATGTGAGGTATCATTAATTTATGTAGATTGTTGAAGTGTCATAGGCATATATTGTGATTCATTTGAATAGGGGGTGTATTTAGTTTAAGTTTTTATGCTAAGAATATAACCCAGTGAAAAAACTCAATCCACGCAATTACTTATAGAAATACAAATAGATCAAAATCAAACCAATATAACCAGTACGTTTTCATATCGATCAAAACCATTCACAATCTGTGAGGCATTAAACGTGCTTTCGAATGGACTTCAACGAATAAACATGCATCGCATTCATTCTGAGCACGCGCCCCGTGCACGTAGATTAGGTAAATTGGTAATCTAGGCACCATCGCTGTCCTTACTTTATAAAAGCTGTAATAAGCGCTGTATGATTGCAAGGTATACCATTGATTTAAATACACCATAGGCCGGTATAGTAGTATTTCCGTTATTATCTTTTTTTTTATCAACCAACAGTAGCCAAAAAAGAATTACTACCTATAGCTTAAATAAACCACGAAGGTTTGAGCAAAGCTACACTTTCTGCACTAATATTGTAAAGTTTGTATGTTTGGGTGTGGGAGATAATCTCTTAAGCAATACGTCCGATTACAAAAATAATTCGCCAATATTTAGAATGGACTTTTAAGGTGGACATACGCTTATTTATTCTTTTACCCAACTACGGCGAAGCAAAAATGAGGTTTATGTGTTTGGCTAGTATGTATGTATGTTGGTATGTCTTTTCATAACGCCTTAAATGCTTGTCACAATTTGACAATTGAGGTATCGTTAGAAGCGTCTTGGTTGTCCGTCACATTCAATTGAATATCCCTTAGAGGACATATGCCATGAACTAAAAAATCTTTGTTTAATTATGCCGTATATCAAATGAAAAGGCTTAAAAGTAGCATATATAAAAATACATTGTTAGCTGTTGCACGCGACCTAATAGTTTAACTGATCTCAGATGAAAAATTTACTTGTTTCATACATTCAGTTTTTTTTATGTCATCTATACAATCTATACCTATACAAATTAACGTGTCTGTTTGTAATGACGAAAATAATAGCCTTTTACTAAATTCATGTGAAAGTAAATACGGTACTCATATTTAAACATTTTTTTTTTATATGTCTGTCTGTTTGTTATTTGCTGGACCTATTTTCACGGGACGTTTACTGGCAGCACTTACGTTATAATGAGTGAATGGTCTTGTAATTCTTTATTGTATACATAAATATGATTTAAACATGTCATAGGAAAACATATGTACAGAGGCGAGCTTAACCCTTATCTACCAGCAAACCGTTGAGAGAGAGAGAGAGGTGTTACACTCAAAAGTGTACTTGAATTAAAAGTATACCTACACATAAATATGTTTATCACCTACTAAATATAAATAAAAATAAATATCAGGCAAACTTATTATATGTATATACAATGTTTATAAATATTTATTTATAAAATATATTTTATACATACACGTATAAATAAATTTAATAATAATAAAGATATACATTTAGCTCCACGCTACAAGCCCATGGGACCCGATGTACACCTACATATGCTTAGTAGTTTTTTTTTGAATAGCTTTCTTTCATGGTTTATGACGAGGTAGTTTTCGAAAAAATATAATTCGTTGAGGAGAGCGATTTAATGTTCTATATTGTTTTTTACTGATACGCTTCAGACTCAAACTGAGTTCCAAGCTGGCAACGCCGCGGACACAGCTCAAATAAAGTCTGTCTCAAATAAAGTAGGTACCTATATATATTTAATACAGAAACAATATAAACTAGTTTACATAATTCATTTGGAAATCCATTTTTAAAATAGTACGAAGTACAACGATATCAGTTTTAATTTATATAAGACGGTGTGCTGGTGTAAATGATCCTAAAATAAATATGCTGAATATTTTTTTAAATAAATAATTTGTGTGATGAATGTAGATGTTTGTTCTGTGTTTGGGTGTTGTATTGTATGATAAGTATGTATTAACAAAAAAAAAAAGTATTTAAGTAATCTCTCCGTAATTTAGTTCCCATATTACAAGCTATGCTTAGCTTGGGGCTAGATTGCGTTGTGTGAAATTAATGTCCTGTAAGATTTATTTATTTAAATGGAATGCTTGAATTTTGCATCAATCACGACTGAATCGCGATGGAAGCAATGTTTAAAAAATCAGCTATAGCTCGGACAACGGTGCCTTCACACTCATATCCATTGACCTAAGCAGATACAAAAATATCACATCCAGCATTGAAGATGAAGAATGAAGGCATTGAAAAATACAAAGTAAGTATTCCCAAAGTGACCGACACAGCCCTCAGAATATACAAATTGAAGTGTCAGAGAGCATGCCATATATGATAACCGCTAGGGATTAACTACTGGATTGCTACTACGAATAACACTCGCTCTGGGCCCTTATTCACTATGACCAATAGTGTCTTGACGCGCCCATATTACGATATCGATATCGTAACAAGGATTATCGTTAACATGAATGAATAATAAAAACTTTTATTTTGTTATATTAGGTAGCATTTTACTATTAAGCATTTTAAAACCATAAATAAAGTACGTTTAGATTTATTAGTATAAAAAAAAACCACTTTATATTAACACAAAAGTTCTCGTGAGCTCTTTTTCACTCTCTTGCACTGCACCCACAGAACACGAGAACACTAATATCCTAACTCTGCACCCGGTGGCGCTCACAACTATAGATTACAAGTAATCAATAATTTTCAAACAGCCATAGGTAATAGCGAAAATACATAGGTAATTAAAAACTGAAACCACCGAGTATACGCATAGCATGCCCATTGGCCATTTTTTATTTTGTTATTTTTATACGTTTCTTTGAATGAAATGTCTATCTATTTCTATAAGTATAACAAATATGACATACTTACTTTCCAATTAGGTAGTCCTTGTTTCCATGCACCTTATAATTCTTTATTGTACACATACATATGATTTAAACATGTCATAGGAAAACATATGTACAGAGGCGAGCTTAACCCTTAAAGATACCTAATCAAGTAACATCCAACCTAAATGCCCACAGTTTTGATTATGATTCTGTCGGAAGCTTGTGTTCTTGGTATCAAGTAAATATTATTATATTCTATTGAATAAGTTCCTCGTCAGAAGGCGTGGATCAAATCTATGCTATCGCAGCAACTAGCAGTGTGCGAAAGCTATACACATAATAATGGGCAGCTAAAAGATGCGTGAGGATACTCACATTATAATATACTACATAATTTATTGATTAGTTAAACAACAATAAGCATAATATGTAGACAGACCTTAATAACAATGGTTATTTATTATGAAAAAACGATTGAATGTATCATTCTAATAAATTTACCTCAGTATACGGATTTTTTTTGAGATTGCATTCTCCGTGTGTTATTTATTTACCCCCAAATTGGGCCTAAAAATGCAAAGTTTCTTTAATTTTCTGGTTTGGTTTGCATACTGACAAAAAAAACGACTATTTAAAAGAAACACACAAGCAAAACAAACAGTTACGACATAAAGACGAAAGTGGAGTAGAAATCCTGCGACGTTTGCACATTTGTCTACACAATGCCCGCGATATGACAAAGCAGTGAAGCCGTAGGATGTATCCACTGGAAAACCAGCTAGTTGATTTGATCGGAATGTAATTGGTGTGGCACAAGTAATAACAATATTGCAGAAACGAAACTCATAGTGACCACCGATAGCAAAGTCAAGATGGTTCGAGCTACCGTACATAGCAGTGGCGATGGAGCCGCGATGTGATGGCACAATGATGTCAGACAGAGTTGATGGCATAAGGCTACCGACGAATAGGTTCGGCTGGTGATAAGCACCTGTCGAATATATTCGTCGTTAGCTCTGAAGATTCTTTGGCCTGGATAGACCAACGTAATTCATCTCGAAGTCATCTATAATTAAGTTCACAAAAAAATCATAAAATAATGAAAACTTATTTTATCTGAAAATGCAGTGAAGCAGATTCAATTCTACGCATCAGCTCTTTCAGAACCTATTGTAATCACTTCGCGACAGCGACGGAAAGACGGACAGCGCATATATTTATTTCGTCAAGTCTAGACAGTGTCTTAGTCCAATTAATTTGGAAGGCAGGATTAGGCATGTTACAGACATAGCTATAATAATTTAACTTTACGAGAACTATCGGTTTGCAACAGCTGATGTCAACAGCTCAGTGTATGATAAGTACACCCCAATAAAGTTTACATACAAGGCCATCTAGCCTACAGGTTGTTTAAGAAAAATATTTGTTGGTCATGAACCATCATCTCCCAATTTAGCAAGCGGGTCGGAGATAAAGGACAATTTACATACCCATACTCGTATCTAGGTACTAGAATCTTAAAGTCTAAATTATTCACGAGTTTTTGCGGCTACCAATATTTATGTATGTGTTTGTTATAGTTACAAGTATTCAAATACTTATTCAAAAGTGCTTACAAAATATTTATTACATATTATTGGGTAAAATTGATATGTTCAATATTTTTTTCACAAAATGTTATGTTTTAACTTTCTGGTTCTCCTACTAAGGTTGGAGAGATCGCTTTCAGCGGTAATGCTATTGTACTTATATACTGTGTTACCTAATGTTTGTAAATTTCGATGATTCGATTCGATCATTTTGTGTATATTAAAACTCAATTCAATTCAATTCTTTTCAGCTATGACGGCTCTGAGATGAGGGAAGAAAGTCATTTAACATGAAAGGAGGCTGATCAACAAATGTTTGGGTTATGTGAAATGAGATGATACGGAGTTGGTGGCCGATAATAGTAAGTGAAAAAAGAAAACATGTGTTGACTCACTTACTGTGGGATAAGGGCCGATGCATGTGTATACCTACATACATGTATGATGAATCTCTTCAGGTGGTCCCTACGTACCTCGCAATGTATATTTATTCCAGTCTGTTTCGTGTGCCTTCAAAACATATAATCAGCAGACAATATGAACATATGACTATTTGTATTCAGTGAATATCAATAAAGCTGAATGGTGGATGCAAGTTGCATAGATATGGTCAGCAAGTTGCAGGTGGCAGAGCGACACTGCGGCCCATGCATTCAATTCCAATATAAAATACAAATTTATTTATTTACGAGCTTCTCTCTTCCCGCGACATCGCCTGCGATCACTTTATTTGGTCCAGAGATAAAGTGTAATAAGTAACATAATAAGCCATAGTTTGGTCCGTCACGACACATGCGCTATGGTTTTAGTTTTGGGTTCTTCCTTGTGGTCTAAATATATTGTCCGATTTGACCACAAGATCCTCTCTGTATCATTGTTAAGTTAAAAATGTGTGTAAAAATGTCTTGATTAAAATACAAAAAAACAGGTATTGATTATCTGCTAGCCAAATTTAAGCTTAAGCTGCATGAACATACAATACTCATATAAATTATACAAAGTTTTTTATAACATCATGATTTCTGAATTTAATTGCCAAATGGAGCAGCAAGAAAAATGTTAGTTATTGAATATTATGTAAGAGGAAAAGTCCTGACGAGACTGACTGACTGTGTGACTGACAGACACATAGTTAAAGCTCAGCCTAAACTACCGATCGTAAAGGCTCGATATTTGGAGGGTGTATGAGTCATGGTATGAAGACGTCCGCTGAGAAAGTTATTAAATAAATTTGCTCATAAATTTGTCTAAACTGTAGAGCGTCTTATCAACGAGCCAGTTTTTTAGTTAGATTTTTTTTTTATTGTACGACGGGTTAGCGCTTGGCTTTCATCTCACCTGGTAACAAGTTGAGATAAGGCCGAAGGTGAAGGCGCACTTCACCCGGAATCTTCGACAAACTGAGGAACTGGCTATCTTACCTTTAAACGCCGGAACACAACAATTATTTTAAGACTTGTTAACATGGCGACAGAATTAGGTAAGATGGTGGTAGCTAGCCAGTCCTACCACCAAAAACCAAACCAAGCACAATATTGTCTTCTCCCTCTGGGGATCGAACCCGGGACCTCTGGATCTGACACTGGTAGGCGAACCACGAGACCACGGAGGCGGTTGTTTTGAAAATCCAGGTTCCGCCGAAAAACACTGCTATTCGAAAGATGACTATTGTCGGGAACGTCATTATCTTCATATCTCTAAATATTGGTTTTACCGCGGTTCTGCGTGAGGAATTATACTTGCAATCGTAAAATTAATTGATTATTGTGGACATGGCGGCGCAAGACTTCACACTGCTTTGACATCGTGTGTTACCAATATATTTAAGTGTTTATACGACGGTGAAATACTGTATTCATGCTCAATTGTCCCCTAACCAGGGGTGGTTTACAAAGTTTCTAACTGCTGCGCTATTAATTATACACGCGGAGAACGCGTAAGGATAGACCTAGCACCGAACCAGACTTAGAACCCTTGTACTCACTAAAGTACAGTCGCCTGCAATATAGTGTACTTACTCCAGTTAACCTATTAAAAAATAGTTTTTTGTACGTACATTGTTTTTTATGCCTCATCTTGTATATTTTGTATTATAATAAATTATTATTATATATTAATAAATAAAAAGAAATTAATATCCTGTATATTAATTTCACACAACGCCATCTAGCCCCAAACGAATGTCTATATATATTTTTTTTATTTTTTTTATTTTTGAGCTATTTTTTTTATTACATTTAATGTAATGTAAAATCAAAATGGTTTTGTATCTACATAATTATGGCATAATATACAATGTAATATCCCGTTAATAACAGTTATAATAAATATATTATATTATAACTATTATTAACGGGATATTATAATAATCTATAAATATCCCTATAATAACAGTTATAATATATAACTATTTACCATGATTTGTTGGTGAATGAGTTTTTCGATATTTCGACGCAATTGCATGCGGATCACGGATAACACGCCTGTATTTTGGTATATTTGTTATTACAGTGTATATATCTTGAATACAAAAGTGACGACAGAATTTACCAGACGCGAATATAAAAGCAATGGCTTAATTTCCGCTTGCATGCATTTGCATAATTCCTGTAATAATCCTGTAGGCATAAAATAATGTCTAACGCTAAAATTAGGCTTTTAACTCACCTGGTGAAAAACATTAAATACTTATCTGCTGGCTCCGTTTTCGATGAAGAAAGGCTATTATTTTCAGATATTAAGTACCTACCTTTAGGATTATGGATGAGTAATTTTATTACAATAAACTCTTAAGTTTACCAATGTATTTAATTGCGGGTTCCATGTGAGAGTGAGAGGAGCCTTAATTACCGTTCGTTCTAAACGACTGCTATTAAAATAATAAGATAGGTACCTACACAAACTACATAATTATAGTACCAACGCTTATTCATACCACTGATATCACATAGTTCGTCATCGTCAAAACTTTTAACTTCAAACGTTGCGACGACAATTTATAAGACAACGGAAAGACAGATGCAGCGATTCAACCGTTTCCACGAGTACTTTTCTGTACCCGTGGTCCACTCAAGTGTACTATAGGTTATTCAATGTACCCATAAAACACACAGTCAGAACCCTCGTTGCTCAATCCAAATGGCTATAGCGTTTCCGGCTTTAGGAAAAGATGCGGGTTCGAGTCCCGTCGCGGGTTGTGATATTTTGTGTCATTATAACATTTGTAAATGTTGTGACCAAGTGAAATACAAAAATATGCGCTCGTAAAGTTCATTCGTTGAAGAACCTACATAAATATCGTACCGAAGACAACATCTCAAAGTTATCGTTGCGATTTGCACTTTTATTAGCTCACGATGTCCTTAGATGCCACTATGTAAAAAAAACTATCAGATCAATCGTCCAAACTTTCGTTCGGCACATGCCCACGGCTTGCAAGTAGCTAGCATGCAATGCGTGGCAGGGTTGCAAGCCTATCACCGCTTAGCGGAATACTAGCTAGTGGTTTCCTCACGATGTGCCCTTCGCCGTTAGAGCATCTGCATGTGTCAAAAGCGCACATAAACCTCCGAAAGACCGAAAAATACATTGGTGCACAACTGGATCTTAACCCACACCGTACGCCTGTGAAATTATTACCCTCACATTGAGCAACACATATACTAATTTACACTATTTTATTTTATTTTTTCATTTTTTGGAAAACTTACAGCTAGATAGAATAGATTATTTGAATAGCATATGCAACCAAATGTTACATATAGGAAGGTCAAAAAGCAGCAAATATAGTAGTAAAAATAAAAATACAGAAACACACACACACACACACACAAGAAAAGAAGTTAAGTGCCCAATCTAGCCAACATTAAAGTAGGTATCGCTAAGTAAGCGTTTCAGCTTTTAATATCTATATTAGTCCTAGCCAACGTGTTAAACGAGCCAGCGGCTCTAACCATACATTAATTTTACCTGTAATTTGTCCTAGCTATAGGAACATAATGTACAATATAAATAAATTTTACAGGACATTAATTTTACACAGCGCCATCTAGCCCCAAATTAAGCATAGCTTGTAATATGGGAGCTAGATTACGGATAGAATACTTAAAGACGTTTTTTTTTGTATTGTATTTCCAATTTTTTTAAATTTTACTTATCATACACCCAAACACAGAACAAACATCTATATTCATCACACAAATGTTTCTCCTGGGTGGGAATCGAACCCACAACCTACAGCGCAGAAGGCAGAGTTACTACCAACTGAGCTATGAGGCTTGTTGAATAGTCATTATGCTATAAGTATGTCGTGCAATGACGCGTCCGATACACCTGCCGCGACGCTTATTACGCTCAACTCAATAACGTAAAGTGTATACAACTAGATAGATAGATGGTCAATACTTTATTGCACTAATAAACAAAAGTACATAGGCGAACTTAATGCTAAGAAGCATTTTCTTCCAGATAACTCTTGTGTAGTATGGAGTGGATGGTAGTGCTACTTAACGGGAGAAAATAATACAATCAATATTACTTATACCTACAATAAAAAAATTTAATAATATATAAAATTAAATGATTAAATACCTACTTATAATACTCAGACATACATATACTTATATATTACACAAATAATTAGCTCAATTTTGTAAATTTGTTTAATATACACGGTGTAACAGAATATGTGTACTAAGCGGTGGGGGGGCTTTTCGGACCAGGAAAAGTATTTGTTGTGGTGGGGACATAATAGTGAATTCCCATTTTCAGTTTCCCATACAAGTCTTTTCATTTTCTCAATGACAATAAATAGTGACGACCCTATTCCTTTACCGCATTATGCATGTAGGTATGTAGGTATATATGTGCAATTGTCTATGTCAAAGAATATTAAGTACAGATGAACCAATTTTAGTGAGAACTTGGAGTCATCTCGTTAAAGTAGGTTATTAGATAGAACATACACATTGATAAATTACATAGGCACCTACAGTTACAAAAAGACGATGAATGCGATATTGGACGGACGAAAGTACATTATAGGAACGATTATTTTGTATTTTAGATAAAATTCTTATTGATTTGACAAATTAAAACTTCTAGTAATTGATTGTCTCATTAGCAGCCCAGGCTTTTCGACGATTTTCCTCTGTTAGTTTTTTGCGCTTTTAGTTTTTTGTGATTGTGACCTTCTGCTATGTTGCCTCATCTGTCTAGAGGTCATTGTCGCGAGTTAAGAAACAGCTGATTTTAGGGTAGTCTCAACTCAAAAAACCAGCTGTTGGTATCAGAACTTTGATCCTGTTTTACCAAAAACTTTGAACCAAAATTCAAAAAGTCGTAAAACAAACGTTGTTCCCCGAGTCGGGTCGGATAACCCCGTTTCGGCATAGTACACATATTCTGTTACAGGTTATTATATAATAACTAATAATCGCTTCACTATGACTTCACTAATGGTATCATCACAGAATGGCAACTAGAATATCAAAGGCACTATAGTGGCCATTCTGCGGCTATGCTATTGTCGTAGTGAAACGATTGGTTTAGTAGAATCGGGGGCCCTACATCTGGAACATGTAAGGGCTACTTTTTATCCGGGTACCACGAAGCTAGTAGTGCACTGCTCCTTCTTTAGGCATCTTCAAATCTAAAGTTTTCCACCTTTTTTTAGAAAAACCACCGCCTCTGTGTTCTAGTGGTTCAACCCACGATTTCAGATCCAGAGGTAACAGGTTCGATCCCCAGGCTATTTATATAAGGCTACTACCAACCAAGCCAAAGCACAATATTGTACTCCCTCTGGGGATTGATCCCGGGACCTCTGGATCTGAAATCGGTGGGTTGAACCACTAGACCACGTAGGTGGTTGCTGGGTACTAAACGAGATTTTTTATTTATATATGTTATTGTTAGTGTGTGTTTAAATTAAGGAACCTTGCACAAGTTCCTATAAATTAATTACTCTATGTTTTCACTATTACCAGTCGCGCATCATACATTTTGTTCCTATGACATGCAGTCAAGCAACTGTAGCATATTCCACTTTGATGAATACACGACGTGTGTGTGTCTCGGTAAATGGATGTTACAGAGCTTCAATTTACCGAGAGCACACACCCGTTTACACGCGTACCTACCGAGGCACACGTGACGCCCAGACCAACTGAGCGTAGTGGCAATCCATTACATGTCAATTTCGAACTGAAGAGAGTTGAGAGTTCCCATATTTTCCGAACTTGAGCGCCGGTGATGTCGTTAGTTCCGAGTACTTGTGCCGTTGAGGTGGCTAGGCCCGTTCGAGCATGCATTGTGCTCCATGATCTGCGGTGCATGCACCCCATTTACAAGTTTCCTGCGCACGACTACATTAAAAGACGTGGGACTGACTCGTTTTTTTTTTATATAAAAATATGTAACAGATTCCCCCAAGTCACTTCGGGTTTCCCGCGCTGCCGCCACGCCGCGCCCGTTCGGCAAGGCGCAAATATTTAGTTGATTACCGCGTCTAGTAATAATAGGTCAATGTGCACAAACGTGCATGTGTATGAAGCCTTTAATCTAATGACAGATTAACCTTTTCAGTACTCAAAGAGCATTGGTCCTCAAAGAGCAGACTGCTATAGACGGATCACGAACAGAAATTGGTTTTATGCGTTTCCGGCAACATTATGTTATTCTCGATTTCCGGTTGACGAGCTGCTTTCAGTAAATTGTACCTTCAAATACATGGTGGATCCATGAATGTGACATAGCCAACTGTAACCAGGCTACATGTAACTAGTAACAACAATGTTTTTAACATTGTATAATAATATGTTACGACTCTGTCTTCATCTAGATTGTAAACAGGCACCTTCTAGGTAGGCTAGATACCTTGCCTTTTTTTCAAGTGGTCAAGAGCTAACCCATTCTAAACATATATATATGTATACATATGTACACTGGTAAGGTTTACTACATTGGATCTGGAAAATATTCAGTCATATTTTTGTATTTCGAGCGATTGCACTTGGTCACAACGTTTCATCATTTCATCAGCGCTCAAGCTGAGTTTGGATATAACACAACAATTCGGAATGTGCGTCAGGACCCTCGTTGCTTGGTTGGTTACAGCGTATCCAGCTTGAGGAAAAGTTGCGGGTTCGAGTCCCGTTGCGGGTTGTGAATTTTTATCATTATAACATTTAATGTAAATATTCAGTTAGTTAGTTATTAGGAACCAATATGGGAAATCTAATCATTTAGGTATTGTCGCGAATGAATTTACGTAAAAATTACACTCGCCCAACTTTCCTAAGGCCCAGTAGTGCTGCTGATTTTTGCTCAACGATACAAATGTAGTATGCGTTCATTTCGAAATGATACGTTCGATTCACATGAAATTGACATCCGCTTAACATCTTCGAGCTCAAAGTCAAAGTTTCCTTATTTTCTTTATGTCATTCATTATTTATATTTCGCAACTGTACTAAGTTCATCACAACCATTTCATCTACTGCTGAGCAAATCATTTTCTTTTACATTGTAAAAAATATCATTCTTCAAGCTTCAAAGCAAGCTTCGAGATCCAGAGGCTTCGCCAGTGATAATGAGCCGCCTCAATCCATCAACATAGACCCCTCTAAGGTTTATGGCCAATGTTTATATCCAGTTTAAGAGCTCACCTATTTCAAATGAAAAAAAAATGTTTTCACACTTCGGTCACTGAATCTTAGGTTAGCAGGTCATTGCAAACATTATGAAGATACAACTGGAGGTCCTCCCAAAGTCATATAATAAGTTTCATGGTTATTGAATTAACATCGATTGAAATCGATTGTACTGGGCGAAAACCAGCGGTGCAAAAGCAATACTCGCTGCCTTTGAGGTGCATGACGTGTGTATCAGAATCAGTCTAGTTTGAATGCCGGCAAGTATCAAACGACTAACTAGAATTTATACGATATTTATCATAAATTACTCATTTTTGAACAGCTGAAAAGGACACATCCCACATAAATAACATAGATTACAAACGTATTACCATAATCAAGACAGGAAGGTGACTGGCGAATTAGTTAAGTAAGTTTAATCAATGTGTACCTTTTTTAATTAACTATTTCATTTGTTTTTTTTTCTCTATGTGTATGTTCTGTGTCTGTAGATTTAAGTTGAGTTGAGTGTTTATATCCTTACTTAATTGTTGCTTTGTATGTATTAGTCAATACCTGTAATTGTCTATTACTTTATACTTTTTTGAGGAAATATCAATACAGCTGTTGGTTTTCCGAATATATATAAATAAAGAGGTACGTATAACATTTTGCAAAGATGCCTCTCAGTCATATTTATGTAATAGCTCAATTCAAAGAATTGACGCGCATACATCTCTCACTGTTTCGCAAAATATCACAATCACATCAAAATGTTACTTACATATTTCCAGAGCGCGCAACATTGAAACCCCGACAAGCAGAAGCGCAAACACGCAGGTCACCATTTCGTAACCTCTACTTCACCATGCTACCGGCGACACCTGAGCTCTGCAACAAATCAAACGAAAATGACAATCGACTTGATAAAATACATGATTTAAAAAAAAAGGCAAAGTGTTTCACTTCTGACGGCAGTCCTCATGGCTGCCTATTATTGTCATTTTTGCGCAATTGTAACTGCACGGGATCAGCTACTATAATTTAATGTAAATGTATTCTTAAATAATAATTGTGAATTTGAATTCGTCGAAATTATATATATTTCTAAATAGTGTATGTAAAGAAAACCACATATTCTGATTTGCACAAGCATCAAGTATGATACATATACATATTAATATTTAAAGTAAAGCAAGAACCTAAACCGAGAAAACCGTTGATTTTCGTTGACGTCAAGTCGCATTTATGCAGTTTTTTTGGTTGGTTTTACAAAGATACGGCCATAATAATGATTGTAATCCATATATATTCATAAATAAATATAAATCGGCATGTTCATTTGACACCTATACTACATTGATACATTTGATACATACATCTAATTTGATACCCATAGTGCTGTAATAGAATACAAATCTTATATTTCCCCCTGCCCCTTTTAATATTTGATTTGCTCGAATTTGGGGATATTTAAAGGCTGTGGGTTTGATTCCCACCCAGGACAAAAAAATATGTGATGAATATAGATGTTTGTTCTGTGTTTGGGTGTATTATAAAAATATTTTATGTCACAATTTAATTTAATTTAATAGTTTTATTAAATTTAAATTTAATTCAATGTTTTGTTTCGATGCACGCCATTCTATAAAAAAATATTTTTTACATTCGGGAAATCATCGTCATCTCCACATAATGTTTAAGCAAAGTCAAGATCTCCATCGTTATCCTACCAAAAGTTATCATGCAAGCAAACGTAGGCGTTGTCGGCCGAACTATTCCATGCGCCTTTGGTTTAATAGGAATGAATGAATGAATGAAATAACGAAAATACTTTATTGCACACCTTAAAAATAGAACTAGATAACTAAAAAAAAAAATTATATACAATGGGCAGCCATATCGCTAAGAAGCTATTTCTTCCAGACAACCTTTGGAAGGAGAGGATTTCATGGCCAAAGGCCAATTCGAGGATATCCGTTTTCACAACCTGTAAAACAGCTTTTCACAAAACTTACTCGAGTACGGAGAATATGTAAAAAGAGTAAAAGCTACCCAGTCAAAATGAGTCGACGAATTCGCATTTGTACTTCAGCTTCCCTAGTTGATGGTGTAGAGCCCTCCAGGTGAGGGCAAACAATAGACCGAGTGCTGCATCTCTAACAATAGCCTGAATGACATTACACAAGCAAAGGCGCGATTTCGTCTGTCGGACAGACTCGAAAGTTCGTATCAAAGTTTGGCGGAGGACAATCAGAACCAGGTTTGCAGTCAGATTTCACATACGAGAACTTCGCACATTTTTAATGAATCTCGTTCGTGTTAAGGGGATTATGGAAAATCTGTTTTTGTTGCTGATACTTGATATATCTATTATGCATGAGTTATTGTTTGACAAAAATTATAGACTACGTTCGGTCAAAACGAAGCGCGTAGAACCCGATATACGAAACGAGCACGACGCTTTGTTCGTTTCTCAATTAATTATGCCGTACTTTTTTTTTCCACGAAGAGGAAGCCTTTTCTTTTCATCTCACCTGTTTTATACCATACATGATTACCTTACTCCAACATCGTCACTGATTAACTGAGCGATGCACCATTGTGCAAGTAAAGGAGAGTTCAATTAGTGTATCTTTATCTTTTTTTTTTCAACCGCCTTTGATCCCTATGGGGAGTACAATATGTTGTCCATGGTTTGGTTGGTGGTAGGACATTGTTTGGGTCCGCCTGGTTGGCTACCACCATCTTAACATGTACCGTCGCGATAACAACAATTCTGAAATTGTTGTGTTCCGGCATTTAGAAGTAAGATGGCCTGTGTCTCAGTTTGTTGAGGATTCCGGGTGAAGTGCGCCTCCACCTGCGGCCTCATCTCAACTTGTAACCGGGTGAGATTAAGGCCAAGCGCTTCGTACAAAAAATAAAAAAAAACTTGCAACTCCAAGTACAAATTTTGAGATTTAGTTTCGATGTGTTTTGCATGTCACCAAAACAAAATTTAAATCCGGTCTTATCTCTTAAACGGCTATCAGCTATTTTGAAGGCACTTAATAAATCTCCAACAGATAGAGGACTAGAATCTACTTTTATCACCAACATTTCCTGCTGAGAAATTAAAAATAGTGTAGCAAATCGGAAATGAATTTACGGGAAAGAAATACTTAAATTTTTGATCTGACAAGAAAAAGGAGGCACTCAAGGCTTACAGCTGACCTAGGAACAGACATGTCGTATGTCGTGGTAAGCCATTTGCCTGTTTCGTATCGTGAACGACCGATGCACATTTTAATACGAAGTGCCCATTAAAAGCTCAGTAGGCATGCTAAGGGCTATAAAGGGCATTCGATGACTTCGTGAAAGCTTCTAGAGGGTTTTTTTAAAATGTAAAGGGCAATCGTAGTCTAGTCGTGAAATTTGTTTTTTCTTGATGTGACGAAGCACGCGATGGCTTTACTATTATTTTAATTATGTAAGATAAGCTAATGGATACGTCGTTATTTACTATGTACCGCAAAGGATGATAATTTTGTGCAGCTATTTTTTATTTTTCTAGTCACAAAAAAGGATTTCTAGTCTTCATTTGCAGATTTTTAGGGCTTCAAGGGAACAATGAACCATTAAAATACTTTAAAAATTGATTGAAACAGAGAGGGCAAGTAAATGTGACGCGTGTGGTTCAAGTTAATGTTTACTTTGAAAATGTTTACATAAATCGCTGATTAAGTAGTGACTTTAAAGTACATTTCTGGAATAGCTTACACCACCTTATGTGTTCATCTTACTTTGATGTATCATGAAAATATAACACTTTATTCTTAAAGTTCGTTACAGTAACTTGTGCACAATCTAGTGGGTCGTATAAGGTCCATATCACGTTACACCACAGCAATTAGGAGCAGAGCACCCAATAAATTACAAATTAGCCACTCGCCACCTTCGCCAAATATGGCGGACGGCTATTTGCTTTTTAACGGCTGATTAACTTGATGGTCGAGGTAAGGCGACAAAAAAATCACGGTCCCCTTTCTATCTCCGGAATTAAAACACAAAAAATCTAGAGTAGAAAATATATAAGTAGCAAAATAATACACATTTTACAGGAAAAATAAAACTGTTTCTCTGTCGTTCATAGTCTTTGAGAAAGAAACAGAAAACCTCGACGTGTTATTTTCGAGATTAACTTTTTTTCACGAAATTAGAATACCGTACCTAATAACAAACTAAAATTAATAGGTTTGTGCTTTGTATTCATTTAAGATAAATATAACAGGACATTAATTTTACACAGCGCCATCTAGCCCCAAATTGAGAAAAAAATTGTAAAACTAAGCTATCCAGGAACCTAGCTTATAAAATTTATGTTTGCGATGAATATAATAAAGCCAGCCATAAATAAAGAAATTCCTCCAGCGAATGAATTGTAATTAGTATAAGGTCATTTCAAGCTATTTGTAATGCATTATACGAAAATGGCAAGCTCGAAGTGCTTGCCTTTCTCCTTGTGTGCTGGTCGCGATTGCGAGCAGGCGGTACATTTGACGTTTTAAAATTATACTAAAAAATCTTACTGAATAAACGATAATTGATTTTGAAAACCTTCCAGTTTTGGGAGTGGTACACAGGAGGGGGCTAGGCAAGTGCAGGTAGGACGTCCCCGGCTAGATGGAGTGACGACCTCCGTACAGTGGCGGGCAGAGAGTTGATGAGAACGGCAAAAGATCGGGCTCAGTGGCGCACCTTGGGAGAGACCTAAGGTCTACGATAGAGCGAGCTCACCCCGAAAATGACAAATAACTCTCTTCTTGAACCGTGACAACGGATACAACTGATTCCAAGTTTAATCAGCGCTCGTTATAAAATGCGGTTTTTAACTTTTAGTAGGCACATTGTGAATATTACAACTCATTTCTTTCCGTTTTAGGATAAGACCAGCTGATAAAATATACAATTTATATTAACAAGCTCAGGGCAGATCTTATTTAGATTCGCATTTAGCTAACTAATAGCACTTACTTGCTCCCTTTTAATTTTAATTACAAGCTACTCGCCCACTGGATGCCTCAAGGGATGCCTCAGGATACCTGCCCCCGCTCTGCCGCTAAAGCTTCAAGGACCTTTCTCGGATACAGTTTACAGACTCTATACTGTATTTCAAGGGGGTAGGCATAATATAAGCAGAAACAATAGGGAAAACGAAGTTTAGTTAGTTTTTTTAAGATATAGATATAGATAAGATAAGATATAGCTCAATTCATTTATTAAAATCGAATGCACGATCACAATAACATAGATGAGTTTAGTGAAAGGAATTATGCTCACAATTTGAATACTAGAAATAAAAGGGAACTTAACATACCAACATTCAGAAAAATTCAATCACTCATTCTTAAGAAACTGTGCATGTACGATTCTTTAATGAGCTCCGACAAAAATTCAAAACGTATTTAAAGAATAGTCTGATAAAAAAAGCTTAACACAAAATAAGTGAGTTATTCAAGGATAAGAAAGCGTGATCATACCAGTTACTACTAAATGGTGATTTCACAATGTTAACGAACAGGTACCTAAATAGATAGTACCTACATATTTTTAGGATATTATGTATAAAGAATTAAGGTATATAACATACATGCCGATGTTATTTAAATTATTTTAATCTTTGTTAAAACTAAATTTAAGTCGGTGACAGATCAAATGAAACTCACTAGCCCTAAGTTATCGCCGGTTTCCTTGGGCTGGTCGTGATTACACTGGCGGTAGATTCGACGTTTCAATATCATCCTATAAAATGTGACTGAATTAACGTTGTGTTTTTTTTTATGTGATAGCCAAGCGATTGCAAACATTTTCTCAATTGAAAAACAAGTTAAGATGTGGCCTAAGACGCCTGTCTAAAAGGTGACCTTTTAATGGTGGGTATTTGTACCTAGGTACCAACTGCTCTATTGAGTCACATCGAAATACTTTGATTTGATATATTTTCAACATCCACAACGTGGTACTATTATTAATGTAGTAAATTCAATAGTAACGGTTGGTTGATACTGTAAAAGCCGCTGATAGTTTCAGATATCTGTTAAAAAGCTTGACTCGATACCGCCGTAATAGCGTACGCTGTCAATAACGTGACTACGGCTTCAACATGCACTTAGGCCCCGGGGACTGGAAATGCCAGCTTATGCGCGTAGTACCGATAGCCGCCATGGGAGCAAAGACACCGCCATTGCGTTACTTTAGCTGCTTCAAAGCTGTGCTCGCGCGTGGAATCCAATTTGGGACTGGAGTACTAGTTGTTCGCTCGAACTGAGCCCTCGCGATGGCTGGCTTATGTTTGGTATTTAACCACGGACATTTGCCTCACGCAAATAAAGCTATTAGCACTACGATGAAACTGTCATTACACATTACTCAGAGCAAACATTTTCCTCAATCTTTTAATTAGCATCTATTCATCCTACCCATAAGAGACAAACAATCGATTTGATATAACAGCGAATATGCATGTTTAGGGTCGATTTACGAAGTAAATTAACAAATTGTGAATTTGTACGTCAAAACTTCTTGGCGCTCCTGTATCTCAATAAAAAGGCCGAGGGCTAAATCATTAATTTATTTTCTTGCATTACATTCTGGACCCTTAGTGTTAGTACCCACGACCAGTGTTTTTTTATTGTACGACGGGGAATGGTCATGGCATTCATCACACCTAGTTTCAAGTGATAAATAGTAAAAAATCAAGGTGGAAGCACACTACGCCTGGAATCCTGAACATTCTGAGGAACTGGCTATGTTACCTCTAAATGCCGAAACACAACCATTCAGAATTGTTGCTTTGGCGAAAAAACTTTTATTATATAAATAATTTAGTTATAGTTTATAATTTATGTTTAAACTGTGTATAGTTTAAACCTGGAGTAATTATTGTGCCAACCTTAAACTTAACCTTAAAATATATTTCAACTGCCTCTGTGGTCTGGTGGTTCGCAGACCGGTGTCAGATCCAGAAGTCTCGGGTTGAATCCCAAGGGGGAAAATATTGTGCTTTGTTTAGTTCGTGTTAAGACTTTTTTTAAGTCCGCCTGGCTATCTAGCCACCATGTATACAAACAAGCCTCATAGCTCAGTTGGTGGTAACTCTGCCTTCTGCGCTGTAGGCTGTGGGTTCGATTCCCACCCAGGACAAACATTTGTGTGATGAACATAGATGTTTGTTCGGTTTGGGTGTTGTATCATACCTATGTGTACGTATGTGTACGTATGTTTTTACAAAAAAAAATACAAAATAAGTATATAAGTATTCTATCCGTAATCTAGTTCCCATATTACAAGTTTAAAATACATATTACATTTAAAAAGTTAAAAATTTAATTAAAATTTAGTTAATTTAATAATAAAGTTGAAAGTTTAATGCCATCTAGATGGCGCTGTGTTAAATTAACGTCCTGTAATATTTATTTATTTATTAGTTTTCTCGGCCGCCCTCTGAGGCGAAAATCTATTACTATAGTAATGGACAAATGTTGTTAGGAGTCACGGGCTTGATTTTTATAAAATTAAGAACTGCTAATTTCTATTTTTAATTTCTTTAAAAATATCAAAGAAATCATTTTCGAAAAAAAAAAGTTTTTGGCGTTTTTTTTTTTGGCACATATGTGTATTTTCAAGTATTTTCACTAACAAATAACTTTAAGATAATATATAGCCTACGCCTGTCCTGAAAGACAGTTCCATATATTAACCCAGTAACTACTACTAACTACTACTACTAAAAAAATATTTTCCAATGAGAAATTGTTACTGAGAATTATTATTTCCTACATCCAAACTTATTAAACTTTCATCATTATATCAGCCCACACCCGTCCACTGCTGACCATAAGCCTCCCCCAATCGACGCCACAAATAGCGATCCTGGAAACAGGCCTCCTACACCCATCGACACTCCGCGACCGCCACAAAGTCGTCGGTCCATCGAGTGGGGGGGTCTTGCCATACTCCAATTTGCGTTTAATCGCGGTCGCCATGCAAGCGGTCATCGGCTTAGCGAGCTATGTGGTCTGCCCACTGCCACTTCAGCTTGCTAATTCTACGGGCTATTTTTCTGTCAGTGAATTTTGATGAGATTTTCTACGGACGTCCACATTTCTTATTTTATCACGTTGTGAAACTAGCGGGCTATGAAGAGAGCTATGCTTGATAGCTCTCTCCATAGCTATGTTTGAATTTGAACTTATTCACGAGGCCTATAGTCAGCGACCACTTCTCAGATCCATATCAGACATTACTGGGAACACATTCTGATAGAAGACTTTCGCCTGGTATCTTTGGAAAACTGGAACTCTATAATATTAGTAAAGTTAAGTTAGGTGGGCAAACTTGAACTCTATAATATTAGTAAAGTTAAGTTAGGTGGATACAACAGGTAAAAATATAAATAGCAGATCGATTTAGTTCTGACCTCGGTTTGTCTGAGCAACGATGACGTCTACGAAACAGCGAGCCTGCCCAGAAGAAGAATCTCTTTTTGAATGGTCGTACAGACTTGTAACTCGTGGTGTGCCCAGGCATTACTGCTCAGTCGGTGGTAGGCACTCTGCGCTGAAGGTTGTAGGTCCGATTCCCACCCAGCCCAAACATTTGTGTGATGATCATAGACGTTTGGCATGTGATAAGCATGTATTGCCAAAAAGAAAAAAACAATGAAAATACCATGGTATTTACTATACATAGTGCAGAGTTTGATGCTCTAGATGTGCTGTGTAAATTTTTCCCATGATTACTACATTACTCATTTGTATTTGAATGAGATGGCATTAAACTCAGATATGTCAAAGCGGATCATGTTGCTATACGCGCAGGTGGCCCACGTCACCCCCGTCACCCCCAGACAATTTAAGGGGGCGACATAATCAATCAAAGCATGCCGAGCCCTAAACCTAGTTCTTAAGTGTACCGCGAATGGAGTAACCATTTAATTTAAACCCTTTCTGTGCAAAACCGCTCTTTTACTGTGTAAAATAGCTCCCTTCGCTCATAACCTGCACGTACGTATTTGTAAACGATAAGAGATACTATTTTGTAATTAATGATATCTTTTGAATGGACTGTCAGAATTGAATAATTCAAAAAGTACCTAATCTAGGATGGAGGTACGTACTACAACGACCTTGCATATTAAGTAATTTATTTGGATCCGGATCCAAACCAATGTACAAATAGCGTGGTGTAGTCTCTATTAACTTAAAATAGGAATTATAGTCACATAACAATAGAACATAGTGGTTATGTAAGAACAGTAGACCTCGCGAGCCCTTATAACCATGCAATAACCAATGCTTTCCTCTTTCACTAGAGGTGCCATCGGCGACTTAATTCAAACGGAATAATAAATACCCCAGATGACACATTTTTTTACGACGACTAGTTTCGGAGTTTACATACCTCCTAGATCCAAACTTACAAACTACACTTGTTTATTAGTAGCATTAGTATAAATATATAGTATGACGTACGCGTCGCTACATCGTCTCCGCTCCACAAAGGATATCAATATTCAGACAAAAATACCTTTAATAATATAACCGGATATTTTTGAAACCGGGAACATAGGAATGGGTATTTTTTAGCTCTCTAACTAAAAAACTCTTAATTTAATGGAGTTGATTCATGGTTTTTCAAGGCCACGTACTCATTGCCCATAGAGTAACCTATATGTCAGCAGTTCGGTCCAAAAACATATTTGATTCACGCGACCGGACTGTATATTACTTAAAACGGCGATGATGGTCTAATAATCCAATATGATAGGTATTCATAGAGCAATAGAATAGAGGTTTGCGTAACATCGCAGACGCGTCCGCCGCAGTTCGTCCAACACGTAACAAACAATCGGTACCACGGAAGGGAAAACAAATATCCCATGGCGAATAACTGCAGTTCGCTCCCCCCACTGCGCCCCCAGTTCAAATTAAAAATGGCAGATTAACATTTTGAAGTTTGCTCCCGCTATTGACACGAGCGGGGTTGTTTGCTTTGTCTCCGTGAGCGAGTAGCGAGCTACCTGTGATATTCAAATCTCCCGAGGCAGCCTGGATGGGTACAGGCAGTCTTTCGTAGCACGGGATAAACACGGTTGCGACAAACGGGCAAGCGAATGGCGACTACCTACATCCGTTTCATAGTCATAAACTTTTCATTGATCTTTTAGGTAATCTAAGATTAGTATCGCGTGCCCAAATGGTGGTACCGGTGACAGTATTAGGTATTTTTAACTTACTGACGCGTTCACAAACCAATTATTTGTGATATCATTAATATCGGGTCGGCTTTGCTTAGATTGCTTTAGTTTTTGCTCGCAGTTTATTATCACGTAGACTACCGTTGGTGCTCTCTTTTGACGTCATATTTTTGAGATAGAAGATGCATTTCAAGTAAAAAATCTTCACACATTTCTTAAAATCCTTTCTACAAATATTTTCTTTTTAAATTAGCACCCAACACAATGAATGGACAAAAATATTCTTGATTTTTCAAAGTCGGTTGTTTAAATCGTCGTTTCTCAAACCGTTGGTAAGCATCATAGCTCAGTTGGTAGTAAATCTGCGCTGTAGGCTGTGGGTTCGATTCCCACCCAGGACAAACATTTGTGTGATGAATATACATGTTTGTCCTGTGTTAGGGTGAAAAAAAAAACACAACAAGTATATAAGTATTCTATCCGTAATTTAGTTCACATATTGCAAGCTATGCTTAGTTGGGGACTAGATGGCGATGTATAAAATAAATGTCCTGTTATATTTATAATTATTATTATTTATTTATTATTTATTTATTTATTTAAATAGGGATGGTAAGACTTCGCGGCAATAGGACGTGCATGCAGTAGATATAAAAGTAATCATAATTACTCAATCTAATGGACATACATTTTGTGTTCGCCTTTCTTTCCCAATGCCGAATAAAATTATCTTCCGAATTCCTCTGATATTACTATAATTTAGAATATCTAGATAGAAACTATGATAGCGGCATCACGCATATCAAATCAAAATCGTTGAGAAAATAAGTACATTTCAGTTGTTTTTTTAATTTTGAGAGTAAATCTATTGCGAAAATTTATTACAGATTACGTAAAATTAAAAAAGTAGACGTAATCATAACACCAATTACAGTGACGATCAAAGTTCTAAACCGGTGAAATTTCTCAAGGACACCTGTAGGATTGGTGAATCAACCCTCTAGATCCGACATATATCGCACGCCGGCTTAAGCCAAACCACAAAACAAATAACAAATAGGCATGCGAACGATAGCGAAAGAAATAAAAAATAAGTAAAAGTAAAGTGATATCTTACTAGTGTAACAGAAAGAAAAAATATATATTGCGATGATGAAGGCATATTTCAGCAATTGATTTTTTTACTAGCTATTTCTACAAAGATTATGAACAAAACAATTACAAAAATACGATGATGGTGATATCTACATTAAGGCTTGACAGAACAGTACAAATAACAACATCAATTACTTACAAAATTCGCTGTTTTTTTCAATACGATTCAATAAACTTCAACAAGTCCAGTTACGAAAAGTTTCAACACAAAAAGTGAAAAAGAAATTTGCGACAAGGAGTCACAAAGGTTTACGAATTCAATGAAACCAAAAGTTCGACTTCGTAGATTCAGTAGATGTAGCGAGCAACTTGGAGAGGTTAGTGAGTGGTGAGGTCTCTTCCCTGGGAGTCGCGGCTGCTAACTGACGTCTATCAACCTGGGAGATGGAAGGTACCACGGGGATGTTGTGATATCATGGCAAACGTAGGTGGTTCCGCGCGCGCACCCTGTACAGTCGACGCCATTTCAGTATGTTGACTTCGGCTCAGCAAAGGCTGGCTGATATAGCTGGCAGCCGATAATTAGGATATTTTAATATCACCTTAACGTTTATTGAAACGAGTAATTTGTGTGATGAGTGATCAATAGATCATCTTTCACATAGTAAAAAATACACACCTTATTTTTTTTTTGTCGGAGTCTGTTTTTACTTAACGCTATTATACAGATCTACCTTACCTACCATTATCGCCGAGATTTGTATATTTTAAATCAATTAAAATAACCAGATATCGTTTTACAAGGCAGTTGAGTTGAGTTTTCAAGTACCAACGACAAACGATAGTTTAACAAGACCCAAATATAAATGGCATAATTTCTTTTCGCTGACATTACATTTTGCGACTGCGCTTAACTGCCGTGGCACAGTAGGTAGTGCACTTGCAGAAACCTAAGTACCGACAGGATTCAGAGATTGTTTCAGAGCCTAACTATTGCTTTTGTATTCAGGTATACCTAGTCATCGTGTATGTCCAACCAGGGAGTTGAACATATCCGTAAAATTACGGATGGTACGGAGTTTTATGGCGCTATGTGTAATTAATGTCCTGTATTATGTTAATATTTATGCTCAGGTCCTTATATACAAAATGGCAGGGCTATGGGAATAACGGAGAATCCAAGGTAAAATGTTGTTTAGTCTAGTCTAGTCTACCCACGTTAGTCTAAGGAGAGTTTTAATTATTTTGCCCCGCCCACCTTGGCTACTCATAATAATGTGATTACTCTTACACTAATTTCTTGATTACAGAATGTAAGCTTATCGTGGCATACCGAGATTTCACTAGAGCTGTAACACAGACACAGATAATACCGTTGTAGTTGCAGGGACTGTTAACTTGCGCTGTGACGCTGATAGTTAGTTGCAACCACTGAAAATGCGAAGCTTCTGAACTTCTGTGCCAGCGGGGACTCGCTGAACATTTTGGACCATATGTATGTAAGTATAAGACTTGCAATTGCACAAATTGTGAGTTTTCCTTTTCCAGTTTCAAGTTCAGTCAATCCCAGCTCGTTTTAGCATAAATCGAGATTACATTCCTGAATTTCAATTACTACCATTTCACAATTTCTTTAACAGTGGTCCTTAGTTAGTGCCTGCTACGTAGAACATTGGCCTGACAAAAACATAGAGTACCTACCTGGAACAAAATTTACTGTACTTAAACCAACCTGATCGTGGAACATATTTGTAAAAATCGGGTGTCCACAAATAGCTCTACCGTTGAGACTTTCGCTTGCCCAGAAACACTACTGCTTCTGTGCTTGAAGAGATACATATAGACCTTGTAAAAATCAGAATATTTGAGGTTCACCAAATCTTAATGAAACATTCGTTAATGATCCCTAAGCACAGCATCAAAGGGTGAAAGGTTTCATCAAATATCGGGTCTCAAAGATATGGAATGATTTAAGACCCTCTCTAAAGATACAAATGAGACATAAAGGGCATATTACACATATAAGGGCTCGTCCGGTGAAGTACAGTGACTATACCTATTTCTGCCGCCAAGCAGCATTGATGTGTTCCGGTTTGAAGGGTATGGTTGCCGGTGAAATAACGGGCACGCGAGGCTCAACAACTTTATGCATCAAGCCGTGTAGGCTATGTTCTTTGTGGATGTGACATACGCAGTAAGGCATTGTTATAGGCAAGAGATGCACTTAACATCAGGTGGGCTGCTAGCTTTTTTGCTTATTTATTAGGAATTGATTTTTAAACGCTGTGGAATGAAACCCGACAGTAACGTTACAAGCTCACACGTAGGAACTCTTGTGGCCCAAAATACAACACGATCACACCCATAACTCAACAAAGGTAATATTAACTTTTATTATATACTATAAAGATAAAGAGTTACTTATGAATTAAAAATATTTGCATCGATATAGTGGTAACACACGTGGAAACTCCTGTTGGCCGAACTCTTATGAAATTTGTGGTTTGTGGAGACCCAAACACGCACCAAACCCCCCTATTTTTCGAACAGGAAACTGACATATTACCGTCATATTTCAGCCCGCTTGTTTCGATATTGCCAGTGAACATCCACTCGAGAGGGGTAAATTGAAAATCAGTGCTGCATTTCGCCGAAATGCAGCAGAAGCTGAATTTGCCCGTTTTGACTCAATTTATAAGACCCATATTTGTAAATTTTTAATTTGACCTAACTATTTATAGACAACAATTACTTGAACTATTATTAATGGGATATTTACGTTGATTTGTTGGTGAATGAGGTTTCCGATATTTCGACGCAGTTGCATGCGCCAAGATCACGGATACAATACAATACACTGTGTGTATAGTGGATAACGCATTAACCAATAGATCATGGTAAATATCCCGTTAATAATAGTTAAACCGCCTCTGCGGTCTAGTGCACCGGTCTAGCACACCGGTGTCATATCCAGAGGTCCCGGGTTCGACCCCCAAGGGGAACATTATTGGGACAATACTGTGCTTGCTTTGGTTGGTGGTAGGACTTCGTTTAAGTTCGCCTGGCTACCACCATCATACCTAATTCTGTCGCCATAACAACAATTCTTAAACTGTTATATTCCGGCATTTAGAGGTAAGATAGCCAGTTCCTCAACTTGTTGAGGATTTCGAGTGAAGTACGCTTCCACCTTCGACCTTATCATAACTTGAAAAATCTGGTTAAATAAAGGCCAGGCACCTCCCCGTCGTACAATAAAAAAAAATATAGTGTTCATAACCATGATCGTTTCAAAAGTTATATCAACAATTACTTGTTATCTTTATCTTTTCAACTTCTATGAACCATCCTATATGCTTGCCAATTCACTTCTCTCTCGTCTCCAAGCTAAAAATTACAAATGTGCTACTTGAAAAACGGAACCACCACACTCTACAGATAATCTCGACCGACATATTTGTTTAATTCATTTACCTGTGTGTCAACAAATTGCATAGACTTGACGGTGTACTTTAAGCTAAAGTAAGGTTGGTAAATAGGTTTACTGAGGAAAATGATTGCATTCGGCAAAGTCAGAGGGCAAACAATTCAACAGTTCACAAGATAGAGCGCTGCTAAATATGCATTCGATCTTAGTACTGAATCTCATTGGCTCAACAGCTTTTGCATTAGATAGATGAAACTACCGATTACTTTGTTACATACTAAGTACCTGATGGATTTTATCATCCGCAAAATTTCAGCATTTAAGAAAAAATGCTTTTAAATTATATTGTAACCAGAAGCCTTAAAACTAATTGATATATATTTGTGCCACAAATGACGTTAAGTGACATAATATTACTTGTATTCATGAATAGTAATATATAATACTAGCTGACCCCGCACAGTTACACTTGCGCCAAGGTTCTGAGTTCATCACTATCATTTCAACCCATGAAAGCACACTGGTGAACAAAACATTTTCTGGAAAGGCTCGCTCCATCGTAGACCTCAAACTTGCCCACGCAAGCCTCAGATCCTGAGCAATGCAAACATTTTGAAGAAACAACAGGAGGTTTTCCTATATTCATATGAATATTTCAAAGCACTTGCAGTAATTGAATTGAATGTATGGAAAGATCATCCAGCTAAGACCCCTCAATATATCCTCCTGAATATCACATGTATGTAACAGTCAGATTGTTTAAAATTATGAATCATTGTATATATAATCATGTCAATATAATAATAACGTTCCAATGAAATAGACACCATACAAACTATAGTACATACAAACATACTCTCATCTCCTTATCACCTTTTCTCAAACTAAGTATGAATGTGAACCTAATGCGATTCTCTGTTATTTACTCGTGGAGTAGACATTAAATAGCAAATTGTGTTTGGTTTTTGGCATATGTCCCATGCAACCAATTTAGTAATTCGACGTTCGAAGTAATGCTCGTTATTGAACCTGCTCTCTTGACATTTTATTATGCCACTATCTGAAAGTACTCTTGCTTCACTACGGTAAAATAAGAAAAACGGAATAGCCTTAGATACCTGACCTACATGAGTTAAGAACGACAGGGTTCCTAGTTTCTACCTGATCCTAATAATTATGCCATTATAGAAACATAGAAGAAACAAGACCTGGTAATGATTCGGTTGGTTGGTATTATTGTTTAGCAAAAAACAACAAAAAATAATCTGCGCAATAGAGAATCGCACGATTCTAGTGTTTTTGCAGTCTTAAATAAATAGATATTACAAGACATTCATTTTACATAGCGCCATCTATCCCCAAACTAAGCAGGTTAGCTAGCTTATAGTCCTAGGTTGGATTCACATCTCACTGTGAGGTTTGTTGGCCATTTGGTTCAGCCATCGCAGGCTAAAATTAGGTTTGCAGGGTTTGCACAGCCTACAAGAACATCTCGAACACGCTAAAAACGGATTAGTTATCACAGTATTGATGTTAAATACACTGGTGTATAGCATGATTATACATAACTAATTAAATATGTAGCATTATAACATTAATTAATTGTTATTCAATCTGTGGTCTAGTGGTTCGCCCACCGGTATGAGACCCAGACCAGACAGGACCCAGGTCCAGAGTTCGATCCCCAGGGTGATACAAATGTGTGCTTTGGTACGGTTGGTGGTAGGACTTATTTCAAGTCTAGCTGACTAGCTACCACCATCTTACTTAAGTCTGTCACCATAACAACAGTTCTAAATTGTGTTCCGGCATTTAAAGGGAAGTTGGTCAGTTCCTCAATCGGCTTCAGCCTTATCAAAACTTGACATCAGATGAGATGAAAGCCAAGCGCTTTCCCGTATTACAATAAAAATATGTAAAAAATTTTCGAGATTGATTTCTTATTTGTGGTTCATGTGTCATTTTTTTATCGAATCATAGCATATTTTATCCGATACGTCTTCCTACGGAGGTAGCGAGTTCAAATCAAGTGCACCAATGACCTGTTTAAGAAAGCTTATGAGCGCATGTGGTGACACATGTCAATTCACTAATGACGATGAAGGCCACATCGTGAGTAAATCATGAAACATGTCTCTAGAACTAAACATCCGAATAACATATGTTTACTGAATAAGTTATCAAAAAAAGACATTTTCATAATTAACATTTCAAAGTTAAGTACAAGTCTTAAATTATATATATTATTTTATATACCTATAAATGGATAAAAATATGCTAACGCTTTTGCCCCCTTTCACCTTCGGGCAAAAAATATCGTTACATAATTTACTGAACCAGTACCATGGGGTCCCAAGACCCAACGCATGCAAAGGAAAGGCTAGTTCAAATAATGATCAATCGATGACACACATTAGTCCAGGTTCGATAATTTTTAAAACCAAAAAAAATCATAGTAGGATGAAACCCATTAGAAAAGGAGGGAATTATTATAAAAATGAAAGGAAACATAATTTACGGGCGATCTGAGGTCGGGAAGGGGATGGGGGTGAGTTTTTAAGGGTAAAAAACGGTTTTTCCCGATTTCCGTCAAAACTAAAAGTCCTATCGAAAAAAGTCAAATGGCAAAGTTGTAGATAATGAAAAGATCTAAAACTTTTCTATTGACACTTTTTTCACATAACCTCAAAATTTATGTGAAAAATTCAAAAAACCAAGTTTTTGGTTTTTTATTTTTATCTTTTACAAAAAATCTTTTTTCTTAACGAAATTTTGTGAAAACTTACCTTTTTATGTCCCAAATACGCTGTAATTTATTTGATTAAAAATATTTATTTTTTCACCTTATTTTGAATTAATATCGAAAAAACACCCTCATTTTCAATCGAAAATTCACCCGTCAAAATATCAGCTTTTTTCAAAAAGTAGGTATGGTTTCTGTTCGTTGAAATCTCTACTTTTCGATGGTGAAAAAAAAAAATATGTTACTATGGTAAATCTTCTCAAAAATGCAAAAATTCAAAAAAAACTTGAATTCGAAATTTTTTTTTTAATTATTATAAATAATTTTGAGCTATTTATTAAAATTTACACTTTAATTACTCGAAAAACGTTAGATTTCATGTGACGTTGATAGCAAAAAAATTGCAAATAAAAATATACTACTATAATCAAGAAACAAATAAGTTAATTAAATTAATATTTAATAAGACATCTACAATATTTGGAGAAAGTTACATTTTTTACATACATTTATACAGATACATTTTTTATAGATTTATAATATATTATTCATACATTTTGACATTTATTTCTTTAATATTTTTTTTTTCATGAGAGTTTATTCACGATTAAATAGGGAAGACATTATTAATTCGATTTTGTCTTTTCAGATTATCAGTATGGATGGATCTGTTTGTATCATTTGCAATAAGGCAGATGATAAGCAAGTGTATGCAATAAAAAAAGCAGCTTTGAATCGTTTAGTGGTATCCAGCAAGAAAAGAATCGACAATAAATACAAAAAATTTGAGACTTTAACATCAGCTTTTATTCATCGAAGTTGTCAAAGTCAATATAATGACGAGACCGCAATAGCTACATTTTGTAGTTTAAGACAAAAAAAAGCAAAGGAAGGAAAAGAAGTAATTAAAGATGCTCTTGGATTTAATTTTGAATCTCATTGCTTTATCTGTGGTGGATTTTTCGGTACTATCTCAAAAGAAAACATTTCATGTGTTCAAAGCAACGATACAAGAGATAATATATTACAGTATATTCAAAAACAGAACACATTAAATGATTTTGATAAAAAGATTTCAGCTCGTTTGCAAAATGTGCCTGATTTAGTCGCAGTAAAAGCGCATTATCACACTGCTTGTATGGCTAATTTTTATAACAAAAGAACAGAAAGAAAAAGGGATCGCTCAGCATGTGAAAACACTAAGAATTTTATTAATTGTCTTATTAATTATATCGTTGACAACGAAACAGAATGTCAATTTTCTGTAAATGAAATAAAAGAGGGATTTTCAGGAGATCTTCCAGACTACACAACTATTAAAAATAAATTGAAAGAGCATTTTCAAAACGATATCGAGTGTCATTTAATTAAAAGGGACGGGATTTTTTTTTAAAAGGGATTTTTTCGAATTCAAGTTTTTTTTGAATTTTTGCATTTTCTGAGAAGATTTACCATAGTAACATATATATATTTTTTCACCATCGAAAAGTA
The DNA here is from genome assembly GCA_951394065.1 of Venusia cambrica. Taxonomy (NCBI): domain Eukaryota; kingdom Metazoa; phylum Arthropoda; class Insecta; order Lepidoptera; family Geometridae; genus Venusia; species Venusia cambrica. The sequence continues at coordinate 16,896,130 of OX596034.1, forward strand.
GAGATTTCAACGAACAGAAACCATACCTACTTTTTGAAAAAAGCTGATATTTTGACGGGTGAATTTTCAATTGAAAATTAGGGTGTTTTTTCGATATTAATTCAAAATAAGGTGAAAAAATAAATATTTTTAATCAAATAAATTACAGCGTATTTGGGACATAAAAAGGTAAGTTTTCACAAAATTTCGTTAAGAAAAAAGATTTTTTGTAAAAGATAAAAATAAAAAACCAAAAACTTGGTTTTTTGAATTTTTCACATAAATTTTGAGGTTATGTGAAAAAAGTGTCAATAGAAAAGTTTTAGATCTTTTCATTATCTACAACTTTGCCATTTGACTTTTTTCGATAGGACTTTTAGTTTTGACGGAAATCGGGAAAAAACGTTTTTTACCCTTAAAAACTCACCCCCATCCCCTTCCCGACCTCAGATCGCCCGTAAATTATGTTTCCTTTCATTTTTATAATAATTCCCTCCTTTTCTAATGGGTTTCATCCTACTATAATTTTCTTTCACTTTTCATTATTTTTAAAGGCTTCTACCCTGGTCTACATGGCGTATGTCAAATCAAAAAGGATGTATATATATGATAGAGAGTCGCTGACAGAGGCCGTGGCTGTTCCGTTGTTCTCCGTTATTTTTTTTGTCCGTGGCCCCACGTGCTCCACCTCCCTGATTCTAATAAATTTAATATCACTTGTATATTGTGCTTTTGCACTCAGTACTTAACATAAATTAATTAGTTTAGATTTCATAAGACTAATTATGAGAGAATCGAACCTACTACCTACAGTGCAGAGGATAGAGCCACTATTTACTCTGTTGTCTGTCTGTTATTTCATAATACTTTATGTTTTACTTTTCGCTATTTTCAGCTCCAAAATATCTTCAACTCACACAACGTACCCGATTTTTTTTGATAAGGTGACAAAAATCTCGAAGCGATCCAATTTGATCACGAATACAATAACGGTATGGACAGAACGGAAAGCACGGGCCGATGAACAAATATTCGTTTTCAACGCTTTACAATAGTTCTGGATTGTTTTGATTAAATAATCGCTACACCATCTTCAAATAACGGGGGCGATTAGGGGAAGCGAATAGAAGGAAAGGAAACTAGCTCAACGATGGTGTGGTAAGAGTTGGTACTGGTTAGTCTACGATGGAATATTATACTTTCTTCAAAGTAAGTTTCGTGATTATGTCATCACGGTGTATTGATAAATATTGAACCATAATAATAAAGGTAATTTGTAACCTTTTTTTATCCAACTTAAGACGGAACTAGCTACGCCCACATGATATTAAGTGCAACTCTGGCCTATTACAAAAGCCTTACGGCGTAGGTCACATCCTATAAAGAACGCTGAAAATCCTGTATAAAACAACATTAGATCCGAATAGTCTATTGTAAATATTATTACATTTAGGTTGCGTTAAATTAATGAATTCCTTTTTTTAATTTATTTATCATTCATATTCAAATTATGATATGGTCGAAGGTGGAAGCGCACTTCACCCTTAATCCTCATCAGAGGAACTGGCTATCTTGCCACTAAATGCCGGAACAGAATCATTTCGATTTGCTGTTATGGCAACAGACTTAGATAAGATGGTGGTAGGTGGCCGGGCGGATTTTATCAAAGTCCTACCACCAGCCAAACCAAGCACAATATTGTACTCCCTTGTGGATAGAACACGATGATTCTGGATAATGATGATGATGATTAGTATTTCACCTGCATCTCCGATCGAGATTGTATTTTTGAAGTAAGTGGAATAGTTATAGATATTGAAAAATTCGCTGTTTTCCCATTGGTGTATATTTGATTGGTAGTGCAATTCCCCATTGCACTTTTTGGGGTTTGGGGAGGTCTTTATTCGGCTATGTGATGATGAATCCCGACTGATAAAGTACCCCGCACATACGCATTTGACTAAGGATGTACAAATAACACAAGAATAGTAGTTCAAAAAACATTTTAAAACGTATATCATGGCAAAAAAGCTCATTTTTCAACTTTAGACGATTTTGTTTGACACAAGCTTGGAAGGACCCCCTTCTGAGGAATATTTAAAATGGATCTGATAAAGGATGTGACGATATCTCTTCAGCGAACATCGGAAATAGCAAAATGAGGAATCTTAACAGGCTTTTAAGCAGACACATTGCGTTATTGATTTTGTGGAGAATATTTTCATTTTCTACATATTTATGATGGCTTTGGTGGGTGGGGTGCTTACTTTTTCATTGAACGATGTTTTCTTGTAGTGACGATGGATAAAAAACTCAAAGGAACAAGTAGGTATATGAATAGTACAGTTAAGGTAAGATGAAAAAGTAAAGCCTAGTAAAAACAAATTCCAATCGCTGGATAGACTAGGTCGCAGACAACCTGATGATACCGATCTGCGTGGCTTTCCATGAGACATCAGAAATCATTGGAGACTAGCCGTGAATAAACTGAACCAAAGGCGTCACGGTCTTCAGTAATGAGGGAACGGCAGAGTAAGAGGAGAGGTGGTAACTTCAGTTGGGAGGGAAAGACGTAGCGTACCTCATAGAGGTACCATAAGATAAGATATTTTTATTGAAAAAGATGACAACAATTAACTTGAACTAGGTAAAGGTTAATGTGACATCAGTGTCTCGTCAGTTTATCATAACATGGAACATTAAAAATAATTAGAATAAAATTAATAAAGGTAGGTACCTAAAGTTATGTTAAAATTTTCAGCTCATTATAGACATATGTTCTATTCTAATAAATAACATTGTAAATGTTTTAAATGTAAAAAAGCAATCTTTGGCTGTAAAGGGGCCTCGTCAGTGAATTATAAATATAACTAAAAATATGATTGAACAAAATAATTCTAGAATACAAATTTATATTATGTCAAATGGGTATCTACTATCCTGCGTCGTCTATTTTATATTTACTATAGTCATTTTCAAAATATTCTGATACTGTGTAATTTTCTCAAGGAGCAACAATTTTACATTTGAACAAAATGATTCTTCCGACATAGTTTGTCTCATACAAACTGGACGTTTATTATATAGTTTTGGTCCGATAGTTTGCGGTAGCTTTTCAGATAAATTTAATCTATGAGCCTTTACATCTATAAATAGTCCTGCCCTAGTGCTACGGTTACTTTTGGCTCTCCTTATTGTAAAAACGCTAATGTTATGATGTACATATTTTAATATTTCATAAAGTAAGCAGCAGTAGATGTTAGTATTTGTTGTTCCTTAAAATGATCTCTGCAAGAGTCCCTAAATTTAGCTCCGACGAGAACCCGAATAGCACGCTATTGTGTCTTCAGTACCCTCTCATTATCAGTTGACCTACCATACATTTGTTTAAGAGCATAAATTCCTCTCGCCATTCTTTTACAGGTAGAGTCAACATTATGTTTCCAGTTTAGACCTGGATCTAAAACAAAACCTAATAGTTTTGTGACATTTAAGCTGTGTATTATTTTGCCACTGTGTAGCCGTACTGTTATCTCAGGGATATAGGACCTCGACATAGAGTTGAATAGCATAACACTTGTTTTTTCCCGATTTAAATGCAATCCGTTCATGGTAAACCATTTGGCTAGTGAGTCAATTGTGTGCGCAATGCATTTCAAAAGTTCAGTTAAATTATAGGCTAATTCCACGACCGTGGTGTCATCAGCATATTGTATTATACTTCCTTTGATATTATTTTTGTCTGCATCATTTAAAAAGAGTAAGAAGAGGATGTTACCCAAAGCGGACCCTTGGGGTACTCTTATTTTTACTAGTTCTGGCTTTGACCTTTTCTGTTTTTTGTCTATTTTGACCTCAACTGACTGTTCTCTATTATTAAGGAAAGATTTCAGGAGCTCTAGACTCTGGCCTTTAAATCATTGGATAGGTATTAGACATTAGTACATTATTAATAAAGAATAAAAAGTGATAGGAGCCATGTATTTTTGGTCTTGACAAGGTTAACAGGCGATTCTTAGTTATAGGACAGAAGTTAATATATGGGTGTTGGGCTACATGCATTTTTAAAAAGGATATTGACTCTTCTATGTCTGGCTTGCAGCCTGTTAGGAGATCATTTGTGACAAATAAAAAATGATTACTAATATGGTCGGGCACAAGTTCATTTAAAACCTTGATGTTAGTGACATTGTCGATTAGGTTCCAATTCCATTGTTTAAGTTATTTATTTGTTTCCTCTTTAACAATTGCCCAAACCTCTCTTTTAGGGTTCTTAGGTTTATTTACGTTGCTCGACATAGGTAGCTTTACATTTAAGAATTAATTTATCACGATGTTCAAGTTTTTTGGTAATGACGTTAGTTGACGTTAGTTGACGATTGTTCAGGATATTGGCGTTGGATCATATATAGGTCGTGAATGTCTTGTTCAATTCTAAGTATGACATCAGTAATCCATGAGCATTTCTTGATAGCTTTGGTTCTTACTAATTTCATTGGGAAGTAGATGTCCATATTCCAGACTATTTTATTAATAAAACTATCGACAGTGATGTTTAGCTCATACTCATTAAATATCACATCCCAGTCGTAAGCTAGCAACGCGTTTACAAATTCGTTAACGCTCTAAATATGCGTTTTTCTACCTGAATATATTTTGGCATTCGTTATGTTTTAATTTTAAGTGTTGCTTTTTGCGCGTCATGATCAGATATACCCGTTGGGGTGCAACATCAATGTCATGGCTTGTCAAATTAGTAACGATAAAATCTATCAAAGTTTGGGACTTGTCTTTGTATGTCCTAGTCATGAAATTTACATTATTTTTTAAACCATGTGGTTGCATAATATCATTAAGGGCATAATATCATTAATATCCTATTTTTAGGGTAAACAAGTGAAATTTTAATTTATAAAATTGACACCAGTCCCTTACATATGAGACTATTTCCAGCTTAAAGTTTTTGCCGTCTGAAGCAATCACTATCATGTCGTCTTCTTCATCTTCCTGGTGTACGATGTGAGATCTCTTACTATTTCTTTTAACGGAGCGCCGGGTTTGCAGACGGAGAATACCGACTTATAGCTGTCGGTATTTTGTTTCATATACTGAGCTAGTGATTTCTCGTAGCTGTCACATAATTAAAACACCGTTTTTCTTTTACTTCCACATTTTTTACCAGTCTCGGTACTTTCTCTCCAATTAATATGTTAACTTCCAGTTCTGTAAGGATGGTGTCATCATTGTCACAGTGTGGTTTTACTTGTTGTCGACCTTTTTGAATGAGTAAATTCTCATTGGTTTCTTTGAATTTATGTTTATTTTTATTCGCATTTTTGGTTCTATTTATTTTAGTTTTCCTTCTTTTCTCTTTCTTATGTTTTACTTTCTGTTTGCGTTCATCTGTGCTCGTTATGCTGTCATCTCTTAAGATCATATTTTCTTGTTGAAGTCCTATTATATCCATTTTTAGTTGATCAATTTCTGAGAGTAGTAGATTTGTCGTTTGTTCATTTTCACTTTGGGTGGTCATTTGTAGCTGTTCAAACAAAGCTACATTATTTTCATGCATTCTTATGACATTTAATGCTTGCTCGTACTCGGATAAGTCTTGTTCCCCGCGATCTAATTTATCTCTAATATCGTGATTTGGCGTTTTAAGTCTTCTATCAAAATTTCCTTATCTGCTAGACTGGTTTTGAGTACTTTATTTTGATTTAGAAGGTTTTTAAAATCGTCTGAGCACTCATCTTGTTCTTTAATAAGTTTGATGTTTAATTTCTAGGCCTTATGCAGCTCGTTTGTTTCGGTACGTAGGCTTTTTTCAGCATTTTGCATTGCAGTCATTTTTCTGGTTATAGGCATGGTCAATTAAAAATAATATATTTATATATGCATCAGGTAAGAAGTGTGTTGGAATATTCGTGTTCTTATGCCCAAAAATTATGTGCGGCAAAAAGAGCAAAAAGTGTACCCTTCGTGCGGCTCCGAACCTAGTAGAAGGAGAATGAGCATTCTATATACGATACACGACCGCTTGGCCGCCAGAGCTGTTGAATGTGGCACGAAAATAGTAGTCTCGTGAAGTTTAGATATGTTTTATGTCCAGCCGTTATTGTAAATCGAGTTGGGGGTAAGTACTAACTGCTCGTGTAAGTAAGTATAAATTTCTACTGATCGTAATAAATTCAATCAGAAGTAATTTTTAACATTTAAAATGGTATAGTGACTATGCTTACTACGCGGAGGCGCGGGACGTAAACCGACAAACAAGTACGAATAACGAGTTAATGGGAAGTGTAGTGCAGGTGCAAGTATCGAAGTAAATGAAAATACTTCGTAATAATAAAAAAGGAATACTAATACCGATAAAGGACAGTCCTACTGCACTTACTTTACTTTTTAAGGTGGATCCTCTGGGTAAAAAACTCACGAGACGGCTTTTAGTAAATTGTAGCTTCAAAACACTAAGTGAATTCGAATTAGTGTGTATCGGTACGATGTAATTTAATGTTTATGGATTATTATATACAATAGATTAGGTAGGTACATATTTAGTTCCAATAATGTTATAGTAAGTTAACATTAAATAAATAAAATCACCAATCCGCCTTCCAAGCTAGGTGATTATGGCAAATCCCTCCAGCTTTGGAGGAGGCTCTGTTTAACAGTGGACAATATTGGGTTGTTGATGACATGTGATGTGAAATAAATAATTAAATATTTATTTCTGTAAAATAAATATGTTTTATTATGCCGTGGACAGTATCATAAAATATTACTAGGTAGGACATACTGAGGCTTGTCTAATCAATAGCTAAGTAGTAGGTAGATTTCCTTTATTGTTTTCCCCACCTGACTGATGAGAAATTCGTTTGAGGAACCAATGTAACAAATCCCTATGTCTACCCGGATAGGAAACCTTTTTCTTTTTCCTTTTCTTTCACATGGCGTACTATGTTCATGCCAAACTGATTTCTGTCGTTTCGTCGTGAATAAGGAACACCCAAACAAATAAACAAACAGAGACACTTTCGAGTTTATCATAAAACTATTAACAAAACGAAAATCTACCTTGTTAGCAATTTATAACATGAGGGAATTTCATATAATACATTGCTTACATGACAGGCACTGTACTGTACTATGGGAAATTCAAGGAAACCGAAAATGTTTCGAATATCAGCTACCTGCCTCGTGTCACTAGAATTCAAATAATTCCGCTCGAAAAAGCAGCTGCGATGGAGTCAAATGGGGAGACCACACCGGCAATTTTGGAGCATCATAATGTTGTAAGTCAAGGGCTTCGATCAAATATGCTTGCTAAAGTTGCATTCTGCTTAATTATATAACAAATTTTCAAGAAAAAACGAATATGAAGCCATTCACGGTCAAGTTAATTATACCCCGAACACCATAAAAAAAAGAATGATCTTATAGGGTATGCAGACAGCACGTGACAGTCAGGAGTTATAGAGATAGAAAGAAAATACAAAGTCTGAATTTGACACTTGAGGTCGGATTAGGAGGACGTTATTTTTTTTAATATAACGTATCGAAACACAAGCATGTCTTTTATCGGATCACATTGATTTCCTAGGTGTTACATAATCACCGGAAACTTCTGAATTGAAAGTCAAATTCAATTTTAAATTAATTTATTGCAGCCTTCATAGATGCACGATATTCATGCCAACCACAGTATATATACAGTACAGTATATATACTTTTAATAATAATAATTTTAATATACTTTTAATAATAATAAAAATATTATTTTGTACATAAATAAACTTTTTACATTAGTTTACATGCACTGCATAATCGCTGCTAATTTCAGTCGGCAGTATAACATAGACACCGAATAAAGTCGGACTTACTTAGGCTCAAATCGGTCACCGATAAATGACAACTATAATCGCTCGTGTGCGATAAACCGCAAACAGCGTACTTACCAGCCAGAACCACAGCTCGGACCACGCCGACGTTAATAACGTACTGTGAAACATTCTCATCTGAAACTCCATGCAGGCGCTCACATCTGAACACAAGCCCTTTTCACGTCTGGATAATTACGAGTATTTAAATAGTAAGCACAACAAATTCAAAGTTTAAAAAAACCCGACGGGTACAGCAATTTTTTTCTATGCATTTTTTTCTGTCATCTAGTTATGAATAAATCAATTACCCCGAAATACAATGCGTGCATTTTTTTCCTATGGCAACATCTAGTTTTAAATTGAAATAAGTAAGTATACATAATTATAATTGTTATTACTTGCTATAAAAAAAAATACTAGAATTAGTACCATACTAGCTTTCATTAGATTAATGATGATGATGCCCTAGCCCTTAATGATGGAATAGAATCATTTTAGTGTATCTCTAACTTTTGATTCACACGCATATAAAGGTTAAGCCCCCATATAATATAGCCTATGTCACTCCCACAATTTAGACGAATCAAATGACACAACACAAGATAAATTTCATCAAGCCGTGAAAGCTACAGAGTGGAAGTTAGAAATCCCATACATACATACATACACACATCAACATTGTCTAGGGATATTCCATTTCAAAATGATTTGCTTACAAACTATTTGCTTTTTAGAAAAAGTTTATATATGGAATTAAACCTCTTTTGTTCCCTTTTCAAAATTTAGAAAAAAATAAAAATAGAACGCAATAAACAAAAGATAGAATGGGGACTCCGATTTAAATTAAACAACGTTAATTTTGCCGAAGATAAATTAACTTTTATTTAATTATCAATTAGTGCTATCTAAGTAATTTTTAATTTTAATGGATCTTGTGATATTCGTAATGTCATGGAACGTCGACATTTAAGCAGAGAAGAAATGATAAGAGCGATAGGCATGTTACAAGCCGGTGCTATCCAACGCGTGGTTGCCAATACCCTAAACACCAATCAAAACGTAATTTCTCGATTGTGGTCACGTTATCGTATTACTGGGGATGTAAGCCAAAATTCCGCCAGGAGGGAACACAATCTCACAGCAAAGCAGCTAGTGCAAAGGCTTCAGTCAGACCATCAGCTGTCAGTCAGCGACCAAACCGACAGAACAGAAGAAGGCTACATGAAGTCGATCTTCATTCTCGTAGGCCGCGGAAGGCGACTTCTTTGGGCTCAAGAACATTTGTTATGGAACAATGGACAATGGTTCTCTTTACTGATGAGTCTCGGTTTGGATTCCACCCCGATTCACGAAGAACACGTGTTTGGAGAGTTCCAGGCAGAGAAAGTCGCCTCCAGCAGCCACAAGAGGTCCATTCGTACCGAGGTGGGACAGTCATGGTTTGGGCGGGAACCGAGCTTATTTGGATAAGAGGCAGCATGACTGCACTAAAATACCGGAACGAGGTCATAGACCCTGTGAACATCCCTCAAAGAGTTCAAATTGGCCAGGAACTTCAGCTCATGCATGATAATGCCCCTCCACACACGGCGCGTTTGGTGTCAGTTGCCCTTCAGGAACATGATGTCGCGGTTTTGGACTGGCCTGCACAGTCACCCGACTTAAACCCAATTGAACACGCTTGGGACATGTTACAGCGAAGGGCTTTCAGCAATTTGCCATCAAATTTGACCACAGAAGACCAACTTTTTTGCCATTTAAAAAGAACATGGGATCGCATACCCCAGCGAGACTTTGACACCCTAATTTTGAGTATGAATAACCGGTGCAGATGTGTTATCAACGTCAGGGGAGGCAACACTGATTATTAAATTGTAAAAAGGTAATTTTATAAAGTCATGGCAACGTAAAAATAGTTTTAACACAATTTACCGATCCTTGTAAATTTTCTGATTTTTCGAGATTTTGTTCCTACTTTCATGTTTAATAAAAAAATATATAAAACTGTTGTTTTTATTATTATTAATAAACAACACAAAACAAAGATTCTTGCCATACCTAGTTTTGTAAAGAAATTATTTTCAGTTTTTATAAAAATCAACAAAATGTTGAATATCCCTAGACAATGTTGAAGTGTGTACATACATAACAAGCCTCATAGCTCAGTTGGTAGTAGCTCTGCCTTCTGCGCTGTTGGTTGTGGGTTCGAATCCCAACCAGGACAAACATTTGTGTGATGTATATAGATGTTTGTTTTGTGTTTGGGCGTTGTATCATATAGTACATCTGTATTTACTAAGTATTTAAGTATTTTAGTTCCCATATTACAAGCTATGCTTAATTTGGGGCTAGATGGCGCTGTGTAAAAAAATAATGTCCTGTTATATTTATTTATTTATTATTATTTATATATACTCTCGAAAAACATAACCCTCCATCTGAGGCAGTCGGGTAAAAAGAGGGTTTACATCCTTTTTGGATAACCAAGCGATGGATTAGCTCACTTGAAAGCTAGTGAAGATGTGGCCACTATGTGGTTCCATATAGACATATGGAACCTAATCACTCTGTAGTTGGACATACCGAGGGCTCCAATCAGACTCACATTCCAAGGCACGACATGATGTTTTTGTTCTGGAGCATTCGAGTCCGACTCATGGTTGGCCGGTTTTTAGTATTTGATGTTATACATCAAAGACACCAAGATTAAACTAGTGCTGAATCTAACAGATGAGGGCGACATGTTTTTTGAAAAGGCACACACACCCAGAAGGAAATTGCTGTCTTGCTTTTGGTGAGATTTCTCAACCTTTACTACATCTTCGAGCCACAGCAGAAAAGTGAATTTTCTCTTGAAAGGAATGTCGTGTCAAATCATAATATCGCGGTCGGTCTTAACAAATAAAAATAAAATTTTACGGTTTCGTCTGTGTCTGTTTTACCTTTATCTGTCAATTCGTAATAGGTAGCTGTTTACATACTTTTTAAGATCATGTGTTATCATGGTGGATGGCAATGATGATATACAAGTAACAAAAATTTTACATCGTCTTTAGGGTTCCGAAATCATCAAAGAGGTTTGAAAGGAACCTTATGAAACTTCGTTGTCCGTTCGTGCGTTTGTCAGTCTAGCCGCACCAAGGGCTCTACTATGAAAATAGACCGTCGTTGGATCCGCAAGAAATGCTGTCATTTTTGTATTGGAAAACGTGCAATCCGTCAACGGATCCGTCATGTTTTTCGTAGTTGATCTACAGTATAGCCAAAACTACTTAAGCGATCTATTAAAAATTTGGTACCTACTGAAGTTATTGTCCGGGGCACGTAATTTTTTTTTGTACCGATAGTAAGAATTCAAAATGTACTTACAGGTATGAAGTACATGAAATGTATTGAATTTGACATTTATAATAGGCAAACTACTCGTACGTAAGTAGACCAAGATAATAAAAGCAGTAATTCGGGGTGGGTCTAACTCCTAGTGGTCAACCTCGGGCAACGGAATCGTTGACGTTTAGTCAACGTTTACAAATTTTATAATGACACAAAAATTAACAATCCGCGGCGGGACTCGAACCCGAATCTTTTCCTAAAGCCGGAAACGCTCTAACCAACTGAGCTACGAGTCCTGCCGCCAATTCCAAATTTTTGTGTCACATCTCTCAGCTTAAGGCGGGGTAGTATCACTTTTTAGCTTTTTTGAACCTCTGTAAATCTAATAAAAAGCGACTAAGCGTGGCGCCAAAAAATATATATTTTAATAAAACCTAACATATACTCAAGCTCTGTGCAAAGACGGAAATGTCAATCATAATAAATGGCTCGATAAAAATAAAACTAAGGAACTGGCTGTCTTGTACCTCCAAATGCCGGAACACAACACTTTAAGAATTGTTGTTATGGCGACCGAATTAAGTAAGATGGTGGTAGAATTTGTTTAATTCCAGGTGGACTTAAACAAATTCTACCACCAACCACACCAAGCAAAATATTATACTTCCCCTCGAGACCGAACCCGGGACCTTTCGATCTAACACGGGCGGTTGATAGTTCTTTTTTTCTCAGTTATTTCTTAAACAATATACAGAAGAGTGAGTTTTTTTTCAAGACCACTGAGGCCAAGTTTGAAACCTATTGTAAAGTCATGTTAGGAGTTACATGCTCAATTTTAATAAAAATAAGTACTGCATGAACAAAAATCTATTTTTTTTATAGTTTTTATGGAAAAGATAGTTTTAAAAATATATTTTTTGCCTATTTGAGTTCTTTGTATGATAATAACAAAAATAATGTATGCTAACTATGTGCCCAAAGTTGTTGAAACACTTTCGATAGTGAAAATTTAAAAATTCAACTTTATGCATTTAGTAGACACTAGCTTTTGCCAGCGACTTCGTCCGCGTAATAGTTTTTTTGAAATGGGCGCTAGACTGGGATTTAGAAATCTAGAAAATTCAAATCTTACAGAGGCTGTGCCTTAATAGTCAGACCAGTCGAGTGCGGTTCAGTCACATACACAGAGGGTAGCGACTTTGCGACCCACATTTGCAGGCAAAAAATGCAGGTTTTTTTTAATCTTAGTGCTGCTCCGACTCACGCTTGGCCAGATTTTATTATTTATGTATCTCAAAGTAAGCACTATACTCACACCAACTTTGTTACTAAAGTATAGGTCGGAAATAAAAATTATTAAATCGTTTCATGTATGGGAAAACCCCTTTTATTGTGTAGGTAGATAGATAGATAGATAAACTCTTTATTGTACACCAAAAAACAAAAATACACTTAAACTAGGTACAATGGGCGGCCTTATCGCTAAAAGCGATCTCTTCCAGGCAACAGGTATAATATTATGTGTAATATATGTATATTTTCAAAATTCTTAAAGGCCTATTTTAGGCCATAATTATTTCATATGGGCAATCTACTTACTAATTTTCAAGTGCCTATCATGTGTGGTTTCAGTGATTATAACATTTTACTCTGAACTTTGAACCCCATTTTAAACACCTTAGGGTGCAATTTTTTTAAATTCCTTTCTTAGCGGACGCCTACATACCAAGACAAATATACCCTCCAAATTTCAAGTCTGTATGACCAGCAGTTTAGGCTGTGTGTTGTATCTAGTTGATTCAGTGAGTCAGTCAGTCAGTCACTCAGGACCTATCCTTTTATATATTAGATTTGAGATCCTTCACAACATCAACACATCTGCCATCACCTGATGGCAAGTCGCCTAAAACTTTGAGATCTTAGTGAATTAGGAAGGCCCCAGAGAACTGTAGATGTTTGGTCTCCATTACAATTGTAGAAATCTTGTAGCCTTTTAGCGCACTTGGCAATTTTAAAAAGCTTCAAAGGCAGGATCATGTGATGCCATCATACGGATGGCACATCCAAGTTAAATAAAATTTTGTATGTCACATACTATATCAGGTAGGGAGGGATAATCAGTTTTCAGTGAATACAGTTGAGATTGAGATACTGCTTAAAACATCTGTCAAAAATGCAAAGGCCTTTTATTGTTATTTAAACACTATTACATTAAAGAAAAAGAAATAAAGAAAAGAAGAAAGAAAAATATTTTGAATGAACACACAACTTATGTAATGATTAGTATGTATGAGAAAAGATTTATACTCTTATGTTTGTATTATTTAGCATCATAAAATGCTAACCCAATTTTTTTTTTAAATATAGAATTCTGCAGCACCTATCACTGAGAAACATTGGCTTTTATGACTAGCTTTTTATTTATTAAGGATCCTTACAAAAACTCTAATAATGTAACCCATGCATATGTAAGAAAATTACCATTAAATTGCTTCAACTGCGGATATAACCAAGTAATGTTCTACAGTTTAAGAGAGCACATCAATAGTTCTTCAATAACAAATAGTTGGACAATCAATGTCCCTATGCAATCAGTAACTACACCACTTTATTTGTACCTTAGCATTAAGTCAATCCTTACGAGTTTTAGTCACTGGTTACATAACAGAGAACAAAAAGTATTTTTTCATAACTGGTTACAAAATATAACAAAAACGGAAAATAAGTGTTTATTAGTAACTGATTACAAAACAGTGAAGAAAATTGTTTTTACATAGCTGGTTACAAACCAGTTAGCTACCAAAGTCACTGAAGGGAATAAATCACTTTGTTTTCAATTACATTTTATCACTTACATATATTAAGTTATACATTTAGTTACTTTTTAAGTTTCTAAAATTGGACATTCTATTCAAAAGATAGTGTGAATTTAAACACATTACCAAAAAATAATAATATTTAGGTACTTGATGGGCTTGGATTTAGAAACTTTGCATAATTATTAATGATATCATTGGCTGAGATCATGTTATGTATCAAAAATATAAGTTTTTGGTAGGTATGTAACTTTATACTGGAAAGGATTTGGAATATGAAACTCAGTGTAAATTTTCTGTATGGTATATAAGTAGGTATGTCGAGTATAAAAGTTGGGTCAGCCCTGGTTGTGGCTTGCTGGAAAATAATGTTGTCTACAATAGAGCAAGCCTTCCAAGATAAAGCTTTGTCCTAGAGTGGGCTTATATGGCCCATAATTATATTGATGAACCTTGGCTCAAGTTTAACTAAGCAGGGTAAATTAGTTAATAATTCAAGAAGAAAATAATTGAGTCCTTATGTACTTTAATGCTTGCCTTCTAGACAGGCATTGTAAATCTTGTACCACATTGTTATTTATTTTTATTAGTTTCCTCAAATATTATGAATAACTTTATGCACAAATTATTAATGTAATACACTGTGTAATAGAATAAAAAAACTGCTGAAACTAATGATACAAAACTTCTTAAATAAAATTGTTTAACATAAAAAAAATACAAGGACTTTAGCTGTTGTCTCGGAGGGGTAAGCAGAAACTAAGTCCTGACATTGATTTAGTTTCTGCTTATCACCACCTAGAATAGTTTCAGAGTAACTTCAGGACTTAAAGGTAGCTGCAAGGCATTCACTTTATATAGGTACAACCAATCACATTATGTTATAGTACACAACACATCATTAGGTACCTACCTACAACTTAGTCTATAGTAAGGTCATTGACCTATTGTATGTAAATATTTAAAAGTTCATAAAAGTTAGTGCTAATTGCTACGAAAATTTATTTTATGCTTAGAAAAGAACTAATTAATAAAAGCTGGGTACGAGAATGTTTTTCTAAGGCTCAAGTATAATAAATAAATTGTAACCATTAAAAGCATTTGACAAGCAAATGACTTTAGAGGCATGATGGCTATCAAGTTATGTGCTTTAGATTAGAGTGATCAAGTGACGAACATAAAGGGAACTGTATTCTAAACAACGAAGGTCTTAGAAAGCTCTGGCACCAAGATATCCACGATTTTCCCAGTCATGAATGAAACAAAGAATTTCTAGCTAAACTTGGGTAAAAGGACTCGATATTAGGTCAAATTTGATAGAAATAAACATACAACGTACCTTTATTGCCAGGTACATAGGTGGAACCCGGTGGCATGTGAGCTATTACCATATTATCCTCGGCTCCACTCCGTTTGAAACACTGGCCATACTGGCACTCGTCAATATTTACACTTAGGTTCAATCACACGCGCCAATGTCCCAAATGCGTCATTATGGGTTTCTCGTTTAGTTTTATTACACGTATGAGTTCATTACGCTTTTAATAATGCACAGCAGCCCAAAAACAATTCGGGTTAATACAAGTACTCTGTGAAACAAATCCACTAATCGCGGAAAGCCTTTCCTTTGATTTGGTTGTTGAAAGCGTAAAGCGTCAGCTTCCTATTCTTAGTAGTCTGTGACTGCAGTGGTAGTGATGTATGCGATTGTGAAACGAATGAATAAATACAAGTGAGTGAGTAGTTGTGAGTGACGTAAATGTACAACTCTGTGGTTGGAGATTAAAATACCTCGGTCATAGACTAACAAAAATCTCATCAAGCTGAATTAGCTGCACCCTGACGTCCCTGACATCATTGCCTATTCCTCTTACAAACTTGAAACTCAGAACAGAAACGTTTTCGAGATGAGATAAAAAATTCACGATGACAGTAATTTTTGTACTATGCGCGCGCGCTCTGACACCTAAAAGCGACACCATGAAGTTGGTTGGCAATTCGTGAGAACTGATAACTATGGTCAAGGTAGTTCTTCAAGCATTTATGAATTTATAATAGGTACGTGTTTTAAATCAGTAGATATATATTCCTAGGTACATTAATGTATATGTGTATTTGTGTATGATTTAAAATTGTATACCTTTTATCTAATTAACTCATAGCCAAGCATCCTCAGATTTATTGTCTACGGATGTTGGAAGGGTTTATAGTTTCCTTTTATACACATTCCGTGTTATGGTAGCCAGAGTATGAATTGGTTTAATAAGAGAGGCTACCCTCAGATCTCAGTCTACGAATATACGGCTTGTAACTACGTTGTGCTTTCTTTTATATTCCCTGCTGCTATTAGTTGGCGTCGATGATCAAATTATAACGTTATGGAAGTTGGAAAGATTGGACAGTTTGATGTGGACAGTGGAAATTGGACGCTTTACTGTGAACGAGTGGAGTTATACTTTGTGTCAAAGATGAGCTGCTGTTACCGACACTAGTTACCCTTGCTGGGGATCGTGTGTACGAGATGATGGTGAAATTAGCGAGTCCAAATAAACCCAGTGAACTGAAATATGAAGAACTTGTGAAACTGGTACGCGAACGTTTACAACCACATCCATCAGTAATAGCGGAACGCTACCGCTTTAGACAACGTCGGCAGTGCGCGTCTGAGACTGTGAATCAGTATATGGCTGCTTTGAAGCCATCAACGAGATATTGTGAGATTGAAAAATCTTTGGAGGATAATTTACGGGATCAGTTTGTGTGTGGCATCGCGAGCGATATTATTCGACTAAGGTTGTTTGCTGAAAATAAGCTGACGTTTTCGAAGGCCATCAGCATAGCAAACAATCTTGAGGCTGCAGAGAGGGACGCCGCGTCAGTCGAGTCATCGGCCATCAGAAAAACGGGAACGGGAATCTACGGTAACCAATGTGATGTATTCGTCAGGCCGTGGACAACAGCGGTACGGGGCCACCAACGACGGGCGAAGGCCCACCTGTGCGTGCTCAGTTTGTGGAACCAGAGGGCACGATGCATCGAAATGCCGATATCGCGGTTTTGTGTGTTATTACTGCAACGTGAAGGGGCATTTGAAGCGCGTGTGTACGAACAAAGTGACGAACAGGGCCAGGGCCAGCGCTAAGGAGCGTGGCCGAGGGGCGAGACACAATCACCGCAATTACTTTGCGGGCGAGATCTCGAACGATAGTCAATCGGAAGTGGAGGAGGAAGAGGCAAAATTCCAAATGTCTCTGAGCGAGTATAAGCCGGTGAGTCTCACGACGTTAGTTCATGGCATTCCCCTTGTTATGGAGGTGGACACCGGCACCCCCGCGTCTTGCATCAGCAGATCAACGTATGAAGCTACTAAATTTAGTGATTTGCCGATCGAAAAAGTTAAAACTCGGTTTGATTCGTATACTGGGGAACGAATTAATCCGATAGGTATCTTAACACCGATTGTTCAATATAAAAATCAGAAGAAGCAATTGGACTTGTATGTGGTTGAAAAGGGAAAAATAACAACATTAATAGGTCGGCAGGTATTCGAGGAGGGGTTGGGCCAGTACACGGGCGGGAAAGCGACGCTGCGAGTGCAACCGTCTGCCGTGGCCGTGTTCCAACGCGCGCGGCCGATGCCGTACGCACTGCGGAAGCGTGTGGACGTCGAGCTCGACGCGATGCTGCGCGAGGCATCGAGCCGGTCGACTGCTCCGACTGGGCGACGCCGCTGGTGCCCGTCCACAAGAAGGACGGTGGCCTACGGGTCTGCGCCGATTTTAAGGACTTGTTTGTCAAGTTTGGACAAGTTTGTCAGAGGACTCCAAGCCATATACTGTAATAAGCACACATCGAGGTTTCTTTCGTTATAATCGTCTCGTCTATGGACTTTCATCTAGTTGCGGTATTTTGAATTCCCCTTATCAAGTTATTAATCATTTTTTGAAAAATCAAAGAATAATTAATAACTTGATAAGGGGAATTCCAAATACGCAAGCGTTTTTGGATGATCTAGTGATACAACGGGCCCGGATAGGACGAGTCACTTGTGTAGTCTAGAAATGGTACTAGAACGCCTAAGAGATAACGGGTTAAGGGTTAAGACTAGTAAGTGCATGATTATGGCGAATTAAATTAAATATTTAGGTTACGTAGTCAGCGAGCAGGGCGTCAAACCAGATCCTTGCAAGTTGGACTGTATAAAAAAATGCCGGCTCCTACAAACGTGTCAGAGGTTCGCTTGTTCTTAGGAATTGTTAATTTCTATGCTAAGTTCGTGCGAAATATTAGTGATTATTTATTTCCCCTATACGAGCTGTTAAAAATAAGGGACGTAACAGAAAAAGAGCTGTCATATTCTGTTGGCGGTGGCTCTATGGCGAGATTTTTAGAAGGGAGGTGCGTTGTCTGATGCAATAGCGTCTAACATCTGTGGACAGTTTTGCGACCACAGTTGATGTACCTATTTAGTTTTTGGACTTGTCCTAATCATTGCCAAATCTAAATCTATGGATGTTATACGTTTTTCTTCCATAGCCCTAAATTAAAGAGTTTTTTTAAGTGCACTCACAATACACCATAGAGTATGGAATCACTCCGTTCTAAAAGTTCACATGTAACAAACCTTGTATCTAAAAAATCATGGTACATTACCAACCGGATGAGGGTAATAGTACCAACATAGAAAATATAAATGGAAGTGTTGATAAAGATTTGATTTTCCATTTCAATCGGTATGGAAAATCAAATCTTCGTTCGCTATCAATGCTGTTGGGACTGCCCCGTTTTTGCAGTGCGTCGGGAATGTTTGCTGAGTATCAAACTGATGGATTTGACGCAAAAAAAAACAGCATCCCTGATCCGCAGAATCTGGGCCAGTCCGAACAGCATCCTAAAGACTGTTGCACTTGCAGATAGGTATGATTCGTCAATGTGGCGGGTGATCAAGTAGTCTTCTACAATAGTTGCTTGACCTACGCTCAGTACAAGGCACGCCCTGACATGTTAAGTCTAAGTCTATCTGTAAAATACTAAATGTGCACACCGAGTATGTACCTCCTTCTTGCTTGATTTTGATTGTTACTAGCACCCCTGGTCCTAGGTCAAATTATATATCTACGAGTTCGTCTCGCAAAGGCAGAGAGGACTAATAAATGAATATATAATTATTGTACACAACTTAATAAGAAAAATGACATACCTAGCATAGGCCTTGCCTACGTAGACTTTTGAGTCAAATAGGTAGGTATATATAGGGGTATTAGTTTTAACGATTACTCGCTTTCCCTTGGTCTGAGGAGATTGAACCTGGTGTCTACGGATTTGTCTTGCAAAGGCGGAGAGGACTGCGTAGTCTGATTAGTAAACGTAGGTCCTACAGCAAACTTCTCCCCCTTTCAGCCCTCCACTTCCCCTTTTTGTTTATTTTTTCACAACATCTTGTGTAGAACTAAATCCCTAATGTGTCTTTTAAATTTAATTGAAATCTGTTGATAAATAACGCTACGGTAAACTTCACCTCTTTTCCCCCCCTATCAAAAATCGCGATCGACATAAAAAAAAGTCAAGGAACAGGTGTGCCAATTTTCATCAAAATCGGTTGGAAACTGCGACCTGTAGGCGAGAACAAACCGACCGACAATCGACAGACAGTGGACAAATAATTTTTGGCCAATCTCGAAACTGAGACGTTGAGCTCGCTCGCTCAGCTCAATGACATTACGACACTATTATCGTTGGAAATGCTAATGGAACTACTGCAAGTTATCGATTATAATCACATATATGTGATTATTACACCTTCATAAATTAAGGATGTTAATGTCAGTTAGTTAGCCACATAAGATTCATTCAAGTGTAATAGCACTTAGCCAGCTGGCAACCTAGTTAGTAAGCAAATCTGGCTACCGTCCCGCTCCTTGTAAACATCCGATATCAGGGATGGTGTAATAACAGTTTTACTATGAGGAACTTATTACCTATATAAAACATTTACACTATTAGCACATATTTATCAACTTGTTTCAATGTTACTACCTATTACTAGTACCTATATTAGGGATAAAAACAAGATAGGTAGGTACATAGGTACAAGAACACGAATAAAGAATCGTGTGGCCAAAATGATGAGTATATGGTTCAATATAAATTTTTCTATAACCATACCCAATAAGAACATCTTTTTTTATTGAGTGATGATATATGTAGTAACCCGTTGTTGGTTGAAAACGTATGTAATACTCCCATAGGTAGGAAATAAATAAAAAAATATCTCCCCTTACCTAAAATGATACACATCTTGGATGTAGCTACGGGAAATTTTTAACTAATACAGTATATTCTCTCGTAGTATGTACTTAAAATTTTGTAGAATAGAGTCCATTTATTTGTAACCACTGCCAAAAGCTGAAACACCACATGATTCAAGTAATTCATTTGATGGTGCAGTAGCTACCTAGAAGGCAAAACTCCTGGTCCCTACAGCCAGTGTTCTCACTGTATGGTGGTTGATCTCGCAACTAATTAAATACTTCTAAGAATCTGATAATAGCTCAACATGCAGAAACCATGCATGTTCGCCTCTTTAAATCTTTTGATTCATTCTGTAGTGTTTTATACAAATACTATATTCATTCGGCCAGACATCTTGCATTTCTCTTCATACTTGAATATATATTCTTGAGGTTTGCCAACTTTTCTGTTTGATTTGATTTTTTGTTTGTTCGACTGATCATTGAATATTTGAAGATCACCTACTACTACTAGGGGGTAGTCTGTCACATCAGGTAATTAAATAAAACAAGTGCAAGATTTCACATCATTTAATGTCATTCGTTTCACTTAACCTAAGGCTTAACTAACTTAATAAGTATAGGCCTACTTAAGATTTGTTTTTGGCTGTTTGTGCCCCTTTTCTGGTTCACTGTAAAACTTTTTATAGTTGACATTTTTGTAATGAAAAGATTTGATTATTACATCTGCTTTCTGCGGCTCTTTCTTGTTATCGTCTGGGACAGGGACGATCATCTTACGTTTCCGCTGCGACGCCGACTTCATTGACTTGTCTTGTTCCGCACTCTCCGTTTCTTGCGTTATTTCTTCAGAGTTGTCTGCTGCTTCTTCTTTTTTAACTAAAATAGAAAACATATTTAGATTAAATGTTATAAATGTATTTTGACTAAAGGACAAACAACACACAGACTAAATATGAACATGACAATGGTCCTATTATGAATATCTGGTTTTCTCTTAGGACTCATAACCATGAAGAAAAGGGCTCTGTGGACCCACTGCTCTGAGACCTTTTCGAAAATTGAAAATAAATTAATGAACCAATTGTTGAATTATTGAAGAAACTAGGTAGTTCCAAGTATACCTATTTCAGCAGGACCCGGGTTAATTGACATCGCGGAGGCGGAGGCGGCGACAGCTTCTCTATGGGCCTGCAATTTCACCAGCACCTCGGTTTTGATCAAATCGTTGCCTTGACTGAGAGCCACCACTTTTGCTTCTTTTTTTTTGAAGTCTTTGATTTCGTCTACCTGTGAGATGATAGAAAAATATTATAGTAAATACTTCGTGAATGGAGATAATTTTAGAGTTTCAGGGAACTTCCGTTTGTCGACAGCGGCGCAGATGATCGATCGCTTTTTACACAGACATTTGCCAAGTAGCTCAAAGGGAACCGAAAAACGTGCGTGCGCCATCAATGTAGTAGTTGGCTCGGAAGTCTTGACACCAGGACTCGGTCTCGTGGACTACCATAGCGTCTCCTTTTGTCGGACTCCGACATTGTAGCTATGGCTATGGTAGTCCGACAGTCGGACCCTCACTATGCTTATCGAGAGGGTCGGTCCACAATCACACGCGCGAAGCCAAGTCTGACGCCGCGTACTAAACACTCGTGAAAGGCAGCAACAGCAATGCGTCAAACTGGTCGGTATAAAATTGTACAGTATGCGAGTGTTTGTGCCGCTGTAAGCATTATGCTTCGTAGTTCCTAACAAAAAGTATGTGAAATAATAGCACGTCGTACGCGAACCTCTGTAAAACACGAATACATCGCATTGCTGTCATTGTGAAGACAAGTTCGCTAACAAGACATTATTCAACGAAAATTTCTTTACAACGGCCACATATACGAAGCACGCACGCACACAAATGTACTTATAGAAAAGTAAATTATTATATCTAGCTAGGTACCGTCTCGAGAATGCACAAAATCACAAAAACATTTTGGTTTCCTTTGTTTGCGGATAATCGATCTGACTTCAAATCCAATTGACAATGACAGCCATATTCTTTGTATCTTTTAGAGTACAGAGTATAAAGATTGATTACAGATTATCTAAACATATCGTTCGTATCACTGTTGACTCGATTTCGATATCGAATCGATTTGAATAACAAGGTAGGTAACAGAATCAAAAAAGAAACACTTTCATGAGCGAATTTTAGATTCTAGATCTAGAACAATAAAAATAAGCCGAATAATGTCATAGAAGATAATAATAATGAAAATGATCAGATACCTATCACGAAAAACTACGATAAAACTGTGATATAAATAAATACCAAAGAAATTAGTATTATAGCTGACGAAAATGCAATCTCTGATTATTTTATCAATTCACAAAACAGGGGGGTAAATGGGGGGGATCTTGCGGTCACGTAAATCGTATAAGTGAGAACTATAGCTCCTATTGTCTTGTATTACATAGCTTTATTTTTTACTAGATATTTGCGCTAGCTTTACTTGTGACAATGCATTTATCTACTCAAATTTGTAAGTTAATAAAACAACATTTTAGGAAATGTGTTGTTAGATTCAATTTAACTAGGCACCTATTTAGTGGCACAACTACAAAATCAGACGATTATATTACCTACCTAATTAAAACGGATTTCTATGATAAAAAGCTAAAATTAATAATTAATAACCACCCTACTATTAATTTTGGTAAGGTTTCTATGGTCAACAAATACTCGTATTCATATAGACATAAATTCATTTATTTTTGTACAACGGACATTGGGATGATATCTTCCCACTTAAAAGACCCAACTTTAGGCGAGGCTACCTAGCTACATACAAATTAATCTGTAGAAACTTTCTGGTCAAGACAACCAAAATATACTTTCCATTTTTGAGACTCCACTTCAACTTGTGCATGGACCGCTTTTATCCTCCAGCTCTTTAAATTTTTCTCGGTCTTTAGCGACTCAGCTAAATGTACGATGTCGTCGTCCCATCGCTTAGCAGGTCTACCTTTTCTTATTTTTTTATAAATTGGGTTCCAATTAATTATTGTGTTTGACCACCATTTTATTGATCGGACTTTCTGGACAACATCTATTGCCTTGGTTTTTTTTCTTATGTCTGCGTTCTTGATCTTATTTATTAGTTTAATACCTAGGAAACTCCTTTCAATTCCTCTTTGGCAAACCCGTAGTCTTTGTAGATTTTGTCCAGTTAAAGTCCATGTCTGGCAAGCGTACGTACGATAAAAGCGTGACATTTCGTGGAAAAGTGTTGCAATTGATAATATTATCTTTTGATTAGTGTTTGCATTGAGAAAAAGCTGTTTTACCATATGAAGACAAACAACGATTTTTGAGGTGGGAAGCATAGCTCCCAATGTTTTATTAAGGGTGCTATAACCTGTTAATATATGTAGAGGTCTACCGTGAATGAACCTTTGGAGTAAATTAAAGAATTATTATAGGAAAACTGGTGTTTACTATTACAAAAATATTCTTGGACTTATAGTGATGACACTTGTCACAACGACTCTTCTAAGTACTTCTTATTATCTAAAACTAAGAGTTTATGATTAGAATTTGACGAAGTAGGTTTTATCTCTCTCTCTCTCTGTCGAGTTCAGTCAGTGGCAACTTCTCTTCCACTAAACATCCCGATTTTCTTGCAAAGCATCGTCAGCCTGTACAGTGGCTTGGTCATCATGTCAACCAACTGAAATTCTGACGAAACTTTCACCACGTCCAGCACACCGTCCGTCATAGCTTCTTTAGTGAAGAATTCGCGGATCCTTATGTGCTTGGTTCTGCTATGGAACTCACATGGCGGGTTTCTAGCCAACTTAATAGTAGACTCGTTATCAACATAAAGAACTGGCAATTCATACGTATTCTCGATACTCTCGAAGTCTTCTGAGCCAGATTATCTCTCGTGCAGTCTCGCTTGCGGCAACAACTTCTGCAACGGAAGATATAATTGCTCCAGCGTACGTACAAATCATCCCTGATGTAGATCTTCCTGTCTCTAAATCTTCACCATGATCTGAATCGCTATAACATCGTTAAACTCCAACACCTTCTTGGTATATGCGGTCTGATTCACTTTTACAGTGCCGTCATCTTCTCTTGATATTTCTAAACCGAGGTAGTTAGCAGATTTGGATTTAATTTTAAATCTTTCTTTTCGTTCTGTCAGAAACCTTTGTGCTTCTTCCTCTTTATCACTGCATGCAATTAATCCATCATCTACCTAAAGAGCTAATATTATTCATGTATCGTATAGTATTTATGTATTTACAAAAAGAATTTAAGTATTCTATCCGTAATCTAGTTCCCATATTACAAGGTTTGCTTAGATTGGGGCTAGAGGGCTATAATCTATAATCCCTATAATCTAAGCAATTCCAGATTCCAGTACCGTGGCGCTTGTTTGAGACCGTAAAGGCTCCTCCTCAATTTGCATACTAGACCTGTGTTTTCGTTATACCCTTCTGGTAGTTTCATAAAAATTTCCTCTTCAATGCTTCCATAGAGGAACGTAGTGGACACATCAAACTGCCACAAGTAATGTTGGTTTCGTTGTAATCCACACCTTTTTTTTGTGATATATATTTTTAACGCTCTACATTCCCATCTGGATTTCCTTTTTGTAAATCCATTTACATCGAATTGCCTTTCTTCTTTTAGTTAAAGGACCATAGTCCACGTTTCATTTTATTTCAATGACTTTACTTCTTCACCCATAGCTATTTTCCACTTATGAAACTTACTCTTCCTACTGTCTGTTTAGATTCCATAGCTTCTCTGAATGTTTGAGGTTGAGTTATATCATAATTCAACTCTACAACGGTTTACATTACAAATTCATCAAATTTAACAGGTGCTACTTATACCACCATCTTACCTAATTCTGTCGCCATAATAACAATTCTAAAATTGTTGTGTTCTGGAATTTAGAGGTAAGATAGCCAGTTCCTCAGTTTGGCGGTTAACCTCGAAAGGAGGATGTCATCCTGCCGCTCTTTGCAGGCGGCAGTGCCTTTTCGTCCTCCTTGAGTCCAGTCCTTGCACAGATAGATGCAACGCATCTGTTTTGCCAGATTGGCTAGATAAATAGCGGGTAGCTGTCACCGCTGCAAAGACTGCCTCCCTTCTAGTCACCCGAAAGCGCACAGCTTTTGTACCTCTCAAACTGAGAGGCCAAAAGATCCCTTGGAGTGCAAATTGGTCTCTGGCGATGAACGCCCAAGTATAGCGCACGATTCGGCAAACACTTGTGGCTCGGGCGAAACTGCGGCCGGTGCTTGCGTCTAAATTAATCTTAAGGACTAAGACGTGGGTATACAAAACGAACCTAAGACACGTCACGTCTTACGTACGCTACGCCAGCACGGTACGCACTGTGTCAACGCACAGTCCCAACAAAATATGCGAGTGTTCACTGGAGCAGGGCGATTTATGTGAAATGATGTCTGCCCGCGATCTTCAAATGCCCAGTATTGAGAAGGCAAACAACTGCAGTCACGTACATCTTTAACAGAATCGCCCCTCTTCTCGCTAGACCGGCCATTACTTTGAAAGCTCTTAAGTTCACCTAACCCACTTGAGTCCAGATCTAAAGATCAGGGTTCGTATAAGTCAAAAATATCAATGTAATACCAACCAAAATCATGGATTATATAACTATGAATATAGATATTTACGTAATCAAACTGAGCAGAGGCTGAAATGTAGTTCAGGTCCGTAGCTATGATATGACGTGAAAACAAGTCTAGGATGAGTAGTTTCGACATCATCAGTCTTCAACACCTCTACCGTTTCTGGGAAGTGCGGGTAAGAAACGAGCTTTGACTCTTCAGTAGTTTCAGAGATGTGGCCGTTTGAAGTTAAACAGCCGTCATCGAAAATTTGGTTCCATACACTTTATTTAGTCTATGTCGAGGGATGAGTAGTTTGGGTTTAAGTTTACCGTCACGTCTGATACCTGCAGTTATTTTTCACTTCTGTAAAAATGCCCATATCACGGAAGCTTGTCATACTTGACTTCTAGCTCTAAAAAAAATTCAAGTATGTTCGATAAATGTATTTTGATGACAGCTGTCAAAATGACACCTGTTATCTAAATTAAGGACCCCTCCAAAATACATACATGCACCCCAAAAACATTACCTTCCTTCTTTGCAGGCGTGTATAAACGTAAAAAAAAAACTACTGACACTAGCTCAAGACAACCACAAACAAAAGGTTTTCGCCAACACCGTACTACTGATACAAGAGGCGGCTCATAATTTCGGTTGACGTATCCAACCGAACTACTGATACTGATACAAAAATGTATCATTAGACTAATGACCGAACCGAACTACTGATTCTAGACCACGTATCCAAGTGGACCAGAGTCCCTACGGAATAGAAATATAAAATTACAAATACTGCACAACCTATCAAAAGATTGATTTGACCTATCAAGACATACTCCTGCTAAAACTTCGCCATTACGGAATCAATGGAAATTTATGGGTACCGGGCGGACGATAAATACATACTTATCATACAATACAACACATACAAAAAACATCAATATTCATCTCACAAATGTTTGTGCTGGGTGGGAATCGAACCCTCATCATACAGCTCAGAAGGCAGAGCTGTGACCAACTGAGCTGTGAGGCATATTAAATAAGTAAGATAAGGGATCAAATCACTGATTATTCTCACCTGCGCGATAGCGCGGTACGCCCTGTAGCGATCGAACGGAGGAATAAACATCTTCGCGTCAACATTCAACTTGGATACCTGCGGACGAAGAGGTCATGTTATAACTATGAACACAGAGAAGGGAAAAATGGGCCCAGTTGGGGTACTAGGTCGAGTAACCTCCACGTTGGTGCACCGTGGTAACACCGTAAAGACGCGTTGGATCTTTTTACCTGGGCTTCTGTCTGGTAAAGAGTATCCACTCGGAGAGGCCGCCTAGCCTCTCCGAATATCGCAGGAGTGTGTTGAGGTAGGGCAGACCCAGCAATGAGTTTGGTGAAAGACGGCGAAGCGAATAGTAACTGTGCAGAGCAATGGGTCCTTCGAGACCGAGGTATGGTGGTGGTGATACACAGGATCCGACTTGGTGACTAGCTATTAATGTGGTAGCTTTTCCAGCTTCAAGAAAGTGGTCGGACTACATTCGGGGGGACTGGAAAAGTATTAAAAACATCCCAGAGCATTCCTAAGCACGCTTGCACCTTTTGGTGGTAGAATTGTACCTCACATATGGTACAGTTGGGACACGAAAAGAGAAAGAAAGTTGAAAAAACTAAAACCTCAATGCACAATATTTACATGATTCCATTCTCAGAAATATAGGAAACCTTTGATAATCATATTTTTCGGTTTTTACGCGGTTTTTCGAGTTTATAATTGGACCACTGGGCTTAGGCCTGTAATTCTTTATTGTAATTCTGTAATTCTTTATTGTACACATAAATATGATTTTAACATGTCATAAGAAAACATATGTACAGAGGCGAGCTTAACCCTTAAAGAGTTTTCTACCAGCAAACCCTGAGCGAGTGAGAGGTGATACACTGAAAAGGTAGAAAAGTGTACTTGAATTAAAATAAAATGTTAATAGACAAATTAAATATACATACAGATATCAAAAGTATACCTACACAAATATATTTAATACCTACTAAATAAAAAAATAATGTATATAACATATAAAAATGAATACATAAATTATGTTAAGCTATGGATAACAATCTACAAAGACAGAAAAATGCCTGGTCCAATTATTTATGAAAAATAACCAAATACACTGTTACCTATAATAGGTTGACTCGTGGTTCCACCGTTTTATCCACATAAAGCCAAAAAGAAGTCAAAAGCATCTTAGCATAGGTGTAGCTGTATTTAAGTCTCAGTTAAGTCTGGTTAAAGATTAGCACCACACCTAATATGCACCATTCTAAAATACGCAGTCTAATAAGTGCACGTTTTGAGATGGTTCATCTCAAAACGTGCAATTCCATTTTAAATGCGTACTTCTCAAAATGTGCAATTTGCTAAATTTTCACTTTTATTTTTATTTTAGAAGGCCGAAGTGGTGTTAAATAACTGTATATGTTATTTTAGCGATTTCAGAGCAAAAGTCCGTAATAAATGGTTTGTATTGTAGTTTTCACTTCAGGTTTTCCTTTTATTTAATTTAAAGAGAAGTGGTCATGGATACATACAACAATATTATTGTGTCATATTTTATGTCATACAATTTGTTTTGTTTGTTATATTTGTCATACAACAATATTATTGTACAACAATATTGTTTTTTGAAATAAAAATAAAAATAATGTTTTGTGATTTTGAAATAAAAATAAAAATAATGTTTTGTGATTTTGAAATAAAATTTATAATATTGATGCTTATAGGCAGGTACCACAAGCCTCGGAGCATTACCGTCGTGCTATACCTGTAGGGAAAAGGAGATGGTGGGATCAGGATCATGAAGCTCCTGTGCGCACTTCCGTTATGAAGTTAAAAAAAAACGAAATCTAGCATGAGAGGTTCCGGCATTCAGAGGTAAGATAGCCAGTTCCTCGGTTTGTTGAGGCTTCCGGGTGAAGTGCGCCTCCACCTACGGCCTTATCTTAACTTGTTACCAGGTGAGATGAAGGCCAAACGCTTCCAAGTCGTACGATAAAAATAAACGTTTTTCACACATTTCCTTTAAAATTTGACGCCGCGTCATGTCATGCAGGGAAACATTCAAATAACTTCCAGATCAAAACTTTCCGAGTACAAAAGAAAGGTATAAATATCACAGGACATTAATAAACATCCTGTAACATTAATTTCACACAGCGCCATCTAGCCCCAAACTAAGCATAGCTTGTAATATGGGAACTAGATTACGGATAGAATACATAAATACTTTTTTTTTGTAAATACATACTTATCATACAATACAAACACCCAAACACAGAACAAACATCTATATTCATCACATAAATGTTTGTCCTGTGTGGGAATCGAAACCACAACCTATAGCGTAGAAGGCAGAGTTACTACCAACTGAGCTATGAGGCTTGTTAATTATGATATGATAAGGCCAAAGGTAGAAGCGCACTTCACCCGGAATCCTCAACGGTCTGAGGAACTGGTTATCTTATCTCTAAATGCCGGTACACAACAATTTTACTACCAACTGAGCTATGAGACTTGTTATATATATAGATAACTAACAAGCCTCATAGCTCAGTTGGTAGTAACTCTGCCTTCTGCGCTGTAGGTTGTGGGTTCGATTCCCACACAGGACAAACATTTTTTGTGATGAATATAGATGTTTGTTCTGTGTTTGGGTGTAGTATCATATAGTATGTATGTATTTACAAAAACTATTTCTATCCGTAATCTAGTTCCCATATTACAAGCTATGCTTAGTTTGGGGCTAGGTGGCGCTGTGTAAATTAATGTCCTGTAATATTAATGTATATTATTTATTTATTTATATAGGTGAGGTAGCAGCCTAGAAGTGGACAGCGGTGTACTCACGATGCCCTTGCTGAGATTGGCGTCGGCTGCGAACGCGCTTACTTCCGGCTCCACGTCGAGGCGCACGCCATTCACCTCCGTCACACTGTTGTCCAGGAACACCAGCGCCATGTCCAGGTTTATCTTTTCATCACTGGAATACACGGATCCAAAATAAAACAACCTTCCATGCCCATGAATAATAACAGACTAACTAACATTCGATTACTTTTTTTTTATATTCGTGTTTTTCTGTTTGTCTATTTGTTTCTTGGAGTTACTTTACTGCTCTTAATATTTTATCTGCTTGAGTATGTATACTAGAAAACTATGTGGAATGACCCATTCTAAATTAAAAAAAATATGTCAGACAGTCACGGGTCCTGCGGACAGAAGTGAAAACTTAATTTGAAATAACTCCTATGCCACCATCTGTAGACATCTTTAAATTGATTCATTCAATTTTGTAAATAACGACTAAGCACTTATTTCATAACAACCAATGAATACAAAAAAATATATTTTATTTTTAAGATTTGCTCCTACCAAAAATCACTAAAAAAGCGGCTAAAGTAGTTTTCACTTCAAACATTATAAATAGACACTCGTTGTTTGTCACACATTGAAGAGACATACAGGACTGACAAAATAACGGTCAGTCCCAGAACCACAACCACTGAATGTTGTTAATATTGTTGTTATTTTCAGAATACTGTTATTGTTGTTATCGGTAACCATCGCATATGCAACTTGATTACTGACAAGTATGAGTGAGGATGGTTACAGGGATAGAGGTAGGCCGAAGAAAATATGGATGGATTGTGTGTGAAGGATGATATGCAAGAATGGAATAAGTGGTGAGATGACATCGGATTGAGAAGAATAGAGGAAGAAGACACGACACGTGCCAACCTCACATAGTGTGGGATAACGGGCAGGGAGATAATACCTATGTAGCTATAGCTACAGCTACCTACCTAGTCGAGTATTGGCATCTTTTATTAAGTAATGAAGAACAATGATCTGTCATTGACAATGACCTGTCATTGTTCTTGCCCAACTATATAGCTGAGCTCTACACTATTACTAGTATTAATGGAATATTTACCATGATTTGTTGGTGTGTCTGTAATCATGGCGCATGCAACTGTGTCGAAATATCTGATAACACATTCACCAACAAATCATGGTAAATATCCCGTTTATATTAGCTATTGTGTTCATAGCCATGATAGTTTCAATATATATTATTTAGCATCAGAAATGTTTAGATCCAGACGCCTAAGGTGTAGCATGTTCTCACACTATCATTCGTTACAGTCGAGGCACACGTCCACCGTTGCACGCACGTGCCATCACGTTACTTACGTTCCCTTTGCCAGGTTGGCGAGGTCGTGCACGTCGTAGTTCAGATGCGGCGGCAGGGGCACGTCCACCATAGCGCGGACGCCTTTGGGCATCTCATACAGCATCGGTTCGGGCGGCAGCTCGCGACACTGCCGAAACGAGAACCACATGAATATTGCCAAATTGATGGTAAATAAATGACATTAATGTTAGAATTGGAATTCGGTAGGTTAAAATGTAACAGGAGTGTAACTCTCAGAATATAAGAAAAAAAAGTCTATATCAACAAATTTATGTCAAATAATTTTAATTAATATTAGTGTACCAAGCGAGTGTATTGGTTCAAACTAGAAAAAAATACAAAAAGGACGACAATCAAGCTGCAGAATGCTGCTATTTTTGACCACTGCATGTATATAAATGGGCGACTTACGGAAAGAATCATTCTGTGTATGGCGAGCATGTGGATCCTGACGAAGGGCGGCATGGGCACGCAGCACGCGTGCAGACCCTGTATCTCGCGGGGCAGCGTCTCAGCCAGACTCAGGAGCATGTGGTTCGGGATCAAGTAACTGCCGGTGTATATACAAATCACATACCTACTTATTGCATATGATTAGGAATAGGCCAATAGACCGAACTCCTATGAAAAATCCTTTCTAACATAGATTTGATTCGGTAATATTGCTCGATAAGTGAGAAGTGCAGTGTTTGATATACCATAATAGCCGGGTGCTTTCCCATGTACCCATGACGGCCTTCCGTACTTCAGCTGGTCATATGAAACATTCACCGATGAGTGGTTTTAACGGACTGCTTAGAAACTCCTCAACCGTTGCCTCAACAGCAGAGTGCTGGTTTGTTATTTCTTTAGAAGCATTAGCTGCAACAGGATGCGGGGTAAATTGAGCCTCCATATGCGCGTCGAGAATCTCAGCTCGGTCAGCTAGGGCAAACTTTTTCTTACCATGTTCATCCAGCAGCATCCAACCTATCCTAGGTTGGAATAGCCGTGGTGGAGAGTATTTATGTGAGACAAAACATAATCTGTCATTATGACAGTGACATTACTAACTGAATGAGTTTACAACTGACGGTAAGGTCCAACATGAAGGTAGTTATTGGTTGCCTAAAGATAGTTGAAAACCGTCCTCACGATTAAAATTCCTGTTTGATAATCTCAATGGCCTCCTGAACCAATCTGTTGAGATTACTTGTAGATTATGCAGTTCAATCCAGTGATTAGCCGGATTCCAAAAGATGTTCCACTATAGCGGACTTTTGGACATCCGCGTTGTTCACCGCCCTAATGTGCTATTTCACTCTTTGTTTGGCCAATATACGAACCCCACAGCAGCTGCATTCAATCATAAACGCTCCTGGATTTTTACGCTGATAACTATCTTTGGGTGAGCGCAGGTAGTGTAATCTTTTTAAATGGTGTAAACATAGTTTTTACGGAAGATTTCTGCAAAACCTTTACAATGTTATCCATCCTCTTATGTATGGCAGGAATGCTGGTTTTCGTTTCACCGTGCATCTGGAGAATCTCGAAGACCGTGATCTCGGCCTTCGACAAGATGGTAATGACCGCAGGTTACAGCCATTCTTTTGCAATACCATCTGAATATGAGCCAATTCATCGTGAAGACTGCCCTAATTGCAAAGGTTAGTTAGCACGATTAGTCAGGGTTGTTGGAGTGACTGGACTTCCCTTAGCCACTGTGTTAAAAAATAAAGGCACTACGCAATACCTCACTAAGCACATGTAATACCAACGCGTGAACGAGCGATGTTGATGAATGATGAGTTATCAGTTGACCTCTAGGCTTGTCCAGCTGTAGGCCAGAGAAACTGCGAAGGAGCGAGCTTTCTCAGAAGGCGACGCGTGTTATGTACCTGTTGGTGGTAGAACCTATCCCGTGACGCATCAAAGAGGACAATATTTTGTGTGTAATCAAATGTAGTGTAAGCAACTTACGAAGGTCCCTCGTCTAATTCCCTAGCTTGTGCGTCCCGCCATTTGTAGAGAATCTTGAGCGCGCTCAGCTGCTGCGTGTTGAACGACTTCTTTGAGCGAATGTACAACTCCATGTGACACGTCTCGTCCATAGCCGGCTTGAAGTACGTCTGTCAATACAAATATATAACAATCACCCTATTGCTGATAGCGGTTTGGCTAAGTGGGTATGGGCCCACATTACGATTCGGAGGTTGTGGATTCTAATCCAGTCGTGCACCAATGGGCTTTTCGGTTTCTCGCAAGTTTATGTGCGCATTTGACACATGCACATACTCTGACAGTGAAGGTCACATAGTGAGGAAACTGGCACTCACACACACAACCACAAACACAGATATTTACTATTCTTGCCTGTGGGTTTGGTTGAACAGCCCCTGGAACCCTTTTGGTTAGTAAATCAGAGGGGGTTTTTCCATCACACATCACAGACTTTATGATGGATAAACCCTTTTGATTTGTAAATCGGAGGGGATTTATCCATCACATCACAGACTTTATGATGGATAAACCCTTTTGATTTGTAAATCAGAGGGGATTTATCCATCACACATCACAGACTTTATGATGGATAAACCCTTTTCACGTGCGATGTGTTTCAAATCTCTGGTTGGGGGAACTTGTCTCAAATTATGTTGCCGGTTTTTTTACCACATACTAACACAGCAAGTTAAATAAAAGCTATAACTAGTGTCTCTGCATTTTTAAAGTGAAACTTTTTATGGGAGGGTTTTGAAATTCTAATCCGAAAATAACTAGATAATTAAGTTACCCTATGATACAAAAGTTTCACATCTATTGTATTTCTTTACGACACCCCTACATACATACAACATACGAGAAGCCTCATTCCAAGGCAGTCGAGTAAAAACAAATTACCTTTACCAATGACTGCGTCCTAATCGGAGCGTTAAGATTCTTGCGTTGCGATGCTAATTAGCACTTCTCGCGTCAAGATCATGCATCAGTTTGGGTGACTTATCTTAAATCGTGAAGCTGACTGACGGATTGACTGACAATCAACGCACGGCTCATACCAGAGGTCCGAAATTCCGACGATGTCCGACTTGAAATTTTCGGGGCAGCTCCCTTTCTTGGTGTTCGTAATTTTCGAAATTTCTTACGTCATGGCGAGAACGATGCCCTGGGCGTTGACACAACATTATAACATAAAGTCGGGGGAATATGTAATTCAATGTATCTTTAGTATCAGTAGTAGTTCTGTGAACAAAAGACTCAACTTTTGAAAAACTTGTGTTCAGGCGTCACGTATTCTATCTCGAGGTCTTTCGAGTGCTTGAAGAGGTCTAGGTCATCCCAAACTGAGAACTCACTAGCTTAGATCTTGAGAACTACTTGACCAATTTTGGTCATTTGCGAAATTCATAAGAATTGACTTTTTTTGAGGCCTTTACAAAAAGGCACATCGAGAAGAGATATTTTATAAGTAACGTTTTTATTTGTTGTAATTTTGAAAATATTTGACTCTAATATGTAAGTAGGTAGTAAGACCTCGGAATAAACGGCTTTTTATTATCATTATTACTAATGTTTTGTTGACTTACGAGACAGCAAGTATGACGACTGTTCTCGAACACGGAGAACAGGAGATTTGGAATGCCAGCGGCTCGCTCCAGTAGCTGGTTTTTCATCACTCGCCACATGTAGATGAGATAGTGGGT
The DNA here is from genome assembly GCA_951394065.1 of Venusia cambrica. NCBI lineage: Eukaryota > Metazoa > Arthropoda > Insecta > Lepidoptera > Geometridae > Venusia > Venusia cambrica. The sequence continues at coordinate 16,930,970 of OX596034.1, forward strand.
GTCCGAGCGCGCATACTGGATCAACACTTCGGGGAGCGGTCGAATGCGCCAGTCTGCCATCTGGTACCTGTAATATCACAATCAAATCTTAAGATGGTGCTTGGTTGGTTGGTGGTAGGATTTTGTTTAAGTCCGCCTGGCTAGCTACCACCATCTAACCTAATTCTGTCGACATAAAAAGAAATGTTGTGTTCCGGCATTTAGAGGTAAGATAGCCAGTACCTCAGTTTGTTGAGGATTCCGGGTGGAGTGCGCCTCAACCTTCGGCCTTATCTCAACTTGTTACCAGGTGAGATAAAGGCCAAGCGCTTCCCCGTTGTATAATAAGAGTTACAACAAAATGGCAAAAGCGAACTTCTTGACAAGAATAAAGGAGATCCGATTATCCGAATATGACATATGGTTTGTACAAGACTTTTTTAAGGATGTCATGAAAGTGTTGCAAAGGATGATCATCAGGTCTTGCGAGATAGGGACGTGAGGGTATTTCACTTCTTATTTTTGTTTTTAATCAGTTGCCAAGGGTGTCGATTGGATCGTTGATTTACTTTTGGGATGTTGTTCAAGGTTCTTGACTGCGCACATCCCACATCACAACAGCACATTATCCGGTCTACTAGAATAACGAATCAGAGGACTACTTGTACTTGTTCAGCGTAAGTAATCTTAAGGATTTAAAGTCCCTTCAGGGCCAACAAGTGAATAACAATTTCCTACAAATTAAAATTGTGTTTACTTTTGAAAACTTGCATTATTTTTATTTACATATTCCATATTTGTGGTTGTCCAGGTGTTAATCCCGCGTATATTTTTGATATTAGTGCCCAGGTCAGACAGCAAGCTAAAGTACTGCATATGTTAATGTTAAAGACTTCCGTTTCCGCACATACACTAGTATAATACCCAGCCTCCGACCAGAAGGGTAGAATATTCCTGGGGTCTTCGCAGGATTTACAAAGAGACTATGGGTTTATGAGGGTTTCCTTGCGTTGTGCTGTAGCTCCTACTCATTCCAAGACTACGTGGGTAGTTGATTTCTTTTCGTCTGGACACCTTCTGCATAGGGAGCTGTCCGTTACATCAATGGTGAACAGATGTTTATTCAGTGGGCAGTTGCACTTCAATTTCCCATTTCGTATTGCCTATAGGAGTAGACGTGAAAGAGCCAAGTCATGCGGCGACTTGTAAAGTCTGACAAAAGGGCGATCAAAAACACCCCATAAGAAAAAAAAAAGAATTCTAATAAAAAAATATGCAGCCATACGAGAGCAGAACAAAGATCAATAAGATAGTAATTGTTTCGTACATGCGTTGTCTGATATATCAGCTGCAAGCAATTATTTTCAATAAAGAAAATGATTGCTTGCAGCTGATATATTTGACCCGAAGAATATACGGGTTTAACAAGCAATGGTTAATAAGCTTGTTTATTTATTATTTAACAACATCTAGGAAACCGTCTTGGTCGCCGGGAGTGGCTAGCTCGTTGGACGCTGAGCACGTCGACATCCATGAAGAACACTACTTGTGTGTTTTACAGCATTATAAGTACTTATGCTGTGCTGCTTATGTGATTTATGATTCCTGAAGGAAACCACATAAAATCGCTTCTATTGGAAAAGCCCCAAGACCAGGATCGACAGACCAGGATCAACCAACTAGAGATGTCGATCAGTATGGGTCTATGCCTTGGGGTCGCGGAGAATCGACCCTTCCAATTCAGTTCACGGATGTCGTAAAACCTGATTATGGGATCTCACCAGAAGGGCAGCAGTTTTATCTACACCTTTACTGTAATCACTAATCCAACGGTCAAGCATCGTGATTATGGTATGACCCTCCAGCTATGGATGAGGCTCTGTCTGGGCTCTTTAAATGTGCTGTTGATGAGGCACAAGCCGATGGAAATAGGTCGTGGATGGACTGCAAGGAGTCACGATCCGCAGTAATGAGGAAACGACGTATGAGGAGGAATGTATTTCTTCCGAGTTATATACGCACGAGACGGTTTAATGCTAATCATCGCTTCGAATTGATCTATATTTTGGTTAACAACGAGTCAAATTAGACACTACATCCATAGTGATTTTTTACGATCAAAGTTATTATTCTTCTTATATATTCTTTGACACAGACAATTGCACATCCATACCTAGATACCTACCTACCTACATGCATAGTGCAGTAAAGGAATAGGGTCGTCACTATTTATTGTCATTGAGAAAATGAAAATATTTGTATGGGAAACTGAAAATGGGAATTCACTATTATCTCCCCACCACAACAAATACTTTTCCTGGTCCGAAAAGCCCCCCCCCCCCCCACTGCTTAGTACACATATTCTGTTACACCGTGTATATGGAAAATTTAACTTTTTTAAATCCACAATGTGTTTTGCAGTACAATTTACCAAAGACCGTCTCAACCGTGAAACTCCATGCACATTGTAGTATCATTCGGGAAAGTATTTGCTAAATTATATTGACTTCTATCTCTGCTTAAAAATAATATCTATATAATCTCTATATATATAAATGCAGGTTAAGCATTATATTTTATTTCTTTGATGCTAGGAGGAATACCCTCCAGCTTTGGAGAAGCCTTTGTCCATTGGACTCTAATTTTGGCCAAAGGAAAATGGTATGAGTCTAACACCGCGTTCATTTCGGTCTCCAAAACAATGTTTTCCGACAGCATCTTCGTTGTCGTTGGGTGTTTCATGGCAATTTTGGCGTTGATGTCGCCTAGGACTGGTAGGACTATGGTCCAGACGGTTATCGTCACATTCCTGGTTGAGAATCGCAACTTGTGGCGCGTAAGTCTGAACAATGGGCTTGATGTGATTCAGTCTTCAGCATAAAATAATGATAGTGCCATGTAGCACATTTCACTCTCTTGCCACTTACTTTTTGTCAGTCTCCACTTGGCAGTAGCTCGCCAGCAGGTTCTTAAGACACAGAGAGGGGAGCTTCAGCACTTTCCCCGCTTGGAACGTGTCGAATAACCCCACCACGTACACCCCAAAATCGCGCTGCAGCCATTTTATGTCGTTATATGCACCGTGGAATATCTGTCAACGAGAGTATGCTTTTACATTTGTTTGTCAATGGCTTATAGAGAACATGTGTTTTGGTTGATGGTAGGACGTTGTTTGAGTCCGCCTGGCTAGCTACCACCATCTTACCTAAGTCGGTCGCCATAACACCAATTCTAAATGTTGTGTTCCGGTATTTAGTTTTAAGATAGCCTCAGTCTGTTGAGGATTCCGTGTGAAGTGCGCTTCCAACTACCGCCTTATTATAACACTACACCAAGTGAGACGAAGACCAAGCGCCTCCCCGTCGTACATAAAAAGAAATACAGTAGAATTATATATAATGTTAAAGCTTCGTTTTATGAACAAAAATCGAATACACATCATTTCTGATGCGTGCAGTCACACAAAAGCACAGGGGAACCCCGAATCCACGAGGATTCTCCATGTAAAGTGAGTCTCCAGAAGATGAATCACTCACCTTGACCTTGTTGGGGTCCGTGAAGGAATCGTTGAGTTTGTACACGAACTCCCTGACTGCCAAAGTGTCGATAATGAAGTCGCCACCGTCGGGGGTCGTTATCTGAATGAGGCATGTTATCCCTGGAACAGGAATATCTTATATACCACTTGTTATTAATTACTGAAACGATAATAATGGGCATAGTAGTTTGGGTAACGCCATATAAATAACCAGTCAAAAGTCATGTTTACTTTACAAGTTCTTCCTAAAATTATGAAAACACTGTGTACCACAGAAATACATACCTACCTTACCTATTATGTACGTTATCAATGAAAACATGCGACAGACATATCTTCTATCTCACTGTCATCCCGGGCACAAACCTGTTGAGTTTTAGGTGTAGATAGGCATCAAGGATTTTCCTGATTAACGGAAATTATATGTGCTTAAATTAAAGTTTTAAATCAGTTACTTCATTTTTGGAATACCAATGTGGGAATGCATTCATTCATTAATTACCTTCATATGACCTGTTGTCATAATGAACCTGTAGGTTTTGGGATCGAGACCCCACTTCTTCCTACTCCTATTCCACACTTAGCCCCTCCTAAGGTCCTCTTAGGTCCTCTTCCACTGTCTCCTATCACTCGTCAACTCAGCATCCACTGTTCTCGCATGCATATCGTCACTCACACATTTTATCCGCCTCTTCCGGTCAGACAGGGTTAGACCGAACCCTACTCATACGTCCGTCCACATTCATACCTGACATTGTTTTAGCTATGCTACTTTTTCCCTATGATATGCATGATATGACTCCTCATTATTTCCATCACATGCGCTACTTTCACACTTCCCCTGATTATACTGTATTCATTCTGTTGCCTTATACCGGTCAATATTGACTACCTATTAGGTATCTTAAATGTGGGCAGGTCATACCAGGCTAAACGATGGTGCCAACCAATGAAGACCAATCTGAACAGATTTATTATATATATCAGGTTTATTCAGATTTTAATTGGTGAGACATTAGAGGAGCCCCCGAAGTCACAGAACAGGTGTTCGGTTTTAGTTCGACTTATCTTAAGCCCAACATCTAATTTCTCTTGCCATTTTCCCAGTCTACTATGTAACTCGGTAGCATCTCCTTCAACGAGACACTAAACCTTCATCTGGGACTACTTTGCAATCCTAAACTATCACTAACTTTCCTCTTCTTAGAAGAATGTAGTCGATCTTGCTGCGATTCCCACTTGTAGGTAATTATAGTGTTGATATCTTGTTTTTTAATGTGTACTAACTAGTGCTAAATATAAACCAGATGCCGCCTGTAATATGGTTTCCCCTTCGCGGTTTCTAGTTCCGAATCCAAAACCCCCATGCAATTTTACATAGTCATTTTTTCAACCTTCGAAATTTCCCCAGCATAAATATCTTCCCTATCTGAAATATTCATCATCATTGCATCAAAATACTCCCAAAACCTTTATTTCACTACGTCATCACATCCTGCCTGGGGTGCATAAGCAAAGACTTTCAAAACTTTAAATTTAATGTATCATATTTCAAATGATAGTTACACCTAAATCCATTATTCACGATTCCTACTCCATTCCCTTGCCAAAATTTATAGCCCGCCCCAATCTCGCTAGCTTTCGTTCCCATCCATTTCGTCTCTTGCAAACAAGCAATATTTATTCGTCTCCTTTCTAAAACACCCGCTAGCTCCCTTTCTCTTACAGTCATGGTTCCTACATTCCGGCTTACGTCCAGGTTATCTAAGGGTTACAAACAGTCTAGAGGTAACTCGACTCATTGACCAGTATCAGATGGAATAGTGCACAAGACCTAGTGTCTGCATATTTGGGACTTGTTAGATACATAGTAGGCGTAGCGGTAGAGTTATGTTTAATATTGGATTTTATAAGAACCCTACAAAATATATATATATATATTATACGGCATTTATTTAAACACCCTATATATTCCAGGGAATATATAGGGATCTACTTTTAGGAAACAACGTAAGGTTCCGTGTTTGGTCATTATGCTACAAGCTTCAAAATGGGGCAGATAACCTCTTTAGCGCGGGTCGTTTCGTCAAGTGCAATTCAACAAAGAAAGATAAAAAAACTGTAATTGATAGTCTTATCTAACGTTATTACTTTGAACAATTGCATGATTATTACTTGTTTCAAATTCACGAAATAATATTTTTAAATTCATGTTTCAATAACGTATTGACGGAGATTGTAAAATGTACAGCAAGAATCAATTGGTCATCCCCCCCTGCACAAGACATTGTGGTTTAAATAATGACAGAGTGGCCTTATATATAATATACTGACGCATACTATACGTTCAGACGTAATTTTTTTTACAAACGTTCACCAATACTGGAATATTATAAATTCAAAGTGTCCGGTTAAATAGATCAATGTTTCGGTTTGAAGGGTATGTTTGCCGGTGAAATTACGGGTACGTGAGGCTTAACACCTTTATGCCTCAAGTTGACGGGCGCAATGCAGTGTCGTGTATGCAGTAGGCTTTGTCATAGGCAAGAGTACACTTAACACCAGGTGCTCTACTTGCTTGTCCCGTCTCCTAGTAGTATTAAAAATACAGAATAGGATTATTTTTTCATCCGGCTATCAAGCGGGATATGCCACGGACAAAAGTTAGTATAAATATACAACACAGATATCATATTAAAAGATAAACAAGTAAGAATTAGCCCATTTGTATAATTAGTATTGAGGTATAAGCCTTCACAACTATCACACTCAAACAGCTATTACAATTATAGGTTACCTTTTTATGGTTTTCACGCGAAAAAATGTGGCGTTTTTAGGTGAATATGTAATCAGTTTCATTGTTTAGCTCAAGGTCAGAGTAAAGATGAGATCCTTTGCGCTATTATTTTTTTTGTTTTAAATAATTATTACAGGACATTAATTTTACACAGCACCATCTAGCCCCAAACTAAGCATAGCTTGTAATATGGGAACTAGATTGCGGATAGAATACTTAAAAGCTTTTTATGTAAACATACGTACCATATGATACAACACCCAAACACAGAACAAACTTCTATATTTATCACACAAATGTTTGTCCTGGGTGGGAATCGAACCCACAGCCTATAGCGCAGAAGGCAGATTTACTAACAACTGAGCTATGAGGCTTGTGTGAACTAAACTAAGCATAGTTTGTAATATGGGTTGTAATATGGTAACTAGATTACGGATAGAATACTTAAATACTTTTTTTTTACAACGCACTGACAGAACATAGTAAAATGTTTGGCACCGGACTTAGACTGGAGGGTGGTCGCTAGCCAGGGCGAGTGACAGGTCCTACCACCAGTGTTGTGATAATTCAGTAACCGCCTCAAAGGCAGCGATTCCGGTGCCAGAGGTACACCACCAGGATAGATCACACTTACCCTGATATTCGATGCTCAGTGCTTTTAAACTGCGAGTGACTGTAGCGTGAATACAAAAGTATAGTAAAGCCGACTGTGGAAGCGCACCGTAATCCTTAACAGACTGAGTAACTAGCTATCTTATCTCTAAAAGCCGGAACATAACAATTTAAAATTATTGTTATGGTGACAGACTTAGGATGGTGGTAGCTTGGCCTTCACATCACCTGGTTTCAGGTTATGATAAGGCCGAAAGTGGAAGCGCACTTTACCCTGATTCCTCAACTGTCTGCGGATCTTATCTTATCTCAAATGCCGGAGTACAAAGCATCAATTTAGAGTTGTTGTTATGGCGACATACGTAGGTAAGAGTGTGGTTGATAGCCCGACGGACTTGAGTATAGTCCAACCGCCAACGAAATCAAGTACAATATTGTTCTCCCCGGAACCTCTGGATCTAACTGGGCGAATCATTGACCACAGGATGCGGTAATAAAGCGCTGGCCAGGCATACATAAACGGCAAAGGAACATTATATTATACTACAAGAACTACAACGTGCCAACCTGCTAAAATTAGTAAACATTATCGCAGTATTACGGTGTATGCAATTATATACATTATATACTGATACTACAAGGTAGATACTCATCTAAATGCATTACACGCCGTTTGTTATCCTGCGATAATGATTGTTCTTTATCAAGGCAGATGACATTCACACTTCGCCTTTGTAGTCTAGTGGTTCGCCCACCGGTATCAGACCCAGTCTCGTGACTCAGGTCCCGAGTTCGATCCCCAGGGGGTTCAAAATTGTGCTTGGTTTGGTTGGTGGTAGGACTTTGTCAGGGTAATATATGTTTTATCTTAACCCTGCCTATTGCTCTGGATTCGTTCCCACCCGGTAAAAATATTGCGCGATTAATGCAGATGTTTGTTTTGAACACACAGTGGTTGTTACATTCACTAGCTGCTGGTCGCTTACCGGCTTCGCCAGCGAGGTACCCGGATAACAATTTGCCTATATTTTACTCCCGGTCTTGAACTATATCTGTGCCAAATTTTAGCTTAATCTGTTCCGTAGTCCAGGGCGTGTAAGAAAGAATCATAAAAAAACTGTCGCATTGATTAGTAGTAGGACATATACGTATTTACAAAAAATGTATACATCTAGTTTCCATGATACACACTGTGCTAAGATTGGGGCTAGATGGCGCTGTGTGAAATGTTGTAAGAGGGCAATCGCCCCATCTCTAGGCCACGAAAAATACATAATATTAAACTAATTAAGCACAATGTTTAAAAACACAGACTAACGACTTTTTCCCATTCGAAGATTCACCTCTGATCACTATTAAGGTCACCTACTATGGTACTACCACCTAGGTACTACTCAGAGTCTGACTGGTAGGAAGAACCCACTTACATTCGGATCATGCCCACGGTTTGCAAGTAGCTAGTATTTGAAACGTGACAGACTGCAAGCCCATCACCGTTTAGCGGAATACTCAACGTGACACATACCATTCGCATTTTGATCCTAGGGGCATGCCAGACTCCTACAGATTTCCTCACGATGTAACCATCACCACAGAATACATAATAATACAAGCCTTCACCGTCAGAGCATGTGCAAAATGAGCATGTGCCTAATGCGCCCATAATCTACATAATTTGATGTATGAAAATTATAAGTTAACAATCGCTTTGGCTGACTTTTCAGAACTAGCTTTTGCAATAGGAACAGAATTGCAGTGTACTTATTACAATGGTTAAACCTTAGAATCGCTGAAATGATGGTATGAATATTTGTAATACGTTACTGTTGTAGCTAGTTACCAGTAGACCACCACGGCGCACACTTAGACTAGAGCGTGCCAATGAAATAAGCATACATAACTACCGAGAAACATAGAACTTCTGAGGCATCAAATTATACATCTCTGTATATCAGCAAGTCGCTAAAAGGTCCACTTAACTGTTTGCAAATTTGCTACAGAAAAGTGAGAGTCCTTTAAACATATAACATCGTTTAAATATTTCGCAAATTATAATGCGCAAAGCATGAAACGGGAATAAAGCTACGTCCAACGTACTACACATCGACAGATGTTAAGAGGTCCGAACGAGCGTCTCACCATCTGTCGGCATGGAACAAAGCACTCGAATTCCTGCCCTATATGAAGGGGTCACGTTTGTTCCCTTTTTAATGAACAAATCAGGCTAAGTGCGACCCAGGCTTGCATATCAAGGGGTTCCGCACCACTTGAATAGTGGACGGATCTTATCCAGTTTTTTTTAGGCTCTGAGACAGGTGACAAAGGCATATGATGGTGATAATATATAAAATAAATAAGTAAATATTAAAGGACATTAATTTCACACAGCGCCCTTTAGCCCCAAACTAAGCATAGCTTGTAATATAAATAACTACATTACAGATATAATACTTAAATAGTATGTTGTATGAGTATTATATATTATGCAATTTGTTTTTATTGTTTATTATTTGATTTTAGTAGCTCGCCATCGTATCTTATCACTGTTAACTACAGACGGACACACAGTTGGGCTTTAGCATTTTTTTTTTAACGTGGCCCATATGGCACCCTTCAAACGGAATCCTAAAAAGGGTTTATATTAATCATAAAAAAATTTAGTAGGGCGCTATTCAAATTATCGCTTGTAAATGGACATACATGGCATTGTAATACAGGGTGGGCCATGAATTAGTTACATTTAAGTTTGATTTCCCGCGCAAACCTAAGCGGAAGGGTCTAGTAGCTAGCTCGTTTCTCGAAACTTTAGTCACAAGGTTTAGGTCCACGGAGCCGCAGCGCGCCTTTTACGTAAAGCAATTTCATTTGAATAATAGTTCGCTCGTTATTGTGAGGCGTTTGTTTTGCGTTGAGGATGATTTACATGACATAAATCAGTGTCCGAGTCCAGGTTTAATAAATAAATTCGAAGAGGAAGAGGATAGCGGGATCGACACTGAATATGAAGCAAGCCGGCGACGGCCCACGGACTTCACGGAGTGAAGAGAACGCGCTCAAGAGTTTCGGATTCGACTCTAAGAGATCCTGGTTTATAGACACGCAAACGTCTGAATTAGGAATATCACGCACATCATGACGTCGTATTTTGAAATACGATTTGAACTTACACCCATACAAGATACAGATAGTGCAGGAATTAGCTTAATAGAATTGACGCAAATTGTGTGCCGAAACAATGTTGGATCACTTCCGTAGCTTCGACAACATCTTGTTTTCGAATGAAGCCCATTTTCATCTGAACATGTACGAACATGTACGACGGAATTGCAGATACTGGAGCACCGAAAATCCCAAAACTAAACGTGATTCCAAGATGGAGACACTTGCCACACCTCTAATGAGTCTCTGCCTGTCGTTAAAGAGATGTTCCCTGAAAAGCTTGATTTCTCGGAGGCGACATCCCGTGGCCACCCAGGAGTCCTGATTTGACGCCAGCACATTTTTTTTATATATACATATAATATATATTTTATATATACATAGTGTATCACCCATAAACCAAGGAGACTACTTGAATCCAAAGCCAAGATTAGAGAAGAGTTGTCAGCAATCTCAGTCTTATGTCATATATATGTCGTAGTTTTCGAAAATGCTCGTGCTCGATTAGACGAATGCCTACGTTGCGATGGTGGTCATATAAATGGCATTGTTTTTGAAAAGTAAATTCCTGTCTGTTAGCTAACACTTCGATAAATTATTTTTGAAAAAAGGTTTCTAGTTTTCTTTCTAAATCTTTTAAAACAGTTAACTATTTCATGGCCCACCCTGTCCTAGGTAAACATTTAAAGATTAAGATGCGGTAAGAGCCTGTTTTTTATGGTACGATGGGAAGCGCTTGGCCTACATCACACCTGGTTTACAAGTTATGAATAGGCCGAAGGTCACATCACTCGGAACCCTCAACAATCTGAGGAATTTAACTTGACATTAATCCTGCTTTAAGGTTATTGCTAGCACAGCGTTTGACCTTCAAAAAAACCAGTTAGGATGTAACATGGAGCTCGCTGGTCTAAAAGGAAACTATTCACTCGAACCCTTTCAATTCATTCCCTATGGGAATTAAATCTGCGTTCAATTTGATATAACTTAGTATAAAAAATACTCTAATTTTGTGTCACAGAAAAATAAATATGCGACGCGACTTTTGATTTTTTTGATCACTTTTGACTTTGATTCAGTCATCCCGTGAGAATTTCCCAAAACTCCTTCTCAATGCACACCCTACTAAAGGTCGTCGAAAAATATCTAGACATTTGCGCGGAACCGTAATTATAATAACATGTCTGTATCTAGAATACTAGTTTATAAGTTAAGTTTCTCTCTATAATATCAACTATCTGCCAGTGAAGGTCCCGTCAAAATCGGTCCAGCCGTTTCGGAGATTAATCCATAATAGACAGATGAACAGCTCTTTATTAAAAAGCTGTTAATTTGACATTACAACAATAAATCAGACACTTAATTTCATTAATGTGTTTAGTTAGATAACTAAAAACTCAGGCCAAATATCCTCTACTGATTTACAAGTGAATCACTGGTCCGTTGATAAAATCGGCTAAAAAAGGCCCTACGAAAATCAAACGTCAATGGATCCAAAAGAAAATGACGTGTCTTTTAATCCATTATCAGATACGTCATGTTTTTCTGTTGCGGGCGAATCTTACGATTGACATTTTTTTTTATAATTGTCTCGGCTTTGCTTCGGCCCAAATTTTGAGAGGGAGATGACAATCACAACCTCGGAGCTAGTTCAAACTGTGAGGTACATCACACGCACTTGTGCATGTGATGTACTAATGACAGTCGAAGCTGGCAGTTGTTTATTTCTACAGCCTAAATAACACATGTAATGGAAAATGTTACGGGTCGTTTCACACAGCGCCATTTAATCTCAAACTAATAGAAGCCTGATAATGGAATAAAAGTTACGGATAGAACACTTAAAATGCTTCTTTATTATTATACTTATGATACTATCTAACTCATAGAACCTACAGTACTACCTACGAGTATGTTCACAAGTGGTCGCCCAGCGGTCGAAATTCAACCGTAAAAAATATGTTAGCTTCTACCTGCCCATCCGGATAAAAAGCGCCTTTATTTTCCCTATATTTTTATATTTATGATGTACACTATATCCAACCCAATTTTGAAACTGAAAAGGTAACAAATAAAAACATGTGAACAAACAGAGTGAGTACGGATCTATGAATCTCACCTTGATAGGATCTGTACGAGTGATGCTCCAGATCGACGGCGATCTCGTCGCAGCCGCGCAAGTGTTCCACCAGCAGGTCTAACTTGGCCTCCGTGTCGACCAAAGTCAGGGGAGTTTGGTCGATCGGTAGTGGGAACTGGGGTGTGTCATCGTCAGCGACCACCAGGTGGGAAGGCGGTTTGTACATGTCTAACTCTACTGCGTACGGGTGCTCGTACCTGGAAATGACGGGATGTTTCAATGAAGCTTGTTGCATCGTAGACTTCATCTTTACCCGAGCAAACCTCGAAGTGAAGAAATCAATAAATCAATGAATTGAGTACTTCCAATATATTTTATAAAGCGCATGTGCAAAGGAAAGTCACGTAAACGGCAACCTGCGTCGTGTGTTTACATTATCTTATGACTCTTAAAATCGTAAGATAATGGAAACAGTCTAAAACTTTTTCACTTTTTCTAATCCACAATGTGTTTTAACTTGTTGGGTGCTGACAACTCGCTGTTTTACGAAGAACACACCGTGAGCGTTTCGCAGCACCCAATGAGTTGAGCTACAATTTACCAAAAACCGTTTCGTGCGTACTGAACTCAAGAGGCACCACCTTAAAAGGGGCATTTTAACACTCACCCAACAGCCTCTCCGTCAATATTGTACAGAATCGTCAAAGCAAGAGGTTTGATGTTGTTCGGTTTGTCTGATATCCGGGGCACCCAGAGACTGTTCGAGTTGTCTACGGGGTCTTTGAAGCAGAGCTGGGGTCTGGGGATATTCTTGGCACCGATGAAAGTAGCATCCCCAACCTGCAACAAGTTTATCATTACATCCTGACACTGATCTGGTACTATTGACTACTTTACCATTTAAATATTCCGGGTTTAATTGTATAAAAACTCCCTAGTACTTCCGCCTATGCCGAGGTCTTGATCTGGAGGTACGAAGTTCGAATTCTGGTTCAGGCATTTATTTTTGAGGTTTGTTTATAGTTTATTACAGCATTACGGCCGGATAAAGTATATCTATCTATCATCGGCATGTTTCATTTGATATCCATATTGTTGTATTTATTTTATATTTTACTATTTTTTTATTCACACTCCTCATTTTTTATTTAGACAAGCCAAACGACACGTCATAATTCATCAAGATAGCAGAGCATGCCAATGAAATAGACTTTATACATACAAATAATATTTACATACTGAATGGGCAGTTTCAAATAGGATGTAGTTTAACCCCTCAAAGTGTTGCGTTATGTCGTTCGGTCGCATTAAGTGATACCCACTTAATCCTCAGAAATTCTCGAGACTTCCAGGGTTCGAACGTTATAAAGCTCATTTTCAGCGCCTTTGTGCGCAGTAAGCTTGAGGCAAGTATGTGTGTTTGGCACCCACATGAAAGCACGTATGCTCTTCTGCTTGAAAAGGTGCAAAAAGCCTTCCTTCGTTTTTTATACAAACGCCTTTATGTATATTATACCCATTCATGTACCCCACAAAGTTTCTCCTGGGTTATTTAGATAATAACAGTTATAAGTAAGTTGAGGGACCGACCCACTTGCGAGAATGTTGAAAGTCCTTCACGGAAAAATAGACGCCCCAGATCTCCATAATAAGCTGATGTGTCTATGCCCCAACAAATTGCTTACTTCCGTAATAGGGAGCACAGATTGCTCGCCGAATCTCGATGCAGAACGGTTGCGCGCGCTCAGTCTCCCATACTACGCTCCCTATCAACAGTCAACGCCCTGCTGGATGCAAAACTAAATTGTCATATGTTTGCGGATGGTGTAGTATTATTTTATCTATCTTGTATTACAGCTATTATTTTGTGGAATACTCACGTAGGATAAACATTATGATCTTGTCTCATCACTATATCATCTTTATCCTTCCTACAAGCTATTTCAAATGGTAAATCCATGTTTGATGCAAATTTCACCTTAAAAACATCTATCCATGTATCGATAGAACGGTATTTTCTGATTCTATTGATATAAATAAATGTAGAATAACATTTATGTATATCAACAGAATATATAATAGCTCTATATTTTATCTAAAAAACCTAATGTTTTGATATCTTATAGATTTTGACATGTTTATCAAGTGAGAGATCATGTCACATCAATCTAGAATTAAGTCATAATAATATGCCCTCTGCAACCAACTTCAAAAGTCTGGATCTTCAGACAGAACTTCAAAACAGTGAGGCAGGCTTCTCTGTTATTAATCTCACCACACCAAACAGATTCTCATCAATAAGAGGAAGTAATAAAATAAAAAAATATGTAAAATTAAGTAGCTTTATAAAAAAATCTGAAAAGAAATTAAAAAAACACAAAAATGTATTTAGCGTTGCACAATTGAGTAAACAGAAATGTAATTTAACTGAGGAACTAGAATCTTGCTACAGCTTACTTGGACGGAACTCTAAAGAAATAAAATACATGTCAGACAAAATAGAAAGTTTGGAAAGGTCTTTACATGAGTTGACAGTGAAATACCAAAAAGCTAAGCAAGATTCCACTGAAAATATAAAAAAAATGAATAGTATTGTGGAAATGGTAAATAATGACAGTATTTATGTACAGATATGTAATAGGAGCTCACAGACCGACCCATGTACCATAGACCAGTCTGTGACTCATAGTATATCCCAGAGTGCTTCATCAGGACATGTGGAACCACCAATACCAGTGACTGCACAACCTGTTCCACCTGTAGTACTTCCTACACCGAATGTGCAGTTTGAACCTGCAAGTCTAGTACACAAAACACAGCCTCTGGTTAGGCAGACTGAAACCTGTCGACAGACCCAGAAAACTGTGGTGTTCTCAGACCGCCTAGGATTAGGTATGGGTCAGTTGCTCAATGATAGAATAGGAGACCAAGTGGTTACCAACTACTGTTTTCCAAACGCGTCTATCCATAAGTTAATAAAGACTTTAAGTGAGACATCTTTTGACAAACAAACCACATTAATAGTACAGTTAGGTAATAGTTATGGGGTCAAGCGTTCTGATGTCACTTATTTAGTGGAAATATTGTTACAAAAAGTAGACTTAGGGTTGTCAAAATTGATTCTATGTGCCTTCCCTTACTCCAAATTGTTATCTAGGGCTGATAATGTTAATATTTTTAATATTAATATGATTTTATACAACTTGACATGTCGTCATAGTGACGTTTTATATTTTGACACTAATATTTTTATTAGTGACTTTAGGTTAACGCAAGATACTTTGTATCTTAGTAGATATAGTAAGTTGAGTATTGCTAAATTGTTAGCATTTAATATTTGTAATAGGGTCATAGGTACTATGACAAAACACACCGACAGGCCTGCAGTTAGTTGCAGTACTAATGTGGGTGATCGTACAGTAGGGTCAAATGACAAACATTTAAACTAGTTAAGAAGACAATGGGAAAGCCTAATAGTTTACATCTAGTCCATCAAAATATTCAAGGCCTTTCCAGCAAAAATTTAGAAGTAGAATTATTTTTAAGCAAGATGAACATCAGTGTTATGGGCATCACTGAACACTTTGTATTGGATCAAAAGTTACTACCTCTTTATAAAGATTACTGTATTGCTAGCGCATACAAGCGAAAGAATACCACTCAAGGTGGGTCTTTAATCATTGTAAAAAATTCTCTTAAATGTAAGGAACGTAAAGATATTGTGAAACTCACGATTGAAGAAGTTATAGAACTGTCATGTGTTGAACTGGAGCGACACATTGTGGTTTGTGTCTATCGTCCCCCCCGTGCAAACTACGTGCTATTCGAGTCCACTATGGAAAATGTTTTAACCAAAATTTTCAGTCGTAATAAATCAATAATAGTGCTTGGGGACTTCAATATTGATATCCCTAATAATCCATTGAGCGAAAAAATAATTAACTTATTTAAATGTTTCAACTTGAGGCGCCAATTCAATGAATCAACTAGGGTAACTCTTACAACTGCCACTTGCATTGATAATATATATTGTAGTGATACTCCCCTTCAAAAAGATATGTTTAAAAAATTTGACTCAGACCATTATGGTCAGAGTGTGATTTTTGATTGCAATTCGAAACAGGAGCTTCCGGAAATCACTTACAGGCCAATCACCGAATTTCGCATCATGAAATTTCAAACCAACATTGGTAAAATGATTCCCCTTATTCCATGCTTAAATGATCCGAATGAACTTTATAACATATTGTCTAACATAATACATACAGAACACGATGATATTTTCCCACTACTAACGTGTAAAGGTAAATCTGGCTCTGTGTTTGCAGACTGGGCTACAGCCGGTATCTATAAAAGTAGGAATAGACTATATGAACTCTACGCAGAGAGAGAGTTAAGGCTACATGATCTACCATTTATTAGTTTCGTCAAAAAATACTCTAAAATCTTTAAACAGGTATGTCATTCAGCAAAATCTTTGCAAATAAAAAGGAAAATAGAGAACTCAACAAATAAAATAAAGGCTACTTGGAAAATGATTAATAATGAAACCGGTAAAACAAAACCTCTAAAAAAACCAATAGCTTTAAAAGTAGATGATACAATTGTAATTGATAATTTAAAAGTTGCTAATGAATTTAACCGTTTTTTCTCTAGCATACCTAATATTGTTACTCGGCCACTAAACTCATCTGTTGATTGTGCGTTGGCTCTACTTGAAACAAGTGTTGAAAAGTGTCATGTTTCCTTTAGTTTTAGACACGTCAACTCTGACTGTATTGTAAAAGCTTTTAAGTCAATGAATATAAAAAAATCCGAAGACCTTTGGGGGATTTCCGTAAAGATATTAAGTACGATAGTAATTGATATTGCACCATGTCTGGCATACATATTCAATAGAAGCATCGACGAAGGAATTTTTCCTGATCTGATGAAACATAGCAAACTGATCCCTTTATTCAAGTCTGGTAATGAAAAGGATCCAGCAAACTATCGACCAATATCGATTCTGCCTGCATGTAGTAAAATATTTGAAAAACTGATTCTTATTCAGTTACAGTCACATTTTAACTGCAACAGGCTTTTGCATGAAAAACAATTTGGGTTTACTAAAGGCCGTTCAACGACCGACGCTGGTTCTATGCTGTTGAAGTACGTCTTTAAAGCCTGGGAGGGAAAACAGGATGCCATTGGAGTATTCTGTGATCTATCTAAGGCTTTTGACTGCGTAGATCATGACACCCTGATCTCAAAGCTTAAACACTACGGCATCCAGAATCAGGCAATAAACCTCATGCATAGTTACCTATCAAATCGCATTCAAAAAGTGGATATTAGCGGTATCAGATCTTCGGGAACCTCCACTAACATAGGTGTACCACAAGGATCGATCTTAGGGCCCTTTCTGTTTCTAGTCTACGTCAATGATCTACCATCCTATGTAGGGGACCTATGTGACATTGTATTGTTTGCTGACGATACTTCATTAATATTTAGAGTCGATAGGGCTAAAGATAACTATGATTGTGTAAATGCTTCTCTAGCTAAAGTTCTTGATTGGTTTACAGTTAACAACCTCCTACTAAATGAGAAAAAAACAAAATGCATCCGATTCACCTTGCCTAATGTTCAAGTCAGCAATGCTAACATTATCTTAAATGGGGAAATACTTAACTTTATTGAAGCAACTACTTTCTTAGGTTTAAATATTGATGCTAAGTTGCAATGGGGTATTCATATTGAGTCATTAGCTAGCAGATTAAGCTCGGCTGCATACGCTGTACGTACAATAAGGCATCTTACTGATGAAGCTACGGCGAGGTTAGTTTATTTTAGTTACTTTCATAGTATTATGTCTTATGGCATACTTTTATGGGGAAATGCAGCTGATATTGATAGCATTTTTATTCTACAGAAGAGAGCTATACGGGCAATTTATAAAATGAAAACTCGTGACTCTCTTAGGGAACGTTTTAAAGAGATTGGTATTCTTACAGTCAGCTCCCAATACATTTATGAAAACCTAATGCACGCTCACAGAAACATTGATGAGTTTAGTAAAAGAAGTGATGTACACCGTGTTAATACTAGAAATAAAAATAAACTTGAGATACCTAAGTTTCGCTTAGGAAAAGTAAATAATTCATTCTTAGGAAACTGTGTGAGATTTTATAATAAGCTTCCTCAAAGCGCCACCAAACTCTCTACTCGTAAATTCAAATTGTATATAAAGAATAATTTAATTAAAAGTGCCTACTACAAAATTAGTGATTATATCGACGATAAGAACGTGTGGCCCGATGTTGCTATACCAGTTGACAGCAAAATGGTGATTTCTCAATGTTAACAAATTGCCCATAGGTAGATAGGTAATAACAAATGTTTTAAGATTAAGTATTTAGGTTTTTGTTGTATCTACTTAGAATATAATTACAAATTGTGTACCTATCTAAATGTTGAATGGATCATCAAAAAAATTAACCGGCCCGAGGTTCTTGCCTTTCTCCTTGTGTGCTGGTCGCGATTCCGAACAGGCGGTAAATTTGACGATTCAAAATGATCCTAAAAAATCTTAATGAATAAAGAAATTTTGACTTTGACTTTTGACTTTGTCACATCTTTCTTTTTATTTGTAAGTTTTGTGATAGTTTGCATATAAAAACGAATGGAAACTTCATGAGAAACATGAATTGCAGAGAGTTGATATATGAAAACGAATAAGACCTCTGTAATCATTTTAGAATAATACTGTACACTCACATTCTTATTTTAATTCAAACACAATTCCATCTCATCATCAAAATTTATATAAATACGGGTCAGCCGCTCTGCTCTGATCTGGAAGCCTATTTCTGACGTTGTTCTGAAAGCCAGAATACCTGACGCTGCCCTGAAAATTATATCCTTGAGGCTCTGCAATAAAATAGAGATCGATCCTCTTAATGAAATTAACCACTCTTAATTACTCCAGGTTAATGACCCCTCAGGGTGATAACGACAACTTTCAAAAACGCCAACGTTTTAGAATGTCAACTTCCGAAAACGACAACGCCTATTCTCGACCCTATTTTAAAGGACTTTTGCCGCTGACTTACTATCATTCGTTTTTGTCCTTCGTACCATTTCATTAGTACACCTAAATGCAAAGGTACCACATAAGCCAAACATTTTTTTTAATTTAAAAAAATTTAAGAAAGAAATTAAACATCTCTCAGGGTGATAACAACAACTTCCTAAAATGAAAATAACTCAAAAACGCCAACTTTTTAGAATGTCAACTTCCGAAAACGTCAATTTTCAATAATGACAACTTTTTAGAAAGTTGGGCAATCCGGCACCGTATGTATGTATGTTTGTGACGGCATAACTCTCGAACGGATTATCCGATTTTTTTCATTTAAAATGTAAAGTTACAAGTAGAAATTACAAATAACAAACATTACAAATAGAAATTGAACGTCGCGGGTGATTTTTGATAAGTGGGGTAGTTTTCGAGATACTGGGGTAAATATAAATACAATATTTTACCCATATATTTTAAATGGTTAATCCAATCAACACCAATTTTTAAATATGCAGAGTTACTTACTTTCATCAATTGGCACTGTTTTTTTAAACACTATGCTAGTTTTTGAGAAAAAGGGGTGTTAAGTGAGACAATAAGATTTATGTTTTGTGGGGTGTCAACGTGGGGGGTTTGAAAGAGTGTCGACTGTACATTTAAAATAACGTTAGTTTACTATTTTAGGTGTTGTATTGTATGATCAGTATGTATTTACAAAAAAAAAGTATTTAAGTATTCTATCCGTAATCTAGTTCCCATATTACAAGCTATGCTTAGTTTGGGACAAGATAGCGCTGTGTGAAATTAATGTTACAGGACATTAATTTCACACAGCGACCTTTATTTATTTATTTTATTTGATAGGGGTGTTTTTTGTAACATGATTGATGACAAAAAATGTTATCAAGCAAAGGTAACAGAATACTAGCGCTTAAGTAAGGTATTATTAAAGAGTAATGAAAGCACACTTGTATCGTTTATCAATAACGTTTTTTTTTTTAAATAATATCCGTTAATGAATAGGTACCTAACCTAACCTATCCAAACACAAAGCAGACATCACGGGATCTCAGTTCGGAGCGAAGTACCTGTATGTAGTGCGATGCATACGAGTAACGCGATGTAAAATGAGCTGCGTAAGATACACTCAGTGTATTTTTGGCTCAACATAGTTGCGAAGATAATATAACAAATATTAAATTTAGGTGTTACCTTAATTTTCGCAATGACCGGTGCGCTGTTCCAAGCTGCGACCTTCCCTTTGCTGTTTCCACGCATGAACTGTTCATCCGGTTGGTTGACACCGCTCAAGGTGTCTATGTTAACCGCGATTCTGTCCAAGAGACTGTCGTTCACGTCTATTATCTTGTCCGTGCTCTGCTCGTCATTATCGTTGCTAAAAAAGGAAAAAATACTATTTCGATTTTGTACTACAACGGGGGAATACCAAAGAAAATAAGAAAGAAAGAGCCAATCTGCGATAGGAGCCTTCCCAGGGTGCCAAACCTTCTTTTCGTAGACCTCATCCTTGTCTCCAAAGTCAAGAGCTTACCTATGCATAAAAATACAATAGAGCTATCAGCAAGTTCGAGTATTAGACGTTTGCAAGGCGACTCTCACCAACATTTTACTTTAATAATTATGTTTATTGCCATGAATGATGATGCTGCTGCTTACACGAATTATATTGCATGTCAACACGTTCTTGTAGTTTTTCTTGGTGGTATCAGGTATTAGGTGGTATTCACTCATTGGCGATGTACATTGCAAGTAACACCATCTGCAGTACGACAAGGCAGAGCTAACGACTGAAGTATGAGTCACTCACCCTTTCAGCTTGACCTCCGACAGTTCGGCGACGACTATCTGGTTAGATTGGAGTATCACGTTGTCGGTAATCTTGCAGGTGACCACTCCGAAATCCGTGTACGTTTGGTAGATGCCATAAGCAGGGCCGGCTGGCAAGCCGTTCGATGTTTTGATCGTTTTGTTTACTTGTAAAAAGCCATCCTGCAACATAACTTTGAGAATAAGACAGATGCTTACTGTTACTTCGGTAACATTACCTCTAATCCACTTAGTTAGTTTTTTTTATTGTACGACGGTTAAGTGCTTGGCCTTCATCTCGCCTGGTTACAAGTTGAGATAAGGTCGAAGGTGGAGGCGCATTTCACCCGGAATCCTCAACAAACTGAGGAACTGGCTATCTTACCACTAAATGCCAGAACACAATAATTTAAGAGTTGTTATTATGGCGACAGAATTAGGTAAGATGCTGGTAGCCAGCCACTATTACTGTAAAAAATATTGCTAATAAAAAATTATGAATTATTAATTATGAATGAAAGTTGAATTAAAAGGAATATTTTTATCCAATTCAATTAAAATAAAATATTGTTTAATTTTAAATCGTTGGCTAGGTGTTGGGTTGTTGCAAATAACTAAGCCCAAGTCAAATGGGTTGTTTTAAAATTATTTCTTACAACTCGACAGTCTATACACGAGTAAGTAAAGTGAAATTCGAACAAAAGAGTACGATGGCGTCATACAAGGCAACTGAAGCCTTGCCGGTGGTAGAACCGGGCAAAACACAATACAAATTGCAAGTATTTATAAATGGTGAGACAGCTAAATTATTATTCACAATAAAATAACAGGGCCGGAGATTCATGATGAAGATCTCCAAAATGTTCCTTGAATGTGTTTAACTCAGTGACGCCGACGTCTATAGTAGCATCGTATATGATATTATATTTACAGATGATTTGAATTTTTGGCTATTTTTACCAGAAGAATAGCGGCTTCCACTTAAAGTAACCTCAACACAGATACTGCGATCACTAACAGTTATAATATCAAATCTCTTTTTGGGGAGCCCATAGAGTATCGCTGTGGGTTTTTCGGACTACAACAGTACCCGAGTATTATGATACATATATGAAAAAATCACACTCAGGACATAGTAGGGTACAGGCAGATTAAACTCAAAGCGATTCGTATGCAATCATTATTACGGACTATAGGACACCTGATGCTGATAACCCGTTCGTTTTCGGTCGTAAGACACGTACCTACATATATGTGTGTTTCGATAGTTTCGTAATTCTAACAATATATTTCTAATAGGTATGTTACAAATGCTACGTCTACGACTGTTCGGCAAGTTAGGTTTAACAAATTAAAAGACATTTTATTTTATTAATTACGATTTTTTCGGATCATTTTGAAACGCCAAATCTCAGGTAAGTAGATTTGACGTTTCAAAATGATCCAAAAAAATCTTAATTAATAAAATAAAATTCGGAATCGCGACCAGCACACAAAGAGAAAGGCAAAAAAAACTCAGGCTAGTAAATTTTTTGAGGATCTTTGCTTTTTTTTGGAACAGTACGTATGCTCCGGAATCGATTTTTTTAGTGGTAAGCGACGTGAATAGCGACTCGGACAGGCAGGTAGTACAGCGTAAATCACCTAGGCAGTATAGACTTCTCAGTCAGAAAGGTCGAGCATCTATCGCGCCGGATGGCAAATTTAGGGCCGCGGACGTAAAAGTGCCCTTGTTTATTTCTAACTTTAGTGTAGATGCGAGTGAGGTTGATATAATTAGTTAAATTAAAGAAAAGACAAATGAATCTGTGACGCTAAAGAAGATAAATATAAGATCCGCTAGGAAATACGATGCCTACAAGCTGTTTGTTTCTAAGCGTAGAGTAGATTTATTTTTGAGCGATCAATTTTGGCAGGATGGCATTTCTTTTAGATGTTTTGTACATTTTATATACAAAACAAAATCTGACGATCGTGTTAAAGTTGATTAAACCGTTATTTATGGATAGATTCAAAATAAAGTGCTGTAAATTCAATAGCTTTAATTGAAAGTCCGTAAAACGGTCCATTGACAGTATAAGAGATATTTGTAGGGTGTCAGACATAATAGCACTTCAGGAGACGTGGCTACTTCCCCACGACATTCCCATGCTAGGAACCATTCACCGTGACTTTGAATATATCGGAATATCAGCCGTAGATACAGCCGCAGGTCTTCTTGTGGGTAGGCCGTATGGGGGCATAGCCATTCTTTGGAGGAAAGGATTATATCAGTCGGTCTCTGTCATATCGTGTAGGAGCCTTCGACTGGCAGCTATTAAGGCGAGGACTGGAGACCGTTCCTTCATAGTGGTCTCTGTATACATGCCAACCAATTCATCTGATAACTTGCCTATTTTAACGCAAGTTCTGAGTGAAATTAGTGCTATTGAGGCCAGTTGCAATGATCAGTATTTTTTTTCTAGACTCTTAAAAGAGTAACACTACACACTGAAAGTCAGAAAACTAGTGCCCATGCCATTATTTTTAGCCGATAGACTTATTTTGTAAGTTAAGGAATTGCTTTTTAAGTGCTATCATCTGACATCTGACATGCTGGTACTATAGAGCGCTTATAGTCACCACAGTTTAATTCTTTGTTCCATTGTTAAAACTTATAGGACAGGGAGTTTTAATATTTTATTTTTATTAATAAAAAATCAGGCATCAATATTCATTCACTAAACTCACCCAAGTTTATAAATAAAATGTTGGTCACAAATAAACTTCATGGATACCCACAACAAGCACATAGCTATATGACTTTCTGCAAAAGTTACCATCCTTGAATTATTAATGTTTAAGATGTTAATGTATTGGAACATTTTTCCTTTGTCTCCAGAAAAAATGGTGTGATGGCACCAATAAAACAACACAACTGTGATGTGGAAGAACCATGATCACAACTATAGCTCGAAAAGTACTAAAACAGCATTTTAGTAACTATTACTACCATTTGGTGACCTGTTCCACCTACTATGCAATACATTTAAAAAAAAGATACCTATTTTATTGGTCAAAAATGTTATGTTTGCAGCTGCCACTAGGTATAGAAGTACTATAATGCTGAGAAGCAATGTATCTGCACCAACCAGCAGTCTTTGTTCATTTATTTTAACTGTTTACTGACACCAATTGGTTTTTGTGAAACATTCTATGGGCTGATTTAGATAGGTGTTTGGTAGTTTTATAAAAGTAGGTAAGATATAACGTATGAGTAAGTATCTAACTATTAAAGTGTGTGAAATGAACGTCCTGTACTATTGAAGTAGGTTTTGTGTTTATTCAATGAAAAGCCACTGACCCCGAAAAGTGGTCACGTGAGTCCTTTAATTTTGGGAAGGACAACGACGCATTGGCTATTTGTTTTTATCGTCTTTAGACTTTTATAAAGACGATAATAACTAATAGCAGATACCAAAGCTAGCGAATGCAGTAGTGAAATCTACCTACAAATCGACATTAGTCCAAAAACACATGCTGAATTATTGTTGCCAATGTTTTAAGTAATGAAAAAGAGCTTAGTCACGTACCCACACGGCATTTGATAGTAGCGGATGGAACTCAGGAGCTTCTGGATTCAGTACGGAGTTCATTTTGTAAACTTTCTATATACTACAACAAAAAAGAAAAGGCTCTGCAACACTACGAGTGCGCGAGCCTGCGAAGCAAACGATTCTGTATGCCAAGCCAAGCCAAGGAGTATAGGTGTGCTATACTTTGTCATGACATATGGTTGTACTTATACCTATAATGTAGGTACTCTTTGAGCAAGCGTATTGTTTGTTAAATTAAAGGCCTGGAAACTGATCTTTTCGCCCTTCAATACATCAACAAAAAAAACTACTAAGCATTTGGCCACCCCATATTATTATTGATATGTAACTCTTGACTTTCAGCTTTGGTTTGTTTGTTCATGTTTTAGAGATGTTTATGACGGCTTATTAAAGAAACGAATCTAAATAGCGGCCAGTACTTGCATTGGCAACTCTGCTCTTTAATTTCAGTTTTGTTGTCATTAAATATTACTATAGATTTTAATTAATACAATAAAACTTCGGCTTGATTTTAGTATTATTATTTTTTATTATTTGATTACATTTCACACATCAAATATTACATTCGAAGCATCGACGAAGGAATCTTTCCAGATCTTATGAAATATAGCAATCTTTATTCAAATCTGTAAATGAAAAGGATCCAGGAAATTATCGAACAATCTCAATTCTGCCAGCATGTAGTAAAATATTTGTAAAACTTATTCTTAACCAGTTGTTGTCACATTTTAACTCTTACAGGCTTACTTAGTTTTCATGAAAAACAATTTGGGTTTACTAAAGGTCGTTCAACCACTGACGCTGGTGCCATGCTGAAGTACGTTTTTAAAAGAAGGAAAACCGGATGCCATAGGAGTATTCTGTGATTTATCTAAGGCTTTCGATTGCGTAGATTATGACACTTTAATCTCAAAGCTAAAACACTATGGCATTCAGAATCAGGCAATAAGCCTCATGCGTAGCTACCTATCGAATCGCAGTCAAAAAGTAGACATTAACGGTAGCAAATCTTCGGGAACATCCACTAACATCGGTGTACCACAAGGCCAATCTTAGGGCGTTTTTTGTTTCTAGTCTATGTCAATGATCTGCCTTCCTGTGTAGGGGATTTATGTGATATTGTATTGTTTGTAGACGATACTTCATTAATATTTAGAGTGCTCCTTGTCTAACGTTCAAGTCAGCAATGCTAACATTATCTTAAATGGGAAAATACTTAACTTTATGGAAGCAACTACTTTCTTACGCAGTACGTACCATAAGGTGATGAAACCACGGCGAGGTTAGTTTATTTTAGTTACTTTCACAGCGTTATGTCCTCTGGCATATTTTTATGGGGAAATGCAGCAGATATCGAAAGCATTTTTATCCTGAAAAAGAGAGCTGTACGGGCAATTTATAAATTGAAAACTCGTGACTCTCTCAGGGAACGTTTTAAAGAGATTGGTATTCTGACGGTCAGCTCCCAATACATTTATGAAAATCTAATGCACGCTCACAGGAACATTGATGAGTTTGGTAAAAGAAGTGATGTACACAGTGTTAATACTAGAAATAAAAATAAACTTAACATACCATGGTATCGGGTAGGAAAAGTAAATCATTCATTCTTAGGAAACTGTGTACGATTCTATAATAAGCTTCCTCAAAGCGCCACCAAACTCTCTGCTCGTAAATTCTAATTGTATATAGAGAATAATTTAATTAAAAGAGCCTACTACAAAATAAATGACTATAACGACGATGTTGCTATACCAGTTGACAGTTCAATGGTGATTTCTCAATGTTAAGAAATACCCCATTAGGTAGTTATGTAATGATCGTCAAAAAATTAACCAGCCCGAGGTTCTTGCCTTTCTCCTTGAGTGCTGGTCGCGATTCCGAACAGGCGGTAGATTTGACGTTTCAAGATGATCCTAAAAATCATAATGAATAAAAATATTTGACTTTGACTTTGACTTTCTAAACAAGTTGACGTAATAAATAACCTTTCCTCGTTTACCGGAACTCGTAATCGAAAAAGACTCGTACAAAATATCAACGGAATATAATAACAGTGTGGCGAGTTACGGAACGCAACTGCACGATGACAGCTTACAATACAGGTATAAAACAATTATTAAAGCATTTACTCAGGTATAAAACAATTATTAAAGCAATCTTTGAATTGTCTGTGCTTATTCTGAAAATAAATACGGAATCACATATATCCAAGGCGAATCATCTTTTATTTCACGCTGCCGGTTAGATGGCGTCCTTCCACGAGAACCCCCTTCTTAGACCACTTATGTCCCATCTCAAAAGTGTACACATTTTATGAAACCTATCCGTTCAGTACATTTGACGGTAAAAATCGTTTCTAGTTCTCATGAAGCTAATTTTAAGCCAATGGAGATCGGCTTCGCCGTCGGCGGTAGCGTCCCAGGACCCGTAACTATAGTTAGATAAATTAAAGTAGTATCGAAAAGGAATGGTAAGAACGCGGATTTTTCCACTTTTCGAATACCAGCCAATATACTATCCTTCCTTTTTTTAGAAAAATAGGAATGGTTTTGGATTTTTAATGTGCTTTGTATTAAATAAATGTATTCAAAGTACGCCATACATACTTAAATCAAAAATATTTTCGTATGTTTATGTTTCTTAAATTATGGAGCAATTTGTATAAAAAATGCGTAGGGATCCGTTTTGAAATAGGTGCAATTTAGACATAATTATAATATAAAACTAGTAAATAAACAATTTAGCAGTGATAACTTGTTTATTTTTAACCAACTTCAAAAAAAGGAGGAGGTTCTCCATTCGATTGTTTGTTTTTTTTTTAATAATTATATGAACTTACCCTCAGAGCTATTTATAAGTTTTTAATGGTGAAGTCTGTTGCATTTTTTTTCAAAAATAACTCATAACTAGATTATCTTGATTGACAAAGATATGATAAGTATTATTTACCTTTATGCAAGTAAAGACAAATAAATTTCTACTTCTACGTCACTTATTTGTACGGTACCAATAGCTGCCTACTCTAGTTCTGGTCTGGCGTCACCGTCCGTCTAAAGTAGAAAACGTTAGACGGACGACGCACAGGCGTAACCGCGGTTGGTTTGGTTTTCCCCTTCTTCTTCTTCTTCTTTTTGGTTCACTACGACTACGAACCGTGTTCGTAGGACGAACCGTGTTGGGGTCGAGGTGCGGCGTCGACCGTGGCGATCTAAAGCTAGTGGAACGGGTATTCATGCCGGTGCGATCGTGGGCTTTGCAAACGACTAACAGAACTGTTGAAAGTAGAACCTGCATGTTTGTCCTGTTCGATAGAATCAATGGTTGTCTATGGTAAAGAGCCATGAAGTTGTCAATTGTCAAAAGTTAGAAAAATAAAAACGATATATTTTATCATTATTTTATTTTATAAACGTTGTTAATAATATCCAGTTCTCTAATTTAGTGCAGAGTTTACAGGTGCCCCCAGAGGATTTGGACATGAAATGGAGTATAAAATTAACAAATACGGTGTCACTCCATTCTGCGGAACAGAATTTACCAACTGGTTGTTCCGCATAAAACGAATCCTAGAAGAACAAGATTTGTTAGAAACGATTGAAGGAAAAGTAAAGGTTGAAGAAATATCAGAAGATTTAAAGAAAAATAATATTAAAGCGAAATATATTATAACACAATCTAATGCCGATAGTCATTTAAAACTCATACAAGAATGTAAAACAGCAAGTGACATGATAGAAAAACTAAAGTATACTTATCAAAGAACTGGAATAACATCGCAGCTGCTTCTGATAAAAAGACTTTTGACTATTAAGCACACGGAAAATGAGAAATTTGAAGCATACTTGCTTGAATTCGATAAGCTGGTGCGAGAACTTAAATGATCGGGCGCAGAGTCCTCAGATAGTGAAATAATTTGTTACTTGATTATGTCTATGCCAAAATCATATGACAATGTGATGACAGCAATAAAAACTCTGTCTAGTCAAGAACTTACAATTGAATTTGTAAAAAACAGACTAATTGAAGAACAAATAAAAAGAAATGGTTCAAAGAAAATATATGAACAACTAGAGGAGACGAATGCGTTTCGAACTAACAAACAACCAGAAACTAGAAACATAATAATATGTTGCGAACGAAATTTGCCTTTGAATGCTACTGTGAAAAAAGAAAGGACATAGAAAGATAGATTGCAAGTTCAATCGTCCATGGGAAAACTATAAGAAAGCTTACAATGTAGTAGGAAACATTGATTTCAACCTAGATATCAACAAGGCATCTCACCATGCCCAACAGTATAAATTGGTAATGATGAATAATTTTACAGAATGCCACGATAAGAAAATTTACTTTTATGTCGATTCTGATGTATCAGATCATTTAGTAAATAACCTACAACACAAAAGGCATATTGTATCACAGAAAGTGATGAAATTCGGCACAGAAGAATTGGTCATGCTTCAGCATTATTTGTAAGCCCTGTATTAAAGGAAGGCATTCCAGAACACCTTTTAATAAAGAATATGCTCGCACTAATAGAGTTTTAGAAGTCATACATTCAGATCTATATGGACCAATAAATCCAGCAACATATGATGATAAAAGATATATTTTGACCTTTTTAGATGATTTTACGCACTTCACAGTTTTGTACCTTATAGAAAATAAAAAATAAATCAGAAGTTTTAGAATACCTAAAGAAATATGTAGCAATGGTAGAAGCAAAATTCAGTGTCAGAATATCACGACTAAGGTGTGATAACGGAAGACAATATATGAAGAATGCAACAAAAACATTTTGTGACGCGAAAAATATATCTAGATCGAGAATATAATTCCATACTCAAACCATAACAAAATGGCAAGGCCGAAAAGTTAAACAGAACGATAGTGGAAAGTCAAAGTCAAAGTCATTTATTCATCTATAAAGTAAAGTAAAGTAAAGTAAAGTAAAGTATTATTTATTGCTCGATATACATGTTTAACATAGGTGGTAGTAATGTCAGGTCAGGCACAATGTATTCTACCGTACAACGGCGTGCAACATTTTATTCAAATTTACATAATACAGTCGGATTAAAATTTAAATTAGTAATTCAGGAAATAAAAATTCAGTAGTTCAGTAGTAGTCAAATATACAAATAATAGGTAATTTATATCGAATGGAACATAACAAACACAAAAACAAGAAATTAAAACAGTCAAATATAATAATAATGTCATTTAAATTGAATAAGAATATTAAGGAAATAAAAATTAGTTTAATCAAAGATACAAATAATAGGTAATTTAAATCAAATGGAACATAACAAACACAAAAACAAGAAATAAGATCAAATATAATAATACCGTCATTTAAATTGAATAAGAATATTGGGGAAATAAAAATTAGTACAGTCAAGTATACAAATAATAGGTCATTTAAATCGAATAGAAAATTACAAACACAAAAACAAGAAATAAGATCAGTCAAATATAATAATAATGTCATTTAAATTGAATAAGATTAAAATGCAGAGACAATAATAAATCAATTTTCAAGAAAATTCCAGTCGTTCATAAATTCTTCTAATTTGTAGTAGCATTTATGGGCAAGTATGGTTTTTAACTTTCCCTGAAACAGAGAAGTTGGTAATTCTCTTAAAGTCTTAGGCAGTTTATTAAAGATAGAGGGACCCATGCAGAAGATACTCTTGCGCTTTAATGTTGTTTTAGATGGTTCCACACAAACTTTGTGTTGATCTCTTCTATTGCGAGTTTTATTATCAGGTCGACAAAATAAGAGAGGATTGTTTTTAACAAACATCGCCGTTTCAAAAATATACATGCCGGTCACCGTTAAAATACTGTACTTTTTAAAATAAGGCGCACACGAATCTGTAATTTTACGGCGAAATATGGCTCTGATACAGCGTTTCTGGCATTTAAAGATTATATCAACGTCTGTAGAGTTGCCCCAAAATATAATGCCATACCGTATATTAGAGGCAATTAATGCGTGGTATGTTGTGAGGAGTGTTTCAATATTAACAATTTGGTTGAGTTTATACAGAAGGTAGACAGAGCTATTAATTTTATTTGCTAAATGTTTTATGTGTGTTTTCCAATTCAGTTTTTGGTCAATGTGCAATCCTAAAAATTTTGTTGTGTTTATTTCCTCTATTTTATTATTATTAAATTGAATGTCAAAGTTAGTGGAAGTAGAAGCTGCAGTATCGCGTTGTCTAAAGTGTATAAGTTTTGTCTTATTGATATTTATTTTAAGATTATTATTATTTAACCATGTTATAATTGATGTCAGTGTTGAATTAATGTCATTTATGTATGTGATGTCTGATGTTTTACGAGTTATAGTGACAGTACTATCGTCAGCAAATAGAGACATGGGTTGCTTGGTTACATTTGGTAAATCATTGATATATATTATGAATAGCAAAGGGCCTAGAACGCTTCCTTGGGGAACACCATACTTTATAATACGTTCCTTGGAGGTGTGTGTTTCTTCAAATTTTGTTTTATAATTAATGTTTTTTATTTCTGTTAGTTGTTTTCTATTTTCTAAATATGATTTTATCAATTGTAGAGATATTCCTCTGACGCCGTAAGATTCTAGTTTTAATAATAAAATGTCATGTCTCACATAATCAAATGCTTGTGTCATGTCACAGAATATAGAACATACTGGTTGTCTTTTGTCCACGTTACACATAACTCGATCTAGAAAATCGTAAATAGCCATATTGATAGTTTTATTTGCTCTGAAGCCTTTTTGCTCATTACATAATATATTCTTTTTTTCAAAATAGTTATTAATTTCTCTGTATAAGTATTTCTCAAATATTTTAGATATGACAGGTATAAGAGAGATGGGCCTATAATTTTCCATACATTCTTTGCTTTGTTTTTTATGTAGAGGTTTTATTATAGATATTTTTAAAGATTCTGGAAATACTCCCAAGCTCAAGCATAGGTTAATGATGTGACTGATTGGTCCACATATGTGTAGTGCGACACATTTTAATATGTTCGTGGAAATTTCATCGTATCCAACACTTTTTGTGTTGTTAAGAGAAGTTATTATTTTAAGGATATCTGAAGAAATGCTTAGTTTTAAAAATATGGAGTCTTTATGACTGGTTGTACACGAGGATCTGTATTCACTCGAATTTTTGATTGGGACAATCTTGTCAATAAAAAAATCATTAAACGCATTCGCTATATCTGTGGGATTCGTAATTATTTGATTGTTTACTATAATTTTACTAATGGGATCTTTGGGGATTTTTCCTTTGGCACTATTTATTATGTTCCAAGAAGCCTTAGTCTTGTTTTTAGATGATTTTATGCTATAATTATTTTGTGCTTTTTGTGTCAATTTAATAATTTTTTTAAGTTTATCACAGTACTTGCGATATATAAGTTTATTAGGTTTCGAGGGGTTTTTTCTATATATCCATAGCAGTTTTCTTTTATTTTTACAGCATAATTTTATGCCTTTAGATAACCATCGCACAGGTTTTAATGTTTTTATAGTTAAAATTTTGTAAGGAAAACATAGATCGTAGAACAGTTTAAATATATTTATAAATGAATCGTACGCATTGTTAGGATCAGATTCATTATAAGTTTCCGAAAAGGACAAATTTTCAATAATATTGGTAAACTTTATTATGTTTTCAGCTGAATAATCACGTCTTTTTAAGCGCCAATATTTAAGTAGGGTTTGATTTCTTATTGGGCATTTGATAAGTTGGGCTGTGTGATCAGACATAGCATAGTCTAGAACCTCTGTGGAGCAAGGTTTTTTAAAATTGTGCGCAAAATTATCAATGCAAGTGTTTTTAGCCAGTCTTGTGGGCTGTTTCAGAGCTAGTTTTAAACCATAGTTTCTAAGTAAAGATTTAAAATCTCGAGTTGTGTTGTTTATTTTTAGAATATCAATATTAAAATCACCAGCTATAAGAATATTGTCATAAGATTTTTTTGATAATTCTTGTAGTGCAAGTTCAAAGTTATTCATGAAAATGTTTAGATTGGAGCGTTTGGGAATTCGATATACACATAAAATAGCAATATTATAGTCTGTTAATTCCAATGCACAACATTCAAATTTACGTAACACAGATAATTGTGTTATATATTTAAGATCTTTCCACTTTATAATATCATTTCTTATCAGGATGCAGGCTCCTCCTCTGGCTCTCTTTACATTTCTCCGACAGTAATGAGAAGCAAGTGTATAGTTGGGAACCTCTACTAGTTGTTCTCGCCCTTCTAAAACGAAATGCTCTGTGATACAAAATCACATCTACTTTAATATGATTTTCCAATAGTTCATTTAAGTGAGTAGTCAATTTTTCTGATTTGTTTATTAGTCCCTCGATGTTTTGATGTAACACATTCAATTTTTTATTCAAGAAAAAACTGGTTTTCATAATCGTCATTCGGGCGTTTTATAGCTGCAAAATCGCTATACTCTACGTTCTTACATTTATGAATGTGGTAAGCTAGGTCCTGAAATACTATGCGCAGTCCTCTATTATTTATTCTTCCGGTAGGTCTGTAAAACATGCTGTAGTCAAAACTTAAATATTTATTCGTGTCAATTAAATGTGCATATTTAAATATGTGCACGTCTTTGCGTAGAAGCTCATTAAAGCTGAAGATTCTTCGATTGAAAGCCTCCTTTTGAAACCCATATTGATAAGTTGGAGAACACAGTATAATATTTGTGTGTGTAATCTCCTTTACTGTTTCTCTAATACGCTGAATTAATGCAATATTGTCGTTCCATTCAAGAAAATCTTGCTCGCTTATAAATATGATGCAATAGTCTTTTAGCGTGAAATTATTCAACTTGGTTTGCAGTTTGGTTATCAATGTACGGGTGTCTGATTGAGGCGTTAAATAATGACAGAGTTGGTATTCACTTGAGATCATAATTTCCTGTGCAACAGAAAGTACTTTGTTCTCTTTATTACTACTGATTATGCATATCTTTGGCTTGTATGATGATATTTTTTGATGTATCATAGGTTTAGCTTGCGTTTTTGCTATGTTTGGGATAACACTTGTGTGATATTTTTTTCCAGGTAAAGTGGGTTCATTATTTTGCTGTGTATGAATAGTTTGCGTTTTTCTATGTTTAGTTTCGGTTTTATCATTTTTATTATGTTTTTGAATATCTGTCTGCGTTTCTTTATGCTTTTGTGGTTGTGATTTTATGTGTTGGTTTGGGGATTTTCGGGCCATCGATGTTGGTGAAGTTTTGTTGGTTGGGCTGAAGCCGATCTTCCTGTAAAGTGTGTTCTTTTTCGCTAATTCTTGATTGTTTTTCCTGAGATCATTATTATCCAAAGTTAGTTGCTCTATTTCTGAATGCGCACTATTAAGTTGAGCTTGTAATTCGTCAATTTTTCGTAAAAGATTTTCGATTTGGCTATTATTGGAGGTAGATATTTCTGGCATACTGTTAGTAGAGACATCTAGTGTGTCGATACTCATGTCTGATTCGGCTTTATCGATTATCGTATGGGCGCGCCGAAGTGTAATATTATCTTGAGAGTAGTCCATGAGTGCACGTAAGTAGTGTTGTAGAAATGAAAAATAGATCAAATTTTATGCAAAATATTTCTCGTTACGTTGGGATCGATCCTGGTGACATCGGATCAGAAATCGTGCATGAGACAAGCTGAGCCAAAGATGATATTACGTGAAATGTAAAAATTAGGATACTGCTGATGGGTATGAGTTCATGCGTTGTAATCTTTCTCAAGTTCGTTATTTTATGAGTCACTATCACATTTAGGTACCGTCACTTAATTTAGTTTTGTAAGTTTTATTGTTTGTTTTTATTAACGTTATATGTATTCTGTAGGTAGTGTTCTGATTGTGTTACTAGGTTTTGGTCAGTTACTTGCGTTTTGTAGGTCCACTTTCTTATGTATAAGTAGTTTTCTTAGCCGATGATTGGGTTTAATGTTTAACACTGTTCTTCACTTTATATTGCATATAATCACGAGTCTTTTCTCTCAATAACACTTGCATGCACACTTCTCAATAATAACTTTGTTTTTATGTGGTATTCGTCACTAATTTCACAGTTCTTATATTTTATTTTCATTAGATTATACGGAGCTGGTGTTTACGTGACGGCAGCGCCATCTGACTATATAGACATAATACATGCACTTAGATATATCAATTTAACAATTATACACAATGGTAATTAAAAAAAAGAATAAGAATAGTAGGTATACACTCTAAAAGTACACAAATGCTGTTGGTGACAGTAACTTATACATTTGTAAGATTTTCACAGAATAAATATTTATCAGCAAAAGCTTCGTCAATTGTATAATAACTTTTACTAACTAAATATCTTTTAACAAAGTGTAAAAATTTGATGTCCGGTTTATTCCTAATGTCAATTGGTATTCTATTATATAATTTTATTGATACACAAACAAAGCTTTTCAAAATTTTGGTCAATCTTGTACGTGGAACCACTATCTTGTTTATGTCTAGTATTGTGGCAGTGAATTTCAGTATTTGTCTCAACATTTCTAAGATTTTCTCTCATATATACAATGTTTTGGTAAATGTACTCGCTTGCCACTGTCATTACATTGAGTTTTCTAAACATGTCTCTAGATGAGTCCCTGTATTTTAATCCTAAGATATATCTAACCGATCGTTTTTGTAACAAAAATATCCGGTTGCATTCTGCAGCAGTACCCCAAAACATTAGACCATAGCTCATGAGAGAGTGAAAGTAATCAAAGTACACGTTTCTTGCCGATTTTTCCCGCCACCCAGTTCCTTAATTTTCTTTATTGCATATGATGCTGAGCTTAGTTTTTTGGCAAGATCATCTATGTGAACTGACCAAGTTGATTTAGAATCAAGCCACATACCTAAAAATTTCTTACTATTTGAATACGGCAAGGTAAGTTCATTTAAAGCATTTTGTACCTGCAAATGTGGTGACTTTTTTGAGGCACCTAGACAAAAATTTACAACATCAGTTTTTTCAACATTCAGCAGTAAATTATTAACTGAAAACCATTCTTCTAAGTTACGTATAATATATTTTAAATTGTGACTTAGAGCTCCATTACACTTATCCTTAATAATTAGACTTGTGTCGTCCGCGAATAAGACTATTTCAAAATCCTTACAAGCTACAGAAACATCATTTACATATATTATGAATAAAAGGGGACCTAATATAGAACCATGTGGTACTCCAAGTGATATTTTGTTAATATCAGATCTACAGCCATTTATTTCAGTGACCTCTACCCTATCAGACAAATAAGATTTAAATATGTTAAGTTCTTTACATCTAACTCCATAATGTTCTAAATTATTTAATAAAATATCGTGAGAGACACAATCGAATGCTTGGGAAAGACCACAAAATACTCCGTAAGTCTTTTGTGATTTCTCCAGGCCTGAAAATATATCTTGTAAAAGCCTACTTATGGCGTGCTTTGTAGATTTCAGTTTTTGAAAACCAAATTGTCTGTTATATAATATCTTATGATCTACAATGTAGGTAACAAGTTCATCAGTCAAATATTTTTCGAAGATTTTACTTAGACTAGGAAGTACTGAAACTGGCCGATAGGTTTTACATAACGTTTTTTCCCCTTTCTTATGTATTGGCACAACTTTTGCTATTTTCATTTGTTTAGGGAATGTACCAGTTTCAATGCTTTTGTTGATAACGTGCATGAGGGGTCCAGCAATAACACATTCTAGTCTTTTTAACAGGTAAGGTGTTATGTACCAAAAATCATTAGATTTTTTTGGTTTGATATTTCTATTCAACTTTATGACTCTGCTTATATTTACTGGTTTTAAGATTAAATTTGAACTAGATGCAGGTATGTATTCATTTGAATATAACATAGATTTTTCTACTGAGCAGATTAAATTACATGTCAAATCATTAGCAATATTTACAAAATAATAATTAAAATAGTTGGCAATGTCAAATTTGTTAGATATAAACTTATTACTAGAATCGCAGTATATTTTATCACAGATATTATGTTGACTGACATTAAACTCCTTTCCTGTTTCTTCTTTTATAATATTCCACACACATTTTATTTTATTGCTCGAATTTTCTATTCTTTCAGTAATATGAATTTTCTTAGCAAATATACACACTTTTTTAAATATTTTACTATACCTACAAACATATGATTTAAAGGTAGGGTCGTCACTTATATTGCTTAAGGCATACAAATCAAAAAGTCTTTTCCTAGAGACTAGAACTCCTTTAGTAGCCCATTCGCAAAAGCCTTTGGATGTACGAGCTTTGTTTTCTACTATAGGCATACACATATTGATATGACTAAGGAAGTGTTTGAAATATTCGTCGTAATCATTATACAATTTGTTTTCATTTAGAGTGATTCCTTGTAAATGTTGATTCAATAGGTTAATCCTAAAATCATTTACTCGTCTTAGTTTATGTGGAGGTGGTTTTGAGTAATCTACATTTATCATTAAATTTATAATTTGTGCATAGTGATCTGATTTTACACCTTTTAAGACTCGTGCGTTTAAAGGCTCGACCGCGTCCGTGAAAAAATTATCAACACACGTCATAGTACTTGCTGTAACCCTACTAAAGTCATGAATTTGCTGTTTCAATAGGAAGCAATTCATCAGATCCATGAAAAGGCAAGAACCTTATTGGCTGATTCCTTTTTTGAGAAAACATGTGGGGTGAAGCTGTTTATGCGTCGATTTATGCAATAAACGGAAGGTAAGTAAATTTGGTTTGGAAGAATACCTGATTATTTCAGATATAGAATATTTGGTTCAGAAGCATATGCGTACATTAACAGAGAAACACGAGAAGGTAAAATGTCAGAAAAATCAAGGAAATTGTATTTTATTGGTTATCCGTAGTTTATATCCGTTATTGCATAACGGATATAGACTATGGGATAATGATAACAAGAGGGTTGTATCGGCAAGAGACGTTATTTTCAATGAACAACCGTATCGTAAGAAGACAATATGTATTGATCCTGGAATTTTAGAATAAAACTCAGATCGTCAGCGAAATACGTCATCAGAACAAAACTTAGAAAATCAGGAAAACGCAACAAGAGAACAAAATTTAGAAATTCAGCAAAATGCTGCTTCAGAACAAGCTCAAAAGTTACAAAATCAGGAGAGGAATATGTACCAGGTGTTGAGAAAAGAACTAGACGAAGACCAGCATATTTACAAGAATATGACTGTGATGATTTTCGCGATTGTGAGTTTACAGACTTTAAAATAAATCAGAAAATGCACCAAGAACCATGAGAGAAGCTTTAGAATCCAATGCAAAAGAAGAATGGTTGAAAGCTGTATAAGCCGAATTAGATTCGGATTCGGAAACGTAGTAACATGGAGTTCTCGTAAACATAAGACTGTTCCTCTGTCTACCGTAGAAGTAGAATATGTCGCTCTGAGCTTACTTGTATCAGAAGCGTTATGGTTTAAAGGCTTAGTCAATGACCTAAATGTGAAATGTCCAAAATTTTTTATTTTAGAAGACAACCAGAGTTGTATTCATATTGCAAAGAATCGTGAATGTAAACGAGTGAAGCATATTGATATAAAGCATTACTTTATAAGGGATACTAGGTATTCAAAGAGGAGATGTAGTCATTGAATATATACCTTCTTCCAATACACCAGCTGACTTGCTTACAAAAGCAATATGTAAAGAACTGCTTGTACGATACCGAAAAAACATCGGGATGTTTGATTAATAGTTAGAATTTTATTTATGTTGTCGTTAAAGTGTACCTAATGGTTAAGTTTTTTGTTTTGTTTGAGTTTTATTGGTTTGTTTTATTTGAAGAATAGTATATATTTGTTTCTATAAAGAAAATGCAGTTTCATTTTGTCCTGTACGATAGAATCAATGTTTGTCTATGGTAAAAAGCCATGAAGTTGTCAATTGTCAAAAGTAACATAAATAAGAGCGATGTATTATATAATTATTTTATTATAAATATTTATATATATATCTATAAATATTTTTTTATTTTATAAGCGTTATTTATTATATCCAGTTCTCTTATTTAGTGCAGAGTTTACATTATATATATATTACAAATATACGCACCCTTAATCATTCGCTCTTCTTTTAAACATTTTGTAATTGTAACTGCCTCTGTGGTCTAGTGATTTAACCCTCCGGTTTCAGATCCAGAGGGCCCAGGTTAGCCCCAGGCTAGCTACCACCATCTTACCTAATTCGGTCACCATAGTAACAATTGTTAAATTGTTGTGTTCCGGCATTTATAGGTAAGATAGCCAGTTTCTCAGTTTGTATAAGATGTCGGGTAAAGTACGCTTCCACCTTCGGCCTTATCATTATATATGACTTTAAAATCAGGTGAGATGAAGGCCAAGCACAAATTCGTCTTAGAATAAAATATACTATATTTGTGAATTCCTTGTAGCCAACGTAGTACATGTTACTTTCTTCCATGTTTATAACATTACCAATTCAAAAAATAAACACAAAATCAAGGTAAATTTGTCTTTTCGGCGTTTTCAATTTAGTTAATATTTACTTAATAGGTTAGATGAATTCCGAACCCAAGATTCGGAATATTTAGTTAGAAGGTGCCAACCGAATTGCGACGTAGCATGATTGCGGATTACACGGAAATTATTTCACGAGTGAAAATTGGCCATTGTCTTGCTATTGTCATTGAAGAAACAGAGGAGTCCCCGTCGACTTCCCCAACCAACGTTAGGTCAATTTGATTGCTTACCAATACAATTTACTTTCTAATTTTAAGCATTAGTTTTTTTTTTATCCGTCGGAAGGACTTGCATTCAGGCCATAAAAATAGAAAAAAGATGCGGCTTTATTTGAATGTATCGATCGATCTGGGGTCTGAGGCGTTGTGTTTGTGTTGTGGTGTAAACCTACCGTTCATTACAGAATCTTTGAAGAATAGGTACATTTGAATTACTTGGTAAGATTTGACTAAATATTGTTGCTTTGTAACTGATAATATAAAACCAGTGATACCGCCGCCCCAATAGTTACCCAGCCACACTCAAAAGTAAGTCTTATTTTAATTAAACTTTATTGCTAGGTACTTATTGTTTAGAAAAGCTTCACATAGAACCGAAAAAGTATGGCAAGGTGAACTCCATCTATAAAAAGAGTTATCTTGCTGCAAACTAGGTAGAGAGAGAAAATAATAAATAGAAGGGACAAGTGTACAAATAATTTACGACATACGATTAACTACCTACAGTAAATCAAAAATATACTTTATTGAGTTTTATTATATTAAAAATAAACATGTTTGAAGAAAAGTTGAATCAGAAAAAGGCTGTGTGTTGTCTGATTCAACTAGACAACGAACAGCCTAAACCGTTGGTCGTACAGACTTAATTTTTGTTTGTATTGCCGCTACAAAGGTAATTCGGAAAATTCGTGTATCAAGAGTTTCAAAATGGAGATCAAAGCTCTGACTGAAATGTTGCATATCTCCGAATATATAATGTTCGGTACATGATAGATGTTTGAACATTCTATTATTAGATTTCTCATATGACATAAGCAATTGTATATTATAGGGTTTTTAAGAATTTCCAAAATTAGGTGGGATGGGGTGGAGCTGGGGTTCCAATATTTTAAGAAAACAACCAGTATACCACATAATACTACATAAGTCTTTTGAACTGTAACAGGTAGCAGGTTGAAATTTTCAGGGTAAATATAATATCACACTAATAACTTAGTTAAAAAGAGAGGTCCTACAAAAAAAATTTGAATATTCTACCAGGTGAAAGCTTAGTTTCGAGTTTCGATATAGATTACTGATCCTAGAAAAAATATTTTAACAATTAAAATAAATACAGTGATGCCACCTAAAATAAAGTGTCATCTATAATGAAAAACATGAATGAGCAGTTGAATTTCAGAGACATGTGAGAGACAGTAGATGTGAATGACTTGGAAGGAAAATCCGTGATTGCTTCTGTAGTAGGATAGGCGTAGTAGGATAGGACTTTGTTTGAGTCCGCCTACTACCATTTTCTAAGTCTGCTGCCATAACAAAATTATAAAATTGTTGTGTTCCGACATTTAGAGGTGAGGTAGCTAGATTCTCAAAGAATTCAGGGTGAAGTGCGCTTTCACTTTCAGCCTTATCATAACTTGAAACTAAGTGATGAAGGTCAGCGCTTTCACCTTGTACCTACAGTAAAAGAAAAATGGTATTGGGTAAAAGCAATGAACTTACATACCTATATTTTAGACAATTTGTGTCTGAGATAGAGTGAACCTGGTTAACCTTTAATCAGTCTGTTTTGATTCTGTTAACAATGCTTAAATTGTTGTGTTACGGCATTTAGAGGTGAGACAGCCAGTTCCTCAGTTTGCTGAGGATTCTGAGTGAACATTAAAATTTATTTTGTGGGCAGCTCCGTTGCATAAACAAATTCTTTTGCACATCCCCAGATGTAGAAATCCAGAGGTGTAAGATCTAGGGATCGCGCTGGCCATGGAATAGGGCCAGCTCTTCCAATCCACGAGTTGGGAAATGCATGGTCTAAATGTTCTCGTACCGTTCGTTGGTAATGTGCCGGACAGAGTTCATTTTGAAAAACAATCGGCACATCTTCTTCTAAAATTGGTAGTACCAGTTCCGGTAACTCATTTTGAAGAAATTCTAAATAATTGTCTCCGTGCAGTTGTTCTGGCAAAAACTATGGGCCGACATGATTTCGCCCAATAACACCAGCAAACATTAACGCTGAATTTTCGTTGAAACGAATTCTGCCTTTTTTTGTGTGGATTTTGGTCCTTTTTCTCCCAGTAATGCAAATTGTGCAGATTCACTACGCCTTCATGGCTAAAATTTGACTTGTCAGTCCACAATATTCGCTTCAAAAAGTCACCATCTTCAACATCTGTGTGCAATAAAAATCGGCAGAACTCTAACCGTCTTGCATTATCACTCTCTTCGAGACCTGGAACAATTAAATTAAATCCGTGAGCTCTTTGCTCATGCATAGAACTTCGCTGAGGAACAGAGCAAGAAAGGAACACAACAAAACAATTAAAATTATAAAAAAAAATACAATGGAAAGCGAACACAGTTCGCTTAAAATGGTTAAAATGTTAAAATTACTTACTTACGTACTTATTTCAAATATCACATTTGAAATAAGTACGGCAGTAGTTACCTTGAACAGGAGCATAATGAAATGCGTGCCTTCCATCTGCCCGAAGAACGGACCAGACTTTCCAAACTGTTAAGTTAAGTCTGTCAGCAACAACTCATATGCTTGTTGTAGGATCATCATCAAAAGTTTGAAGGATTCTCTCATCAACTTCAACATTATGTTGCCTCACATTCACTCGGGGCTCCCGAAAATTGCAGTTACCGGTCTCCCTCAGACGTCGATAGGTAGTTGAGAAGGTCTCGTGGTGTGGTAAACGTCGATCAGGGTATCGTTCTTGATAAACTTTTCGCGCTTCATGCGAATTGCAATCAGCTTTACCATACGCCAGCAACATGTCGGCATACTCCTCGTTACTGAAGTTGGGCATTGTTACGACTACGCAAAGATAAACACAACAAAAAAGTTCAACAACAGATTTAACAAAAAACAATAACAAGATTTTAACTTGACTACAGTACTTGAACTACGGGAAACGTACGGGCACTTCGAATAGCAGAGTAATCTCGACTGATTCCCGGCTTGTCACCATCAACCAACATCCAACTTGATAGACAAAGACAACAATAACTGTACATACCAGTAAGAAAGAGACAATCTTCTTACCTGCTGCTTGTAACTCCGCGTTGACTCATTGTTCAAACCGGTTACATTGTTAGAGTGCGTGTTCAACCCTGGGCCCTGACAAACGATCCTTATTTTGACCACCTTATGAACGATTCATTACGTCATGTAGCATATCGTTGGAGAGGGTAATAACTAAAGAACTTTTTAAAAGAAAGCTAAATTCAAAATGGCTTTTAGTTTTTTTTTTATTAAATTTAAAAGTTGTCACTTTCATAACATTTACACAGATTTCCCACTTTGAAAGCTCAGAAGTTTTTTTTTATATTAACTGTATCAGGTAATAATTTATTTAGAATAAGGATACATTGCAGAATACAAGCATACTCTATTTTGTGGTATTACACCAGAAACAAAAAGTTATGACGGTTTAGAGGCAAGATTCCGGGTGATTTAAAAAAAATCTAAAAAATAACATATCTAAACTACCGTTACACTTAGGACATAGGATCTATCGGGGAAAACCAGCGCACTACCCCCCCAACCCCCCAAAAAATCCTGTCGGTCCATGCACCAAACACCCTGTATATATTATACATTTGAAACAGTTTTACTAATAATTAAACTAAATATTGAATCTAACAAATTAACCTTAAAATCTAACAACATTAAATGTGCGGAGTACGTTTATATAAAGTAAAATACGCATTTTCATATATAACATATTAATTAATTCCTATTTATTTATAAATAATAAATGTTCTGTTTCGTCGTAGCTTAACTCATGCAGGAAAATTTATAATATTTTTGAGCAGATAGTTTAGTCTAGTTTTGCTTCTTATTAGAGTAGTTTTGTTGATCTTATTATAGAGAAATGGTGCCAAAAAATAGACAATGCCCTGAGCAAAAGTAGTTATACATGCAGGAACCATGAATGCCTCGTGCGCTCTTCTACTGAGTAGGTTGTCAGTGCGGCTAGGATATTTGTGTTGTTTCATGATGATAGTTTTGATGAACAACTGTCTAACATTTAGAACTTGGCACACTTTATAAAGTTTTGATGTAGGATACCTGATATCACATCCTTTTCTACATGTCATGGCCAGGAGATCGCATTTGTTTAATGGTTCAACCCCACAAAGGTCTGCGCGTTTCTTCTTCTTCTTCTTCTACTTTTTTATGGCTTTTCAGCGGTCCTTTTGAGCACCACGAGAGTTTGCCAATGACAGGTGTTTAACTGACATAGAACCAAAAAGCTGTTGGGGGTCTGAGAAAAGGTAGATGTACGGTCCAGAGGGAGAATCGTACCGTTTACTGTAAAAAGAAACTGTCTCACACCTGCTGCACGACAGATAATACTTCTTGATGTTATGATGTATGCAGTGTGATATAGCATTTCCAAAACTCACACACAGTGCACATTTTGCTGGTGTATCATGGTCGGTCTTTGGGCACTGAGATTTTATAATTTTCATCACAGTTATCAGCTATAAGGCCTTTAGCAATTGTTTTTGGTTTGTAACTATCTTCCCTAACTTCCCGCCCCCCCTAACTAACCTAGAAAGGTTAGGTAGGGGGGCGTTAGATAGAAATCTAACGGCCCAACCTAAATATGTATGAGTTACCAAACCTTTGAAATGCTTGTATTCCACTTCACCAAAAATCATATGATTATTTATTTAACATCTACAGATTCCAAACATTTACGCTTAAAAAAACGAACCTAATTAGCTATTTCTAGTAAGTTTAATTTTTTCATGATCTTCATTGGCACGAGAAACAGTGATTTATGGACTCCACATTGTGTAAGTAGGAAAACTGATTCTTTAGAGGTATTAGGATATAGATTACGAGATCTGGTGATACTAGTTTCTTCCTAAGCACTGACTAGCCTTAATTAACTAGGTAAGATAACTAGGTTTTACCCGCGACTTCGTCCGCGTAATGTTTTTTTTTTAATTGGTGCAAGCAGTACCTACCTATTTTAAAATGTTTTTTTTATAATTATTTATATATTTGTTGCATATCTAGATAATTTTTACCGATAATCGAGGGTTTTGACCCACATTTCCAGGCAAAAAAAACACCACAACCAGCGATTTAGGCTGTGCGTTGTATCTAGTTGAATAAGAGTCAGAACTTTTCC
Source organism: Venusia cambrica (assembly GCA_951394065.1). Classification (NCBI taxonomy): domain Eukaryota; kingdom Metazoa; phylum Arthropoda; class Insecta; order Lepidoptera; family Geometridae; genus Venusia; species Venusia cambrica. Next base: position 16,975,569 of record OX596034.1, read on the forward strand.
TTCCTTTTCCCGCTACGTCAATTAGCCCGCTATATTCTGTTCCCACATTGTAACGCACACCAAAGGTTTCGATCCATATTTCCAGGCAAAAAGTTCTGAAGCCTCAGTGCGGGTCCGTCTCACGCAATATATATATAATTTATTTGTATACCTTGAAGTAAGCACTATAATCACAGCAAGCATAACAGGGCCAAGATAACCATACCCTCCAAATTTCAAGTCTGTACGACTAGCAATTTTGGCTGTGCTTCGTATCTAGTTTAATCAGTCAGTTAGTCATTCAGGACCTATTCTTTTATATATTACATAATAAAAAAAATATACAGAAATAAGTTGAATATGTGTAGGCACAAAAGGTAAAAAGTAACCTATTTTTTTTTTAAAGTAGGTACTTTAGAAGATAGCTTAGCCCTAATTTTTTTTATGCAATTTGAACGTCGTCTGCGCTTAATGCTCTGTTTAAAAATCGTCGGGTTAATTTGATCAGACTTTACATGCACTCAAGGTTTTATCCCAAAGAACCAAGGATTTTTTAAGTAAACTGGAATGATTTCTTGTCAGCAAATCTGTGCTGAAAGAGGGGTACCACACTGACCATCCCTGTCTCTCTAACAAGGGTGATAAATAAAATATAATTATTTTATTTAGGAGTAGCGAAAATAAATGTAAGTACTACATTATGGGTAAATTGGATGATAGCTAAATAGTGATGATTTCGTGTGTATGGTGATGACGCTTTAAACATGAATGTCAAATTAAAAAACAACGTCGTATATGGAAAATAATAAAAAAATGTTGCATCTTTGAATTCTTTGTATGATAATAAAAAAAAACGTATGATGACTATGTGCCCATAGCTGTTAGAACACTTTCAAAATATAACATTTATAAATTCATCTTAATGCATTTAGTAAAGGTTGTAGGTTCAGACTTTGCGTAAGCCAAGCTATTAAATCCTCTTTTGCTATATTTTCTGATCGTGATGAGCTTAAATTCAATCGTCATCGGATTAAAAAAAAAACGTTCGCTTTTCGTGGTAACGTAGCTGATAACAAGGCACGGAAACCCTAAAGTGTCGTACTCACAGTTGCAGTTTTTTTTTGTCAAAATAAAAAATGATGATCTTAAAATTTTTCAGTATTGCTTTTCACCAGCGCCCTTATTCTGTATGACCAATCGTGTCTTAACGCGCCCGCGTTACGATATCTGCATGGAATTATCGTATTGGCATATCGTAACGCGGGCGCGTTAAGTCACGATTGGTCATACAGAATAAGGGTGCTGTTTTGCACAATGGAGTCGCCGCTGTGCAAAACTGGAGAATTCAAAAATTTGATCCATGACATAAAACCAACATTATTCTAATTTTGAAATTTATGAGTAATAATCTGTTTTCAAACGCTACAGTTGTATCTTCGCATTTGGCGATACCAAGCTTTTCGAAGACGTTCTGATTTTAAAAAGTTCTACACGAACAGCAAAAGAGTATTTAATAGCTTCGCTTACGCATTTCAGACTATACGTACAACCTTTACTACTCGTAAATGCATAAAAATGAATTTATAAATTTACAATTTTGAAAGTGTTCCAACAACTTTTGGGCACATAGTCATCACATTTTTATTTTTTTATTATAATTTACATAGAACTCATAAATGCATAAAAAATATTTTTTCATAAACTCACTTTTTCAAAAAATCTATAAAAAAATATTTCTTTAATGCAGAGCTTAATTTTTTCTAAATCGAGCACGCAACTACTGTAACTCATGACTTTTCGATAACTCTCACGGTTTCAGACTTGGCTTCAGTGGGCCTGGAAAAAAACTCAACCTGTATATGGGTGTTGCATACATACATAATTACTAACGTATGTATATACAAAAGTATTTAAGTATTCTAACCGTAATCTAGTTCCCATATTCTTGTAATTTGGGAACTAGATTACGGTTAGAATATTCTTAGTTTGGGACTAGAGCTGTGTAAAATTAATGTCCTGTGAATTAATTTTATATTTTTGTGTGCTCCCCGATTACTTGAAGACGCCTGGACCGATTTGGATTTTTTTTTTGTTTGATAGGCTATACTTCACAGATGCTCCCGTCGCCATCAGGTCAGGATCTGATGATGAGATCCTGGAGAAATCGAAGGAATTTAACTCTTCAAGTATTATAGGCACGCTTGAAGCGATTTGGGTATTTTTGGGAGTATGACCCCAAAAAACAGACCCATATAACCCATATAGGATCACGCGTCAGGCGGTCTGCCTGTCCGTCAATCTGTCATAGTAAAGAATTAGAAAAAAAACGTCATCCAGGAAAACGAAATTATCATAATCTTCATTGAAGTCGGTTTTCTTTTTAGTTTTTAAAACGTAATTATTATGTGGTTAATACATATTAAAAGTAAAAAACACAATCTTAAGGTTACAAGTGTTTGCTGCATATAACTGAACTGTCGGTAATATTAATAATTTTAAAACACCTCGGCCATTAGGACTCTACAGACCAAGGTATTATTTGTATAGGTCAATCTTTGCCCACAGGTCCCTGAAAGATGTTCTGGGACCTGTGAGCGAAGATAATATATAAATATTTAGTACCTAATAAATTCACTAGGTATTTTTTTTTAATTTTCAGGTAAATATGCCGAGAACTACTCGTAACAGAAAGCCAACTCAGAAAGCTTTAGAAAATGAAGTTGTAGCGCCAAAGAAACCTAAAAAAACCTCACCTGATGATGATTTTCATGGTTCAACCAGTGAAATAGCACCGAAAGGTATGTATTTTGTTTTTTTTAAACGCTAACTAAGTACCAACATCGCATCGTTCACAAAGCGACATTTATAGAAATGTCGGTCACCCTTCTGTTGAATTAGAATTCTTCTATCAACGATCCCGAGTGCTCCACTAAAGGTTCTCTGCCTCACCCACACTCCGTTTTTTTTTTAGGTAGGATCCTGTACGTACCTGCTTACCTCTAAGTCACCGTCGGCATTTAGCAATGGTTCCTGTCAAAAAAATTTGTACGACGGGGAAGCGATTGGCCTTCATCTCACCTGGCTTCAAGTTATAAGGACAAAGGAGGAAGCGCACTTCACCCGAAATCATCAACAGACTTATGAACATTTTATCTTAGTTGAAAATTACAGAATACACCATTTTTATCTGTTGTTATGGCGACAGACTTAGGTAAGATGGTGGTAGCTGGCCAGGCGAACTTAATCAAAGTCTTTTATACATATATAAACCAAACTTGTACCGCCCTGGGGACCGAACGCGGGACCTCTGGGTCTAATACCAGTGGGCAAATTCTTTTGCTTTGTTTGATACAGTACCTACGATTTTCTATTTTGTTGCCATGGGGAAAACAGGCTACTTTTTCGTAGTCGATGTCGTTAATGTCGACGAAAGGATTTTATCAAAAAGGCAGCAACTTACTTCTGTGTATAAACAAAACTTTAATAATGAACACCAATCTAGGCCAAGCGTGGTGATTATGGCCAAATCGTTGGCTTGGCAACCCTATTGAGTGTAATAATAATAACTAAATAGACCAGTTTTAATTTAAGAAAGAAATCAAGCATCCTAACGTCACGTCACTATCTTGTACTATATCTGTCAACCTATGCCCCGAATAACCCCTTGAAAACTACCCCTACTAATGACAAAAAAATATATTTACTTGTCTTAGACTACGCTGACTCCTTCTTCCTAGACGCCACGCGATATTTTTTTAATAAATTGGAGCGTCTTCAATATTTATGCATTTGTTTCATATGAGTAAGTTTGATCATATTTCAATCTTTGTATAGATAGATCCCAGTTAAAACTCTTCTCTTTATTATTCTCAACAATCATCTTACTCCTTATCTCCGGTTTGATTATCTGGTTCCCCGTGGTAACAGTACACACCTTGCAGAACCGTTAAGTCTCTCCTTTGTACCCCCCAATTCCCTTCTAGCTGCTATGGTGGTTCATTTACTGTGTAAGTCAGTCAGGTTATTGAACTCTCTACCCCACAATATCCGCGCTAGTCCCTCGCTAGCTATCTTCAAGAACAGAGTCAAAGAGCACTCCCTACCTCTCCATATAGATTTAGTGTATATGTATATAAGTATTAGGTATGTATTATATTATATGTTATGCATGTTTAATTAGGCTTGAATGTACTAATATTATATTAGCAGTATAATTATATTTATTATCTATTGTAGTTTGTGTTATTATTCTTATATCGGTTATTTTGAGAAAACTCTTATTAAGGTAAAGCTCGCGTTTGCCTTACTTTTTAATTTTAATTAACTTGTATCATTATTTTTATGTGTGTGTGCAATAAAAAATAAATACATATAAATTTATGTTGAAATCTGCCGTCTGAGCCCTTTCATAATGACATTATCAAGACTTCAATCTTATAATTACCTCCTTTGTAACCCTTAATGTAGGGTGGGAGGTAACCACCCAATACAGGGTGGTTTCAGTAAATAAAAAAAAAATACTGAAGTTTGAAGGGAAAACCATTACAAATTCAATTCTACAAAATAGATACCAAGCGTCAACCCTCTTAATGCAACCTTGTTACAAATACCACTTATATTAAAAAGTTAAGGCGCGCTACGCAGCTAAAATCACGGCAGAAACGATTATGAGAGCTGACAACGGCAAGCTGTTGGTGGCGCATGCGTATCGTAAATAAAACCTTTTGATAATTCTTATTCTGAGATCGCGTTGCTCGTATGTAGGTAACTAATGTGACCATATGATAGTACCTTACTGGCACAGAACAAATAACTTATTTAAATTCGTCCTAATATTTATTCTGAGTCTAGGTGTTGTCTGACCGCTGCGAGGACGACAAGCACACGCCCGATGTCGACAGTGGTCACAGAGCTACTGATTGAAGGCAAACGCGCGGTGCGCCTGTAGTTTTTCAAATAATTCATGATTAAAATTAAATTTGAATTGGTATCAAAACACTAGCTTACCTTTAATGTAGATCTACGTGTAACTTATCATTTAAAATAAATCATAAGTCAATATTCATTGAAGGTATCACAATATTTCTCTTGTAAATTCAGAAACGTACCATTTTCAATAAATATTTTTATCGATATTTTTTTCAGCTATTATGTTTTCAGCTTACCTTTAATGTAGATAGGTACCTGAAGTAATACATATATAAAAAATAGACTCGTGACTTGTTCAGAAGTACTATAATTTTCCATTGGAAAAAGAGGAAACGTCTAATGACAGGGCCTTAAATAACTTTATTTGAAACGTGCATTCGATACTCCTTCCAAAGACGACGAAAAAGGCGTAGAACTTCTTGTCTCACTTAACGCCTCTATTACTCAAAAACAATTCTAGTTTTTTAAATATCCATTAACCGATAGTTGAGCATGAAGGTGATCTATGCAAATTCAAAATTTCGAATTAATAGGATCAACCATTCAAAAAGATGCAGGCAAAATATTCTAGTACTTTCCATCCCAACATCTCAAAAACGACCCCAGTTATCAAAAATTATCCGCGACAATCAATTTCTATATTACCTCTTTGTATTTTCAATTTAATTAAAATTGGATCCTGTTCGAGAGTTATGTCACAAGCATTGCCACATAAATACATATAGTGTATACGTTTCGCCTGCTCAATCAATGATGATCATGAAAGTGAATAATGTCTAGCTAGATTATCTATTTCCGAACATACCGACAATGTTCTTTTGAATCGGATCTTTTTTGTGTTAAAATGGGTCGGCTCTTGACTACGAAACTTGCACAGGCAAGAATGAGAGCTACGATGGAGCGAGCCTACCCAGAAGAAGCCTATTAACTCTCTTCTTGAAGACATCAGGGTCAAACACAGCGGATAAACAGACGCTGGGAGCTTATTCCAAGTTCTCGCAGTGCGCACAATAAGATATTCTAGGAAGCGCTTAGTTCTTATACGTGGGATATCAACCAGGTTGGGATGTTAATAGGCTGTGCGTCTGAAATTGTGGATCAACATGCCATGTCATTTGAAATTTGGCAAATTGCGTTTGTTTGTCTGTTATTACAGTAGGTAAGGAACTACGGACCCTGCCTATTAATAACGTTGACATTGTTTTCATACAAACTTTCATTTTAGATCTGAAAAACTCCGGGAATCCAAGAGAGAAACCATCAAAAAGAGGAAGAACAAGAGCAACAGTCGAGGCCGCAAAACAAAGGGAAAAAGGTAAAAAGTCATAGTGTATGTTCAGAAATGTCGAGTGAAAGGCCTCCGGTCTTCAGGTATATTCTTGTGTTAAATCTTGGTAGTCTAGAGTTTTATTAACAAACTGGAGCTCATACTCCAGGGTCTTAAAACCAGCATAATAGGAACAAGATCTAGGCTACTTCTGGGTAGGCACTGTCACACTGAACATCCCTCTATGGATGAACGTGAATAATTCCTAGAATTTCCCTCTCCGATTATGCCGCCAAAAAATATTTTCAATCATACCGGACATGCCACGCCATTTGAAATAATTGAAAAAAATTTTAAAATAATTGCAAGAATCTACTTTTGTATGGGGGTTTTTTTTTATTGGACGACGGGGAATTGCTTGGCCTTTATCTCACCTGGTAACAAGTTAAGATAAGGCCGAAGGTGGAGGCGCACTTCACCCGGAATCCTCAACAAACTGAGGAACTGGCTATCTTACCTCTAAATGCCGGAACACAACAATTTTAGAATAGTTTAAAAAAAACACCTGTTACGTATGTTTATACGTAACAGGTGTTTTTTTTACTCTTAGTTTAGTCTATCTATTGTGGTGACTAAGCTGAGGGGTGGCCTGGTGACCTGTAACACAGGTTCATAAGAACCTACTTCGGGCATCAGTCTATCACAATATAAGTACCTAAATAACATTGTACCCAAGTTCGCCCGAACCGAGTGATATCTCCTGATGTCTGGCTTACGTTAGGTATTTAATAATGAAAATTATCACTCAAAAATAAAGCTAAGTGTGCTTGTATTACATTAAATTACATCATACAAGTACTCATTTTCTCAATCTCTCTTTGCTAACTTTCATACTATGCAAAGCCAGAATTAGAGAAACATTTTTCCTTTTTCAAAGCACCATTGCACCGTCTCTATGCTAAAGTAAGTGGGCAGAATACAATAAGTGAATAAGTCACCCCTTACATATATGAAAAGGTTGAGATGTGTCCTTAAAAAGTGCTCTCAAAATCGATGCCGTGGTAGTCGTGGTTAATAATCTACCCCTCCAGCTCACGTGTGTTATAAAAGTTGACCAAGAGGTTTCACTTAAAATGCAGCAGCTTTCTTATGGATGTAAACAAAATTTCGCCGTGAACACCAATCAGTCTGCCTGAACGAATCTGTTTGACGATGTTTTCATACATTCATTTTAGATCTGAAAAACTCTGGGAAGACAGAGGAGAAACCTGCAACAAGGGCAAGATCAAGGATTACATTCGAGGCCGATAAATCAAAGGAAAAAGGTAAAAAGTCATAGTGTATGTTCAGAAATGTCGAGTGAAAGGCCTCCGGTCTTCAGGTATATTCTTGTTTTAAATCTTGGAAGTCTAATAGAAACGGCTTGACTTACGTCTGACAAACTGGCGTTCATACTCCAGGGTCTCAAAAGCAGTATAAGATGAACAAGATCTAGGATACTTCTAGGTAGGCACTGTCGCACTGAACATTCCTCAGTGGATGTGCATCCTAAGGAATTATAAATAGCAATGTGCCATTTGGATTCAATACGACAACTTTATATTCTTATGACAAGGATGTAATTACAGGCGCCAAAGGTATAGTAAAGTGCTAAGTAGTTAGTTTGGGGTTAGATGGTGCTGCATGAAATGAATGTTCACTAATATTTATTATAGAAATAAATAACTGTCATCGCACAGTTTTTACTTGCGCATTTTTTTCCAAATTGTATCACTATCATATGCCCAGTGTGGTGTTATGGCAAATATTTTTTAATATGGAAAAATAATTGAATATGGCGAATAATTAAAGTGCGACTTTACAAAGCCGGTGAGCTATAACAGTGTGAAGCCCAAACGCCACCACTCAAGGATGTAAAATGATCCAAAATCAATGTGATATTCTTTATTTCTAGTCTATTAGCTTTGTCACACCCGCTCGTAAATGTTCACCGTTGAATAGGGACTTCGGATAAGTGTACGACGGGGAAGCGCTTGGCCTTCATCTCACCTTGGTTTCAAGTTATGATAAGGCCGAAGGTGGAAACGTCTGACGAACTGGCTATTTTACCTCTAAATGCCTAAAGGAACACAACAATTTGGAATTGTTGTTATGACGATAGACTTAGGTATGACGGACCACCGTCTTCTCCACCTGGCCAACATAATAGCTAGCCAGATGGACTTCAACAAAGTCCTACCACCGACTACCAACAAAGAAAACATTTGCCATAATATCACACTGGGCTAGGCATATGATAGTGATACAATTTGAAAAACTTAGCGCAAGTGTAACTGCGCAGGGTTCAGCTTGTAATAAATAAATAGACCAGTTATAATTTAAACAATTAGTCAAACACACACACGTCACGTCAGTATCTTGCAAGACCTGATACTCACCAAATCCTCAAAAACTACCCTTGCCATAACCCTGCCATATGACATTTCACAAGACTTCAATCCTACTTACCCCCTATGCATGGTTTCAGTAAATAAAAAATAAATAATACATTTTTGAAGATGTTATGTTAAAAGTCCAAAACTTTTAACATAACATCTTTCAAGACATACGTTAAACCATGCTAACGCGCCCATGGTACAAAAACCACGCTTAGTAAAATGTTAAATAACTTTATATGAAATGTGCAGTCTCTTTGAAACGACACCCCACAAGACATCTTCTTGTCACTTAACAGCCATATTTCTCAAATACTAATAATGATTAATCATGGAAGTGAGTAATTCTTAGAATATCCCTCTGGTATACCGGCAATATTTATTTTGAATCAAATCGGGCGTGCCATGCCATTTGAAATGAATGGCAAACAACATTTGTATGGGGTATTATTTCTACGTTGTTTTCAGGTAAAAAGTCAGATGCGTTGAAAACAAAGGCAGCCAATACCGTTTTGAGAAGTGCAAGAAAGACTTTCGCTCGATCTGAATCATGGAATATTAGATATATATCATCAGAACCAAGCTCATTGACTGGTATGAAGGTGTCGTCCAGAGATCGGGTATGCTTTGACAACAAAATACCTCGCGTCTCAATAACCTCAGGCAGTTTTTGAATTAATCAAATCAAACAATTTTTGTTTATTCAAACAAAACACAATTTTGTATGAATAAACTAATTCAATAACAAAAAGTGAGCTATAGCTCGTAATCCTCATAATAAAGCATAATTTGAATTAGAAAGTCAACCAGAAATGATAACTGTATAAACTCCCCTTCTTTAGAGGTGAAAGTAGATGGTAACCCTGCTCGATTAAATGAAACTTTTATATTATATTTATAAAAATTTTATATCAATCAGCCAGGAATTTACTATGGTCAATCTTCTAAAATTTGCGGGGCAGATCATAGATTTATACCAGTTGTAATTATAAGCATAAGTCTACAAGACTAAAATAATAACATGCCAAAGGGAATATTGATAATATTGGCCTACAGATGCTCATTCCTCTAACTATTATTATTCCAGTACATAGACTAACCAATGTTAGTAGAGTTTTATTGTGTTTAAATGTAAAATATGTAATTATCTCTAGACATCCGTGTTCTCGATGTGAATGAATTTAATAATATAATTAGATTAATGTGAATGGTCAATGGTTGTTGGTGTTCACTGGAGTACCTACAATTGTACATTTGTATGGAGAATTGTTTTCGTCTGAGCTGAACGCACACGTATTTTCATTCATATTTGCATTTTGATGTATAATATTTGTCACTATGTTTTGATTTTAGAGTTTTCCGTGTGTTTTGTATAAAAAGTGCGTATTATGAACGAGACCAGAATGTGTATGTGTACCCACACAACAGCGCTATTTGAAAAATATGTTTGCTAAAGTGTTCAACAAGATTTGACACTGGCGATACCTACTATGGCGCGGATAGCACGCCTATGCATCCTAAATGTATCCACAGCACAATTCCGTAAATGTTAACGAGGACAATATACATTAGATTTTTTTAGTATTTTTTATCTGATTGACCTTGAATCTTGCTCAGACAAGGATGAGCCACGGTGAAGCGAGCCTACCCAGAGTCTCTGGAAGCTGATTTCAAGCTTTTGCAGTTTGCAAAATAAATCATTTTTGAAAGCGTCTTAAATTTCTGATGTACTTAATATAATCAGTCATAGCTAAGTACATTCTTATTCTTACTCATATTCTGTGTGACCAAGGCCTTCACTGACGTCCCCCATGGCTTTAACTAACCATGTCCCAGCCAGCCCAGCTCCTTTAAATACCGGAGCAGGTCTTTGGTTGGTTGGTGAAACTTATTGAGCGCTTGAGTTCGCGACAGCGACAGCGAAATAGTCACTGGAGTTGTGGGGCATGATGCTAGCTCCAAGCCGGGGCCATGCGTTTCCATACGGCTCGGCTTCTTCCTATCTGAGATTCAGCAGCCGAGTTGTGAATGATCACATGCTCTAGTCTTTCGTCCTGTAAGCCCCGGCACAGAGCGCTGTCTGTGACTACAGTTTTGAATAGGCCTACCATCTGTCGTAGATTACTAAGTTTCATTTTGATGAGCATATTTGATATTTTCTTACACTCGTCCATTAAGCAGTCTATTTCGTTTTTAACTACATCAGGGATACATGAATGCACAGCCTCTTTTACTATTTTATTTTCATTATCTAAAGTTACAGAAGTGTTACAGTCCATTTTATTAAAGCATCTCCAATTGGTATGACCATTTTTATTTTTTTTAACGAAATTATAGCGAAAACCATCACTTAGTTAAGACAGGCTTACCCTTTCGGCTAGATATAAATTTAATCCCGATGCTGTGAGTAGGCAAATCCATTGTAATTCAACTACGCTTTTTTGCAAGAATTTTATCAAAAAAGAAATCATCGAAGTATCGCTGACAAATGTGACAATAGTGACATAACAACAAAAAAATAAATCTAATAAATACATGTGGCCATTTACATGAAACACAAATAGACTGAAGAGGTCTTAATTGATAAATAATCTGAAGGAGTTTTTGATAGATAAACTGAAGTAGTTTTGTATGCTCGGAAACTTCTTTGAAACATACCATTAACGACCTTCTTGGTCATGTGGCTGCTAGAATAACTATTCAGAGGTCCCGGGTTCGTTTCCCAGTCGGGTCAACTATACATAACATAAATTGAAAGGAAAGTACCAGCTAAAACAACTAAAATCTGCTAAAACCTTTCCATGAATTGCGTTTAATATAGATTTAAAGAACGTCCATACCTCTCATGTTTGAACCTGTACCTTTTTTTACTTGGGCACAATTTTAGTGTACTTAACTGTACAATTTCTGCCGTAAAGCGAATCTGCCGTAAAGCGATTCTGCCGTAAAGCGAATCTGTCACAAAGCGAATCTGTCCTAAAGCGAATAAGCGCTTGGGAACATCATCTTTGATATCTTACTTTTATCTATTTTCCTTAGCTAAGTATGCCTGATGTAGAAGGTATTATAGATTATTATAGATTCTCATTTAATAAGAGGTTATTTACCGTAAACCAATCAAGAACTCTAGCTAAAGAAGCATTTACACAATCATATTTATCTTTAGCCCTATCAACTCTAAATATTGATGAAGTATCGTCTGCAAACATAAATCCCCTGCACAGGAAGGCAGATCATTGACATAGACTAGAAACAAAAAAGGCCCCAAGATTACCCTTGTGGTACACCGATGTTAGTGGATGTTCCCGAAGATTTGCTACCCTTAATGTCTACTTTTTGAATTCTAGTTGCGTGAAACATTCAGTGTGGCCCTCGTAATTATTAATCGCTCATGTACTTCGTACTTCACGTTCTGATATGTAACGGTATTATAGTTATGTAGTTGCATTTCTGTTGACAGAAGACAGATCCTTCGAGGATAGAAATGCAACTATACCTAATCCATTTCTCGCTATCAAATAATAATAGTGGTGAGAAATAGATTAGGTAGGTGAAGGCTTAATTCACTCAGGTGTGTAACTTGTCTTGTAGTAAGTATGCCCAAGAGGATTGCATAACATGTCTGTAGTAGGAATACATGATCAGTAACCCAAAGTGGGTTTTGGCACAATGAAACAATGGAAGCCAGAGGTCTCAGTCCTGCGCCTCTTGCCATTCCGGTACTGGAAGGCGCGGAGATTCACATCATCCACCAATATCTGGGACGCCTGACTGATTGATTTTTTATTTCGCCTATATAATTTAATCGATATATTTTTTAAAAATGATCTCAAAATTTCGGATAAGTATTATAATTAAATGTCTATTAATGTGATATCTAGTGAAATAAGTATGTAATAACATGTACCTTTTTGATATATCCGAATAAATGTCTGATGCTAGTTTTTTTTTCCTTTCTTTACTAGAATAGTAGAAAAAGTTGTTTCTATTATTGTATGCAAGTGCTGAGTAGGTATAAGTACATATTGCTTATTATAGAAACATCTGCTTACTTAGCACTTGACAAGCCTCATAGCTCAGTTGGTAGTAGCTCTGCCTTCTGCCCTGTAGGTTGTGGGTTCGATCCCACCCAGGACAAACATTTGTGCTATGAATAAAGATGTTTGTTCTGTGTTTGGGTGTTGTATCAAATAGTACGTACGTATATACAAAAAGTATTTAAGTATTGTATCCATAATCTAGTACCCATATTACAAGCTATGCTTAGTTTGTAATATGGGAACTAGATTACGGATAGAATACTTAAATACTTTTTTTTTAAATACATACTTACTATATGATACAACACCCAAACACAGAACAAACATCTATATTCATCACACAAATGTTTGTCCTGGGTGGGAATCGAACCCACAACCTACAGCGCAGAAGGCAGAGTTACTACCAACTGAGCTATGAGGCTGGTTTATACATAACATATATAAAATATACGATTATACATACATAAAATATGGGGTTCTCATTCCCCGCGTAAAAGCAACGTCAAGTTCTTCAAAATATACGACGAGCATATGCGCATACTTCCTAGGAGTAGGAGTTTCTCGAGGACATTTCCGACTTGGGCACATACAGCATTCTTGTTTTGATATTACTTTACCTTTGTCACCTTCTGTCCAGTGTAGAAAAAACGAGACAAAAGTAATGTGATATCAAAACGAGAATGCTATATGACGTTATGGTTAGCCCGTCGGAGAACGTTTCCCGAGGTCTCCCGGCAAGAACTGCGAGCATTGTTTGGTGGAAGGGGTGAATTTGCCTCATGGTGGTAGCTAAGCCATGGTTTCCTGAGAGAGATCATGCGAATCTGCTTGAAAGAGAGAGAAATCCCTTCTGATTGAAGGGATGTTATGGAAACGTTTGAACTCGATGGAAGACCTTTTATTACTACTATGATTCATTACAATGATGGCTTACGTGCTATGTTTATACTTATGGCTTTGCTATACAACATAGGTACACCTCATCTGACTGGTATAAACCTAAGCCGCAGAAGGAGAACCGGGCGCTGGAGGAGAAACTTTCATCAGATGCAGCCCCCATGACCAAGGCTAAGTTGGTGGAACTGAGGGGGTGTCCACCGTCCACCACTGCTAGCCTCGAGACGGCGACGTAAGATGTACTCACTCACCTATAATCGTGGCCATGGATGAAAGCTTAAGTGTACCCACAGCCTCGGTAAATATTCGCTGAGATAGAACCCCGTGTGGTTTTAGCCAGTAATTGGTATAATTGCATAATATTTATGCAAATTTTCTAAATTCCCTCCTTAAGCTTTCCCCTGCACTACAAAAGGAAGCTATCGTGAAATCATCAATATCATGCAAGTAGCTTAAACCTCCGGCTTGGGCTGTGCGTTGATTGTCAGTCAGTTTCACGAAGATTGGATATTTAGATCCTATATTATTACTTACCTATCTTAGAATAAGATTGCCAACTCTATACAGCCATGACTACGACATTGTTAGTCATCGTATGATGGAGCAACAACAGACACGGAAGCCAAGGCTCACGAGAGGCGACAAATGCATTTTGGTGCACATAGCAGCAACCTTGTTCCTAATACTGATAGTAGCTATAATATACATCGTACATTTGTGTGTGGTGGAGCATATCACTTATTATGATACAGTGAGAGTTACGCGAAGGAGCCTGGAAGAGGGTGAGTAGGTATCCTTAGGTTAAGTAAGTAGCTTTAAGTAAGTAAGTTACTTTATTCTACTTCTTTCTCCTGCCGTCATCCCACGATTAGGCGGGGTCGGCACATCACTTTCTCCTCTTCCACTCTCAATCTCCCAATGTCATCCGTTAACTCAGCATCAGCGTCACTCACACAATCCATCCATCTCTTCTTCAGTCTGCCCCTACTCCTACGTCCGTCCACATTCATATCTGATATTATTATATCAAATTTTTATTCCCTCCACTTGATGACATGTCCAAATCACACTAACCTATTAGGTACTCCACTCTCCGTCACTGGTCGGTCTAATCCTAAAGGTCCTAGTCTTATCCGTCCTTGTCACACTTGGTATGTAGGTAAAAGTATTATCCGACTTCTTTACTTTCTCTAGTAACACATCAGTTGTCATTATTCAATGGAACCTGCCTAGTACGTTCCAACCTGTAGGTACATACATAATCTAAAGATATACGACATAAGTAGGTAGGTACCTATACCCGCTACGTCCATTTACCCCTATGTCAACTGATTCCACAACGTCTCTCCAAAAAGGCTACAAATATACAATAGTTAATAAAAATACAAATCCTAGTAAGGTAGGTAACCTTGATTTATTAACGGCCATAATTATTCCGTTTGTATATAATTTTTGCTTCAAATTTTAACACAAAAAAACATTTCTACTGGATTTTGATCGCTAGGAACATGACAATACGTACATTATCCCGCTGGTTAGTTCATAGACCTCATTTACACGTCCTTTATCCATCGTTTTAACCATCCTAGCACGACCGTTGAGTTAGCACACAGGTAGGTACCTACTTGCCGTCGATGTCACTGCCGATGTCTTTAAATCCTTCGAGCATAAGCAGTGGTACCTAGTCTGCGGGGACTGAGTCATCCCAGTCAAGCTAGGAGGACCACTACTTCGGTAACAATTATACATTGACACAATAGGCCTACTTAGTGGGTCCAAGTCTGAAGTGCTGAGAGATGGTGATCTTTTGGCCACTTGCGTGGACGGTACGAGGTCTGTAGTGCACTGAAGTAAGTCGATCTCGGATGACCTATTGAGGGCTAAAACACTGGATTCCTTGTTGAAATACTATTTGTGAAAATTTATTTCGATGGCTCGACTTCAGCAGTTGAGGACGACTGTCTCAACTGTTTGAAGGTTCCTACCTGCCAAGGACTGCCAAGCTAGCAGAATTCAAGACATTTATTTACCTGTAAATAGATGTTTTTGAGCCCTTCCGCAGTGTCTGACCCTATATTAAAATCATCGGCGTAAAAGTCTTTACGGGTGACACTAGCAATGCACTTATCCTCACATTCGTTGGCTTGATAGAACATCGATATAAATAGTAAATAAGGTTATGTTTGTCACGTTTGTTGAAACCTATCAAAATATGGTTATTTTTGTTACAAAACATAGAAAGGCAGTTACCAAGTTCACAGGTAAATAAACTTTTATTTGTTGAGTTGAGGGTGGTCTATAAACAGCACACACGTCTTGATGAGAATCAAGTTTTATTAAGCCAAAGGGTTTCAAACATTTCATTCCGAGTGAGCGAAGCGTCTTTGTTTCGAGACTGACCAACAATGTTTTTGTCCGCTGTCTGACGGTTTGTTCTTGTCTACAGGTCGAATTTTTCAACCGATTTTAATGAAAATTGGCTCAAATGTTCCTTTTTTTTTTATGATTGCTATTTTTTATCGGGGGGAAAATAGGGGGGGGGGGGTTATTAACGGATTTGAATTAAATTTAAAAGACACACTAAGGATTTAATTCTACACAAGATGTTGTGAAAAAATAACAAAAGCGGGAGAAAAGAGGAGGGAGAAAAGGTGTTTTTTCAGTTTGCTGTAGGATTTAAATATTAGATTTTTTTTCGAAACTTTATAATTACGGCTTTGCGAGACAAACTCGTAAACATCAGATTCACTAAGACAGACTACTCGTGTTCCCCTGATCCTAAGAGGTCATCTTAGGATCAGGGGAACACGAGTAGTTACTAAAGTTATACCTCTTTCTATTTACTCAAAAGTCTAAAAGGAAAAGTGAAAGAGGAAAGCATTGGTTATTGCATGGTTATAAGGGCTCGCGAGGTCTACTGTTCTTACAGAACCACTAGTTTTAACTAACCTAGAATATCCGAAATGATCTGATAATTTCATTCAAATTCTATTGCCATTATTGACCGAGCCAGCGAAGCGTCTCAGTTTCGAGATTGGCCAAAAATGCTTTTGTCCGCTGTCGGTTTATTCTCGCCTACAGGTCGCATTTCTTGATTTTGTCCTTATAAGGGGTGATTTTTAAGATGAAGGGGGCAAAGAATGATCATCAGGTCTTGTTAGATAAGAAAGGGCATTCGGAATCTCAGCAAAACTGGTCTATTAATTTTTTGCTAGTCACTCAATAGGGAAGGGTGTCGATAAAATCCAAGAATTACTTTCGGGGTGTCATGCAAGTGTTTTGACAGCGCATATGCCATATCAGCAGTAAATTAATGTCCACCACGATGTGTAAGGAACTTCCTCTGTAACTGTTAGGTTTCGCCATAATCATCACGCTTGACAGACAGAGAGGTGCTCACATTTAAAGTTTTGATAACACATAGCAAGAAGCTTTTTGATTGACTTTACGATATCTGTTAGGCTGGAGGGGCAGATTTTTAAAACACGACTACTAAGACAACGGTTTTGAAAGCACCTTCAAAACCTTTGTTTCATGTTAGTAAGGATATTATAATAAGTCAGCAAAAAGAGAGAGCCTCGAACACTTAAAGTGGGTAAGGTGTATCGAAAGCATACTTTTATCGTTTGTTAATTACGTTCTATTTGAGAAATAATCACCGTCACAGACCAGACAACACGAGATATCATTTCGGGGCGAACTACTAGTTATATTTGAGATTTATTTCAGATCTAGACTATGATGAAGATATATTCGACCATCGAAGCGTTCCAAGCTACTCTTCGGTTGGAGCCGCTTACATCAACATTAGCCCTCCTAAGGTCAGATTATTTCTTAACCTTCGTGGATAAATGTAAGCTTTAAACACAAATTTAACTTGTTCAAATAAGGAACACACTTCCAGCAAAGACACTAAGAGTGAAGGCGCACTCTTAGTCTATTATGTTGGACCCTGGTGGGTTCTATTCAAACCTATGAGCCATGGCATAATGGCTGGGCTACTATGACTTTCAAAAACATTTCTGTTGGCTTTTGAATGACAGCAAAGACAGCTCTCATCTAGAGCATCTACTACTTTGAAATCTTTTCTTCGTAATTTTAGCGATTCCTTTTTGAAATCGCTGAAATTCTAAGTTTTGCTCTTAAATACCTCTCATTTGACCACTAGGTGATCTGCAGCACAATCCTGCTGAAGCAGCAATGGTCCTTAGTACCGGCTCATTGCGTCTCCATACGTTCCGACCCTGAGCACTCGCAATACCTGCCAAAGTGGAGGATTCGTTACAAAGAGGACGTGTACAAAGGTGAGAAAAGGGAACCTAGGCAAGTCTACATACATCATGCCTTTCTTGAATTAAAATCAAGCATAGACGGCAAGAATTTCCCCCAGATGTTGATACGAAGGAGAATCGGTGGATGGAGACAATATTTTTAAAAGTAGGTAGGTGCTAGGATCTTTACTTAGTGTTGTCCTAATTGCAAGCTCATTGGGGATAACCGCTGTCGGTTGGCCCCTTCAGGGTCGGAGCCAATAACCCTGTAATGTGAATTTTCAGAATAAATCTAGCTCGTTGGGTGTTGATTAACGTAGGTAACGCGGATTGTGACGTAGCGCGGAGGAGGCTTACATAAGTGGATGTTATTACACAAGCACCTGCCAAAAGTCCATCAACAGCCATTCAACGAGTTAACCCTTTGATTCGCGTGATGACGTAATAGTAAGTCGTATGACGTAAAAAAAACTGGCGGTTATACGAGTAGAAGGATCGTGATAGCAGAAAAAATATAGTTCACATAATTATCAACATTCCAAGAAGTGTAGAAGAGTTAAAATGCCCTATAAGAATCTTCTTTCTTTAGGTATCCATTATTATTTTATGAATGTAGAGCTACATTTAAAAAAAAGGAATGAATCAAAAGGTAGTGGGATAGATACAAAAAAATATTCTATTCCAACAATTTGGGTAGGTATCTAATGAAAACTAGTAATATGCCAATTAAAAAAATATATAAATTAAACCGTTTGTTTAACAGAAACGGATATAAAACGAGGAATTATGCATTCGTATTTTAACAAAGATGACTTCGACAACAACGTGGGTCTGTTCGAGCACCTGGACCGGATACCACTGCCGGAGCTAGACGGTGAGTTGACAGGGCCTCGTGTGAAGAACTTGTCAGTTTATTACCCGACTATGGCAAAACAAAAACTAGGGTTATGTGTTTGACCGGTATGAACGTATGTTTGTATGTGGGTACGTATGTTCATCTGTTCCCATATAACTTCTAAACTACTTATCATAATTTGACAAATAAGGTATCGTTGGAAGCGTCTTAATCCGGCTGGTTATAGGTTATGACTGTAAGGTCACATTCAATTGAATATGGCTCCCTCTAGAAGACATAAAGTCATGACCTAAAAAAAAAATGACGGGTAAAACGGGTCAGTGTTTGGGGACTGCCAATATAAGTGAAAACTAAGTAACTTGTGAATTGTATCGTCGAGTTATTAGCTCATTATTTTTGGTTTGTAAAGAAGTGTCAAGGACCAATTTAAAGTTTTATCCATGATCATAAACAGTTCTTTATAAACCAAAAATAGAATTTCGAATTTTGAAATTCGAAAACAATAATCAAAAGGCTCGACTATACAAGTCACATGAGCGTGCGGTGAAGATGACGCGAGTTTCACTCTTTTTGTTCACACAAAAAGTACACTTAATATGCCTGTGCATATTAAGTGTATAAGTAATACCTATAGCTCATGGAAAGCGTTCGGTGACTAGTCTAGTTCCATGATTTTTGTTCATCCAAAAAGTGCTCAACGCGGCTAAAGAAGTTTTCACTTCAAAAAAACGTTATTCAATGATGCCGTGTTGGGTATAAAATGAAAGGACTTATTAAGTACATTTCAAAAATATATAGGTATTTTTAGCTGTGCACGCGGTTTTGCTTGCACCCGATAAATATTGAGGATTTTGACGTGGGTCGATCGTGAATCGTGATTAGTCGTATCACTACCGACTATTTTATGAGAGTGATTAATCACTTTATCACATATTTTTATTCAAATTATTTTGATGTCAAAATTTTCTGATGAAGTGATTGGTGACTGCTCTGAAGGATAATACAGAGAAGGAACCTGCTACCCTTCTTCTGGTGAGATCCTTTAGTCAGCTTTTACGGCATCCATGGGCTGAGTTGAAGGGGTGCCACGTGCCACAGCACGACTAGCAGCATAACATAGGACGCTGAAAAATATTTTTTCCATTCCATATGAACTTGGGTCGCCCCCACTAACATAACCCTACCCCACTGAAAAACGAAGTATATGGGTATCAAATGGAAGCTAGTAATGCCAATTCTAAATAAATATTATATACCTACATTAAACCACTTTTATTCTACCACATAGTCACAAATTAAGATTAAAGTAGGTATGTCACTCGTATTAAAGTAGGTATGTCACTCGTAAGCTGGTGATGTCTATATTGAACACCTATATTTTTATAGAAATGTAAACATGTGCTACTGAAACTTTTACTAAACAAAGTATTATATTAATTAAAATAGGCTATAAAAGCATATTTTAATCACTATTATTGCAAAATGAAAAACACTCCAAATTTGCAAAATGATGTCACGGTACTAAATTTAATTATCATGTATACAAAAATAATTTTCAAAATAATGTCACCATTCATTTGTGTTATAGTTATGTATATATTTTCATAACAATTATGTCAGCGTAAGATTGTAAGCACCGTCCGTTTGTAATATGCCTCGGCATATTGTAAACGGTCAGCAAAAATGGTGATCGATGATGAACCCGTCGGGACATGACCTCTCCATCCCGATAGGAGTCGTCCTGTGGTTTCAGTTAACTCAATGACGATGGAACTAGATACAGTCATTTGTTTCAAAATCATCTAACCAGTGAAAATTACAATAAGATGTAAACACGTCTTATTTTCATAAATATGTAAACATACGTATGCTGATTTGGTGTTAATTATAATTACGTGATTGTTAATTTAATATCTATTTTAATGTATGTTAAGTATTTGGGGTAGGTTTATAGGTGATATTTTACCTAGTGATCTACTGCTTAATATTAGGTCCTTGTATGAAATTGGCGTTTTGTCGTACTGGCCACTTTGATCTTAAATATCTCCTCTTTGGTTAGGAATTCCAAATTCAAATTTAAACAGCAATTTACTCATGCATTTGTGTTTCGAAAACCGTAATTCATTTGTTTTTTTCTCTTTTGCTTTTTTTTTCTGCGTCACTCATTTCACAAAATGGAAAACTTAAAATATCGCATTATTTACGAGTACGAGTTCCACCGTGGCACCATTGCTGCAGAAACGGCTCGAAGGATTAATGATGTGTATGGTGGTGGTGTCGCAAAAGAAAACACGGTGCGTTTTTGGTTTCAACGCTTTCGTTCTGGAAATTTCGACCTGCAGAACAAGCCCCGTGGACGGCCGGCGACCAAGGTCGATAATGTTGAATTGAAGGCTATTGTGGAAGCAGATCCATCGCAAACCACATCACAGTTAGCTGCAGGCTGCGGTGTTAGTGACAAAACCGTTTTAATCCACTTGAAGCAAATTGGGAAGGTGAAAAAGCTTGAAAGGTGGGTACCTCATGAATTGAGTGAAGCAAACCGACAAACGCGCGTCGACTGCTGCGTTACATTACTCAACCGGCACAATAATGAAGGAATTTTAAATCGGATCATTACATGTGATGAAAAGTGGATCCTGTACGATAATCGTAAACGCTCATCGCAATGGCTGAACCCTGGTGAACCAGCAAAATCTTGCCCCAAGCGAAAATTGACTCAAAAAAAGTTACTTGTAAGCGTTTGGTGGACTAGTGCCGGTGTCGTACACTATAGCTTTCTTAAATCTGGTCAGACGATTACGGCTAATGTCTATTGTCAGCAACTGCAAACCATGATGGAAAAGCTCGCTGTTAAACAACCGAGACTTTTCAATCGCTCTACGCCACTGCTGCTTCAAGACAACGCTAGACCACACACGGCCCAACAGACGACTACCAAATTAGAGGAGCTTCAATTGGAATGTCTAAGACATCCACCGTACTCTCCGGACCTTGCTCCAACAGATTACCATTTTTTTCGAAATTTGGATAACTTCTTGCAAGGAAAAAAAATCAATTCCGATGAGGCAGTCCAAACCGCTTTCAAAGATTTCATTGATTCGCGTCCGAATGGTTTTTTTAGTAAAGGGATCAATAAACTACCTATAAGATGGCAAAAGCGTATAGATAGCAATGGTACATACTTTGATTAATAAAATATATTTTAATATGAAAAAATTGCCTTTATGTTCCTCCCATACAAAACGCCAATTTCATATGTAAGGACCTAATATTTACACATGGACGGAAACCTCTTCACGCTATTCTGACTAGCACTTGACCGCTTTATTTATTTTATAAAATACTTAGATAAATGGTGGTTTCAACTAATGTTGGTGGTCATGGGTTCGATTCCGGCCGGACACCAAATACTTTTTGGTACTTGTACTACTTGTCGTGACTAGTACAAGTGATAAAATTGTGTTTAAATGAAATCACACACAAGTTCCTATTTTGATTTGGTGAAATTATGATTTTTGAACCTGGAGACCAAATAACTCCTCAAAGGACCTTAGCAAATCATAGATATCTTCGCCAAATGACGTCAGATTTGTATGTTTTTTTATTTGATTAGGTATCTGCAGATTAAATCTAGACATTTCGAGACCAGACCTACTGTATTATAATGATCAAAAAATTCTTTCTGAATTACTGTTATGAAAAAAATACTTTTTTTCTTTGAATTTGTTTTGCAGTTCCTACGTTTTTGAATATCGTAAAAATCTGTCAAGCTTTCAGCTTTTTTGAGTTCTTGCTCTTCTAGATATGGCTTCGTTGCAAAACTAACAAAAATTTTAACCGCCTCCGTGGTCTATTGGTTCAACCCACCGATTTCAGATCCAGAGGCCCCGGGTTCGATCCCCAGGGGGAGAAATATTGTGCTTGGTTTGGTTGGTGGTAGGATTTTGTTTAAGTCTGCCTGGCTAGATACCACTATCTTACCTAATTCTGTTGCCATAGTAACAATTCTTAAAAAAAAAATGTTGTGTTCCGGCATTAGATAGAGGTAAGATAGCCAGTTCCTCAGTTGGTTGATGATTCCGGGTAAAGTGCGCCTCCATTTTCGGCCTAATCTCAACTTGTGGTGAGATGAAGGCCAAGCGCTTCCCCGTCGTAAGTATAATAAAAAAAAACTGTATTTTGTAATTTTTGGGGTAAAAAGATAAAATAGTGTTTTTTTAGGGTTTGTTTCGTATCTCAAAAGAAAAAGATGGATAGGATCACTTTGTTGTCCGTCTGTCTGTCTGTCTGTCTGTCAAGACCCTTTTTCTCAGGAACGCGTAAAGGTATCAAGCTGAAATTCATATTAAATAGGTATTCAAGTCTGCTGTCCCTTGCAGCTGTGAAAAAAACAAACTTCTAAGCCAACGCAATGAAATGATACAGCCGTTTATGCCGCAAATTTTCGACACTCGCAAGGGAATTAAAACCTACAGGGTTCTTCCTTTGAACTCAGCATTTTTAAATTTGGTACGAAGCAACATCTAAACATCAAAGATAAAGGAAAAATTGCGAATAGCATACATTTTTAGTTACATCTGTTACAACTGCATCGATTTTCAAGGATATTGATGGCCTTTGTAACCTTTGGGGGGACCCAAGATAGAAGTTCCCTTGGGTCCAACGATTTATTACTTTGATAGACTGGTTCAGAAAATGCTGGACAGGATAGCAGAATTGAATATACACACTACATACCCCAAAACTGCCTTCCTCTGCGCCCTCGTTGTCTCTAACTTTCCAGTTGTTGCTGAGAAGATGCTGTATCGGATAATCACGGATGGTGTATGGGGAAATGTTCTTTTGCCGATTATTGAGTCGGTGTCAAAATATCTGACAAGGCGTGCGCGCGCGCGGTCGGTCGATGACAAGTGAAGTGCGCGCGTTTGCAGTAGTTCGAAAATATGAGTGTGTTGCGTTAGCAAAATTGCCATGCTTCAAAACCGCCTTTTCCTTGCAAGATATGAACCAGTTATCTCCGTTACAAAATAAAAGGAGAAACGCAAACAAAAATTGTTTATGAAAACGAAACATCCCGCCCACCAAAATAACTATGGTATTTTCTGGTTAACAGGTTGAATAGATTGGTACTGGTAATACTGCTTACGAATATGATAAACTATTCTTAAAACTAAAACATACCTATAACTAACTTAATAGATACGGTGTGGTCGAAGGATTCTAGGTAGAAGACTTTAGTCCTTGATTGGTAGAGGGCAAAGCTTTACCAAGGGGCGATGGACAGTATGATTGTTTGCAATTTTTACCACTGCACTCCGAGCTACTCCATCCCTTCCAACATGAAGTGTTACCACTCTTCCTAGAGTCCATTGCAACGGGGCACGATTATCGTCCTTGATTATCACCATCGATCCAATAGCTAACGGTTTGGAGTCTTTGGTCTATTTGGCACGTTGCGTTAATGAGTTAAGATATTCTGATTTCCACCTGGACCAAAAACTTTGTTGCATAGCTTGTAGCATCTGCCATCGCTTAAGCCGGTTGATGTTAATGTTAGACAAGTCCAGTGAGGAAATGACCCGGTGTCAGACAGGCGAGATCATTCGGATCAGAGCTAATAGGATACAGAGGCCTTGAATTTAATAATGCTTCAATCTGGACGAATAAAGTGGTCATTTCCTCAAAAGTGAGGACTTGATCACCTACGACGCGATACAAATGGGCCTTGGCCGCCTTGATTTGTATTTCCCAGACCCCACCGAAGTGCGGGGCTCCTGGTGGATTGAATTTGAATGTTATCCTCTCCGCCTCGGAAGCCTGCTGAGCAAACTGCGCAAGTTGATTATTCGCACCCACGAAGTTCGTGCCACAATCAGCATGAACAGTGTTACAACGTCCACGACGTCCCACAAAACGTCGAAGCGCAGCTATGAAGCCTTCAGTCGACAGTGTGGACACGACTTCCAGGTGTACAGCCTTAGTCGCCAAACATACAAACAGGCATAAATACGCTTTGTCCATCTTAGCGCCACGATGTGAACCAAGTTTGATGCGAAACGGTCCGCCAAAGTCAACACCAACTGCTGAAAACGGTTTCACTTGGTTCACTCGATAGGACGGAAGGTCACTCATAAAAGGTTGCAATGGTTGTGGATTTGTTCGAAAGCATTTTATGCATTGGGATAGCTGATTGCGAATGGTGCGTTTAGCTGCTATGATCCAGAACTGTTGCAGCAATAAGTAGAATGTAGTATTAATACCCGGGTGTAGATAACTGCGATGAATATAGTCGATGATCATGCGTGTCAATGAATGATCAGAAGGTAATAAGGCGGGATGCTTGTGTTCGTACTCTAAACCTGATCGGGATATGCGTCCACCTACTCTTAAAACCTGCTGATCATCAAAAAACACGTTAAGTTTTCGAAAAGGCTTGGATAACGGTTTTTTAGTTTTTAAATTAGAGAGATCCTCCGAAAAGGAATGATTCTGAACGTGTTTGACGAGTTGAATCAAGGAACGATGGCGTTCGACGTTATTGAGTACGTTTTGGCGATTAGCTTGATTTGGCTGTCGAGCATTGTGAATAAAGCGGTTGATATATGTGAGGACATTAACAACTTTTGAAAATGATGAGAAACGGTTCAGTAAATCGTCAACGATTGAAGAATTAGTGTTGGCGCTTTCGTTAGATTCTGTGATGAGTGCGACTGATTTACGTTCTTCCGACGTGATGACAATCACATTGTCGTTGTCAATACCACTGTCTGAACTTGTTGGCCACGAATGTTGATTCTGCGATAGCCAATAGGGCCCCGCCCACCATTGTGAATTGTTTATAATATCCTTTGGAAATTGCCCACGTGAGCAAATATCTGCAGGATTATCCTCAGAAGATATGTGGTGCCAGCACTCGGTTGGTGTAAGTTCCTGGATGTGGCTTACTCGATTCGCAACGAATGTGGCCCAGCGCGAAGAGTGTGAGCGTAACCATGATAAGACCACGGTCGAGTCTGACCATAAGTAGACGGCATCAATATTGTTATAAGTATCGCGTATGAATTTATAAAGATCTGCTAGCAGAACCGCTGCGCAGAGCTCCAGTCGGGGTAATGAAGTGCGTTTAAGGGGTGCAACACGAGCCTTCGAGCACACCAGATAAACGTGGACTACATTGTCTTGAGTAGTGACGCGAAAATAGATGACAGCTCCATAAGCTGTCTCAGAGCTGTCACAGAACCCATGTAGCTCGCATGATTTTGGCCTGGAACAAGTGTGCCTACGAGGAATGCGAAGTTGCGATAAATCAGATAGCTCAGCTTTGTAAGTGTTCCATGTGCTTATTATTTCGTCAGGTGGTGTTTGGTCCCAGCCAATACCAAGGATCCAAAGTTTTTGGATGTATGATTTAATTCGAATAGTGATAGGAGACAGGAATCCTAGTGGGTCGAACATTCGAGCGAGTTCGCTAAGAATCGTACGTTTAGTACATTGCCGCTCAGAAGGTGTGATTTCGAATAGGAATGCATCTGAAGAGGGGTCCCACTTAAGTCCTAGAACCTTTTGAACAGACGGCGTCGAATTATCAAGCGGTACAGAACCAGTTAGACAATCGTCGTTTGAGAGATCAGACAGTAGCTGGGGATCGTTACTTGTCCACTTTCTGAGATGGAAGCCACCGAGGTTGAAAAGGGCAATAAGTTGCCTTTTTGCCAGTTGTGCGTCTTCCAGAGAGTCGCTGCCAGACGCCACATCATCAACATAGACATCATTAAGGACAATTTGTTTAGCAATCGGGTAAGAATCTCCTTCATCGTCAGCAAGCTGTCGCAAGGTACGGCATGCGAGAAAAGGAGATGATGCGACACCGTACGTAACAGTGTTCAGGCGATATTCTTGGAGAGGGTCGCGAGGTGAGTTTCTCCAAAAGATACGCTGATAGTCACGGTCTTTGGGCGAGATCATTATTTGACGAAACATTTGACGAGCGTCAGCCATGAAAACAATGTGGTGTTCCCTGAAGCGCAAGAGTATTTCCAAAATATTAGGTTGTAATTTTGGACCGGTCAGTTGGGTATCATTTAGGGAACAGCCGCGAACATCCTTGGCAGAAGCGTCAAATACGACACGAAGGCGGGTAGTAGCCGAATCAAGACGTATAACGCAATGGTGTGGAATATAGTAATTTCCCTTGTCTAGCTCATCTGCGGGAACTAGAGACATGTGTCCAGATTCGATATAGTCTGTCATGAAGTCTGCGTACTGACTGTACAGGTCAGGGTCTCGTGTCAACCTACGCTCGATCGCATGGAATCTTCGTAACGCAACGTCACGAGAGCGCTCAAATGTGGGCTCATCATCGTCTTTGAAGGGTAAACAAACCGTATACCGTCCAGTTGTATCGCGAGAGTGATTTTCTACAAACTTTTGTTCGCAAAGTTCTTCTTCAGGAGTTAGAGAAGTCGCTTTCGGTATGCTATCTAGTTCCCAAAAATGTTGAACTAGCGAGTTTAAGTCGTTTTCAGTATCTAATGTTGTGTGAACTAAAGTACTTGAAGCAAGTCGTGTTTTTACTAGAAGAAGCCATCCAAAGACAGAATTAAAAGCAGTAGGTTCATTGGCCTTGCCTTTGATGTGACTGTTTAAAAGTGATTCCGTAAAAACATCTGCGGCAAATAATAGGTCGATAGGTCCAGGAATGTCAAACCCTGGGTCAGCTAGCGGCAGCGATTTGAGGTGCGGCCATCCAGATGTATTGAGTTTTGCGATCGGTTGATCACCGCAGATCGATGATATCACGTGTAGATCCAGGTTAAACAGCACCTTATCGTTTGTACCTACTTCACAAGTAACGTCACCCATTATTGAAGCTGCTGTTTCTCCTAGACCACTAACATTAACGTTTGACTGAGTAGGACTCAAGTTTAACCGTTTGACAGCTGAAGCAGAAATAAAATTACTTTGACTTCCGGTATCGAAAAGAGCACGAAATGATTGCATTGCACCGAAGGCGTCCCTTACTTGCACTATGGCCGTAGCGAGCAAGACGGTCGTATGCGTTGGTGATCGTGATACCAATGCAGAAATGTTTGCAGTTGTATCAGCCGCCTTTTCACGATGAAGGGTGGTGTGGTGTTTGCGTTTACATAGGCGGCAGGAGAAGATAGATTTGCATTCCTTCAACTGATGGGACGGCTTAAGACAGTTATAGCACCAGGTTCTGTCAGTCGCGATTTGCATGCGCTCATCTATTGATTTATTTAAAAATTCTGAACATCCCGCGATCGAATGTGAATCTCCACAAAATGAACATTTGATGGTGGGAAAGGCGGTAGGCGCACCATTTCCGGTTTGGTTTTGATCTGTAGCGCCAGTAACAAGTGTATATGAAGTATTGTACCGTTTAGTTAGCGTCGGTGCGGTTATCGAGTTTTGTGGCTGTTTAGTAGTTTTCGTTAATTCTGTAAAATGTGTGTCGCGCATTAATGCTTCACATTTTGATCGTAGGTACGATTTCAATTGTGTGTAAGTAGGAAGCTCGACTTCCGAATGCTTTTCTTCAAAATCGCGACGTAGTTTCGTATCAAGTTTCGATAAAATGTGGTAAACTAACACGAAATCCCAGTGACAAACCGGCAAGTTTATTGTTTTTAAAATACTTAGATTTTCTTCAAATAAGTCAAGTGATTTTCTAAACTCTCGAGCGTCATTACTTTTAAAATCAACATTCAGAATGTCCCGCCAGCATGTGAAAGCTAGATCGCGCTTGTTCTGGTAACGCTTAACCAATGCATCGTAAGCATCATGGTAGTGTTCGTGTGTCAACGGGAATGGTTTGATAACGGTCAACGCGTCGCCGCTGAGAGAGGATGCGAGATAATGAAACCTTTCAGTGTCCGTGAGGGAGTTCGAATTATGAATTAACGCATTGAAGGTGTCAAAAAACGCGGGCCAATTTTTGAAATCACCCGAAAATACGGGTAACGATATTTTAGGTAACTTGATGTTTTTAGTCATACTTGTTGTCGAAGGGTGGGGCTCATTGACCTTGGCATTATTAAGTTGACGATAAATTGATTTAATTTCAAAGTAAATCTCATCGCATTCTCTTAGTAAATTGTCATCTTCCGTAATTCTATCTGATAACTCAATTATATCGAAATGAAATTCCTCAAACTTGGCGATATTTAACTTAACGTCATCATGGCGGCCCGCTCATAGTAACTATTACACACGCTTATCATTCACTTGATTTAAAAATATTCTAAGCGTTCACAGTAGCGTAGCTTTCGGCGGCGTACGGCGGGTAGATTAGAAGTTGTCCGAAACCACCCACCTTTGCTAATTGAGTGAGTGAGTCTAATAATTATTATTGACGATTTGAATATGTGTTGTTGACGATGAAGCAAACTACCTACCCAACTGAATACTACAAGTTTGCCAATGTATCTGATTTTTAAAGTAAGAACTACCTACTACTTACTTTAAAACTAAGAAAATAGATTTGTGAACCACAAACCACCTACTAAATGACGCGATTGACTTACCATTGATGATAAGTTGTTTACAGATAAGTGTTATGCTATGTATGTAAATGATAGTTAGGTAGGTACCTACAAATGCAGTATGCCTTTGCTAGGATATATAGGTAAGGTACCTATAGGCTGTTTGTAACGTAGGTAGTAGGCAACCGGACTGCTTTCCTTGTAAATAAATTAATTACCTACCTAACCGTATGTATTATTTGCGTAAGTAAGTTACTATTAATTTTATGTTAAGATTTTTATTATAAATTAATACCTACAAAAGTGGGTATTTGGTCCGCAATACTGTTCCGTATTGCATATGATTAGTACGTAGGAAGGTACGAAGTATGAATTGTATGTTCGCTAGCCGTTAATTTGCAAGGTAAAATAAATTAATGCACCGATGTTTGGACTTGTTAGCAAAATAATACTTACCTTATGCACGCATTTATATCAGTACCTCCCTAGCTTATTTAGATGATTTGGTTTGTGGATATATTCACTTACCTGTAATTAGTAGATAATTATTGTTAGCCGAATCATTTAATAATGTACCGATGTGAAATGTTTACACTATTATTGATCTAACAACAAAATAAGCATGACGTTCGTAAGATCCTAATCGAATACCTATTCGATTGACTTGTCTGTGACACGCATTTGCCATTTACCTAGAACAAAACCCTGCCTGAACCAATGGTAGTACAGAACGGTAAACTGATGTTATTTATTGTTGGGTGGGTAATTTTAGTAAATATGAATAGGTATCTAAAGCAAAAATGCTATGTTGATTGAAATATTCGAAGCTACGTATTACCAGAAAATACCAAATGTATAAAATGGCGGTCAATCAAACAATAGAAAATATAAAGTTCCCTGGTTTCGGCACCATAAAAATGTTACAACTGCATCGATTTTCAAGGATATTGATGGCCTTTGTAACCTTTGGGGGGACCCAAGATAGAAGTTCCCTTGGGTCCAACGATTTATTACTTTGATAGACTGGTTCAGAAAATGCTGGACAGGATAGCAGAATTGAATATACACACTACATACCCCAAAACTGCCTTCCTCTGCGCCCTCGTTGTCTCTAACTCTCCAGTTGTTGCTGAGAAGATGCTGTATCGGATAATCACGGATGGTGTATGGGGAAATGTTCTTTTGCCGATTATTGAGTCGGTGTCAAAATATCTGACAAGGCGTGCGCGCGCGCGGTCGGTCGATGACAAGTGAAGTGCGCGCGTTTGCAGTAGTTCGAAAATATGAGTGTGTTGCGTTAGCAAAATTGCCATGCTTCAAAACCGCCTTTTCCTTGCAAGATATGAACCAGTTATCTCCGTTACAAAATAAAAGGAGAAACGCAAACAAAAATTGTTTATGAAAACGAAACAACATCATATAATAAAAATGTTTTTAATAATTTTCAAATTACTAAGTCTTTTTCTCATGAACGCGTCACTACGCGTTATACAATAATACGTTCATCGTTATATAACACCTTTAAGCTGTAACAACCGCCTCTGTGGTCTAGTGGTTCAACCCACCGATTTCAGATCCAGAGGTCCCGGGCTCGATCCCCATGCGGGGAGTACAATATATTGTGCTTGGTTTGGTTGGTGGTACGATCTTGTTCAAGTCCGCCTGGCTAGCTACCACCATCTTACCTAAATCTGTCGCAATAATAACAATTCTTAAAAAAAAATATTTGTTCCGGCATTCAGAGGTAAGATAGCCAGTTCCTCAGTTTGTTGAGGATTCCGGGTGAAGTGCGCCTCTATCTTCGGCCTTATCTCAACTTGTTACCAGGTGAGATGAAGGCCAAGCGCAATAAAAAAAAAAATCTTCTCCTAAAATCTTGAAATTTGGCATGAAGCAACGTTTTATATAATGGAAAAATTCCGAGAACCTAAAATTTTTAGTATATCACATAATACATTTTTGAAATAATTAGAAACGATAGAGAGAACTTTGTCTTAAATTTTTGTTCCTCAAGTTTTCCACATTGTAATGTTATAGATTTCATTTAGCAATAAAAATACCATAACTTTTACTTATATACCTAGAGGTTTGTACGGGACCCTCCCACTTGCACTTGGCCGGTTTTTTTATTATATTGTACGACGGGGATGTGCATGGCCTTTATCTCACCTGATTTTCAAGTTATGATAATGCCAAAGGTGGAAACGTAGCCTATATACATCACCCGAAATCCTCAATAAACTGAGAAACTGGCTATCTTATCTCTAAATGCAGGAACACAACAATTTAAGAATTGTTGTTATGACGACAGAATTATGTTAGATGGTGTGTTTTTAATGTCAACCTATATATACGGAAATCAGAAAAAAAATGTTGTGTTCCAGAATTAAGAGTTAAGATAGCCAGTTCCTCAGTCTATTGAGGATTCTGGGTAAAGTGCGCAATCGCTGGGTGGAATGGCAAGCGCTTCCCCGTCGTACAATAAAAAAACATTTTAAGAAAGATTAAGAGCTTTCTTCACAATAACTTGTTATTTTTTAATAACTCTTTCTGAAATGTGTAGGTACTGCGGTTTGTAATATCATCGGATGGGTGATTTTTTGTGAAAAGCTTTTTAATGAACAATTTGCATGGTTTGCTTTTTAAAAGTAAAAAATAGAGACAATTCAAATTTATTAATAAAAATTCTTGATTGCCAGTCCTACTCCTACTCAAATATTACGGAAAAGTTTGTTAATATTGCTCTAAGTTTCATCTGCATAATTTCAGCCCGTCTAAGGCTATGACTGAACAAAGCATTTTCTACAAAGGTGCGACGACTGGTAGACCGTCAGTTCGTTCAGTTGTTTTTGCCCAGACAAGCCTCTAGGTCTAGGGCTAACCCTACGTATATAATAAAGCGGTCAAGTGCGAGTCGGACTCAAGTGAAGAGGTTTCCGTCCCACGTGTAGGTTAACCTATTAGGTATAATTATTAACTAGAGAAGCCTTGACCGGGATTAAACAACATCATCATCATCAACCGTTTATCTAAAAAATGATAAATTGGTTACTGCAATATAAAACATTTTAATTTTTCATGTTCACATTTCATTTCAACGAATGTAAAGAATGAATTGATGAACTTGCCATCTCTTGAACGTCAGCTGGGTAACTACATTTGGGCCAAGACATATTTTTTATTGTACGACGGGGAAGCGTTTGGTCTTCATCTCACCTGATTTCAAGTTATGATACGGCCGAAGGTGGAGGCGCAATTCACCCGGAATCCTCAACTTCGTCTGTTGGAACTGACTATCTTACCTCTAATTGCCGGAACACTACAATTTAGAATTGTTGATATAATGACAGACATACTTATAAGATGGTGGTAGCTAGCCAGGCAGACTAAAACAACGTTCTACCACCCTCCAATCCAAGTACAATATTGTGCCCCCAGGATCTGAAACCGGGGGAAACCACTAGATAACAAAGGCGGAAAACTCTTACGGCCAGTATTTCCTACTAGTGGTTCTGTAAGAACAGTAGACCTCGCGAGCCCTTGTAACCATGCAATTACCGAATTTCCTCTTTCACTTTTCCTATAAGAGCAAATAGGGAACAAATATTACTCGCGTTCCCTTGGTCTGAGGAGATTGATCCTAGTGTCTACGAATTTGACTTGCAATGGCGAAGAGGACTGCGTAGTTTAGTAAACGTAGGTATAGTAGTAGTTAGTAAATGTAGGTATACATTTTCCGTAAAAAAAAAAAATATTGAAATCCTACAGTAAACTTTTGCCCTTTTCCCCCTCCACTCACCCTTTTTATTTATTTTTTCACAACATCTTAATTAAAGAATTAAATTCTTAGTGTGACTTAATAACACTACACCAGACTTTCAAAACCCCCTTTTCCCCCTAATCAAAAATCGCGATCGACAAAAAATATTGATTACATCAAGGAACATGTGTGCCAATTTTCATCAAGGCTGAAAAATGCGATCTGTAGGCGAGAACAAACCGACAGACAGCGGACAAAAGCATTTTTGCCAATCTTGAAACTGAGACGCTTCTCGCTTCGCTCGCTCGGTCAATATTTTCAAAAAATGTTGTCTTCGTATTTAAAAAAATAAGAAAATTATTGTATAATTTCGTCTGTTTTGTTTAGTAACTTTCAAAGTAGGTATGCATGATAAAATAGTAACTTTACCCACAGAACCTGGCCAGTGAGGCACGGAAATCTAAAAACATGCTCCAAACCATGCGTGTTTATGTGGATATGCCGAACGTTAGTTTGGACGTGCCTCTGATTACCCCTAGTAGGTGATCCTCAAAGTGGAATAAAGTCGAAGACCCGTGCTCTATTAAGGGAATGAAGATGTCCTGGATCTAGGTACTGTCGCACCTTATTGAGAACGCCCAACTTCAACGTAGTAGTTTTGGCTCTGGACTCAATTTATGAACCAAAGTTGATGTCTAGTGACACTGAAACACCTAGTAGATCAAGGTGATTCCCTATAATGATGTACACATATAGCTGTAAATATATTTTTGAAAAATTATAGTGTGTACATGTTTTTGAAAAATACGCTGTATACATATTTCTGACGTAAGCATGTATATACGAGTATATTTCTTTTAATATTGGATACATTATTTTGACAGAAACGAGTGATTACATTATTTTGAACCCTTTGTTGGATACATTATTATGAAAATTTGTACT
Organism: Venusia cambrica; assembly: GCA_951394065.1. Taxonomy (NCBI): domain Eukaryota; kingdom Metazoa; phylum Arthropoda; class Insecta; order Lepidoptera; family Geometridae; genus Venusia; species Venusia cambrica. The sequence goes on from OX596034.1 coordinate 17,009,456, forward strand.
GTGACATCATTTTGAAAACTATGAAATGTTTACATATTTATGCAGGCGACTGTACACCTACTTATTTCAATTAAAAACTAAATGTCGCCGCAGAAAAACATTTCACGCACGAATCTTATTAATATATTTTGCAGTCGGGCTTAAGTTTTTTTTTATCTTTCAATTTGTTCATGTTCAATAGTAGGTACACACATAGTGTTACGTGAGTACGTGTTAGAAAGCTTAAATCCAAATCTCCAAGGAGTATTTACAACCTCATCCTCAACTTATCACTCGACATCAACGTTGTGCGGTGGTTGTACATACATTACACGCGTCACGTCTCATTGACCACTGTCTGAAAGTACTGAACCGATTTTATTGAAATTTTCAATGGTAGTTTTTGTAATATTTGAGCTAACTTAAACTAAATTAAACGCATAAAAATAAATATAAATACGCCAAAATAAAGCAAAAAGGTAATGTGTTAACTTCTTGCTTTATTTTACAAAAGAAGTTAATAAGAGGGAAATAAAAAACTATACAATTTTTTTTTAAGTTGTTAAATAAAATCGAAACGTTCGTAAGAATCTGCCACGGTTAGGTATACGTAGCACATTATCGAAAACCACATTTAAATCGGTCCGGAAATACGCGTCCACAAACATATAGAAAAACAGACAAAAATTGGTGACACTTACTAAAGAAAGACACGCGTCTTTAGTAAGTAGCACCAATTTTTACTCGAAAATATACTCGATTTTATTTTAATAAGTAGGTACCTATAGATTTCCGTTAGGTACATGTTAGTAGTTTTGCTGTGGCGGCAGCTTAAGAATCGCCCCTGCAACTCAGCCCATGGATGTCGTAAAAGCCGACTTGTGTACTATCTACACCCTTTACTGGGATTACGAATCCGTCTGAGCGTTTTTTTTAATACAACTAGGAGACGCTACAAGCAAGTAGTTCAACACGCACACGACGTTAAGTGCATCTCTTGCCTATAACAATGCCTTACTGTGTCACACTGTGTCAATGGTCACATCCACAATGATTATAGCCTATACGGCTCTGCATTGCGCCCGTCAACTTGAGGCATAACGGTTATAGGCGTAGTTATAACGGCTACACCTCAGCTTTGGATGAGGCTCTGTCCAGCAGAGGACACGAATGGGCTATTGATTTGAGATTTGCGTCCCGCGTTACGATATAACAATACGATGATCCTCCCTTCCATTAAAGCATCGTAAAAAGTAACTTATGGCTAATTAACAATAATTCACCATCATACGATCAACAGTTGCACACAAATCACCTGTACCCATCACAAATCCGCGGTGCGGTAACCTACGCACGGACTAGGTGTCGTCCTAGCCGAGGATAATACGCACAATAGTAGAGGTGGTGCAGGTATAGGGTTCATACATTCTCCATGCAGTAGTAAATCACAATGATATGAAATTATCTGTGACGAAAGGCCAGCACCAGCAACACCGCGCATGCGTTGGGAAAAGGCTTTTGCACACGGCCGCACTAAAAGTACAGTTTATAGCCTTTACTCGCGACTTCGTCCGCGTATTGGTTTTTTGAAATAGGTGCAAGTATTATATTATAAATAAATCTATTTGTTGGATATCTGGATAAATTTGACCGATTAGCTCCTAAGTACATGGAGTGCAGACACGCACACCGAGGGTTCTGACCCACATTCCCAGACAAAAAATGCATATACTCACACCAACTTTGGTATCATACAGGTCGAAAATAAAAATGTATAAAAACGTTTCATGTCAGGTCTGAATATAGGACACCCAACCCTTTATTTCTGAAAATTATTAAAAACCGAAAATATGCCATAACTTATTCCTTATGGGCAATCAATATACTAATTTTCAAGTGCCTATTATTTGTGGTTTCAGGGATATGCAACATTTTACTCCGAACTTTGAACCCTGAGGGTGCGAATTATCAAAATTCCTTTCTTAGCAGGCGTTTACACACCAAGACAAACATGCACTTGAAATTTCAAGTCTGTACGCCCAGCGGCTTAGGCTGTGCATTGTATCTAGTTGAATCAGTCAGTCAGTCACTCAGGACTTGTCCTTTTGTGCGTTAGAAGATTACTGTGTATCAAGTAGTCAAGTTACATTAGTCAAGGGTCGTAAATACAGTCACGTCAACAACCCATTTATGTAGTGGTTAATTGGATATTGGACAGAGCCTCTTCCAAAAACGGGAGGGTTTTGCCATAATCACATAACACTTGGCAGGCGGGTTGGTGATCACAGTAAAGGTGTTATGTAACATACAGCAGGAAGCTGCCGCTTCCTCTGGTGAGATCCCTTAAATCGGCTTTTACGACATTCGCGGGCTGAGTTGGAGGGGGTCGATTCTTAAGCAGCGACTGCTACGGCCGGGTAAATAAAAAAAAAACATTTGTCGTTGAACGCCTCGTTATACCGATTTCAAAAAGTATAAGCACGACTATTATACCATGCATTATTCAGGAGTTCCGCTGTCATCATCGTAAGACCCTGGTTAACACGGTTCGTAGAACAGTATCACACATACAATTTGAACCTGAGCCTCCTTTATCCATCTAGTCTGTTTCTTCGCACGTGTACCTACAATACACTTGGAGTCTTCAATCCCAGAATAAATAGGTTCCTTTATAGGCAAGCATCCATCCTAAGCCACATCTTTACTTGTTTAACAAGTAAGATGCTGGTCAAGCACTTGGCTAACACAAAAAAAAGGTTGAAAGTAAACCTACATTCACTAATTTCGTTATTTTAGTTTTTTGAAAACTTTAAGCACTTTAAACAAACCTTTTGTGTGGGCCAGGTGGTGACATGTTCAGTTTTGAACAAACCCTTCATTCAAGAATAAAAAAAAACCTGTAAATATGACTGCGTGCCCATGGGTATCAATTTACAACTCAGCTTACAATGTGCATGTGCCATGCAGCATGTCCTGCTGGCTGCTGACTGCAAGCCTCGTGTGCCTCAACACATTAACTCAGTCAGACCGGCCGCCTGTGTAGTCGCCATAAGTCGCCGCCGCGCTCACGCGTTCCTCTGATACCGCGCGAGTGCTTTAGCTCCATTGCCTTGTTGAGCTTTATATATGCAGGTCCTGTCTTTTCTAGTTATTTAAATTATCGTGTGTGCAAGTGTTTTTTTTTCTCCTGGATTGAAAAATATGAAATTGCGTTTTACGGTTTACGTTAAACAATACTTTTACTGATGCATTTAAAGATGCATAAAGAAGTAGCTTTACTTCGTTAATTGTATAGGTACCTACCTACGACGGTAGTGTTATTATTTTTTACAAATAAAGGCAATGAGACTATTTATATTTGTTCGGTATACCTACGGTACTTGTTCAAATCAATCTGGAACAAAACTGTGTTATTATCTATTTCAGTTCCTGATAAATCAATAAACGATATTCTGGAGGCTGACCATAAGGATTTCTTTCTTGTTGGATGGGATAGGATTGGTAAGCTCAAAGATCATCTCGCTTTAGGTATACAACCTACGCACACTATACAGATACATAATGGTTTGGTTATCTTATTAGAGATAGAAAAAAACAATCTATTGATTTTCCATAAAACAGCCAGGAAAAAAAACCCTTCGATCGCGTTGACACGTTTTGCAACCAGTTGTGAAATAAATTACACCGGTCAAGTGCGGACACGCACACCGAGGATTCTGCCCCACATTTCAAGACAATTAAATCACATTTTTGTATCATCTATATTCATTTTATTTTTAAACTTTACCGATTAAGTACTGTTCATGAAATACAGCCCGCTGACAGATCTTATTAAGGACGGGCAGCGGCGGATTTTTAACAGTCCTGTTTGCACCTTTTGCTCGGTTTGGTTGGTGGTAGGACTTTGTTTAAGTCCGCCTGACTAGCTACCCCTATCTTAGCTAAGTCTGTCGCTATAACGAAAATTCTAAATTGTTGTGTTCTGGCATTTGGAGTTAGGTGTAATCTGCTAGTCAGTAACTGGCTGTTGAAAATTCGGGGTAAGATCGGCTTCACCATAATTGTAAGCCAGGTGAGAAGAAGGCCAAGCTTCTCCGTCCAATAACCTTTCATCAGTCTGGGTATCAATGATTTAACTATGGGTTACCTATTATAATTAAATCCGATGATTGGTAACAATTTCTAAAATCACGCCTCAGATGTGAATGTGAGCCAAAAATGTTCTCTCCAAACCTACCCAAAATACATATACTTACCTACCTACTTAATATTAAATAACACCAAACCAATATAATTTACATATAAAGAAAAACTACTGACCGATTACCGAAATATCACGCTGTAATATGTATGAAACATTACAGTAGGTACTTACCTATCTATTCGCTGTTCGGGTTTTAGTTTCTGATACAATTCTAAATCACATTCGCAGTCGGATATTATGATGTTAACTCGCTGTATCGCACTGACTCCGCACGGCTTCTAAGTCCAACCCTCAGATCAAGGAAAAAAGATTTGAGCTCCAATCCTTTGGAATGTTCTCGTATGTGCGAGACGAATCGCGATGCGTTATCGATGCTTCCACTTCGTTCTTTAGTCGGCAACAATAAAGTATTCCGTGAATCTATTGTATTTGTTCGGTGTTAGTTACTGCACATGGTTGGATGGTTCTAGAGCTTTCTGGATTGGCGTAACATTATACAGAGAGAGGTGCGACATTGAACCTGCACCCTGGGGTCTCGCTGAAAAGCGGTCGGAATGGGGACGGACTTGTACCTACACAATGCGCGGCGCGTAAAAGCCAGTGCCTTCTGGTAAAGCTCGCTCCATCATAGATCTAGATCTAGACCGGGCCTAGAGAAGCCAGTAGTTAAAAAAACAACCTTGACCTGTTGAAGAATAAACCAGCTTCAGAGGGGGTCAGTGGGTCATTGGTGCCCTGACAAAAATAAAAAAAAACCTAGAGAACATGGTTCATGGATCGATTCCGTTTTAGCCCGCTGATTTGGTATACAAATCTCACCAGAAATTTGCCAGCTGTCTTCTGAGCATTATTTACTTTCACCTTTACCTTTCAATCACCGACCCTGTGAAAATCACTTTCGGGTACAGCTCGACTATCCAGTGATTACGACCTGAGTCTATTTAGCGATAGCTTACTTGTTGACCTGGCGATTACTCACAGTGGCTATGTGTTCCTCCACGCGTTCAGCTACAGTACGCTTCGGTTGTCCTATGTAGAAACGACCACAGCTACAATCGATCTTAAACACACCAGGTACTTACAAGGGCATAACACCCTTCGGTGTCCGTGCTGCTTAGCAACCTTAGTGAGTGGGGTGTTACAGGACAGGACAGGACATTAATATTACATAGCGCTATCTAGCCCCAAACTAAGCATAGCTTGTCATATGGGAACTAGATTACGGATAGAATACTTAAATACTTTTTGTAAATACATACGTACTATATGATACAACACCAAAACACAGAACAAACATCTATATTCACCACACAAATGTTTGCTCTGGGTGGGAATCGAACCCACAGCCTGCAGACGGCAGAGTTACTACCAACTGAGCTATGAGGCTTGTTAAACGTTCACCGACTGCATTAAAAATCTCTTTATGATATTTCCAATTTTATCCGTCACCCCTTTCACATAAGGCAAAACCGCTGGTTGCCTACTAGCCTCGGCCAGTCTATTTTTGCGTCCATGGTTATTTTGCCACCTACGCGGTTCATAGCCATTACGTTTAAGTACCTCCTGAACATGTTTTAACTCCAGTTGCAAATGCTCAGGGTCACAAAAGTGAACCTGACGCGGATGATGATGTGATGCAGCTTTGAGGTATCTGTTCGTATGTGTCTTCCTATAGACAGTGTGGTCCGAGGACCACCCTCTCTTACCATTACTTTCATGTCTAGGAAAGTTTTTCGAATCAAAATAATGTGTTCTAATCGCGAAAGTTTAAAAAAGCATGACAATGCCATAAAATATGCCACACAGTATCATTTTCAGATGCAGATTAAAACAACCTATACTTAATTATAGATAGTACCTACACTCAATAGCTACACCCCACCCCACCACACCACTTCACCCACCTGTATAGTATGACTCTTTGATGTAGGTACGTTCAATGATCGATTGGTAATTATTGTAAAACGTCCACGTGTAGGTACGATACTTTTTGTACATAACAAAGCCTTACCTACTGTCTAGGTCATATCAACACAGAACGCGGCACTGCATAGCGCTTGTCAACTTGAGGCATAAAGGTGGTAAGCCTCGCGTGCCCGTAATTTACTAACCGCCTCTATAGTCTAGTGGTTCAACCCACCGATATTAGATTCAGAGGTCCCGGGTGCGATCCCTATAGGCAGTACAATATATTGTGCTTGGTTTGGTTGGTAGTAGGACTTTGTTTGGGTCCGCCTGGCTAGCTACCACCATCTCACCTAATTCTGTCGCCATAACAACAATTCTAAAATTGTTGTGTTCCGGCATTGAGACGTAAGAAAGCCAGTTCCTCAGTTAGTTGAGGATGCCGGGTGAAGTGCGCCGCAACCTTAGGCCTTATCTCAACTTGTAACCAGGTGAGCTGAAGGCCAAGCGCTTCCCCGTAGTATAATAAAAAAAAACGACGATAACTTTCAAAGAAATGCTGCTTGGCGGCTTAAATAGAATAATTTTAAATTATATAAAAAATGGTGGTAGTACTTCCCCGGACGAGCCCTTTCACAAGGGACACTGATACGTGCTCGGTGGTATGTTCGATTCAAAGCCATCCTGTTGGTACTTTTTTACTGAACGCGCATCTCGAAATTGCGACGACCGGGATGTTCGTGATGTGAAATTGAAATACCTACCTAGTATTACTTTGCCTTCAGCGACCGAATCAATAATAGGTAACTATTACGCCTCACTTTAGTGGATATGTAGGTGTATTCTATACAGATAGAGCTAGTTTAGTGGCCTGGCCATTAGTTTGATGTCACAAAAGAAGCTACCTTTTCAGATGCGATCACCTCTAATCCTGTGCTCCCTCTGAAATCCGAAAAATGCGCGCAGTTCACATCCCCCATAGTCGAATTGGCCAGGACGTCGGAATTGTGTGTGGGAAACCGGGATGTATATAACACCGTTGGTTAGTTTATTCGCTTAGTCTCAGATTATTTGACTAGGTAATAGGGAGGTAGTACATATATATATTTCGGGAAACAAACAGATAAGTTGGTACAATAGGTACCTATACAAAAAGGTACCTAGGTAATACCTACAATAATAAAAAATCCTAATCATACAAAGTTTCCACTTTTTAGTAGAACAGTAGAAAGGAAGTGGACAAAAAAAACAAAAATATGAAAACAGAAAAAAAGAATTTGAAATAACCTACAATCAATTCACGACAGAATTCAGAAGGGCGCTTTTAAAACTGAAAGCAAATAAGTACCTAAATGTCGGAGAACTTCAGTTACTTATTGTATGACCTACGAATCAATACCTACATTTGAACCATAGTTAGTTCGCGCTACTAAATATATATATATATACGAGTAGTGTGTAGGTATGTTGTAGAATATTATAAAAGAAATTAGAGAAAAAGCTTGTGTTTACTAGAGGATTTTATTTTTGAGTGTCAATATAATATTTCTAGATATTTTTTTTAAATTCAAACTAATTTTGATTACACAATCTGTAAAAAATATTATCACAAATACAACATGCTCCCTTAATCAAAAATACATTGACTTTATTAAAGAAATATGCTCCAAACCAACAAATTCAACTAACCAACTATTTTAAGCCCATAAGTTTAGATTAGTTAAGATACATTTTTCATGGTTAGTACCACCTAAAGGCTTAGTGAGCACATCGGCTGGCAATTCATTAGTTTGCATATATCTGAGATCGATAATTTTATTAGCTATTTTTTCCCTAATAAAATGATGTCTTACATCAATATGCTTAGTTCGATTGTGATTTATTGGATTAGACGCCAACTCAAGTGCACTCTGACTGTCAGAAAATACCACAGCATTGGTACACTTGTGATTTCGGCAATTAATCTTTTTAAGAAACAAGCTTCTTTTGTTGCTGACGCCAGTGCCATATACTCTGCTTCTGCAGATGACAGAGCAACTGTAGGTTGCTTCTTTGCCTCCCATGAAACAGGGCCGCCCGATATATTAAAGAAGTGGCCTGTGTAGGATCTTCTATCCACGGGACAATTTGCCCAGTCGGCATCGGTAAAACCTTGCAGTGTCACTTGTCAAGGATCTTTTGATTTCCTATAATAAACAATACCGACATCCTTAGTTCCATTAAGATACCTTAGACACCGCTTTGCAGCATTCCAATGACATTCACCAAATTTTGAATTGAACTGGCTTAGGTAACTGACCGTATAAGCAATATCTGGTCTTGTGTACCGCTAAGAACATAAGACAACCAATCAGAGCCTGATAAGGATAACTACAAGACTCACCAGTGCCCGGTTGCAATTTACCATGAGCCACTGGTGTGGAAACCACTTTACAGTCTTGCATGTTAAACGTATGCAACACCGTCTCAATATACGACTTTTGCGACAGCTTGATACTATTTTCATCACGTTTAATGTTGATTCCAGTAAAATAATTTATCAAACCGAGATCTTTTGTTGAAAAATATTTTTACAGCAAATTTTGAAAAGTCGTGTCGTTTCGATATTAAATGACAAGGTCGTCTACATACACAGCCAATATCAAAGAGTTTTTATCCAAACAATTCGATGACCTTTTTGTGAAAACATAAGGCTCTGTAGGAGTTTGGTCGAAACCCATATCAGCCAAGGTCTGCTTTAATTTTTTATTCCAAGCTCTTGGCGCCTGTTTAAGACCATACAAAGATTTTTTCAGCAAGCATACCTTTGATTCTGCCCCATTTTGGACAAACCCTTCAGGCTGCATCATATAGACTTCCTCTTGCAAGTCTCCATTTAAAAAGGCAGTATCCACATCCATGTGCCTTACTTTATAATCCTCTTGTACTGCTACCGCTAGCAGTGTACGCAGTGAAGAATTGCGCACAACAGAACGATACTTTCTTGTTTTGCAGACTCAACGACATTACCTTCTAGTAGTGTAAAGTCTTCAAAAAATGTTACATCCCTTGACTTCTGTAAATGCCTTGGATTAGAACAATCTCTGAAGAAATATCCATTAGGATCTTCCGTGTATCCTACAAAAATAACTTCTTTCGCTTTCAAATCCAACTTCTTTCTATGACAAGCAGGAACTTGTATCAGTGCTCGACACCCAAATACACGCAAATGGCTCAGATCTCCCTTTTGTCCGTTCCATTTTTCGAATGGTGTCTTTGTCTCTAAAGCACGATGCGGTGACCTATTCTTCAAGTAGACTGCTGCCTTGAATGCATCTTCCCAGTATGCTTTCGATAGTGAGCTTTCAGCTAGCATTGAGCGCGCTTTCTCCACGATGGAGCGATTAGTCCGCTCTGCCACGCCATTAGACTGTGGACTGTACCCTACAGTCGTCTCGTGCGTCACTCCTTTCGACGATAGATATTCCGCAAAGTCCTGATTGACGTATTCCGTCCCACAATCAGTCCTTAACACTTTTATTTGACAACAGGTTTGCCTTTCCAACTGCGCTTGTAAATCACAAAACTTATGTTTAACCTCTGCTTTCGAAGCAATAAAGTATGGATAAATCATCCGCGAAAAATCATCGATAAATAGTAAAACATACTTGTTACTTTGGAACGATGTCTCAGACATTGGTACACAAATATCCGAATGGATCAATTCCAGCTTCGAGGTAGCTTTTTTATAAGCCACCGTCATGAAAGGTTTTCTTGCCTGTTCGCCTTCAACACAGGCAATACAACTCGATTTATCTACTTCAGTATAGTCGATACTTACATGAGTGTTCTTCAACTGGTCCATACCTATGCGACATAAGTGACCTAAACGTTTGTGCCATAGTTGGTACCTGCTTAACGAGTCAGAGTGCACTTCGTACGCCTTACTTTGGAGGTAATTAGTTGTACAATCTAAAGTGTACAGTCCACCACTGGCCGAACCATGCAGAACTATCTCACCTTGAACAGAAAAATCAGTACCTTTATAAAAATTACATCCATTTCTATCAAAAATAACTACAAAACCTTTGTCTTCTACTTTCTTGACAGAAATAAAATTGTTAGTAAGTTCACCTGAACTTTAAAGAGGTAGCGTATGTACCTACATACGCTACCTCTTTGATGCTATCTACCAAACCACACTTTGTGTTGATAGATACGTCTCCAATTCCACCACAGTCGATCTTCTCACCATTATTGGCAACTGTAACAGTGCTACCTTCTAACGGTTTGTTGGTAACGTTGGTGTTGGGGGCTTGTAGGTAGATACAATGGCGTTTATGTAATTCGAATTGTCGCCAGATTCCATGTTAGCTCATAGGGGTTTGAACTTCAGTAGGTAGGTATCTATTTTTTTATCAAACGCAAAGGATGATCGTTTGTGGCCGGCCTGTCTAGCCGACAATTCCAATAGCATGAAGATATGCATTCGCTAGATTTTCTCAAGGTAGCTCGAATGTTACATAAACATGCAGGTATCATGGCTGGTCATCTTTGTCCGTGAAATCATTAGATAAGATAGGTAGGTCACAAGACAAGCTTTCGCAACTCTAGTGCATTATGTTTATCCCACGGGCTAAGTTCGAACTGAACTAATACTAGGTAGTTACCTAGGTACTTAGTTCACAAACTGACGATCATTATGTTACCTATCTCGCAGTTCACGGAGCCGCCCTGGTTCTGAAGTCTGAGATAGTCGGTCTGTTCTCATGGGGCGACCGATACGGAGCTGTACCACGAGTCGTGCTATCAATCACTCCTTATAAAACCTGGCTGAAAGACATGATGGAAATGAGGACTGAAACCTGAAACATGCGTTTAAAATAAAAAATCAGCAATATATTCTGGTCATTTCTATTACTTAAGGTATGAAATGGTACTACCTAGTACCTAGGATCGACAGGTAAATTGAGTTGGCGCGGTGGTGGCGGTGGCGGTAAACAAAACCACTATTATAACCCTCAGGCATGGTTGATGTCGCACCGCGGCGTTGTAGGCGGCGCGGCGGCGCTTTCGCGGGCTCAAATCGTATCGTATCTCTAGTCTAGGTATACATTACCCACATACAGTCAGCATTGCAAGCCTGAGTAGGTAGGTGTGTGGATTTCTGTTTAGGTATTATGCGCCGCCGCCGCAGACGACGCCGCCGTCGCGCCGCGGTGCGACCTCGTCCATGCCAGGGAGGTTCATAATTTCATATCATAGTGGTTTTGTTTTCGTACCTACCAAGCTGATTGGTATTAAGTTGTGTAGCAAATAATTTTTGATTACTATTATTTGTAGTTTTGTTCATAGGTTTGTACCTACTGAGGCTAGACATTGATGTCGGTATGAAGGTATAGGTATACTTTAACTATATATTTGATACGTCTACCTGGTGGCAATATACACGAAAATAAATAAACCAACTGTTAACGTAATTAGGTATTTCTTTAGCAAATAGAGTACACTTTCATTCGAAAGATACTTATTTATGTAGGTGTAGGTGTCTTGTTTTTTTTTCATCGTTTCCTTTTCCTTTGTGTGGCATTTGACTTTGACAGTTTGACAATTGTTGCCACGTAATGTAAATGTTTTTATAATCAGTAGCTGTAGCACTTTTGGGAGCTATTTTTAGAAAGAAAATATATCGTACCTATTAATTCTTATAAATATTCAAACTAAAGAGGTTTCGCTCGATACATTGGACTACAATCAGTCAAACAAAAGTCAAAACCGAATGACAACTACCTCGTGAGAAGAAAAAAAATCAACAAATCCACATGACAGACATTTTGCCTTTCGACAAAAAAATAAACACACAAAATTAAAAATCCTGATTTATGTTTTTAAACACTGTATCAAGTCACAATTATTTACATGCCTATGATTTATTTTTGTTATATCCTTAAAAATATTTATCAAGTTTGTATGGATCAAAGTCGTGAAAAATGTTGACATTCAACATGGCGGTATGTCGTCAGTGCTGTGCTGTGTCGTGGTGAGATTTTGATAAATTCGTGGAAGTACCTGTAGTTATTTCAGAAATCAGATATTCGAGTATTTTATCTTTTCATCGCTCATCGTTATATGGATAAGTGATGTAATTTTTGCCTTATTGTATCGAATTGGAAAGCGTCCGGATCTTGTTGAGTGCGCACAGTTCGTACAATTGATTTGGTGTCGGGCGGCCGATAACTACCTCAAATAGCATAATAAAATGAACAACGATTAGCCGATTTAATGACGCTTTGTAGTAATCCATCAATTATATATATAAAATATAAATTGACTTTTGAAAAAGTTTTAAAAAAAGTGTCTTTTGCAGCTATTGAATAAATACCGAGTAAACAAGTAGGTGTAGACCGGAACAAAACTTGACCTACTACATCGCAAACATCAAACCAACCAAATGCACATCGGAGCTACGACGCAGCGAGCATTGAAGACATCTGAGGATTCACTCCATATTATTTATATATAAGTATCTATTGTTTACATTGCAACAACTGGTGTTCTGGAAGTGACTCTTGTGTTGAAACTTAAAGACTCCACAGTGTTCTCAGGAACACAAAGACTAAAGAAAATGTGATTTGTTATATAAATTTGTAATATAAATTATAACGAACACCACACTAAAGTTCTGTGATATTAAATTTTCTACACATTATACAAGAAAAGGCATCTCAAAAATGTCAAACAATCCTCAGTGGAAAATGTTCCAACCGCCTGAATCCCACTCATCAACTTTGCATGACATTCTAGATCTTCAGCCATCCAACATGCAAGCTAAACAGGCTTACCGGAACGGTGAGGGTAAGTTTTTTATTTATTTCAACACATCAGCTGCTTTTTCCCTTTACAAAAATAGCTTGAGCAAAGTATTTTTAGTTAATCCATTTGTATAATTACTTATACATTATATCTTGTGAAACAGTGTGAAACATTACATGAAATGTCCAGTAATATTTACTTATGATTCAATATAGTTAAATGTACTCTGTACAAAAGTAACACAACTAGTAAATGTCAATTTTAAAGGTATGAATGGGAAGGATCAAAAGGTCAGGCAAGCTTTTAAAAGTTTGAACTCGTTTCATTTCTGTTAAGAAATGAAACAAGTTCAAACTTTCAGTTCAGGTCAAACTTTTATATTGAAAAAAGTTATCTTTAAATAAATTTATTTTAGTATGGTTTCTTATTAATTCATGTGTTTCAATGTCGTTTTTAAGGGACAATGTATTATTGTTAGCTAAAATAGCACCCCAACTAAAGTTACGACACTTTATTTGGGGTGCTCGAGAGAGTTCAGAATCAAATCTGCAAGCTTATCTTCTACAGTTTGGATATTCATTTATTATTTTATATACTGGTAATAGCAAAATGCAAGTAATTAGTTGTAGGTATTTATTTGTGATGAGACTAATTTTTTAAGCGTTTATGACAGGGATGGGCCGAATGTGGTTTTAACTGAATATAAATTTCAGCCGAACATTTGGTGAAAAAAAAAAGTTATTTTTCGAGAAAGCGCGTCTATGTGCACATCACCTTCTCGAAAGTTATTCACAATGCTTTACAACCATAAGAAAATGTTAACGAAACTATAACCGTTGTATCATAGCTTATTTTCCATCACTCCAATCCGGATCAAGAAAAACGTAGCCTACACTGTTTCCCGTGGCATACACTAAATCCACACCAAATTTAATTGGTATGGCATGAAGCCGCGGCAAATGTACGCATATTTTCGATTGCATGTATTTTATGGATGGCACAGACCTTTTAATCATTTAGTCCTGAAACGGTCTTACCGTTTCAACAAAAAGACTGCTTTCGAGCTACGTTTAAATTAATAATTATAATATATATATTATTAATCAAGTATTTGGGAAATGGGTAGGCCTTTGGTGTGGGACGCTACCTGCGTCGACACCCTAGCGCCATCTCATCTGCCTGGGACATCAGTTAGGGCTGGTGCGGCGGCTGATTCGGCCGAGGATCACAAAAGGCGCAAATATAGTGGTCTCGACAGAGCTTACCTATTTGAGCCTTTTGGGGTGGAGACCTTGGGTCCGTGGGGAGCCGGCGCCCTCCGGGTTTTCAAAAATCTTGCGGGGCTTTTGATTGAGGCGACACGTGACCCAAGGGCTGGCTCTTATTTAGGCCAGCGAATTAGCATAGCTATTCAGCGTGGCAATGCAGCCAGTGTCTTGGGCACGCTTCCGTCTGGTACTGGTCTGGAACAGTTGAGTTACCTATAGGCCGTTTGTAACGGTCCTTAGGTAATCTGACTGATTCCTTTGTACATAGTTAGTTTAATTGTACTTTTTATTGAATAAAAATTTAGTGCTGTTAATCAAGTAGTCCTGTGAAATACGCATCTCGAAATGATACCAATTACTAGTATTAGTGGCAATCATAATACATATTATTCACTCACAACCTTGTAAAGTTATTAACTTACGGTAATCATTTCCGTATTGTTTCGAGACATTCAAGTGAGAGAAAATAAACTTAGCGCCCGTTAACAACGATTTAACTATAATTCCTTGAAATATATGTACAAAGTTTTATTCCACATTCATAAAGGTTATCCATGACGCAAAAATCTGTATCTGGCCCTTCTCAAACGTCAGTTGCTTATTCCCATTTTTTTTTACTAGGCAATTGAGAAACAGGATTCGGAAATTTTACTATGTAGTAGTTTCGAGCTACTGTGTAACATTCATAGCATCATAATCGCATTGATACTAGAAACTAAGATAAATGTAAGTCATTCGTGCATGTTAGTATTTTCAGATGGCAGTATTTTATTGCCTTTCAGCCATTCCCAGTAGTCCAGCCGACAATTAATTTACAGATAACGCCCATGTTTCACTTTACGTTGGATTAACTGAAAATACTAGCAATAATTCTGACTAATAATAGCTATACATATTACTTGAAATAAATATGTACCGCAGTACTTGTCAGTTATTAATGATTTTCCTATTCGTAGGTACTTACAACAGTGAGTATAGTTCGGAAAGGAGTAGTAATTACAGTAACGGGAAGTCAGGGAGCGGAAACCGTTTTAACATCGGCACGTTCAACATGGACAGCTGCCCAATGGGCGATTCTACGTATTCATCTAGCTCTACGAACAATTCCTCTACATACGATTCAATGAACCACCCACCGATTAGAGAGACGGGTATCATCGAAAAGCTGCTGCACTCTTACGGGTTTATTCAATGCTGCGAGCGACAGGCCCGCCTGTTCTTCCACTTCAGCCAGTTCAGCGGCAACACCGAGCATCTAAAGATCGGCGACCCTGTCGAGTTTGAGATGACCTACGACCGCCGGACGGGGAAGCCAATCGCGTCAATTGTCTCCAAAATTGCTCCTGAAGTGGTATGTTTTTATTCAGTCTGATCATAATTTTCCTGTCACATAATTCCTTAGAATTAGTTTACAGCGGCCAAACTAGTGAAGAAATTGTATAGTGCTTCAAGGCTCCCTGTAAAATGTGCTTCCTTCCGATTGGAACCCTGGGCTGAGCCGGTGACGTTCGCTGAGCGGCCGAGGTCAAAACGACGTTCCTTTGTGCATTACATCCGCTGGGGTCGTTCTATCCTCGTTATTACTTTATGCCCGCGTCGAGTTTTATTCGATGAAATATCTATTCTCTGTGACCATGTACAGGTATATCGTTTCTTAGAAATCTTAAGAATATATCCATGTAATAAATGACAGTCAATTGAATAAAGTAACAGCGATGCGATAGTCGCAACCACGAGTTTGGAATTATTGATTGGATCTGTATTTTTCACGAAAAAAAAAAGTTTTTTTATGGAATATGAAGTTCACAAGGGCTAATAAATAAGTCTCATGACAAGCTCTCGCGAGCTTATACCAATACGTATGTCGGCATATATAATAGATGATACTTGTGAAAGTTGTTTATATATACAAATGTTGTAGGTCCTGAGCGAAGCGCGGGTCACAGGTACCGTGACGACTGAAGTGAAGGGCGAAGGGTCTGGCGACAATACCGGTCGAATCTCTTACGAAAACAGAGGGGAATGCTTCTTCCTACCGTACACTAAAGACGACGTCGAAGGCAATGTCGTGCTTCACACCGGCGATGCGGTCAGCTTTCAAATAGCAACCAACCAGAGGTGAGTTAACCAAAGAAATACGTATTCATCAATAAAGCAAGCTGCAGAGAGACATTAGGTTGTGTTTGAAAACCGTAAAGGAACATTATATGAGTCTGAACTGTCTATGATCACTCGAACTTCTACCACCAACCTAACTAAGCACAAATGTACGCGCCTGCGGATCGAACCCGGGACTTCTGGATCTGATACCGGTGAGCGAACCACTAGAACGAAGAGGTGGCTCGCTGATGTGAATACCGTTTCTGGTTACTCTCAGTAAATCCGCAGGGATTATCACACCATTAAAAATGTCCAGTTAAATAAGGTAGCGGATAAAGTTTTCTTTACTTGGCTTCAGAAACTTGCAATGAGCTCACAATAAATGAAAAATTAGACAAGTTTGCGCGTTTTCGATTTTCGCTACCAATTTTTTCAAAACTATTTCGAAATCAAAGATGCTTTTTGAGTCTGAGAAAATCCTACTAAGCCCTACCGGGCATATATTTCCTACTTACTATTCGATCAGCCCGTCTGGAATCGCAGGTCAGAATATCGCAGTCAAATAGCAATAGTGCTGTGTACCTGCGGGGAGTAATGTCGCCAGATCTCCTATAAATGGTCGGTAACGCGCGTGTGAAGCGACACAGGCGACGTTTTCCGCTTACTATCAGATGGACGTATGAAACCAATAAATGCTGCGATGAATTGTGAAAAGCGCTTATATGATTTTATATATTAAATTAAATATTACAGTATTTTATTGCGATTGTTGGTAGAAATTATCTGGCACTTATTTGTAATTCAATTTGGGTCAGTCGTTGACCTCGAGGCTTGACCTAGACTTCTTGAGTTTTACTGAGGGGTTAAGGTCCTTCCTCAGAGACACACCTCTTTGTTGGGTTGTTCCCAGTTTGGTTCGGAGAATGCAAGCTGGAATGTTTTTTTCGATGAAATGATAACCACTGTAATACCTAAAAAAAAACATTTCAAAAATGCATGCAGATGTTCCTGTTTATCAGCTACAATATTTACAGCGAGGTTATTATGTCATTATTAGTCAACTATCGATCGATTAATTTAAATACCTTCAAGTAGAATTAGTTGCCGTATATCTAATACTCTATTCTGCGACCTGCTATTTCTATATCCATGCCTAACTAACCAAATGATAATATTTGGTTATTACGTAGCCTGGCTACAGCAGTTCTATCAAATGCTTCAAAGGATGGCTAAATGATTATGGGTACTATTTTATAAATTACTAGTTTCTGCTCGCGGCTTCGCCCGAATAGAAAGGATAGAATCCGGATAAAAAGTATCCTATGTAATTCCTAGCCCAGAACAATATTTGTACAAAATTTCAGTTCAAACCATTCAGTCGTTTTTGCGTGATGGAGCAACAAAACAATAGAACGAATCAGTTGTATGGCGATGTATGACTTGCCATTTCCACCCTGATTTATAGGATGAAAAATAGCCCATGTCTCTTATTCTTGGTCTAGACTCTAGAACAACATATGTGCAAAGTTTCAACTCGATCCGTTCAGTAGATTTGTTGTGAAGGCGATACAAACGTCCAAACATCCAAACATAGTTTTGTTTCTATAATATTAATGTGACAAAACACTAAAGAGTGCCTATCACAAGCTACTCTTAACGCTAATATTGCAAGCAAGCGCACGGCATTATTAAATTGATAATTGAATTGAACCACCGCTTTTGCCCTAGGCATAAATTATGCGTTGCTGACCCTTGAAATGTAATGCCCGCTTTCAATGCCCTCACATTAAAACCAGAAAAAACATCGCAAAATATTCTTAGCCTAGTCGAGTCGCTTTCAAAATACGGTGAAAATAACTAAAATTAAACTAAACTGACTGAACTTTAACGCTCGTTAGATCTAAGTCAAAATGTTTTGTTGAGTAAGATTTGCTGGGTCACAGAATACGAATGTTTTAGGGGTACGTTGGGAGCTTGCCACGTCCGCTTTGAAAACCCACAATCTCCTGTCAAATACCACGGAGTGATTTGTTCAATGAAGGAGAATTTCGGCTTCATTGAACGAGCCGATGTCGTGAAGGAGATCTTCTTCCATTACTCTGAAGCGAAGACGAAGGAGGAGCTCGTATTGGGCGATGATGTGGAGTTCATCATCCAGACTAGAAACGTGAGTAAATGCTACCTTATTTGATAATCTTGCTTAAGGTCGATAGTGGTCTTATTTTATTAATATTTATGTACATTTCCGTTTCAAAATGTGTAGTGTGTAAACCTACTTTTGGTTGTACCAAACTTGTTTACAATAGTGACAATTTTATATGAATAATTGGTTTTCTGTACAAGAACCCTATAGCATTTAACGGTGATTACATTTAGCGAATATACTAGCCGTAAAATCCATGCACGCTCTATACCCTAATTGACTGAGGTTACACGCACAATCAACAATGGATTGCCGCCAGGTGATGCGTATATTGTATTGAATGATGCATTCTGCAAAGGATCATGGTTGGTTACCACTCTCGATACATTTGCATTGGATATGAATTTGTACTAAAGTTCAATTTGTAAAAATAAATAACTTACACAGACTTGGATTTCTATAGTAGTTGAATCATGTTTCATGTGGATTGTTTTAATATTATTTGAATTCGCCGCTAGTGAAATCGCGTTGGTGTATCGGTGATCAGTGACCAGTCAGACCTTACAGTTGTATTAAACATAGTATAGACGACCCCGCATTTGAGTGAATCTAACTGAATTCAGTTCTTACACACCAGACTGGTTTTGTAAAGTAAATTATCGTTTTAACTTGATGTGCCCCTGCGACATTAACTTGGCCGTTAAGGTTATGTCGTCTGAATCCAAAACCAGTGAAATTGTGTTTAAAATTTAAGATTTGAGTCTATCGGACAACCGATATTCTGATAGAAAAGCTCAAGGCTCTGTTGGATTACTCGCATAATGACATATTTAGGTAGTACGCATAATAACACATGGTGTCTCAGCATTATGACATACGTGAATGTTATACGGGAAATGACATACTACTAATATGCGTGTGAGTCAATATGCGTGTAAGTCGATATGAGTGTACGTCAATATGCATGTTCGTTAATATGCGTGTACGTCAATATGCATGTTCGTTAATATGCGTGTACGTCAATATGCGTGAACAAAATCTGTCACTATGCGAGTAATTCCAGGCAGCTTATTTAAGAGAGCCTGGAATGCTCTGCCATACTATTTTTTATATTGACAGGATAGTTTGCGTGTTCAGTTTTTACATTTATAGATTGTCTACCAAAATATACCATACAGACCATACAGATGTAAAGTCAATAAACCAACAGCCAACTTATTTAAGAAAGCCCAGGGCTGCTTTCCCATACTATTTTGAATTTGTTTCGATTTAAATTATTTCTTTAGAAAACGTAGCGCACAGACAGATTATTTCCGTAATTTCATTTGAATCGGACATGCCATTTAGAATTCTACAACAAACGGAGATTGAAAATCACCGTCATCATGTGGAAACCTTTCACAGGCATTTACCAAAACAGTACTCTAAAATTTTGGGCGCCCTTATTTTTTTTTTAAATGAGGCAGAATGTATGTAATTACTGTATGTTAATATGCGGACGGGTAAATTGAATAGAAATCCATTGTTAACGCGCTGAGCGAATAGAAAAAAATCTATGAAAATTATTGTTAGCGTGCTTTGAAAAAAAAAAACGGGCCATATCAGTATGAATCTTTCAACTTGACCATATATTTTCTGATCTGGGTTTGCTAGTTACGTTTCCCAACATTCTTATAATGGCATGAAAGTAATACTTTAATTATGACATAAAGCATCTTCCAGGACTGAATTGTGGTGCCACAATTTTATTTTTTATCTAAACACCTGCTGAAATTTTGCGGTCTACCATGATCACACTGTTAAGCTCACTGACCGCAATATGTCTACCATTGTCGAACACGATTTCACTAACGGCGCGCACTGAACGAGATCTCGCTTCAATTGTCATTGGTTGTCGAGAAAATAAAAGGTGAATACCCGTGAATTAATTGTTACGTTTTGATTTGACCCCGATGCAGCCGAGCGAGGAGGATGACTATGACTACAGCAACTCTATGACGGTTAGTGGTTATCCTTGCCGATATTTGTGATATAAGGGTGCACCGAACGGACAATAACACTTGCAGCCTCTTTGGGATCTAAGGGTACAAAATATACAGGCTTTGTAAGGGCGCTAGCTCTACCAGGGATACGTCCAACAATCCACCAAGAAAATAAACTCTGAAATGCTGTTTTGGGATCTAAGGTTACATGTAACATTAATATATACTAAGGCATAACACTCTTGCAAGCTATTTGTGATTTGGGATCTATGGGTGTATTAGTATGCAGCCTTGCATCATGGCAATTAAATTCGTGGCATCCATGAGGCAATTAGATTTTTTTGAGATATGTCTAACATACACTAGGATTATTGCAAGCTATTCTGGAATTTAAAGGTGTATCCATCAGACAGAAAACCCATACATGGTTCGTAGGATATGAAGATGCTCTTTCGTGGCCTCCTTTTGGCAAGGTAACATTCACCAAGCGATAAAGTTATCAGGGCTTGATGCTCACCTCCTAACAAAAATAGAGCCATACGCGGAACTGAAAGAGTCTCACGAAGTAGTTATCAAAGCTCTGTGTATATTCCTGTGACCAGGGGCCCTACTATGAAAGTCAAACGTACGGATCCGAAAGAACTTATGTCATTTTTGTGTTGAAAAATCATGCTTTCCGTTTCGTTTTTAGTAGTAGACCTACAGTTACGTAGTAGTTATCATTCCAATCATAGGTCAAGTCCTAGTACGATAGCGTTCGATGATCTGGTAACCTTGACATGAAGTTCAAAGGACGCCGTCTCGTCTCCATGACAATTACCTGCATGTGTATTGCCTATGATTAGTTCTTTTATAAGAGCAAATCATGGGCGTTCCTAATTGATGTTTACACTTCCCTTTCATAACACATACGTTGTATTGATATGGCATTATTTTTGGACGCGAATGAACTACGCTTCATCAAATTTATCTTTTTTATTGTTTGTTCGACGGGAAAGCTCTTGACCTTCATCTCATCTGCATTTCAAGCTATGACAAGGCCGAAGGTGGAAGCGGACTTCTCCCGGAATCCTCAACAGTCTGAGGAACTAGCTATCTTACCTCTAAATGCCGGATCACAACAGTTTAAGAATTTGATATTAATACGCCAAGAGTAAACTTAAGACCCCTTTTTAAGCATATTGCGTGTGATTAAGTGTGAAATTTAGCATATTTAATGTTAATACAGAGGAAGAGTGCAGAAAGTTATTATTTCTGCACATTTCCTATTTGTTGAATTTCTACCACCACACGGCCTCTAGTTTTTATTGAAAGACCTGACCTAACCTATGGTTTCTCTATCTAGTAACCTGTCTGGCACTTAGTACTAGCAATACCGTGAAAATGTATATAGCTTGCTTCTATATGCACTCCTAATTATTCTTTATGCTATGCTGCTACTACTTCAGGCTTGGGGTGGCTTTTGCGGCAAAATTAGGGTCATTTCGTCTCTAATTTTCCTTGATACTATTCTGTAATATCAGCCCCTATTTCACTATGTCCAAGTAAGCAAATCGGTTGATGTGACAAACAGTTAAAACTGGTCAGTAAAATAAAATACTTGGCTGAGCCTTCCCGAAGATGGCAGCAGTGCTCCATACAAGATCGGACCAGAGCTTTGTACAAACTATGACACTTTGTGAAGTACCGCCGAACCTTAGCAAGAATACCCAGTGAATCTAGGTATTCTTAGCAGCGAATTTATTTATTTACAAAATACAGCTGGGTTTAAAAGACACAGATGAAGGTAAAAGAACTTACCTGGTTAGACAGAGCATGTTTATTGAAGGCTAATTACAAGTTTACGCTGACAAGTTATACTTAATTTGGTCTTAGACTCGATATGGGAGTCAAATTTCAAGTTCGATGAAAGTTTAACGCCTAAAAGAACTGGAGCGAAGTGCCGTTAAAAATAGGTGCGGGATGAAATTACACCTTTATTACTAACTAACGCGTAATGATTCGTAGTGCATTCAGCATGTCCAACCCTCAATGCATGATCATCATGATACAATTGTATGCCGGACGAGTCGAGAGTTTGGTAGGTTGATAATAATAATTATGTATGTAAGGTGGCAGACTAAACAGATTGGTCAATCTACGTAATACATACAGCCGTTCTATGTGTGGCGTGCCACAATTTTGGAACCGAGTCTTTTAAACGCTTACTTTTTCTGTTGCTCGCATGACTTCGATTATTGTATCGAACTAGATTATTAATGTGTATTTAGTGATTGCTAATTAAAAAAATAAAAACAAAATGAAATATAAAGTGATCTAATCAGGTATGTATATAAATTCAAAAAGTAGATGGCCCAGTCTTTTACTACTTCTACTTATTTGCCGATAGGTATCATCAAATGACACGAGATGAACTTGCTTCAGTCAGACGTAGGTATCGTATATTATTTACATTCAATCGGATAATCCTATGTTCTGTTGTGCATAATAAAGCCATCAAACGCCTGTATTGTTAACAGGCCGCTATCCGGACGAGGGATTCCTGGAAGCATTATTGATCAATTTGAGAGAACTGCGCACTAACTATTTCTAGGAAATGTTAGTCTCACCCCTACTTCGAACTTACGATCGAGTTTTGCCTGTTTTGATTTTAATTGCATGCTTTTTGCCAACCAACATTCTGTGAATTGTTTTATTTGTAGGCTAGATATTAGCTAACATAACTTAGGACTGTCTTCCTGGATTATGTTAGCTAATATCTGCATATTGCTAGAATCTATTACATATATATTGGCAAGTCACTGCATGAAGCATACATATTCAATATGAAATAAATATCAAAGAAAGGTTCATTAAAGTAACCGCTGGCTTCTTTCACGCTGCAAAGCGTAATCGCTTGGGTCGATATTGATATTTAACTTTAATTCGTTCTATTTATATTGCCGTGTCAAGTAGGAATCCGTAGCTGCTCACTTAAACGTAAGGGAATGAATAGAAGGAATTGGAAGAACATTTTGTTTATGTTTTACCCGTGTTTATTCCTTAAAAGATCGTACTATTCCGAGGCGGAAAATTCTTTGCAATACCTTAAAGGGAGCAGTTTAATATTACTACTCCGGCCCGATCTTGCTTTTGTTGTATATAAGTTAAATCATTATTAAAAGCTGTACAACCAGTTGATTCTGTTTGAAGCTGGCGTCGGAACCTCTGGTCGCGTGAACAAACAATGAAATGCTCCGAATTCCGACACCAGCTTGTTCAGAGTTAAGCCAAACATTGCTCTCGTTTTTCAACTTCATATAAACTCCTCTGAAATACGGAAATTTTGTGTATTTATGCTCGCGATAGAAACTCTGCTTGTTGTATTTTTTTCTTAAAGTTGGCGACGAGCTTGTTTAGGTTGGATCCGATGTCCTGAGGTCTTGGCATAGGTTCGAATCCCGTTCATCAATAATGTATTAAAGTTCTCTTTTTAGAAGCCATCCCGTCAAATTGTTTGGTTTCGTTTGCGTAGTCCCTCGAAGTAAACTACCGTAATGATATATTTTACGAAGTAAGAGTGCACTTAAACGTCCTCAGAAAACTCTCTGGTAACCATGTTGTTCTGTACAATCCTTTGTTTGAGGCTTTTTCAAAAGAAAACGGTCACTTATATTTTTTTCCCAGAGCCTTACCGAGATCAGCGCGAAAACTAGGTTCAGTCAGTCGGCAACAAATAGGTAATAGGACCGAAACAATCTTAAATATTTTTTCGCTGGCCTGTAGCGCAAGCCCAATCTTCACTTGTAGGATTGTTTTCATAACTAAAATTAGCCTATACAGAAGAAGCTCACGGTGGTTCCAGGGCAAGGAGGTGGCGTGTAACATAACGAAGCTGCCATGTGGGTCCGTGGTTTTCGAGGACGTGAGCCCCGAGACGATGCGGGGACAGGTGCTGAAGCCACTGGAGCGCGGGCCGCTGGCGCGGGGGCCGCAGACCGACCCGCTTCCGGGACGGATACGGTACCGGGCCGCCGACCACTCCGAGGTTGAGGTACGTTATATATCTATAAAACATTATGAGTTATTTTATTATATGTGTATATCGTATTTGTTTAGGTATCTTCTAGTTGGCTACGTATGATTAGGGGAGCACTTTAAAGAAGATCGGTTTGCCGTACGTTCGTGCGAGCTCCTGGCATACATTGCTTGTGCTCCTAACATACTTTACTGACACTCGGTTCTCATTCAAAGCCCACGACAGATTGCCACAATTTAATGCAATTTATTAAATAGTGTTTCAAAAATATCATATGAAAAAACAATAGTTTTAAATTCTGTCAGTTATTTGGATGTGTCATGACATATATTGTGCTTATTCTCATACACACAAGCGCAATGTGTATAAATTAATGGTTTGTACGTGTATGGAGAGCCATAGTGCACATTTTTTTTTATTTGACACTAATAACAGGCCCTTTTAAGATCTTTCTTAATTATTGATGTGTTACATTTTGGTCCAAATAAATTAATAACAAAACAACCTTTCTCAGACAAGTGTCGACATTCGTTTAGAAAACCCGATATTAGGTGTCTCAAACTATTATTTAGTGTTGTGTATACGGAATATTACACATGCATCTACATGTTTTAATTAATCCATTAAAGCGTTGCAGTGGTATATTGAATCCTTATTACATTTTATCCCAGCAAATTGAATTACAACATCCCCCGAGCGTTTCAATAAACCTGTATAACGCAAAGCGGATGAAATCGAATTAGGCAAACATTTTTTTCTACCCTGTGTCATACGTTATATAAATCGTTTCAGGTGTATTTCTGCGTAGGATTCTTAAAGTTATTTCGATACTTTTTGCGTCGACGACGGGCTTATTGTTTCTAGCAAATAATGCTATTTTTAAAAGTTTCCCGTAACTTAAAAATAAATATCGCAATACGCGCTGGAAAACTGGTTGATAACCGAAGAGTACACGGACTGGTGAGTTAAGGTGTTAAATAAAAAGCCCTATTCTAGTGAGATGCCTTCGTTGACTGTATCCGCGGCGGCCATCGCAAATAACACGGCATATATAAATCGATTCAGAGGTAAGTCCGTACATACTATTGTAAGTACAGTACAGACTTACATCTGAATCGTATTATACAATATCCATATATATAAATCGATTCAGATGTAAGTCTACATACAACAGTATGTACGGACTTACCTTTGAATCGATTTATATTATATGTCGATATTATATGCAGACTAAAGACACCTGTAGGTAGGCACCTAAGCATACTGGTTGCCAATGATATTACACGGTAAAAAAGTCTTTGAGTTTTCATAAATCCCTTTGCAAAAAGCGTAGGTTCTTTATCCGTTCCAGTAACTTTTGCTCAACTAAAGATAAAACAAGTATAATATGATAATGCAATAATCAGGTTCCAGTTAAAACATCCGACCTTGCACATCACTATTATATCCCTTGTCGATAATGACAGGGAATCATATTATTAACTACGTCGGACGCTGACGTTATGCCTCGTGCACACGTTTAAAGCTTCACCGACTTTATATGATTGGATTTTCACTACGGTACAATCCAGAACGCATAAATTCGTAGAGTAAATATCTGTACTTTTCAGTACTCGCAAAATGAAATTGGCAAAAAGATTTAAAAATGTAATACTATTCATATTTCATATTTTTCATATTTCGCCATAATAACAGATAATAAAATTATTTTGACGTATTTTTAACTGTCTTTATCGTTTTAATTCAATTCACTGGCCGATTTGATGAAACCTCTGTAACCTGTAAAGGCATTGCTGCGCACATTTAGATCGGCTATGGCTATGTTGCGTCAGACGTTTCAATGATATTGATTACATATTGTCCGTGATGTTCATTCCATGTGTTGGTGGTAGGACTTTGTATTAGTCCGCCTGGCTAGCTACCACCATCTTACCTAAGTCTGGCATAACAACAATTCTCAAATTGTTCTGTTCCGTCAATTATAAGATGAGATAGCCAGTTCCTTCGTTTGTTGAAGATTCCGGGTGAATGGCGCTTCCACATTTCGCCTTATCATAAGGTAATCATACCTATAACCAGATGAGAAGAAGGCTAGGTCTTCCTCGTCATACGGTAAATGAATAATACGTTTTAAAAACTAAAAAGTAGACCGACGTCAATGAAAAATAATGATGCAAATTATTAACAAACATTCTATGAGTTACGGTATTTTTTAAGCTCTGGAATCGACCACACGATGAGAAAGTTTAAACAGAAATGAGACGGCTGCGTAATATTTCCAACAACTAGATAATTTTCTTTTAGAATTGGTTTTGATGTATAATAAGTTAAAGGTTGTGGGTTAGATTCCCACTCGGGACAAACCCGGGTGGGGCATATGTTTGTGATGTGTGTTCCCAGTTTGGTTAGGACATTGCAGGCTCGAACCCGATTGCCTGATAAGTAAGATGCTAGTAGTCGTTAATGAGCCATGTAAATGCTCATTAACGACTACTTGTCTACTTGTCGGAGTAATCGAGTAACAAACAAAAAGGTAACATGCAGCCGAATTGAGAACCTCCTCCTTTTTTGAAGTCAGTTAAAAACAGCTTTGAGCATTCGATGCTATCTGTGAGCGACATACCATTTTATTGTTCCTGAATATTAACAAACCCTTTGTCCTTTTGCATTCACTGATTGCGCATTTGGTTGATTGGTTTTAAAAGCTTTTAATGTCTGAATTTAAATAATAGTCGTATTACAAATTGGTAGCTGCGACACAGTATTTTTACTTGTACTGTTAACATTGATTGTATAAATTTACGTATGTAATTTGATTCCAAGTAAAAAATATATCTTATATATCCATGTTTCAAGCACTTCCTTGATATTCAAGTCAAATATTTTGAATTGGAAAGCAGAATTGAAACCTAAACCTACTATATACTATTACATGTGTAAAATTTATACTTTAAACATTGAATGTCAAAAACATTTGTTTTTATCTTGTTATTATTTAGACGTAGTTTAATGTATTTAACAATTTACATACAATAACCATTTATATAAAATTTCATTTCTCCAATCAAATTCTTCCAATTCACTGCTCGAAACTTAGATTTTGTTACTATAGGAGTTCGTAAAATCCTTTTAGCACATTGTTCCTGCATATAATTGTGGCGAAAGTGGAGTCTGTCCTAAATCATGATGCAATTTGAATTTTACAACCCTTACCATTTGACGCCCTCATGGCCTCGGGTGTATGTTGATTGGCGGCTAACCTAGCAACCTGTGTAGCTCACCGTACCTATACTTGTGTACGTATGCACAAAATCAATAGAGACCGCTCGCAATTAGTGTGGCAATGCGTCGAGAACTTTATTAAATCTGGACCGCCGGTAAATCGACTACATAAAAAACAATGGATTTCGTACCATCCACCAGAATGCGTATTATCTAAAAGTCCGCAAAAACGCACCGGAGCCGCAGTCTGCATTCAGTTACTCGTAGTTTGTCAAGTTCGTAAAGAACTGTAGTTTTCCCTGCATTTTAAGTTGGCAACATGTATAGTGTTTTTTTTTTTCTGGAGATTTTTTCTCAGTACGGGGCATCCATAACCTGAGGAAATACAGGTGCAGTTTATTTTGAAACTTCAGCTCCTTTTTAGAGTCATTTTTGGCCAAGCGTGAGTAGATCCTTAAAATTAATGATTTAAGTAAAAAAAAAGTTGATGCCAATCTACTCGGTCCCTTGTAAGGATCATTTTATTGTAATGAATGATACTAATCTGAGCAGCGGAACTATTTTCACAGTGAGACGTCTGATATTCTTTGTTTTTTTTATTTAAGCGTAACAATAAGCCTGCACATATTTATATAAAAAAATGGTTTTATTAGCTCAAGTTATTTGTTGTTTTGTTTTGGATCAGTACCTACTTCCCGTGTTAAAGGTAGTTTATTTTAGCAGGACATTAATTTTAAACAGCGCCATCTAGCCCAAAACTAAGCATAGCTAGTTATATGGGAACATGATTAATGATGGAATACTTTTTTTTATGTAAATACATACTTACCATATGATACAACACCCAAACAAAGAACAAACACATCACTCAAATGTTAATCCTAGTTAAATGTTATCCCACTCAAATTTTATCCTCCTATAATCCTACTGCCAACTAAGGCAGATTGTAATAATTTATCTTCGTGTAGATATATCCTTTTATTTAATGTTTCTTTAATTGAATACATACGGTGCCGTTTCTGGCTACAATTTACCGAACACATTTTTTCGCATCCCTATGTCATATTCCCCAACACATCCCCCTTTCATCAAACACGCAACAGTGCCTTTGCATTTGCAATACCCTTCGGTCATATGCCATGCGATTACATACAGAATGGTTTATTGCTAATTTGATATTGTCCAAGTGAAACCGACGTGAAAATAATTGGCAATTTACAAATTATTCCTGTGATTGTTCGACCTTATAGCCAGCTCATGGTTAAAAATCGCTGCAATTTTAATAACATTTCCTAGGAAAAACAATTGCAGGAAATATACTATCCTTCTATTAGCAATTTTATTATTTTGGCTTTTAAAGATTCTGGAATACCTGAATTCAGTACAAGCACTCACAAGCTTATGACATGCAATGTTTTCGTGAGTTCAATCTTCGAACATTTTTATTTTGTCTGGTAATGGGAGAAAGTTTTATGTTTTTTTCTATTGTACGATGAGGAGATGCTTGGCCATATTGGAAGCGCACTTCACCCGGAATCTTCAAAGGTTTGAAGAACTGGCTATCTTACCTCTAAATGCCGGAACATAACAATTTTAGAATTGTTGTTATGGATACAGAATTAGGTAAGATGATGGTATCTAGCCAGGCGGACTTAACATAGTCCAAAAAAAAACAAACGAAGGAAAATGTTGTACTCACCCTGGGGACCGAACCCGGGACCGCTAGACCTGACTCTGGTGGGCGAACCAATAGACCACAGAGGCGGTTTAAATCATCATGCATCAGTCATGTGAGAAGATATCAAAACGATAGCATATCATTAATGTGTCGGTGATACATATAACACATATACATATAATATAACGTTCATGGTTCAAAAATAAATGTACAGCCTTATTATAATTAAGCCAAGATCAAGACCATCCCCGTCGTATAGCATAATCAACATCGAACCGGCTGCAAAATAATACACATTAACCTTCTTCGTCAGATCGCACTTTCCGACTTTCACCTATTTCCTGAGCGAAACCTCTTAATGAGCAAAAGTTCAGATAATGACAATAAGTCTTCTATAGAGCGCTATTTTTAAACCACTATAGAGCTAGTGTTTTATAGGTCGTTCGTCTGAAGTCGATAGCTATTTGTAAGCTGATGACGTCCCTTCGCCGTCGCTTTGAAACTTTCCAATATCCTCTTCGCAAATAGAAATAGCCTCCGAACATCCTGCAGAAACTCGTTTTGAATCTGTTTATTTAATGAACTCATTACGACCATAATGAACCGTTGAATGATATTTTAGATACAAGCAGTTTATTACTTTAAGACAATAGGAGATTATAATGAAAATTGCGGTGTTTCCTCTATTGGCAATCGTGTATCAGTCTTGTGAGATGATTAGGTGGTATTTCTTTTTATGAGCGTGCATTGGTCGACAAATGTATGTTAAACTTTTGTATGGGCTTAACCCAGCAGAAGACAGACATTTTGTGTACAGATAAAAACATTCAATTACAGGACACACATTTCGCCCAGCGCCTTCTAGCCCCAAACTTACTTGTAATACGGGAATGAGATTAAGGATAGAATATCGATATACTTGAAAAAAAATATTAGTGTACATTCAATGTAATTCCCGGTTATTATCAAACCCACAACTTACGGTGCAAAAGGCGGAGCACTACCAACTGAGCTGAGGCTTGTTAATTTCTAGTTCTGTTAATTTAACATAATCGTGTGCTGTTTCTCACTCGAAAACCTGTCTGAGACGAAAAACGTTTTCATGTTTCCACGGAGGCGGTTATTACCACTTACCGCTTTAGTCTGACCCTCGCAATCACAAGACGGTACTTTGCGCGGAGGCGGATCTAACGATGAAAATTAAACGGTTTGTGTTAACGAAACAAATAATAAACATTCATAAATACATTAAAATAAAAACGGAAAACATTGATTTTGTTGATGTAGCACACAAAAATGATAAAAAGGGAGTTAATAAAAGTAAATAATAAAAAAATGCAGATTTTTATGAGAATAATAGCTATAGCTTCAAGCTTTTTAGTAATTGCAAACACTACAAGCTCTCGAAGCACTACAGAAGCAAGGCAGGCCCAACATAATCCCGATAACATGATTTAATATCATAATCCCGACAATAGCACGCATTATAACGTCTACTGTTGGTCGGGGCCTATTATAGCTTTAGTCCTTCAATCATTGCTTCAGATTATTGTTGGTTTTACTGTTATGTAGTCTGGTTATTCTCGCGAATCTACCTCTTATCAACACACGTAGCGTTTTGAAACTACTTTTAAACAAAAAAAAAACATCCAAGTACGAGTAAGGGAGTGTCCTCTGTGCAAATAGTTCTGTCTGTACCAAACCCCCATTTCAAGGGAAAAAAACACTTTATTTCCTCATTCGACTCATGAGAGTCCGCTGACTGACAAACGGGTGGACGCACGGGCAATGGATGTTTAGTAATAGGGTCCCGTTGGCAACCTCGGGGTACGGAACCGTAAAAAGAAATGGTCGTTTTATCATCATCCTTGGTTATGG
This sequence comes from Venusia cambrica, assembly GCA_951394065.1. Lineage (NCBI taxonomy): Eukaryota > Metazoa > Arthropoda > Insecta > Lepidoptera > Geometridae > Venusia > Venusia cambrica. The sequence continues at coordinate 17,040,625 of OX596034.1, forward strand.
ACAGGTGCCATTCGGAGACAAAGACCAGTGCGGCGAGTTCACTCTGCGTCACGGGGACTGGGTGCAGTTCCAGGTGGCCACGGACCGTCGCGACCAGCTGAAGCGGGCCACCAACATAGCGCTGCTGGACGAGTCCTTCAACGTCTCCGGAGAAAGGTCGGTACAATGTCTACCGTTACTACACGGTGTGTTGCCACTGTATTTACTCTTAATTGTTCAAACAAGTTACGAAAGAGACCCCTTCGAGGTTTCACCTCTGACAGAGCATGGCTTTCATGAGGGTCACCTACTGGTAGTCAGAGGCATGTCAAAACTAACGTTCGGCACATGCCCACGAATTGCAAGTGGCAAGTTTTCAATACGTGACAAGTTACGCCCATCATTTAATTAATCTTTTTCGTCATCAGTTTGTCATTCTATTATTATCATCGATAGTGTCGGTAAATTTCCCTACAATTGTCTCAATGATCATAATTTCACACAGTCCTCACCTATGAATAGGACCTAAGAGGCAGCATCATCCTCTGTTGGTTTTTCAACACTTCCATCTCTAACAGAGTAGTTTTCCACCAACAACCTTCCAGTCACGAGTGTCGCACCGACATATGAGAAGCAGCCTGTAAAGCTGGAAAAGATTATATTATGCAAATTCCACCCTGTAATTTTAGGCCAAGTGTAGAAATTTCGGAAATCCTCGTTAAGTCTTGGAAAAGTCTCATATGGAGCAGCTGAATTGAAATGCTGCTAGTCTTCAGTTTGGATACAATGGAATGTGTAAGCCAAGCCTAAGGACTTTCTTGTTTCTATGTATGGCTCCGGTTGGATGGGTAGGCATTCACAAGAACCCAGGTGTATTTATGTTATACAAACTTTTTGATTCCCACTGTCCATTATTCTGCGTCGTACAAAGCTTTTTAAACATGAAAGACGACACTTAACGTATTGTGTAATATATAGGTCGCAAGGGCTATAATCCACTCCGAGGTCATTTATTCTTTCAAAATATTTTCTGTTAGCTGTTCTTTCGAATCTCTTGACCATTGAATGAAAGAGCTTTACATATCATTAAGTATGTATATCGTGATTCCAATATTGATTGATGTAAACAAAAAATTGTGAATGATGCAGAAAGTCAGTTTATTTACGATTTGTTAAACGAAAAACTGGTTTTTGATGAGAAATCTTGCCGGGATACTGAGGATCTTGACGTCCATTTTAAATCTGTAAACTGACGAGTGAAGACCCTGGGGTTTCTCGCTTGGTAGCTCAAGTAGTGAGTTAGTTCCCTAGTGAGTTAGTTCCCTTAGAAAGTAGAAATAAAGATGTGCGTGGTTTTGTGCAGGCGGGAGCAAGGCGTGGTGTGCTCACTGCGGCCGCAAGACGGCTACGGCTTCATTAAGTGCGTGGAGCGCGAGACGACCATCTCATTCCGCTTCGTGGAGGTGATGCGGCTCGGCCGGGAGCTCAGCGTCGGAGACGAGGTCAGTACCATTGACCATCTGCGTTATGTTATGTCTTATTCCTTATGCAGCAAGATTTTTTTTATGTTGTTGAGGTTAGGTTAAAATTGGAGTGAAACTTAATATGGGAGAATTTTGAAATTCTGATCCGCAACCTTTTTGTGTGTTGAAAAGTGGTGGGGCACTGTGTCGGGTAGAGTGTGAGATAATTAAATGTTTCCCTGTAAAATAAAAGGTTCACTTCTGATCTGTCTTTACAACACAGCTTATTTTTTCGTTATTGTGTTGCAAGATGCTACGAGTAAAGTTTTTTCTATTATTATTCATCGCTACAATTACAATGAATATGAAAGTTATTTGTATAAAGGATTGTACAGACTGTAATGTCAATGTTGATGTATGTAACCGCCACTGTGGTCTAGTGGTTCAACTCACCGATTTCAGATCCAGAGGTCCCGGGTTTGATCCCCATGGGAAGTACAATATATTGTGCTGGGTTTGGTTGGTGTTAGGACTTAATTTAAGTTCGCCTGGCTAGCTACCACCATCTTAACCAATTCTGTCGCCATATTAACAATTCTAAAATTGTTGTGTACCGGCATTTAAAGGTAAGATAGCTCCTCAGTTTGTTGTGGATTCCGGGTGAAGTGCGCGTCCACCTTCGCCCTTATCTTAACTCGTTACCAGGTGAGATAAAGACGAAGCACTTCCCCGTCGTACAATAAAAAAAAAAATGTATTTCAGGTTGAGTTCACGGTGGACCCGATATCCTCATTCACGATGAACAAGCGTCCGTCAGCCATCCGCGTGAAGCACATGCCCCCAGGCACCGTCAAGTTCGAGACGGTGGTGGAGCGCACGGTGAGAGGAGTCATCACCAAGGAGGCCACGCCCATCACCAACTCCAACCTCAGCCCCACCAGGAGTAGTTTCTCTGTAAGTCATCAACATTTTCAGCACTGACCTCTGCCGCCGTCACGTGCAACCTTTAACGTGTTTGCTTCTCTGATGACCATGTGTTATAATTGTTTTTTTTTATATCACTAAGGTGGCGAACAGGCATACGGCCGATCTGATGGTAAGTGGTTACCGTTTCCTATAGATGCTTGCAACACCAGATGCCTCGTGTTGGCCTTTTTAAACATAAAACACCTGTGAATAACCTTGCACTATAGGCTTTAGGAAAAACCTTGACAGGAAGGACCAGTGCTTATGTATCTCTGAGCAGTGCTTTGTTTTAGAGCCACCACCCTGTACCGACCGTTAGAACTGCGGTTGGTCTTGCCGCCAAATAGCAAATATACCTGCATATACTACGAGTAGCTTGGGCATGAGCGTTCGATTTTATAAATTTAGTCCCAAAATATTGATATATGAAATCCCTTCAATCCACAGGAATACAACGGTCTGATCACCTGCCAAATCAACCTAGTCAAAAAGACGCTGCCGTACAAAGTCAAAAAGAGCTCGGACTTCAAACAGCCGCGCCTAGGAGACAAGGTCACGTTTGACATCTATCAGGTATTAACTGTACGAAGCTCTCACTCATACAATGGTGTAGCTTCTTATTTACTTGGTTTTGTGTTCGTTGTGTGGTTTCTTGTGTTTGATTGTTGTTGCCGTGCAAGGATTATGTGTTACGCGCTACGTAGTGTGTGTTTTATGCTCTGCTGATTTTCGATTAGTCTTTCAAAAACATAGGTCAGCTCTTGTTTGACATCGGAACTTAAAAGGATGAGGTCCCTCATGGTTCACTCGTTGCCAGAATATGCCTATTTATGCCTATAGCAAATAAATGACTGTAAATGAAATGTAAAAAATAAATATCAATAAGAACGGGTCTACATCGCGTACCTTTTCATATGTCCGACAGCTATTGTTAATAATTATTCAAGATAATAGCTATAATTAAAAAAACGCTATAACATAATGTCTTCGCTTTCTCTCTCTAAAGAAATATTAAGCTATGCCAAATCTTACACTACTACTTGCGTGAAATATATACTTAAAAGGGTCCGAAGTTTTCTTGTCACGTATTAATATATACCTCTGAAAATATCATATCGGGTCCCTGGGTCTTCAGTCGGTCTTTAAAGTTTCCAAAACTGCTTACTAATTTCCTACTTGCATGCCCCATTTTTAAGCGAGTTGGCTATTGCCATACACGTTTAGGTCCCAAATAATACGTACGCGTAACGCATTTGAATTCACAGTTTTTTTTTTATCTCGATCCAAAATAGTTTGATTGAATCTAAAGTCGATCAAGGAATCGTGAATGTTAATAATTTATGTACTTATTTAAATTTTAGTTTTATTTATAGGTTTATCCTTATTTTCTTATTGTGGTGCAATGTCGTTGCTTGCTATTTATGATTCTGTAGAGCCCGATACTTCAAAGCACAGTGCGTTCTGAGTTGCAAAATCATCGCTGTACCTGTAAATTGTAATTCTGCTACATTGTTATAAATTCAAATGCTTTTGTAATTGTTAAATAAACACAACATTTGTGAAGCAATTGGTTTATTTCCGTGATAATGTAGTTACAGCGTAACTAAAGTTTCGGCGTTATGAAAGTGCAGTTGTTAAATTGTATTCTGAAATGAATACAGAAAAGCTTTCATGTACAGAAATGCACCTTGCTTTAGCTTTCGGAGCTCAGGCTTTGGCCGGAGTGTAAGCTTGTTTCAGTGGCTGCCATAACATCTGTTGATAAATATACCAGCGGTTACTTTCAATTGTAAAATTTATTGAAATTAAATCTCAATAACTACTTTGAATCGTCGAAAACTATTTTGTAACCAAGAGCGCTACCGACTCAGATGAAGCATATGCTAATACATTTCATAAGGCTTTTAGGAAAACTTATAACTAGGTACATTTATAAAGTTATAGATAATAATATATACATAGTAAATATTATACGTGAACGCCAATTAGAAGTTTCCACAGACAAAATTTAGAATAGACAAGTATATATAAAACAGCTCAAAATAGACGATAAAGTGAAGCTACGATTAAAACAGAAATGAATATAAAAAAACAAAAAAGATAGTCAGGCATGTAGTTTAGAATAAATTGTAAAACAACACTTTGAAATAAAATAAAATGTGCTAATAAAAGAACAGATGTTGTTTACAAGTTAATAAACTAAATAAGTTGCAAACTACTTAACTTAAAAAGAAATGCTTATTTAAGATATTTTTCAGCGTAGTAACTGAGGTATTGAAAATATCAGTACCATCATTTACTTTTGACAAGATATTGAACGCAGTACAAGCTCTTCTAACGAATGCATTTTGCCTATAATTCGTCTTAACTTGGGGTAAATAAAGTACATTAGGGTTTCTTAGAGCGACCCTGTTCGTGCGTAATCCTAAAAGTTCCAGTAACTCCGAGCAGTATGAAAATGAAAGAAATTGAGAAAGGCTAGCTAGTTTTCGATGATTACTGGTGATATATGGTTTCGTGTCTGCCTCCGAGCTTACCCTCCGTCCAAGCCAGACTGCTATTGCTTGAACCGCTGCTGGGTTGGCAAACAGTGCTACTCATATCAATTTGTTTTCAGGTAAAACGCACCAAAGAGTTGATCGCGATGGGCGTGCAAGTACAGCAAGCGAACGGGATCGTACCAAACGGGACCCCCTTGGCAGCAGCCAGTCGCGCCATTCAACAAGGTACATTACATTTTTTTATTTTTTTTTATTTATTTAAACGCACAAAACACATCACAACCACAATAAAATTATAGTTTAACAAAGATTGTATAGTTCTGATCTTGATTGCGACATAAACATATGCACGCACATCTAAGCAAAACATATAATATCGAGCAGAATTAACTATACTTAAAACCTAACTTAAAATAAGTTCCGGGATATCTAAACAAAATATATAAATTCGCTTAAGGCTTATACAGTTAAAAATAAATTAAATTTAAATAAAATGAGACAAATGTAATTTCACAAATTTGTCCCATGTATATCTTTAATGATGAGGATATTAGATTTTTATCTACCAACTAAATCACTTTGAACAATAAAGTGCCTAGTTAATAGCATTATTGGGATAGAGGATAGTCCTAACAATTTTAATTCATTAACATAACATTATGAGCTGTGTGGTCAAGTGGGTATTGGCCCGCCTTGTGACCCAGAGGTTCACCCACAAGGTTCAAATCCAGTCGTGCACCAACGGACTTTTTGGTTTTTAGGAAGTTTATATTGGCATATGACACATGCACATGCTCTGACGGTGAAGGTCTCATCGTGAGGAAACCGGCAAGTCCCTAGGACCAAAAGTCCGAATGACATGTGATTGTAGCCTGTCACGTATTGAATACTAGCTACTTGCGAAACGTGGGCATGTGCGGAACGTACGTACCTCTGACTACCCCCTAGTAGGTGATCCTCATAAGATACACGATCTCGGTAGTGAACAGTGGTTAATCCTCGTTAAGGGGAAAAAGTCGTGAGTCTATTTATTTTAATTTTATACATTTAACTGAAAATGTTGTAGATGCCGGCCATTGAAATTCTTCCGCACTGAATTTCTTCCGCATTCCGCGTGTCAATCGCCCCAATTCATCAATTATAATTTAATTAATAAAACAATAAAATACAATCTATTCCGCCTACCTCTACTGTTATATTCAATCACAACCCTGAGCAAAAGTAGAAGATGATAGGATTTTATTTCACTCTATAATGTTCTCAAAAAAATCTCAAATCTCAATTAGTTGAATTATTTAATTACCTAAATACTTAGATACATCAGCATGTTAGTAAAAAATATCATACTTTTAATAGTCGTTCTGTGGCGACACCTATGTGCCAAACCAGAAACAATCTCGGAGGTAATGACTATAAGAATTACATTTCCATGAGCTTCACGACAGGTGGCGCCGAAAGCAGAATAACTAACAGATACATTTGACAGTTATTCTGCTCTCTGGCGTTCGCTTCCAAATTACCTACGTCTATGACATCACGATAAAATGCATGGCACATGATCGCTACGATTAATAGGCTAAATGATGCCAGATGAATCGTAGGTACTGATGTCACATGACGTAAATAGACCTTAAAAATAGACTAATAGAGAATGATTTTCTAACTTCCGGCCAATTTTAGACATAATAATCTTTTGATCCTCGGTCAGAACAACTTTCCCGATCATGTGCCATGCATTTTATCGTGATGACATGTGACGTAGGCAATTTTGAAGCGGCTTTACGGACTATATCTACTGTTTTTACAAAATAGATAGGTATGCGTATACTTTCCTTAATCTGCTTTCCATATTAGTTTGAGGCTAGATGGTTCTTTGTGAAATGAATGTCCTGTTACATTTATTTATTTAATCATTGTTCACTGAGGAGCTTTATTGAACTGCTCCTCACTCATCAGTTCAGCTCCTGTCGTTTTAATTGGGCCTATTTTCTGAGGAGTTATGTTGAAAAGAACCTCAGGTTGATCATGAGATGTCACAATTGCATACCAGATTCAATGTGTTCTAAATTTCAATACACACGGCAAGTTAAATCAAAGATTGTAAAAAAATTATAAGCGTACAAAATATTTAAAAGCTTGTTTAAAAGTATCTCTTTCTGTTTCTCTTTCCAGGTTTTGTAGCTGCTCTCAAAGACGGCTTCGGGTTCATTGAAACAACAGACCACAACAAGGAGGTGTTTTTCCACTTCAGGTATGCGCCAACCGAATCCGGTCGCGGCTACGGAACATTTTCGTATGCTACCCACTTTTTTTTATCGTCGTCTTAATAACCTAACAACTATTGATTTACTGCAATGCTAAAATAAAGTTCAAGTTAGAACATGATAAAGCAAATTTAATAAGTTTCTGACGATCCCAAGTGCTTGGGAATGTAACTTGACGTGAAAAAAATAAACTAAACTTACAATCAATCAACTGACTTGATTACAAACAACGGATTGGAAAAAAAGACTAATTTTGAATACGAGTTGTGGGTCAATTGTACGAAATTATTTCGCTGTCGCTACCAAAGTTATGCATGATAAATTATTGTTTCATTTTAGAACTTTGTTGTACTTGTATAGAATGTAATATACCGTCATATATTTAAATATAAATATAACAAGCTAATAACAAACTGTTAGTGGTCCTATTATTCAAATAAAAATAAAATAAATACATTTATAATACAACCAGTGTCTCACAAATCAGGTCGTAACTATACCGGAATATCTATTTCATAATAATGGTTAAGAACTGTTATAATGTTAAAGAACGAAACAATTCAATTATTTAAGTGAATGATGTTAAATAATTAATATTCACTTATTTCACAACTGTTTTTGCTTTTGCGATATCATATTACACTCCATAAATTATCAATCAAGTTATAACAATGATTATATTTCGCCGGTTATAATAATGGAATAAAGCGAAACCGGGAAGACCGACGACATTGTGGCTGTTGCTGGCAATCGATGGATGGAGAAGGTTTAAGGTCGCTATTGGTGGCGTCGATTAGAGGAGGCTTATGTTCGTTAGTGGACGTATGTGGACTGAAATGATGATGAAAAATATATTATTGCCACTGCACGAATTTTATATACATTCTCATGCGACTGAATAATTTGACTCGCGAAATCGGACCTGTACCGTATTAAGTTACCTAGGTACTAGGTGAATAGTTACAGTATTATATGTATACATTTATTCAATAAAAAGTACAATTAAACTGATGATATTCTGATGTCATCAAACAGCAAGGCTTTTGTAGATTGTAGATGTATATTGCAGCAGATGATATACATTTTACTATCAAACTTTTGTTAAAAATTAAGTTGAATGGAGTATGCTTGTCTTTACATACCACACATTCAGCCTAGTACATATGAAATAGAGTGTTCACCAAACCAAGTAGTGGATTTACTATGTTTTCCTCCATCCATCGTATGAGCCCATGTTAAATTAGGACAGCATTTTGAAGCAAGCAGTTGGTGGCGGCTATGGCAAATTATTTGAATCTACGGAAGGGTTTTTTCGCGCATGTCGTATGAGGTGACAAAGGGATCGGCTGCGCGCTCAACACCTACTGCGAACACCTTAGCTCATGCGAATGTTATTATTAATGTACAGCCACTTGAGATTACAATGCTTTTGCGACGGTTTTCAATGCGCGTTGACTGCTATTGTACGTTGAATTACGTATTATGCTCAATTATGTGCAACTGAAATTGCCAAGCGTAACATGTAAATTGTCATTGTGACATGGATTTAAATGTATAACAAGTGCGAGCAATTATCAATTAAAGAATGATTGATGTTTAATAATCATCGTTGTGTATTTGAGCACAACTGTAAACTTACTGGTTAAGGCAAAGTAGAAAATCACAAACCCTTCCTAGGGGTTGTTTTTTATTGTACGACGGGTAAGCTTGCCCATCATCTCACTGTCAAGCTATGATAAGGCCTAAGGTGGAAGCGCACTTCACCGGGAATTCTCAAAGTCTGAGGAACTGGCTATCTTACCTGTAAATGCCGAACAAAACATTTGATTAATTGGTGTCGTACAATGTGAATTATGTCAGACGGCGGACTGTCTAGATCCTCCTAAATAAAAAAAGGGAAACTGTTTCAACCGCCTGTTAAGTTTGAGAGAGACTCTTTCAAAGTTGGCAAGAATTTCATTCCATTCTTGCAAGAGGCCCATGTCCATTATCGGACCGTTATTTGCTGTTGATAATTGTTTTACTAGTCGTGTTTGCGCTGCGAAGGCTTAAGTTTCAACGTAATCGTTCAGCTGATCATAGATCAACAATCGTACAACAAACTCTTATATGTTAGGATTAGCTTCCGCTCGCGGCTTTGCCCGTGTTTTACCCGGCTGAAAAGTAGCGTACCTATATGTTTACTGGTCCAGAGCAATATATAGATCTTTGTCAAAATTCAGATCAATCTTTGTGGTTTTTACGTGAACAGCAACAAAAGACAGATGGCTAGATGGCGCTATGTGAAATTAATGTCCTGTAATATTATTATTATTATTAAAATAAAAGACAAATCCGTATTGTATCCGTTTTGTGATGTTTGACATCTCATCCCCATCTAACAGGAACTGATTTTTAGGATAAAATATACCCTTTTGTTATTATTATTATTATAATACCAAATTTCATCCAAATTCGTTAAGCCGTTTGAGTTAAATTTATTGACAAACATATTTGAAATTATTTGGTCATCCCACGGGAATACGGCACTTTTCCGGGATAAATAGTAGTATATGTATTGATTCATGGTTAAACTATATTTGTGTAAAATTTCAGTTCAATCCGTTTTGTCGTTTTTGCGTAAAAGCATAAAGGAGCAATAGTGAACCAATTAGTTTTGTATAGCGATATATAACATCACATTACCATCCCACTTATTTGTAATCCAGGGTAATTCATTATAAAAATCGACCAAATCCGTACAGCCATTTCGGAGTAAAGGCGCGCCTACATACACCAGCATAAACTTTCGCCTATATAATATTAGTGGGATAATCAATCACTATTTTTTTTATTCTTTTACGGGGAGGTCCTAAGCCTTCATCTCACCAGTTTTGATAAGGCCGAAGGTGGAGGCGGACTTCACCCGGAATCCTCAACAAACTGAGGAACTGGCTATCTTACCTCTAAATGCCGTAACACAACAATTTCAGAATTGTTTTTATGGCGACATATACCATGTGGTAGGTAATAGAGGTACATAGTCATTTTAATTTAACATTTAGTAATAATTCTAGGTAGGTATAATAAATTTCAGTCAAAAGTTGCGAATAATACCTACGCGAACGAATATTTGTAATTTTTTAACATTCTATATTAGAAATGCCTTGATATGCCAGTATTTAAGTAAAAATGAGACATTTGCTTGAGCCGTGGCGGTCGCCGCTTAAGAATCGGCCCCTCCAACTCAGCCCGCGGATGTCGTAAAAGTCGACTAAGGGATTTTTTCAACAGAAGGGCAGCAGCTTCTTTATGTATACTGCCCAAAACCTTTAATGCGATCATTAATCCGTATTCCAAGCGTGGTGATTATATCAAAACCCTTTTTGGAGGAGGCTCTGTCCAGCAGTTGACACTAATGGTCTGTTGATGTGTTATTTGCTGCATTGTTTAACCCAATTTCCTCTGGAGTGTTATGTTCTTAGAGAGTATGTATGTGTGTTTGTCTATTTCATTGGCACGTTCTTCAGCTTGATGAAATTGACGGTGGTGTCTTTTTGTTTTTTTGTAAATTGTGGTTTTAATTTTAAATTGCTATATATTTTAGAATCTAAGCAAAATTTCAATGGGATGGTGGGATGCCAAAATAATAATTCTGACTACAATATAGCGACATGCCGATTTTAAATTTAAAATAGGTCGTAATTGTAATACTTTTAAGACCATGACGTCGTAAAACCGTGAAGCTTTCAGTTTGGTTTTACTTGTGTTAACATTAACTAACTAGTTCTATGCTTGAAATTATATTTATTACTGCGAATTAAACAATGTTGCTGCCCTAAATTTAATTATTTACTGCTTGTGCACACCTGCTTTAGTTATTGATTGTTAATTATGAGGTAGACCATAAATACGAAATTGTTTTTTGAAAACAAAGGATGACTCTTTTATTTAGGCAAGTGAGTAACATTTATGTTCAGTGAGGCAATGTTGCCAGTGTGCTTTTGTTTGGCGTACGATGGGGAGATGCTTGGCCTTCATCTCACCCGATTTTTAATGTTATGATAAGGCCGAAGGTGGAAGCGCACTTAACCCGGAATCCTCAACAAACTGAGGAACTGGCTATTTTTACTTCTCAGTGCCGGATCATAACAATTTTAGAATTTTTGTTATGTCGACAGTATAAGGTAAGATGGTGGTCTGGATCAGTAGAGGGAAAGATAGATGTATTGAATGTATATAAGTCGGTGGAAAACCATGGCATTTTTTGGCTGAGCGCCTAGCTAATCTTTGTTTCTTAATTTAATGCGGGAATTAATGTACAACAGTAAAATAATGCTTGGCAGCGATTGTTTAGTGCTAATAAACGGAAATGTTAATTAATATTTATGATCTGATGAAACCAAAACCTAAGTAGGTAACATTTAACTAGACTATAGGTAAATTAGAAATTCTATATTGCGCAGATTAAAATGTATATATGGTTGAACTTAATGCTATGGAGCATTCTTATCCGGATAAACCATGAGTTGTATGGAGTGATTCGTTTCCATCGTTAGTTATCATATTTTTTATCACATGTTAAGGAGGCTTTTGCCGTGGTGACTCAGCCCATGGATGTCGTAAAAGCCTACTGAGGGATCTCACGACAAGAAGGCAGCAGCTTCCTTTTGTGTATTATCTTCGCCGCTATGACCAATCTGCCTACCAAGCGTGGGACTATGGCAAAAGCCCTCCAGTTTTGGAGGAGGCTCTGTACAGCAGTGGATACTAATGGGCTGTTGATGTGATGTGAAAGAGAAATGAATACATTGATTATTAATTTATAGATTTATAGATTATAAAGTCCGTTTTGTATAAACAAATGCGAGAATACTTGTCATTTCTTAGATTTAATCTTTACTTTAGTAACTTTAGTTTTTCAAAATTGAGTTCAAAGTGCCTGCGGCCGTTCTTCCATATCTACAACAGTTTCGATTTAGCACCGGGAGGCCCTTCAGAATAAATGCCGGAATAAAATGTCAACTGGATTATCTTACTAGCGAACCACTAGACCACAACAACCTCTGTGGTCTTGTGGTTCGCTCACCGGTATCTGGTTTAGAGGTTCCGTATTCGATCGCAAGGGGGGTGTCCTTTGTTTGGTTGGTGTTGGGACTTTGCTTAAGTCCGCCTGGAGGTACCTAAGTTGGTCGCCATAATGACTATTTCTAAATTGTTACGTTCTGGCATTTAGAGGTAAGATAGCCAGTTCCTCTGTTGAGGATTACGGTGGAAGGGCGCTTCCTCGCATTATCATAACTTGAATGACGTCATCGGAGCGTCGATGACACGTGATTTATAATTGATATGCATGTTAATCTCTAAGGTATATATTATATGGGCCCTAAGTTAAGTTACTTTTTTGTAAACTTTCTTTGTTGCCTGAAATAAATAAAGTTATTATTATTATTATTATTAAAGCAATGTGAGATGAAGGCGAAGTGCATCCCCGTTTTACAGAAAACAAAAACTTTAATTATATGTTATTTTATTGGTTGCATGTTATGAAATGTTGGTTATAATGTCGCAGCAACTTCGAGGGCAACCCTGACCACCTGGAGTTGGGCTCGGAGGTGGAGTACACGTTGGGCCGTTCGAGCAGCGGCGGCGGCGGTTGCGCCAGCGCAGAGTTCGTGCGCACGCTGGGCCGCGGCTCCATCCCGCTCGCCAAGCCGCTGGACCAGCCCGTCAACGGGACAGTCACTAGGACGCTGCGCGCGCTCAACCCGGACCAGTCACATTACTCAGGTACTGTACTGCTCGTCAATGCAATATAATGTAATGAAAGGATCGTCAAAACACTAGCTGGCCAGAGGTTCTTGATATTATCCATGTGTGCGGTCGCGATTCCGAACAGGAGAGAGTTAACCGAATAATCTAATACAATCTTACCAATTGAGGCGTCACGTGACCCAAGGGCTGGCTCTTATTTAGGCCAGCGAATCAGCATAGCTATTCAGCGTGGCAATGCAGCCAGTGTCTTGGGCACGCTTCCGTCTGGTACTGGTCTGGAACAGTTGAGTTACCTATAGGCCGTTTGTAACGGTCCTTAGGTAATCTGACTGATTCCTTTGTACATAGTTAGTTTAATTGTACTTTTTATTGAATAAATGTATTCATTTATCTTACCAAATAAACTCAATTTGATTTAGATTTAAAATAGAAATAACGTTTATTCGTAGCTTAACCAGTGAGTTAACGCGATGATGCAGTCTGTACATTTTACTTCTACTACTACACACATTTTTTATTAGTTTTAAACTTTCATGTAATATCAAAACTTCTTTGAATAGCCAACCTCCTTATAAAGCAAATTAATACTGTCAGTTTTTTTCAGTAATTTATGTTTTTAAACAATAAAAACATTCATTTGTCCAATTCAACGTTATTTCATAGATGTTGTTCATAATCTTCTAATCTTCATAATCAACAAAAACAAAATTTAACCGCAGTAACCGTTCGTTATGTGGCGCGAATAATATCGCGAAGTCTTACTGTAGCAATGGAGCGTCGTCATCTGACCACGGAAGAGATGCAGAGAGCTGTAGGGATGCTAGAAATTGAAAACAGTCAAGCCTATGTTGCCCGGCATTTTGGCGTCCACAGAAGCGTAATTTGCCGACTCTGGAGGCGTTATTGTGACACAGGTGATCCGTCTGAACAGCACCCAGGCCGAGGGCGTAGTACCACTCGTCGTCAAGACCGATACATCCAGGTAACATGTAGACGTGAACCAAAGCTGACTGCCCAAGAGACCGCATCAAGGCTACAGAATGCTGATGGTCCCGCTGTTTGTCCCCAAACTGTGCGAAACAGACTGCGAGAGTATGGTCTACGTGCACGTCGTCCAATCAGATGCCCACAGATCCGTCACGGAAATCGAGCACGTCGTATTCAATGGTGCAGACCACGCGTGCTATGGCCGCAAGAACGATGGGACCAAATTTTGTTCTGCGATGAGTCTCGATTCGGTTTCAAGCCTGATACGAGAAGAATGAGGGTATATCGTCGCTCAGGAAATGCTGAACGTCTAAGATGTGTCCAGGAAGTCCACCCATACAGCGGCTCGACAGTAATGGTTTGGGCTGGTATAGACCAAAAACCGAAAAACCGACCTCGTTTTTATAAATGGCAACCTGAATGCTGAAAATTATGTGGAACATGTGCTGGCTCCCTATGTGCGTCCATTTTCACAAACATTGGGACCTGAGTTTACATTGATGCATGACAATGCCCGTCCGCACACAGCAAGGCGGACTCAAGAATGGCTACAGGGGGAAAATATACGCGTTTTACCGTGGCCAGCGCAGTCGCCTGACTTAAATCCCATTGAGCATGTGTGGGATATGCTCCAAAGAAGAGTCCTGAAAGATCTTGATGGGGTTTCTACGGAACAACAGCTAAAAAACCTACTAAAGTTTCACTGGGACCAATTGCCTCAGGAAGAAATCAATAACCTTATTGACTCCATGCAAAATCGATGCAGACAAGTTTTAAACAGTCGAGGAGGAAACACACTGTATTAGATTTGATCTTAATGTCCAGAAGAATCTTATAATTTAATATTAAAGTCATGTTTTTGTTTATTTCATTCCATTATTTTATAATACAAATTTGTACCAAAATGCACAACATTCTTTTTATATGTACTTTATTATTATTTTTGAAAAAAATATCGAGTTTGACATACTAAAATAAATAAATAATAAATATTAATTAAAAAAGGAAATAAATAATTAAAAATAAATCTATAAAATAAAAATATTCAAAATTTGTATGTGTTGCTTAGACTTTTTTGATGTGTGTATAAACAGTCTAAAGATACTGTTTTTCGAATTTTACTTTATTTAATTTTTTTTTGTTATTATTATATTTTGATTTGATGCATCCATATATTTTTTATATATTATGATATGATTTAGATTAATTAAACACAGAATCGTTTAAGTACTTCCACAAATTAGCGTGGTCGAAGAAAAGGCGGGATGCGTATAATTTAAACACACAAGAAACTTCTTGATTTCGCTCTAATGCTAAAGAAAAACGTTGATGACGAATGATGAGTCGTTGGAGATTTGAATTTTTATTCTATTATCTGTAGTTGTAAAACGTGTGCAAAAATTACGTATTGAATATTTTAATCCAGAGCTTCTCCGTCGTACTATATAAAAAAAGATTATATAAATATATATAAAAAAATTCAGGGTTACTGTCTATGTTTTATAGGACTTGGCTTCGGAACATCCTTCAGAGGGGTAGTTTTTTAATTTTGCTTTCCTTACAAAAATGTAAGATCATCATCGTCATCAATTATTCTCCTGCCAACCATATCTCACTAGGTGGGTCAGCATCATCATCAACTTCGACGCAAGCTGATCAGGCGGGTGGTTGGTTGATCGTAGCAATATCGTTGAGAACCTGAAAAGATGCTTCTGCTCATCTCCTGGTCACCTTTTACGGTATTTACGGTGGCATAATCCTATACTCCTTCCATACTGCATCGCGATCGCAGCAGCCCTTATAGGTTGTACAGGTAGTATTACTGATTATGTGGTCATACCATAGGCAAGTAGAACTATTTGGATCATGCGCTGGCTTAGATCTGAACTGAACGTCAATACCATTGCGAAACTTTTACGTTTTGGGGATTCACATTATAATCATGACACTGCAAGACAGTTTTAAGAGTAGTAGAAGCCCCTAGTGAAAGGGCTCGTCCGGAAGAAAGCAGCGCTGCTGTGTTTCAGTTTGAAGGGTATGGTTGCCGGTGAAATTACGGGTACGTGAGGCTTAACACCTTTATGCCTCAAGTTGACGAGCGCAATGCAGTGCCGTGTAGCCTATGCTATTTTTGAATGTGACCTATGCAGTAAGGTATAATTGTCATAGGCAAGAGTACGCTTAACACCAGGTGCGCTAGTTGCTTGTCCCGTCCCAAAATAAAATATAAATACTTGCGTCACGCTAGGCAAGCGATTCGTTGATCAGTGTGTTGGTATAAATACTACTTATTAGGACTAAATTACTCTGGTGAGTGTTGCTGCTCCACCACATTATCAACAAGAGTAGTGGGGAGATTTAAGATAGTCTCTATGCTTCATTCATATGTTGGTGATTTCCGTATTGGTTTTCGGTAGGTACTAATATAGAAGTAAGTTGCTGCCCGTCTCCTTTCATCGCCTTTCAATAATTCGAGCTCACCCGCTTACGCTAACGCCTTCACATTCGTCCAGTCGCAGCTGGTTGCTCCGTGTAGACAGGGAAGGGAATATGGGTTCCTGGATTCCTGTTCTGTTGAGGGCTGTTCATGACTTTTATCTGGAAGATTAAGATATGAAACAGTAAGGAGGGGGCCAAGAGTGATACAGGATGCCGTTGCCATCATTTAGCTATGCCTGCCAGCTAGCTGGTGATTTGCCGCTTTCGCCCCTTCTGCTAGCTTGAAGTGGAATTACAACGACACGATATGGGGTTCACCCACCTCTTCCGGTTGGGAGAGAGTTTTGCGTGCGGACAATGACTTTTTAATGTTTCGCTTCTTATTATTATATAGGTTTGCAGAATCATGTATAGTATATGTACCCATCAATACTTATGGCGGATATCCCGTAGATTGTATTCATAGTCTTAACAAGTACGATAGTTGCAATAATTAGAAATATTTGTTTCCAGGACTGATTCAAATAGAAGGAGGCGGCGCATCGTACGAATACGGCATAATGGGTCTGGCGTGCAAGCGAGAGATCCTTCAAGTGGGCGACCCTGTCACCTTCCAGCCGGACGCTGATGGCCGTGCTTCTAACATCGTGCCTATCCGCAAGAAGAGGCGCGCCATCGTCGACGCCATCAAAGGTAACAAGCGAGAGATACTTCAAATTGGCGACCCGGTTACCTTCCAACCGGAAGCTGATGGCCGCGCCACCAACATCGAGCCCATCCCATTTTTTACTCTATTCATCCGTCTAATAACGCTTTAACAGACGAACAAATAACGCGACAGTAAAAATTTTCATAAAAATAAATGGGTCTACTATAAATAGGGCCTTTTAGCGTAAAATAACAAATAACGTGACAGTAAAAATGTTAACTAAAAATAAGTCAAGTCGGTCTACTTGGGGCCTTCTAGCGTACATTGCGCACTTCTGGAGTGAGGGCATTGCAAAACACAGGCGCTAGCAGTCTCACTTGAGAACTTAAAGGCATTTGATAGCGTCTGGCACGATAGCCTTATTAGCAAGCTTCCGTCATACGGTCTGCCGCCTAGCCTTTGCGCCTGGATATCTTGAGGGGACGATCAATTCGGGTTATCATCGATTGATGCTCATCAATTTGGCGATTAACGCCGGGGTACCAAAGGGTCAATTCTCTCCGCCACTCGTTTATTGCTGCATATTAAAGACCTGTTAAAGACCGGATTCATCAGGTATGCGGATGACAGGACAGTTGTTAAAGCTTTATATATCTACAGTCTCTTAAAAGCCTTCCTTAAAAACAATATCTGGCTGGGGTGATGCAATTTTGTTAAATTCAATGCTAACAAGCCCCAATCGTGTTTATTCTCCGCCGAACGGAGTCAATTCCACCTGACTCTATGTTTTCGAGGTGTATCCGTTTCGATTTCTGACCACCTTGAGCTTCTTGGTAACACACTATCAAACTCTCAATTCTGGATCCTATATTGAAACAAAAGCCCAGTTAGCTAAGAAACTAGATATGCTGGCAAAAGTGAGACGGTATATCACGCCGTGACAGCTCCTCAATCTATACTAAGCACAAATTCGCT
Organism: Venusia cambrica; assembly: GCA_951394065.1. Lineage (NCBI taxonomy): Eukaryota > Metazoa > Arthropoda > Insecta > Lepidoptera > Geometridae > Venusia > Venusia cambrica. The sequence continues at coordinate 17,058,602 of OX596034.1, forward strand.
CATGTATGGGATACTCCGCCTCTGTGGTCTAGTAATCGCCTCTGTGGTCCAGTGGTTCTACCCACCGATTTCAAATCCAGAGGTCCGGGGTTGTGCTTGGTTTGGTTGGTGTTAGGACTTTGTTTAAGTCCGCCTGGCTAGCTACCACCATCTTACCTAATTCTGTCGCCATAACAACAATTCTAAAATTGTTGTGTTCCGGCATTTAGAGGTAAGATAGCCAGTTCCTCAGTTAGTTGAGGATTCCGGGTGAAGTGCGCCTCCACCTTCTCAACTTGTAATCAGGTGAGATGAAGGCCAAGCGCTTCCCGTCGTACAATAAAAATAAAAATGAGTCCCGAACTGCTACAACATGGGAATCTTCAAGTCAAATTCAAATTCAAAAATATTTATTGAGAGCTATACATTTTAGGGTACATACGTTATTATTGGAACGATGACACTGCAAAAAATATATAAAAACTGAGTAGCAGAGTCAGCGCCCTTCTCCGAAAACAAATCAAAAAGTTCCATTAATGAACTATGAATACATACTAGAAGAAATCATATTAAATCTTAAGAAATAAAACGAATCCTAAGAATAAATATATAAAACGAAGGTTCCTAATGTAAATAGTTTTACACAAAATATAATTATATAATCATAAAAAAAGTCAAGAGTGAATGTAGTAGATGGCAGTCAGACGCAAGCCTACCCCAGTATAAAAAAAACAGCAATTCTGTCTTATTTTGACCAAGTAATGATAAGTGTTTGTTCGCAGGCGGCTTCGGTTTCCTATCCCTGGAGATGGAGGAGACCCGCCGTCTGTTTTTCCACATGTCCGAAGTCCGTGGCAATCCCAACGACCTGCAGCCGGGTGATTGCGTGGAGTTCGTGATGCTGACCAACCCCCGTAACGGGAAGTCTTCCGCGTGCAATGTCTTCAAAATACCGTGAGTAGTCGCAGACAAAAGTCATTCACTCAATAATGTTGGTTATCTCATATACAGAGCTTGGGACTTTCCCTTGTATTGTGACTTACGACTGTTATTTTTTTTAATCTAAATTTATCGTAGATACGACTATGATACAGACTTTGCCTATATCATTTCAACTTGAACTATTAAAATTATTATTTAGTCAACATTCTGATGCGAGAAACCCTAAACTTCCTAAAGTTTGGTTTGCTAGTAAACATTCCAAATCGGATTTGACTGGAGTATAGTTAGTGTGAGCAAGGAAGTGGACAAAATGCTAAAAATAATTTTAAAAAAACAATGCGTAACTGAATGTTATCTGTATTTAAAATTACCATATTGGATTATATTAAATGACTGTAATGTGCGTGTGTGAGTGTTGGCAGGACAGTGACGTATCTAAATCTTTTCAAACTGTTTACTGGTTTTGTCCGTTCCACTCTTTCACAGTGGAAACACCTATTTGCATATATCTGTTGTTGTGTTGGTGTTTCTCAACGAAAGTATGGAAGGCGGGCATTAGCCCGCCTTCCATTGCAAAGCTCCGGCTTGCTCTAATCACCATCTGTGAAAGTGTGGTGATGAATATTTTGTGATGTGGTTGCAGCAAAGGGCACGCGAAGAGCCGCGCGGAGCGTCCGGAGCGTTTGCTGGCGCGGCTGCGGACCGCGTCTATGGAGGAGTCGAGTGGGCCGCGCGTGGTGGTGACGCGCACGCCGCGTGGCCCGGACGGCACCCGCGGCTTCCGTCCGCGCAGACCGCTTGCAGGTCAGTCTCGCACTGCACTGACGTGGAGGCTGCCGTCCACCAGCTGTGCCAGTCGGTAGTAACTCTGCCTTCTGCGCTGTAGGTTGTGGGTTCGATTCCCACACAGGACAAACATTTGTGTGATGAATATACATGTTTGTTCTGTGTTTGGGTGTTGTATCATATAGTACGTATGTATTTACAAACAGTATTTAAGTATTCTATCCGTAATCTAGTTCCCAGTAACCATCAGAAACGTAGCTTGTCCTTTTAAAATGGCGCGTTCACTTTAAATGAAGTTTCTAATAACACTATAAAAATCAAAACATTATGTAAAATAAGTATTTGTATGGGAAAACTCTTTTCCATATATTTTAGTTTGTATTCTTTTTTAAGAAAAGTAACGCAAAAATGTCGGTAATGTTGAATGCTGTAATGTAAAACAACGCAAAATAGAAGTATTTTATTTGTAAACAGAAGTCTTAACTTCACACCAATATCCAATTGAAAGCTTTTAAAATAAGCAACGAATATTTGTAGGAATTTGAGAAGTCCGATTGTTCCTGGGATTTTCTCGATGGATCTGATTGTCTATCATATGTGCATTGACTAATAAAAAACCCAAAAAGTCAATTGGACAAATAATTAAATTCTTGGTCGCTAAGAAAAAAAATGCTTTCCACACTACTCCATTATAAACTTTATCTATGCAATAATCTGTAATACACAAACACATATTCGCGCAACACCCGTATGTTTCAAACGATGACTGGGCATTCTCCAAAACGATATTATTTTGTCATATTTTGACAAATTAATGTCCTGTAATGTATTTGCCACTTATTATTTATTTATTAATTTAGATATCATCATAATCCTATATTGCATTTAATGAATATAACGGTCATATAATATTACAGGTTAACTTTTTACTTTAGCATTATATTATTAAGTGACACGTCATTTGTAAAAATGAGTATATAAAGTTGCACCAAACCATTCAGGAGAGTACTGTTTCATCATCTAATCCAGGAAGCAGGGCCTCGTAAAAATATGGCTACTAAATAATTTATGAATAACTTTAATCACTTTTGGGGGGTGTATTGGTGATCGCAGTAATAAAAGTACTAATCTTCTACTTATGATTGCACCATTGTGGTGCATTAATAGTAGTTTATGCAACTGTCATATAAGAAGGGGTATTAAAACACGAGAGTCTGTTTATCGCATGAGGCGAAGCCGAATCCGATAATAGGTTGACTCGAGTGTTTTAATACCTAAGTTATATGCAGTTTCATACACTACTTTATCTTCACTCATAGGAAAAAACAAAGTAGGTAGGTTACAAGGAAGTAATTTTCAATCTATACATTCTTGGTACATTTTGTCGTACAATTTTTTTGATTTTTCTGGCAGGAGACTTTCAGTTAACGCCAATGCCGCGTCTACAATATCTGGCGGAGTGAAAATCTCGCCGTCACTACTCTCTTCTCCAATCATATTTTAATCACTTACTGGATTTTAGTAAACTTTTTTGGAATCCCGAATACAAAAACACGATCGGCAAAAAAATGTATGGGAAGCGCGGGAAATTAAGTTCAAACTACGCATGCGTGCGCCATTTTTTTTCACAATTCGAACTGCGCATGCGTGCGCTTTTTTTTTCATATTCAGCCTAAAACCATAGACTACTTTAATGAAATAATAAAAAAAAAGATAGCGGGACTATAATGAGTTTTATTCTTAATTTTATGTATATGCGTTTATAAAGTGCGTCTGTATAGAACCGTCTTTGAATTCGTGATTCGAATTTTTCGATTTGAGTGTATATAAACTTGTTGATAAGGCATGGCTACGAACGTTTTAAGAATGATTGTTGTCCGTTGTTCGCAGACCAACTGTTGGAGTGAGGCATTCCTGCCCTGGACACCGCTCTACGGCTATGCATGTCAATATCCTAATGGTTTGATTTTTGGATTCAAATTATGTCATTGTAATCATAAGAGACTGACTTATCCTCTTTTTAGCAGCATTTAGAAATTGTTTTGTTATATTTACTTGTAGGAAACTTAAGTCATTACAAAAATATTATGTATGCCTTTACACGACGATATTAAACACAATGAATTTATGTTGATTGACGGGCTGATCGAGCTATAAATAACATATCAATGTTAAATCAGACAGACTTTTGTTGCTTTATTAGTGTTTCCTATATTTTGGGGTTCTTTTTCGCATATACGTTGTTCAAAATTCCGTTTAAGTATACATAGAAGACTGCTTTCTCCTAAAGCACTCGGTATTGGCAAGGGGGTCGTCGTGTTGTGGGGGGGGGGGGAGTGTGTTTGTGTGTATGTGAGTGACACGCCTGGATACCTGCGTCCGCCGGTACCTGCCCCACGCTGCAAATGAAGTAAACAGCCTCTCAACAGACTATTGCTCCCATTAGCTGCTATTTAATGTAAAACGAAATACGATGTGTGTGGCCATATCGTATCTCATTCAAATGTAAATATTTATAAGTTTATATTAATGTGTATAAAATGCTCATATTTAACCGAATTATTTATTTTAAGTATAAAAATACTAAACTTACATCACTGGCCGTTTGTTGCAAACGAAAAGCGACCAGTTGTTTGTAAATGTTAAATGAAATGAACATCGAAATTATTTACTGTAATGAGATCTCTTGATTTGTAACACACTGTGATTTAAAAAATAATATTTGTGCAATACAAAATAATATTGTTAACATTTTGTTAGGGCGGCGGTGGCCCTAGAAGGGCGTCGGCAAGGCGTGCGGCGTGCCTACGCACTAGTCGCCAGTGGCATGGCATGTGACCGCGCAAGCGATCTTTCATTTATGTACAAAATATGATCAATTTAGGTATTTAGGTTAGTAGATCTATGGCCGTATTTGGTCCATTTACATTTCTGCAAATATACGGGTATACATTACAAAATTTTATATATAAAGACCGTATCATTTTGTTGCTTATAGTTATGGCTACATAATGAATTGTCAGTTTTTGGTGTCTATTTGCGTAATGTCTAATTGAGAGAGTGTTCAGTTGGGATTGTTTACTTCATTTGGCGTGTGACGTGTGGGCGTGATATTAATAACGAACTAATAGATATATCTCGAGTGCTCATGCTGAGCATATACTCGGTGTGCTATTTCTACTGCTATGTAAAGTAAAATTCAAAGCTTTGTTTAACCACACCAGAGGCCGCGTAGTCCTAATCTGTATTTGCATTACATACATAACTAAAAACAATCCAATTATTTTGAGCAATTAAGTTTCAATGCTGAACCGTGTTTTAATGTGTCTGCTGTTAGTTCAATTTGTTGTAACTCGTAATCTGTCTTTGTTAGTGTATCTCTCATACAGTTTTGGCTACATAATAAATAAATGCTATGTAGCGCGCCTGTTTTCTGTTACCAAAAATCCGTTGATGATTTCCAGTATAATAACCGATATCGGATGTTAGTAACGGCATGAACTTTAATAAAATAACATGCCTTAAAACAACGTACAATTTTTTTTTATTCAAATTCTATTCATATTTTTTTGAATAAAATTAATGAAATAATGCTATCAACTCTCTAGTTAAGGTGGCTTAAAGAACTACTTTTTCACCTTAATTTGTGCAATGTCTTAAAACTGAGGCGAGCTGAAAATTATCTTGTGGTTTTTCTAAAACATCTTAGATGTGAAAAATTGCATAGAAACGTGTAAAAAAACTTCACTTTTGTTGGTTTTTTGCTGTACCTTTCAATGTCGAATATTTGAAAACTATTATAAATAAGATTGGAACACTATTTCCCTACGTTCTTTTAACAGACAACATGGACACTTAGCTAGTTAAGTTCAGCATAGAACTTAACGAGCTATGTGTATTTACTACGTTACATGCCATTTTTTTAGCCGCAATATTTGTTCGTGTCTTCAATGTGAGGCCAATGTATTGGTTTTGTATATTTGATGTAATTGTATGTGAATATAATAGCTTAGTAACCAAGCTGACGCATCTGAATGTTATCAGCTACCACGACTGTTTAAATTTTAGATAACACGGATAAGCAGTGTTTCCTCTTGCAGAATAATGCATATTCTGAGATTTAGGATTTTAACTTTGGGGTGCGATGTCATTCATGGTACACTGCAATAATTGCGTCGCCTTCGTTATAATGTCGGGATAGGTTTGGCGGCGTTGTTCTAGCTATTGTGTTCGTTGGCCATTCGGTTTCGTGTTTTATGAATGTTTATCAATGTTTTATATGACTTATTTCGATGATACATGTTTATAGTATCATCATGTTGCTCGAAATATTATTTGACATCGTAATAATGATCGTTTAGTGAGTTATTGGCAGCTGTATTGCGAATGATCACAAAGTATTGTAAGGCAAAGCATGTTGTTAGTTCATTCAATACGTAAACAGTGGGCGAGTATATACTGGTTTGGATGTCGAATTGCATTTCGTTGAGTGAAAGAGTTTATGCTTAAGAAATTAACATTAAATCCCAAAGAATAGGAATTTTGAACAAACGTCGATATGCATACTAAAACGCTTACCCAATAGGTACTTTTATTTGCTGTGTAAGTACATTTTGAAATAGCTACATTGTTGTTTAAACTAAAGTGTAGAGTGATTTGGGTGCAGGTATTATTGCATACTAGTCTTGTTACTCATTTTCTATGGAACCATAAATAAGCACACGTATTGTTAAGCTAAAATTTGAAAATGTGAGCATAGATCGGGTTCTGATCTCGAAAAAAATGTAAGCTTGCGAGACTGCGTTCTTGTAACGAAATAAAACCAGTGCCTAAAAGAACCTCTGAAACATAAATACCAAACAAAATGTTAAATTATTTAAGCCTTTCTGAATTACATCCTTTAACTATTAAGAGTCTACTTTTATTTTTAGTCAATTCATGTTCAAGTGTATCAAGATTATGCCAAATATTTATACGCCCTGTACATTTTTTAAAATTGTGATTAAAGCAATGTACACAACTATATTGGACTTATAATGAAATCCTTGGCTTTTCTTTCTCTGTCACACACAGTATTAGACTATTTTTACCCGACTATGGCGAAGCAAAATGGAGGGTTATGACTTTAACCGGTATGTACATATGTAAGTATGTTCATCTGTTACCTCATAAATTCTAAATTACTTATCATTATTTTATAAATAAGGTATCGTCAGACGATTTCTATAACCAGCAGATAATCTAGACTGTAGATTGTCCGCTGGTTATAGGCTACGTGACGTCACATTACATTGAATATGGCGCTGTCTAGTGGATTAAAATGGTGAACTAAAAAGGTTAGTGATGCCGTGTTGGGTATCAAATTAAAGGGGCTTAATAGCTCATTTCAAATATCTCACACCCAGAACAACACTGCCAAAATAGCACTTTTTTCGAAATCAACTAAATACCGTTTTCACCTGTTGTTTCAAAGATAATTTCTTGAACATTCTTGTAACAAATCAGTGTGTCAAAGTGAATCAGTATAAAATAGTTTTTTCGCGTAGGTATGTAAAGCGTTATTTATTTCACGTTTGTTATATTATTGATTGGATTAAAAAAATAATTATTTCGAGCTACATACTTTTTACTGATTAAAGCTGAAATAATGCACTCTTATTGTACCGACTATTAGTTTAGAGTAAATATTAAATACTGACCTATTTATTAGTCCTTATTATGTTTTCAGAAATAAAACTGTAAAAGCTGAAAAGGCAAATTATTAAGGAATTACTCCATAACAGAAACCTAATTAGGTAGTATAGTATCAAAACACAAAAAAGCTTACCAAATTGCTTGATAAAATTATTTTTTGATTAAAAAATAAAAAAATACCCTGGACCTATTTGTTACATGCATAGAAGTATAATAATATATAAGAAGTATGGTCGTATTCGTATCACCAAAATTGCCTAACAGAAGGCGCGCTAAGTGTCTCTTAGTGAAAGGATGGTTGCAAAGTCAACAACACGATTTTAATTTTTAGTTTTATTTAAGTGTTGGTGAATTTCTTGCTGCTGCCTTTTGGTATTATTTCGAAATACTACTCTATTGTTGACGAAGGTATGTGACTTTTTTTATTATTCCAAAATAGTGCACTATTGTTTGATAAAGGTGAAATTCGTTGAATGATGCACTAGCACTATCGATGGTAGATTTAATTTATGCCCTATATTGCTAAAAATCATAATAAAAAAAATAATTTTCATGTTTACAATGTTAACTAATGTTTCATGTTAAAAAAAGTCCTTTAAACTTGTTTTTTTTTTTCTTTATAAGTTGATTAAACTTTTCTTTAGGCTACACGTAGCACTGTTTGTGAATTACATAATTCATTTAGTATCTGTTATTTGTCAGATAATGAAGGGTCGTGGCCAAAGAAACCAGGTCAACTTCCACAAAGCAGTATGTAAATGAGTGCTGAAATGGACGTTGAAAATTCAACCAGCTTCAAATCCGAACAGCTGGCTGCGTCAGCTATTCCATCACAAGCAGTTGCAGCATGCGGCGTTCCAGCCTCAGATCCTGGTTCATCAAATCCTGGAGAAAATACGAAGGTGATTGCCGCGATGCGATTAAATAGATTTTTTTGGAGCGCATCACAGTAGTGATTTTATGATTATATTAGATGATTCCACTTTTTCTATGCTTGCCAAACAAAAAACCCGTCCCCTTGTAGTCCCTAGAAGAGTATCTACTTCTTTCACCTGGAGCTCCTCATCAGAGTCTAGCTTGTCATCATCGAGCCAGTAGTTCAAGCGGTGCATCTGACAATGAATCCAACAGACCAGGTTTTGGTTGTGTATTGTCATTAGTAATCAGTAAATCCACGGGGATAATCATCATCATCAATCATCAATTCATTTTCATTTTTTTTTTTTCAATTTTTTTTTTCAACATATAAAGCTACATTTCGATTGACTCACTGATTCATACACGGTTGTTTGCGATGATGTAGATGGCGAGTGAATGGGGAAAATTGTACGAAAAAGTGTTGAATTTTCCACTGAGTAGAGGAAAAATCCCAAATTTTCATCAATCGTGGTATTGTTAGTAGAAAAGTTAATTAATTATAGAAAAGTAAATTTGTCAAAAATGACATGAAAATATGTCAAAATTGGCCATTTCGAATAAACAATTGACAATCGCCGTTCGAAAATTTCAAATTTTGCATAGTTTTACATAGATCTTAGCACACTAGATGCGGCAATTTCGAGCGAAATGTATGGAGATTTTCAAGTGAATGTCAATGCCGCATCTAAATCGGCCAATTTTTACCTAGTTCTATGTAGAGTTCGAAATAATTTTAAAATATTTAGGTCAAGCACGAGTAGTTTTTTTATTTTTAAACGGACACGACATTTAATCAGTCCGTGTATATTGTACATATATTATGTTTTTTTTTTTTTTTTTTAAGTTTAATACGCATTTATTCAATAAAAAGTACAATTAAACTAACTATGTACAAAGGAATCAGTCAGGTTACCTAAGGACCGTTACAAACGGCCTATAGGTAACTCAACTGTTCCAGACCAGTACCAGACGGAAGCGTGCCCAAGACACTGGCTGCATTGCCACGCTGAATAGCTATGCTAATTCGCTGGCCTAAATAAGAGCCAGCCCTTGGGTCACGTGTCGCCTCAATCAAAAGCCCCGCAATATTTTTGAAAACCCGGAGGGCGCCGGCTCCCCACGGACCCAAGGTCTCTACCCCAAAAGGCTCAAATAAGTAAGCTCTGTCGAGACCACTATATTTGCGCCTTTTGTGATCCTCGGCCGAATCAGCCGCCGCACCAGCCCTAACTGATGTCCCAGGCAGATGAGATGGCGCTAGGGTGTCGACGCAGGTAGCGTCCCACACCAAAGGCCTACCCATTTCCCAAGGGACAAGAGTCATACCGTCGGGCCGCTTACCATCATCACGCAACAGACCATTTGGTTCAAGAACGGCTGGCACATTGACACTGGTAAACGCTCGACGGATAATGTCATTAAGACTTGCGTGGCGCGAAATCCTGCCGGCAGACCTTGCACACGAAAGTCCGTGAAAACCAAATTGATCTACGGCCGCACCGCACCGGCACTGGTGAGAGGCGCAGCATCTTGCACCCAACCGAAGACAAGTGACAATACGGAAAGTTACAGGATCCATAAGTGTACCGGTATTGTAAGATGGATGTGCTTGCAGCCAAAGACCTGATTCCCATTTTGAAACAGCTAAGAGACGAGCACGATCTGTGGAGGTTGAGCACGTATGTAATAGATAATTCCGTGTCAACTCGCACAGAGGCCCGTCCCACTGCCGTTGTGCCGAAAGGTGTTTTGGGGATCGGTATTAGGACAAGCACTATGCCAAGCATTTCGAGCCTCGTCAAGATAAGAAATTTTGAGTATATTGCCTGGAATAACCGAAATTGATGGTGTTAGAATTTTCTCAACCAAAGAATGTGTACTATAGACGGAAGACAAGAAAGCTGGCAAAGCATCACTAGAAATTTTGCGTACACCTAAGCCGCCCAATCGAATAGACAATGAGGCCTGCGACCATGCTCTGTCATCCAACTCAATATTCAAAACCGTGGAAAGGGTGTTCTTTATTATGTTGTCTAAGCCTTCCACCAGCTCACTGTGTTTCCACAGTTGACAACATCGTAAAGCATAAGTAAATTTTGGGACAAAAAGGCAAAAATTTATTATGCTGTAAGCCATATGTGAGTTAATTTTTGCAAGTCTGTCCGAAACCTTCATAAAATTTTGAATTTTGTCGTCGACGAAACCCGGAAAAGATTCATCAAGAATTGGTGAACCTAGTAGGTGGAGTGAACTCTTATCTACAACAGTAATATTAGAAGCCAAAGTCTCAAACTTTTGAATAATTGAATTTCTATCCAAACATGTATCTGAAATGTATATTTCACATTTCGAAAAATTTAGTTCTAAGCCAATCTGCCGAAATTCATCTATAATAATTTTTAGATCGCCAAATACTGAGTCCACATCGCCACCTAGGGTTCCGTCATCGAGATACCAAACATTCAATTTAGATTTTAGGCATTGAATAATTGGGTGAATGGCATGGCTAAAAATGGCCGGGCCTAGAGGGTCACCTTGCTGACAGCCAACTGCAGACGAAATAGTTTGGTTCTTGTAAATTAATTTAGATGGCGAACCATAACATTTATATGTATTTATATTTTGTTTTTTTTTTCATATACATTTTTTTCATATACGTTTTTTTTCATATATTGTTTTATATAATATTTTTTTCACATATATATTTTTTTTCATATTATTTTTTTTCTTTGTTTCTTTCAAAAATTACTTGTCCAAAAAAAATGAAATTATTTAAAAAAAAAAAAAAAAAACATCACATAAAATATGAAAGCTCGTGGCACTACAAAAAAACTAGTTTCAGTATATGAGTCAATCAGCCAATGAGAATAATAGTCTCGGGAAACAAAAATCTCCCATATCCAATGTCATGGGAAACAAACGCAAAGTTTCGTTCAAATCCATCCAGGTATTTTTTTTTTGATAATATTTTAAAATTCACGATATGTATTCAATAGAATGTCCGATTTGAATAATTCAAAAGTTATCTATCTACAGGTTCTGAAACAGCCTTGACTACGAAGTGATTTATTTGGTTAAGGAATTAAACCAAAGTATAAATGTCGTGGTATATTTTCTCTACCGGCGTTTATATTAACATTAAAAAGTGGTTATAGTGGCTATACAGTGGTGTAACTATAATAGTTGGACTTATGCTCTGACTTTTTTGTCGGTATTTATTTGTGCTCAAAAAATAACATTACTTTTTTCTATCATCAATAGTTATCGCAGATGTTAGGAATTGTATCGATATATATATAACGATTTACCTTCACCTTGGTTTACATTATTAGAATTTAAGGTAAGGATCCCTGAAAAAACCTGATAATGATCTCATCAGATTTTTCGAGTTACGATAGGTAAGGCCGAAAGTGGAAGCGCACTTCACCCGGAATCCTCAACAAACTGAGGAACTGGCTAATTTATCTCTAAATGTCGGAGCACAACAATTTAAGAGTTGTTGATATGGCGACATATTTAGGTAAGGTGGTGGTAGCTAGCCAGGTGGACTTCAATATAGTACTCCCCCTGGGGATCGAACCCGGGACCTCTGGATCTGCTACCAGTAGGCGAACCACTAGACCATAGAGACGGTCAAAATTTTTTAAATCGGTCCAGTAGTTTTTGAGCCTTTTCAATACATACAAATCTTATTTCTTTATATTGATGGTGTAGATGTACACTGTTAGCTGTTGCGCGCGGCTTTGCTTGCATGCCCCCAATGTTTGGGAATCATTTTTAAAATCATGATATGAGCCAAACATATTTTCTATGTATATACTCGTATAATGTGTGCACAAAATATATATTTTTTCAAATAAATTCCTATTTAAGTTCTTTAATTATTTGAACTTACTAGTTTAAAAACTAAACCCGTGTGCTGAATCACGTTCTTAATAGTTTGAAACAAAAAAATATTCTCAATAAATATTCAAGAAATTATTCAGATATAATGTATATATATATCTGAAATTGTTTCGAATAAACTATTAAATATTTATTGTATTCTAATGTATCTAATGCAAATGTTGATACCTACTGATGTTCAGAGGATTTCCCACAAGCTTATGATCGCTTACCTACTGATGTACTTGAATGTACCTATTGTTTTATTCATGTAGGTGGTAATAGGTACGTTTTTCGAATTTTTCGTACTCATTACACATCAAATTAAAATACTTCGTTATTAAAAACATTTATTTGATCTCATAACAATTAGTCATCTACTTCCATATAGAGAGAATAAAATGTGTATACGTAATATTACCCTTTACACACGTCGGGTTACATAATAATCGTTAAGAACATATATGAAATTAAACTGATCCAGGCCAAACGAAACGTCACGAAAACCGTGTGCTCCATACATTTAGTTACATCCATTTAGAGTTAATAATAATAAAATGTCTAAACGTTACAAACGGTATACTGGCAACTCAAGTGACCCAGGTCAAACAAAACGTCACGAAAACATTAACTGGTGCTCCATACATTTAGTTACATCCATTTAGAGTTAGTAAAATATCTATACGTAAAATTACCAATTACATAGACGTCGGGTTACATAATTAACGTTACAAACGGTATACTGGCAACTGAAGTGATCCAGGCCAAACAAAACGTCATGAAAACATTAACTGGTGCTCAATACATTTAGTTACATCCATTTAGAGTTAATAAAATTTCTATACTTAAAATTACCATTGACACAGACGTCGTGTTACATACTTAACGTTACAAACGGTATACTGGCAACTCAAGTGATCCAGGCCAAACAAAACGTCATGAAAACATTAACTGGTGCTCAATACATTTAGTTACATCCATTTAGAGTTAATAAAATGTCTATACTTAAAATTACCATTGACACAGACGTCGTGTTACATTCTTAACGTTACAAACGGTATACTGGCAACTCAAGTGATCCAGGCCAAACAAAACGTCAAGAAAACATTAACTGGTGCTCAATACATTTAGTTACATCCATTTAGAGTTAGTAAAATATCTATACGTAAAATTACCAATTACATAGACGTCGGGTTACATACTTAACGTTACAAACGGTATACTGGCAACTAAAGTGATCCAGGCCAAACAAAACGTCATGAAAACATTAACTGGTGCTCAATACATTTAGTTACATCCATTTAGAGTTAATACAATTTCTATACTTAAAATTACCATTGACACAGACATCGTGTTACATACTTAACGTTACAAACTGGTAACTCAAGTAATCCAGGCCAAACAAAATGTCAAGAAAACATTAACTGGTGCTCAATACATTTTAGTTACATCCATTTAGAGTTATGAAAATGTGTACGAAAATTACCATTCAAACAAACGTCGGGTTACATACAAAGCGTTATAAACGGTATAGGTATTGGGAACTCAACTGATATAGGCCAAACCATAGATACATCACCAAAAAATCTTTCTTGTCCTCATTTCAGTTAGTTTTGGAGTTGTCAATACGTAAAATTACCCGTGCGACTGCACTGCCCCAAAAATGTTCCATCTGTTGATCATGTTACCTAGTGTGTCTTTGTTATTTATTTGAAAACAAAAAAGCACGAATAGGTTCATAATCATCGCATATCATTGTGTAGATAACATCTGACGTCTCATCATGTTAATAAGCAACAATAACATTAGATCCTAAAAACAATGTCCCAAGACTAGATTATAGTTACTACATTGTAGGTTAAGCTGATGCGTTCTCCTTCTTCATTTCCCTTCCTCTTTCTCGTCACATACACGCACACACTTGGCTGAAAGTACCAACCTCTTGGAAAATGGTATGGTACTATCTGACTGTCAACACTCCTACCACGCGCGCTCATTGGTAAAATCAAATAGCGCGCGTTTCCCCGGCTTTCGAACCTCATAACTTACTTAGCACAATATAACACAGTTAACTTTTTTTATTCTTCCCTGATTTACACAGCTCTGGTGTCAGATTTATGAGCGTCTGACGTGGCTCTTTAACGGCTACTACAAAAAGTAGTCACGACAATCAGTTGATTCAAGCCTTTCCTTGTCCTACCCAAATTGGAAAAATATCACAATGATATGCCTCCGGACCTTCTGAAAAGGAGTCACACGACTTTCAGACGTCGGAGGTAACAGGTGTAAAAAGCTTTATATCTATTCTATTAAATTATAATAGACTGTAACAGATCAACATCTGTACATTCAATATATCTTTCACAATTTAACAATAATGTACCTACTATCATCTATTTCTTGAAGATGCCCGTTGAAGTATCTTCTTGAAAGCTATTTTTTTATAAATTGAATAAAGAGCTCGCGTTGGGTGGTTTTTCATACATTCAATTGGCCGCTTCCTTGTAGCCAAAAAAATACATAGTTTATTTAGCAGCCGCCCAACTACAATAAACAGCACACTAGATAAATAGGTAGGCACCTAGTAAAATACTTTTATCACATCTTTTCGAGAAAATGCTCGACGAATATTTAATTATCCCCTTTGGTCCATTCCCTTCATAACAGCAGTTCGGTCGGATACGTAGTAAACCGGACTACTGAGCCGTCTCTTGTAGCAGCAGTTCGGTGTTGGCAAAAAACTTTAGTTTGTGATTGTTTTGCTCGTGGTTTCGCCCCTTCGCACATTCAAATACAAATAGGTACCTACCTACGAAATGGTTATGTGTATAGATAACCTAAGATTCAGTGGACGAGGATTTAAATTATTATTTTTCATTTGAAATGGATGAGCACTTTATATTTGTATAACATTGGCATTAAACACCACTCAGTGCATGTATTGGTAGCGACGTCTCCGGGGGCTGCGTTGTGACCGGAGGTCATGTGAAGTTGATCGATAGAGGCGGCTCATGATACTGGCGGAGCCAGATTTTTAAGAACTTTATTTTTAACTGTGCGGGGTCTGCTAGTTATTAAAATATGGATAGGTACCAACATCAATAGTTTAAATTACATTTTATACAATATCGAATTATTAAATTATGTAGGTACTACTTACAGACCAATTAATTAATGCAATTTAATAAAATTACTGACTACAGACAGGTAGGTACAGCGCGACAAGGATCACAATGAACATGACTATAATAAGAACTGACACAATAACTTAATTCCGAATCTTGTCGATTGTTACATCAAGATATAATGCATTCCAGCATCCAGCCCGAACGGCCGGATGGTCTTATCCGCGTTTGTTACCACGTTAGTTTTTGTAGAAAGACATGTAGTCCTTAAGAAGTCGAGTAGCTATGTTGTGGTCGGTTCCCACGTACACCAGCGACGGCGACGGTGGCGGTGGCATCTGAGCGTCGACCTGCGGAGCTGCGGCTGCGGCTGCGGCAGCGGCGCCGGTGGCGGCAGCGGCGGCGGTGGCGGCAGCGGCGGCGGCCGGCTTCGGATTAGTCGGCGCAGCCTCGCATTGTGCACCGGTCGGCTTGTTCTGCGGGGCCGGCATGCTGGGAGCAAGAGCATTATCCTATGAAATTGGAGTTGCGGGTGATCTTGAATGGGTGTGGGCATCATCGTGGTGAATAGCACACACATTAAGCCACGTCTACACCCACAATTGTGATTAAGTGGCCGAGGTATGAAAATACTTTATTTATCATTTGAATTATGAGCTCTTGAACTGGGTAGGTAAAACATTAGCGATAAACACCACAGTTTTAGCTGAAGAATTGGCCGTGACCTCACCGAGGGCTGTGTTTATGCCGGCGGTCAAGATGAGATGATGGATAGAGGATGGCTTGTGTTCAGTGGCGAAGTCTGTTTTTAATATAGGGTTATAGTTTTAGTATTTGAATACTATTCGAGACATCCACAAAGGAGCGAGCCTTCTCAGAAAATGCTTTGTTCAGCAGTCTGCTTAATTTTTAGCATCAATCGCTATTTATTTTATTGTAAGGTGCATGCTCGCAAGGTTTGCATACTCACTTGTTATATGGACGTGGCACGCCTAACGGAGACATTTGCCAGTTCATAGGAGGCAGCGGCTCCACCTGTGCCACCAGTGCTGGCGGGGCATGCGGGCCAGCCACGTGTGCATGGAGCTGTGCCAGCAACTCATCATCTATGTTGTAGACGCGCGGGTTCCTTGCAGGGGCCTGGGGCGGCTCGTCGTCCTCCTCGTCGGAGCTAATAACGGTACCTAAAGCGTCGAGATTGTTAGCCTCAAAATTGACCGACGTTTACCTGTACTACAGGCATCCAACCTTTTGAACCTTGATCCGAAAAGGCTTTACGAATGTTCTTAAATACCTACCACTGCAGGGTTCCGATTATTAATTGTCAAAAATGAAAAAAGTTCAAAAACAAAATCAAACGGGCAAAGTAGGTCCTAAAGTAGTACTAGGTAAAGTTTATTGTAGTCCCCATCGTGAAATACCCCGGCTTTCCTAGACTGTCTTGATATTTCCAGCTCTTTATTTCTGTTTAGTTTTTATTTTTTTTAGGAGTTGAGAAAAGCAAATTATTCAATTTGGATGCCCCATAAAAAAGGCGGCTGCCTTTTTGGCAAAGTCCCTTGGTCGACTTTTATGTCATCCGTGGGCTGGACGGGTAGATTTTTAAACCACGACAATTTAACGTTTTGAGAACAAAAAAAAATACAGATATCAATATTTCCTTCTTTTCTTTCCTTAATCTTACTAGACCTGCGCTCATAGTGTTAATAACTTTCTTGGCACGATATAATCTCCGTGTCCGATACCTAACACAAACCAGATATCTCGAAATCTCAGCTTCGGTTTCGCGTGAAATACTAGTATCTATAGATTGTGACCTGGTAGAAGGCATGCCTTGCCGGGAGGTACCTACTAGCTTTCGCTAGGTATAGTGAATGCTTGTTTGGTTATACATACATCTCTTATACTCTTGGCGACGATAAGATGCCTGTCGTCGACGGTGGCCGTCGCCATCATTACAACGGCGCTTCATCGATTTCTTCTACTAAAAAAGAAAAAACATAGCCCATTTTTATTTGATCATTAGCATTTTAATTTACCTACTACCTATACTATGTCCAGATAATATGGTCCATCATAAGACCTGTGGTGTGAGTAAAGATGCGAATTTTAAGATGTATGTTACATGACAAATATGAATATGATAATGAATAAGTACATCAAAGTATAGGAAATAATGAGGAGTTAGCGTTGTTTATCTAGACTAGGTATGAATGTGGACGGACGTAAGAGTAAGGGTTGGCTAAAAGATAGGTGGATGGATTGTGTGAGTGACGATATGCACATAAGTGGAGTTAATGGGTGGCAGGGGAGAGTGGAAGAGGAGCTGCAGCGGGGCACCTGCCAGATGAATGATATGACAAGATAGCCGCCGCTCGATCAAGGGTGTCACCCCTGAAAGCCCTGTGCTACAAACTCCTTGCTGGTTGCGGTTTTGAACAAGCGGGGTAGGATTTACGAATTATCATTTGCTTCTCAGTCAATAATGTCATATAGACTCCAAAACGAATCATTTTTTAGTTGTGCGAAAACCTATGTGAGCTTGGCTGACTAGCACTTGGCTGGTTTAGTTATTCAAACATTCGGTTTTTAACATATTTTTATTCAAACTTGATAGGTTGTCAGCGTTAAATTGATATGAGCGTCTAGAGTAGTCAAAATGATCTGTCAAACATAAAAGCAATTTGATATACGCAGTTCGAATCATCATATTGTTGTAAGTGGGGAAGGTGTTCAAATATCTTATTACTCGTTATGAGCAGTCAGGGTGATCAAAATTATAATGTGACACAAAATTACCTACTAAATATTGAAACCGTGTCATTTCTATGCACTTTGCTACCTGTCCACTAACATAGGGTGACGCGCCATTTTGTGTCATTCCTAAAAGGTGCAATGTCCGAGAATATCAAACAAATCAAATGATACAGCAAACAAATTATCTACTAACCTTGCTCCTTGATGAATCAAGCACCAACAATGGAAACTCACAGAATGAAAATGATTTATTCAGACTTTTATAGCAAAAACAATATTTCCATCCGCGTTGTGAGCTCAAGGCAAGTCTTCAGGTGATTGCAGATGGCAAATGGACGATGTATCTGGCAGCTGTGTGTGGCGCATGCGCCACCTCTATTGATCAAGCACTCCTACTATAATTATACTTATTACGAAAAAGTCCTGCAGACGGCGCTTTTGGTGTTACATTATCTAATTACTTAATTCTGAGTGGTTGTATTCAAACAAGATATAAATCATAACAATACCTACTTATGAATTATGAAAACAAAATCATTGCTAATTGTGTACTTTGGTATGACAAAGGACCGCAATTAGCGATGATTTGTTTCAAATATATTTAATATCTATTCTCTATGTACAACATTATCGGTCGTTTAACCGCCTTTGTGGTCTAGTATTTCGCCTACCGGTGTCAGATACAGAGGTCCCGGTGGGAGTACAATATTGAGCTTGGTTTGGTTGGTGGTAGGACTTTGTTTAAGTCCGCCTGGCTAGCTACCACCACCCTACTTAGTTCTGTCGCCATAACAGCAATTCTTAAATTTTTATTTCGGCATTTATTATGATAGCCAGTTCCTCATTCTGTTGAGGATTCCAGGTGAAGTGCGCTTCCGCCTTCGGCCGTATCATAACTTCAAAAATCATATAATATGAAGGCCGAGTACAGCCCCGTCGTAAAATAATAAAAAAATATTTGACGGCTTCTGACGAAGACCTCAAAGATGACCAAAGGGTCTACCCTTTGGTCTACCAAAGTGAAAGAGTTATACGAAGACGGTAAGAGGGTAGAATCTGACCCCACCATCATGTAGTACAAAAAGCCATAAAGAAAAGAAAAAAATCGAAATAAACTTTATTCGTAGCAACTTGCAAACAGAAAGTTCACAGTGACAAGTAAAATAAAATAAGTACATTATTAAAAAATAATGACCTAATTAGTACATATAAACCTACTATATGTACCTAATATACTATAATACTAGGTACCTAAGCGACAACACATACACGCCAGACAAGACAAAAAATACGTAACTAGGCTATTACTAAGGGAAAGAGAGTAGCTCTAGTTTTAGTTCCGTAAGTTCTACCTATAATAAAAGTGTGGAATAGACTGTTAGCTCTTCGCCTATGTTTTTCCTCCCCCACGTATTTTAGGAATACGCCATGGTCCTGGGTACTACGCATGCTCAGAAAGCTAGGGCTTTTCTGAGCATGCGTTGAGTTTCATGACCTTCTTAAGTATACACTTAAGAAGGCCAAGTAGTTCCCATACAAACGTAGTTCCATTTTCATTTCGAAATGGCAAGTCTAATTCTAAAGATTTTTGCAGGTATAATCGGATAGGGGTAATCTATGTCTATGGTGCGTTACTTTTTCTAAAAACGAATACAAACCAATACATATAGAAAAGAGTTTTTCCATACAAACACTCTTTTCCATATATTTACGTTGTTATTGCGTTTTAAGAAAAAGTATAGCCGCACCACAGACACAGATTTTCTTTTTTTTTTCCGCAAAATTTTATGTGAATCGGACACTTTGAAACGAAAAAGGAACTACGTTTGTACTGGAGAGAGAAAATCAGCGATACTCCAAGGCTCTCTTAATGAGGTCGGAACAAATACTTAAATTTTTCACGCATGCTCTGTAAGGGGCTCGAACCGAAACAATTTGGTATGTTGGCAAATTCACGTTATCGATATCAAGGCCCTGTGGCGCAATGGATAACGCGTCTGACTACGGATCAGAAGATTCCAGGTTCGAATCCTGGTAGGGTCGTTTTTTTTATTAGAACGTCTAACCTACCAACCACGAAACAATAATAATGTAATTACAGCTATCATGTGGCAACTACTGACTCTGTCCTAATATTTTTTTTGTTTTTGATAAATCATATAAAATAAGTTGTAATTAATTATTGCTAAACTTGATAAAAGGGCAACAAAAATCGATTAGTTTTATTAAAAAATCCCGAAAAGAGATGAATAGCTAGAAGGCAATTGATGTCATTCGTTTAAAATCGCTGGTGTGGCTAAGTGTACGAATAATTTTAGAACATTTAAGAAAATCTATGAATAAATCTTATTAGAGTAAAATAATGTTTCCCATTTAAAATGGTACAATACAATGCTTAAAATATAAACGCTAGTAGCGAACTACACTTACCTAGGCACCTAACTTAGGTAATTAATATAATGACTAATAAGTTTGGGCCGATTTCGCCCTTAGTAACAGTGTCCAAATCAAAGGAACAAAAGTGGCATTAGTCTTAGCGATCAACGGGACCCTCATTTCGCAAAAGCGACTAATAAGCGACAGTCCCTAACCCCCCAATGGTCTCTCAGTCTCCAATTGAGCGTATGTTTTCTCGCACCGCGTTTCTGTTGGATAGTTCTTGAACTGGGAACCGTTCAAATAATGGTTCCAAGTGCGGATCTCCTGGTACAAGTTGGAGCCCGGTGACTCCGTTTCCTGGATGTCCCTAGCGGCGAGTACGCGGTATTCCGGATGGAGGTAACCCATCTTAACGCCGTGGTTCAGTAACATCATGGTCCTGTTCACCTGCAGGCCGGTCACCGAAGAGTGGCCGCTGACTTCGTTGCGATAGTCCCCTGAAACAGAAACAAACACTTTATATCGCATCGAGTTTGACGTACGTTATAACGCGCCTGACCAAAATATATACATTTCTTAATTTTCAGAATAATTTTGTGTCCAAATCTAGTAGGTATGCATTTATGAATTTGGTATTCAAGTGTGATATCCATTGAAAAAAACACAATAACATACTTTACCAGACGTGAATATGAAAGTACAAGCTTCGTTTGGAAATGATATACCTGGGTGTATTTTCAGT
Source organism: Venusia cambrica (assembly GCA_951394065.1). Classification (NCBI taxonomy): domain Eukaryota; kingdom Metazoa; phylum Arthropoda; class Insecta; order Lepidoptera; family Geometridae; genus Venusia; species Venusia cambrica. The sequence goes on from OX596034.1 coordinate 17,079,809, forward strand.
GTAGGTGACAGCACAAGCTATGCTTAGTTTGGGGCTAGATGGCGCTATTTGAAATTAATGTACTGAATATATATTTATTTTTGTATTACACAACATATGAAGTAACAAATCTCACTAATATTTTAAAAGAAGTAAGTTTGCTCGGATTTTTTGCTATATGTTTGTTCCTTCTTTTCGCCAAAACTGCTGAACGGATCGAGTTGAAACTTTGCATATTATGAGACGAAGGCTACTTTTTAACCGACTTAAAAAAGAGGAGGTTTTCAATTCAGCTGTATGTTTTTTTTTTGTTACTCGGTAACTCCGCCAATTCAAAATTGATTTTGATGATTCTTGTTATGTTTGGTAGACCATACTTCCGTAGAGTAGTCCTATTGAACTGTTTACCTTTCAGTATCATCATCATCGTCGTCTGATGATGAAGCTAGAAGGCAATTCACCGAAGCTCCGTAATAAAACAATTTATCATCATCATTACAGCCCATAAAAGTCCTCTGCAGGATATGTGGGGAAAAATTCCAATGCTGAAGAAAGCTTTGGAGGGTTTTGCCATAATCATCACGCTTGGCAGGCGCGTTAGTGATCGCAGTAATGATACTAATATACATTTTTTATTTTTTTCTTTCTTCGTGTGGACTGTGTAACAGTTCTGGTATCAGACATTACGAGCCGCCGCCATAGGCGTCCAACATGGCTCATTATCGATTACTAGCATCTTAATTATCGGGCAATCACGTGATTCAAGCCTGCAATGTCCTAACCAAACTGGGAACACATCACAAAGATATGCCTCACCCGTGTATGTCCCGGGTAAGAATCAAACCCACACAGCCTTTAACTGATTATACATTAAAACCAATTCTTAAAGGAAACTATCTAGATGTTGGAAATATTACGTAACCTCGTTATTGCTGTTAAAGCTTTTTCATTGTAGGGTCGATTTAAAAGCTTAAAAAATCGCTAAAGAAATAAAAAACGAAAAAGCAAACGTAACTCATAGTATGTTTGTTAATAATTTGTATTATATTCTTCATTGAATTCGGTTTTCTTTTTAAAACATTGAAAAAAGTTACTGCATAACGCCATAGAAAAGAAAGTCGGAACAAACGAACCTAATGGCGGTGAGCCTCTTTTGGGTCAACGATAGACGGTGCTTTAACCTTAACTTATCATTATTAATATTATCACATCGCTATCCTCATCTTCATCATCATAATATTTGCATCCTCATCTTCATCATCATCAAGTCATTGACAAACAAGCATTTTTTCTTTTTAATGATTTATGAATAGGGAGGAGAATTCAGTTTGCAATTGCAATGCAATGCAAACATTTTCTCAGGTTTTTCTCAGACTTTGAAGAAGGAATATTCGTTTAAAATTATTTTCGATTAAGAAACGGTGAAAGGTGAATAGCAAAGCTCTTGCGCTCACAAACTCTACCTCATCCAGCCCAGTTTCTTGAAATACTGGAGCAGGAATACGGAAATTTGGTTGTTGGTGATCATAAGGGAAACTACGGCACTTTTAGCTAGAGCCAAATTCCCTAAGACCCTGAAGAAAAGACTTATAACTATTTAGTTGTCCCGAAACGATCTTTTAATTATACTAGTTCCGTGACTAAAAATACAGGCACAGTAACCAAACTTTACATATAGCTATACTCGTATATACTAGCTAACCCGGCAAACGTTGTTTTGCAATATAAATTATTATTTTAGTCCCCGCATTTTAAATCTGTAATATCTTTAATAATATTCATATTAATTACATGCTAAGAGCCAGATTTATCTAAATTCAATGCACAATTTATATAAGGTACTTTATTGTTTAATGATTAATGCTGTATTGCTTAAAATCGCTTCGTTATATAATAAGTCATTATTTCTCGTAAAAAGTAAAGGATTATTTTTTTTTATTGTGGGCTATCCCTAAGAGACTTTTTTGTAAACCTTTTTAAGGTGTACAATACTGTAGTACATTGTTTTGATCTCGTAGGGGTCAGCCAGCGTGTGCAATGTAAGAGCTACAAATGATTTTATTTACGACATCACATTAGAAACTTCAAAAATGAACAGCGTTTCTCTACTATACTATGCATGTATTATACAAAAAAACCTTCCTCAAAAATCACTCTATCTATTAACTGCGTAGGTTTAAAGACCTAAACATACATAGGGACAGGCAGACAGCGGGAAGCAACTTTGTTTTATACTATGTTGTGATCAACTTTGAAAACGGTCATGAACACAATAAACAATATCTACTGTATATTTACAACACATTATTTATAACCACGACTTGATGGTGGATGAGTGCTATCTACTATATTTCGACACTTGCGAATTAAATACAACTAGGAGACAGGAACAAACAAGTAGCCCACCTGATATTAAGTGAAAAAAGTAATGATGCCTTGCCTATAACAATGCCTTACTGCGTAGGTCATAAAGAACATAGCCTACACATAAACTTGAGCCTTTCGTGTTCGTGATTTCACACGCAACCATACCCTTCAAACCGGAACACAGCAATGCTGCTTGGCGGCTGAAATAGGTATGGTGCTGAAATAGGTATCGGACGAGCCGTTTCACAAGAGGCTCTACTACTCTTGCGAATACACATGCGAATGCATATTGATGACGGATACTTGGAAAGGTGTTACTTGTATATCCTAGTCTAGTAGAGTCTATATCTCAGATAATTTTCACGCGTAATCACATTGGATCAACTGGAACGTATTTTAGTTTTCTCGTCAAATTTCCACCGTCAGTAAATGAAAGAAACTCACCCACGAAACCGATTCCCAGGGCGCATCGATTGTAGTACTTGGTATGAGCCCCCTCCTTTTCCCAGCCGCGCCCCTCATACAAACGCCCGTCGTTGCCGATCAGGAAATTGTACCTATAACATTTTGAGTCGTTTCACCCATCAGAAACGAATCTCAAAACGTCACTTTCATAAAATCTAGGTACTACTACCATGGACGGTATATTTTGTCCATGCTACTATTAGGATCGATTTTTTATCCTACCCGCTTTTATTATATGATTTGCATCCCTTATGAAAGCAAAAAATTAAATATGTGAATATTTAACAAGCCTCATAGCTCAGTTGGTAGTAACTCTGCCTTCTGCGCTGTAGGTTGTGGGTTCGATTCCCAACCAGGACAAACATTTTTGTTATGCATATAGATGTTTGTTCTGTGTTTGGATGTAGTGTCATATAATATGTATGTATTTACAAAAACTATTTAAGTATTCTATCCGTAATCTAGTCCCCATATTACAAGCTATGCTTAGTTTGGGGCTGGATAGCGCTGTGTAAATTAATGTCCTGTAATATTTATTTATTTATTTATCAAATACCATAAAGGTGGGTAAGCTCTTGGCCTCGATACTTGCGTAGGTATAGATGAGGTCTACTGATGATGTATGCATATCCTGAAGGTGCCTATTAACAAGGCAACAAACTTACGGGATGTCGCCGCGGTCATGCCCCAGACTGTTGTCCTGCAAAATGCGCATCTCCGCCGCGCAGGTGACGAAGGTGTAGCACTCTGAGCTGACGCTGTGCTGGATGATCACGAGCCGCAGTGGCTCGAAGGCATCTGTGGAGGCAGTCTCCGCGTACCGCCGCGCCAGCCACATCTCTCGCGTGATGTTCCACTGGTGTGGTGCTGAATACAAAACGGGTCTCTTGGCCACTCTCACATCAATTGATACGATTTTGAATTAACTAGTACAACGTCTGCGGAAATTGAAATAAATCCTTTCTTAGTGCAACTCTACACTAAGAAGCTACGCTTTAAAATGCAAGTATTTAAAACATCTATTTGGCATGACCGTCTATTGTGCCCTTACAACCAGTTTCTCCGTTTATTTGGTAAAATTGTAATTTACACCATCCTAAAAGCTAGCAAATTAACTGTATATATACCTTTTTTTTTTCACGAGGAAGCGCTGGACCTTAATCTCACCTGGTTACAAGTTAAGATACGGCCGAAGGTAAAGGCGCACTTCACCCGGAATCCTAAACTAACTGAGGAACTGGCTATCTTACCTCTTAATACCGGAAATACAAATCAGAGCATTCATCCATCTTATCTCTGTAAGCGGTTTGATTATCTAGTCCCCCGTGGTAAGCCCTGCAGAACAGCTAAATCTCTTCTTAGTACCCCATTACTCTTCTAGATGATATAGTGGCTCATATACTGTGAACTCGGTCAGGTTGTGGAACTCTCTACCCTACCCTGGTATCATCAAGAGCAGAGTCAAAGAGCACTTCATCTCCATATAGATTACGGTATATATGTTTTTGTAATGTCTGTGTTTGTAAAAGTGGGTGTGTTTTTTACTGTACGACGGGGAAGCGCCTATATCTCACTAGGTCTCAAGGCCGAAGTGGAGGCGCACTCCACCCGGAATCCTCAACACCTCAGTTTGTTCTACACACAGTTTGTCTAACTGGCTATCTTACCTATGGATTCCGGAACACAACAATTTTAGAATTGAGGTTATGGCGACAACATTCGTTAAGATGGTGGTAGGTGTAGTAGTGCCAGGCGGACTTAAAAAACCATCCTACCACCGAATTTTTACCGTCTGCCCCCACGAACGACCCCCACGTGGGGACAGACCGTAACACTTATGGCTATCTCCAAAGCACAATATTGTACTGTACTTTAGATATTTTGTATGTTTAATAAGATATAAGAGAAGTGTATTAAATTAACAGTAAAATTTAATTATATAGTTCATCGTATTATTCCTATGTTAGACATGCTATTTATCAATGCTGTACACTTTTCCCTTCTTTTTAATCTTGTTTTTCTTTCTGCCTAGGCAGCAAGAAAAGAGTATTCTTCTTTAGCTAGAAGAATACTCTTTTTAAGGTTAAGCACACCTGTGCCATACTTTTAATCAACTTTTTTGCTTGTGTATGTGTTTATGTGTGTTCAATACAATAAAGTATAAAGAATAGACGTATGTGTCTATTCTTTATACTTTATGTAAGCACAACCCTTCTAGGCAGTAGGCTATAAATACTTACTTAAAAGCTTTCTGCTACCTTTTTCGTGTAAACTTTAAAAAAATCTCACAGTCCTTCGTGCATGCAATATTTTTGAGACGAAGTCATTTTAAGTCATTAATTTTTTAATCATTAGAGCAGCTTTTTGCCACTTACACTAATTACCAATTAGCGTAGTCATACATTTTCATCGATAATATTGTAGAAAACAATTCAATGATTGGAAAGGGGCTTTACCGATGTCTTCAGGTACCTCATCCGGCCGGCAGACCACAATTAGGGTTACAACAATAGCGATGATCGAAAGCCCTGCGATACACCACACCCTCTCCACCAAGGATGTGCTCCGCAACAGCGTCCACAGATAGCAGGGCAGCGCCAGATCTGCAAAGAAGTAACTTGACAGAAGTAAGGTAAACATAAAACCAACTTAACTAACATATGAAGACACTGTCGCGAGATGTTGCTCTAATCCATTAAACAAATCTATCAGTGGATCGTTACTCCATTTTGGTCTAGTCTGATCCATTGCCGTCATGGATAGTTTTCCACTACTTATAATCCGCGCTTTTACATTATCTCGATAAACATGTTAGACACATCAGAGACTACCCCAAGATGTTTACAATATATACGAATAAATATTACAGGAAATATATTTCACATAGCCCCATCTAGCCCCTAAGCATAGCTTGTAATATGGAAACTAGATTGTGGATATAATACTTAAATACTGTGTAAATACATACGTAATACATGATACAACACCCAATCACAGAACAAACATCTATATTCATCACACAAATGTTTGTCCTGGGTGAGAATTGAATACACAATCTACAGCGCAGAAGGCAGAGTTACTACCAACTGAGCTATGTGGCTTGTTAATACTGAATTATTTTTGAATCATCGAACACTGCAGTGTTCAGTTGCTGTGTCTTTTCTCAACGCTGCTACCAAACACAACTGCAATGTTTTCCGCGTGGCAATATAGCCAGTGACGTGGGCACTCTCCCGCTATCCTCAAAAATATCTCTAAGATTTTCAGGGTACCACCATAACCGTCTCTGTGGTCTAGTGGCTCAACCCACCGTCCCGGGTTCGACACCCCAGGGGGAGTACAGTATATTGTGCTTGTTTTGGTTGGTGGTAGGACTTTGTTTGGTCCGCCTGGCTAGCAACCCCCATCTTACCCAATTCTGTCGCCATAACAACAATTCTAAAATTGTTATGTTCCGGCATTTAGAGGTAAGATAGCCAGTTCCTTGGTTTGTTGCGAATTCCGGGTGAGGTGCGCTCCCACCTTCAGCCTTATCTCAACTTGTTACCAGATGAGATGAAGGCCAAGCGCTTCTCCGTCGTACAAAAAAAAAATGAATATGGGATGCAAATTTTGGATCCGCCCGAATAGGTCTTACCTATTCTAACTCCACATAAAAGAACCTGAGCAACAGTTTTCAACCAGGTGGGCAATTCTGCTATTTTCTATGAAATAATCATAGTGACACAACTATTGGTTGATCATTAAGATTGTTGTTATTTTGGTATTCTGCTAAATTTTCAATGACATGGTTTATCTCAGACTGTGACTTCCAATGATAATGGTTTGGCTACACCGGCCAAACCATTATCATTGGAAGTCACAGTAACGCATCTAAATCACAATATTACGCGCGAGATGGACCTTATATACCCCCATAGACAATATAATTTAAAAAGTTAAAGTTGTCAACGTCATGTTAACTTACAAGTCAATACCTATGCAAAACAATCAAATATTTTCTTTGTTTATTATTTCAACTCTTTTTCTCTCGAGAATTCAGGATGTATCTGAAGAACCACAGCTCTACTTAGGCTTACACATAGTGCATATTGAAACTCTCTTTGATTTCCTAGAGTGCCATGACTCTACCACACATGAGTTGGCGCTTGGTCACGTCCACAGGAGCAAGGGCCACAATTTCTCAAGCCAGCTTTGGGCAGCTTGTGCTGATACTCCTGACAGATAGGCTCGGTCAACTTATCAGTATTATGGCGCAAAAGGTCAGTGAGTAAAACATACTTCATTACTTACATATATTTACTCGTAATAGATATTTTATATGCTATATTTAATAAAGATTGCGGAAGTTAATACACTTTAAATTATATTTATACATTTGCATTTAATTTCTACTGTCCATCATCAGTCAACCATATCCTGCAGCAATGCTCCACCTGTTAAGAGCTCTGGGTTAACCCCAAATATTCTCCAGTGCTCCATTGGCTCTCAATTCTTCTTCAATCTGTAGAAATTGTAATTATTTTTTGGGGCTGCAATGTTTGTGTTAGGTAGTGCAGTATATTGCTCGATATTTTTTATGATTTGTAGCTACACCAACTTAGCAAACTCGAGAACAGAGAATGTTTCATTACTTAACTGTCTTTGTATCACCGAGATCCCATCACGGCGGCGTTCCCGTGGGATATAGGTACTGATTGATCTTTGACTAGATCTCCTTTCGTCTTGTGGAGATCTCGAAAAGGGTCCAGCGTGCTTTGCGAAACAGCCCAACAATGTCGACGACTGGCTTTGCTAGCGCTGACATCGCTGACATTACTGATACCTAATATTAGTATAATAGCCTTTTGTCTGTACATATCATTAAACTTATTATATTTGTCCGTGCTATGTCATTACGACATACAAAGATAATAAATACTACGTAAGAAGAGACGGGACCCCATACAAAAAAACCGAGGCTACCTTGAAAGTAAGTGAGATAACAATATTCGCCTTTAAAATTCTGCCTTATTTCGAACATATTTTTTTTGTATGACATCGCGATACCCTGCAACAATATACGTTAAAAACAACCTTTGCACTCTGATACCATTGCTATGCCATTGATAAGCAGAATATGAAAAGATGACTCTCTTTTTTCTATGATCGTCAAAGTCAATTCAATGACAGTCATAGAAAATAGATTGGGTTAGTAGAATACCAAAAGGCATCAATGATGGCCATTCTGAGATGAAATCATTGTCATTGTGAAACAATTGATTTAGTAGAATTGGGCCCCAGATAGAGTTGCTAATGAAGTGAAAAACAATAAAATATATGTTGGCATCTTTCATTCGCATCGTATGAGCAAATTTGCCACTATTTTCTCAGTGCATAGCAATACTTGCGATATCCTTTGCTTTTTGATTTTAGATTATGGCGACAAACTGAGCGACTACGATTATAATAAAAAAAAAACATCGTAAATTGGATAAAACGAATGAGCGCGGCGGCTAAAAGGATCGGTTCTTTAGTCGACTGGCCCCGGCAAAAACTGGCCCTACGAGGCCAGTTGACCTAATGCATTTAATTTATTACTTTTCTTTAGTCGACTGGGCCCATTACTAACGCACGTACAGCCAAAGCAAGAAACGTCATCTTTGCAGTTTTGACTTTCATTGTCGTGATCAGGTGATTACCACAACCTCTTAAAGCATTCTTGTTTTGATATTACTTTACTTTTGTCACTATCAATTAAGTGTGGAAAAACGAGCATGCTGTAAGACGTTGTGGTTAGGCCCCAGACTGAAAAATTTCCAAAAACCTAGACACTTTAGTGTCTTGTGTTGGATGCAAGATAATTATACCAGCGATTTTTATTATAATATCAAAATAAAATCAACCACTCCCTGCGCAGACACTATATGTAACTAGTGGTTTCCACTTGACTGAATTGCCAATTAAAAAAGTATTTGGTAAAGGTTACTAGTTAAGGAGACTAAAAGTTGTAACTTGAAGACACTAGCAACATTAACAAATTTCCAAACAATTGTACGGTGCACAAATGTTGCAATTGGTGTTCGTCAATGACATCCATCGTAAAACTGATAGAAAACAAGCAACGGATTGTTGTCAGTGACCATAAGTAGCAAACTGAGACTGTCACACAGTAAAAACTTTTCTTTTAGAATGCTGGCCACAAAAAAGTTTATTGAATTCGAATTTCGAATTGTTCATAAAAATAAAAATGCATACTATTTAGAATTTTACTCATTTTTAAATATGGAGTAGACGCTTAAAGAAGACCGTGTTGCAGTTATTGCGTTGCATCGTTGCGGTTACGCGCCAATTCAAATTTTTGACATACTGAAAAATTTTAATATAACCAAAAGATTCGTTTATCGTACCATCAAACGATACAATGAAGACTCTAGTGTAGATGACAGGTCAAGAAGTGGTCGCCCTCGATCTGTTAGGACTCCAGCAGTGATAAAAGCTGTGAAGGCGCGAATTCAAAGAAATCCCAAACGTAAGCAGAAACTGTTGGCCCTTCAGATGGGGTTAAGCAGAACCACGGTGAAAAGGGTGTTAAATGAAGACTTAGGGCTTCGGGCATATCGAAGAAAAACAGGACATCGTTTAAATGCTCGTCTAATGGACCTGAGACTGAAGAGATGCCGCGCTTTGTTGAAGCGGTACGCGGGAAAAAAATATCGGGAAATTCTTTTTTCACATGAAAAAAATTTTACCGTAGAAGAGAGCTACAACAAACAAAATGATAAGGTGTACGCACACAGTAGTGAAGAAGCTAGCAACTGTATTCCGCGTGTCCAACGAGGTCATTTTCCATCCTCGCTCATGGTATGGTTGGGAGTTTCTTATTGGGGCTTAACAGAGGTACATTTTTGTGAGAAAGGTGTAAAAACGAATGCAGTTGTGTATCAAAATACAGTCCTGACGAACCTCGTGGAACCTGTTTCTCATACCATGTTCAATAACAGGCACTGGGTATTCCAACAAGATTCGGCGCCAGCTCATAGAGCGAAGAGCACACAAGACTGGCTGGCGGCGCGTGAAATCGACTTCATCCGGCACGAAGACTGGCCCTCCTCCAGTCCAGATTTGAGTCCGTTAGATTACAAGATATGGCAACACTTGGAGGAAAAGGCATGCTCAAAGCCTCATCCCAATTTGGAGTCACTGAAGACATCCTTGATTAAGGCAGCCGCCGATATTGACATGGAACTCGTTCGTACTGCGATAGACCACTGGCCGCGCAGATTGAAGGCCTGTATTCAAAATCACGGATGTCATTTTGAATAAACTTTATTGTCATGAGATTCTATGTTTCGTTAAATTCATTTTGGTATATAAATGGTTACATAATGAATAAACTTGTTTCAATTATTTTATATTAAACTTGTGACAGAATTTATGACTGAGTACATACTACATAGCAACAATCGGTAGCAAAAAGTGTCTACGTTTGCCTTAGGGTTGCTTCAAATATAAACATCAAGGATTTGGCCAATCCCACAGTTGCGATCTCTTTGGGAGAGGCTCCCGCAGTGAAATTGTTGCTACGGTCTGCAACGAGAGGTTCTACGAGTTACACCGTGTGCTACGAGCTACGCGAGATGCTACGAGACCTGCTACGAGCTACGCGGTATGCTACGACACGACCTACACGGGAAGATACTTACACCTGTGTTTTATCTTGATTAATGCTTAACTCACTAAATCGTTAATATTACAACTATGTAATAATAGAAACCTCTCTTGAATTCTGAGCAACCGAATGATCAGATACACTGGTCGATAGGTACCTCACAGCTCAGTCGGTAATTGCTCTGCCTTCGGCACCGAAGGTTGTGAGTTGTGACTTTATGACTCTATTTTTATTGAAAAAAAAAATGTGACGACTACTTATAGAACATGTACTTACTCGAAAACATAATGCAAAGAAGTGAACATGATTTAATACGGTCAAAAGTTTATCAAGATAATACTAAGGTCGTGAAGGAAGTGTCAATTTGAGACTTCATATCTCTAAAATATATTTTTTTACGCACAGAATTTAACACAACGCTAAAAGCTTGCACTACTGTTCGCAAAACAACTAGTGCAATTATTATAAGTTCAAAAGTGGTAACCTTTTACGAGGAATTTCCCGCAATCTTATCAAACCGATAAAAATATCACTTTATCGCTATTAAGCATTACCAAAAACATTCCCCCCTCCTCTATTCCCACTCTTTTAGATAAGACAAAAACAGCGATAATTTGTAAAACATAAATTTCGTCAGCACCTACGGTTTCGTACAAAATCTAAGATGAAAGTCTCCTACTATACTTTAGTTAGTTAGGTTTAGTTAGGATGTAACTAGTTGTCCAGATATATAGAAGATTAAATAATTAAACACATAGAAAAAAGGAAATAAGATAAAAAGTTAACGAACTTACTCTTGGTGAATAAAAGAATAAAATAAAATAGGAAAACTAAAAATAAATGAGGAAGAATTTAGAGGATATTTCTTACATATAATTTCTTTTAACAGATACTTTTACACACAAAATATTATGATAGCAATGAAATTTTATTCCCTGAAGACAAGTAGGTACATAAACATAAAACATGCATTTCATTCAACACTATTTGTAAATTTAATTAATTTATTATTTAAACATACTTCTGATGTACATTATGAGAAGGTTAGCACCGGTCTTCCATTCATTCGTAGTTAGTCTTTTTTTTTAATGTTACGAGGCATACATTTTACTCAGTCCCGAACTAAGCAAAGCTTTTAATATTAGGTCCTTACATATGAAATTGGCGTTTTGTATGGGAGGAACATAAAGGCAATTTTTTCATATTAAAATATATTTTATAAATCAAAGTATGTACCATTGCTATCTATACACTTTTGCCATCTTATAGGTAGTTCATTGATTCCTTTACTAAAAAAACCATTCGGACGGGAATCAATGAAATCTTTGAAAGCGGTTTGGACTGCCTCATCGGAATTGAATTTTTTTCCTTGCAAGAAGTTATCCAAATTTCGAAAAAAATGGTAATCTGTTGGAGCAAGGTCCGGAGAGTACGGTGGATGTCTTAGACATTCCAATTGAACCTCCTCTAATTTGGTAGTCGTCTGTTGGGCCGTGTGTGGTCTAGCGTTGTCTTGAAGCAGCAGTGGCGTAGAGCGATTGAAAAGTCTCGGTTGTTTAACAGCGAGCTTTTCCATCATGGTTTGCAGTTGCTGACAATAGACATCAGCCGTAATGTACGACAACGGCACTAGTCCACCAAACGCTTACAAGTAACTTTTTTTGAGTCAATTTTCGCTTGGGGCAAGATTTTGCTGGTTCACCAGGGTTCAGCCATTGCGATGAGCGTTTACGATTATCGTACAGGATCCACTTTTCATCACATGTAATGATCCGATTTAAAATTCCTTCATTATTGTGCCGGTTGAGTAATGTAACGCAGCAGTCGACGCGCGTTTGTCGGTTTGCTTCACTCAATTCATGAGGTACCCACCTTTCAAGCTTTTTCACCTTCCCAATTTGCTTCAAGTGGATTAAAACGGTTTTGTCACTAACACCGCAGCCTGCAGCTAACTGTGATGTGGTTTGCGATGGATCTGCTTCCACAATAGCCTTCAATTCATCATTATCGACCTTGGTCTCCGGCCGTCCACGGGGCTTGTTCTGCAGGTCGAAATTTCCAGAACGAAAGCGTTGAAACCAAAAACGCACCGTGTTTTCTTTTGCGACACCACCACCATACACATCATTAATCCTTCGAGCCGTTTCTGCAGCACTGGTGCCACGGTGGAACTCGTACTCGTAAATAATGCGATATTTTAAGTTTTCCATATTGTGAAATGAGTGACGCAGAAAAAAAAAGCAAAAGAGAAAAAAACAAATGAATTACGGTTTTCGAAACACAAATGCATGAGTAAATAGCTGTTAAAATTTGAATTTGGAATTCCTAAACAAAGAGGAGATATTTAAGATCAAAGTGGCCAGTACGACAAAACGCCAATTTCATATGTAAGGACCTAATATTTCAAAATGGTATATCCAATTCTAAATATTTTTGGCAGGCGTAGTCAGACTGGTATAATCTAGTGTCTTGTCTTATTACACTTATTACACGATTAAAATCAATATGCAAAATAACTTTAGTTTTCCAAACACTCTTTTCCATATTTTGTATTTTAATTATGTTTTTAGACAAAGTACAGCGTTAAACATATCCATTATTCTTATTTACGTATGAGAGAGCAAAATCGCGGTAGAATAGGGCCTTCTTTAGGCTGTTGCGACAGGATATACTCTTTTGATGGAACACAGATCAAAGCTTAAGCAAGTGTACAAGACATGCGTCCAAATGTTTACTAAAGATTCATTGTAACATATAACCTATTTTCGCTAAGACGTCTTCAATTGTAAAATTCAATAAAGTAAAATGATTTGTCATATTTAAGCATGTACAGTAAGTTCATCAAAATTATGAGTATGGAGTATAAATTCTACCTAAAAACATTAAATAGTAAGTTTCTCCTAATATTACCTTTTATTGTACACATACAGAGTCCTATCAGAAATATTTAACCAAAAAAAGCCAAGCGTAATACCAGAAAGGGTACATGTTAGGTTTCGCCCCAGGATTTAATGGCACTTGTTGGTCACGAGTGCCCCCAAATCCAACATGGTTATCTGAAGTGTCTATGGTAAAAGCCGATTTTACAGGTTTTGGGATCTTATGCTCTTTTAAATTATATTTACAATCATAATGCTGTAAATAATCATGTACTTAATCAGTGAAAATATAATACATGTCAAATAACATGAAAAATAAATTATATTATTTGTGTTACTGATAGCTGAATGAATGATTTTTTAAGGCTTACAATAGATAAACAAATGTATTCATTAGCAAGTTACATAATACTACTTAAAATTAAATGTCGATATAATTACTATATTATTTGCGTTGTGATACAGTTATATTTATAGTATAAACGTCATTAAGAGCTCCTTGATATCTGTGATATGCTACTTACTAATATGAGCAAAGTATATACCTTTGGAAAGCACGCAACATCCGCGTCTACGACACAGGTCTTAATAATTTTGTGTAGGAGTGTAGGTGTTGTAACTCTTATATTAAGTTAAACAATCCATTTAAACGTGCAATGTGCTTTAAGCGCCAACAAATAAATTTATTTATTCTCAAATAAATAATACATTAATGACATTGAATTTTTACACAGCGCCATCTAGCCCCAATGATTATTGTAGTAAGTAATATCTATGAAAGTTTGAGGCGAGTTACGATGCGCGATATGTAATATGTGTTTTTTCGTGTCACATCACAGCACTGCTACGGCTACTGACCTAAACATACACAACAAATTAAAGTAGAAAGATGATTCTGGTTGAAAAAATACTAACAACCTACTGAGGTTCTCCGCCATAAGTTTGAAAATATGCTGTCAAATATATTTTAGCAAGCTTTTCTTGTTGACCGAATATTGAAACAATATGCCATTTAACTACTTGCCCTATATATAAATAAGTAATTATGTATTTTACTTATTGCGGATCTTTCGACCGAGGCGACGCGTGACTCTTCATTTAGGCCAGCTGATTAGTATATCGATAGCTATCGAGAGATGAGCATGCAGATGATCATTTCTACAAAGATACCTTGCTGGATCAGAGTGGAACCAGAAGTAGAAACAGAGCCACTGATGAATTGTTCAATGGCTTAGAGTGGAATACAGCCTAGATATGATGCTGCCATATTCAGATTTCATTCAGATTTATATACACAGATAAAAAAAAGTATTTATCTAGTTCCCATATTACAAGTTATATTTGCTTGGGGCTAAATGGCGCTGTGTGAATTTAATGTGCTATGTCCTCCTGTAATATTTATATTTAATATATTCCTCCTTCTGCTGCTGAAAAAAAATAGCACACAAACAGCCGCGTCACAACTGTCGGTCTTAATAAGCACGGGCGTGAATAAAGATATCAAAATGATAATTAAATATGTATACGGAATCCGAAACCTTGCGCTACTAAATATACTATAAGCTTGTTGGCTAAAATAGTAGTATGGGAAAATCAGACATCATTGTATATAAATTGAGATATTTATTTCAAAAACGTATTTTAATTGCTATTTACACGTGAAACGCGGGCGGTGTAAGCTTGTTCATTTTTATTTTAGAATGAGATCAATGAATATACAAATAAACGATGTGTGTAAATCTACTTACTTCTAAGCACTACTATGTGATGTTGTAAAGGAACGATTCATAAGCAAAATAGTAAACAATGTTTAGACGTTATTTAGGTATAACATTACTATTTTGGAATTAAAACCCATAAACGAAATACCTGTCATGTTGAATTAAATTCATTTCAAGTATTTTAATAGTATTACTTTTAATCGTAGCATTGAGTATAGGTACTAGCTTACATCTAAAGAAGAATCAAAGTCGTGACTGACCGACATATAGACAACGCACAGCCGCTGGTTGATCATTATATTTAATCTGCTATTACAACATAATAAACATTCCATAATCTGAACTATAACTTTTGTCATAAAGAGGTTTGTATTTTTTTTGCTTATAATGGTTAGTCCCAGTAACAACTACATTGAATAAAAAAACGATACAAAGATACACGATTCCTCAGGGCCATTATAGTCTATTCAACTATATTTTAATGCAGCTAATATCAATATCATAGAGACAAACAACAGAAAAAGCATGTTTATATTAAAAAGTAAAGCCTAACATTTTTAAGAATTACTTCGTTCCCGCTGTGTTTGTAATATATTAAACTCTTAGTGCTCTACCACTTTTATAGTGTAAAAGGAAGCTACCCTGAAATTATCATCTCGAGGACCGTATAGTGTCTGGTAGTTTAATATAAATAATAAATAATAATAAATAAATAAATCATTTATTTGTCTCTCACAAAAGGTAAGGTATCTTAATCCTAACACAGTAACATAATATATTATTTTCTATCTTTTTAATACCTGCTTTGTGAGAGACTGCTGAATATACATGCGCCACAGATGATTACTTAGTTCCTGAGATTGATGTGGATTTTGGGTGAAGTGTACCTTCGACCTTATCTTAACTCGAAACCAGGTGAGATGAGGGCAAAGCGCTTCGCCGTCGAACAATGAAAAATCATAATAGTGTATTTTCTCCGAAAATATCTATTTTCTCTGTCACTGAATTACATTTTCCCAAAGTGACAGATTTACTAAACGACTTTGTTTAGGAATGTCAAAAAAAAATTGTAATATCTGACAGAAAGACAGCATACGCTCGCAGCGTCTTTTATTACGCTTTTTACAAGTAATTTTATGATATTTATTTATTTGATTAGTATTTGAATGGTTATATACGATTACTTTAATGTTAAATCTATAAATTTATACAGAAAATGTTGCAAGTGCAACATGATTAGAATCCAACTAAATAGACCTTCAATTGTGCGAGCTACTCCAAAAACGGATGAATTAAGATTGATTAACGTCAAAATGGATTTATTATGCGCATTGCAAACATTTGGAATCAGTATCCAGCGTTTATTTCCGCTGTGCTACGAACCAAATGTCTTCAAGAATAGAGTCACCAAGTACCATCTGGTCAGATCCATCGCAGACCTTAACCGTGTCTATACAAGTTTGGGGTCAAGTGTTTTTGTTCATTTATAATGGGTTGGGCCATTCTAAATAAAATAAAAACAAATGCAACTTAAAATATCTGGAAGACTACGAAGAACTTGATAACTCGCAACAACAGTGAGACTTGCTTAGCTCTATTCAAATAATGTGACTAGGCCCAGAGAGTGGTGGGAGATCGAGGGCACTGTCTCATCAATAGACTTGTTTAGGGAGAGTTTTAGTACAAGTTACCGCTCTCCTCGTTTAGATATAGGCGCAGGGGTTTTTGTCTCGTCAACTGACAGCTCCATCTCGGATGTAAGGTTTCTTGTCACGTTTGGAGAGGCCACTGCATCAAACGGTAAATTTGTGGTAACGTTAACGAACGATACTTCCGTATCAGATGCGAGGGTAGTAGTCCCGTTAGCTGACGTCGTTTCCGTGGATGCGAGGGTAGTTTCGTTATCCGAAGTCACTTTTCTGCTCAAGCATATCGCCATGCTCTTAGGAGGGACCCAATGCGGTTCGAAGTATTTGAGCTCGTGCATGATATTTTGCCCAGGACTGTATATGTACGGCGACACTTGACAGTGGCCGAACAACGTGTAGTCTTCCACCAGCACCCCTCGTTCGACGAGCTTCGACAGCAGGACGGCGACGTGCTGTAGCTGCGCCGGTTGCGTTTTATTGACGGTGTAGTCGCCGAGGAACATGATGCTGATACTTTTGGCGTTCCAGTTGCGGACCATGGCGCCTTGGACGTTGGCACCGCGACCTTCAAACACCAGCCCGTTGCCGGAGACGAAGAAGTTGGGGCCGATGTCGTCCCAGCCGCGGCGCATGTGGTTGTTCTGGATGGCCATCATCTGTTCTATGCAGGAGTACTTTTCCTGGCAGCAGGTGGTGACGCTGTGCCCGATGAGCACGTACCGCATCGGTAGCCTGAGGTAATTCACCTCGATGGGCCGCGTGGCCTGCCACTCGATGCGCCGGAAGTACCACTCCTCCTTTATACCTAGCCAAGAGAGAACACAGTTACTGGTTCATCGTTTTACTTCATTTATATCAGATATTCCATTTCTGAGCGATAAAACTTTTAAAAACATTCATCACGTGTTTCTGCTAGACACAGGCTTCCTGTACTCTCGATAGCATTACAGCGTTCAACATATATTGATTGCGTTCAAATAATTGAGATATTTGATAATTTGGGGGCATTCAAAAGAAATTAATTATTGAGAAACGCATTCTCGATTTTTGTGTTTTAGTTGTAAATATATATATATATATATATATATATATATATATCAAGGTGGATCGCGTTAAAGAAAAATAATCAAAAATTTACCTAGATCGAGCCTAGTGTGGGCCGCCGGTAGCACGAAGCGGATTAGGTAGAGCATGAGACCGACAGCCACCACAAGCGCCCAGCACACGAACACCGCTATACTGCAGCGGAGCGTGTTCTTGGCCGAAATCAGCTCCAGCCCCAGAAAGCGGGCTGAAACAATTCATAGCCATGCTTTTACAAAGTTTAGAACTAAACGGCTAAAGGCATGACAACAATTTCAGAGGGACGCAACGCAGTGGACTGAGCCAGTGGTAGAGAAAGACCCCATAAATAGGTTTTGTAAGAATGTTTCACGGTATTCGACTACGAGTGTGAAAATAACTGAATATGCAAATAAAAAAGCTAATTGAATAAAATTACAGCTGTTTCAGAATATAAATGGACAACATGCTAATATTATTACAAAAAAAAACTATGCTCTACATAGGAATTTAATATGCCTGAAATATATTTTATTTTTTTATTGGTGATAGCCAATCATTTGACCACCAGTTTACTTGTAAAACATGTAAAGATGTGATTTAAGATGGAGCATGCTTACCCAATAGGAACCAATTTCAAGACAAGCCTCATAGCTCAGTTTGTAGTAACTCTGCCTTCTGCGCTGTAGGTTGTGGGTTCGATTCCCGCCCAGGACAAAATGTTTGTTTGTGTTTGGGTATTGTATCATATAGTACGTATGTATTTACAAAGTATTTAAGTATTCTATCCGTAATCTAGATCCCATATTACAAGCTATGCTTAGTTTGGGACTAGATAACGCTGTGCGAAATTACAGTCCCGTAACAGTTATTATTATTATTATTTACTCTGGACATGAAGACTCCAAGATTGTACTGGTGCGGAAAACATATGGCTTAACATAAGTTTAGACTTCTATTGAATAAGGTTTCCCTTTAAGTTATACTGGCAACTATTCCTACATATCTTAACGGTCGAGAGACTTTTATCCAACAGTGGAAACAAACCAAGGCTGTTTCAACAATTAGTTACACTCTTTTACTCCCAGTATTTTGGTCCTGTCATACTTCCCAAAACCTTAGTAAACACGAATGGAAAATACCCTGTAAATTTGAGCAGGCTCTAAATGTCTCTATTTCAGATACTAGTGGTTTCAGTTACATGTCCATGCAACATGTTATTGACTTCGCTCGACAGACACTGAAATTAGATAAAACACTCGCCATGTATTACTTGGAAGTTGATAACAAATTTATCTATTTAAGCAATGACGACGCTACAGTATACTCGTACAAGATCAATAATAATTTTTTTCACCCTAATCCTCAACAAACTGAGGAACTGCCTATCTTACCTCTAAATGCCGGAATATTTTTTTCACCCGAATCCTCAACAAACTGAGGAACTGGCTATCTTACCTCTAAATGCCGGAACACAACAATATTAAAATTGTTATTATGGCGACAGAATTAGGTATGATGGTGGATGGGAGACTTAAATAAAGTCCTACCACCAACCAAACCGAGCACAATAATGTACTCCCCTGAGGATCGAACCCGGAACCTCTGGATCTAAAATCGGTAGTTTGAACTACTAGACCACAGAGGCGGTTTAGCTTAACAAAGTGTGCAAATAAAAAAATCAAAGATGTTTGGAGTTTGGAGTTTGGAGGATGCATGTTTGGAGGGAGACGGCTGCCACCATGTCATCATGATAATCATTAGCTCTGAATCCCTGTTTTAAAAATGAGATTCGGAACATAGTTTTTGGTGTTTGCTAGGTTTATCTTACGTATAATCAGTGCAAAGCCTTTGCCACAAAATTGACTAAAACTTAAAAGTTTGACATAGACAAGTTAAACCGCAGTTGAAGACAATCCACAGTTAATGTTAAAATAAATAATAAATGTTAAACTACAGTTAATAACTCTGGGCTAAAACGATACCTAAAGGGATAATAATTAAAGGGATTACATGACCACCTACTTTTAGTGAAAATAATGTGGCTCTGTCCTACAAAGCGATCTGAATATCTATGCTAATGTTGTTTTGCCGGAACCAAATTATGCTGAATTAAAAGTCAAGTGAAGACTTGTTGCTTCAACTGTACTAAAATAATTTACATAATGTACAAAAAAAACTTGAGCCGAATGTAGCCGAACGTATCTTACATGTGGCAACAAATGTATTGAGTATTGAGTAGAGCTAAAAAGTAGGACCAAAAAGATTTTATATAATAAGCAGATTATTTATAGGGGCCGAATTTTCTTGGGATGAATATGGCAAAAATCATTATATTAGATTACGGATAGAATATTTAGGTATATACTTTGTTATTTTTTTTTGTAAGCACATACGTATTATATGATACAACACCCAAACACAGAACAAACATCTATATTTATCACACAGATGTTTGTCCTGGGTGGGAATCGAACCCACAACCCACAGTGCAAAAGGCAGAGTTACTGACGAACGAACTCAAGAACTCTTGATTGAGCCATCGAACTGTAAACATCCACAATAGCAGCGTTGTCACTCTGTCCGATTGCCAAAATAAATGAACTCAAGAAATCTACTTGGCATTTTACTATTTTGCTGCCCGACTGAAGGATTGATTCAACTGGTCTACCTTCGGTATAGCACCACCACCAGCTAAAGGTAAATCAAAACGTGACGTCAGCGGTACGGTAGAGTCACACGACTCGCAAACAATCCATTCATGACGATATTTCCGTCATTAAAGTCATTGAGAAACTGACGATGCTCCAACAAGCGTCGATTTTCGTGAAAATCTACGAGAACTATATGGAGATCGAAAGGGGTTGGCACCGTGCTCTGTGTTATCCTGTTTGCCACCGTGTTCAAACCTTCCCAATATTAAATATCTACCAGAGAGAGAATATTGATGATATTTAAAACTCACAAAAACTTTTGAGAAATTGTGATAATGGTTATCACACTTATCAATTAACACGAAAACCTACATTCCTCGATTGCAAACGATTGCCATCAAATGAGTATCGTGATAAGTACCTACCTTCAAACATTGTTATTGAAAAAGTTGCTGGAGTTGTTTACAGATCCTAATCTGTTATACCTATATAGGGGTAACCTAACCATCTAGCTTGACTGAAAATAAGCGTTTGGTGAAACCAGATAAGGTGAAGAGCTTATCTGGTTTCAAGTTATGATAAGGCTGAAGATAATAATAATATAATTCAAAGCTGGCAAAACAAAACCCTACCTGGCTAAGCAGTTTGCTGTGTGCTAACAAGCTCGCTACTACATCTTATAGCTTATCATCGCGTAGGTAATGTTATCATCCGATTGAGTTGAAAATTTGTGTATTGTATAACGTTAAGATGCTAATTAAAAAACAAAAACTTTTAGATTCTAAAGTATACATTTATTCAATAAATTAAACTAACTAAGTACAAAGGAATCAGTCAGATTACCTAAGGACCGTTACAAACGGCCTATAGGTAACTCAACTGTTCCAGATCAGTACCAGACGGAAGCGTGCCCAAGACACTGGCTGCATTGCCACGCTGAATAGCTATGCTAATTCGCTGGCCTAAATAAGAGCCAGCCCTTGGGTCACGTGTCGCCTCAATCAAAAGCCCCGCAATATTTTTGAAAACCCGGAGGGCACCGGCTCCCCACGGACCCAAGGTCTCCACCCCAAAAGGCTCAAATAGGTAAGCTCTGTCGAGACCACTATATTTGCGCCTTTTGTGATCCTCGGCCGAATCAGCCGCCGCACCAGCCCTAACTGATGTCCCAGGCAGATGAGATGGCGCTAGGGTGTCGACGCAGGTAGCGTCCCACACCAAAGGCCTACCCATTTCCCAAGGGACAAGAGTCATACCGTCGGGCCGCTTACCATCATCACGTAACAGACCATTCGGTTCAAGAACGGCTGGCACATTGACACTGGTAAACGCTCGACGGATAATGTCATTAAGACTAGCGTGGCGCGAAATCCTGCCCGCAGACCTTGCGCACGAAAGTCCGTGAAAACCAAATTGATCTACGGCCGCACCGCACCGGCACTGGTGAGAGGCGCAGCATCTTGCACCCAACCGAAGACAAGTGGCAATACGGAAAGTTACAGGATCCATAAGTGTACCGGTATTGTAGGATGGATGTGCTTGCAGCCAAAGACCTGATTCCCATATATATGATTTAGATTCTTGCTCTAAAAGGGTAAATTAAAGATAAAAGTCGTCATAACAACAATTCTTAAATTGTTGTGTTCCGGCATTTAGAGGTAAAATAGCCAGTTCCTCAGTATGTTGATGATTCCAGGTTAAGTGCACTACCACCTTATCATAACTTGAAAAAATCAGGAGAGATGTAGGCCAAGCATCTCCCCGTCGTATAAATAAAAAGCTGCGGAGTATATTTGACTCCACCTACAAATTAGCTTTCCACTACTGAGTGAAATGCTCGATGCACTGGAATCGGGGATACCCTAATGTTCAAAAGAGATGCAATCGAACTCCTTGGTCAGCTGAAAAACGCCTTCTGGAAATTGTAGCGGCACAGAATAAATAATAGTATAGTACACGCGGGCGAAGCCGCGGGCGGAAGCTATATTCAATGAAAATCCCTGGCTTTAGTACAAATTGCTAATGCTGGTACCAGGGAATCACGACCGCTTCGGAGGTCTCCAAATTGGACTCCACCCACAAATTGTTGTTCCACTGCTGAGTGAAATGCTCGATGCACTGGCATTGGGGATGCCCTAAAGTTCAAAGGAGATGCAATCTAACTCCTAGGTCAGCTGATAACCGCCCTCTGGAAAGGGTAGTGGTACAGAATAAATAAAAGTATGTATGTTCATACCACGCGGGCAGAGCCGCGGGCGGAAGCCTATATTCCATGAAAACCCCTGGCTATGGTACAAATTGCCAATGCTGGTACCAGGGAATCACGACCGCTGCGGAGGTCTTCACATTGGACTCCACCCACAAAAAGTTGTTCCACTACTAAGTGAAATGCTCGATGCCCTGGCATTGGGGATGCCCTAAGGTTCAAAGGAGATGCAATCTAACTCCTAGATCAGCTGAAAAACACCCTCTGGAAAGGGTAAGTAGCATAGAATAAATAAAAATATGTAATGTACATACCACGCGGGCGAAGTCGGGGTCGGAAGCTATTTTAAATAAAAACCTTAGGTACGAAATGCACGAGCTGGTACCAGGGAATCACGACCGCTGTGGAGGTACCTACATTGGACTCCACCTACAAATTGGCATTTTACTACTGAGTGAAATGCCCAATGCACTGTCATCGGGGATGCCCTATGGTATAAAAGAGATGCAATCGAACTCCTAGGTCAGCTGAAAAACGCCTTGTGGAAAGGGTAGCGGCACAGAACATATAATAGTATGTATGTACATACACGCGGGCGAAGGCGTAAGCGGAAGCTAGTATTATTATGTTTTTTAATTTTTGCAGGGTTTTACTGAAGTGACACGTAACCCAAGGCCTGGCTCTAATTTCTAATCTAATCTAATCTAATCTTGATCGCCAAAGAATTAGCATAGCTATTTAACGTGGCAATGCATCCAGTACCTTGGGCACGATTCCGTCTAGTACTGGTCTGGAACAGTTGAGTTACGTATAGACCGTTTGTAACGGTCCTTAGGTAATCCGGCTGCTTCCTTAGTACATAGCTAGTTTAATTGTACATAGTATTTTGAATTGTATTATAATTTAATATATTTTATAACTTTTAGAATATCTTATTTTATTAGGTGACCACCATTCTGAAAACATTATAAATGTGAAAGTTTGTTTGGATGTTGGTTACATTTGCACGCCGAAAATTTTTGCTGAAATTGCATTGCTATTGAAGAATTGTTACCCTCTGCCCCCATGAACGGCCCCCACGTGGGGCAGACGGTAACTCTTATGGCTTTATAGACCTTCCGGTACGGGTGCCATGCGGGCGTAGGTGTGAGCAGAACTAGTATAATATATAAAAGGAGTTGTGTGTATGTTCCCTATGTACTACGAAACGGCTAGACGAATTTGACGGGGCTTTCACTGAGGGATTTAAGCCTACTATTATTTTTAAAAATATTTAGGTATTAGATATTAGGGGGGTTACCTGTGGTTCCACGCAAATAAATTGAAGCCCACGAACACCTAAGTAAACAATAATCATTAATGTCAGGAAACAAAGCCCCGATTGTTCAACTACTAATTAATATGTGTATATATTCTTTGAAAATTTCACCTGTAAAAAACCCTAGCCAGTGAGTTGCTATATCGCTTCCAAACAACTTTGGTTAGGTTATAAAGAAGAAATCGAAGAAATTACCTGAATTATATAAAAGCAATAAAAAATATTT
The DNA here is from genome assembly GCA_951394065.1 of Venusia cambrica. Classification (NCBI taxonomy): domain Eukaryota; kingdom Metazoa; phylum Arthropoda; class Insecta; order Lepidoptera; family Geometridae; genus Venusia; species Venusia cambrica. Next base: position 17,103,986 of record OX596034.1, read on the forward strand.
AAGGCAATATAAAAGCTGATGTACCCCTTTATAAAAACTTTATTTTATATTTATATTTTCCTTTTTGTTATTTTTTATTACATTATTGTATTTTTTACATGATGTTTTATTAAAAAATAAGAATATAGGTACATCGTATTTAACGGATATGTTGATAGTTAGTTTAATTGTACAAGTAAATTGTTTAAAGTACCTGAATATAATCATAGAACGGCTGTTTAGAAGTGATTACATAACATATTATAAATTAACCGGACAAGTGCGAGTCAACTTAAGTTATTTACCGCATTTTAAGACAAAAAAACTGGTTTAAGCATTTTGTTCCGAAGCCGTGGGTCTGACTGCCGTTTAACTGGCGTCAGATCTACACAACACGGCATGTATGTGGCAATGTTTGTGACGGCATAACTCTCGAACGGGTTATCCGATTTTCATAAAATTTAAACAATATGGAGATAACGTGAATAAATTGTGTGTATAAATTGATTGTCTCGGGGGATTTTTGATAAGTGGGGTAGTTTAGAGATATTAGTGTGAAAAGAAATACAAATTTTCGCTCATATCTCTTGAATGGCTGATTAGATGAGACTCATTAATTGTTATAAGGTTTTTTTTTTACTCTTGGTTAGTTTTTGAGACATAGGGTGTTAAGTGAGACTTTTGCTTGTGGGGTGTCATTTGAAAGAGTATCAACTGCACAATCATAAAATATAAATTAAACTTTTGAATAGGGGTTTTGTAACAAAAGGGCGCGTTAAGAGGGTAAAACGCTTGGTATGTCTTGAAGGATATACTGTTAAAGAGGGTCGACTTCACAATTGACTTGTATTTTATTTGCTAAAAACACCCCTGTATTTTCATTAAGGGTTGCAAAAAAGATGAATAAGTTCTTAAAAATATGTGAAAACTTGAAATGTAATTTGAAATGGGGGTTGAGACAGCATATCAAATTAAAAATAAAATAGTTTATTTTTGCCTTTATTAGGGGTGGTTTTTAAAGATGAAGGAACAAAGGATGATCGTCAGTTCTTGTAATATAAGAGAGGGTATTCGAAATCATCTCTTGAAACTGGCTTATTTATTTTTTATAATTCACTAAATAGGGTTGCCAAGCCAAGGGTGTTGATAAAATCCAAAAAATACTTTTAGTATGTCATGCAAGGGTTTTGACTTCGCATATACCACATCAACAGCATATTATTATCCACCACAACGAAAAAACTTTCTTCTTAAACTGTACAGTGGCCATATTCACCACGCCTAGCAGACGGATTGGTGCTCACGGTTAAAGTTTTGTTTACCCTTAGAAAAAAGGTACTTTCTTTTTGTTGAAGCTCCTTGGTTGATTACGATATCCGAGAGCTAAAAGGGTAGATTTTTAAGTCACAACTACTAAGGCAACGGGCTTGAGATCTATTTTTAATACGACATCAGCCTTTGTTTCATGTCAGCAAGGGGTAACTTATGCACGTATTCATTCTCACCGATGACATACAGTCTGTGGTTTAGTGCTTTGCTCTCATTCTGGCTTTGCATAGAATGAGAGTTAGCAACAATCGAAATCTCACATGAATAAAGAGAGATTGAGAAAAATATTGCTTAAGTCAGGTGTAATGAAAGAACACTTATCGTTAACTAATACAAACTAGACATCACGAGATCCGTTCGGGGAGAACTACTAGTTATACAACAGGGTAAGCATTATAATCCCACTTATTAGTCCGCCCAAATGTGCTACCGTTTTTACTATAGAGATAAAATAAGAGTAGTTAAAAAGTACATTTTTTATAACAATTTGCTATTGTTTATATGCGAAATTTCCAACCAGCCTCCTATTACGAATCAGAAGGTTAAGGTAAGGCATACAGACGGACGGACAGACAGAGAAGGCTTAGTAATATGTCATATGGCACCTATTAGTTACTAGTGCCGGTGTTTTTACGGTTCAAAAAATAACCAAAGGTTTGTTTCTTCTCAAAATTGATGTAGTACATCTGATATGTCGGAAATCACTTGAATGATTTATTAAAATCTGTTATCGGCCGTATATAATAAGCGATCGGTTTTCATGTTACTCGCTGTTGGTATTCGAATAGTAAAAAGTACTCAGGCACAGAATAAATAATAGTACTACACTCTAATGAGATGTCGGCAGCATAATTTATAGATGGGTATAGGTACACTAGGAGGGTGGTTAGTAAGTCCGACAAGCACTTATCGACAGATGGGCAGAGAATGTAGAAACTAGAAAATCAGCAATAGAGACTTTATTGCTTAGACGACAGAGCCCAACATTTTGTTTGTACTTGTGCCAGATCTCCTGTAATGCTATACTGCCCTGGTAGAACGAACGTTGTTTTACCTACCTGTGGTTTCAAATCCAAAAACAGCACAGACTGTTTGTGTAATTCTTTAGATAACCAAGTTTGATAACTGTTTAAAAATTTCCTAGTGTATTTTTTTATCAATTGGGATATATTTTATAGGTACCCAGATACCTAGCACCAAGCAAAAGTCTTACTAGTACTTAATATACCACGTTCATAATTTATGTGTGTGAGGCGACTCTGTCTTTGTGTATCTGCAAATAGTGGCTTTTTAGTTTGTGTTGGACGTTAGTTAGTTTTACTGCCGTTAGACGTGGATACAGTGTACAAGGATCATTATAAAAATGGGAATAACGTAAAATTAGGGCAAGAAACATCGTTTTTGCAATATAACTTTTGAAACTATCATGGTTATGAACTCTATAACTAATATTGAGTATCGGCACATTCATCAATAAATCAGGACAAATAACCCGTAAATATTAGATTATCACTTTAGCAGTTTAGCAAAGACGCAAGCCGCCGTAATCGCCTACATTAGAAATCTTTTTTGGACTACATTACTATATAGTACATTTGGAACTAATTATAGGTAGAAATAGCCCAAATAAACTAAAAACGTAAATAAATAAACGTTTGAATAAGGAATTATTCAAATTTCTATACGCGGTATTGGACGTTAATATTCTGCCAAATGAAATTGAAGTACAAGATCCAATATAATAATGCAAACTAGGTAATAGGTATAAGGAAAATGTATAAATGATAACATGCACACCATCCGAGCAAAATAATGCAGAAGAATAACATAAATATTAAATTGAAATTGTCTGAAATATAAATAGCACCGATTTTATCGCTGACGTACTCGTACGAAATAAATCTACATAGAAAAATAAAGTTTTTTTTCTATTTCATTAGTGTTTTAGTAAATACATCCCTATAGTATAATTACGTTTTAAAAACTAAAAAGAAAACCGACTTCAATGAAGAATATGATACAATTTCGTTGGAAGTACCTGGATGACGGATTTTTCCAATTATTTTGATAACAGATGGACGGACAGACAGACGCGTGATCCTATAAAGGGTCCGTGTTTTCTTTAGGTAATACACCTAAATCGCTTCCAGTGTGCCTATAATATTCGAAGATGTCCCTCGATTTTTCCAGGATCCCATCATCAGATCCCGACCTAATGACGATGGGATCACCTGGGAAGTATACCGACCATGGTATGGCACATATACAATATCAGTATGGCATAAAACATTATAAATGAGATCACTCGCCTGAATAGAAAATCATCAATGCGTCGTTATGACTGCGGCACTAGTAAAGCATCGCAATTTCATTGAAACATGTATTTAATCTTGTCTAGTCATAGTTATGGTCAATGATGCCTCAGGATGTTTTTCATATGCTGACGCTACAATTAAACTTTAATGAGGAGAGTGAGATATGACATTGTGCAAAGTTTAATAAATTTAATAAGTTAACCGCCTCTGTGGTTTTGTGGTTCGCCTTCCGGTGTCATATCTAGAGATCCCGGGTTTCATCCCCAGGGAGTGTGCAATATTGTGCTTGGTTTGGTTGGTGGTAGGTCTTCGTCCACCTTCCAATTTCATCACTTTCAAAGACGTTTTCTCATTCAAATAAAAAAATAATCATGCAGATAAGACTTCTATTGGCGGAGATATCTATTATTTACGGTCGTTCGTTGATAAGTTTTGGTTCTCAGGTCCACAGTGGTGATATGCTTTACCTACAGTGCGCTCTCTGCTGTTGAACTAAGAACTTTTTTATATTATTTATTTATTTGATATTATTGCCAAGAATATATTTGGTGAATCTATAGCGGCGACGAAACTCCAATTCACCGTAGAATTCAGTAGGGTCCAGATGACTACGAATATATCGATGAATTATATTTGCTTGAAGGCCGAGATCATTTTCCAAATCCATTTTGATCACAACTGTATTTCTATGTTATCGAATAATCATCAACAAATAGAAGTTTGTGGTGAGGGTTTGTTTGAAGTGATCTGTGGTATGAAGGACAAAATTCGGCGATGACACAAAAAGTTTGTCAATACAAATCAAAGATATCCAAAACAGACAACTATATAATGTATAAATAAAATTTATTTGACAAATGCGAGTAAAACTCACGCGCCGAGGGCTCCAAGCTTCATCTGTATCCGCATCGATTGCCACATAAGCCTCTGCCAAAACTGGAGTGTTGGAGTTTGTCCTATATATCATTACAACAACAGCCCGTAACTGTATACTATTAACAACACATTGCATTGGTTTTTTGTCAATCTCTCAACCATCGCCGCTTAGTGAAATACTAGCCAGAGTCACATGCTATTCGGATTGTTGACCCTAGCACGTTAGCTGTCCCTCACGATGTGACCTTCACCGCCAAAACATGTGTATGTGTCAAATTGACTTAAATTAAACTTCCGAAAAACTAAAAATCCATTAGTGCATTTGGGCTTAACTTTCAGATTTTTGGCGCTGTGAATTCCGGAGTTAGGGGTCATTTTTTGATGTTTTTTGTTGCGAAGCTTTAACTAATTAATATACATATGTGTGTATGGTGTGCAGTCGCTATGTGACCCCTAAGCATTTCATAGACGTAAAGACTCCGCTAGTCTGACAGAAGCCAGGGGTGGCTGCTGGATCGAGGAATTTGGTTCTCCAAATAGACAGATACTGTCAAGCTTTGTGTGTTTATGTGTTGCTGAATATTTTTTATGAAAATATTAAGGAATAAAGTTGTATATTTTTCATAAAATGGACGAGGAAAGCGATATTGGATTTTTTACCAATAAAATTGTCGATATTGTTACAAATTCGAATAAATTTGTGTCAGTGCATCGGCTGAATTAACTTAGGACATTATCGTTGAAAATATCATCTTCATGAAAACGAGACGAGCTACGGCGTAGAGAGAGCTACAGAGAGCTACTAACCACTAGAGATGACGAATATAACTATCAACCAATAAATTTAACTAATATTTAAAATCAACCATTATATTCAATAATCAGAATTAATATTATCGAATAAAAATATCATATCAACTTCAGCCTGAATTAGAACTAACATAATTGAACGCATTGAAATTTTAACTTTAACGTGCTATAAATAAGAAACATTTTCGTACGTTGCTGCTCGCAGAGTTTTCAACTATGCATAAGGTTGACTTCATTCAATTGTATGCTTTCGCTTCCTCACTATAGAGATTAAATTTCTAATTTGCTGTATATGATATTTTTATTCAATACAAAGTGATGTGATATTTTAAACAAATACCCATAGTGCTACTATTATAGAGACGAATTAGCGGTTACTTTTATTTGATCAACAGAATGAAATATTCAACTGCATTAACATCAACCAATAACCAAATCGTGTAGGTACTCACAAATAATATTTACTAATATTTTCAACCAATCAAAATATCGATATATTTTTTTATCAATTAACAGTTAACTAATATTTAATTTTAACCATTATTGCCATCTTTACTAACCACCTGTAATTAGCTAGCGGATTTCTATTTTATGCCAAAAGATGTTTCTGCAGGTTTGTACCTTCCGACCTGCATGTAATGACCTAACCAGATTTAATTTTAAATCAATTGAAAGCAAGAAACCTACAGTTTAAGCAATATTTACCTAGCTACTTCTGCGTATAAGGTAAGGTACGTAGTGCTATCGATTATAATTGATAAATGTTTATTTTCAGAATATTCCAACCTGTACCGTACTGCAAATAGTTTTTCTGCTAGGTTTTGACCCAGCAGACTGCATAAAGTTTCCTACGGATCAGAGAGGAGAGTGCTTCGTGTGTGTTTTGATCGTTGAGAATGCTTGCATTCTCCTAAATTCATACATTATATTTCTCTAAACTACGTCGACAAGTAGGTAATCTCTTAAAATACGCGTAAAATACGTTAGATACACTCTTTAAGTAGGTATACCTAATATATACACACAAGTACCTTCCTTTTGTATCTGACTTGACAAAGAGTACATTTGCCTCTGTCATGATCATTTTATTCAAGAATCAAAGCAAAATGATTATCAAACTAAAATGAATGACTAATACCTAACATTTATAAATATGTTTTGTTTTTTTATGAATTCATTGAGCAAAATCGACTGTCTATTGTCAGTTCAACAATTATACATAAGTACCTACTAAAATCTTACAAACATTTGTAAGCAAACACAATCGCCCAAGCACATCCTGATCTGATCGGAGGCCGTGCGTTAACTGGCCATAGGTACATTACCGGCGCCCCAAAATTTGATCGAATGGATATAGACAAAAATTAAAACCCAAAGCCAGTCCCTAGATGAATACTGAATGCAGGATTTTGGGGATTGTTCACGCTGCGACTATGAATTCCACCGCTAATCAGTTTTTTGAAAGCCCATTGCCATGTCACCGGAAAGTAGCGATGTCCTATTCCCGATCAAGACCAACACATTTGCAAAGTTTAAGCTCAACCTGTCCAGTAATTTTAGCGTGAGACAAAAATATCGAAACAATCAAAAATAAATATTTCGCTGTTATACTATTTGTGTGGTCAGTCAGTCACAGTTAAAACTTACGAACACGTTCGCTAGAAATCAACATAATCCGTCGCAAAGCACTAGAAGAAGGCAATACATAAGCAAAGTGTTTAATTGTTAGGAACGTTAGATTTATTCGGTTGAGTATACTCTATAACCGTAGTAAAAACTAGCAACAAATTGTTTTTTCCTCAGAGTAAAACTAATATTCTACTCAATAGCAATATAAATATAGTAATTCTATAGGTATATACTTTTGTAATTAAAAGACTAGACAACTTTTTCTGGTAGTGACCAAGTATATTTGTGTTACGTTATCTTTCAATCAAAAACAAGCCCAACGTAGGCACTTATTTATATCTACAAAATTTTCTAGTTTGATACTTTGAAGGTTACAAGAATTTCAGAGTAGGTACTCAGGTAGGTACACAACTATAAGCTAGGTCGTATCACAAACGATACATTTGGCTTTATCGCTACAGAATTGAAGAATTAGGTACCTATATCGAAATCCAGCTTGCTGTGCTGATAATTGAAGTAATACATATGTATTATATGTACTAATAACGTAGCGACACAACAAACGACCCTGATTTTGATGTATTTTACATTATGTTATTCTGACAATTATAACGCACTTCCTTGTAAAACGCCTAGAAAATTCCAAAACATACTCAGTACTCACTTTTGACCATCTCCGCATTGTTGACATTCTGCGTGACAGAGACGAACTTAGGTCCGACGTGCACCTTCGACTTGTGGGAGACATTGAGCTGTGATATGGTAGGCGAGCTGTCTATAGCCGCGGCTATGGCGCGGGGGTCCACTACCACGACCTCGGAAGCCGTGCTGTTCCTCCCTGGAGACACTTCATTCGGCGTGAGCTCGCGCTCCCCGTCGCTGTCGCTCCACATCTCATTCGCGATAAATCCGAGAAACAATCGACGCACGCGTCACTCGCTAGCGATGATCTCAGCGCGACTAACTTCGCTTTGCGCCTCGCGGAATTGCCGATGTAATTGCGAATGACGTGCGATGATAAACTCTTTGTCCGCACGTGGTCACTGCTCTCTGCAGGGTTGGGTGTTTGGGTATTTTGTCATTTTTCGGAAAAATAAGGGGGATCGCCAAAAACTTTTACGAAAATATTCCAATATCAGTTGTAGGATCCTTGACAAGTTTTACTTGCATTATTCTGAGTGATTTTAAGTACTTCGCGCAATCACTCAACTGATACCTAACTATTAATATTCGCGAGTGTTTCGATGCGATTAATATACAACATGGCGTCGTCGTTTCGAATCGTTGACCACCGTTATCAGCTTATCGCACTCGTTGTCTCTAGACGTTGATCAACCATTTACCGACAGTGTGTTTACCTTTGTGCACTTGACAACTTTGCCAATTAACATCATGGTTCAATTATAGATAATATGTACCTAGAAGTTTTTACAACACGTTAACACGATTTTCAAGGTTGGACTCATAGAATCGATTTATAATTAACTTCCTGTTATGCTAGATGCTTTAAACATAGATAGCTTGGAACTCGACAACAATGCAATAATATTTGTATTATAAATGAAGACATAACATCGTAACTAAGTCACGATCGAATTAAAGCATGACTTCGTAGGCCATTTTATTTTATTCGCAAGAACATGCCCTAAGTGGAACTGCATTGAGTCTGTAACTTGGAAGGCTCAGCTGTAAACATGCTGTGTTTAATGTGTGTGCTACTTCACGGCTAAAATAGGAATGCAGTTATAGCTCTTTCTCAGACGAACGCTTTCCCAAGGAGTTCTACTACTCTCAAAACTTTCAAGTAATCGTTTGTAAAAGCGAGTGGAGAAACCTCCAAAACTTAGAAAGAGCAAAAACTGATACAGGGAAGGATAATATACAGGCTTACATACCTATATAATTATATCCTATCCTGGATATATAAAGGGTGTTTCATCCCATCAGGGGTATCATATTAGGGGTGGTTTTTCAGATGAAGGGGGCAAAAGATGATCATCAGGTCTTGTAAAATAAAAGAGGGTTATGCAAAATTTAATTAAAACTGTTTATTTATCTATTGTTATTCACTCGATAGGGAACGATAAAATCCGAAATTACTTTTGGGGCTTCATGAATCGACTGGACATATTCCATATCAACAGTACATAATTGTCCACAACGATGTGGAAAGAACTTCTTCTATAACTGTACGGTAAGGTACGGCCATTATCACCACGCTAAGCAGATAGATTGGTACTAACAGTTAAAGTTTTGTTTACACAAAGAAAAAAGATGCTGCCTTTTTGGTTGCTTTACGACATTCATGGGCTGGAGGGGTACATTTTTGAACCACGACTACTATACTACATAGGCAACATTTTGAGAGCACTTTTCAAAACGACTTCTACCTTTTTCATGTTAGTATGGATACCACATTACGTTAGCAACAAGAGGGAGCCTCGAACACTCGGGTGACTAAGGAGAGTTCGAGAAAAAGTGCTTAAGTAAGGTGAGAAAGGTGTAATGAAAGCACACTTTTATTGTTTGTTAATTACGTTCTATTTGAGAAATATTCTCCACCACATCACCATCACGAGATCTAAGTTAGGGGCGAACTACTAGTTAATAAGTTCTCACATGGAAAGAAACAAGATTGCTTACTTACTTAAAAATATTAACGGTTGTTCCTCAGCTTTAGGTACGCTTAATTAGTTTATTTTTGCTATTTGTGTATGCTTTAAGTCATTTTTGGGAAACTGTAGCTTCAAACTACAGTATTCAAAAAACACATTCGCCACTACATACATGCATTAGATTTATAGATAGTCGAAACGAAGAATGTCTAACATACTGCTGTTATAGATTCATGTACCTAGTGTAAATAAGCCTCATAGCTTAGTTGGTAGTAACTCTGCCTTATACGCTGGAGGTTGCGGGTTCGATTCTGGGGTTCGAAGTTCTGTGTTTGGGTGTTGTATTGTATGATATGTATGTATTTATAAAAAAGAGTATGTATATAAGTATTATATCCGTAATCTAGTTCATTCTGTGATGCTCGAACAAGCAAACCAACGGTCAGACAGAAAAAATACCGAAAATATGTTAATTTTAGATGGCGTCAAGCGTATATCCGATCACTATACAGAATGTAACCAGTCTCTATCGAAACAAAATATTGAGACTGAAATTCTGATTTCCTGAAAACAAAGGGGTCAGCTACTGTACCCCTCCGTTTTTAGGAGCGCTCCGCTAACAATACTTATTGATCTCTGAGTTAAGTTGGGAAATCCGGCACTGTATGTATGTATGTGGCATTGTTTGCGACGTCATAACTCTCGAACGGATTGTCCGATTTTAATGTTATTTACACTGAATAGAGATAATTAATAATAATTAATTAATTTAATAATAATATAAAAATAATTTATAGTCGCGGGGGATTTTTGATAAATGGGGTAGGATATTGGGGTAAAATGAAATACAAATTTACGCCCATATCTTTTGAATGGCTGATCCGATCAACTCAAAATTTTGGAAATGCAGAGATTATAATAATAAACATCAGTCGTTACGAGATTTTTTTTTCAGGTGTTAAGTGAGATTCATAGATTTTTGGCTTGTGTTGTCATATGAAAGAGTATCGGCTGCACATTCATATATATATTTTACTTGAATATAAAGGTGGTTTTCGTAGCAAACGGGTGCGTGAAGGGAGTAAAGGATGATCATCAGATCTTCTTAGATCAGAAAGGGTATTCGGAATCTCAGTAAAACTGGTCTTGCTATTATTAGTTATTTACTCAATAGGGAAGGGTGTCAATAAAATCCAAGAATTACTTTTGGGGTGTTGACTGCGCATATTCCATATCAACAGTAAATTTTTGTCCACCACAATATGAAAAAAAACTTCCTCTACAACTGTAATGTTTCGCCATGATTATCTCGCTTGGCAGAGAGATTGGTACTCACAGTTAAAGTTTAGTTAATACACAGAAAGAAGCAAGATTTTGAAGGGTAGATTTTAAACCACGACTACTAAGGCAACGGTTTTGAGAGCAACCAAACATCAATCATATCATATAATAAGTTAGTGATAAGAGAGAGCCTCAGACACTTTTAAGGTAAGTAAGGTGTGTATTGAAAGCGATTTGAGAAATAAGCTCCGTCACAAATCAGACATCACGAGATCTCAGTTCGGGGCGAACTACTAGTATATGAGTTTTTTTCCAGGGTCACTGAGGCCAAGTCTGAAACGTGAGAGTTATCGAAAAGTCATGATAGGAGTTACGTGCTCGATTCAAAAAAAAAAAGTTTTGCATTAAAGATAATCATTTTTTTTATAGTGACACACATTGTATACGTGACTCTAGGTTGCACCTAACTTTTTTGTGTTTACATAAATTATATTCAATTTAGAAAAAAAAGCATACATACAAACAGTAACAAATTGCACCTATCAACATGTATTCGTACAATTAGATAATGTTCATAAAAGTGGCATCGAATGAATGTGGATATTGGACACGTCGATGTTATGAATTTTTAAACGACTTTGTTTACAAACGTTTGTTCGTTCGTATTTTCCTTGATTTGTTGTTTTGTCACATTTTACTGCAAAATGTTATTAATATAATGTTTATTAATACTTATCTGTCTGTGCTGCGCCACCCTTTATAAACACATCGAATTTGAACCCTGTGCGGCTTGCATAACGCACTAGAGTTTTGTGTACCTCCTACTAAACTATGGGCTCCTGGTGGAAAGTCAGGCGGAGTGTCACATAATCGGCCGTCCGCCCAGGTGTGCGCACATTTCACAAAATTATTTCATTGATGCATATTGTTGAATGGTTTTTTTCACATCCTCGTATTCATAAGCATTAAAAATTAAGAATTTGTTGTTGAATGGTTTTTTTCACATCCTCGTATTCATAAGCATTAAAAATTAAGAATTTGTAAAAACCTGGTGTCCTGGGTTTATATCGTAATCGTAATGGCCTTGCTCGTTGGCATGTAAATTCTACGTAATATCCAAGTAGACAATAGATATGCTAACTAAATAGTACCCCTTCAAAATTAAACATGATGTTATATGTTTTGAACGAGTCAGAGTTAAATTAAGATTACGCATGAGAGGGTTTTTAGTAAATTGATTGGGTTCATAACTAATTGCATTTACAGTTTTCCTAAATTGTTGCTCAGAGTAACTACTTTAAACGAGATTTTATTGGAGTTAATGATGAGATAACGATGTATGTAACGTTTCCGAATATTTTTGTCTGCAGTCTGTAACTACATGATCTAGTTACATGATTAGTAACTAGATTATAGAGATGACGAATACTAACTTTATTATTACTTTTATTAAATATTACTTTATTTATGAATAATTAACAAATGTAAACATAACTAGTTTTTTTTTCTTACTGAACTACTAAACTCGTTCGTCGTTTTCGTTTTTTTCTAAACTCGTTTTTCTCAATAACGTAGGTACTGTTTTTTTTTTCTTGTAAACGTTTCAGTTAAAGTTAAAATTTATAATCAAAAACTTTAACGTTAAAAAAAACTTCCCGCGATGCTTGAAAACCGGAAAATTTATAACATTTATTAAATTGTATGTTTTATTTATAGAGCATAAATAAAACATTGCGAATTGCGAAATTTTTAATTATTTTAGTGAAAATTATCAATTCCAGTTCCGTCGTTGTTATTCACGAGACGAGATGCAACTGATGGGTTGTTAGAAGCTTATAGTTCAAAAAGTTGGTTTTATTAGTTTTTGTATTCAGGAGAGCAATGTTCTTATGTTTTATTTTAGCTGTAAATAACAAGGTAAGTTTAATGAACTAAACACACGCCATGTATACGGCATGTATTTAAATGATCATATTAATTTTGCAAAAACAGATAAGCAAGCAAAAAAGTCAATACGGTCATCTTTTTCTGAAATATAAAATTAATCAAATCATCCGATATTTTAATCTGTTTTGAGCAAATAGTAAGCAAAGTAAGTAATGGATAAAGTGAGATTGTATTCTCAATACAATCTCATTATTATCTTTAACCCTTGGAAGTTAAAATGCAAAGTATTCCTGGGTGAACAAATATTATTTTGACAACAAAGATATTATATTGAAAAAGCGAAATACTTACTTTTATTGCCAGAAGTTCGGAGACTGGCGCTTTGTTGAGAAACTGCTAAATGTTCGTAGTGGTGAAAATCTTAAACTATTCGTCTTGTAGCCGCTTGACATTTTCACTAAAAACGCCAATAGTTTGGAATATTTATCTATGTGGATATCATTTTTGGTTTTGAACGTAGCTTTTAGCAGTAGTTGCTCCAAAGTGCGCTTGGTTCCCTTGTTTCAGATAGTTCAATGAAGTATGATAGCAATAAAGACCCCTAAAACGATTAGGCGCCTTTAGAATGTCTACATGCAGACACATTGAAAGCGTACAATACTTTTCATGCGATTTTGCCGGAAAAGAACATTGCGCTAACTCTACAAGCGCTAAATTTATATCTTTATCGCTGCTGTTCTGGCTTGTTCTTTTGGTTATCAAACAAACCAGAATGATCAAAAGTGTATTGAACAAAAAAAAATTAAAAATGTTAAAAGATTTAATACATTTTTCATACAGTCGTTGCGCTGGCCAGTGCGATTATTATAAAATGATGCTGGCTCACTGACATGAAATAAGTCCTAATGCAGTTTCAGTAGACTGGAGCTTAGAAAATGATTACATAGAAGTTCGATTATAAAAAAAAACCGCAACAGCGGATAAAGTATATTTTTGCACTTAGATTTAGAATTACATAAAAACAGAATCTTTCCGAAGTTGTGAGGTGAAAAGGAATTTGTCGCCATTGCCGTGCGCGTGCGCGGTAAGTTCAAAGAGGCGGTAGCTTGGAGCCGTAGGACCAGGAGTTCATAGCGGAGTAGGAAGAGTCGGAGAGACGGCGATCGATGTCAGAAGCCCTACTATGAAAATTAAACGCTGTTGGATGCGAAATATTTTCTGACATTATGTATTGCAAATATCCGTGTTTAGATTTATGATGGGTAAGCTTTTGACAGAGGGTGGTTCTCTAGGTATCTGGCCGGAATCATTACGGGTACGCAACCCCGGACTGCTTTATCCACTAGTGTTACACTCACCATTCTCCCGTGACATTAGTAACCTCACCTGTATCCATATCCTAATAACCTCATCCCTCCTTACTAATCTCACTTAATTCAATAAATTTACTCTATTATTATTCCCTCATCCCACATAACCGATTATTCCCAAGGAAGCTTGACTTCAGACAGGCGCGGCGGTTGGTCTTGAAAATACATCCAAACTCTAACAACATGTCCTTGAAGAAGACATGTTGTGCCAAGCACACCCAGGAGCAGAACGGGCGGGAAGATGATGATGGGTGAGTGCTTGACCTTGTCTTGACCTTGGCTTGTCTATCTCAAGGCCAGAGAAAAAATAAGGTCCACGATGGAGCGAGCTTTCCCATAGGCACTGGCAAAGTCAAAGTCAAAGATCCGGTACAGGTCGAACCAGTGATGTGATCATTCAGCCAAAACCAGCCAACGATTCCGTTGCCCAGAGTAGACCACTAGAAGCTAGATTACACCTACCCAGATTACACCACCAAACGACTTTTCGTAGTAGGCCTATAATAACGACAATGCTGGCCATATCGATTCACTTTCAATTTTAAATCACCTCCGTGGTCTAGAGTTTATGTCCAGCTCTCGATAGAGGCCCTGGGTTCAGGTTTAGCTTAGTTAGAAGAGGCTTGCAGAAGCACGTCCGACAATAAATAAGCGATTCTGGGTTTTGGATGGCAAGCTTTTAGCCTGCAAACGCTACGTAGGCTACGTAGCGTAAGTTGCCTATTAGCTTGTAAGCTTTCATATTATATTGTAGATTCTGCACAAAATAAATTTCTTAAACCAGAAATCTTTGAATTTAGTAACATCATTGGAATTCCATTGAAATCGATGGCATCCACGCCAAATACGACAGTGAATTCAGGCGTCGCCGCCGATTATAATGAGATTGGCGTACACCTCTAATACCTGTTTTGACGCAGATGTATCCTTAAAGTGATTATATTTATGTAGGAAATAAAACAATCAAATAAAATCATTAGTGATTTTTCGCAACAACGTATATTCTCTCTAAGGTTTGTTATTAAAAAATGTAGGTAAGGCTTTGCCATCCATTTTGTAATATTTCAGTTTGGAAATCAATGTTTCGTCATTTACGCAGTCGAATGCCTGGAAAAGGTCACAGAAGATACCAATAGCATAAACAAATAACATAATAGCTAAACTAAACATGTTGGAATTTTATTTTCCTGCAAAGAGAACTAATTTATTACAAGAACGTCGCAAGCCTCAGAAGTATTTTGCACTTTTGCTTTAGAAATAAAAACCTTATAATTTAGCTGCAGGCTGTATGCAGCACCAAAAAGCAGGCCTGCAGGCAGACCTTTTGCGTCATCGAAAATAATACGTTTCTGTGTGTCAAAAGTGAATTCATCATTATCAGTATTTCACGTACTTGATATTATTTTAAATTGAATACCAATACCAATACATTCAGAGCAATATTGGTTTTATCCCAATGACACTCTGAATGTATTGGTATTCAATTTAAAATAATATCTATATTTTTTCCAATCCATGTACGTACAACTTTTATTGCAGTTCTAAAACATTGCATCTAGATAGCTGAACATTTCGATCGTACTTACCTTACATGTGAAACGTATAATACTGTGGGCCTATCTTTTTAGATGCGTTACATCCTTGTATATTGTAAGAGTAACTATAATATATTAACTCACATCTATTTAACACTAATTTTCACTTTAATACCTAGAATATTTTTAAATAAGAGGGATTTGATCCGGTCACGATTGACGCCAGTCCTATAGGCCAATAGCGTGTACGTGAATTATCTTGTCTAACTATCTCACTCTAATACACTGTTCTCTTTCTCTTTTGCATTGCCAACCTACGTATACTAAATATATGGTTCCAATACTGACAATCGATGCTATGACGTCATCTCGTGTCGTAATCCCTTGACTCTCAATCCACCTCCTATGCTGCTATGAAGTCCTAGTGAGAAGTGACATTTTGTTTTATTTTAGGTTCACCAATTAAAACATAACAAACATATGCAGTCTAAAAAATATAGTTATAGGATTTTATCCCTTCTTAACACAAACAAGTACGTAATACATTTTACAGTGATTTTCAAAATATTTTAGTAAAGTCGTCGAGTACAGCTGCCATTATGGCCATTATATCTTACACAATTTATACTATAACTTCAACTTCAACTTCAACTTCTTTGATATGGCGTGCAACTTATACTATAATACTGTGTTACTGAAAAGTCATAAAAATAACTAGCCTTTGCAGCTCTAGCGGAGTAGTGATTTTTATTTGAGTGACTTTTCAGTATAATAATTAATTCGTCTGATACTCGCTCAACGACTCTAGTTGATGATTAGAGTATTGTTATTTAGTACGATAATTACATCAGAAAATTAAAGATTTTCAAAGGCGTTTGACACGAGTTTTGCGCTCACATTATACCGAATATATATTACGGCCAAACGCTTCCCCATCCGTCGACCAAAATAAGTTGACCCGTGAGTACCAGGGTATCATGAGCACGGTAGAGAATGTCTAAACGTGCCATTGAATAGCAATGTTAGATTACAGGGGTTGGGGCCACACCCCGAGTGGCGTATATAGGAAAGCATCAATACGTCCCCGCAGGCTAAAACAAACTGCATGAGCATTATGTACTCAAACAACGGTCAAGCGCGCAAATAAACACGAGTAAGAGAAACTTTTCACAATTCCGTCTAAAAACTTTTATGGCAAAATAACAACAGATTTATAACCAGCCATTATAAATTATGCAGACTAAAAAGTCAGATTCCAAAAGAGATGCAAGATATAATTACTCATTATAAAATTGAATGACTTAAAGATAATTATTTGATTTTAATTATTGCTAGTTATTACTAGATACATTAAGATATAACTTAATGTATCTATTTATCTATGTATTTTAGCCTTTTTTTATAAGTATTTATTTCTTTATTTATTTCCTTTTTTTTCTTTCTTATATTTCTTAACGTGTATTTACTATCTACCTGAGCAATTAATTAATTGAATTATTTACCGAAGTGTAGATAAATCATTACATATAGATCATGCTTTAAACAAATAGGAAATAACTCACACAACAACTCAGCGACTGGTTTGACGCCGAGCCGGGGCTTCTCAGCTACATTACTATATACCTACATTATATTGCTAGCTTATAACAAGGTATATTATTGTACTGTAAGTTAAATACAATCATGTAAGCAAAGCATCTACATACATCTTTTTTTGTATTGTAAAGTTAATTCACTCTGTACAAGACTTATAAGTAAAAGGTATGAATAGGAACTTTATGCATCTTGGTCTTACCGTTTCTTAGATGTGTTTAATTTTTAAGCACAAACGTTGTTTATTATTGTGTACATGGAATAAGTAAGAAGACAAAAAAGCTTAAACGCATAAAGATTTACTGGGAACCCTCATCCTATTCGTCATGTTCGAGTGACGTAGAATAGGATTTCTGATACTTGACTCTCTAAATATTCGTAAAAAGCTAATGACATAATTACGTGTTTAATTGCTATCACACTCATACAGCACGTTAATCAATATTTCTGTCTTGCTTTGTTTCGCGCACTGATCAACTTGTGTTTACTTGGCATAATTCGTATAGCATACAATGGTGTATAGTAGAGATTAACTCGATGCGTGCTGTAAGACACTCACGGTGTGTTTTACATAGAGAGCGAGACGAGCAGCACCCAACGAGTTAAGGAAAATCAGAGTGCAGCCAACATAACCTTCCTATAGTATCAGTTTCATGATGTCAACAGAATTAGAATAACCCTGTTATATATAGGTATTACTAGAAACCCTACTGTGCGAAACATATTGAAACAGCATTTAAGCGTTCATGATTCATAGATTCCCGATACAGGGGCTTTATTGTTTTTTATTCTGTTTTCTCTCCACCCTATGTGCACAGGTACACTCTTTGGTATCCCCACACATGTTAAATTTATTATTAGGTGTTGGTTTTGCTTGCATGCACACAATAATTGATCAGAAGTGAGACAAAGATATTTTCTCTCCGCACCAAAACATGTAACCACAAGATTATTTAAATTTAAAAAAAGTTCAAAAACTTCCCGACTACAGAAAAATTACTCTCTAAAAAGTTTGAAACAAGAAAATAATAATAATTCACCTGAAATTGTTATGATCAAACTATTCAATTTGTATCGCCTTTTAAATAACCAACTCACACGTTACATTTCAATGTATATTTTACATATAAAAATACTTTATTTAATAAAATGTAACTACTAAAGGTAACTACTACTACCATAGTGTGTTCATTTGAATCTATCTCCAATGCTGTTATGGGAGCCTGGTAGTAAAATGCGGAGGCGGCTCGTCACTCGACGTGCAAAATGCCTTTAGCAATAATTTACTTTTTGCTCTACATTAAAATCTCGAGTTCTAGAATCCTTCTAGATCGACAACATTAATAGATTCATGAACTGAGTAAGTACTACGAGTATGTAAAATAGGATTTAAATACACAGATTGTCCGTGCTAAACTATATGTGAGTGAAGTAAAATGCTTTTAAAAGCTGCCCGAACTTCATCGATAGAGTGAGTAAAGAATATTTGAATAACTGATTCTAAGCAGACTATTAAAATCGTTCAAATTCCGAACTTCTAAATAAATAAACCTCCGTTAGCGAAAGCTTTTGCTACTTTGTGTGTTTCTTCGATACTATAGGAAGCCCTCGGGAACGACGCTTAGATTGCTTAAAATATTCTAATTTTCGCTCATCCCTAAATCCCTTTTATTTGATACCCAACTTACCCAACACGGTATCATCACGGCGACAATCAAGCCGCTAGAGACGATACTTAATCATACAAATTATAGAAACAGATCCATACTGGCATACACTACTACTACTACATAAATCACAAACCACCTTTTTGCTTTGCCATAGTCGGGTAAATTTCAATCATAAGTGGCTCAAGAAAATCAGTAAGGTACTACTACTGCCATAGTGTTCATTTGAATCGATCTCCAATGCTGTTATGGGAGCCTGGTAGTAAAATGCGGAGGCGGCTCGTCACTCGACGTGCAAAATGCCTTTAGCAAAAATTTACTTTTTGCTCTTCATTAAAATCTCGAGTTTCTAGATCGACAGCATCAATAGATTCATTAACTGAGTAAGTACTACGAGTATGTAAAATAGCATTTAAACACACATATTGTCCGTGCTAAACTATATGTAAGTAAAGTAAAGTGCTTTTAAATCTTTTAAAATATTATATTTATGCACATGAAACTATGGTGTTTTATATAATTGGTGTCCTTAACAGTCCACTGCTGAACATGGGCACTCCCAACTTCCATAAAAATCGCACAATTGAGCCCGGTTTCCGGCGTTTCCCTTCAGTTACGTCCATGTTTATAACATTTGTAAATGAATTTAAAACGCCCAAATGGCAGTCAAGTTTTAAAGCTACAATTATCTCAAAATTATTATAACATACAGGAGCCACCTTTATTACTTTATTTACCACAAAGCGGCTAAGCTTTCCACATTCTCCAAAACTTTATATTTCACGTAGCAAAAGTGCTACGCAGATTCTACGGCGTAGCACTTGTTGCTCGTAAACTGAAACCGCACTAGGCTTCACAAAAAAAAAAAATTGCCGAGTCTCGATTTATTTACTCTGCTCGAAGTTGGGTGCTTATTAAGAAAATTGTTATGCGGGTTATACATATCAATTATATTTGGAATTTGGTAGACATAAGTCTAAAAACATGCTTGTTATACTTAGAAGAATTGACATAAAAAAATATAAAAATAGATAAAGTAAAATTCAATGAAAATATGGTCTCCATGCTTCTATGGCTTCTAAGTGCTGGCGGCAAGCACACATACCGGCAAATCCGCCGTCAAAATATGATTTTGCCTTTACTCAAAGTTACAGACGAGTGTCTGAATGAATGAAAACTTTACTAGACACAAAAATTACATCGAACAATTCAAACATCAGGTGGCACTGGGTATAATTGCAATGTGCGACCTTATCGCTTACAAGGATTTCTCCCAGGCAACCTTGAAACTTGAAATATTAATAAATAAATAACATAAACAAACATAATTTTATTAGAGACTATCAACTAATAGTTCGTCTTTGTTAATTTATTTAAAAAGTTATTGTACATTATATTACTGTTTATATATTTATACTAATGCAACATCAAAAAAATAATAAATAACTTATTTAATATCAAAGTAAACTAAACACCATTGGTAGTACAATTATCAGTATTAACATGGACCAGTAATGACAGGGATATATTTAAATAGACGCAAGTTCGTAATTTTCCTCGGCACGAGGTTAACAAAACAAATTATTATGTTCTGTTTCAGTACATTCAAAAACTACTTACATTTTGTACAACTACTAGTTTTGACCTGACTTCAAGAAATGAAAAAGGTTTCTTAATTCAAGCACAATGTGTCAGCACTCAATATACTCGTAATAATGATAAAAAATTTATTAAATAGAAAGATTTTGTACACAATTGTAATTATCGTAGGATATTATTTGATTACTAGCTTTAGATTTTATACGTGCAGGCAGTAATCAAGATTCAATAAAATTGTTATGCCCCGGTAGTGAATAACGCAAGAGGCGACCGGTGTAAAAAGAAAACAGTGACCACCATTGTAATCACTTACCCATCGGATAAAGTGTTTTTATTGAAATGTCAAGCTTTGTTCATTAATATCGCGATCGCAGTTGCCCCGTTAGTTTCTGCACCAGACGCCTCTGAACTACCAGGCGCACATAGCTCCAAAGGTGGTTGTAGGTTTTCTGGAACAAAATACATATTCTTCCTACAAGAACTAGACTGCAAGGGAGACATTGTTAATCCACTCAATCGGTTCACATTAATTAAGGCACTTGTACCATCTAAACTCTCAATATTAAGAAAATTCTCATACCGAGTAACTACCATGCACTTTAGATTTGGTAGATATCAGTTGGTGAGCTTTGCCTTCTGCGCTATAAGTAGTAGGTTCGATTCCCAGTTGGGACAAACATGCGAATTATTAATATATATGTTTATTGTGTGTTGAGATGTTTCATTGCATGTATGTATTTAATGAATATCTAAGTTCATAATTATTTTATATTTAGGTATATATTTTCTCCGTAAGCTAGTTCCCATATTAAAAGTTTTTCTTAGTTTGGGGCTAGATGGCGTTGTGTAAAAAACTAGTTGGTAATTTTTACATAATTTTAAATAAATTGGTTTCGAATCACATTCTGTACAAAAAAATATTTTGAAAATGTCAATTGGAGAAATCACTTTTATCGATACTGAAGCCAAAACATTAGTTTTTTTTTTTTGTTTATCTGTCTGTCTATCTATCTGTATCTTGAAAGCACATATCGCAGAAACTTCTAGATAGATTTAAATGAAACTTTGTATATACATTGCTAATTGCATTGGCAAGGATCATGTATACTTATTATCTTCCCTTACAAATTTTTGCATGTTTTTTTGGAAAAGATTTGGAACACGAATCTATCTCTTAAATTTCTTCTTTTTTTCTAGGAGGTAATGAAAGGAACGAAGGTGGAGGCGCACTTCACCCGGAATCCTAAACAAACTGAGGAACTGGCTATCTTACCTCTGAACGTCGGAACAACAATTTAAGAATTGTTATTATGGCGACAGAATTAGGTAAGATGGTGTTAGCTAGCCAGGCGGACTTCAACAAAGTCCTACCACCAACCAAACCAAGCACAATATATTAAACTCCCCATGGGGATCGAACCCGGGACCTCTGGATCTGAAATCGGTGGGTTGAACCACTAGACCACAGAGGCGGTTAAAACTTTAAACGTGATAAAAATAACCGTGGAGTATAAAGAGTTTGTACAAAATGCAAGAAATGCGAGCTGTTTTGGTTATTCCATCGATAAATTGTCGTCGAGTCGATAAGAACGACGAGAGGAAAACACGCAGATACATTGTTTCGGATGCGGGATGCGCCCAACCGCGCGATGTGCGCTCCAGATGTGAACAATACGGGAGTAAAGCCGAATTTTCGTACTCCCAGCATAGGAATCACTGAATTTCATGAATTACTTTTCGGCCTTATCACAACTTGTCACCAGGTGTGATGAAGGCCAAGCGATTCCCAGTCATACATTAATAAATAAAAAAAGTTACATACATAAGCAGAATTTATCGACGCCCTATTGTAGAGTGATTATAGTTATTTGATTCAAGTTCAGATAAGTAAACTACATTAAAGTCGTAGCTATCTTAGATACAGGGGCTACGCACTCCATCGCTGAACCTACGCTGTACAGGATCCTTGTCGATGCGGGTCTGAGCTTTGTGTTGCGAGACCATCTTACATCAATTTTGAACGTGAATTCGAAGAACGGTTTTTTGTGCGACGGGGAAGCGCTTGGCCTTCTCGCCTGGTTATAAGATAAGGCTGAAGGTGGAGGTGCATTTCACCCAGAATCCTCAACCAACTGAGGAACTGGCTATCTTACCTCTAAATGCCGGAACACAACAATTTTAGCATTGTTGTTATGGCGACAGAATTAGGTAAGATGGTGGTAAGCTAGCCAGGTGGACTTTAACAAAGTCCTACCACCAACCAAATCAAGCACAGTATTGTACTCCTCCTGGGATCGAACCCAGGACCTCTGGATCTAACACCGGAAGGCGAACCACTATGCTACAGAGACGGTTAAAAATATCGTTTTTATTTAGTGAACATGGCACATGGAACGTCTGTTAAGTCTTCTTCAGTGCGCTAACTTATCTAATTGATGGCTTAATTTCGTTTGAATCAGGGGTAGAGTCAGTGAAAAACGGTAATTGGACAAACTCGGAATTGCAACTACGAAGTTAAAAAAGTTTTACGGTGGTGACTTTACAATCAACGACATTCCCGTGCAAATCTTGATGGCATACTAAACTTTTAATACTCTAATATAGACTGATAATGTTATGTTCTCCCTGCTCTAAAACTGAAATGTCTAGATGCACCGACCTCACTGCGCATGATCGGGTCGATACCTGCATAAAGAGCGAGCAGGAAGTGAATTTGCCCCATATGTGGAAAGGTGACGAATGCAACATAGGGTTACCCCACCCCTTAGCGCTAGTAGTCTTGTACTCTTGTTGATTTCTGAATACCTGGTAGCTAGGCACGAAACATTAAAATGAAAAACGCGTTACGTTTGGTAAACATTTTTTGTACTATGGAGAATTTGGCTTGTAACCTAACTTCAAAAAAAAAACTCACAAATTTTTTGTTAAGTTCAAGTTTGTACTTAACTTAAAAAACTCTTAGAAGGGTTTATCTATCATCCACACAATATTTTAACGAAATTATTTCTGATAAGACGACGAGTAAGACGCTGGTGACAACAACGTACGTAGACTGCGCAATGCTGCAGTGCAGACCCCTAACGATGACCATAAATACCTAGTTCGTGCGCATTTTGCAACTACAGATAAATATAACGGTTGTATTAAAATTGCCAAGGAGTATTTAATCTCATTAGTGTATTATCGTCACGCCGAAAACGTCTCTTTGACCACGCTAATCTCCGAAAGCACCAAACCTATTCCATTCAAGTTTTCAACGGTAGATTGTGGTATATATATTTATATATACATATTATTTGATTATTGAGCTATTGTTATAATTATGTTTCATTTATCAAAATCCAATAATAAATAAAAAAGATATGCATGTAGTTAATCAAAATATTAGAGGTAAATAATTATGATTAAAATAAACACAACTTTTTTATGCACCTATATATTTATCTTTCTGATCTGACGTTCGAAAAAATCGAACGTCAGGTTCCGCCCTAAACCATACCTACGCATCATCGAAACCCACATTTAATACGTTTAAGCATTCATAACAGATACATAGACACATTTTCTGAAACTGTATTTTATGCTCAGCTTGCTTGTCTTTACCAGGTAGCTGAGCATAAATTCTCCACCAAAGTTTACTTGAAAATATTAAATGTTCAGACACATCTTAGAAAAATAAATGATAATTACGTTTTAAAAACTAAAGAGAAACCCGACTTCAATGAAGAATATGAAACAATTGCGTTTTCCTGGATGTCAAACTTTTTCCAATTACTTTGATGTCAGATGGACGGACAAACAGACGTGCCAGCGTGATCCTATAAAGGATCCGTTTTTTTCTTACTTTTGAGGTACACCCAAATCGTTTCAAGTGTACCTATAATATTTTAAGAGTTCCTTCGATCTTTCCAGGATTCCATCATCAGATCCTGACCTGATGACTATGGGAACACCTGGGAAGTATACCGACCCTAAATATACCCAAATCACTTCAAGTGTGCATGTAATATTTGAAGAGCTCCCTCGATTTCTCCAGGATTCCATCATCAAATCCTGACCCGATGACAATGGGTGGTCCCATTGTCAACCTTTTCAAACAATTAAAATAATTTTCCAAATCGGTACAGGCGTCTTTGAGTAATCGGGGAACATAGGTACATAATAAAAAGATACCGACGAATTGAGAAACCCTCCATTTTTTTGAAGTCGGTTAAATAGAAAGAAAAATGCACAAGAACCGGCCAGTAAAATTTTTCATAGAATATTTTGCTACTTTCGATCTCTTTGGTCGAGGAACAACATTCATGCTCCTAATTCAAAACGCTTTACTGCGTTATGCATTCTGTGATTTGAATTAGGCATCAGTTATTAATGCTTCAGTAGAAAATAACCATATTTGCTCGCACTGAAACATGTGCGAACCAACCATCGATTTTCGAGAAGGCGGGATGAAAACAATCTGCTCTTGCATGTCGTAGGTCCAAGCCGCGAGGCCATTAAACCTAACCTCCTGCATCGCGATGCTAGCCTGGTCCCTGTACCTGCCGAAACTACTAACGACAAAAGTGCTAGGGCGTTGCAATCAAACGAAAATATTTATGTCAAGCTCTATTATTAAACTCACTATATACTAGGGAAGCAGTCGCGTTACCTAAGGACTGTTACGAACGGTTAATAGGTAACTCAACTGTCCCAGACCAGTACCAGACAGAAGCGTGTCCAAGACAAAGTAATAAATTTCAAATCAGTCCCTAGGGCACGCATCCGTTTGGTATTGGTCTGGAACAGTTGAGTTACCTATAGAGCATTTGTAAAGGTCCTTAGGTAACGCGACTACTTCCCTTGTACATATTTAGCTAATTGTACATATAACTTTTGATTGTTAGTGAATAAAAAAAAATGAGAAAATACAATGTTAATTATCTATTGAAGTATTAAAATTAGATAACATTTAATGCTTTACTTGCCGTGGCGGTCGCGGCTTAAGAATCGACTCCTACAACTCAGACCATGGATATCGTAAAAGCCGAATAAGGGATCTCACCAGAAGAAGGGCAGCAGCTTCCTTCTGTGTATTATCTACACATTTACTGCGATCACCAATCCAAACATGGTGATTATGGCAACCCTCCATATTTGGAGAAGGCTCTGTCCAACAGTGGACACTAATGGGCTGTTGATGTGATGTGTGCTCTAATCGTAGTCTATTAGTTTATTTCCAGGACACGTCCTAGTTCAGAAAAGACGAGTTCAATGCTTTAACTATCTAGCTCTATATAGTTACAGTTTTTAATCAAATATAATTAAAAAAAAACACTCGGTCAACTTTCTCTGGTTTGAACTATAAATCTTTGATACAGCTACAGGACTCGTACAGAGAAAACAATCTATATAATGTATATTTAATATTTCCTATAAAATATTAGAATGAAATTGTTAAAAGTAAGTCTGCATAAATCATTTATTGAAACTTGTAGAACTAAAATAAAGATAGTTAAGTAAATAATTAAGTAAATTTTAACCGCCTCTGTGGTCCCGGGCTCAATCCCCTTGGGGAGTACAATATATTGTGCTTGGTTTGGTTGGTGGTAGGACTTTGTTTAAGTCCGCCTAAGTTTACTGCCGACAGAAATAAAATTTATAATTTTGGAAAAATAAACTAATACCTACCGGTTCTACTGGTGAAATTTAATGATTAGTTAACATACATAAATAATCATTTTGCAAAAATTTACAAAGCGAAGCGAAGTGAAAACATCCCCAAGTTTTCACTTCAAAAATCTACTCTTCAAGATCCATCATAATTTAATAAAACTAAAATTGGTTTTTTACTTCTGTTGCTAAGCTGTTTTAATAAATATCTCTATCTAGGTATTTTAACCTACGATGGAAACAAACGTTCAAAATCATGATCGACGATGCCGGGCACAGTAGGTAGCATATCGCTACGTGTACCAGGCCAGCATAAGCACTGCGGAGGACGTCGAGACCTTCAGCGTAATACGATTCAGTGATGTCATACAACTTCAAGGAACAAGTAAACGACTGTAAACTGTCTTTAAATGTTGAAAAGTTTACCTACTTTGTCGTTATGCTCTCCAGGTTGTTTCCTGGCAGCTGTCTAGAAATCTGTTTTGAGCAGATGTACCACAGGCGACAGTCTTGGAATCTCCTCGAATATACTTTCTTAAGTGAAAAAACTGGTATAAGACCATTGTGCCGTCTGTCTCTCGGCAAATGTAGGTGGGGCGGAGAATGTTTATGTATCTGACCTATAAAAGAGGTAGAATTAGACAGTCTACCGATTATTTGAAGCAAGTGTTTTTTTAATCCAAAGTGGAGCAAGGGAATCTAAGTACCTCACTCGAGTTTAATATAGCTCCCGAGTTGGTTTTAATCATCGTCCCTCTAAAAGAAATTATGTAAGTGCAACTGATGAATAGGAATAGTTTCTACGTTTATTTATATATAATTGAATATGTATCTACTCCGAAGAGTTGTAGATTTCTCAATTTTTTTTTTTTCAAAATCTTAAAATCACCTGTACCGAAAACATTTTTCCAGTGGATGAAATTGTCACATCCTTTCATATATGTTTTTTACGGGATTTTGTTGGTCAGACTTTTTATCACATATTTAGCGTTAGCTACAATATTATCTGGAGGTACTAATCAATAATAATAATACTATAATACTTTCATTATCACTACTTGACAAAGGTACACAATTTTGTATAAAATATCAGCATGAATCCGAATTTGAGTTAACAATTACAAAAGCTTCAGGAGATAGTGCAGACTTTAAGTATACTGGAAAATCAGCTGTCATTGGCAAGGCAGGCTTACCGGGGGGTAGCCGTTCTTTCGAGGAAAGGTATAATTGAATTTGTAACTGTCTTTGACTGTAAGAGCCCGTGTCTAACTGCTATTGAGATAATTTCACATTATTATTTTTTCATTTTAAATGCCTCACTATATGAAAGACAAGTTGAAAGTCTTGGAATCTCCTCAAATATATACTTTCTTAAGTGAAAAAACTGGTAAAATACCATTATTTCGTCTCTCTCTCGGCTTGGCAGACTATTGTAAATGTAGGTGGGGTAGAGAATGTTTATGTATCGGACCATATACCTATTTACATAGAATGTGACATGACTGTATGCATTGAAGCCAAAGGTAATGCCATGCCTCCTAATGCTATTTGAAATGAGTAATTTTTATTTAATTTTATTTTTAATAGCGTAATGCATTTTGCTCGTTTTTACTTTTTCACTAACTTTTATTTATTTTGTTCGCGCGCGGTTTGTTTTGTTATCATACAGACAGTTACTTGTTCATACAATATATTATATATGTTAATACAGACATATGGAAGTGAAGTAAATGCTTTATTTACAAGGAATTACAAACGACTACAATACACTATTGTAACATCTGTATAAATACATCTATCTATATTATCATCTGTAATATTAAAGTTTAGTGATATTCTTAATGTAGACCACTGCGCTATATCCACATATTAAGGTTTATACATACAACTAAAAGAACGCAACTAGAATACCTAGACATTTAAACATGAAATAGGCCTAGGTAGAGAAGGCTCTTCAATTATACAATAAGAAAATAAACATAGATTAGCCGTGGTAAAGTAAAGTGAAGTAGTTTAGACTCACGAGAGCAAGTATATTACCAAACTTGGGACAAGGTGACGTCACCTTCAATATGGTGTAGAGCTATGGAGGTGCGCTGCTGATTGGGAGTGTGCCTTCCGCCTCCAAAAGAAAGCAGTACGGGCAATACGTGTCTCGCAAGATACCTCTGCAAGACCTCATTTCATTTCCTTAAAGGTAATGACCGTAACCTCACTGCTGATCTACCAGGCCGCAATCTATGCCAATAACCACCTGCAAGAGTACGCTAGGAGTGGAGGGGGGTAGGTTCAATCTAAGACCTGATGGCGACCGAATGAATACCATACGTCACCGACACGCCAAATCGGAAAAGCTAGTTCTCGTGATGGTGACAACGGTTTATAACCGCCTACCAGTTAATATCACGGACAAATAATCGACGCAATCTTCATAACATTGCTCATCCAGCAGTCGTTTTAAAAGCTGACTGAATTTTCTGACCTCAAATTATGTAGATATTCTTTGTTGATCATTAGTAAACACTTGTACCTGTAAGTTGTGTTTTATGATTTCTGACTTATTGATTTTTGCTTTTTGTTTTCTGATGAATTTAATTGATTGACTTACCGTTATTATTTTTTTGTACTTAATGCGATTTTAGAATTTAATTAATATTGTTGTTTCTTTTTCGTTTTTAATTTAAATTTATAAATTACTCGAATTTGCATAGAATGTACGTATTTTTGTAACCCTAGCTCCTAGCTCCGGTCAACAGGGACTCTGCCCTCTCAGCACGGGCAGGAGATAATTTTTTTGTCCCCTGTTTTTATCCTCCTTCGAGAGTTAAAATTATCTTCTTCTTTTAAAAGAGATTGCATCTCTTTTATACTTGAGAGCATTTCCGATGCACCGAGTAAAACGTCAATTTATAGGTGGAGTCATAAGTGGACACCTCCACAGCGGTCGTGATGCCCTGGTACCAGCATTGGAAATTTGTACTAAAGGCAAGATTTTAATTCTGTCTGCGGCTTCACCTGCGTGGTATGTACATAATAACTCGGGCGAATGATGACACCTGGATGTCTACTACGAAAAACGAAACGACGGATTCGATGACGGATTGCTGGCTTCTTAATACAAAAATGACAGGAATTCTTTCGGATCCTAAGACGTTTGATTTCCATAGTAGGGCTCTGGCTCGAATGATGTCTGTACAAAGTAGTTGTGGGTTCAAATCCAGTGGGTACCAATGGACGTTTCGGTTTTTCGGAAGTTTATGAGCGCATTTGACATATGCACATGTTCTGAAGGTGAAGGTCTCATCGTCAGGAAACCGGCACGTCCCTAGGACCAAAAGTCCGATTGACATGTGTCACTGGCTAGTATTCCACTAAGCGGCGATGGGCTGTGATGCCACCTGTCACGTATTGAATACTAGCTACTTACAAAACTTGGAGATGTGTTGAACGTAAGCTTGGACGTGCCCTAGGAGGTGATCCTCATAAGATCCACGCTCTGAGTATTGATCAGAGGTGAATCCTTGAAGATGAAATAGTCGTGAGTCTATTTTCTTATTTATTTATTAGAAAATGGCGACCAATTTTTGGTAGACCTTGTCGGCTAACAATATCTCGTTTAGAAAAAAATAATTGAGCAGCATGCTGCTCAATTATTTCTTCATTTAAAGCAGTTTTTCAG
This sequence comes from Venusia cambrica, assembly GCA_951394065.1. Taxonomy (NCBI): domain Eukaryota; kingdom Metazoa; phylum Arthropoda; class Insecta; order Lepidoptera; family Geometridae; genus Venusia; species Venusia cambrica. The sequence goes on from OX596034.1 coordinate 17,133,802, forward strand.
ATGTCAGAAGGGCTCGGACAGAGCAGAATATTGAAAATGTTCGTCAAAGTGTAGGCGAAGAACCCACATTGTCTACATTCATTATTTCATTTCATTGTCTAACTCGGAATTAAGAGGTGCCGTGCTTCCATATAAGGTTCAGATAAATCATTTCAAGAATTTCACCCTTGAGACCACGTACAGCGTGGTGATTTCTGTAGTGTTATGCTAACGAAGCTGAAAAGAGACTCAGATTTTCCTTAAAAAAAAAGGTGACATGAATTGGCCCCCAAGATCCTGTGTTTTTGCTAACAGGCCAATGAACCTTCTACAATGAAAACAAAATATCCAAGACCGTCATTGAAATAACACAGGAAATGCGTTTTTACACCTCTAGCAAGAGGTGGACATTCATCTGACATTATTTTCCACACGATTGCCGGATCTAAATACTGCATTAATATATATTTCATAATTCTTAATATTTTGTTATATTTCATAGAATAACATTTTAAAAATACAATTTTTACCTTTTATTTGCCCAACCTATATAACGTAAATAGGTATATTATGTAAACAATAATTAGGTTTTTAACTCATACAATGTATAATAACCAATCGGATTCATAAATCGGTACTAATATAATACTGAACCCATAAAACTGCCTGAAATGTGAACTATCTTGACTTTTCTTTTCAGTGTCAAATAAGACATTTATTCAATAAAAAGTACAATTAAACTAACTATGTACAAAGGAATCAGTTAGATTACCTAAGGACCGTTACAAACGGCCTATAGTGTCAAATTAACTCTCCCGGCTTGTACTAGTATGTACAGAGTTAATATATGCTATTATGCTATTAAATATTAATATGCTTTCCAGAGGGCATTTTTCAGCTGAACTAGGAGTTCGATTCCATCTCTATAATACCTGAGGAGATCCCGATGCTTGTGCATCGGGCATTTCCCTCAGCAAGTACACGCTAATTTGTGGGTGGAGTCAAATTTGGAGACCTCCAAAGCGTACGTGATTCCCTAGTACCAGCAATGGCAATTTATACAAAAGCCAGGTATTTTCAGTAAATAACTAGCAGCTAGCTACTCTACCCGCGGCTTCGCACACTTGGTATGTAAATACTTCCTACTATTTATATGTGCCGTTACCCTTTCCAGAACGCGTTTATTAGCTGCCCCAGGAGTTAAATTGCATCTCTTTTATACATTAGGGCATTCCCGATACTAGTGCATCGGGCATTTCCCTCATTAGAAAATCGCCAATTTGTAGGTGGAGCCAAATGTGCAGACCTCCGCAACGGTCGTGATTCCCTGGTACCAATATTGGCAATTTGTACTAAATCCAGTGATTTTCTTTGAATACCAGCTTCCGCCCGCGACTTCGCCCACGTGGTATGTACATACATACTATTATTTATTTGTGCCGCTAACCTTTCCAGAGGGCGTTTATCAGCTGCCCTAGGAGTTAAATTGCATCTCTTTTGTACATTAGGGTATTCCCGATACTAGTGCATCGGGCATTTCCCTCATTCGAAAATCGCCAATTTGTAGGTGGAGCCAAATGTGCAGACCTCCGCAACGGTCGTGATTCCCTGGTACCAATATTGGCAATTTGTACTAAATCCAGTGATTTTCTTTGAATACCAGCTTCCGCCCGCGACTTCGCCCACGTGGTATGTACATACATACTATTATTTATTTGTGCCGCTAACCTTTCCAGAGGGCGTTTATCAGCTGCCCTAGGAGTTAAATTGCATCTCTTTTGTACATTAGGGTATTCCCGATACTAGTGCATCGGGCATTTCCCTCATTAGAAAATCGCCAATTTGTAGGTGGAGCCAAATGTGCAGACCTCCGCAGCGGTCATGATTTGACACATTGACAGAGACATTGCAGGAGTTGCAAACTTTTTAGGCCGTCCTACCTATACTCATATGTAGGTACAGTTCATATATTTGTTTTGTTTTGTTTGTAAGCAGTAAAATACCCATGTAAATAAAAAAAATTACGAGAAACTACTATGTTAGGGATCCATTATTACGTTACATAACTAAACAATTTTGTTGTCTTCTTAAAAAATAATGCAACATTAATTTACCATAAATAAGTATTTATTAAATATTAATTAAAAATAACAATAACTAACCACAATAAATAACAGTAGGTACCGTGAAAACAGTAAAAAACACAACAACAACAAATACAGAAGCAAACTCAATTTAAAGCACCCCGAAACGATCGAACGCAAGACACTCCGAAGCGGAATGACAAAACAAAATGGCGACCGAGCCACGCCGCGCCACAGGTCACGCACACCTGACGTGATAGTGACAAGAAAGAAAATGGTCACAACTTAAAATTTTGCATTTTTGAGATTACACAATTCTTGTAGTTTAGAACGCATAAAATTATAGATCTACACACATCAACATTGTCTAGGGATATTCAACATTTTGTTGATTTTTACAAAAACTGAAAATAATTTCTTTACAAAACTAGGTATGGCAAGAATCTTTATTTTGTGTTGTTTATTAATAATAATAAAAACAACAGTTTTAAATATTTTTTTAATAAACATTAAAGTAGGAACAACAAATCTAAAAATCAGAAAATTTACAAGGTTCGGTGTATTGTGTTAAAACTATTTTTACGTTGCCATGACTTTATAAAATTACCTTTTACAATTTAATAATCGGTGTTGCCTCCCCTGACGTTGATAACACATCTGCACCGGTTATTCATACTCAAAATTAGGGTGTCAAAGTCTCGCCGGGGTATGCGATCCCATGTTCTTTTTAAATGGCAAAAAAGTTGTTCTTCTGTGGTCAAATTTGATGGCAAATTGCTGAAAGCCCTTCGCTGTAACATGTCCCAAGCGTATTCAATTGGGTTTAAGTCGGGTGACTGTGCAGGCCAGTCCATAACCGCGACATCATGCTCCTGAAGGGCAGCTGACACCAAACGCGCCGTGTGTGGAGGGGCATTATCATGCATGAGCTGAAGTTCCTGGCCATTTTGACTCTGTGAGGGATGATCACAGGTTCTATGACCTCGTTCCGGTATTTTAGTGCAGTCATGCTGCCTCTTATCCAAATGAGCTCGGTTCGCGCGCCAATTCGAATTCCCGCCCAAACCATGATTGTCCCACCTCGGTACGAATGGACCTCTTGTGGCTGCTGGAGGCGACTTTCTCTGCCTGGAACTCTCCAAACACGTGTTCTTCGTGAATCGGGGTGGAATCCAAACCGAGACTCATCAGTAAAGAGAACCATTGTCCATTGGCCATTGTTCCATAACAAATGTTCTTGAGCCCAAAGAAGTCGCCTTCCGCGATTACCTCGTCGTAGAGCTGGCACACGAAGCGGCCTACGAGAATGAAGATTGACTTCATGTAGCCTTCTTCTGACGGTTTGGTCGCTGACTGACAGCTGATGGTCTGACTGAAGCCTTTGCACTAGCTGCTTTGCTGTGATATTGGGTTCTCTCCTGGCGGAATTTTGGCTTACATCCCCAGTAATACGATAACGTGACCACAATCGAGAAATTACGTTTTGATTGGTGTTTAGGGTATTGGCAACCACGCGTTGGATAGCACCGGCTTGTAACATGCCTATCAAGAGCGATAGGCATGTTACAATTGCCATCATTTCTTTTCTGCTTAAATGTCGACTCTCCATGACATTACGAATATCACAAGATCCGTTAAAATTAAAAATTACTTAGATAGCACTAATTGATAAATAAATAAAAGTTAATTTATCTTAGGCAAAATTAACGTTGTTTAATTTAAATCGGAGTCCCCATTCTATCTTTTGTTTATTGCGTTCTATTTTTATATTTTTCTAAATTTTGAAAAGGGAACAAAAGAGGTTTAATTCCATACATAAACTTTTTATAAAAAGCAATTAGTTTGTAAGCAAATCATTTCGAAATGGAATATCCCTAGACAATGTTGATGTGTGTATATTATTTTGAATTTTTTAATGTTCTCAATACTTTAATTCTAATTAAATTAATTAGAATCAAACATTAATAGACGTAAATAGTACATTTAAATCATGAAATTCAATTCAGTGATTTTCCTTGATTTTGTAAATTCGTGAGTTGTATTGTTTGTACCGCTGCTTTCCTGTACCACGATATTTAGCGGCACAGTTTATCGATAGCCTTGTATGGTAAGCGATAGAATTAGCGACACATTTTTATCATTTTGCGAAATTGTGGTAGAAGTCAGGTTGAATGACACGTATTGCCAAGTTATTTGGCAAATACTTTATTTATATGTGCCGCTACCCTTTCCAGAACGCGTTTATTAGCTGCCCTGGGAGTGATATTGCATCTCTTTTATACATTAGGGCATCCCCGATGGTAGTGCATCAGGAATTTCCCTTATTAGTAATCCGCTGGTTTGTAGGTGGAGCCAAATGTAGAGACCTCCGTAGCGGTCGTGATTCCCTGGTACCAGCATTGGTAATTTGTACTAATGCCAGGGATTCCCATTGCATACTAGCTTCCGCCTGCGGCTTCTCCCACGTGGTACGTACCATACATTCAATTATTTATTCTGTGCCGCTACCCGTTCCAGAAGGTATTTATCAGCTGCACTGGGAGTGTATTTGCATCTCGTTTATACATTATTGCATCCCCGATACTAGTGCATCGGGCATTTCCCTCATTAGAAAATCGCCAATTTGTAGGTGGAGCCAAATGTGGAGACCTCCGCAGCGGTCATGATTCCCTAGTACCATCACTGGTATTTTTTACTAAATCTAAAGATTTTCTTTGAATACTAGCTTTCGCCCGCGGCTTCCTTCGCACACGTGGTATGTATATATATTCCTAAGGGGTATTTTACTTTTTGCGTTGATCATGGGGCCTAGTCTGCCTAGGATGTAAAAGGCAAGGTTACGTACCGTTCTTATATGGGCTTTAAAGTTTAGACGGCTCTCAAGTTCGACGCCCAGATAGCGGGCGGAAAGGACCCAGGGTATGGGTTTACTAAAGAGTTGGACAGGGTCGGGTTTATGGAGGTAATTCTTTGAAAAGAGCACGGCTGCGCTTTTCTTAGGATTAACCTAAGAAAAGCGCACTTTCCACTCCACTCTTCTCCACTTTCGGAACCATTGTCCTAGAGTGGTGAGGGCGGAGTTCAGTCTTATACAGATCCAATCGGTATTCCGATCAGAAGTATACAAGGCTGTGTCATCCGCAAAGAGGGCTAGTTCTACCAGATTGCAGATCAAGCCATTGTACCAGACTTTGTCGAATCCTTTCGCTACATCAAGTAATACGGCTCCCATATGAGCGGGCCAGCTCGCGTTGCGCGCTAGGGTGTGTTCCGTGATGTGGAGTACTTGTTGGGGGCACGAGTGTCTAGCTCGAAAGCCAAACTGCTCGTTGGGAAGGAGCTTGAGATCATTGACAAAGGACCAGAGACGATTCATAAGGAGTCGCTCATAGATTTTACCTAGCGAGTGAAGGAGGCTGATTGGACGGTAACTGGAGGGGACTCTGGGGTCCTTACCAGGCTTGTGAATCCCAATAACATAGGCGCACTTCCAAGTATCTGGAAAAGAGCATTGATTCATAGCAGCATTGAAGATGCTGACTAATAGATAAATGAGGACAATGGGGAAGTTCCTTAGCACTCTGTTGGTGATGCCATCAGGGCCAGGGGCTTTTTTGGGATGCAGATCCTTGATGATCTGTTCTGTCATCATCTGTAAATGGTCCGATTATTTTCACCTTCCTTCTGCAAATAGCAATGAATCGATTGACGTACGCAAAAATACGACGCAATTTTATAAAATTGGAATAACGCTCGAAATGTATGATTGATTTCGGGTTAGTATCAATATTTGAAAGGTGGACCCTGACCTCAGAAAAGCTTGACTGCGTGTCGTATCTTTGTTGTTGCTCAGGCCAATAGTCCTGTGAGCTCTGTAGGTGCGCAGGCCCGTCCCACCACAACGAAAGGTTCGGAACCTCTTCTGGGAAAACACCACGTGATGCGAGATCAGCTGGAATCTGTGCCGATGGTACATTTATTTCAGCAACGCGATGAGACACGAACGTACTTAACTTATGCGGGGGAGTGTTCAGCCAGCCCAATACAACCTTTGAGTCGCACCAAAAATATTTAAAATCTAATCTATAATCTATTCTACATCGTAAAGACTCTATAACTTTCTTGCATAGACGGGCGGCTAAAACTGCTCCACACAACTCAAGTCTAGGTATAGTGGACGTTTTGAGTGGCGCTACCTTTGATTTTGCGAATAACAGTACGACTGTTATGCGCAAATTCTTCATCTATTGATGCATCTAAATATAGGTGCAGTTGAATATTCACTGGGTTAGCGCATACTGCTTGGCGTTGGATGGACAGACGCTCGACGTGTTTTAAGTTGAGCATAATGTTTTTCCACATGTCTGCTACTTCTTGAGGTATCTGCTCATCCCATCCAATTTTCAGGAACCACAGTTTCTGTAAAATAATTTTGCATGATATGACGCACACAGATAAAAGTCATAACGGGTCAAATACAGGGTGTTTGGAAGGTGGGTGCAAAGCTGAAAGGTGGAGGTAGTGTGGACCATGTAGAACCTTTTAAGCCATAGTTTTCTCAGACGAAGTCTGACTATTATTATTTTTACGATTTTCTTAAGATTTTTGGGGAAAAACCCGAAATTTTACAGTTAATACTTTTTACAGCTAATAATTTCCAGATTGAAAGGTAAGTGATTTATTTTTTATTCAATTTAAGTTAAATTATGTGCAAGCAATCCAACAAAACATGCTTTTTAGTATCTGAGTGATCATCCATTTTTTTACAGACATTTAAAATTAACGAAAATTTTCAATGATTTACGAAAACCATTTTTGACGTTATTTAAATAAAAAACGGATCGTGTTTTTTTGTTCAAACCTTTTTAAAAACATGTTTGGTTATTACTCTTTCTTTTGAGGTATCATCTAGGCGGATATCTGACAAATTAATAAAATTAAGACCTACAAACCAAATTAAGGGAGAACATTTGAAGCAACGTTTTTACAAAAAATACGTTTTAATTCTAAGAATTTCTTCCACCGCGCGCGGTATGGCGGCAATAAACGACTTCCCAGGTAGTGGCGCCTAGTAAATAGAGAATGGTGATAGGTACCATTGGTTTATTTTACAGTAAAATCGACTTAGATACTGAGGCAACAAAGTCGTGTTTCTTTGTTCAGAAGGACTCGTCATCGTCGCATTACATTGTTTATTATTATTTAGTCAAGTAACAACTGTTCTTGCGACTGGACGTTATTTTCTTATTCGTGTTGATTCACAATTCACCGTGTCCAGTTGTAGCCCCGCTCCTGCATGTGTTGATTGATATCGTTAGTGATGGTCATTTTTGTTTACCGTGTTCAGTCGTAGCCATAGCCCTAGCTTTGCGCTCAAGCAAGTGTTGTTTTTAATTGTATTGAGTTGACATTTAGTGCGCTCCTACGCTGTTTTATTCGTGAAGTACCTATGGCTACTTTTTCCAATGAGGAATATGCGGATATCGTTTTTATGTATGGCAGAGCAGACGGCAATGGATCTTTGGCGCGCGAAATGTATCAAGAGCGCTATCCAAATCGCAGATTACCGAATGTCTGATCTGATGTGTTTTACAACACATATCGTCGGCTTGCTGAAGTTGGGATCCACCGCGTGGAACCTGGAGTCAACCCAGGCAGACACAATCCTAACGTCGAGGAAGAGATTATTGCAGCTTTTGAAGCGGATCCTCATACCAGCACTAGAAAAGTAGCTCGAAATCTAAACATTTCACAATGGAAGGTGTGGAGTACAAAAATGATAAGTATCCGTCCCATGGGTGTGCAAGATCCCGACAGACGAATTCAATTGTGCCGTTTCCTCCTCAACAGAGATATTGAATATGTTGTTTTAATTAATACATTTATTCAATAAATTAAACTAACTAAGTACAAAGGATATATGTGGGTAGTTTAAGTGACAACACAAAATATGTATAGCTCTTCATTTATTTGTACTAATAAATTGCTAAATTCAATCAAAGTCCATGAAAAGTTGCAGTGTATACTAAAACTTAGTCTCTCTCACACTCTCCAATAATAAATTTTCCTCTTCACTCACCTGAAACACAGCCAGGACAATAACAAGTGACAATGGACCTGTATACAAAGTTGACATCTAATTTGGAGGAGCTGGCCAGTTCATTGGATGCCAGGATGCGGGAACATGAGAGTAACCTAAGGAAACTCTCCAACACTGATACTGCACAGGCTCCACACAAAGATTTGGCCACTTTATCCTGTGAGTTCACTGACTTTAGGACTCTAGTTTTGAAGTCACTTGACACCATGAGGCAACAACTTGAACTCCTGATCCAAGGCCTGGACCGCCAGGAGACGGCATCACGTAGAAAGGTGCTTTTATTCCATGGGGTGCCAGAATGCAGTAATATCGCTGTTGGGGACTCAATTGTGCGAATACTAAGCGACCAATTTAAATTGCCTGATATTTCCTCAAGGCAATTTGCTGCTTGTCATCGTATGGGCACCGATATCAGCAAGCCGAGGCCCGTGTTGGTGCGGTTCATGAACCATCAGGATCGCAGCAAGGTATGGAATGCAAAGACAGCTCTGAAGGACTCCGGGTTCACTGTGTCCGAGTTCCTTACTAAGACCAGACATATAGTTTTCACTGCAGCTCGCAAACACTTTGGCATAAGAAAGTGCTGGACGTCTGAGGGCAAGAAATGAATCCTCCCCTCCTCCTCTTTTGTACGCTCACTCTCCCATTTGTTACTCTCCAAATGCAAAAAAATTGGGTGTTATTTTTGACACACAGTTGTCATGGAAAAGTCATGTCAGTGGAATTAGCAAACGAGTGTACTTTACATTCCAATCTCTAAAGCGTTTCCAGAAGTTCTTACCCTTTGAGACTAGAGTCACATTAGCTCAAACTCTGATGTTACCACTTCTGGACTATGCTGATTGCTGTTACCTTGATGCCACTGAGGAGATTCTCAATAAGCTGGAACGTCTTCAGAACTTGTGCATCAGATTTATATTTGGATTGCGCAAGTATGATCACGTCTCCGTTTACAGAGCTCAATTGAAATGGCTACCGATCCGTCGCCGCCGTGATTTGCATGTTCTTTCTCTTCTCTATAACATTTTAAACAATCCTCTCTATCCATCTTATCTTCGTGATCGTTTTGATTTCCTTGTCCCCCGTGGTAAGCCATGCAGAACAGTAAAATCCCTTATACTCTCTACTCCCCGTCACTCCTCCAGTCGATATGGAAGCTCCTTCACTTGTTTTTCCGTTAAGCTATGGAACTCTCTTCCTCATGATATCCGCGCTAGTCCCTCGCTTGTTATTTTCAAGCGTAAAGTCAAAGAGCATTATCTTTCTTTATAAATTATACATGTATAGTTATTATGTATGTTTATTTTATATATTATATATATTTGTTTCTATAATTATATACATATATGTATTTAAACAATAATAAATATTTATTAAGTTTATTGTATCGTCATTATGTATTTATATATATTTTATAATTAGTAAGTATTCGTTGTGTTATATTGTATTATATACGCTAGTAATAACATGAATGTCCGTATCTTTTGTATTTTGTTGTATAACTTATAATTTACTTTGATATTCAGATATTTGCACATACCCACTATTTTTAAATTTCACTCTCTCTTAAGGTTTGCTGGAAGAGAACTCTTTGCAGGGTTAAGCTCGCCTTTGCCATGCTCATTAATTTTAAGTATGTTTATAATATATGCTGTATTTTGTGTGTGCAATAAAGAATAAAGAATAAAGAAAGGAATCAGTCAGATTACCTAAGGACCGTTACAAACGGCCTATAGGTAACTCAACTGTTCCAGACCAGTACCAGACGGAAGCGTGCCCAAGACACTGGCTGCATTGCCACGCTGAATAGCTATGCTAATTCGCTGGCCTAAATAAGAGCCAGCCCTTGGGTCACGTGTCGCCTCAATCAAAAGCCCCGCAATATTTTTGAAAACCCGGAGGGCACCGGCTCCCCACGGACCCAAGGTCTCCACCCCAAAAGGCTCAAATAGGTAAGCTCTGTCGAGACCACTATATTTGCGCCTTTTGTGATCCTCGGCCGAATCAGCCGCCGCACCAGCCCTAACTGATGTCCCAGGCAGATGAGATGGCGCTAGGGTGTCGACGCAGGTAGCGTCCCACACCAAAGGCCTACCCATTTCCCAAGGGACAAGAGTCATACCGTCGGGCCGCTTACCATCATCACGTAACAGACCATTCGGTTCAAGAACGGCTGGCACATTGACACTGGTAAACGCTCGACGGATAATGTCATTAAGACTAGCGTGGCGCGAAATCCTGCCCGCAGACCTTGCGCACGAAAGTCCGTGAAAACCAAATTGATCTACGGCCGCACCGCACCGGCACTGGTGAGAGGCGCAGCATCTTGCACCCAACCGAAGACAAGTGGCAATACGGAAAGTTACAGGATCCATAAGTGTACCGGTATTTTTTTGTTTTTTTAATTAGTCCGCCTAAATTTAAATTGAAATTTAAATTTTCTATCTTAATTTGGTTTGGAGGTCTTAATTTCAAAAACTTGTCAGATATCCGCCTATATGATACCTCAAAAGAAAGGGTAATAACCAAACATGTTTTTAAAAAGGTTTGAACAAAAAAAGCACGATCCGTTTTTTTTAAATAACGTCAAAAATGGTTTTCTTAAATCATTGAAAATTTTCGTGAATTTTAAATGTCTGTAAAAAATGGCTGATGACTCAGATACTTAAAAGCATGTTGTGTTGGATTGCTTGCACATAACTCAACTGGAATTAAATAAAAAAGAATTCACTTACCATTCAAACTGGCAATGATTAGCAACAAACTGTAAAATTTCAGGTTTTTCCCCAAAAATCTTAAAAAAAAATAGTCAGACTTCGCCAGAGATAACTATGACCTAAATAGTTCTAAATGATCCACACTACCTCCGCCTTTCAGCTGTGTTGATCGTTCAATTGTGTTGATTTGCCAACGGGAATGATGATGGTATCTACATTAGGATCCCATTCAATACCTAAAGTGTTTGTGGCTGTTGATATTTTTAGGTTTTTTTGTTTGTTTTGTATGTTTGATTTATATTAAATTGAATTTAATAAGCACTGAGAGTTACTTTTAACCTTTCGCAAATTGAAACCTGCTGACGCAAGGTGCGAGGTCAATTTGTTATAAATGTTAGCTAACTCATTTTCATCTGAAGATCCCGTAATGACGTCATCGATATAGATATCATGAGCCCTGATCTCACCGACTAGTGGATCGTTGCACTCACGAGCGAGTTGGACAATGCATCTCGTAGATAGATACGAAGCGGATGACGTGCCATAAGTCACAGTGTTTAACTGCAGGTAACTAATGGGTTCACGTTCATCCTCTCGCCATAAAATTTTTTGTAAATGCCTTTGATCTTTTTCGACTAAGATTTGTCTAAAAAACTTTTCTAAATCTCCTGTAAATATAAATGCGTGTTGACGTAGTCTAATTAGTATTGAAAATATACTATCCTGAAGTGTGGATCCAAACATCAATATGTCGTTGAGCGAAAATCCCGTTGTAGTTTTGCACGAAGCATCGAAGACAACTCGACACTTCGTGGTTTCGCTGTGATATTTTAATACAGGGTGATACGGTAAGAAGACGGCATTCTCTGGACGTTTTGTTTTTGTTAAGTGACCTAGGGATTTGTATTCATTAATGAAATCTATGTATTGTGATTTTACGTCGGGTTGCTTTTAAAAGCGACGCTCCAGCCTTTTACGATCCATGTAATATGATGAGTCACCCAATGTGTTGGGGTCAGCTTTCAAAGGCAACGTGACGCAAAACCTACCTTCATCAAGGCGGCATGTATGCTTTTCAAAGTGCTGTTCACACTCTATCTCCTCTGGTGACATGACGGGCTTATGAGGAACCTCCTCAAGTTCCCAAAATGTGCTAAGCTGTGATTGAATACCTTGAGAAAAATTACAGACGAATGACTTTGGCCTACTGGTGATTTGACTACACATGACTGGACCTGATACCAGCCAGCCAAATCTTGAATCCTGTAAAATAGGCAGATTGTTGCCTACCTTAATTTGCTCTGAACACAAAATGTCCCAAAATACATCTGCTCCTAACAACAAATCTATTTTTGCAGGAATGTGGTAATTGACATCGGCCAGATTATTATTTTTTGGCAATTTGATTTTATATACGTCTACTTCATGACTTGGAAGCGAGCTTGTTATATTTGTGATAACAAATGCATTGACTGTAGTGCTAAATGCATCTGTGCGCGACTGTACATTGATGTTACAGCGCTGTAGTGCTTCGAAAGATATGCTGTTAATGCCTGTTACGCAGACAGAATCTATGTTTTCAGTCTGGATGCACAGTTTGTTTTGTAGTTCCTTACTGAGGAAACTTGATTGCGAACGACAGTCAAGTAAACATCGCGCTTCTTCAGATTTATCTGAGTTGGTACATGATACCTTGACAATGGCTGTCGTTAATAAAACTTGATTTGAAATGCAAGTTGATAATGAGATGGGACTTGAAACCACATTAGTGTTTTCTGTAAAATTATCTCTTTTTGGTTTTTCAAAATGTAGGAGACTATTGTGCCTGTGATCACAATTTTAAATTTTACAACCCTGTAATTTACATTGTGGAGCTCTAGCTCCACAATGTAAATTACAGGGTTGTGTGTCCGCTACGTAGACAGTTCATACAATTTCTGTTTTTTACGATAAAATTATATCTGTCTGACGGTGACATTGATAAAAACTATTTGCAATAGCAAATTAAATGTTCACCATTACATACTAAACATTTATTTGTTTTGTTTCCCTCATATGTTGCAGGAACAAAAGATTTATGTTGCTTGTTTATGCGTTTGTAGGGTTGCAGTTGCAACTGCTGTTGCGATTCCTGCTTCCCAAGAACTTGATCGCCACAGCTAGGTGTAGTAACGGTAGCTTCAAGAACGTCAGCTCTCATGCGCAAAAATGTGTAAAACTTGCCTAATTTAGGTATCTCTGTAAGAGAACCTTTATATTCCTCCCATTTAGAGCTAGTTGCCCCATCTAATGTTGCTGCAAATAAAAATATTATCAGAGTGTCCCAATTATCAGTTTTTTCGCCCAAAGTACTTAGAGCCCTAAGATGTTTCGCTATATGGTCAACCAAAGAACGAAGTGAACTACCATTGCCGATTTTTGGAGCATCGAACAGTGATTTAAGATGAGTACTCACTAGCTTACGCTTATCGGTATAGCGGTCACAAAGAAGATTCCAGGCTACATCGTAATTACGACTCGAAATTTCTAACGACGCAATCACAGCAGCGGACTCGGTAAGTGCACCTTTCAAATATTGATACTTGTTTATGCTTGCAATAGAATCATTACTATGAGTCATCGAAGAAAACGTATCGTGAAACTCCAACCACTTGGTTGGAGTGGTGATGGTGATACCATCAAAATTAGAAATTTTGATATGAGGTAATTTTAAATTGGTATGTTGCATAGTGGAACTCGGATTTGATGTACTACTTAGTGCGTCGGACTCCATAACAGTATCATATTTTTCTAAAACATCATAAGTCTCCGCGATAACCGAATAGAACCTATTTTCTGTTATTCCATTTATGTCTGGTTCTCTGAACCTTCTTGTTGAATCTCAATGAACTAAATCATACTCTTCAAATATTTATTTAATTCTAATTTTTCAATCGTGTTCTGGTTTCATGACATTTTAGCTTACTGAATGTGGGTAATAGCTTTAAATCATCTATGTATTTTTCGGAGGTAGTTACCCTGCCCTTTATAGAAACTCTTTTCCCTTTAAGATCTTTACATTCGTCTGTGCCAGTCATCGTAATGAGACCAAAAAATATCAAGTGTAAATAAATAGGTACCTTTATTCGAAGCAAACCTTCCGATCAGCTGTGCGGTCGAGCGATTACGATAACAAACAATAGCCTTGAGGTAGGTCAACGACCGGTGGATCAGGGCGCAGTAGGCATCTAATTATGTTTAGGTCTGGGCACTGAATGCACTTGTAGTACTATATTCCTGGAATTGATACCAATTTATGATTAGTTTATTAATTTGGATATATTAGGTGATCGTTTTATTTTCTATTAGGAACCAATTTTAGGGCAAAGTAAAATAGTTAGACAAAGTAAGGTAAAAGTCCTAGCTATATAATGGATCTATCTAATCTGTACTGATATTATTACGCAACTTTGCAAAGTGCCTGTTATGTTATAACCATTAGAACATGGCAAAGTTGCGTAGTTCATTGCGAAAATAATTGTGTTGAAAAAAAAATATGGTGGCAAATTATAAACGTATCTAATAATGGGATGACATTTTGTTGCTATTATATGAGGTTTTAACTTGAAATCCTTGATGCTGTAATAAAATATGACAATATTAGATTGTTTTACAAGGGACTAAACCATCCCATTATGTACGAGGTTGTTATGACGAGGATGACAAGACCGAGTTATAATGGGTGGTTTTGGCCCGAGTAAAACACTCTACTTTTCACTTCGATTGCGAGAAAATAAAACAATTCAAAATTAAACAATGTTCAGTAACTAAGTAAATGTGCAGTTAGAGCAATTTTGAATGTTTAGTGATATGTTTTTCCCGGGAAATTTTATTTCGGTTCTCTGTGATTGGGATGTGATAATATTTTGAGTTGATTGTTGTGGAGTAAAAGTTGGAGATACTCGACTCATGCTTGAGTTTCCTGCATTATTAAGATCTGAATGCGGCTTCAGCTGAGTTGACATATTCATCCAATCCCGCGATGTAGATGCTTGGGGTTCTGTAATGTTTGGTAGAATATTGATTCCTTCCGTAATCCGCTGCGTGACGTGATACTTGTTTTGTATAGAGTCCTCTATATAACCTTCAGCCACTTGATCGGACCTCCATCCACCGTGCCGTTTTAATGTCGTTATATTCGCACCAGAGTCCGCCAACAGAGTCGCGGATGTTCTGCGGAAAACAATGGCCCGTGTAGAGTTCCGGATTTGGTAAATTTAGATATGTGGCAATATCATGTTACCAAATTTATTTTTGCCAATGACTTGCCTTGTGCATTTACCATTTTGATAATTTAGAAAAAACCTTCTCGTTGAAACATTAGTAGGACGTAACTCCTGATAGGTTTTAACTATATTAAGGTATTCTCCACTGATGACAAATTTACGCTCCTTGTTTGTTTTCGTGTTCGGCAGACTCACAGCTTGTAGGTTTGTATCCGTTTCTACGTCTTCTAGCGTTATATTAGCAAGCTCTATTCCTCTGCATGCACCGCTGATTCCATAAATTAAAGCAACCTGTTGAACAAAAAATAAGTGTGTTAATAATCGTAATAACCTAGGTACCTATTTTAGGTATGTAGGTAGGTATCTTTTTATTTAGTTTGAGTAGAGTAGATAAGTAGGTTACCTTTGTTGCCAAGTATTGTTTATTTGGAGCGTTATTTAAAAATGTTTCGATTTCTCGTCATCAAGACTTTAGATTTTTTTGCCTTGTATCCAGTGGACAATTTCTTCAGTAAAGCCGTCAATTTTACATATTTTTTAATATCGACGTCGTGTCTCGTTTGTAAGGTCATTCTTAACTTTGAATATGTGCTCCAAAGAGTCGTCGATTTGTTTTTTTCGATAATTCATCAAAATAAGTGAGAAAAACCCCTTCAGTAAAAGAATCCACACGTTTCTCATCTCTCCATTTTATAAAAGTTTCGTAACTCTTTAAATTTATTCCACGTGATTTTGTCGGCATTATTATTGCCCTTTTCATAATTATTATTGCCCTTTTCTTCCATTTGCATTATTAGCATCTTCACTATCACTTGATGACATTTTTCACGTTCACAATTTGGAAGTAAAAGTCGGGAGCTATACGTAAAAATTTGTGATTTGGAATGAAGAAAATTCTAGAGATTTAGCGCCAATTCCATCTTTTTTTTTTAATCTCTATCTAACCCGCAACGAAACATTTTGCATTTTACCGTGAAGGGAAGAATCAACCTTCATAAAACATCACCAAGAAGGTTCTATTAAAAAAAAAAGATTGACGGAGCACCAAGAAGTCGAGTTTTTACGTAAGAGACCGAATGCTTTGTACGGGCTGATGGTTTCAGACAAAAATTAAAAAGAAAAAAAACTTATCAGCCCTAGGTATTAAACTCAAGTTTTAGGCCCGCTAAGCTACACTATTATCATACACTTTTTGAGCAAGAGAAGTGAAAATTATATTACTTAACGCTTGAATACATGAACAAATGCTGTTATTAGTTTTATTTATCAGAAACAACTTACATGAAGCGCGGGACTGGTCACGCCCTTTGCAAACAAAGACAATTATTACGAACTCGAGCACGCTACACGAAAATGAATTAGGATTAGGAATAAAGTAAGGAACGAGCAGACTCCCCTTTCAGAAGCCAACAGCACTGATCACACACTCTGCGTTCCTGTTTCTCTATTTCTTGCAATAATCCCACTCGGATTCAGATTCGTTGTTGCCGTGAGCCGTTGTTTCAACAAAAATGTCGGCTGGCCGCCGCGTCTCCGATTGCTCAGTTCGAGTTTTGGTTGTCACGGTCGCCAAAACTTGGTGAAGTAAAACTTCAAGTTTACATGGATGATGTTTTATAATATTTAAATAAGACTGATAGAAAACACTGGAAAACGTTGATATAGATAATTAAAACCAAAAGGTCGCCGAGATGTACCCTCGACGTCCTCGTACAAATTGTGAAGATTGGTAAGGTAAGAGAGGCGGGGGTCCGGGGGACGGAGCGCCGCGCAGTGCGTTCGGTAGGCTGGTATTTGTTTCGTTAACACAGGTCATCTGGCAGGGGCGATCGAGGGTATGCCTCGGCCGATACCTGTTTCGATAGACCAACAACAGTAGTGACGTGGTTAGTAAGAGAGGATGCTGCGATAGTCACGTCCTGAAGGGACCTGATATCGTCAGGGATTTGATCCAATTCGGTAGAGTGGATTAACTCAAGAGATTTCTTGAGTTTATGCCACTCTATAACCGTTTTGGTAGAAGGGGCTGAGTCGGGAGGGGGACCTAATCTCATGAGGACCGGGAGATGATCTGACATGAGTTCATCATGGACATCTATTGAATGCAACCGGAGGGAAACATTCATAAGAAGTTCCATGTCTAGGGTATCGATGGTATAACCCACTATGTCTCCGGAAATCGATTTCGGCCATTATGTTATCAAGTTTGATACCGTTCAGTTTGGTAACTTGACAGTTCCAGTCAACGTGCTTGGAGTTGAAATCTCGAGCCAGTATGACAGAGCTGCCAATACTGAAAAGAGCTTAAAGATCGCTCTTGAGAATGTCTTTGCCACTCGGTTGGTAGTAAGATGCTTTGAAGATAGAATCGTGAATAGTTCGCGATCCGAGGAACGCGATGGCTAGGTTTCAAGTTGGTTTCCTGCACTAGCATAATATCGACTTTATGCTTGGACATATAGTTTTGAATTAGGGATTTTTACCTAGATAGACCGCGGGCGTTGAAGAACGCGATTGCGAGGGACTTTGGTTTGGTTCTTACTTTTTGAACTACCATAATTTAGAGAGAAAGTGAGGGTCGCTGGAGTTTAGGAAACGCACCGTGTTACGGTGGTTGGAGAGGACCGTGAGGCGGTCCATGGCAGTTGAAGCCGCACGGAGCTCTTCAGTGAGAGCGAGTCAGGCATACCACGGGTAGGGGCCGTAGCCGTAGGAGGGCGAGGGGCTACGTATGGGGTAGCTTTTGGTTGGGGTTGGGGCGGGGAGCCTTGTACAGGGGGGCTTTAAGAGCCTCCTGCGGTTAAGACGGAGCAGCATTAGCTTTAGGAGCTAAGTTTGAGTAGGGCAGAGGCTGGGACCACACGTCTCAACTCTAAGGCCAGTAAGAGAGAAGATGCTCTTGATATTGAAGATCTTTTTGCCTTCAGGGGAGAGATCTAGTACCACTATAACCATGTTGTAGGGTACTTTGGGGACTTACCGCTGTACATGCGATGGACTTCCCTGACGGGGACGCCCTGTGAAATGAGGTCTGTTTTAATTGTTTCCGTGGAAACATCTGAGGGGAGGCCGCGAATGATAACGCGGAGGACTTTTTCCTCATGAAGAGAGTAGGTGTAGTACCCAATCTTTTCCTGGCAAAGGAAAAGATTAGGTAGATTAGGTATAGTCCTCTTCGGTGGTCCGAAGAGGACTGCACCTGCAAGATGGTGCCGTTTGCTCCAGATCGAGCTTTGGTGTACTGAATGTTGCGCTCTCTGAAGAGAGCAACAACATTTTCGAAGTAAGCACCAGTGAGGGTGATGGGAGGTGGAGGTTTTTCCTTTGTGGACTTCTCAGCAGGGGCTGGGGTGGGTATGGGGCGAGTGCCCTTGGAGGGTGTGGTAGCTTTGGCCTTAGCCGGAGGGGCCACCTGTGAGCGTTTCTACCTCTTTTTTCTTTCGACTACTTTGTAGTCGTCGGAATCGGAGGACGAGGATGAGGGAGCTGGCCTTTCGCACTCTGAGATTGCTGGAGATGGAGCGGTCTCCATCTCCAAGACGCATTCGCCTTCCGAGACTGAGTCGGAAGCCGGTAAATGGGGAGACTCCGGTAAATGGGGAGACTCCGGCGAGTCTGCGATGATCATCGCATTAGAGGTGGAGGCCTGAAGGGCGGACGGGGAATTTACTACAGGGGCGGGGCGCTTATGCGCCTTTGCCTTAGGGGCAAGGAGGGCAGGCTTAGTGGAAGCCAGATGGGCTGCGGTGGGGGACGTATTCGGGCTAACCCCGAATTCGGATGCAACCTGAAGGGCTGCGGATTCAACTCCAACATTGAGTTCGGGAGGGAGGAAGCCTACGATGGCTTTTAGAAATGCTGACAAAAATGCATTGGCATCAAAAGGGGGATCCATAACTCCGGGGGGAAGCACCCGGAGGTGTGTATAGTGAGTGGTCCCACCTGACGGGTAAAGACAGGTGATAGTGAGTCTCAGTTATCTCTCTTACGGGATAACTGGGGTGTGGACTAACCGATACCTGACGTCCGACTAGGGGAGCACCCAAGGCCGGTGATGCCAGACCCGTCCGGTTTCTGTGTTTAAGGGGAACAACAGGTGCTCCGGGTCAACGCCCAACCAAGTTCCTATATCACCGTGAGGTATCCCTTGGCCGACCACTAAGCGTGGCTTTGGTTATTACTGTCTCACCGGCTGATCGTGAATGTCACGAACCACCCTGACTAAGGGCAAACCGGAAAGAAATAAGAATGCCCTGAGAAGGACAGTTTCAATTAGACTTTATATTGTCAACCACCCGTGAAGGGCAAAGACCGCCCCGCAAAAGGGCTGCACCAGAAAGAAACAAAAATTTCTTCTATGTTCGCTGTAGCGGGTTCGGGCTCTGGGAGCGAGGGGCGAGGCCCGGGGCACAATGCAGTCCAGGTAGCTAGGCGAATTCCTTCGAGCGGTGGGTGCGGCGTGGGGGCCGCGGGGAGCGGGGATGGCTTTGTCAAGCCTAGGTAGCTGCCGAGACGTGTTGCCAAAATCACCAATTTGTAGATGGAGCCAAATGTGCAGACCTCCGCAACGGTTGTGATTCCCTGGTACCAATATTGGCAATTTGTACTAAACCCAGGAATTTTCTTTAAATACCAGCTTTCGCCCGCGACTTCGCCCACGTGGTATGTACATACATAAAATAAAAATAAAAAGAGCTTTATTTTCCTATACACTAAACAAATTAATAACAATATTATAAGACTAATAAAGTAAGTTATTAAAAAAACTAACAGTAGGTACTTAAAATTAACTTAATCTATCTATATTATAATTGTTTTCTTGTTCCTGTTCTGTTTGCGTATTAGTATTTATATATTAAAATGTAACCTATTATATTGTGTATGGACCTGAAAGACTCCTCCAAACTTTTCCATTTTTCTCTGTCCGCTGCGACTCTTGTCCAGAGATTCCCGGCCACACCTACGATTTCATCACTCCACCTTTTGTGAGGTCGTCCTCTTCGTCTCTTCTTGTCTCTGGGAAACCAATTCGTCGTGATTTGTGACCATCTATTTGGTTTTATCCTCTGTAGGTGGCCAGCCCATCTCCATTTTAAACCCAGTATTCTTTTAGCCACGTCTTTTGCTTTAGTTATTTTTCTAATTTTAGTATTTCTAACTCGGTCTCTAAGTTTTAACCCTACGTAGCTTCTCTCTATTGCTTTTTGAGTAGATTTAAGTTGCTTTAGTTGTTTTTTCGTGAGAGACCACGTCTGGCATGCGTACGTTAGAGACGGTACTAAGCCAAATGTCCATTGTTTTTGTTTTTAGCTTGACTGGTAGAGAGCTCTTGAACACTTCTTTCATGGCCCAGAATTTGTTCCAAGTAGTTTTGATACGTATATTAATTTATTTTTCTGTGCATGATTGAAATGATAACAAATGTCCCAGGTAAACATAGTCATCAACATATTCTAGAGTCAATGTATTAAGTGAAATCGGTGTTTTGCATTTGTTGGTCATGACTTTCGTCTTAGCTTGGTTTACCTCGAGACCGATGGCTTGACTTTGTATACTGAGCGACTCTATCATATACTGCAATTCCGTTGCTTCTTCTGATAGTAGTACTAAGTCGTCCGCAAATCTCAGATGTACATACATACTATTATTTATTTGTGCCGCTACCCTTTCCAGAGGGCGTTTATCGGCTGCCCTAGGAGTTACATTACATCTCTTTTGTACATTAGGGCATCCCCGCTACTAGTGAATCGGGCATTTCCCTCTTTAGAAAATCGGCAATTTGTAGGTGGAGCCAAATGTGCAGACCTCCGCAACGGTCGTGATTCCCTGGTACCAATATTGGCAATTTGTACTAAACCCAGGGATTTTCTTTGAATACCAGCTTCCGGCCGCGACTTCGCCCACGTGGTATGTACATACATACTATTATTTATTCGTGCCGCTAACCTTTCCAGAGGGCGTTTATCAGCTGCCCTAGGAGTTAAATTGCATCTCTTTTGTACATTAGGGCATTCCCGATACTAGTGCATCGGGCATTTCCCTCATTAGAAAATCGCCAATTTGGAGGTGGAGCCAAATGTGCAGACCTCCGCAGCGGTCATAATACCCTGGTACCATCACTGATAATTTGTACTAAAGCTAAAGATTTTCTTTGAATACTAGCTTCCGCCCGCGGCTTCGCACACGTGGTATGTAAATACATCCTACTATTTATATGTGCCGCTACCCTTTCCAGAAGGTGTTTATCAGCTGCACTGGGAGTGAAATTGCATCTCGTTTATACATTAGGGCATCCCCGATGGTCGTGCATCAGGAATTTCTCTTTTTAGTAATCCGCCGGTTTGTAGGTGGAGCCAAATGTAGAGACCTCCGTAGCGGTCATGATTCCCTGGTACCAGCATTGGTAATTTGTTCTAATGCCAGGGATTCCCATTGCATACTAGCTCCCGCCTGCGGCTTCTCCTAAGTGGTATGTACCATACATTCTATTATTTATTCTGTGCCGCTACCCATTCCAGAAGGTGTTTATCAGCTGCACTGGGAGTGAAATTGCATCTCGTTTATACATTAGGGATTCCCCGATACTAGTGCATCGGGCATTTCCTTCATTAGAAAATCGCCAATTTGTAGTAAAGATGGCAATAATGGTTAAAATTAAATATTAGTTAACTGTTTGAGCTTACCTATTTGAGCCTTTTGGGGTGGAGACCTTGGGTCCGTGGGGAGCCGGTGCCCTCCGGGTTTTCAAAAATATTGCGGGGCTTTTGATTGAGGCGACACGTGACCCAAGGGCTGGCTCTTATTTAGGCCAGCGAATTAGCATAGCTATTCAGCGTGGCAATGCAGCCAGTGTCTTGGGCACGCTTCCGTCTGGTACTGGTCTGGAACAGTTGAGTTACCTATAGGCCGTTTGTAACGGTCCTTAGGTAATCTGACTGATTCCTTTGTACATAGTTAGTTTAATTGTACTTTTTATTGAATAAATGTTTCGAATTAAAAAGAAAAAGTTAACTATTAATTGATAAAAAAATATATCGATATTTTTATTGGTTGAAAATATTAGTTAATATTATTTGTTTAGTATCTACACGATTTGGTTATTGGTTGATGTTAATGCAGTTGAATATTTTATTCTATTGATCAAATCAAAGTAACCGCTAATTCGTCTCTATCATAGTAGCACTATGGGTATTTGTTTAAAATATCACATCACTTTGTATTGAATAAAAATATCATATCCAGCAAATCAGAGAAATTTAATCTCTATAGTGAGGAGCCGAAAGCATACAATTGAATGAAGTCAACCTAATACTTAGTTGAAAACTCTGCGAGCAGTAACATACGAAAATGTTTCTTATCTGTAGCACTTTAAAGTTAAAATTTCAATGCATTCAACTATGTTAGTTCTAACTCAGGCTGAAGTTGATATGATATTTTTATTCGATAATGTTAATTCTGATTATTGAATATAATGGTTGATTTTAAATATTAGTTAAATTTATTAGTTGATAGTTATATTCGTCATCTCTAATTTGTAGGTAGAGCCAAATGTGCAGACCTCCGCAGCGGTCATGATTCCCTAGTACCATCACTGGTAATTTGTACTAAAGCCAAAGATTTTCTTTGAATACTAGCTTCCGCCCGCGGCTTCGCACACGTAGTATGTAAATACATCCTACTATTTATTTGTGCCGCTACCCTTTCCAGAGGGCGTTTATCGAACGAGTGAAATTGCATCTCGTTTTTACATTAGGGCACTAGGCAACGAGCGAAAGAGTGTAGTACCACGATTACCTCCAGTTTGTAGAGCAATTTAAAATAATAATAGATGATTGGTATTTGATCAACTTTTTCATATCTGTAAAATGACCAATATGTAATTGATCGACCAAGCGAAGCGAACGAGATCTCCGAGTTAAGGTGGGAAATCCGGCACTGTATGTATGTATGCACATATGTATGAATGTATGCATATTTGTGACAGCATAACTTTTTGATAAGTGGGGTAGTTTTAGAGAAATTGGGGTAATATTACATATTAATTTTGAATTTGAATGGCTGATCCGATTCAATTCAAAATTTTGAAAATACAGAGATTCTATTAATACTTATCAAAGGATTTTTTTTCACACTAGGGTAGTTTCTGAGAAATACGGGTGTTACCTGAGACGAGAATAGTTTTGTCTTGTGGGTATCATTTGAAAGAGTATTGGCTGCACATTCATAAAATATATATTTTACTTTTGATAGGGGGTTGTTTTCGTAACAAAGGGGCGCGTTAAGGGGTTAAACGCTTGATATGTCTTGTAGGATAGAAAAAAATATTTGTTGTTGAAGGGTTTAAAGTTGTAAAAGTGTTAAAGGGTTTTGTTAAAGTTGGTTGACTTCAAAACTTACTTAAATTGATTTGCTAAAACCACATCTGTATTTGAATTAAGGGTTGCAAAAGGGGTAAATAAGATTGAAGCCTTGAAAATGTGTTAATACATAAATATATCATGTGAAATAGGGGTTGAGACGTCAGATTTCAAAATATTTTTATTTTTGCCCGTATAAGGGGTGGTTTTTAAGATGAAGGGGGCAAAATATGATCAGAGAGAGAGAAAAAATCACTGCGTATCAAGGCTGTTTCAGTTCCTGTAGATTATTGAAATCGGAAATTCCATTCAATAGCTAACGACAATTTTAAAATTTTACAAATACAACATAATACATACGTTAAATGATATATTATATGCTTTTGAATGAAATTTCTCTTAATTTTTACCGATATTATTGGCTAGGATCAGAGGCTAGCATATTTGTGATCCAGTACACTTATTATCTCACCTGCCTCCCGCGCTACGCCCATCTTGATTAGATGTACATTCCTTACACTCAATGAATTAATCATAAATTATTTACACATAAGTACCAAAGGGTTGACTTTAAATATCTGTTATTTTGATTCGAAAAACATATATTTATCGCGAATTTCACCTAAATGTATCCAGACGTTTCAGCGGGGTTGCACCAGCCGTGGTCGCAAACTGTCTAAAGCTATCTCGAATAGAAAATAATGTGTTCTAATTGCGTAGTTCGAAAAAGACTATCGAAATATATAAAATGAATTTGGTGAAACTGACAAGTGTTCCTTAAGAAAAAATCTATACCAAATAAACTGCATTTTTTTTAAGTTTTTTGAATTTTTCAAAGCTAACGTAAGATTCAGTGATGAGGTATGAAAACATTAATTTCTTCATTTGAAATGGATGAATTCTTGAACAGTGTATTTAGTAACACAACACAAGCAGACGGATTGGCCGCGAACTCAATGGGAATTAATTGTGTTGTGACCCAAAATGATATAGTGATGAAGTTTGAACCTTGGCGCACTAAAAAAGCGCGGTGTCAGGTAGTCAAAATTTATTTTGTAGGTAAACATTTAACCTCTGTTACACAACACTACGTACCTACATATATAGCTAGATATTCTACAGTATCTTTGGGTCTTACTTAGTCAGGGCACGGTACATAAGGACATTAATTACGGTCCGCTCCGCAGAGTACCTACACTTACTAGTGCGGAGGCGTATTTTGCTGTTGGACTACCAAGGAAACAGGAGTATTGAAGAGCTTTATATTAAATCGACCACTCACGAATAAGATTGAATTTACTGTCGGGTGGCGATAGCGTTGATAGAATAACTGACATTACGCGCCGCGATTATGATTTTGTGACCTTTTTTTTTATTGTACAACGAGGAAGTGCTTGGCGTTAATTTCACCTAGTTATAAGTTGAGATAAGGCCGAAGGTGGAAGCGCACTTCACCCGGAACCCTCAACAAACTGAGGAACTGGCTGTCTTACCTCTAGCCATAATATCCTCTCCATCCAAAGGTTGTCTGGAAGATATCGCTTCTAAGCGATAAGACCGCCCATTGTATATCCATTATTTTAGTAATCCAGTTTTATTTTTAATGTGTGCAATAAAGTATTTTTCATTCATTCATTCCCGCTGACACCCTTTCGGTACGGAACCCTAAAAAGAAAGCGGTCTCTATTTTGTATAACATTTTGTATAACATGCTGTATACATAAAGGTTATATATCAGTAGAGGTAGGTCAGGTAATCCCTACGTCGGCGGTTCACCCTGGTAACACCATAAGACGCGTGTGATCTTTTGAACCTTCTGAACCAGCATAGGGCACCCAGCAACCGGTTTCTCTTAGAGAGGTACGGCGAGGCAAATGTTTTGCCTCGCACAGGACGGTGTCCTGCAAGACCATGGATACCTACTCGCACCGGTCACCTTTGGAAGTAAAAGCTGCCGTGCGGTGGGCGGGAGACCGTTTCCACCAGGAAAGAGGAGACGGACGGACTAGGATCCATTGTGAGAACGGCGGAACCTGGGGGGACCACGATCTCTTATAGCAATCTTGTTATGATATTACTTTACTTTTGTCACTATCTGTCCAGTGTAGAAAAAGCGAGGTAAAAGTAACGTAAGATCAAAACGAGAATGCTTTAAGAGGTTGAGGTTAAGCACCTGGTCAGTTGGTAAGTTAAGCATGACCCGTATTTTCAGGTGGAGTTAGAAAAGTGTCTGCTCTCTAGCAAACCCGCTTGCCAGGGGTTGTGGCGGAAGGTGGTTCTTTTTCTTTGTACTAGTGTGCGCGATTGGGATAAAAACAAATGCACTTTAAGAAGGCTTGAGTATAGGTTTTGAGATTCCGTGTAGGGGTGCTTCGGGATGAAGCACAGTTGGTTTCGTGATCTACTTCTTCTGAGCGTATATGGGTACATGTGCCCTTTTATTTGGGAGTGGAAACGGGCAGCTGGGCGATTATTGGATTCCATGAACCGGCTCAGATAGGACGGTGATGGGGCAGTCAGCTGCTATACGATACGTTGTGTGGTATCCCCTAAGGAAAGGAAAACATTCCGTAACCTACTTACGGAATGTTTTTTTTGTAAGAAGGTAACGTTTTGTACGTAAATATTGTACGTATTTACTCTGTAGACAAGGTATAGTTTCGCATGGGGAATAGCTAGTGCGTAGGCGTACTTTGCCGCCGAACTACCAAAGCAACAGGAGTATCGAAGAGTTTTAGAGTTTTTTCTCGTATCAACCTGTAGCTTGCTTACGTCATCTGGGTCTATTCACCCTGGTGCACTAGATACATATCCATCCTCCTTCCAAAATAGTAGAATTTAGAGTATTGGAACCGCAAGGCGCCGCCCTGAATAAAAACATAAATGAAACACTTTGCAATTTGTGTGACCGGGTATATCCAACCACATCATATTAATATCATAAACTGCACTGGTACAGCTATATAGTTAATGAAACTAATGTAATGTAGATGGATATGTCTGGTCATGAAAATACATCGCTGTTTAAGGGCTCTTTTTTTATAATAGTCAATTGTATATAATAATATATGTATAATAATATATTCGCGTTTGACAACCAGCTTACATGTAAAACAACTAAAAGATGTGGCCTAAGATAGAGCACGCTTGCCTAAAAGGAACCTATTTACTCTGAACTTGAAGACTCCAAAATTATACTCGTGTGGAAAAACAGACGAAGGCAAGAAATTCCATTCTTGGCTCGATCCCCATGGGAGTACAAAATTGTGCATGGTTTGGTTGGTTCTAACCAAGTAGAACTTTGTTTCAGCTAACACCATCGTACCTAAGCCTGTCACCATGTTAATAAAATGTAAGAGGTATATATTATGCATTGGTACCTATATTTTTTCGCAAAAATCGAACGTTAGAAAACCTGCCATGAACCACACACAACACTTCATCGAAAACCACATTCGAATCGGCTAAACTATATGCGAGTGTGCATCTGCCTCTGTGGTATTGTGGTTTAACCCACCGATTTCAGATCCAGAGGTCCCGGGTACGATCCCCAGGGGGAGCAGTATTGTGCTTTGTTTGTTTGGTTGGTGGTAAGATTTTGTTTAAGTGCGCCTGGTTAGCTACCACCATCTTACTTAATTCTGTCGCCATTATAACAATTCTTAAAAAAAATGTTGTGTTCCGGCATTTAGAGAATAGAGGAAAAATATATGTATTATATTTATTTTAATATAATAGACGTAAGATAGCCAGTTCCTCAGTTTGTTGAGGATTCCGGGTGAAGTGCGCTTCCACCGGCCTTATCTCAACTTGTTACGAGGTGAGATGAAGGAAAAACGCTTCCCCTTCGTACAAAAAAAAAAACATTATATAGTAATATCGTAATACCAAATACGATTAACCAAGTTGTGAGTGTCTTCATTCCCGTGTCTGCCGCCGCGTCTACGAGTTTTTTGAGGCTGTCCAACTTACATACGGCTTAAAAATCACCGAATATTAATAAATATTCGGTGCTCATATAGTATATGCAGATTTTTTTTAACACCATGGTAGTTATTGAGAAATAGGGGAGCTAAGTGTAAGAGTTAAGTTAAGTGTAGTAAGTGTGACAAGAAGATTTAAAAAATAAATAAATAGGGTTTATGTAACCAACGGGCGCGATAAAAGCTTGGTATGTCTTAGAGAATAAACAGTTAAAGGGGTTCTCTTCACAACTATCTTTTTTTTTTGCTGAGACCAACCCTGTCCCTGGGTGAAATTGAAATTGAAAATTTGTGAAAATGTGAAATATCGTATAGTCGACTATACGACTGCAGATTGCAAAATAAGTTTATTATTGCCCTTATTAGGGGTGGTTGTTAAGATGAAGGGGCAAAGGATGATCATCAGGTCAGCGTAAGATAAGAGAATCTTCAAGATAATAGTCATTCGGAATCTCATTACAACTGTTCTATTTATTTGCAATACACTCAATAGGGTTCCCAAACCAAGGTTGTCGATAAATCCAAGAATTTCTTTTAGGTTGTCATACTAGAAGTTTGACTGCGTATATCCCATAATAACAGCACATTATTGTCCAACACATTGTGGAAAAAACTTCCTCCGAAACTGTAAGGTATGGCCGAAATCACCTCGCCTGGCCGACAGATTGGTACTTACAGAGTACGGAACGGTTCAGAAAGCACTTTT
The DNA here is from genome assembly GCA_951394065.1 of Venusia cambrica. Classification (NCBI taxonomy): domain Eukaryota; kingdom Metazoa; phylum Arthropoda; class Insecta; order Lepidoptera; family Geometridae; genus Venusia; species Venusia cambrica. The sequence continues at coordinate 17,161,993 of OX596034.1, forward strand.
CAAAAAGACATCAATCTTTTCATTTTGGTAAGTGGTGACTTATTGTATTCTGCCGACCAACTATGACGTACGGTGGGTATTTAGCTCACATTCTGGCTTTGCATAGAATGAGACTTACAAACAATAGAGAGCCTCGAACAAGCAGGTGAATAAAGAGAGATTGAGAAAAATAGCGCTGAAGCGAGGTAAGTAAGGTGTAATGAAAGCTCTCTTTTATCGTTTGTTAATTATGTTCTTTTTGAGAAATAATCCCGTGGTTAACTTAATACAGATCAGACATCACGAGATCTCAGTTCGGAGCAAACTTCTAGTTAAAACCAAAGTAAGTACACCAAAATACACCATTCATATGTCTCCTTTATCAAGTAAGCTCTTGCCTCGCCTTGGACTCTTAGTTAACTTTGATGATTTGGATTTGAATAAATAAAACATAACCAACTCATCATTTTATAGTTTTATTTAACAAAAATATACTACCTTATTATTTTGAAAATGATATCACTTATAACAATAGTATTCCAGCTTCCAAAGTAGATAGGTAACATTGCTGTAGGTACAGTCGATGTTTACACTTCATTATTATCAGAATGGTTTTTAGTAAAACTTTTTTGTATTCAATATATTTTTGTATAAATATCATATATCAGTTTTAAAAAAGAAACAACAGAACAGTCCGAATATAAAATTAATCGTATCATTTTGATAATTATGTAGGTACCATGTATTAAAAGTGTAAACCTTATCTACCACTTATTATAGCAAGCATACGCCGCAACAATTTAATTTCGGGGGGGAAAATGAGACTCTTCAGGAACCAAAATTATATTTAAATATTTTATCAAAAGGGTATTCCGATATGGTTTAAATTCATTGTTACCGGTTACGCCTAAACCAGTACAGTACAACTTTTCGTGTCATTAATGCATAATGATCTTGTTATGCTGCGGACGTGCTATTACTGTATAATTGACCTATATATAGGAACAGATAATGTTTCCTGTTTAAACTTACAATAACCAACTTACAATGAACCGTCTTCAATTTAGTCATTACATTTACTTTCATCAGCGACGGAGCTTGATCGTAGTTACCTAGACTACTTATTTGAACCTACCTGTTTTGAGATATTGAGCCTATTATTTGAAAATTAGCGATAGCAAAAAGTTATGAGAAGAGGTCAAAGAAAAGCAAATTAGTTTCGTATTTTTATATAAACCTAGGTATTATCGAATGTTTTACTTTGTATCGTCGTTAACACGTACTAGTACAAAAATGGTAGTTATTCATATCAGTGAAGATGTTATTCACACAATACCGAACGAAAATGTCCCCAGGTATCATCATGTCTCCGTTCTCATTAATATAGCTATCATCACGTATCCATTCTCATCAATGTAGGCATCATCATGTCTCCCTTCTCATTAATATAGCTATCATCACGTCTCCCTTCTCTTCAATGCAGGTATTCTCACGTCATCTCATTAATATAGTTATCTTTATGCCTCCCTTAACATGAATGAAGATAATATCATGTCTCCTTCTCATAATTCCTCACCGTTGCCTCTGCTTGGAAGCTTGAGGCGGTTACTACTGGATAGATGGATTCCCTAGTCCCTAGATGGTTCTCGTCCTATAACTATAAATAAACATATGTAATTGGACATATCAACAATTTTTAAAGCTAGCACAACAGTGAGAATTTATAGTCATACAACATTCAATGCAAACAATGCCATGCTATTTTATTTTTAACGAAAACCATCATTTGAAATGAGAATATTCTCGTGTCCTCTCGGAATATCTGATGTCCAGAAAGTATAAATCTAATAAGTCAATAGCAGAACAGGATTAAGTAGGTTTATCAACCATACCCAACCAGAACCTATGATGGTTCTGCTCAAGTTCGTTTGTTTCTCAATACCAAATGTTCGATTAAAAAAAAAATTGTAGATACTCAAGGTTTGTGTCGCTTAACTTCTTTTTAGTGATTTCAAAAAGAACGACAAACTATGGTTGAATGGGAGAATGAAAACTAGCGGTTATACAAGGCCCAATAGTACGGTATATGATGGAGATTTACGTATAGTACTTAAGTACTTACTATTATATTTTTCAGGCACTGTAAAAGAGACTGAGCTGAAAAATACTTTAGGATCTAATATCTAGTCAATATACCTAATCCGATAAATGGTCAAAATCCTGCGGCGCGGTGTTGTAAAGGTTGAGAAAGGGAGCGCCTTCCCCTTCTTGCAGCCAGTTGTCTGGGGAGTATTGGTTGTCCTTTTTTTCGATAACGTGGAAGGTGTAGGCAGGGCGCGGTTTATTAGACTTGTTGACAGCGCTCTTGTGGATCACGTGCCCGTGCAGAATAATGATGCTCCCTGGGTAAAAATATGCAACGGTTACATTTTATTTTGAAGAGTAGTAGAGCACGTAGAAGAACTTCCCCTTGTGAAATGGCTCATCCGGAGAAGTGCTTCCACCATACCTATTTCATCTGCCAAGCAGCATTGCTGGGTTCCAGTGAAATTACGGGCACGCGAGGCTTAATACCTGTATGCCTCAAGTTGACGGGCGCAACGCAGTGCCGTGTAGGCTATGTTGTTTGTGGATGTGATCTACACAGTAAGGCATTGTTATAGCAAGAGATGCACTTAACATCAGGTGGGCTACTTGCTTGTTACATCTCCTAGTTGTATACAAAAATGTTGTAACCTATTGGTGGTGTTGTGGGATACCTCCGTACGGTCTACTCCAAGCAGTCGCATGTTTTATGCCTATCAATTCATATACACATCTAAATGTGCGTGCCGTGGCCGTCGTAGCTGCGGATACAGTCTGCGGATGTTGATAAAATCGACTATGGGATCTCACTAGAAAATGTTGTTTCTGTGTGTTAGCCTATACCTTTACTTCAATCACCAAACGTGGTGATCACGGCAATACTCTAAAATTTTTGGAGACACTGTCCGACATATATCTTGATATATCCCAGAGAACTAGGAGGCTGAAGTGGCAGCGGGACGGACATATTTGCCGATGTACCGACAATTTCTGGAGTGAAGACCGCGTCTAGGCAACGTAGACGACCACCAGCACGGGGAAGCGATGACTTGCGCAAGGTGGCTGGTAAATACTGGACGGGGAGAGGATTGACCTATGTTCCTAATGCAATAAGTTTTTTTAATGTTTGGCTTGCGTTTGACTGCTATTTCGTCTGATGCAGCTTACGATGGAGCACGCTTGCCTAAAAGGAACCTATTCAGTCTTGACTTGAAGGCTCCCATGTTGTTGCGTTTGGGAAATACAGACTCAGGCAAACCGTTCCGTTCCATTCCTTGGCGGTGCGTATAAATAAATAAAAAATGAAAACTGTTTATTTCGCACAGCAAGATCCATAGATGCTAGTACGCACAAATAATAAAATGTAAATAATGAAATGGTCAGTAAATACCTAAGTTATATTAAATAAATGAGGAAGAAAACAGCATAGTGCGCGAGGAAGGTATATCCGGGTGAAGTGCGCCTCCACCTTCGGCCTTATCTGAACTTGTAACCAGGTAAGATGAAGGCCAAGCGATTCCTCGTCGTACAATAAAATAAAAAAAAAACATAGTATACCTGTGACCGGTCTGGTCGCCCGCGAATTTTTTTTTATGAGTATGAAGATGATTTGCCAATTAAATAGACTACATACACACACTCGAGAAAATTACATCTCGTATTTGTTATAGATACCTTTTTTTGCTGGAACAGGGATAAAACTTGACTCAGGGTAGTAAGCTAGTGGATTGTCAAACACCAACGGTATCTCGGATTCAGGATCAGGGTTCCGCTTCATCCTTCTGTGGACACCTGACTTGTGGGACCCTTTAGCGATCCAAAGGCAACCGTTCTCCACAGTGGCGTCTTCCAGAGCGATCCAGAAACCGTACGGAGGGATCGGCGCGGTGTAAAGGAAGGTGGCGTCTTGGTGAGGAGTCACTGTAAAAGAGACGTGAACAAAACTCAATTATTGGGGCTTATTCGCACTTTCCTTTAGTGCGTTACTTTGTGGAACTAAAGATGAAGGTGAAAGTAATTGTAATTATACCAATTTTCGATGTCGACTTATCGACACCCTTGGCTTGGCAACTTCTTGGATCTTAATCAAGGAATTACTAATCGGATGTTATGGAAGGTGTTTGTCTGCGCATGCGTCATAAAAATGGTAAGGATTGGCCATCATTAATCATGCTTGGCAGACAGCTTGATGTTCACGGTTACAGTTTGTTTGCACAAAGAAGAGAGCTGCCTTTTTTGGTGAAGCCCCTTAGTCGATTTTATGACATCCGCGGGCTAGATGGGTAGATTTTATTCCACGACTACCATGGCAACGATTTTGAGAGCACTTTCCAAGAAACAAATGATCAACCTTTTCAATATACACATAGTTTCGTCCATGATAATAGTAAGGGGCGACTTATTTTCTATTTGTATTCTGACATCTATGTACTATAACGTACGGTCGGTGCAAAGGTGCTTTGTCCTCTTCTTTTATTATAAGATGGCTTGGCCTTTATCTCACCTGATTTGCAGTTTATGATAAGGCTGAAAGTGGAAGAGCACGTCACCTGGAATCCTCAACAATCTTTAAATGCCGAAACACAACATTTAAGAATTGTTAAGGTGACAGAATTAGGTAACATTGTGGTAGCTAGTCCTACTACCAACCAAACCGAGTAAAATATTGTACTCCACCTGGGAACCGGTGTATGCACCCAGGTGAATAAGGTGAATAAAGTTTTTAGAAGTAACTTCAATGCACCTAGGTGTTTAAAGTTTACTAATAATGTATCAAATGCATCTAGGTGAATCAGCTCAGGTGAATAAAGTTTCCGAAACCGATTTCCTAAATAAAATTGTAATACTTTTAAGGGCATGTTTTCTTCATCCGATATATTTTGGCTTTACTTAGTAGATTTTTTTCAAAAAGCACTGAATCAATTTAAATTATGGGACCACCTCTGAAGTATGACCTAGCATACAAGATATATCAGATTTATCAAGAAATATCATCAGATATATCGATTTCATAATTGGCGGAGTAATCGCGTTACCAAAAGACCAAAAAACAATACAGCAAGTCGAATTGAGAACCTCCACCTATTTTTAAAAGGCGGGTAAAAAAGTTTTTAAATCGTATTTTTCTCCTTCACACTAGTGTGATATAGCAGTGTGAAAGTGAGTCGGCTGCGGAGTCGATTAATACGAATAATGAAATCACTATTCGTACTTATCGACTATATTATAATTATTAACATCATTGTAAGAAATTAGTGAAAATTTTTAGAAATTGGGACGTACCTAAGCCTCCGATGCCAGGGTTCTTATAGATGAACATACTTTGGACCACGGCCGGTTCCTTCAGCTGTAGCTCCTTGCAGAGGCATCCGATCCGCTGACAGTAGGTGTAGCATCTAAAAATGGGGTTTCGTAGGTGCAGAGCATGGCCTACCTGTAAAGTAACACAACACCGTGAACGCAAATATGTTACCGTCGTACATTACCCTCCTGCTGAAGCCCAGGGCCAAACGGTTGGCAGTGTTCCCTTGGAGCGAGGGAGAGCCAGTGCTCCTCCCTCTGGGGAAGATCACTCCATCGTAGACCTCATCCTTGCACTGGCCTAGCTAGACCAGCCTCTCTTTTAAACAGACTTCTAATAAAGGAGTAGCTTCTCAATGCATCGGAACCTCAATTACTCGAAGACGCCTGAACCGATTTAGAAATTTTTTTTTGGTTGAAAGGGTTTTTACTTCACAGATGGTCCCATCGTCATCAAGTCAGTATCTGATGATGGGATCCTGGAGAAATCGTGGTAACCCTTCAAATATTATAGGCAAACTTGAAGTGATTTGGGTATTTTTAGAGAATGTATTACATCACAAGCATCATCATCACCACCACGACAATCCGCTATGTAGGGAACAAATCTCAGGAACAAAAAGTATAGTACTCTAAGTTATTGGCTGGTCTAGACTAGAGCAACATTATGTGCTAAACGTCCATCCAAATAAACTTTCGCTTATAAATTAGTGTGATGTGATTACTGGGATTCAAATTCATTTGTTCGGAATAAAAAACACAGATAAAAACTGATACTTAGCAACGATGCTGACCGCAAATATTATTATACTGTGACGCGGCCAGTACCTATCGCCTAATTATTATTTAATTAGATTAGTATGGGGTAGTGGAATTTGTTGTATTGTTAAATAGTTATTGGGATTGTGGGACTCTAGCTTTCTAAACAGTTGATTAGATTATATGATAAAGATTTTGTGATGAAGAGGCATTTCAATTAGATTTTTTTTTTTCATTTATTTTCAATTTCAATCCTAAGTATTAAATACTTATACAATTTGCTGGTGAAAACAGTAATAAATAATGGCTTACCTTATTTAAGGACAATTCTGGTGGTACTTTAAGCTGGCCTTTATCGTCCATCGCAGCCTCTTCAAAAAATAGCCGAATCTTGTCGTTGCTTTCTATGAAATATTTTTGTCTGGCATGCTGGAAATTAAAACGTAGAATGAGCTAATGATTGAGCACATAAATACATCGAATAATACATAAATTTGGTGACACAGTTACAGTTTACAATTTATAAAGCTGTACACGATATGGTTTTTAGTAAATTGTAGTTTTCCTTTATAATTTATGGACACATTGATTTAAAACGTGTTTTATTGTTTGAAACCATGTACAGGGGAGTATAAAATAAGAAATAAAACTACAGGACATTAATTGCATAAAGCGCCATCTAGCCCCCAGCTAAGCAAAGCTTGTGTTTGTGAGGTAGATAACGAATATAATTCTAATATACTTTTTAATACATACTTATGTAGATGAGATAAGCCTTCTGCGCTGTAGATCGCTTAATGGCAGAGCCTTTAAGCTCTGTAAAGGCAGAAACTACCTACTGAGCTGCGAGGCTTGTTAGCGTATCTTGTATCTCGTGGCATTTGTTGGACAACAATGCAGTATAAAATACTACTTTACGAGTAGTAGAAGCCCCTTGTGAAAGGGCTCGTCCGGAGAACTACCACCATCATACCTATTTCGGCCTCTTAGCAACGTTGCTGTGTTACGGTTTGAAAGGTTTGGATGCCGGTAAAATTACGCTCACGCGAGGCCTAACACCTTTATGCCTCAAGTTGACGGGCGCAATGCAGTGCCGTGCAGTCTATGTTCTTTGTGAATATGACCTATACAGTGGGGCATTGTTATAGGCGAGGGTGGGCTACTTGCTTGTTCCGTCTTCTAGTTGTATAAAAAAAAAGTATCCTTGGTACTAACCACATCATTATTGACCGAGGAGAAGATGACTCTTTCACTGGGATCCGGCAGGTTTTTTGTATATTCCGCTCCAGCAGCTGAGAGCTCATCACATTCTTCTGGAAGCAAAAATGATTCTAATAGCACGTAGCCGTCTGTCGCTAACTGAAACAAAAACAAACTCGTTAGATATCCATACATATTTCATACTAAGGATAGACCCAATACATTTATTTATACTACTAAGGTTGTAAACAGTCATATGGTTTCATGTTCAAACAGTCATACGGTTCCATGTTCAAACAGTCGTATGGTCACCTCTCGTAAGCGGTAACCGTCCCCTATGGAAGCTTGCAACACCGACCCTTTTAAAGGAGCTCTGGTGACTTAAGAACATTGCACTATATTATTATATGTATTTTATGTTCAGTATTCGGCCTGTTAGGCAGGTTTACCGAACATTCTGACGATTATTCGAAAAAGCGTTTCTAATATTCACAACAGTCCGATAAGGACAAAGGACACCACAAAGGAAAAACGGGCAGGGTTTTAAAAAAGTGTCTACACGGGGAAAGAGTTTATCTGAGAAATAAATCCTTTTTATTAGGGCAAAGGCACAGGTACAATAAATACCTTGTTACTCTATTTTCAAGAGCAAAAGATAAATCATGAAAATAGCACAACGTGGCGTGGTTTTTCGATCGTTTCTTATAAAACTATGTAAGTAAATAAATAAACAAATAATACAGGACATAAGTATAAACCTTCTTAAATATAGATTGGTTCAAATGTGATTTTTATCAAATGTTTGGTGGACAGGTAGGTAATAAACCTGCCTTCATATATTTCACATAATTTGACAGATTGACAAACCACAGACACAGCGATTCTAGATGGTTTCTGAATTGTTAGGTAATTAGTTGGTAAGGTACCTAGCAACTACAATTACTAGAAGTTACTAACAATCTAACCAAACAAAATTATTATTTGTATATAATAAAAAAAAAAATCGATAAGGGCCTTAGTGCCTATCATATTATGTACCTAGTAGACACCACAATAACACCATTTTTATCTCAACTTCATTACGGTAATCATAATGTTAATCATTACAGTAACCTATAATCATAATCACTCTTCGTGTGTTATAGTCATACTCATAGTGTTACTTTCGTTAACAAAGTTGTTTAAAATGGCACTGATTTCACTAAAAACTTGAAAATAATTTTATAGGGGAGGTCATTATTTTTTACTTTGGTCAAAAACTTACGAAGCCAAGTAAATCGATGTAGTAAAGTAATCTAATTACATAACGATAAGCACCGCACCGCCTTCCATAATATATATATATATATATTCCATAACTTACCCATGAAATTATTTTCAAGCCAGAAAGTGGAATCAGAGTTTTAAATAACTTATTTTGATAAATATCTACATTATTATAATTATTTTGTGATTAATGTAGATGTTTGTTCTGTGCTTAGGTGTTGTATTGTAATGTAAGTATGTATTTACAAAAAGTATTGAAGTATTCTATCCGTAATCTAGTTCCCATATTACAAGCTGATTAGTTTGGGGCTAGATGGCGCTGTGTGAAATTAATGTCCTGTAATATTTGTTTATTAATTTATTTTTAAAAGAGAAGTTCACTCACTCACTGACCACTCATCACGAAATCTTGGAAACTATTGGACCGAGAAATCTAAAATTTGGTAGATAAAAGTACTCTTTAAAATCGTTTCTTAGTGCGTAGGCACGCACAGAAAGAAACGAAACAACGATTTTGGAAAACTCTCACCCCAAGTCCTGTGTTTTAAAGTTAGAGGCGCCAAAATTGGTACCTTTTCAGGCTTATAGATTTAAATAATAAAATAGCTGGAGGTATTTTTTTTTCAAAAACATCCCCTTTTGTTAGAAGTATGTACTTATATTCATCTCCTGATGGAGGTTTGTATCCAATAAAAATATAAATTGCAGGTAAGTTCCAGGGTGTAAGCATCTTTTAATAAAAAAATATAAATTGAAAATATTATAGGACATTAATATCACACAGCGCCATCTGACTCAAACTAAGCAAAGCTTGTTATAAGGGAACTAGCATATGTTATTCATTTGGTAGGTAATGTAATTTAATTTTTTGGGTTAGGTACGTAGGTACCTTCAAAATTTTTCAAAACGGTTTTGTTTCCACATCTGTTAGATATGTTATTGATTGGGTAGTAGTGTATTATTTTTATTGTACGATGGGGTAGCGCTTGGCCTTCATCTCACCTGGTAACAAGTTGAGATAAGGCCGAAGGTGGAGGAACGCACTTCACCCGGAATCCTCAACAAACTGAGGAACTGACAGAATTTACCAGACGCGAATATAAAAAGATTGGATTCACATTGAAAATTATTACGTGTACACTTATTTAGGTAGGTCGGTATTTATTTCTGCTGCGACTACCTACGTAGGAACATTCATATGTACGGTCATACCTACTTTAGCCGAACATAATCATATTTCTAATTCTGTAAGACCACAATAACACAGCTCGTTAATTTGTATTCAAACCATAACTTACACACTCGCGTGCCAAACACTAAGATAAGCCACAAAAATAGAATAATTCAATAATAGTCGCGCCACGTGGGAGGGGGAAGCGGCGAGACGCGTGAGTCAAATCTCCCGTATTCACACCGAAAAGCTGATGGCCAAATAAGTTCGGCGGCGTTCGGTAAGAATTTCATTTATGGAGAATGACTCAAATGTCACCCAGGGCGCTATGTTCGACGTAGTTATCTACTCTGACATTTGTTACCAGGATTTCTTTGAGTAGGTCCCAATTGTTCTATGGAACAGGACATCATAGGACAAAATTAGTTTTTTTTTATTTTGTACTATGGAACATGTAATACTTTTATTTCTCAAATTGTTCTATAGGACAAGGTAAATAAGACCTCTTTATGATTACATTTTTTGTTTTAGAATGCTCTGAGACTGAGAGAGAATCCTCTACATAATCTGGAGAATCCTTCCACCGCGTATTGCAAAAAATATGCATTCTTTCGATTTTTAGGATTCTTTTACCCATGTATGTTTGAATAATGGTATTTATTTTATTAGTCTTTTACTTTTATTAATCCTTTTTTATTCCGGAATGGCAGAATAATTGTCATTATCAGTGTCATTTAGCTTCTCATGGAAGATTTAAAGAAAATCTGATTTGCATTTTGTTATAAGGCATGAAAATCGGGTGAAAAGCTAGTATGTAGATCTATGGAAAAAATTGCGAAGGAAATGTCTCATTTTGTTCGATGACGTCTTGTTCCATAGAACAAATGGGACCTACTCATTTCTTTGAATGCAGTGAATCAAGCTTCAATCAATCATCACATCATTATTTATACACAATGATATCTGAGGATGTGGCGGTCGCTTACAAATCGAACCCTCCACTCAGCCGATGGATGTCGTAAAAGTCTAATAAAGAGCAAGAGACAACGCGAGTGTTAGCACCCATCGTTGGGTGCCCCGCGTCCCGCTCTCTATGTAAAACACATAAGTAACTATAGTTATCTAATACCCATATTACAAGCTTTGCTTAGTTTGGGACTATTACTGTGTAAAAATTAATGTCACGTAGTGCTGAGAGTAGGCAAGGTAGGTAGGTAACTACTACCTAACTGACATAAACTGACCTACCTAACTTATTGTAAAATGTGGCTTGTAGGAAGGTTATTCTTTTATTGCGTTTTATAACAATGCGAGTACCAAGTATCGAGAGTATGAAAGACCAAGTAGAGATATCAAAGTAGAGATATCTTATTCTCAGTAATAAATAGTTGAGTCAATGCACCGATACTGATTAAGTAATCGAGAATAATTAACATATTGCCATCAATTCGCTTGATAAGTAATCATAATTAGTTTTGCGCAATATTACTAAGACGATGTAATTTCTATTAGTTGTTTGTCGAACATATCTGTTTCAAGGTGAACCAGGCCAGGGACGCTACCGCCGACGGCGAAGCCGATCTCCATTGTCTTAAAATTAGCTTCATGAGAACTAGAAACGATTTTTACTACCGGGTATGTGTCATATCCAAAATGGCGTTTCCCATCTCAAAAGTGTACACATGTTATGAAACCTATCCGTTCAGTACATTTGACGGTAAAAATCGTTTCTAATTCTCATGAAGCTAATTTTAAGCCAATGGAGATCGGCTTCGCCGTCGGCGGTAGCGTCCCAGGTCAAAAGTTACTACCCTAAACCATCCCATTAAGGACACAATAAAACTGATGAAAAAGAGTGCAATCATTTCGATGCAGTGACCGACGTTGATTTTAATTTTTATAATTCTTCAACTTAATTGTGAATTTCAAGATCATTATCTATAGTTCTTATTCTTCTTGGTCGTTTAAAAAATGCTGTTCATGGGTACATTTGAGATACTGTAGAATGTTGACTCCTTTTGAAAAACTTGCAACTATTCCGGCAAAGTCGTACCAGAGTTCAAGCTTGTGATTTGTTCATTGTTCAACAATTAGGAAGCTAGCTTCCAAACCTAGCTACGAGGTGGGACTTAAGAATTCCCGTTTCGTAGCCAGCTTCAAATCGGGATGATTTCTGCGATTTGGAAGCCAGCTTTCAAATCTGGCTAATGGATGGGTATAGCTGAAACCATAAAACATGCGTGAGTCCATGTATGTATATGAATACATGATTCTTCCCGTGGCTTCGCCCGAATGGTACTTGGTACGCAGTTGTAAATCAGTAAATTACAGACTCAAGGCTTTTTCCCTTTCAAGGATGTACCTCTAGTCTCTAGTGATCACACTCTGGGTGTGACAGTGATAGTGACCCAGAGCGTTGGCCCAGATATCTTTCGTGTACTGTACACTGTACATTAAAGAGTTATCCAATTTAATTCAATTTTATTGAAATAAAAACGAAAAAAAAAATGTAAGGCAGATCAAATAAATTAATACTTATTAATGAAAGTTACAACCCTACATAATTATAACTGTTTTTAGAGATATGGGAGTTAGAAACATCTATAATATTTCGCCCATATCTTTGAATAGTTTATTTATTTATTTATTAATTATACATTCGAAATGTATAATTTGCACTGATACTTTATTTGGTGATAGAGTTTTTAAAAGTAGGTTTGAGAAATTGGGTTCGAGACAAGATCTGTCTTGTGGGTTTCATTCGAAAGAGTATCAAATGCATATTTTCAAAAAGTCATTTGACTTTGATTAAGTTAGGTTTTTGTAACATATGGGGCTAAAACTCTTTATCATAAATTATCTTGTAGATATGATGTTATAGGGCGGACTTCAATATTAATTGTCTATTTGTTTATTTATTTAATGAAATAACCGCCTTATTGTTGACATTAAGAGTTGCAAAGGGGGTAAGTAAGATTAAAATGTATAATTATTGAAATTTCATCTGGCAGTGTTTAGACGGCGGATTTCAAAATAAGCTAATTTTAGGGGTGGTTTTTAATATAAAGGGATGCATCAGGTCTAACAAGATAGTAAGCGAGGCTATTTAGCTTCATATTTAAAATCACACCGGTCTTTATATTCATATATTTTTTCCTTATTACGGTTGTCAAGCCAAGAGTGTCGATAAGATCCGAGAATTACTTTTGCGAGTCATGTACAAGGGATTTGGCTGAACACATCCAACAACAACAGCACATTTATTGTCCACAACAACAGAAAAAGAAATTTCTCAAAAATGTTATCGCCGTAATCCCTTGGCAGACAGATTGGTATTCACAATGCCAGTTTTGTATATACACAGAAGGAAGCCGCTGCCTTTTACATAAAACCCGTTGCTAGACTTTTACGACATCCGTGGGCTGGAGGTGCAGATTTTAAAACCTCGACTACCACAGCAACGGTATTGATACCATTTTCAAAAAAAGATACTTATCAACCTGTTCATTCAGTCATTATATTCTGCCCAACCACTATGTCTTACCTCTATGTCACTATGTTTATATTAGTATGTAAAGCATAAATATAGCAAAAGAATAACTGTAGGTAGGTAGGTTCGTACTTAATGCGAACACTATGTATGTATATTATTTATCCTTTCTTATCTTATTTGAATTCAAATCTAACCCAATAAAGGAAGTATATATAATTCTCGATTGCTCGTATTATGCCTAAAAAAAATCTATGAAAACAGTTTTATTTTTTTACTTTCTAGCTAAAAACAAATGGCACAGAAAAAATAATAGTACGAAGTACTAACGTACTCATGGGTTGGTTCTTGTTACGGTACATAATATTGATTATTGATTTGTTTGTTTAATACCTGCCTAACGAAGATTATAATTTCCTCTATGCTTGATAAAAAATCAATTTAAATACAGAGAAGTTACTAGGGACATGAAACCTATTACAAGACTACTGGTAGTTATGAAGGTATAGGTAGCCTACTTAGTTACTTAAACTACCTAACCTATGTTAGTATTCTGTTATCTGTGCCTATACTAAGACTTTACTAAGTATTGCCATAGGTACTAAAAATTTACTGGTAACCATTCCGTTTATTCCTTTGTTTTTATCACCATTGTTAATATAATACTTATAGTACTTATGTAGGTACCTACGACTATATTTATTTAATTTTATTTAGTTGTTAGGTAATATTAACAAAAATATCTATAGGTCGGACTTGTTAAGTAGGTATCTACTCATTTTCATCAATCAGACCTCAGGGTCATTCTTATCGATCTGACCTCAGGGGTCATTTACATATAAGAACCTACCTCATTCTGACTACAATAATTTAGTAGGTACTTAATAGTAGCATTGTAAAATCATCTAAACCGAAACGTTTAGATAGGTTAACACTTTTGAACGCGTATGGCTAATTTATTAATTTATTTCGCTTTGCAAGTCGAGCCATCACAGCTCGTGATAAAAAGTATTTGATATGTTCGTACCTTGTAGCGGAACTCACTGCCCGTATTATTCATCTTGGAAACTCGTACTCGTACGCCTTCTCACGGATAGCACGAACTTGGAACTGACTCGACGATTCAGACTCGTAGCTAATAACGCAAAAGCCGACGATGGTGACACGTCTGTCCGACTCCCACACTCCAACAGCACTCTCTGTGTCGTCATCGCCGTGGCTGGCCCCGGAGGACCGATCTTCTGTGATATACCTACCGATTATATGTGTGTGGCAATGTTTGTGGCGGCATAACTCGTCGAACGGTTTATCCGATTTTGATAAAATTGAAAATGTAAAGAGACAACATAAATATAAATTAAGTAGTAAGTGGGGTAGTTTTTGAGATGTTAGGGTGGAAAGAAATACCATTTTAAGCGCATATCTTTTGAATAGTTAATCCGATCGATTCATTTTTTTTATTTGCTAATATAATTCATTCATACTCATCAATTGGTTTAATGATTTTTTTGACAGTAGGGTAGTTTTTGAGAATTAGGGGCCTTAAGTGTGACAAGATGATTTTTGACTTGGGTGAATGAGTATCGTATGCATATTCAAAAAACATATATTTTACTTTATAAAAGGGGTGGTTTTTTGTAACAAAGGGGCGCGTTTAGAGGGTAAAACTCTATGTCTTGTTAAATATACTGTTACCTAAAGGGGGTTGACTTCACAACGAACTTTACTCTATTTGCTGAAACCACCCCTGTAATGAGGGTAAATAAAATCATTTAGCCTTGAAAATTTGTGGAAATGTGAAATATCGTATGAAACGAGGGTTTGATCTCCAGATAGTCAATTTAGATTATTTTTGTTCTTATTAGAGGTGGTTTTTAAGATGAAGGGGCAAAGGATGATCATCAGGTCTTGCAAGTTAAGAGACTGTGTTCGAAATATCATTAAATCTGGTTTATTTAGTTTTTGTTATTTACTCATAAGGATTGCCAAACCAAGGGAGTCGATAAAATCCAAGATTTTCATTTGGGATGTCATGCTAGGAGTTGGACTGCGCATATAGGTACCATAAGTATCAATAGCACATTATTGTCGAACACAATGTAGAAAGAGCTTGCTCCAAAACTGTCAGGATTGGCCGTAATCACCACGCTTAGCAGAAGGATTGGTAGGTACCTACCTACTCTCAGATAAAGTTTTGCTAACTCAAAAAAACTTTTTGGTGAAGCCCCTTTGGTTTGACTTTACAACATCCACGGGCTGGAGAGGTAGATTTTAAAGCACGACTACAAAGGCAACAGTTTTGAGAGCACTTTTCAAAAATATATTATTATTTTCGTGTTAGTAAAGGATGACTTATTCACCTATTGTATTCTACTCACCCACTATGACATACCTATAGTCGGTGCTCATTCTGGCTTAACACTGAGGTGACTAAAGAGACATTAAGAAAAAGAGCGCTTATGTGTGGTAAGTACCTATCTAAGGTGTAATGAAAGCACACTTTTATCGTTCGTTAATTACGTTCTTCTGAGAAATAATTCCGTGGATAAATACCTAATAGGTAGGTATAGAAACAAAACATCACAAGATCTCAGTTCGGGGCGATTCTCAGTGTAAGTAGGTAGGTAGGTAGATATCTAATAAGAAAACTCTTTTCCTGGGTAGGTACGTATTTTGATCTGTTTTCTATTTTTTTACAGTGACGCGGCACAGACACAGTATAGGTAGGCCTACCTATAATTATTCGGATTCTTAGATCCAACCGACTAAGCCCGCCTCACCTATATACAAATATTAATTTTAATCAGACGTGCCATTTCGAAATGATCCTTAGATATTTTATCATGATCATGATGTAGTTAGGTACTTATCTACATTTTTACTGACGGTAAATAAGTACGTAAGTACCTACCTTACCAACCTTTCATAGTTGTTGGGGCTAGATGGCGTTGTCTAGAAATATTTATTTTTATTATTTAGGTAGGTACCTATTGATAAGTAGATTACCTTCGCCTTATTAGTAATTTAGACGCGACTAGTAAAACTACCAATTAAAATAACATGGTATGGCATAGTTTTGTTCAGATCAGTTTTTCATGTTCGTACCGTAAGATAATACATACTTCCCTGTACGGTTCCGAACACAGACACTACTAGACAGAATAGCTACATAGTTATTGATCTGTGCCGAACACTTGCAGCAAGTGTATTTTGTAACAAGCAAAGCAAGCTAGACTTTCCATGGGAATTTTTGCGTAGAGACTGTTTTGAAGACACATGTGACACAACACATTCAACATCATCGTTCATTATTTAAAAAATAATCAACGTTAACAAAATCAGCTCATCAATCAGTTTGTAATATTGTTTATCTGAACATAATATCAGTAGGCGCAAATCCGTATAATTGCAGTAAGTATGGAACATCAAATAGGCAGAACTTCATCGATGCGTCATTGTTGCATGCAAGTCGAATACTTTGTTAGTATTTTTTTAACTTTCGTTTGTAGAACACATTATTTTGATACAATAAAAACGCGATATACAAAACAGTTTTTTTATTTTTCGAAAACTATGTTTACCTAATTAGAGGTACGCGATATTGTTTACATGGAATCTTATTGGTCGCATTTGGTGGGTTTGTAGAATAACCACCGCTAAATTTTAGATTCTCATAGAGAAATTGCTAACACCCGTATCGATTACTCCAGGCAAAAAATAATAGAACTCGACAAAGATTGTTTAGACTTTGAATACTCAAGGCAACGTATCTCACAAGGAACAACTGGTGGAAAGTTAACAATAAATACCTAGCTAGGTACTTTTTATGATGGTATCCTTCAACTCAACCTGCGGCATTCTTTTAGAGAAGAAGAGACTAGAAGAAAAGCAGCAGATTCCATTATGTGTATTCATTAACACCTTTACTGCAATCACCGATACGATGGTGTGATGACCTAGTTACCCATGTTTTTTTTAGTACTGGGTAAGGTATAAGGCGAAACTAAAGAAGCAGGAAGCCATAAGATCTGCTCAATCAGCCTCCGGAAAAGGACCTTCAATTCAACCGAACAACCAAGTCATCATTATAACTTCACATATTTTTGTAAATATTTTTCATCGATTACACAGGACTTTGATGTACCGACTACTTTTAATATTGAAGTACTAAAATTGAAGTGATCCTAAAATTAGCAGTAATATGCTAATTTTAGGATCATGTCAGGTTATTTTATTTTTATGGTTACTTATCAGTCATAGTACGAAATTTCAATCTAATATAACGCTTTAAGAGGTCATTAAAAAATTGCCTGAATAAAAAACATTGTTCTGAAAGGTTTGTTTTTTTCCAAGAAGGGAGAGGCAAAAGAGATTTTTGCATCGCATCTCGCATTATGAAGGTCCGAGCTTGTTTTTTTACAAATTTAGGACAGACTGCGGATGGTAATATAATTTGTTTTAACCGCCTCTGTGGTCTATTGGTTCATCCCACCGGGGGTTGAACCAATAGACCATTTCAGATCCAGAGGTCCCGGGTTCGATCCCCAGGGTTTGGTTTGGTTGGTGGTAGGTGTTTGTTTAAGTCCGTCTGGCTAGCTACCACCATCTAACTTAATTCTGTCGCCATAATAACAATTCTTAAAAAAAAAATGTGTTCCGGCATTTAGAGGTAAGATAGCCAGTTCCTCAGTTAGTTGAGAATTCCGGGTGAAGTGCGCTTCCACCTTCAGCCTTATCTCAACTTGTAGTAACAAGGTAAGATGAAGGCCAAGGCGCTTCCCCGTTGTACAAAAAGAAAACAAAAAAAACTGCCATTTTGATATAGGTACCGATTTGATTTTTCTTTATGTAGTATTTACATTTGGTACTTTTTTTTTTTAATTGTAGTAAGGCAAAATACTATTTTGCTTAGCCATTCTATGGCTGGTTTAAATTTTGAATTTATTATTTATTCAAATCTTGAGGCAATGGAGATTTTTTAATTCCACCTTGAATATGTCGGACCGAAGGTGTTTTTCGGTGTGTTACGTGTTTCCTCTTGCTTTAAATTTATATGTGGGAGTGATTCCGTGAAAAGGGGAGTCAGTGTGTAACTCGAAGCCAGGGAAGCGCACACTTTTGATTTGACAGATGAGAGCGCGCGATTAGAGCTGCCCGTCAGATGGTGCCAACCCATTTTTCGAGAGGTTGGTACTGGCAGCCAACAGTCTGTGTATGACGATATAAAGAAGGAGAACGCATCAGCAACTGTGTGTGGTCTAAGGTCAAAATTATTGAAAACGCTACCCCTGGCGGAACCTAGTATTCTTATCTGGCACGTACAGCCTGCTTTTTACTGATAACAGATCGGGACATTGAAAATCCAACGTAAAACTGCACGAAATTATTGATTACCTATATTGGTTTTTGAGAATTCTCTACCATTTCTTTTATATTACACATACCGACGTCTTCAAAACAATAATAACATACAGCTGTTTTGCTTACGTTTGTCATGTTCAAATGAATGAATGAAAGAATTAGCGAATGAAATGATGATGTTGAATGTGTCCTCAAAATAGCCTCGATAGCAGTATCCAAAGAGTAATTGTAAAGTAGTATCCAAATCCAAAGAGAATCCAATCAGATCAGATCCGACCAGAATCAGCACGGGTTTGTTTGTTGTGTTGTGTTGTCGTTTTTCACCCAAAAAGTTGTGATGTCTGTGATTTGAAAGTTTGAAACTATCGTCGGTTGTTTATAAACAGTAGTCGAAATTTTCAAAGTGGATTTAAAATGTTCCGTAAATTCATTTTATTAAGTCTATCTGCAGTAATTTGTGTTTTTTACACGTGCTGTTGCCAAGATTTTTATGCTGGTTCCTACAAGTGGCCCACAGTCGGTATTTCGATTCTAGTGAGGAATAAAGAAACTTCTTTGCCCTATTTCTTGAGCTGCTTGCGACGATTGGAATACCCAAAGGATAGACTGTATTTATGGTGAGTTTTTGTTGCTATCGACTCAATAAATTTTGCCGGTTGCTCTGCTTATCTACGTACTATCCTATCCTATTATGACGCAAAAGCGGCTTAAAAGATTTGGAATTACAAATTTGGTATCACAGGAAAATCACTAGGTAAGATGAAGGCCAAGCGCTTCCCCGTCGTACAATAAAAAAAAGGGTCTCCTTAACTAGGTAGGTAATAAGATCTACGAGCCAGATTTCAACCGAATCCCTTCAGCCGCTTTTGCATGATGTTCATGATTATAGTACATTATTGATATTGATATTGCAACAGCCATTCAGAAGTGCAGACCTAAAACGCGGTATTGAAGTTCTGTGCTGCTTTGCTATAAATCAAGTCCCCTGGTCATCTGCATCTTTTAATGCATCATTTTAACCGCCTCTGTGGTCTAGTGGTTCAACCCACCGATTTCAGATCCAGAGATCCCAGGATCAATCCCCATGGGGAGTACAATATATTGTGCTTTGTTTAGTTGGTCGTAGATATGAATTTAAGTCTGCCAGGCTAGCTCCCACTATCTTACCTAATTCTGCTGCCCTAATAACAATTCTAAAAATTGTTGTGTACCGGCATTTTGCGGTAAGATAGCCAGATCCTCCATTTGTTGAGGATTCTTAAATTCATTAATTTGTTAAATGTCTGCAATTAGCCTATATTAATTTGGCCTCCATTTTAGCTATGTAAGTACCTAATCTTTAATTGCTTTTCTTAAAAAAAATGAGATGGGATTTTTTTTTTTTAATAATAATAATAATAATGATTTTTTTTTTTTTATTTATTTAGATATTGGTTTTATTCCGCAGAAGGCCAAATAAGTTTGTTAATTAAATGTGAAAATTTTAACATTACATTATTATGGGTATAAAGTAAGGAATGTATACATTGAAAAATAAATAAGTAGATACCTACTTGTTTACCATCTGGAGCAGTACAGATGTATTCCAACCTAAACCTAAATTGAATGTGGAGAATAAAGTGCAAACTATACACAACCAATTAGCTATAACAGTGTGAAACCCAGACACCACCCCCACCCAAGAATGTAAAATTATGATGCAAAATCAATATAAGACAATATTTGTATATTAACTTTACCACAATAGTGTGTAACTGCACAGGATCAGGTAGCACTGGCCCTGCGCATTTACATTTGCACCAAGGTTCGAAAAGTTCATCACTATTATTTCGGGTGATATAAGCCCACTGCTGAACAAAGCATTTTCTCGGAAGGTTCGCTCCATTGTTGACCTGATTCTTGCCCAGTTAATCATAGGGATACAGGGCTGAACACTATGTATATAATCATGACCCCCATCTATGCACCAACTCCATGTGATCACCGCTGGTAACAACACAACAAGTTCGTCTGCTAAGTGCAGTGTTTCTAGCGAATATATATACCTACCCAGTTCAAGATATCACCCATTTAAAATAAAAAAAAATTTTCATACCGCATCACTAGATCTTAGGTTAGCTTTATAATGCAAACATTTTGAAGAAATAACTGGGGGTTTTTCCAAATTCATATACCTTATACATTTCAAATCAACCCAAGTAACACTTGTTTGTAATTGAATTTAACTAAAGATGGAAAGAGCTTCCAGGTGTCACCCCTCAAACGTAGTAAACTCTTGTACAGAGAGCTCATGTTAGGTTATTATTCAATTTATTGCTTTCTTTAAGTCTTTAAAACAATAATTATCATAAACCCGTGTAACTCATGTTTTTTTGTGTGTGTGTGTGTGTGTGTGATTGTGATGTAAAAAGAACTAAGTAAATACATAGTTACTTCTTTCTTTAGAAATCTTGAAATAGTGAATAATTAATGTACTACCATACTATTACTATTGATTAGTAACTAAGTTAGTGGCTGTTCAGTTCAATGTCATTGTAAAAGGGTGGAGTTATCGGATAAAAATGGGCATAAGTCACCCAAAAAGTAAGATATGGTCTTATATACCTGTAGTGTCAAAACATAAAATATTAGTTATACTATGACCAATTTTTTAATGGCACTTTGTTTATGATTAAAGCAGTCTCTGATAAAAGTTGGTAAAAATTATCAGTAAAATAACTTTTTGAGTACTCCTACGATAACTCTGGTGTAGTTGACCCACATTATCACTATTTATATCAAAGGGTTCATTGACCTTAATTTAAATGTTGCTGTCTATCAGCTATGTATATTCTGATATCTGTTGCGATGCCACTATTTTCATGAGATATGGGTCAGCTCTAATTTAATCTTGTTAAGAAAACATTACTCTGCTTTTGTAATCAAGTCATGCCCTTGAGCTAAGGTTTTCAGCTGCCCTTTATGAGGTGTTCT
Organism: Venusia cambrica; assembly: GCA_951394065.1. Taxonomy (NCBI): domain Eukaryota; kingdom Metazoa; phylum Arthropoda; class Insecta; order Lepidoptera; family Geometridae; genus Venusia; species Venusia cambrica. The sequence continues at coordinate 17,183,577 of OX596034.1, forward strand.
GATGCAAGAATGGAACCCATTTAAGGGTTCCATTCTTGCATCAGAACTGGAGCTGCCAACGTTTTTTTACTAGAAATAAAGTATATCAAACACATATTTTTTGGTGCTTCTCGCACAACTTTTATTTGATAAAAACTAAAACTTAATAATGTTATTAAATTCTTCTGAAGTGTTTACTAGTAAACGACTCCACTTTTGGCCAGTTTTTGACTCATTTTGAAAAAATATTTTTCTTCCAATAATTTTAAATAAATGACTTACTTACTTAACATTTTATTAATTCTAAATATTAATCATCCACATCGATACAGCGCCTATGCAACTTTAGATTATCTATTACATTTTCAAAATGATAAAATGTGACCAAAGGCTTTAAAGAAAAACCGCTGATCAGAGAAAGCCAATTAGGCTGATTGAAATTGAACCATTTCTCTCAATATAAATTTGCCTTATCAATGAAAAGTATGAATTTATTAAAAACTTCTTTCACGCACTCAATATTTAAGTTTATTTTTTGAACAGGTCTATGTGGATACCAGTGATGCATTGAAAACAGTATTATGCATACTTTATTTTTGTTGAATAGTAAAAAGTATAACTTTGTGAAAAACAGTATAGTACTGTTTTTAACAGTATTGTTGGCAACCCTAGTCCTGTGGTTGATCACACCGTAGTTTGCCTGAAACTGCTGGAAAACGTTGATAATTTGTTATGTATGTTCGTATGGGATTCCTCAAAAAGGGCGTTTGAAATTTTTAAAGGGTCGGCAATGCGCGAGTATTGCTTCTGGTGTTGCGAGCGTCCATAGGCGACGGTAACCGCTTTCCATCAGGTAGGCCGTATGCCATAAAAGTATCTCTGAGTGTAGACAGCATTGATGACGATGACAAAACTAGCTATTATTCAAATAGCTCAACTGAATAAATGCATTTTTTTGCTACACTGTTTACACTATATAGGTACTTGTCTTATTCTGTTTCCATAATTAACGATCGAAAATTTAATTCAATCGATGTTTCTAACCAGTCAACTCACTATGAAGCTAAAACAGACAGATGTCAGAATGTGATCTATTGTAATAAATTATTATATATTTTTTCTTAATAAATTATTATATAATTTTTCTCCCGTTAAGTAGCACTACCACCCACTCCATACTACACAAGGGTGGTTTCATTGGAAGAAAATGCTTCGTAGCTTTATGTTCGCCCATGTACCTTTATTTATTAGTGTAATAAAGTATTTTCTATGTATCTAAAGAGAGAAGTGATCTTGCACTTTCTTTTTGAAATACAGGCATGCTAACATGATTTTGCTCCGGCGGTATACCGTCTTAGGCTCTACTTACGCAATCTGAACTCTAGCCGCTATAGAGTTCGAATACCTATGGGTACCTACTACCTACTGACTGATAGCAAGCCAGGCCCACTTCTAATTCTTCTAATTGGGTAGGTACTACCAAATATCGACTTTTGTTTTTCTTATTTATGTCACCCGTATTTACCTATTAGAGTATTAATTTGTGGTGGTTAAGCCTACTCTGTCTGCCTGCCTATTCACTCACTTATACTTTAGTTCACTTTAGCTCACTCAGGGACTCTAGGTAAAAATGAAAGGCGCGATCACGGTATTCGGTGTATTAATAATAAATTGCCTCCTTATCAAGGATTATATATCAGTGCCGAGAGTTGCTTATCACGCAGCACACAATTTGTCTACGCGGACAAATGAGAGGGACAACGCGTGCGAGCGCGACAGAGCTATGTATAAATATTTGCTTGCGTCGGCGGATTCCCTCAGTATCACGGCGCGCGCGCGCTGCTATGCTCGTAGCTGTGTGTGCGCGTCCGCTTCAATGTTGTGTTCCCACAGTACCCCCCATCAAGCGAAGCGTACGGTTTTCTTGACGGTCCGGCCATATCTAGTTACGTAGGGCTGCTTATTTGCTGTTTTGGTGATGGATGGCTGTATCTCCTTTGATGGCGAATAATCCTCTTCGTTCCAAATGTATGCTGGTTTAAGTCTATCTAATGAAACAACAGTAACTCTCCTTGGCAGCTGAATCTTGAAATACTTTTCATGTTTCTCTAAAACTTGATAAGGCCCGTCGTACGGCGGTGTGAGAGGTGCTCGAACGGTGTCGTTCCTTATGAAGACATGCGTGCAGGTAGCAAGGTCCTTGTGAACAAACGGCCGCGTAGAAGCCGAAGGAATGCGTTGCATCGGTGATAACGCTGCCATAGCGTTTGTAAGGCGTTGCACGAACTCAGTTTCTTCGATGTTTGAGTTTGTAGGTACGAAGAAATCTGACGGAATGCGTAGAGTCGTGCCGAATGTCAGTATAGCTGGGCTTAAGTTGGTATCTTCACGCAGTGCTGTTCGTAGACCAAGTAAGACAGTAGGTAGGTCGTCGCTCCACTGCGTAGCTGTGCCTCTTGCCATTAACGCTGCTTTAAGAGTGCGATGAAATCGTTCGATTTGTCCATTTGATTGAGGATGGAACGGGGTTGTCCGAATCCTTGTTATTCCAAACCTCTTCATCAGCGCGTTGAACAGCGTTGCTTCAAATTGTCTCCCTTGATCAGTAGATAGCCGCAGAGGACAGCCAAACCGGGCAATCCAATTCTCGTAGAATGCTCTAGCTACCACTTCCGCTGTGATTTCTCGGACGGGTACCGCTTCTGGCCACTTTGTGAATCTATCGATAATTGTGACGCAGTAGCGATAGTCTTGGGATATCCTCAGTGGCCCGATGATGTCGATATGAACGTGCTCAAAGCGCTGTGATGGCGGGAAACTTCCAAGCGGTGTGATGGTGTGGCGATTAATCTTGGCTTTTTGACAGCCGATACAATTCTTTGCCCATATGCCGACTTCTTTATTCATGGATGGCCAAAAAAATTTTGAAGTGACAATTTTCCTGGTTGTTCTTATCCCTGGATGGCAAAGCTCATGCTGGGCTTCAAATACCGTCTTCCGATGCGCCAAAGGTAGGTACGGTCGAAGTGTACTCAGTGAGCTTTCACACACGATTGGTTGGTCCATGCCGGGTAGGGTGATATCGGTGAAGTTTAAATTAGGCTGTAATCTAAGATGCTTTAGTTCTTCGTCTCTTCTCTGATCTGCAGCTAGAGCATAATAATCAATGTTTGAAGGACATTGTATTTCCTCAATGCGTGATAATGCGTCGGCGACCGAATTCTTCTCCCCTTTTACATAAATGATCTTTGTACAGAATTGGCTTATGAAATGGAGTTGCCGCTCGCGTCTAGGAGTGTCACTGCTGCTCGGTGATTTTGTGAGTGCGAAAGAGAGAGGCTTATGATCCGTGCAAATTGTAACTTCACAACCCTCGATGAGTCGGCGAAAATGTTTTACAGCATCGTACATAGCTAGAAGTTCGCGATCGTACGTGCTGTATCGTCGTTGAGTGCTGCTCATTGCCTTGGAAAAATATGATAGCGGCTTCCATGCATTCCCAATTTTTTGCTGCAAAACCGCGCCAATGCTGTGGTCCGAGGCGTCGGACATGATACTGAGCGGGGCATTCAGAACAGGATGTGTGAGTGTGGTAGCTTCCAAAATGCTTTGACGGCATTCTTGAAATGCTAGCTTAGCTTCCGGTGTCCATTCTATTAGTGTCTTATCATTCTTCCTCCGGTCATGTAGATACTTGTTAAGCTCCCGCTGTAATTTAGCTTGATGTGGTAAACAGTCTCTATAGAAGTTTAACATTCCCAGGAAACGACGAAGCTCTACAACGTTCTTAGGGCGCGGATAGCTTGAGATGACGCTCGTGCGCTCGGCCGTAGGTCTGATGCCTTCAGACGTGACTTCGTAGCCCAAAAAGTTGATCTTCGTTTTGGCGAACTCGCATTTCTCAATGTTGAGTGTTAGCCCGTATTGGTTTAGTCGCCTTAAGACTTCATGTAACAGGGTCTTGTGTTTATCTTCGTCTTCGCTGCACACCAACACATCATCCACAAATGTAAAACAGTCGCTCATACCACGAAAAACTTCGTGCATGAAACGCTGAAACGTCTGACTAGCGTTCCGAAGTCCGAACGTAGTGGATTTGAACTGAAATAATCCGAAAGGAGTTATTATGGCGCTTTTCTGTGCATCTTCCTCCGATATGGGTATCCAGTAGTACGCCATTTTCAAGTCTAACTTGGAGAAAATCTTCTTGCCGTGAAGCTGGTACGTAAAGTCTTGAATTCTTGGTATCGGATATCTGTCTGGTAGAGTGACCGCGTTTAACCTTCTGTAGTCCCCACAGCATCGCAAACCGCCATCTTTCTTCTTCACGATATGTAGCGGACTGGCCCACGGACTTTTCGATGGTTGACAAATGCCCATTTCCATCAGGCGCTCGAACTCTGCTTTTGCGGCCTTATATTTGTCGGGAGGTAGCGGACGTGCTCGTGCATACAGTGGCGGTCCGGATGTTTCTATATGGTGCACAACGTCATGTTTTGGTGGCGACTTCAGTGACATGGGTCTCAGCAGATCCGGATACTCCTTGAGAATGTCATGGTATGTTTGGTTTTGGCTAATTACGTGTACCGTTTCTTGGTTCGATATAATTTGCACGGCGTTTATGGAGAGTTCAGTTACTTTATCGATGAGTTTCTTGCGGTCCAAATCGACCAATATCTTGAAGTGACGCAAAAAATCTGCCCCGAGGATAGATGTCTTCACGTCAGCTACTATGAATGTCCACCGAAAACAACGTCGGAGACCCAAATCTAATTGCAAACTTTTTTCACCGTAGGTACTTATCGGCGTGCTGTTTGCGGCGTACAACCGGTAGGCGCTGACCATAGGTTTCTTCTTCGAAGAGCGGTTGGCAGCTAAAACAGATATGTCAGCGCCCGTGTCCACGAGGAAACCTTGCGAAGTGTTGCGGTCGTAGACACATAGGCGGTTGCTAGCAGGAACAACACAGACCTCCGCCACGGTCGGTGTTTCTTCTAGTTTCCCGATCTCGAGTTTCGTTTTGCACACGGAGATTCACAACGAACTGCTCTGTCACCAAATCTGAAATGGTATTTACACAACCATGTGCCTTCCTTAATCCTCTTCGCCGAGTTTGTACGTGATCGTGAACGTGGATTAAAGGGACGGCGATACTGCGATCTTCCTCTGCCATGCATTTCCGCTATTTCAAAAGAAAGCTCCTCGATTTGTTTACTCATCGCTTCGAGTTTAATGTCTATCGCACTCCGACTCGCACTAATACTGGTACTCGGTTCTGCTCTTGACATTGCAGCAACTGTGCTTGCCTCTGAGTACTCCATCATCTTATCGGCCATTGCAGCCAGCATATCGAGGGATGATTCTGTGTTCACAGAGAGAACGACTCGTACTTGCTGTGGCAACTGGTTCATCCATTCTACTTTTAATCCAGCCTCTGTGATCATATTTCCACCAAGCTCGCGCATCCGACGAAGTAGATGAGATGGCTTTTGATCGCCTAGTTCCAAACCGCCTATAAGATGTTTGAAGTTCTTGATTTCCGATTGCTCATAGACTGATAACAGGCGTGCCTTGATAGCTTCGAATTTACCCGTTGCCGGAGGATTGAGCAGTATATCCGACAAATGCTGCAGATCTGTTGTTTGCAATTGGCTTAGAACATGGCGGTACTTATTCTCATCACCAGTTTTCAACGGGTCGACAAGGGCTTCAAATTGAATGAACCATAACCTCGGATATTCCCGCCAGAACGGTAGTAGTCTTGATCGAATCGTGACTGCTGCGAGGTCCATGGACTTGTTTGCAGTTTCTTCAATCTTAGGAGCCGACGACGCTGTAGCTTCTGCCATTGTAGATTCCTTGGATTCGCAGCTGTGGTCGGGGTTACCAAATGTGGTGGTTAAGCCTACTCTGTCTGCCTGCCTATTCACTCACTTATACTTTAGTTCACTTTAGCTCACTCAGGGACTCTAGGTAAAAATGAAAGGCGCGATCACGGTATTCGGTGTATTAATAATAAATTGCCTCCTTATCAAGGATTATATATCAGTGCCGAGAGTTGCTTATCACGCAGCACACAATTTGTCTACGCGGACAAATGAGAGGGACAATTCTTATAATGTCAAAAAAATATTTACTCAGATAAATAATTATATATATTAAACATTCGTGTACATTAATCTATATTTGAATCTCGTAAAACTAGTTCAAAACATAAACAACCAGTAAAATTGTAAATGAGGTTCACGTTTATACAATATTATGTCATTAAGTTGTTTACAGTAGCGACAGTTTAAAATTCTTGAGTTTCCAGATAATCGGTAAAAATTGTGAAATAATGTAATTAATCGAACCGACTTTTTGGCGGAAATTCAGTGAGATAGTTTTATGTAGTGCGCGAGTGACCAAAATTTAGTTCAGTAGTTCTTCGAATTCCTTGTCATGAATGAATATAGGTACCTAAATAAATAAAAAATATAATTGTATTCAAGTAGTTTGCCCCGAACTGAGATCTCGTGATGTCTGGTTTGTAACGGAGATTAATTCTCAATTAGAACGTTATTAATAAACGATAAAAGTGCAGCAGCAAGCTATCAATATACCTTTCTCACTTTACTTTTTAGCACTTTTTCTCGAGCTCGCTTTATTCGCCAGAGTGTTCGAGGTTATCTTGTTGCTAACGTAATGTAATATCCTTTATAACATAAAACAAAGGTTGATGTCGTGAAGTAAAAAATTGTATTTATTTTTATTTAATATCTCAAACGCTACCCCACTTTTCAAAAAATCGTCCTCCACAATCAAAATCTATTTACGTTATCTCTATTCAGTTAAATTTCATGAAAATCGGATAATCTGTTCGAGATTTATGCCGTCACAAACATTGCCACATACATACATACAGTGCCGGATTTCCCAATTATCTTCGTAATGGCATGGCATTTGTCTTTCGAAATCAAGTCTAATAAACTTGAGACTTTCAATACGTCACTTGTCACTGGCAGAATCGGTGAAACGGCTGCAAGCCAAAATAAAGAAGTTGAAGTTCACTCCGTAGGCACAAGTAGGTACAATACAACCTCCAATTTAGTCTGTGTCAATCTGTGGGTGGCCATCTTGAAAAAAAAAGAAAGCAGAAATAATTAATAAATTTAATAATTTGGTACTAGCTTTTACTCGCGACTTCGCCCGCGTATTGGGTTTTTTGAAATAGGTGCAAGTAGTCCGACTCACGTTTGGCCAGATTTTATTATTCATTGTTTTTATACTGCTACGGCCGGGTAAATAAAGAAAAAACATTTGTCGTTGAATGTCTCGTTATACCTACCGATTTTAAAAAGTATAAGCACTACTATTATACCATGCATTATTCAGGAGTTCCGCTATCATCATCGTAAGAACCTGGTTTACATGGTTCGTAGAAGAGATTTACATACAATCTTTTTAAATGCTTAACGCTTTTAATATGTATTACTGTTATTTACTGAAAACCCTCCACAAAGGACACACTCAAGGACTGATTCTACTCCATCATCAGACCTTGGTAGTTTTGACATTCATCCATTGCATAAAGAGCACTCAAAATACACCAGTTTATTATAGAAAACACGTGTACATCGTGTTTTTTTCTGTTAAAATAACAATGTTTTTGATTTTTTTATTTGATAAAAGAACCCCCTGCACTTCAATTATAAAAAAAAAAAAAAACCATGAACCACGTTCTTATCTATTTCATATGAGGAATCTATAATGATAATTTATTTATAAAATTATATATATATATATATATATTTAAATTATATATATAAAATTACATATAAATATATTATATATAAAAATATATATAAAATGGCATGTCCCCCCAGTTCTACTAATTACCGTCAGAACTTATTCTTATTACGCACTATGCATACATTCAATAGCTATTATATAGGTGAAAACTGTATAATTTATTTGGAACTGTATTATTTGTTCTTTATGTTTCAGTTTACAAGATGTTAGCTATAAAATGTTTGTTTTCCATGTAACATAAAAAATAAAAATAAAATAAAAATAATTTTGACCTTTTATCATGTACGGTTTCAGAGTTAGGGCATACTATTAATGAAAACTTTCAACCACTTTTTGAACCCCTTAGGTTACGAATTTTCAAAATCCCCTTCTTAGCACTCATTTTTGCATCAAGTCAAACTACCCTCCAAATATTATGTCTCTACGATTAGCCGTTTAGGCTGTGCGTTGTTATCAGTGAGTCAGCTAGCATTTTATATTAGTATAAGATTAATTAAGCGCTACACATTTATTTATCTTCTATCCGAGTTTATAGTTTCATCAAAAAAGTATCAATATCGATTTTTCAATTTCTCATTAATATCGGATATTTTCGATGAAGATTATTTGGTTCACATCCCTAGACAAGTTGATCTGACAGCTGTCAAAGTGTATTTCTTAGATTTGATGGACTATAGTTGAGACTATAGTCCATAGTATAGACTTTACTATTCCGCTAACCAAATGTATGGAAATCCTATACGAAAACGAAAATAGTTTCAGTTAGCTGTCAGAAACTCGTACTAAGGCCACAGGTGAATATAAAGTTTAGGTAATTAGCGCTGTGCTCATGAATTGCACTTTATTTTGTCGTAACGTTGCAAAAGTCGCTATTTATTTATATGATATAGCTAAGTGATCTTCTTTAAATGAATATACTATTATGTATTCTGCGCTGATATAGTAAAGCCAGCCAAATTAGGAATATTGTTAACAGCTGTTTGAGACAAGAAGTAGCGTGTATCGGTGCACACCTTTGGTGTTGTAATACTATTGTTGGCCAGCACCAGTTCTGTGCTCGATCTATGAGAATTTTATGTATGCGTTTAGATAAAAACACAGGATTTCGCAACATCCCCTCGAATGAGTCTTACTTTAAACTCCGCCAAAACTAGCAAAAGTAGCAGTTTGCATTTAGTTACTCGTTGTCAGTCAAGGTGTCAACATTGAGGTTCAGCTTTCGTTAAGATACATACTTTGCATCCTAAGCCCTCATTTTATCAGAAAGTGTTGCTATTTGTTTGAATGGGTAAGGTTGCTATCGTTTGCTAGCATCGCATAATACCAAATGATTATGAAATCATTTTTAAACGGCTACGACACTAAGTGAAACATTCAACAATATAACAAAAACAGAAACACAATAGCAGCTTTACAAAATCTAGTTGTATGGTACCCACAATCATGCAAGCGTATGGCTATTTCGCAAAAAGATGCAAGATATAACCATTATTTTCGCGGGCTAAGTATATACGTTTTTTTTTATGTGCTAGTTTGGTCTTGGTGTTTGGTAGCATTTTTACATGTTATGTAATGTGGTCATAAGGTATATTAGTAATTTATGTGAATTACTCATCACTAACGTGGTATATGATGAGAAGCCCGTAAATAATAATAATAATTTATTTATTTATTCAGACAACATGGGTCCAATACATTTACATAATTTAAATAGTTACATAATCAAAATCAAATATTAGGTCCTTACATATGAAATTGGCGTTTTGTCGTACTGGCCACTTTGATCTTAAATATCTCCTCTTTGGTTAGGAATTCCAAATTCAAATTTAAACAGCTATTTACTCATGCATTTGTGTTTCGAAAACCGTAATTCATTTGTTTTTTTCTCTTTTGTTTTTTTTTCTGCGTCACTCATTTCACAAAATGGAAAACTTAAAATATCGCATTATTTACGAGTATGAGTTCCACCGTGGCACCAGTGCTGCAGAAACGGCTCGAAGGATTAATGATGTGTATGGTGGTGGTGTCGCAAAAGAAAACACGATGCGTTTTTGGTTTCAACGCTTTCGTTCTGGAAATTTCGACCTGCAGAACAAGCCCCGTGGACGGCCGGAGACCAAGGTCGATAATGATGAATTGAAGGCTATTGTGGAAGCAGATCCATCGCAAACCACATCACAGTTAGCTGCAGGCTGCGGTGTTAGTGACAAAACCGTTTTAATCCACTTGAAGCAAATTAGGAAGGTGAAAAAGCTTGAAAGGTGGGTACCTCATGAATTGAGTGACGCAAACCGACAAACGCGCGTCGACTGCTGCGTTACATTACTCAACCGGCACAATAATGAAGGAATTTTAAATCGGATCATTACATGTGATGAAAAGTGGATCCTGTACGATAATCGTAAACGCTAATCGCAATGGCTGAACCCTGGTGAACCAGCAAAATCTTGCCCCAAGCGAAAATTGACTCAAAAAAAGTTACTTGTAAGCGTTTGGTGGACTAGTGCCGGTGTCGTACACTATAGCTTTCTTAAATCTGGTCAGACGATTACGGCTGATGTCTATTGTCAGCAACTGCAAACCATGATGGAAAAGCTCGCTGTTAAACAACCGAGACTTTTCAATCGCTCTACGCCACTGCTGCTTCAAGACAACGCTAGACCACACACGGCCCAACAGACGACTACCAAATTAGAGGAGCTTCAATTGGAATGTCTAAGACTACTAAGACTACTGTCTAAGAAGTACTCTCCGGACCTTGCTCCAACAGATTACCATTTTTTTCGAAATTTGGATAACTTCTTGCAAGGAAAAAAATTCAATTCCGATGAGGCAGTCCAAACCGCTTTCAAAGATTTCATTGATTCCCGTCCGAATGGTTTTTTTAGTAAAGGAATCAATGAACTACCTATAAGATGGCAAAAGTGTATAGATAGCAATGGTACACACTTTGATTAATAAAATATATTTTAATATGAAAAAATTGCCTTTATGTTCCTCCCATACAAAACGCCAATTTCATATGTAAGGACCTAATAAAAGACTTGTGGAAAGACGCATTTACACAAATTTAGGCGTGCAGGAAGGCGTTACACAACAAAGAACATGTTTAGAATGATGAAACAAAAACAGCATTTTTTTTATAGTACGACGAGGAGTTGCTTGACCTTCATCTCACCTGATTTTCAAGTTCAGATAAGGCCGAAGGTGGAAGCGCACTTCACCCGGAATCCTCAACCAACTGAGGAACTGGCTATCTTACCTCTAAATGTCGGTACACAACCATTTTTAAGAATTGTTGTTATGGTGACAGTAAAATGGTGGTAGTTAGCCAGGCGGACTTAAACACAATCCTAGCACCAATCAAACCAAGCACAGTATTGTACTTCCCATGGGGATCGAACCTGGGACCTCTGCATCTGACACCGCTGGTCGAACCACTAGACCACAGAGGCGGTAGCATGATGCGAAACAGCAATTTAAACGCACAATGGTATTGCATTTATTCCTTTATGTGGTAACCACGCATTCGCCTTCCCGTTCCCCATCGCGAAGGTGGTGGCGGCGGTGGCGGGACGCGGGGAGTGTCTGGCGCTTATCGATTATGGAATAGGAGGTAATGCGCACACGTATAGAAACATAAAAAAAAAGAAATGACGCATCCTGCCAGCCGACTGCGACTGCGTCCCGCAGTTTACCTCAGTGCATCGTGCGGTGCGGTCGCATGCAACATGCATTTTCTCAAACATTTACTTATTGTCTCGGTGCTCGCATCTTGCAGTGCCTCTGAAAGATGGCCAACCATGACCATAGCAATCTTAGTGCGAAATAAGTCTTGTGCTCTTCCGTATTTCTTACATTTTCTTCACCAGATCGACTACCCTAAAGATCAGCTACACTTGTGGTTAGTTTATTCGTTTTTGTTTTAACATTAAATGACTTTCACCCTTTAATTCACAGTGTAAACTATTATCATTCTACCTAATTATGGCTGGCGGATCGCAGTTAATGAGTTTATAATACTTGCAAAGAAGCTGCTACCCTTATGGTGAGATCCCATAGTCGGCTTTTACGACATCCATGGGCTGAGTTGAAGAAGTCGATTCTTACGCCGCGATCGCCGAGGCAATTCTTGTCCTCTGCTGGACAAAAAAACATGTTTCCATGTCGGTTTTCGATTGCGATAGATGACGTTCATTATACGAAATTGCGTGTATCAAAAACACATGATGCTATGCGCTAGTGCCGGAAAATAATACATCGATTTGTAATGTACCGGTCAAGGCGTAAAACAGTTTCGGTCTAGCGTTCTTTGTCATTTTGTGTCTCCTTAAAAAGATGGGGCGTATCGATTAAGGAATAGGACGCAATGCGCATGCGTGTAGAGACGCAGACAAAGATGTCACTGTGTAAGCATTGTCGTGATGACTAGGAAAACAAAATGGCGAGTATTGGAATGTAACAAAATGGCATGAACGTATCAGAAAATGGAATGAAATCGACAAACTATGTTTTCGCTTTCAATCGTGGTCATTATGGAAAATTCCTTATTGTACCTACTCTTAGCATGAGGCTCACTGGACTTGCAGTAGAGCATGAATGAATGAATGAATGAAAATACTTTATTGCACACCTTAAAAATAAAACAGGATTACTTTAAAAAAATCAACCATTAAATTCAATGGGTGGTCTTATCGCTTAGACGCCATTTCTTCCAGACATGTTTTGTACTTTATCTAAATTGTAGCTATTATTTACCAACTTACCTATATAATGGGAACATCTAGCTTTTATCAACTACCCGAATCTTCATGACTATATAACTTACTGACCCAGCGCAATTACACTTGAGCCATGGTCCTAAGTTCTTCATCATTTCAGGCCATATTAGTCCACTACTATAGATGATTAAAGATATCCACCATTATTGTAACCAATAATGATGGAACTAGCGATACAACTATGTATCAATAGTAGGCACCATTAAATAATAGTTAAGATATTCCCCATAAATGTTACCGATAATGATCGGTTGTAAAGGGGGTAAATAAGATTAAGTCTTGGGAAATGTAATAACGACAGGGTTTCGATAGTAGATTACCAAGTTAGTTTTATTTTTGTCCTTAGACTTAGATGTCCGTTAGTCAGCTAGATGCTTACGGAATAAGAGGCAATATCTTGGAAGTGATTTGTTCATATCTTACAGATAGACGACATTTCACAGAAATAACAAATTTTTATCATAAATCTAAATCTGAAATTATTTTTAAGTCAACGGAACCAAGCAACATATAGCGTCCCTCATGGTAGCATACTTGGTCTATTGCTTTTAATCCGATAATATTAATGATTGCTTGAAGCAATTTCTCAACCAATTACTTTATTTAATGAAGCTACCCTTAGTTACGCCAAATGTGATAGCACAAGGATTATAAATGACAATAACACTAAAACTTATAAATCCGTCATTTCTAATTCATTGGACTCAATAATTACATGGCTTGATTATAATTTAAAAATAAACATTTAAACGAACATTATGCATTTTAGTCAAAGAGCTCCCAATCCCACTAAGTGATATTCATCTAGGTAATCGTTCAATGTAATAATGTAAACAATGATGAGGTTTACAAATTGTCAAAAATCTAAATTGAAAAAAAAAACAAATTGAACAGTAGTCAGTGAACGAGTAAGCCGTTTATAATGTATGTGTTTTATAATATATGTTTATAATGTATGGTCAATACTGTGTCACTTAACTGAGTCACAGCTTTCTACGGCATTGTAGAGTCCCTACTTAGATACGGTATAATTTTCTGGGGTAATTTAACCGATAAATATATAATATTTAAAAAACAAAAGAGATGCATTAGAGCCATGTTTAAGAAAAAAAGTGACTGATAGTTGCCAGCCATTTTTCAGGAAGCACAAAATACTTGCACTACTGCCACTTTATAGGTATACTTGAAGTTTCACTATTTGCAAGATATAATCCTGTATTTTTCCACGTATGACAGATCTTGGCAAAAGAAATAGACGGGATGCACATAGAATTTACACTCGTAAGAGCAATACAACATTTACACTCGTAAGAGCAATACAACTAGGGTGTGCAAAACCGCGAAAGGTTTTCAAAACCGGTTTTGAATTTCCACCGTTCTACTCCGCAGTTACCCCCATGACTATGATAGAACATTTCGATTGTAGGATTCACAGCGACTACAACGAAGACTCGTCGATTCAAATCCTTGAAGAGTGGGCTAAGAACTACAGCTCGCAGTACAGGAAGTTCCACCTTACGCTCGACCGCTTGACCAATGGCAGCATGTTTAGTGATCAGAAGCACAACACGGATTGGTCCCCGCGACGGTACAAGCATGTCATAAAACTGAGGGAGGAGGCATTACAACTGGCGAAGACCACGTGGGCTGACTACATATTTGTAAGTATAGTGAAGTGAGTCCCGGTATAGCTTTATAAGACTACTTTACCAGAAAGAGAAAGCTGTATTGTTCAATCAACATAGGGAACTCTTGGGAACTCTATTTGCATCTAGTGGATAGCTAAGAACTACTTCTTTTCTGTGGCTACATAAAAACCCTGGGTGTCAAACTTTACGACTACTACATAGATAATCTGTGTCTGTGGTACTTTACTTTATCTAGAAGAATACAAATCTAAATATATGGAATAGAGTTCTTCCTAACAAACCTCACAAAGAGAACCCCATCCGGAAATTGAACCCAATCCGGAAGGATGAAGAGCATATATACCTATACATTGCTCTACAACTAGATCACGCAGATGTTCTTGCTACTGTAGTCACATGGGATGATGTGAACTTTAGCAACCTACCGTAAGGCTGGTAAGTTGATATATGATAAGGTAATTTTCCACAGATGTTAGATGCTGATGTGTTCCTCACCAACCCTATGACCCTGAAGGAGCTGGTGAAGAAAGACAGACCCGTGGTCGCTCCTATGCTGCTCACGGACGGCCTTTATTCCAACTTCTGGTTAGATCGATGACATCAGCATGCAGCATCATCTATGGCTTTTTCTTGTCCTGTTTAAAGCTGCTTAACAAATATTTCACCATGGGAGCATAATTGTGTTAATACGTCATCTTGTTTCGGAAGTCGACAAGTGTTTTTTGAGAAACTCCGCCACTGGTGTCGTTAAAGACGTCTAAAGAATTACACCAGAAAAAGTGCAGCATCATAGTTACAAAAAACTGTTCACTGATTCGCGAAGCCAAGTGTGGTAATTTAATCCCCCCTTGTAATAATTGGGGGTAGTCCATGTATCAGCACTTTTTGATGCCCACTCTGTTAAATTCGATTTATATAATATATGTATATACATATATTGCCCTATTGTCTTGGCTTGATACCTCCTCAAAGCTTAAATTTATTCAAGATGTCCACTATTATATATCAAATGTAGTGGACATTTGTTTTATAACGTCGTGCATTCAGCTTAGTTTCAAGTACAACGACTTATATACCGTCTTACTTTGTTTAGATGTGCGCTCAATCAAGCATGGCCGCATTATATTTTGCCTAGATGTACGCTCGATCAATCATGGCAGCTTTATATGTTACGTCAACAAATTATTAATACCGAGCCGAGTGATAACGATTTTTTTTTCCGGACATTCGCAGGGCCGGAATGACTGAGGACTTCTACTACAAGCGTTGTAATAACTATGAGGAAAAAGTAAAACGCAAGGAAATCGGTTGCTTCGATGTACCTATGGTCCATTCGGCCGTCCTTGTATCACTGAGACACCGGAAATCCGACCTGCTTACGTATGATCCGAAGAAAATCAAAAACTATAACGGACCGCATGATGATATTATCATTTTTGCGCTCAGCGCTAAGAAACACGGTATTTATTTTTTTATATATAGATAACATCTTATTCGTATATCAGCCGCGACGGGTCTCGAACCCGCATCTTATCCTGACTCGATTTTTGCGATTTTTAGTACTATATTTCATTCAGCTATTCTTATAGCATATTCAACGTTGATCCATTGTTTCAGAGATATTCTGGCTTGTGGAATAGATGTGGGTTCGAGTCCCATCGCGGGTTGTGTATTTTAATGTCATTGTAACATTTGTAAATCTTCTTAATATCTGTCCGCTTGGGGTGGACATTCCACGGTAGTTTATTAATTGTACCCATTCTGTCAATATACAATATTGGAAAGCCTGGTTGCTATACTCTGTTTGTATTTGTCAGTTACTTTTCACGATTTAAAATTGTAATTAAATTTGAAAAAGGTATTTGTCTATTATATACCATGGAAACAACTTAGCATATTTTATCCGGATAGGTACAACGCAGGAACAGCCTCCGGCAAAAGCTAGTATTAAATATATCGTTGGTGGCTTAGCTAGATTTTTACATTGGTTCTTTCACTTTGAGGCCTTACCATAGTCTATATATCAACAAATATTTTATTAAATGAAATATGTCATGCTTACACAATTCATTAGATTATAAAGTAAAATAAAATTAAAATTTTAACTATAGCATCTACACGTATCAAGAGGCTTTGTTGTAGATCCTGTAAATATGCATAGAAAATTAAAATGATTAGTGTAATTAGCTCAATGCTGTTTAATATCGAGAATGTCACTTTTGTGAATCCTTGATGTGTTTTGAAGCAAACCATACCACGCGATCCTACTATATACCTACGTTGGACCATCTACCGAACAAATTAGACAATAAACGCGAGAGACCGCCTTCTTAGGTTGTTTACCACAACGAAAACAATACCCTTACGTGCAATTACTGCAAACGCACGTTTACAGTTGTAAAAAGGGTCATGTCACTCATGTACGTATATACTGAAGAGCATAAGAACGTAGCTTTTCAGTTAATAGCAATAGTAAAGTCGCCGTGGCCGTAATCGGTCTGATAGACCTCAAACAGAAATCAATTCAACGATCGCACTACGTCATATTAGATTTACAGAAAGACGCTCAATGCGCAGCTCAAACCCGTGCTAAAGTACTAGATGATTCCCGGGCGTTTGGTTTAGCTGGTTTTGTGAATAACAGTAAACTTACAGGTATAGATCTAACGGTATGCAACGACGCCATCTACGGATTCATACCTATCCCCGTTGATGTCGAGCTGAACACTGAAACAGAACAAATAGACAACGTAAAGCTGGATGCTTTGGGGCGTGGAGTAGATCTGCCGCTCGACCCGGGATTGGCGAAATTCGTGATCTTTCCTCAGAAGACCAAGTATGGCCTGGACGAGGTGTTCCTGATCAACCTGGAACGGAGAACAGAGCGGAAAGAGTTAATGATGAAGAGCTTTGACGTTCTGGGCCTTGATGTGAAGTTGGTTAATGCGGTCGATGGAAAGTAAGAATAATTCTTCGTCATATTTTTAACGATTCCGTTGTTTATTGTTCTGTCAATTCCCCCCTTTTTATCGAAAACACGTGAAGGTATGAAGTTGAATTTAATCTTATAAAACTGTAACTGGTCAAAATGTTTACATTATAAATATTTTTAATTTTGAAATGGAGGCAACGGTGAATTCTACTACTCAGGTAATAGTGATTCGTCCATTTGAAATTTCAAAATATAATTTCTTCTTGCCCCTTGTGGAAGGGCTCGTGCGGTGAAGTACTACCACCTATTTCAGTCGCCAAGCAGCACTGCTGTGTTCCGGTTTGTATGTCTGGTTGCCGGTGAAATTACAGGCACGCGAGGCTTAACACCTTCATGCCTCAAGTTGACGGGCAAAATTCAGTGCCTCGTATCATGTTTTTTGTGAATGTGACCTTCGCAGTATGGCCATGCTGATGCCCTTAACATCAAGTGGGCTGCCAGCTTCCGTTTCTACGTTACAAAAAAAACGATACTGAATTAAAATAATACATAAAGTTTCATTCATATCTACTGAAACTACTGTTCAGTGAGATGTGCGGACAAACAGACTGACAAAAATGGAAAATAACTAATATCTTGGCTTCCGTATTAATAATAGAGTTTCCTCCACTTTAAACTTGCAAAATATATTTAATTTTAAGATTTTGACCCGTAACTGTTTTATTATATGGCGGTCGCTTTAATGATGATTTTATGGCGGTTGTGGCTTCGGCAAGAAATGTAGGCCTCTCTCAAAGTCTAATCTTCCACCTGAGGAATAAACACCATGCTATGCTGTAATCACCACCTGCCTGCCCAAGGGCCACAGGCCTATTTATATTTTTGGGATGTTATGATTTTGATGAGGTAGGCAATATTTGAGAATAAAATAGATATTGGTTTACAATTACAATTTCATTATGTTGGCATAATTAGTACTACATAGTTTATGTTTTTAGAACCCTTGATGGAGATATTCTGCGGGAGCTTTCAGTAACCCTGATGCCGAATTACCAGGATCCCTATCACAAACGGTAATTATCAGTAGTGTACAGGTTCCGAGAAGTTTGTTGCTTTCAATGGGCAGCTT
Source organism: Venusia cambrica (assembly GCA_951394065.1). Taxonomy (NCBI): domain Eukaryota; kingdom Metazoa; phylum Arthropoda; class Insecta; order Lepidoptera; family Geometridae; genus Venusia; species Venusia cambrica. Next base: position 17,201,838 of record OX596034.1, read on the forward strand.
CTGCGAAGTTCGCTTGATTCTAGACCTCAGTCTAGAATAATAATAATGTCCAGGCAAGCCTCGAGGTCAAAAACTTTCCGTTTCATATAAAAATCTGAACTTTACGAACACGAGGGTCCTGACGCAGATTCCAAATTTTTGTGTCATATTGATACTCAGCTTGACGCCATCTAGCAGAGATTCACTGAACTGTTATCTGCCCTATAATGACTCAAAAATTCACAACCCGGAATTTTTGAGTCATTATAACATTTGTAAATGTTGTGACCAAGTACAATCACACAATTAAATACAATCAATTGTTTGCTTTCCATTTGAATTTGTTCTGAAGTTGGCCAGTGCATCCATCCACCAATCCGCATGTGGTCCAAAGTTCTCAACGTCGCTCGCGTATTGCCGATCAATATTAGGGTATTTTACCCGGCACCTCAGAGGTAATGTTTTTCGAGGGTGATCTTGAAAAACATTACCCTCCCGCTAGTTTGTTGATATCATGTCGTCATTTTGTGTCAACATACTTGCGTTATTAAGGTTTACAACAAAAAACGTGCAGTTTCAGCAGCTTTAGCGTAAAGGAGTAACACATCCAACTTTCCTTTTTTTCAAATCACGAGAATATATTTTGTTGCAGGGCGATGAAAGCTGGAGAAATCGGTTGCTTCCTGAGTCACTACGGCATTTGGATGGAGGTAAGTTTTTGTTTGTTTTGTCTTTATGTTGCATTTTACATGTATTTTCAGAGCTCCTCAACAAGCGTAAGTAGGGAAAATTGATTAGATGTATACCATCATAATTAGGTACCTACATCTATTTTCATACGTTTCCAGATAAAACAGATTAAACATTCAGATTCAGGGAATTGTCAGAGTAAAATTATGCTACGTTACGCTTAAATCCTCGAATGAGCTTGAACATGTGGTTCAATAACGTCAGTTTTATGTATTTTGACCATTGTCCCATCCTCAGATTATATCCGATCCAGTATTCCTAATTCCTCCGTTATATTATGTTTTAAATAATATAACACATATAATAAGGTAGTAAAAGCTATTACTCCGAGCCGTCTACAAGCCTAAGCTTATAGATTAAAACTGGAATTTTTAGATGTCAAGGTCAGATTCAATGTGGAAGTATCATAGTTTATTTCAGGTTTACTTTACTGTGGTTTATAAATGTGTTATATTAATTGTACCATTTCCTGTGTTCTCATGCAAATGTATCGCCAATGCCTTTTTTGTGTATATCTGCTGTTGCAAAGAGATTTACGACTTTACAATAACAAATCACAGTCTATTGAGCGGTGAGCCAACGCATTTGGTCGATTTAGCAAAATTAGGCATCGGTAGAATGTGTAGGTACAAGTGACAAAGAGTCATCTTAGGATGCTACAGAATGAAGAATTGTGTGGGTGTGGTGGTAGATCAGAGATCAGTTCTGATTGGCAACACTAGTAAGTTCAGGTTGTATGTTAACCATTCTTCGTTTTTTTGTGCTTGGTCTTATCTTACCTGAATTTTAAGGTATGATAATTCCGAAGGTGAAAGTGCACTTCACCCGGAATTCTCAAGAATCTGAGGAACTGGCTATCTTACCTCTAAATGCCGGTACACAAAAATTTGACAATTGGTGTTGTGGCGACAGAATTAGGTAAGATGGTGGTAGCTAGCCAGGCGGAGTTAAGTCGTACCACCAACCAAACCAAGCACAAAATTGTACTCCCTGGGGATTGAACCCGGGACCTCTGGATCAGATACCGGTGGGCGAACCACTACACTACAGAGGCGGTTAAATGGTGGCTATCCAAGACTGGAACGTAGCATTAGCTCAGCGATTTTCGACCGCGGTGCCAAGTGAATTTCTGCAATTCTGCCGTCGCGCAAAGCGAATTACTGCCGTGGTGCCAAGATAATCAGTTTATGTGTGTTAACTGAAGATTAATCGTTCCATCATATGTTTTATAAATTGTGTGGCTTGATTGGCTAGAAAGTGTGATGAGGCAGGGCGGATCTAGCAATGGATTCGCCTAGGGAGGGTCTGGGCAATGTGCCTGGACGGTGAGGTGAATAATTAGCCTCCGTAGAGGACGGGTCATTTCAGACCTAAGGGTTGGTGGCGGTGTTACTCTCGCTCGCCAGAGGGCGGAGACAGTTTTCACCAGGAGAGAGGAGTGAAACTATTTTCAGTATTAGTTAGTCACAGTATTGACTAGTCTCACAGCTCAGTTGGTAGTAGCTCTGCCTTCTGAGCTGTAGGTTGTGCGTTCGATTCCCACCCAGGCTAAACATTTGAATGATAAATATTGATGTTTGTTCTGTGTTTGGGTGTTGTTTTGTATGATAAGGATATATGAGCAAAAAAATGCTATTATTACTTTGCTTAGTTTGGGACTAGATGGCGCTGTGTGAAAATCAATGTATTATTAGTATTCATCACCTTGAACGGTAGATCCTGGTCATGATTACTATCGAAAAAAAGTAGCTTATCTGTAAAAGTGCCCCGCGAATTCTGTTCAACATTCTAATTAGGCGTGAGAAGGTAACAGACTGACAGACTTACTTTTGCATTTATAATTTTATAATTTTAGTACGCATGTTTGGATATGGATTAAAATGCTCCATGATAAGCATTACCACATCTTGCAAAGTCCGTCCCAGTGTGCATGGGTGTTCCAAAAGAGTGCTATGGGACATTCCTACCTATTGCACGAGTTTAGACACTTTTAATACTTTAATGCTGTGTGAAATATTTATTTTATTGTTAAATGTAAATTAAATTAAATGTCCTGTAATATTTATTTTATTTAATATATTATTTTATCCGTTGTAACCCCTATTAACACACACTATGTTTTAATAACTTACATATGCTCTAAGAAACGACTATTATTATTATTATTAGAGACGAAGAAAAAACCATGTCATAAAAAAAGTATTTACATCACAATCCTGACTATTGTTTTGCTGTACTACATTGATATCCTTAAATTTTGTTCTACTATTACATTAGCATTTTAGTTATAATTTTAATACTCCAAGATTTAGGTACCTTCTATTTAATTATTTTTTTCGTTTACCTGATCTAATTGATCCTTTATTGGGACGTGCCTGTGGTAATATCAAGCGTAATTTTACTCTGACAAACCTTACATCAAAACGACAGATTAGTCGCCTGATAATTTATGTATGAGAATATTTAAAAAAAATACGTGCTTGGTGTACCAACATGAAAATAACTAAATGTTAAAAACCGCATGTTAAATTCTTGAGATAAAACCATTTTGCCTATAAGCGGACGTTTATTTCGTGTTCTACTAAAGTTCGTGTACATTTGAATTATAAGTTGTTTTTTTGTGTGTTCCACAGATAGCAAAACGGAACTTGCGCGCGAGTCTGGTCTTAGAGGATGACATACATTTCGAACCTTACTTCCGCGAAAAGTTCTTTAAGCTCATGTCAGAGCTCGAGGACTTCGAATGGGATTTCGTGTAAGTTTCTAAATTTATTTTGTCTTTACAATTTACTCACTGTATCTACTTTAATGTTGTTTTTTTTTAATCTGATAGGCTTACGTTTCACTTCTCATCTGATGTTACTTATTGTGAAAATTGCGCCATCTGGTGGTAAATCAAAAGACCTCAAGAAAGCATAATTAGGCCAATCAATTATATCAGTATACTCGGTTGGCCTAATTATACTCTGGATAATTAGGCCAACCTTACATAGGCTAACCATCATACTCAGGATAGTCTATCGTTGCCCAAATTATGGGGGAAAGGGATTGACAAAAAAGCACACAATGAAGCGTTCTGAAAACGACTCTTTAAAAAAATGTGTCTTTCTCAAAACCACCTCATAAAATTTTTTAGAAGTCCCGGGGGTTTTTTTTTTTATGTGTGGAAAAATCGATGTGTGTTTGTATATTTCCTGTATGCTCTAAAAACGGCTCAACTGATTTTGATTTAAATTTCAGGCAATCTACGTAACGATCGGATATTTTTTGTGTTTTCTTTTTGGCAACTTTGCGCAAGTGTACTGTACGGGGTTAGCTGATGTACCTATAGAGAGTAAGGGCTTGTTGCCATTTTGCACCGCTCATCATAATCAATTATTTATCCAGATACATAGGTCGAAAGATCCTTATGAGCAAAGACGAAGAATACGTAGCGGACCACTTGACGAGGCCTTTGTACTCCTATTGGACCCTGGGCTACCTGATTAGCGAGAATGGCGCAAGGAAGCTCATCAACGCCGAGCCCCTCTCCAAGATGCTGCCAGTTGACGAATTCCTGCCCATCATGTTCAACCAGCACCCCAAGTCAGTGTTCCTGGAGTTATCTTCTTCATCTCCATCATCACAGCCCAAACAAGACCAGGGGTTGAACCACAACCTCTAAAAGCATTATTCTTACCTGAATACTTAATGAGGGTAATGTTTTTCGACATCATATATGTAAAAGGAGGAAAGGTAGGATGAGTAAAAGTTTAATTATTTCGGTCATTTTATTTAATGTAATTTAAAAATAACAGTATCATTTTTTTTTGTACAATGGGAAGCGCTTGGCCTTCCATTTGAACAAACACCAATTATCAAGATAGCCTAGTGGGAACCGAGAGTCCAATCATAATATTTTTAATCTAGATTTTAACAAAAATGTTACAAAAAAACATCACTCACTCAAATAAAATATAAAAACAGTTTTCGAAATCACAAGCGAGGTAATTGTTACAGGACTTTAATTTCAAACAGCGCCATCTAGTCCCAAACTAAGCATAGCTCAAATATGGGAATATATTACGGATACTTAAATAGTTTTTCTTGGAAATTGGCACCTAATTTTCACCTAATACATTAGATGAAAATTGTTCTACTTTAAAAATAAAACAAATAGCCGGGCAACGGCTATAACAACTTTTTGATGAAATCGAATAGCTGAATAACGGTTACACTATAGTTATGATGTCAAGAGAAACAAAGTCACTGAATAATATATTCATTACAGTTATAATGTCAAAAGAAACAGAATAGCTGAATGACAGCAATGACGTCGTAATGTTTTGGGTCGGTACACGACGATGGATAGTTCCCCATTGTGGTTTGCAGTAACTGCCTTATGCCGATGACCAGTCGCTAAATGCTTGTTCAGCTACCGATTGATGCTCTTGCCGCCTTTGAATGCTAGGTTGACAAACCAGCTGTTGCCCGCCGACTGAATAGCGAGTGCCATTTGTACCGACTCGAAGCTGAATTGCCACGTTGGAATTTAATGTTTACAACAGGCGGGCGCCGCTTTGTCTGAAGATTCTATTTTTAGATTATATGAAAACTTGCGCCGACATGTATGTCATTTTCATTGTAATGGCTTGATTGATTTTGACATGTGAAGTGAGGTGTTTGGTTGTTTTTGATCGCAGGAGTGTTTTGTAGCTCTTTAAATTAATATGGGGGGTGTTAACGAAACATTGAAAAGAGGGAGAGGATACAATAAAATGTTTCATTATAACAATATTGACAAGCCTCATAGCTCAGTTGGTAGTAACTCTGCCTTCTGCGCTGTTGGTTGTGGGTTCGATTCCCACCCAGGACAAAACATTTGTGTGATGAATATAGATGTTTGTTCTGTGTTTGGGATTGAACCCGGGATCTCTGGATCTGACACCAATGGGCGGCCACTAGACTACAGAGGCGGTTATATAACAAGAATGCTTAGGAGGCCCCGTAGTGCCATTCGTTTAGACAAACGTAGTTTGTCGTTCATTTCAAAATGACGCTTCATATTTTTTTTCCAAATGAAAGCTCTTGTAGTTACATCTTATTATTTTAATTTTGACATGTGGTAAAGCGGCTGATACCGAGATTGTATTTTCCAAATATACCTGCAAATTTATTTTCAATCGAACATGCCATTTCACAATGAACATGCAAAAATGTATGTTTGTATTAGAGAGCGGTACTGCAATTTATACCATCTGTAGATATTGCATATTTAAAAATATTAAATCAAACAATACTTAAACTAACTGAAGACCAATATTATCTTTCCAGCGACCGTTGGAAATATATGTTTCCGACCAGGGACTTGAAGGCGTATTCTGCGGCGCCCCTATTAGTGCACCCCACTCACTACACCGGTCAAGAAGGGTACATCAGGTGAGTTATGTAATCACCAGCTCCGCCCTACGTTCGCAATCCATTTTTTATGAAATAATGGGAAACTATTAACCGTATGTACATCGGAAAAATATTCGCACATCTAACTACCTACTCCTTATAAACTACATAGATAAGTTAATAAATTGTACCTACTTCTGTAAACCTTTATGTAATCAATAAATGTTATTATTATTATTAAATGTACATCAAATAAATGATAAATGCACTTCTTAATAACTAGTCCATAATCAAAACGTATACCATTTAATAATTATTAGTTACACATCAAATTATTTATCTCTGTCCTAACTAATTTATTAATCCTGCCAAAATACTAACTGCGCAACGAAAATACTTTTTGCACAGCAACTAAAATTGACATTCAACCTAATTTTAAACTTAGTGAATAAAAAGATCCTATAAAAAATATTTAAGTTATGTTGTGTTTTATTTTTTCTCATTAAGAGTTTATTTTGATTCGATATGCAAATTTGGTGGGCAAATAGTATTTTTAATGTACGTTTAGTATGTTCTGTTGGAAAAGATGGATATTTTTTGGTGCCCATAATGACTAAGCGTTTGACCACCAGCTCACTTGAAAGCAAGTGAAAATGTGGCCTAAGATGCTCGCATGTCCAAAAGAAACGTTAACACAGGATATGAGAAGGTTGTTTTGGTTTTCAGTGCGAAACGACCGACGAAGGCAACGAGCTCCATTCCTTACCAGTATAAACTAATGATAGTTCTTTCCTGTCATAGATAGGATCGGGTATCAAGTAAAATTATTCCAGTAAAACTTAAAACAATTTAGACTTAGTACTAAGCATGCTTAGTGAAAATATAAATTCCCCAGCGTTAATCGGTTCAGCCGTATATTGCCTGCCTATCGCCTCTTGAAATTAGTTCTGAAATATTTATATTGATGACTTTGCCCCAGGCTTGTTACCGCGTGGTGGGTAAGCCTACCCGAAAAAAATGATTACCTATGTGCTTCATCACCATTGTCTTCCTATGACTAGCTCTATCCTAGTTTAAATTAACATACCTTCAGCTGAAGGTGTCAAACGAACCATCGGAGCTGCATGCGATTCCTAATACTGGATTAAGGCAATACATTTTTTTTTTCAGTGATACTGAGGATTCCGCCATCGCTGCCCCGACTCCGGTCTACGTCAGGTACAAAGTCAATTTTCTATTTGCTGGCTAATCAGCCGAATTATAAATGATATATGTATAATTCTGGCAAGAATGTCTATGTGATCGTCGCCCTTCGCGTCTTGACTGGTTTTTTTATAATGGGGAGGAAATATCACATTCTCATATGATCAAACTCTCAAAATTAACAAAGATATTTCGCACAGCGCCGTCTATCCCCAAACTAAGCATAGCTTGTAATATGGGAACTAGATTAAAGATACAATGCTTATATATAATTTTTGTAAATATATACGTTCTGTATGATACAACACCCAAAAACAGAACAAACATCTATATTCATCACACAAACCATCAGGCCTGTTGAAGCTACAACTTATTTATTTGTTTGTTTGTTGCCAGGTACGAGCTCTGACGCTTCACGATCAACGAATTCGCCCTGATATACGCGATCTTCATAATGATACTAGTGCAAAGGCTTGTTACACCCTGTCTCGACTACCTAGCAGCTCTGATATCGGAACCTTTCAAAAACTGCTTCGTGGAACACCATGTTACCAAATACCTTGACGCTTCTGGAGATCACTGCAACTGCTCGACGAAACTGCATGCTGATTAGCAGAGCATAAAGTTCAGATTCCAATCAAAGTTGTCGCTGAAGAGGTTGTGTGTCATTGAGATGCGAGCTTTTATGTGATGGATATCAGTCAATTTTAATGCATTTTTAGACTTATTACTATATAGAATATAAATAATCGATTCTGCTTGTCAGTAGCTAGTCAGTGACCCGATATCGCAAATGTTTAATCTTATAAAGTAAGGCTTCGTAGATGATTTAAACTTGTCGTTCTGGGTATATGATGCTGTTTCAAAATATGTAATTATTATTGCAAAATTTTCGAGTACAATATAGTAGATTTGTCAGCTAAATGGTGCAGATGTCTGCGGAAATCCATTTCAATATGAATACAGAGAAATATTTGGTAACAAAATTCGCCTGCATTTCCTGATGATGCTTCGTGTAAAGGCGAAACACGTGTCGATTTATTTCTTTCAATGGAACGTAGCGAATTTGTTACTGAGTATTTATCTTTATTTATATATTTATTATTTATATTATATATATTTATATTATATCTTTCATAGTATTTTTTTTCTACAGTAAAAATACCAAATTTATTGTTCTCTAAAAAGAAATTAAAATTCTTGTGAATAGTCAGAACGACTGTAAACCCCATAGAAACGCTGTATAACATAATCAATATATCGTAAGTAATTTGTAATGACTTATTGCATCGTTTGTAGTGCCATAATGAACCATCTAAATGTGTAGCGGGAATTTGTTGTAAAGTTGAACATTAGTATTTTTCTGTGAGTGAAATAATCCAAAACGTATAATAGTTTACATTTGTATAAGTTATAAGCTCTCGCCTTTTCCCCCTTCGAGGATTCACCTCTTGATTACTACTCGGAGCGTGTATCTTATGAGAATCACCTACTAGGGGGTAGTTAGAGGTACGTCCAAACTTACGTTCTGCATTTACATTTTAGGTTTACATTTGTAAGTTAATTATAAAGAATCTCTAGATTGTCTCAATTTCGAATTACCAAATATTAATATCTTTAATCTAACGCAATCTTGGATGCAAAAAGTTCAATTTAACTAGGCTAATATTTTTATATGTTCATATGTTTACTTAAATTTCGGAACACCTGTCATTACTGTAATAAAATGTTCTACAAGCTCTCTGCAAAATGTCCCACACTATATTATATTACCACAAGTTTTCTCCCTCCATATTCCCCAATCAGATATAAATCCTTAGTTGTTCATCCTTACAATAATCACCACAATCCATACTTATCTTGATCAACCTCGATCCAAACTAACATTCATTGCTCATCCATGCATGACATTTTTCTCTCTCTCTTTCTAACATGACAGTTTGTAACTGTAATGTAAAATTAAGCCATTTGATATACTACGTCTATTTCAAAAACAAATTTTGCAAGTGGTCAGTTTCGGAGAATTTATAAATCATGTTTTTTTATAAAGTGTATGAATTTTGAGATCCTTATATTCTGAAATCTTTACCTACTTATTCATTGAAAAATCTACTCCTGATTGCATTTCTGTCGCTGTGCCATATTTTTTAATAGGTTTATTTTAAGTTAATACATTTTTAAGTATGATGAATACATAATGATGATAATCAACAAATAATGTGTAACTATGAATGAATTAATAAAGGTTATGTAGAATAATTTGTTTCATTGGTTTAGAGTACTTTAGATGATACTATATATATTAAACTAAATATAATATGATGATTCTTAGTAGGTGTATAACTAGTAAATTCTCTCGTATCACCTTACAGCCCACCTTACAGAATAGTGAACTGTAGGATATGGGTTTCATTTGATTTCATTCTCGCAAAGCTTTGCCGGTTTGGGTATAGTAAGCATGAACCTTACTATACCCGTGCTGCAATACCTTTTTTTTTTCGAGGGGGATATCTCCAACAAGATACCCCACCGCATTGAGGGTACGATGAGGTTATGTGAGGTTGTCGGGGCTCCAACGACTCACTAAAACCCCCTCGGTGGCCGGCCTCGGTGCTTAGGAGGGCTCTGGGATGTTTGTTGAAACTTCTTCCAGTTTCTCCCCGCATATCGCCTTCCCTGATATCCCTGAGCCTATAGACGCTGGCAGCACCATAGGCAGGGTTGTTCAAAGGTCGAGATTAGGTTTATATGAAAATTGTCCCATAACATTCTTCAAATTTATAGCTATACATGTTAGTAATTACACAAATAATTAAGTAAGTAAGTACATCAAAAGGTTTAATTTCTCACAAATACACATTTCGAAAATTTGTTTTTAACACAAAAAACTGGTTTATTTGTAGGGTCTAATAGCCTATTGTCTGATTGATATTAAGGTACCTACCTTACCTAGGTAGGTATGTAACTATAATTTATCGTTAGCCAGCAGTTGGTTGATAAGTTCGATAATGGTCCGCGTCGGGCGGCCCGTCATTCCTCGATGCAGGTAGGGGAAGTCTCGGCCTTTGGTGTAAGCCACGTTGTAAGTATCGAGATGGATCCACTTGCTATCGCAGATGAACTGTCTCAGGAACGCTGCGCAGTTCGGGGAGTCCCCATACTTGTACCGACCGGTATTGGCCACGTCTGCAGTCCTGCAGTCCAGCACTCGGTCCTCGTAGAAATGCCACAGCGGCATCCGCCATATCCGGTCCCCGGTGCTCCCGCTCGCGGTCTCCAAGTGACAGAACAAGTCGTCGCAGTTGGTGTACGCCCCGCAAGCACTCCCGTCCAGTGTGCTTATCATCTCTTTTGACATTGTTCCGATGTCAACAATAACGGAAGGCCAGTAGTTCCGCGCGTACACCAAGCTATCCGCGATGAGCAGCCTCCCTTCTCGCGACGGGAGCCGAACGTGGATCTTCTTCCCCGTCGCGTTGCACACGATGTCTCCATGCTTAGGGCTGCGGCCGCTAGGCATCAGCTCGCATAGAGGCAGGATCCCGCGAATATTCACGGGAAGCTTGAGCCTCGCGGCTGCCCGCGTGACGGCTACCACGTTGGCAGCCCCCGCCATGTCTCCCTTCATATACTTGAGCTCGTCCGGTGGTTTTAAGTCTAAGGACCCGCTATCAAACGTCACACCTTTACCAATCAGCACGATCGGCCGGGTACACTCGTTGGTGCCGTAGTAGCTGATCTCCACGTACAGAGGTGGCTGCACCGACGATTGCCCCACAGCGACGAAGCCTCCCATCATATGTCCCGACGCCCATCCCTGCGTTTTCACTTCGACATTGATATCCAGCTCGCTCAGTAATTCCACCGCGATTTTTGCGAATGTTGTAGGGTTCAGCAAGTTCGCAGGCATTTCTTGCAGAAAGCGTGTCAGGTTTTGCGCTTCCGCTTTCAGATGACCGATTTTCCAGCCGTCGAAATCGCAGTCATCGTAAAGTTGAACAGCAGGCTTTTTCATCGCTTGTCTGTGTATAGATCTGTACTCTTTGAATTTCCAGAGGGCGAGGCTGGTTCCTTCCGCGGACGCTTCAGCGTCTCCGAACGATTCGACGTGAATGTTGCTTGGGCTCAGCGCGTGGATGGCAGCGGCGCCGACCCCCGCCGCAATTCGGATAGCTTCTTTGCTTTCGTCCAACCTTTCGTTCTCGTTGTACGTGAGGCACTCGGAGCCGAGACCCGCGACGGCCACGTATCCGTATGATTCCTCCAGATCGTAGAACACCCTGTACTCGCCCAGCTTCGGTATCGGAGCTAGCTGCAGCTGGTACCAGAGCTTCCCTCCACAAAGTTTGTTGTATTTCTCTGCGCTGGCCGTGAGAATAGCCTGCTCGCCGACCACGTGTTCGTTGAAGTACACGCCGAGAACCAGGCCCACATCCCTGGAGCGGCACCGTTTCGGGTCTATCACCTTCCGCGCCGGCTCAATTGGCACGCAGTCTGTAAGCTGTAGCTTAAACTCGGCAATAGAACGTACAAACCTAGGAAATTTTGTAATGAAATTAAATTTGAACATGATTGATTTTGCAAAAAAAACAGATTTTCGAAAAAAGTGGACTTATGACAGCATCGCCAACTAGTTTTTATTAGGTACTCGCTAGGCTTAGTAATTTGAGAACGATAGTGGTAAATAGACATTAACATAACTTTATACATAGAAGAAGTATTATTACAACGTTTCACACAACACACAATGCTCACAATTCAATCAGATCGCACAATGTCTTTTGGATAATGTCAGGAAGTTTTCATTTTGATCCAGCTTGGGGTGTGGCGGTGGAGCCACTCGGGTATATTTAAAAGGATGGTCTCCTGCAGCTGTCGGTATATTATGAGAATGAGGAACGGAATAGCTAGTCTCTCGTCCTTGAAAAAGTACAACCAGAAGGCCAAAAGCAAGAGGCACACGTCTACCGCGTAATCTATGGCTGATCTGACGGTTATTTTTGCTTTCTTTTCAAGTTCTTGGTAATCGATAGGTATGACGATCGTGGCCCTCTCAGTTTTCTTCAGAACAATTTTTTGTGTACATTTTTTCTGGTCCTTATTCTTATCTTCTATTTTAGCTACAGTTTTAATTCCATTTTCGTTGCTTATTTTTGGTTTGTTATATTTAGTGACTGCATTATTGGCAGTTACTACTGGCTTCTTTACCTTTGCAGTTGTATCATTGTTTTTCTTAGCCTTTACAGTTCTCTCAGGTTTCGTACTTTCTATTTTGGTTTCAGATGTTTGCTTTTCAGCAACCTCTTTCAAATCTTCGGTATTTAAATAAAGTTGCGTGACATGTTTTTTCTGGTTGCCATATTCTTTGACTATACTTCCATAATAATCTATGACTGTTCTTCCTTCTTCGGTTATTTTGTCTTTAGGTAAGTCAGTTTTCTTTGTAGGTTTAACTAATTCAGTAGTTTCCTCGTCTTCTTTCACTTTTTTATGGTCCTTTCTGTTTAATATTTTTGGGAATGGGAAAGATTTTTGGAGAGGCATTTTTGTTATTTTTTGGAATATGGGCATCTTTTCGTCTTTTTTCAACTTTCGATCCTGTTTTGACTTATCTTCATACTTAGGTGCAGTGATAGCAGGCTTCACTACAGGTTCTCTTCTTTTTAAAATTGGCTTAGGAACGAAATTGGGATCAACGATAGGTAAAGGTTTAACCGGGAGCGGAGACTCGGATTTTTCCTCCGAAGATTCTTTCTGAGGTGAGCGTCGGGCCATTTTATCTCTCGGGTTGTATGTCCCTTCTTCATTAGAGTACTGGCTTCGTCTATCGATATCTCCATTTAGGCTTCCTTCAGAATACTCACCTTCCGAAGACACTGTGCTGGCTGTATAGTCTTCGTCGAAGGAAATGTTTTGCGTCCATTTGGCATCAGTTTCAGAGTCTTGTGAAGCCTGTCGTTCGATATAATTGTATTCTTTATCCTCGACGGAGTCTGTTTTGATAAGAATTTCTGGTGGCTTTGGTTTTTGTACCTCAACGACTTGATCTCGCGTGTCACGCGGTTTACTGTTCGGAATGTCATTGATGTGTTGTTTGGAAAGCTCGTTCTTCTTGCTTTGTTCCTGTTCCATGGCAACTGCCTTGTAGAAGCGGGCCATGGCTCTCTCGTGGAGAAGTTCTGTAGAGCTGACGGAGTTGCGGAGTGCCCTGAAGGGCATAATGCATCGCGAGCTGATGTCCGGGGCCGACAGTGAGAGCGGCGGCGGAGACACTGAATCGAAGTCCAGTTGGAACGATTCACGTTTTTCTGAAATATCGAAATTATGCTGGTAATGTGGATTTAAAATTCATTTTGTTATTTTTATTAACTTTATACATGTGTTTTACTTATGTAAATTGTAATTTAATGTAAAAAATGGCTTTGAATTCGACAAAAGCATGATTTAATGGTTTTTCACACAATTTATTGAAGGGATAGGGATAGGAATAAGCTGGATATTTAAAGTTTTGATATTTCGTTCAAAGAAATATTTAGAAAATAAATAAATATAGTTACAGGTGTTGCTTAGACATTTTTAATGAGTCCAAGAATGAATGACAGCGTGCCCGCGCTTTGGCGTGGTCTGCATCTACTAGGTAAGTGGTAATTTAGGGCCGGAATTGGAAGAAAATGCTTCAGATTAGGTAGGTACTATAAGCGGTGATGTGCTCGAGTCTCCTCGTTTAGAAAATACGGTATTCTGGAACACAGGCATTACCTACCTACAGAAATACCAAGGTTTTCAAATGAAAATGTTGGGAGTTCTTGTTTTTCGCAGGAGCTATGATTTTAGATAATAACAACAGTAGCCCTTCTTCTAGTGATATCCGTAGAAATCCACACTGAGTTGGATTGGAGGAGTTAATTCTTAAGCCCAGTAGTACCTACCGCTCTTCCATACAATCGTTGTTGGTTAATCAGTTTGAAATGGCACCACCGATTCCAAGGAAATTTTGCAGATATAATTGGATAGAGATAATCTAGGATTGCAGTGCTTTGGTTTATCTAAAAATACAATTATTGTTATGTAAAATCAAAATATATGAAAAAATATTTTTGAATGGATACATCTCTTACATATAAAAAAGTATTTATTCAAGCAATATGTCAAATTATATAATTATTTACAAGGGAAGCAGAACAGGAGAGATGATTGTATTAACGTTTGCATTCATGTATTTTCTGAACCTATACCGTTCCACTCCAGGGCAAATGTCTTAACATTACCATAACGGTTGTATGAAAGAACGAAAATCAGCAGTAGGTACCTACTCCGGGTTCTTAGGTCGTGACAAAACAACGTAAGTAGGACAGTCAATAAGGTATGATAAGTATTATGGCGCATCGACATAACAAACATCATGTACGCAGAAATTGCAGCAAGATAGGAAGCATTACATCATTCGTTCGCCAGAGCAAGCACGTTCGCCTGTGGTCAATGGATTCGCAGAAGCTAGTTTTGTAGCGCTGCGGTACGAAACGCCTAGTAACTATGCTAGGCTATAAATAGCCTAATAATAAACTCGCGGTAAGGAACAGCCACTGTTTGTTGGGCTTCTTATTTTACTACGTAAGTTGGTAATATACTTACGTGTGGTGAAATCACATTATCAAGAAAACATATATTTGGTTGGTGGTAGAATTCGTCTAAGTCCGCCTGGCTAGCTTTCACCATCTTACCTAAGTCTGTTGACATAGGGTTCATTGAAATCCATCCAGTAGATACAGGGTGATGTGCGTATGTCAGGTTGATGTTCTAGAGATAGACAAACAAATATGGAACTACCTATTGTTTTTGGTCGATAAAATCTACCCCTTCCGCCTACGGATGTCGTAAAGGTCAACCAAGGCATTACACCAGAAAAGCAGCAACTTCCTTCTATATATTAACAAAGCTTTAACTCCGAACACTAATATGTCTGCTAAGTTTGGTGATTATGGCCAAACCTTATAGTTTATGATGAAGTTCTTTCAACATTGTGGTGGACATTAATGGGATTTTGATCTTATTGACACCCTTGGTTTGGCAAACCTTATTGCGTAAAAAACTATTAATTGACAAGTTTTAATTTAAATTACGAAGCTTAGCACCTTCACGTCTTCTAGAGACCATCCTTTGCAACCCTAAATCTCAAAAACCACCCCTGCTAAGGGAAAAAATAAACGAAGTTTGAAATCTGCTGTCAAAAACCCTGTCATTTGAAATTTCAATAGACTTCAATCTTAGTTACCCCCTCTGCAATCTTTTATCTAAAGAAAGGGTGGTTTCATAAAATAATAATAGATGTTTTGCGTTTTATCTTCTTGGAATATTTTTATATTTTATTCTATATTTTACAAAAACCACCTTAATTCAACATTGAAATAACTCCAATTGAAACTAGCTGCGCACTTGCGGCAAGGTTGTATCTTCATCACTATCAGTTTAGCTCATAACTGCTTTTTCTGGAAATACCTTAATATTCTTCGAAGAAACAACTGGAGGTTTCCCATATTTATATTATGTGTTGAAAGTCAACCCTATTAGTACTTATTTGTAATTGAATTAAATTGAATTAATCGTGTGAGCGTAGCGAACGTGTTTTATTCTTTGTTACTTGATTTCTCCGCCAATTCGAAATAGATTTTGATGATTATTGTTACGTTTGGTAGGCCATATTCGCGAGGTGGTCCCATAGAAATTTTATCAAAATCGGTTCATTAGTTTGGTTTTTATATCAAAATAACTGGAAAATATATGTCATCCAAGTAAACGATATTGCGTATTCGGCTTTCCTGTTTACGGTCACTAGAGTAGACTTTTGAACCGCTTACCTTCCAGTATCATCATCATCATCATCATCATCATCAGGGTTTTGTCATAATCACCACGCTTGGCATGTTGCTGATCGCAGTAATGATGATACGTGGTAGTAAGTGGAATTGACTTTGACGCATTCTAGCTATAAATGCTGTATACATGTAACATCATCATCATTACAGCCCATTAAAGTCAACATAGGACATGGGCCTCCCCCAATGCTAAAGAAAGCAATGGAGGGTATTGCCATAATACTCACGCTTGGCAGGCGTGTTGGTGATCGATGACTCTTTAACTACTACTGCATTACCTCAGAACTCCGTTATTACTCAACCGATTTGGAAAATATATTTTCATACAAAAAATAACACTGCACTGCACATTTCAAATTTGTTATCAAACTTTTAAAGGGGGTGATTTTTGTAACATGGGGGTGCGTTAAGATGGTGAAATGCTTAGTATCTCTTGTAAGATATAATCTGATAGAAGAGAAGAAGGCTTTGCATAGAATGAGAGTTAGCATCGAAAGAGAGAGCCTCAAACTCTCAGGCGATATTACATTTATATTACTCAAAAACTACCCTAACTTTTGAAACATCCATAAGCCGAATAATAAGTTCAAATGCTCCGCAAATTTTAAATTTAGAATCAATTGAAATAACCAAAAAACATGGGACCCCCTTACAAAATCGGAAACGCATTCGAAAGTAATGCCGTCATAAGCATTGTCACAAACATAGGTACCTACCATATAGTACCGAATTTTCCAACTTAACTCAACTAAATCACATGTAGCATAACTCGCCCACGGCCCAAGCTTTGAGAGGGCGAGATATTCCATAACCCCTTTACAACGGGTAAACAAGTGAAAATAGCTATTGAAGAAAATGGGTTAGTGTAGTTTAGCTACCGGGAGAGATTTTAGGGCAAACAATGCAATCGGAGCATGCCTTCGCTACTGTAGAGTCAACGTCAAAATTATTTCAAGAACAAGGCATTGTTGCTATACTCACTGCTCGTTGAAATATAGGGAAATGGGAATGTCGGAGTTCAATTTACAGATAAAAAATATTATTTACCAGCTTTCGTTACTGAATCCTTAGCTTCAGGAGAGAACACGATCATGAACTCGTTGCTAAGGGTCCGCGCGCGCAGAGGCTGAGGCTCCGGCCGCAGAGAGGGCGCGGTGCGTTTACGGCGCGGCGCCGGGGACACTCTCTCTCGCTGCTCACTCTCTAGCAACTCTCCCTCATGAGCCAACGCCTCACTGATGATCCGAGACTCCACAGCCAAGAACTCCAAGTCCACCGCACGACCAGGAATCTTCACCGGAGCTGATTCCTCGCTCGGTGCACTCATCCCGTATGGACTCTCCGCTTTCACACGAAACCGGTACTCGCTCCCCTCAATAAGGTCGAAGAGCGTCACATTCGTCTTGCGGCTGGTAGTAGCCTTCAGCCACACGTTCCATCCCGCGCGATAGTACTCCACGACGTAGTTGCCGATACGGCAGCCGCCATCATCCTCCGGTGGATCCCAATCGAGCGTCACCGACTTGTCAACCTGCCGCGCCACCAATACCGCTTGCGGCGGGTCGGGGGGCGCAGTGATCGTCACTAGAAACGCGGCAGTGTCTTCCCCGATGGCGTTGCTGGCGTGGACCTGGTACTCGCCCCGGTCACTTCGTCGCGCAGAATGAATTTTCAAAACAGAGAATTTCGCAGAATTCGATATCTCTATCCGTTCGTCGGTTATGATCGGCTTTCCGTCGTGCCTCCACTTGACTGCGGGTGCTGGTTTCCCAACGATTGTAGTCTTCAAAAACACTGTTTCGTTCACTTCGTAAAGTAAACCATCTTCGTACTGCCGCGGATAGCGCAACTTCGGAGCGGCTTCGATAGAAAGTCTTGCGCGTGTAACCGCGTGCCCACTTCGGTTGGTGGCGGTGCAACGTATCTCACCCTCGTCGCTGGCCAGCGTCTGGTGGAACACCAGCACGCTAGTCGTTTCTTCCGAGGATATCGCCGTTCGTCGACTGCTGAATATCTCGTAATCATCCTTGAACCAAGAGATGGTTGGATGCGGTGAACCTTCGAACTTAACGCGGAATTCGGTTTTGTCGTTTTCAAGGACGGTGGCATCCATGAGGTGGAGAACGAATACAGGTGGGCGGAGCGCCTCAGGCTCTGGACTGACTGTGAGGACGTCGGAGAGGTCGCTGTAGTCGGAGCGGCCGACGGCGTTGAGAGCTGCGACGCGGAATTGGTAGCGGTGCGGTGGTTCGAGGCCGGAAAGCACCAGCTCGGGGCGTTGGACGACGGGCGGCGCAGTGCGCACCCAATCCACCGCGCCCAGACGATTACACTCCACCTGGTAGCCGACCAGCGGTGCGCCTCCGTCGTGGGCGCCCGCCGTCCATTGCAGCGTGATCGCGTTCGGCTCATCCTCCCCCCTCACCGGGATGATCCCCGGCTTGCCCGGCGCCGCTGGCCTCCCTGCAACACAACCGTCACCTTTCTAAATCACATTCGACTCCGTATCGCGACTCCGTTGGCATAAAACACCTTTCAAAATTAGACGCGATAGTTACGTTCGCTTACGATTTGTTTTGTTGTGCCACGCTTCGGGAATCGCGATTTAAAAATAGATTTAGAGACGGGAGCTTCGCGTGAACAAGTCGCGCGATTGTGAGTGCTTCGGTGGGGTTGGGACGGTACCTGCGGATTTCCAGTGGACGTTTTTTCGAGGCTTGAGGCTGTGTTGTGAGGAGGAGTGTTGATTGCCCATGGCGGCGGCGGCGCGCGCCGACACACTGAGAGTGGCGCGGCCCCCTCCCCCCACCCGCGCCCCCGCGCCTGCGCGTGCGCCGTCGCCGGGAATAACTCTCGCGCCGCCGCCGCCCGGATGCGTGATAACTTTGATCGATAGGTTTCATTACCCATTTACGACCTTTGGCGCATCAATGATGGTGACGATCATTTGATTGATTTGCCGCCAATTCGCCTTCGGTTCGATTCCGTGTTTGTAAACAAAAGGTTACCTAAAGTCATCATGTTCCGAACGTAGTCCTACGTGCTCAAGTATCATATTTTATGACTACTCGTATTTTCTTCAGTGCACAGCGGCGTGTTACACGAGATTTCAAATCGCATGAATTGGAAGTAAATTTGGCTTACATAATATAACAACCATTATTTTTTGGTAAAAAATCTTGGCAACGGGAGCAGATACGCGCCATCACATCACACTAGTTAAATAACTTTGGTTTTAGCCAGTGGAATAGAGTACAATGAAAATAATGTAATTCCACCTTGTTAACAATAAGTCTTATTACTACAGAAATATGTTATGAATTTATGGAAACATTAAAAATAATATGTACAAAGGAAGCAGTCGGATTACCTAAGGACCGTTGTAAACGGCCTATAACTCTACTGTTTCGGATCAGTACCAGACGGAAGCGTGCCCAAGACACTGGCTGATATCCTAATACTTTATGGAATATACCTATACAGTATAATTAGATTCCTGTAATGATATAAACACATGTTCTGAGATTTTTAGTATTTTCATTATTAAAAAAAACATTCGATAGACAAAATGCGATGTAATTGTGGTTTTTATAGAAGGCGTATTTTTAGTGACGTCTGTAAAATGCTTGAATCAGGCTTCGAGTTAAAACATTAAATTGTAACTTCTTTTTAATTTTATTGTATGACGTTTTATAGTACTAGGAGACGTGTGTACTTGGCCTTTATCTCACCTGGTTACACAAGTTGAGATAAGGCCGAAGGTGGAGGTGAAGGCGGGGTTGATTTGCGATAGAATTGCTTTTCACACGAGCCGTACGTCGTCTTTTCAATAGTGAGCTTATATATCGTTTCTTTACAACTATTATATAATATGTAATATAATATATAACATCTATAACTATTTGATCAGTTGTTTCTCCACTTGGTTGTTTGTAGGTTCCTCAAATTAAATCTTTGTATTTACCCCATACGCCGTTTGAATGAAATTAGTAATTTATTCCTCTATTCATAGATATTAATAGAAAAAACGAACATACTTTGCACACCATTAACGATATAAAAATGACTAATAAAGAAAAGTAAAAGAAAAGGATTTCATAGATTAATCATAATAGTATTGGTGGTTACAGTAACTTACAGGCAAATTTATTTATCAACACTACGCGGACGAAGTCGCGGGCAACAGCTAGTAAGTAACAAACAAGGTTTTCCATGCGAAATTAAAGTACGAAAATACGTCTTTTTATGAGCGATTAAGTATAATAAAATGAAACTTCAAAGGGGTGTATATCAAAGAGGTGCCATGTCATTGTCAGGAATATTGGCCTACTGTGTCATTTTGTATTTTTCAAACGATAAAACCTTTTTAAATAATTACTTTGAGACACACAGGTACAGTGAGGATACAAAACAATATTTAAAGTGCAATAACTAGCATGTAACTGCAAAAGAACTGTTAAAGGTAGCTGGTTGACATTTGCTGAGAATTTGCAGTCACATTTTTTCACTTGCAATAAATGTTTATTACGGCTTGCGGCTTATCCTCCTGATAAATTATTAATACAAATTAAGCAAAACGACTTAGAAAAACTCTTTCTTACTAGAAACGTGATTTATTTTGAACTCTTTGTAAAAACTGCAAGTACAAGTCAATACTGGTGTTATTCGAGCTTCAGTGCTCACTTCAACAATCAATTTATTTATTTTTTAATATAGGACATCCAAAGAACAAACATATTGTTATATAAATAACAGTTTGTTTTTCCATTAACAGAAAGCCGCAGCGAGTACAAATATCTAGCTCGACTAAAGTTAAACGCTATATATAAATAAATATAGTTATACATTTATGACCACTGATTGATTTCTTCCAAATTTGTATTGTTTTGATCACATATATGTTTGCAAATAATAATCATTGTTTGAACTACTATTTATATCTTCTTACTCCTTGGAATATTACCGTCATAGTTTATAAACAAAAAAAATGATAAACTATATGGGGCCTCGGCAATATATAGGCTTATTATACTTGATGGGATTTTCCTTTACTTGGTTTATTTTTCGAGTAATTAGAGAAAATTGATGTAATTGAGAAGATTTTAAAAATTAAGTTCATTACCATCGTGCCAGCGTTCGCAAGTTTTAATTTTCTGTACTTACATCCCCCTTACCCAACACCCTAGCGAAATTTGGAAAAACAACTTCCCCACCAAGGAGGTAGACTAGTTTAGTAAATCATTACGGATGTTATGAAGCACGGCAAAAAAATGCCTCACTTAATAATAAATTCGTTACTATCACTTTTGCCCTGACTGTACCAATCAAACAAATTCACCCTACCACAATAGAGTACTTACCGATGAATCACAGTCACTCATTTACCAACCATGGAGGAGACACTTCATACCTTCCACCGGGTGCTATCCCTAGCGGGAATCCCGATCTTTACTAATGGTAGCTGGAGCTCCACCCCCTGGCTTCTATTTCAGATCTTCAACTTTATCAACGGGATCCTGTGCTTCGTATTCACAACTGGTTTCGTTGTTACGAACTTCTCGAACAAGCTGATGTTTATTCAAGGTGCTTGTATCTGGTCGACAGGACTGATCATGACAATATCTCTGGGAGTTTGCCTGTTCTTTAGGAAGGATCTCAGGTATTTTAGACTTAATGGTGAAGAAGGTAATCACTCTTTCTATTTACAATGTTCATCATAACTAGTTATGAACTCTTGCCATAGTCCTTGAGGTGGGTGGGATCTACCCTGGGCAACAGAATCAGTGTTTTTTGTAAATTGTTGTGGCTGAATGATCTATTGCGTGGATTGCGACCGTAGTCTTGCCATAGTCCGGCACTAAGCAATTCGCTGTGTTCCGTTGGTGCAGGCGGGAGTGCTAGTGCCTTTAATATGCAGATTCTCGGAAAGTTCGCTCCATCGCAGACCTTATCTTCAACTGGGCAATCCCAGGCAAGCCCCGTAGTCAAAGCTTAACCAAGTAAAAAATAAAAATTGTATCATTATAATATTCTATGCTCTTTGAATATTTTATGTGTAATTATAAAAAAGGACAAACTGTAGTAGGGAAAAATTGTGTTTAGATAATCTGGATAAACAGAAACCTCCACAAACAATTAATATTTAGTAATTTACGTTTATGTTAGGTTCTTTGTGCCTTATTATCGCGATTGCACAGCCAGGTAATAATTTAAAAAACGATCGTTGTAGCGGTTGTCTGTTTTGCCGCACCAGTGCAGTGCATTCTTCTAGTCCAAACCAGAGTGAACAGGTTAACAGGTTTAAACATGCATATTCTATATAAAGTCCCTTCGTTACTGGTCTTTCAAGTGAGCTAGTGGTAAAACGCATTAATCATCTTTTTTCACGAGAGTTAGTGTATGTATAATTGGTAGTATTTTGTAAGTTGCCATTATATCACTGTAGGTTTCCCGCGACACAGGGATGTTCCCTGTGTGGTTTCCATTATTTACCACCTCTTAATAATGGTAATGTGTTTTCCTTTTTGTATTTGTTTTGTACATTTTATTTTTTGTAGCGTTACAACCCAACTCAATTCCCATATTACATTTTGTAAAACATTTCCTTCCAGAAACTTCCTGAACGAAATGGTATTCAAAGACAACATGAAAAACATGCCGCTCATCAGATTTGTCCTGACAGTGCAGAGTGGAACTAAACTGTTGCAGTTAAAGAACTTGGTCGAGGAGTCACAAACCAGACTACTTAAGTTCACGCGACTGCTGTTGAGGAGTTATGTAACCAGCGTCTGGTTATGTGCAACTCTGTATCTTTGTACGCCTATTTACGTGATGGTTCAGAAAAAAGATACCAGCTTGCGGCTTCTTGGTTAGAGATTCAATATTAGTTTTGCCCTGATTTTCAAAAATAATTCTATATGTAGGCATAACATAGAACGAAATTATTAGTAAATTATAGAGAGGCTAGCCTTAATGTTGTCAACCGTCGAGGTTTTACCAGCGTCAGTGTTCCTGCCGTTTTCAAGCTGAAAGGTCTGTTACGTGATTATGGTTAGCGGCCCGACGGTATGACTCTTGGTTGATGGGTAGGCCTTTGGTTTGAGACGCTACCTGCGACAACACGTACTACGATAATTTTAGATATCTAGATTTAATTCATCTAAATCTGCTTTTTTGTACACCAAAACAATATAGGACGATAGAAAATTAAGAAAACTAACTAGAGAAGAATGTATAAGTTTGTTTTACAGCTTTTGACATGTGGTTCCCTTGGAGTTTTGATAATTTTGGAGTTTACGTTGCGTCTTTTGTATACCACACTTACTGCGGCTACTTGTGTTGTATTGGTAAGTTGATTGTCTAACACGCGACGTTGTATTAGGTATAAAAAAGTTCAAAGTAAGTATACAATGTAATTATGTCGGAAGAAGTACCTTATGTAAAGTAACTCTTTCTGCTACTGTAGAATATACTTGTTTAGTAGCACCTATGAATACTACTAGATTGTAGGTACTAGTCTGGTAAGACAGACGAGGGCAATTGGAGGCGAATTGATTTGTTCGGAAAAGTGAAATTACTTACAACAAGATACGTGCAATACTGTTTGTCCTACTAGTAGGACCAAGATACACCCCGTAAATTTTCATTCACATTCACTTTGCCACATATCTCTCTTCAAGTAAGATATACTGCATTGCAGTGCTGCCACCGCGACGTTTTAAAAAATCCTTCTAATATCTCTGTAAAATTTTAACAGATTTTAAAATTTAAATTTTAAAATTAGTTTTAAGCATTTCAATCTACTATTAAATGACAAGTAAGTGTTTAGTGCATTCAATTGTCAAACACGATTGGAAACTTGCTTACAACTCACTGGACCCTTATTTTGTATGACCAATAGTGTCTTAACGCGCCCGCGCAACGATTTCCGTGGA
This sequence comes from Venusia cambrica, assembly GCA_951394065.1. Lineage (NCBI taxonomy): Eukaryota > Metazoa > Arthropoda > Insecta > Lepidoptera > Geometridae > Venusia > Venusia cambrica. Next base: position 17,225,956 of record OX596034.1, read on the forward strand.
ATCATCGTAGATTCGTATTCTGTATGCCAAATCTGATTTCTTAGACGCAACAAGGCGCGTTTTAAACGTGTCTCGGCTGTAAGAACCTTTATCTACCTACTACTCGTATACTATAAAAAACAGAAACTGATGTTTAGCAACAGCCACATTAGCAATTACAAATTTGGCACCATTTACTTCTTTGAATAAGTTCTGCAATAATTAAGTATAATATATAACAAAATGCCAATAGCTAAACTCAAAAGGTGCAATGAGCTTTGCTTTGGTATGGATTGGTTAAAAATACCTGAGTAAGTAGGTTGGTACCAATTTTTTGTTATTTTTTTTCCGTTATTAGCATACCCTGGACTTCAATCAACAATAGTCCTCCTAGTCGGCCAAATTATCCGTCAGCTCCGTATCCTGTCATTCATTATGCTGCATCTAGATGTACTGGCGAAGGAGATTGTCGAAGACGAGCCTGGCCGATGGCAGGAGTGCTGCACGTCTATGTTTACGGAGTGCATCGAACATTACATCTCAATCAAAAGGTGGTTTTATCACTTACCTAACAGGTGCTCGAGATGAGCTCGGTCGTGACTTAAGAATCGACCCCTCCAACTCAGCCCATGGATGTCGTAAAACCCGACTAGGGCATCTCAACACAGGATGAGCAGCAGCGTCTTCTACTAAAGGAGCTCGCGCGTCGGTAAGCGGGAGTGCCAGAACCTACGTAGATTCTGAGAAAGCTCACTCTATCGACCTCATCCTCGCGCAGGTAATAAGACTCAGGGTCAGGGTCTCTTAAAAAAACTACAACAGTAACATATAGCAAGTCAAATGTCTGTTCAAGCTGCAAATATTTCAACAGATCTGCGAATCTACTCAACAGCTGATGACATGGAATATATAAAAAAATGTTGCTGATTTACTTGTAGTTCTGTAGGATACGCAATTTTACTGTCATGTTGCTTGGTGAAATTATGTGACATTATTACCCCAGAAATGATGCCCAAGTCAAACGCAAAGTAAAAAATAATTAGTCGATTGAAATTGGTTCTAAAAATTCCGAAATTTTCGAAGTCGCTAGTTGCATTTTGAGGGGGAAGACGTTTTGTGTTAAAAAATGTAACGATGCTTGTATAATATGTCACCGTGATATTGTAAGCACCGTCCTCAATATGCCTAGTCATATTGCAAACGGTCAGCAAATTGACAACAGCAACTATAGCATTTACAATTTTACGCATTATTTCTAGCTTCTCTAGTTCTGCCGCTTGCTTTAGCATAGACACAGACCTGCCTCACTCTCTCCTCAAGAGAGTGAGGTGAGCAAATGGCCTTACAGGAATGTACAATCGAATCCTGTAACGCAAGCCTAGTGGTTATCTTTCACGCGATGCCCCCCGTTCTCGATCTAGTACCATCAGAAAAAGAGTTAAATTAACCACAGAAAACTTCTGTCGGGATGGAGAGGTCATGTCCCGACGGGTTTATCATCGATCACCATTTTTGCCGACCGTTTACAATATGCCGAGGCAAATTACAAACGGACGGTGCTTATAATCTTATGCTGACATGTGTACAATATGCGGAGGCATATATAAACGGACGGTGCTTACTATCTAACGCTGACATATACATCATTATGTATTATCCTATCCTACTAATCCTACTCATATTATATCTAAAAATCTTGGCCTTCATCTTACCTGATTTTTGAAGTTATGATAAGGCCGTGACTGATGGAACCGCACTTCACTCGGAATCCTCAACAAACTGTACTGGTACCGGACAACCAGCTTTTTTCCTCCTGCATCAATAAACCAATTGGCGTAACTGTCTCCATTAGCCAGATACGTAAAAAACTATATATTCATTTTGGAATTCTACACATTTCATATTCAATAGGTACCTTATTACTTCACACAAAACTTCAGATATAAAAATATCTGAAGAATATTTACCTATAGCGCAAGTGTCATGACGGATGAAGCTGTTTTTCTTGTTATTCACACATGTCTAATTTCTCTTTGGAACAAATTCTAAAGTCAACGCGAACGAAATCGCGTTCAAAAGCTTGTTATTTCATATTTAGCCTTGTTTATTTTAATTGATTGGTGGTAGCTGACAACAATAAAAACGATTCTAAAATTATTGTGTTCCGGCATTAAGAGAATAGATAGCCAACTTGGTTCTCCCTGAATCTGAAGGGTTCCTCAGTCTGTTGAGGATGTTGACCTTAGGCCATATCATAACTTGACATCAGGTGAGATGAAGGCCTTACGCGTCGTATTATAAAGATAAAGTTTTATTGTTGTTATAGGTTTAGCAACAGACTGAACGCGATCTGCCGTCTATTCTACTTGACACTGGTTCTGATAGCGATCATGCTGGTCTGCATGTGCTCCGTTAAAATCACCATTTCGGTAAATATAAAGTTCAAAATCGAGAATATATTATGTCGTCAAATGTATTGTTTCCAGCACAGTTTCCAGCGCCATAGGAAAAGCATAGTCACGACAGATAACAAGCTTATATGACGTGACTAGCAAGTAATTCCTATAAAATATTGTGTACTACTAAATTTACGGACCATGAAGGGACTAGAAATAGTAAGTATTAGTCAACTATTGTATATAAAATACTGGTACGATGAGAGATATTTACGGACCATGAGGGACCAGAAATTGTAAGTATTAGTAACATACGCTAAATCTCACACACTCCTTTGTACGTGTGCAATTTAGCGTAGGGAGCTTATTTTTTGTACATAACAGATATACTTATATATATTTTTGTTGACAAGACATAATTTTTCATAACGACCCCAAAAAGATAACTGTACAGCAGATTATACTCTTCTCTTATAAGGCGTTCTTGTAGTCCACAAACGCTGTAGCGTTTCTGGTGTGTTCGATTCAATCGAAACCCCCGCAGAACCTCAAGAAATTACAAAACCGTTCATACGTAAATGTTTGAAAACGATTGTATCTGAATTAGTCACAGGACCCCCCATGAACGTGAAGTAAAAATGTAAGAGCAACTAACATAACTGAACATTTTTCAAAACGAATGACCGATAAAATTCCACCGCATATTGGGTATATTGAGTACTAAACTGAATATGATTAATAAGTGTTCATTCAAATCTTCCATTTTGTAATAAAAATACTCATTTTTAAGAGCGGGTGAAGATTTACGCATCTGCACTAAACGTAATAACGTTTAGTGACAGACTGAGATAAAGCCATATTTGGCATACAGTGCATCAGACCTGTTGGTTTTACGGCACTATTTATAAACTACTACACTATTTATAACTCTAAACGATGTATGGCAAGACCTCACTCGATGTACCAATGACATTGTGGCGGTCGCGGGGAGCCGATGGATGAAAGAGGCTCGCATCGCTATTTGTGGCGGCGATTATGAGGCCTATATTCAGCCGTGGACTTGTGTGGGCTGATATGATGGGGACATTCGCATTAATAAGAGTTTTATTGAATTCGTCGTCAACATTAAAAATAAAAATCATGTATTGTTTATTCAGTAACATTATTTTGAATCGTCAAATCTACCGCCAGTTCCATTGAAAATACCATAAGTCTATTAGCATAGGTACGTAAAATTAAATTCATGAAACATATAAAAACAAAGATGGGAAGCCGCGGGTGCTAGTGTCTATAAAAATATATATAGATACAATAACTGCCAAACTTATAATGTAACATTAATAAAATAATACTCTGACGTCATCCAAGACCTGTAATGAATGGTGTTTTGGTCCTATTGCAAAAATGCCACTATTCTGATTTGATCATTCGCCCATAAAATTATTGAAAAACTAGTCTTTTGAGTTGTTTCGTTTAATTTAAAATATTAATCATAAAAATAATCGTCATCAAGGAGAAATACTTCATCTAATTCGTGTTTGTTGATCCATTCATCTGCGTTTTAGTTTTATGTAAAATAATTACGAAAGCGGTATAAGACATTAATTAAGGCTTATTTATAGTGTCAAACATTTTATAGACTCTAAAGGTTTTACTCGATTTTTTTTCCACAAAAATATATTTAAGTACAATTACGCTATAATATACAAGGGTAGCAGTCGGGGTACCTTAGAACCATTACAAACGGTCTATAAGTAACTCAAATATTCCAGACTAGTACCAGACTAAAGCGTACCCAAGATACTGGCTGCATTGCCACGCTGAATAGCTATGCTAATTTGGGTCAAGTGACGCCTCAATCAAAAGCCCCGAAAGATTTTTACGGAGTGCAATAATGGTTACTTTATAATAAGTTTTAAGAAATTTTAATTTTACCATATGTTTCGTTACTATTGTAAAACGATGTAAATAAAATAAAACATGCATATTCCCTAATTAATACACAACCAATGTTAAATTACAATACTACTCACCATAAAATTCGACAAAACAAGGAGAACGTTTTTGGTAATACCTGCATAAATATACATTTTTGATACGCAATTCAAATACAACAAATAAATTTAAATATTCAAAATATTTCTACGGTACAGATATCGTTAATGTAGAATATATCATTATAGTCACAGTTATAAAATCCACCTAATATAAGTAGTCAAAATTCGATTTTAAAGAAACTTTGTTATTTCAGGATAAACTATGCCCCGACACTATGAAGTACTACGTCCACGAAGCATGTTTCATACTTATGGTACTCATGTTCTGTATGCTCGGACAGCAAGTTCAAAATGAAGTAAGCATTTTTCTATCCGTATGAAATGAATCAGTAAAACGTATTTATTGTTCATCTCAAACATTACATAAATATTACATACTACATACACAAATACTCGTATATATTACATATAATCAAATATTACCTCACACATATATTACATACTATGTACAATGGGCAGATAGCTTATTTGAGTACGTACCTTCTTGCATTTCATATTATTAAATGACCTATTGTTTTCTCTTATTGTTTAACAATAATTATATGTGAGTATGTGTGAGAATAGTGACTATGTACAAAGGAATCAGTTGGGTTACCTAAATCCCGTTACAAACGGTCTATAGGTAGCTCAACTGTACCAGTCCAGTACCAGACGGAAGCGTGCCCAAGACACGGCTGCATTGCAACGCTGAATAGATTTAATCATATTGTTTTTCTATATCTTGACACTCTTATCTAAAAATATTTGTGCGGAAAAAACATCGAAGGCCCTAGTCTTTTTTATTGCCTCTACCTTCATTATAAGTAAAGTAGGTAAAACATATGAATGTCTTACCAGTGCTGTGGTTGCAATATTAATTTAAAAATATTAATTTTAATATTAGAGGCGTGTGAAATATACATTTAAATTTTTAATTTAACCTAATTGTATTCGAGACAATAATACTGCCCACCTCCATGTATTATGGTACCAGTGCCAGTCGTACCATCAAAGGTCCGAGAGGGACGAATCGTACCATTAATGGTACAAGTGGGACAAATCGGTGCCAATTATACCATCAAAGGTATTAGAGGTACAATTCGGTTCTCATTGTACTATGAATGGTACAAGTGGGATAAATCGGTGTCAATTATAAAAGACCACCAAAGTTACGTATGGGATGAACCAGTACTAATTTTACCATCAAACTCATCGCATGGTTAAGCTATGGTGTAGCATTTCCCTGTTTTCTTTTTTTATATAAGAAGAGGTGTGGTTGGCTTTCATCTCACCTGAATTATAAATTATGATATAACCAATGGTGGAAGCGCACTTCACTCAATTGTTTGAAGAACTGGCTCTAAATCCGGAACACAACAATTTATGAATTGTTGTTATGGCGACAGAATTAGGTAATGATGGTGGTAGCTAGACTTACTTAAACAAAGTCCTACCACCAACCAAACCAAGCACAATATTGTACTCCACTGGGGATCGAACCCGGGACCTCTGGATCTGAAACCGGTGGTCGAACCACTAGACCACGGAAATCATCAAGAGAAATCGCTTCGAATCAATAAGACAGCATACAACATACATCGCATACAATGTGCAGTCTTATTGCTTCTGACTTCTTATGCTGTTCAATTCTTTATCATAATTTTACTTGACAATGAAGTATTTACTTTCAGTCATTAATTCATTCAATGTATCTTAACATTGTATGTGTGCCTTATTGGTAGCCTACATTTTACAAGAATCTAATTTCAGTGTGAAATGCTAGAGGAGACAATTACGGAGAAATGGTACCTGTATGACAGGAAACACAAGAAGAGCTTGCTGATTTTCAGCATGGCGGTCAGTCAAGGGTTGCCAATTTACATATTCGGCTCCGTCACGCTCTCGCTACCAACTTTTACTTGGGTAAGTTGGAGAATATTACAGAACTTGGAACAAACAGCTATGCTAACTGAGTACAAATGATATTCACACTATCTAAAAGGGTGTTTTTAGGTTAAGTAAGGAACGCGCTATAAGTTTTTAAGTATATTGGAGCTTAAAGGTTTGAAGCTCCCGCATGCTTTCTCTCTCACGTTTGTTGTAATCTCTATTTTTTGTGTGTATTTAAACAAAACGTTTTTATATTAACCATTAAACTACGAGTAACTATGTACAAGGGGATCAGTCGGATTAAGGACCGTTACAAACGGTTTTTAGGTAACTCAACTGTTCAATACTGGTAGCGCAAGGAAAGCGTGTCCAAGAATTGTACATATAATTTTAAATTGTTTTTGAATAAATAAGGAGTTTTAATCTCATCCATATCCTCACTCACACAATCCATTCATCTCTTCCTCGGTATACCCCCACTCCTACGTCCGTCCACATTCATACCTAACATTCCTTTAGTTATGAGACTCTTATCACTCCATGGCATGTCTATATATATATAATCCACTATTTTCGAACATACATACTCTCGAAAGAACCTTTCTTGTGCAAAGTATGTGTAATTTATAAAACTATCTGAAGCAGCAAAAGAGAGTGATTTAAACATACCTTCGCGATACCATTCTCCACTCGCGTCCATAGCCTATCCCATAATTATGACCTAACGATACGTGATCCTTAAAATACTGAAGGCAGAGTTACTACCAACCGAGATGTGAGGCTTGTTAAATACCGATATTAATGTTAGATCGTAAGCATCATTTAGTAGCAAATACTTATCAAGCTGAGAATTAATCATTCTGATTCTGATAAAATCGTAGATTTAAATAATAGGAATTCGCCACTACATACTGGCTACATGTACCTAACTAACAACTATATTATTTATAAAATTCAATTATTAGATTTTCCATATTGGTTCCCGAATTCATCTTACTTTGCTTGAAAACATTGAGCTTCAAAAATATTGCTATGAATTGTGTAGCCTTCAGTACTGTGAATAGTATAGTTGTGTACATGTAGCCTGTATTCTAGCGCATATCGATTTAAATATATGTATTATTTTTAAAGCTACAGTTTACTCAAAAACATGTCATATCTGTTTAACTTACAGAAACCACCTTTATTCACACAAAGTGCTACGAAGGCTCTACGGCGTAGCACTTGTAGCTCGTAGACAGATACCGCTTCTATTTACTTCCCAACAAAACTTTTTACTGTGAGCCGTCTCCATTTACTTCTCACATTTAATTCTGTAGAAATATTTTTATGGTCTCCGTGCTGCGGTGGCTTCTGACTGCCGGCGGCATACACCACCGTCATTACTGCCGTCAAAATATGATTATCCTTTACATTAAGGAAATATACAAAAACTATTAAGTAATAAATAACACGAAGTAATAAATAACCATGACCTCTAAAAGCATTCTTGTCGACTTATATAGATTACTTAACTTTTGCCACTGTCTTTCCAGTGTAGAAAAACGAGACATCGGTTATATCATAACAAAAATGTTTTTAGAGGTCCACGACCTCTAAAAAAATTTTAGACCTCAGGTACATTTTACAATTCACATAAATATGGACCAGTTATAGACTGAGATAGATTCAAAAAGACGCAAGGTGGAATATTTGGACGCAATATTTCAGGCTAGCCGGACCTCGGCAGGAAGTTAACAAACTAATTATTTTGTTTTGTTTCAGTTTATTAGAACTGTGATGTCCTTCTTTACGATGATGATGTCAGTTCTGGAGAAAGAAAACTAGTTTTTACTGACTTCAAAACATAAATTCTTTTTCTCATTCTTAATTCAAGCACAATGTTTCATCACTCAATATTAATTATGATAAAAGTATAATTAAAATGTAGATTTTGCGCACCATTAAAAGAAAATAACAATGTGTAACATTCTTTTATTATCACACTCTCAGAAACCTCAAGACTTTTTACGTGCACACATCCAGACAATATGCATTAATATTTTGTGATAATTACCTGCTGCAATAAATAGGCCTTCTTGCTATCGTCGATGACGTAAAAGGCGAATAAGAGTATTCCTCTAAGGGACTTTAAGGCCACAATCAACAGGCGTTCCAGTTTCGAGCTCAAGAAGCATCACTACGACGTCAACAACATCGACTGCAACAACCTCACGGGTAGGTGCGGTCGTCAAGTGACTATGATCTCACAAAAACCTGAATTTTGAATTTGTTTCGGTAGAAATTAAAAATTAAATTGAACAAGAGAGAAGTTTTAGACATTTTTTAAATTTCATTTCCTATGATTATTCACTATCACATAGTATTTATTTCACTTGAATTGTTCTTCTATTTACTTCCCAACAAAACTTTTTACTTTGAGCCGTGTCTCCATTTACTTTTCACATTTAATGCTGTAGAAATATTTTTATGGTCTCCGTGCCGCGGTGACTTTTGACTATAGACTTCGATTCCATTCAATAATGGACCTACCCTTATTGACTTACAATCGATATATATATATATATTTTCACTATAGTAAAAATCGTAAGAGTACAATTCATAAAAAGTACTGAACATACTTTATAGGTATTACAATCACAAATTACAGTGATTTTCTTACCAGGGAAAGTCTGTATATACAAATAAGACCTAAAGGCTTGTTGGGTGTTCCTCGCTCTAACTTAGTTAAAACTTATGTATGGTTCGTATTATTGTGTTGTGAAGCCCTTGCCTCAAGGGCTCTTGTACTGCTTGTCTGCGAATATAAACCTGAAGATTAATGTTAGTAAATACCTAGTATAGATACTGCAGTAGATAGGCATTCATATCTATCAATCTCATAGTAGGCATCGGGCGTGGGTTTTGCAATTGGTCAGTAGAACGTTCTCTAGCACCAGAGATGAACAACAGCGACAACCACTGCGCTCAAACCCGCTTAAAAAGCATGTAAAACACATGCTTTTCAAGCGGGATTGAGCGCAGTAGTAACCAGTAAAAACATCTCGTTCTATCATAAATCTTGCAAAACGCAGTTACCTCGTTGGTGTTTCTGCACCAAACGCTCCCAAACTACCAGGAGCTCATAGCACTAAAGGACGTTTTATGTTTTCTGGAATGAAATATATTCTAAACTGTACTGAGGATATTATTAACCGTCTCTGTCACTCAATTGTGTTTAATTAACGCATTTGTCCCACTTGAAATCTTGATAATAAGAAAACTTTTGTACCTTTTGTACCTACCGTGCACTTTACATTTCGCAAAAATCAATGCAAACTGATTCTTCGCTGTAGGTTGAAGGTTCGATTTCCACCTAGGACAAGCATTTGTGTGATGAATAGTGATGTTTGTCACAGGGCGGGCGTTTTATTTATCATACATAATTTAAAAAATATTTCTTCTTGATTCTTGATCCTTCAGACAGTCCGAAGAACTTATTTGTTTTTTGATGTATTCTAAAAATTAAGAAACATTTTGGTGGTCATAGGTTTCAGTCCGACAAAGATGCACTCGACGCTTTCAAGTCAGCCATTATTAAACATCCTCATTTTGATGTGGAAAAGATGTTTTAATAACTGGGTTGAGCAAATGGAAACGTGTATTAAAACTACGTGGGAAATACTTCCCACGTAGTTTTACTTAAACCAATCAAATGTACTAAGTATGAGTAAGTAAGGTTCTAGTTTTTTTTCTTCATACGACAAAACATAGAAGGCACGCCATGTACCTACTTCAAAATGTTTGCTTATATCAACTTTAACTTCTATAAATAGGTAACACTTGTACAATCTTAAATAGTGACTTACGAGCGACGAGTCCAAGGCAAGTTCTTGTGACACTGCTAAATAGTCGTAAGTATAATACCATACATACTGAGCTGTGTAACTATTAATGTTTCTCCAACATTTCTTCACATTTTCACATTTCTTCCACCACAGTGGACATTATCATCATTATATTTTAAGAACTGATAACTTTACCTGTGTATCGCAATAAGCGATTTCTGATTCTGATTCTGATTCCAATATCCAAATTCACATAGGACAATTTACTTACCAAGTAAAAACAACTTTACCAAGGTTGCAACTTGGAAATTGAGTAGGTATAGGTACAAGCGTTACGAGACCCTAGGTGCATCTAATGATATAGTATGCGTAAATTAATAGGTGCCACCAGTGTACCGATTCTTAAACATATGGAAAGTTTTCGAATCGGAAGCATCACTTTTTTAGAGAGCGCTATTCTCAGAAGATTTCTAGAATTTTTGAGAATAGCTCTACCCAGATAATGCTATATTAATAACTAATAACTAATAAATAATATACTAATAACTCACATAATATGTGCCGTGCCGTAAAAGTGAAAGTAGTATTCAATAAGAAAGTACTCAACCCATCTACATATCTTGCACTAAGCCTAGTATAGTTGGTGGTTTTGAATACCTGGTTCCCGACGGGATTTTATCACGTTTCACAGTACATTTTAAGTTGTATTTTTTTAAATATCGCATCAAAGCGCTATTTACCTACTAGCTTAGTAGATAGATACAACATAGAAAACAAGACAGAACTCAAGTCTGGCGAGCTGCCAGCAACTACCTGGAGAACATAACGGTAAAGCAGGTAAACTTTTCAACAATGAAATACACAGTCATACACAAAGTAGGTTCCTTGAAATAGTCTCATCACGTCACTGGATTGTATTACGCCGAAGGAAGGCACGACATCCTCCTCAGTGCTTATGCTGTCCTGGTACACGCGACGATATGTTACCTACCGTGCCCACCAATTCTGATCGTTATTTAACCTTATACCAAACGTAGTAACTAATTTGATATTTGATCTGCAGTGTTTTCTGTGAAGTTGATTATTTCAGTGAAATGTTGAGAGATTTTTGTTATGCCTATGGGTGTAACTTATGGTTTTGTGTCACCGACATGCGGCTAATGTGACGTGTTGCACCAGGATGGCGGCAGGCGAGGTAAAAGAGATTTCTAGTTCCATGATATTTTATTGACAATCAATTTAATTTTACAAAATCATGTAACGTGTTTTGTTACATATTGTAAAATATAAATAAAATAATATACGAATAATTAAATTTCATCATTAGAACTTTATAAAAAAAACAAAAATGAGTTTTCGAATACCCTCTCTTATCTTACTAGACCTGACGATCATCTTTTGCCCCTTCATCATCTAAAAACCACCCCTATTAAGGACAAAAATAAACTAATTTTGAACCAAAAAAACCCCCATTTCAAATGATATTTCAAATTTTTACAAATTTTCAAGACTTCAATCTTATTCACCCCTTTTGCAATCCTTAATAATACAATTGTTTACCTGTATTAAAACCACCCCTGGGTGTATTCAGCAAATAAAAAAACAAGTTATTTGTGAAGTCAACCCCCATTAACTGTATATCCTACAAGACATTATTAAGCGTTGTACCTTCATAACGCGCTCCTTTCTATCAAAAACCACCCCTCTTAAAATATTAAATCCATATTTTATAATGTCGCAGCTGATACTCTTTCAAATGATACCCCACACGCCAAAAAAGTTTCTGTATAGATTCGGCTGCATTTATTTGGTTCTTGTAGTCTTGACTGCTTACACACAATATCTGATATTATTTTAAAATTTCAGCCTATTCTTTACTGCCGCTGACAATGGACTGAATAGTCTGATGTGATCGAAAGTTGGTGGGATCCAAAGCCATTTGCTATTTGAATTTGTTTGTTTGCTAAAGCAATTATGCTGAGTGATTTGGTTCACGCTATTTGATTGAATACAGTCAAATTTGGTAAGTTCACAGACTACGTTTTCATCGCTTGGCCTTCATCTTACCTGTAACAAGTCAAGATAATGCCGAAAGTGGAGGCGCACTTCATCTGGAATCCTCAACAAACTGAGGAACTGGCTATCTTACCTCTGAATGCCAGAACACAACTTTTTTTTAGAATTGTTATTATGGCGACAGAATTGGGTAAGATGTTGGTAGCTAGCCAGGTGGACTTACACAAAATCGTACCACAAACCAAACCAAGCACAATATTGCTCCCCTGGGGATCGAACTCGGGACCTCTGGATCTGAAATCGGTGGGTTCAACCACAAGACCACAGAGGCGGTTAAATTAATTTTCACACCGCACCATCTTGCAATCAAATTATGAACACTTGTTGTAACTGCAGCGTGAATGTTACCCATTGTCTTCTTAACTGCCATGAGCAGTCCTATATACACATAATAACTAATAGCACAGCTATAGACTTACACTTAAAACGCTGTCTCGGAAATGTTTAAAAGTTTGGCGGCTGAAATAGGTAGTGTGGTAGTACTTCCTCGGACGAACCCTTTCACTCTATTACTCTTGAGGTTACGCCATTCTGAAATAAAAGTATCCTAATTAACTTCCTTTAACATCAGCTACCTGCCAGTGAAAGCCCCGTCAAAATAGGTCCAACTGGTTCGAAGATTATGCGGAACAAACAAACCGACAGACAGACAAACAGGGAGAATTATATATTATTCCCTAGGGCTTGTATTTCATTATATATTATTCCATTTTACAGCTCGCATTTTAATTTTAAGTTATCATAAACATTATTTCTGTGTGTGTGCAATATAATATGAAATAAAAAATATTTTGTGTACGAATTACCGTATATACTTCATTACACATTTAGTGAAAAGCTAATATTAACATTACAAACAGACCCTTAATTTTTTTTATTAGTATGTATCGAAATAGATGTTTAATATTATTGCATTCGATCATCGAAATCTAAGCTGTAAAGCTCTTTATAAATAGAGTCAATTTCATGGCTAACGAACATTTTAGTCGTGTCTAAGCAACCAGGCATTCAGAAATCGCCTAGAGTACTACGCTATAAGGGGTGGGGTAAACCTAAGTTGCATGCGTCACCTTTCCGCAAATGGGGAAAATACACTTCCTGCTCGCTCTTTATGCAGATATCGACCCGATCATGCGCAGCGAGGTCGGTGCATCTAGACGATTCAGTTTTAAAGCAGGAAAAGCATATGTTCTCATGAAAGCATTCAAATCTTAGTATAGTTTAGTTTTTAGTATGACACCAAGAATTGCACGGAAAGGTCGTTGATTTTAACACGAAGTTTTTCAATTTCTATAGATCTTGAGCACGATCTTTGGAAGTTGAAAAACTTTGTGGTTGTGCCTTTAAAATCCAACACTACTCACAATGCAATCAAAATGGAACCACAACTTTATCAAACATGATGTTGTTGTAAGATTAATTGTCCTAATATTGTTTTTTCTAGTTTTTCGTCGCGTAGCGCGCTGAGCATGCAATGCAACATACGTTTGGTGTGCAAATTCAAATTCAAAATTTCGAACCCGGATAGAAGATTAGCGACTCTTTCACAACAAGAAGTGGTAATTTTTCGCAGACGATGCTTAGAGTACCTATTCGTAACTAGTATAGTATTAGAAGTGGTACGGTAGGTTTGTTTTTTGTTGCGACTTAAGCAAGAGCCAATCAAAAAGCACAGTACAACCTCTGCCTACTATAATATTGTAAATGCGAATGTTCACACACAGTGAATGTTTGCTACCAACGTATCTCCGTAACAAATTATTTTGAAATGTGAAAATGTTGACTACGAGTATAATTAATAAATATGATTAAATATGTAGGTTCTAGAAACACATCAAATATTTTTTTTCTCAAGGGTACTTAACTGTATTCCTTGGTTAGATTTACTCAGAACAAAGTGAAAGTAACCTTCAAGTAATTAATGGAACACGTTTGTGTTTTATTAAACTACTTCAAAAAAGGGAGGTTTTTAATTTTTTTAATTTTTACGTATGTTCCCCGAATACGCCTACCGATTTGAAAAAAACCTTTGATGTTCGATTGATAAAAGAGTATAAACTAACTCCAGCACGCCGTTTCATACAACATTGCTGGAGCGTTGTTGTAATGTTCCAAGTTCAAAAAACGCTCCAGCAATGGATTTGATTTAATTTGTCCATAAATTCGATACAAATACATATAAATGCGTGTTCTTTTTTCAAAAATAATGACAATATTTCCATGCATGTTTGATAAAAATAAATACCATACAACAATATTAGTAGTCGTAAAGTAGGAAAACAGAACCAAGAACCATATTAAGGTTTAGCACTAGACACTTAGGTCATAAGATAATGGTATGTAATATGCGCAGAATGCTTCATACTACTTTCACTTTCAAGGTACGCAGCTTGCATATTGATTACCTACATACTGGGAGGAACGAGAAACGCTAGTGTTCTCTATTTCCAAGCTGCGACCGGTTAAAATGTGCATTCGATGAATGCAGTTCCACTAGGCACCCAGAACAAACTAAGAAGTTAATTTAGCTTGAAACTACCTCCTAAAGAGATTTAGTGTCCTAGTGGAACTGCATCCATAGAATGCACATTTTTACTGTATGCAGCAATCGATGTAGTTCTTGTAGGTACTACGTTTATACGTACTGTTTGCTTGTAGGTAATAAAATTATTGAGCAAATTATTTACTTTTTAGCTTCTGCTCACGACTTCATCTGTATGTACTCTATAGTTTGGTCCTTAGATAAACTAGAATATAATTCTCCAACTCAGCCCGTAGATTTCGTAAAAATGTAACTAGTGGTTTACACCAGACGAAGGGCAGCACCTTTTTTCTGTGTATTTAGCACTTTTACTCCGATAACCAAAACGCCTGCCAAACGCAGTAATTATAGCAATTCCCTCCAGTTATGGAGGAGACTCTGTCCAGTAGTGGAAACAGATAGGCCATTGATATGAATACTACATTTACATTTATTTATATATAATACCTGAAAGTACCCGTGCTTCGCTCGGTGAAATAAGAAAATAGGGATGGCTGTATATTAGATACCTGGTATACAGCTTGTACTGAACGACAGGGTTCCTAGTTTCTACACGGCCCATCCCGGTAATTCTGAAATCTTATGTCCAGATCCTAATTATACAACTCGTATATGATTTAAAATATACAAAAGAGAGAAACTGGTGCTTATTTGGTTGTTAGTAGGCATAAGTATAATTGAATTTCAAAAAAATAGTAGAAAATAATCTTCGGAAATCTCAGCGTCTTAGAGACTCCCACCTGTCTAGTAGTCCTAGGTCTGATTCACGGGTGCGGGATTCCTTTATGAGGTTTGGTCGCCGGGCCGTTTCGTACGGACATTGCAGACTAGAATTACCAGATTGCTTTAGAGGGCCTTTGTCGGTCCCGGGAACCTACTGCCTCCAGTAATGGTCGTCAAAGAGCCATGTGGCGGCTCGTAAAGTGTTTTGGATAACCTGGGCTGTTTAAACCACCTCTGTGGTCTAGTAGTGTCCAACCACCCGTGTCAGATCCAGAGGTCCCGGGTTCGATCCCTAATGGGAGTACAATATTGTGCTTGGTTTGGTTGATGGTAGGACTTTGTTTAAGTCCTGCAAAATATTGCACACTGCCTAGGGATCGAACCCGTGGCCTTTAAAGAGATAAAGATAAAAGATAAAGATAAAGATAATGATCTTGAAGTATTTTTTTTCATAATAGGCATTTTAATGATATTATATAACACACATACATAATGTGAATCGAATGAAACTAAGGATTTCTAATTTCATGACTTGCCCCATTTCACCCTTTTAGAGGTATAGTAAAAAAACATGACACGTACCTCATTATTCTTCGAAACACAAGTACATGCAAAATTGTAACTAAGTCTAATTATAAAGATTTGAGATGCATTTTTTGCCCTATTTCACCCTTTTAGAGGAAGAATCACAAGGATTGTTTCCATAATTAGCATTTCTAATGTGTATTGCAGTGTATTATACACATAATTTTTTTTTATTCAATCAGAACATAAATAAAGATTTAGCGTACAAACTTTTTTGCCCCAATTAACCCTATATTAGTTTGATCTAACGAAATGTTTTTTCTAAATCTCCTTCTTTCTTTAATTTTTACGAAATAAAATGTCAACTCGATTAGATCAGATAAAAAGATTTGTTCACACAAAAAGTATTGCCCCATTTCACCCTTTAGAGGAAGACTCCAAGTTTTTTTTTATTATTAGCATTTCAAAGGTATTACAAATACACTTTGCAAATTTCAAATCAATTGGATCATAAATAAAGATTTTTCATAGAAACTGTTTTGCCCCATTTAACCCTTTAATAGTAAGATTATTTTTTTTCGTATTCGCATTTTAACCTTTTACTTATTAGAGACAAAATTTCAACTTGATCGGATCAAATGTAAAGTACAACTCCATTCAAAACGTTTTTCCTCGTTTCACCCTTTAGGAGGAAGAATCTCCAAGTTTTTACTTAATAATTAGCATTTAAAAGTTATTTAAAAAACACATACAAATTTTCAACTCAATCGGATCATAAATAAATATTTTGCATACACACTGTTTTGCCCCATTTTATCCTTTAATAGTAAGATTTTAGGAACATTTTACGCATTTTTAAGCTATAATCGACACATTTACACAATTTCAATTCGATCGGATCGTAAATAAAGATTTTGCATACAAACTATTTCACCCCCTTGGGGGAGGAATTTCCTAAAATCCGTTCTCAGTGAGCACCTACATGTCACAATAAACACTCTGGCTAAATTTAAAGTCTGTAGATCTTACAGTTTCGGCGCTAGCGTTATTATACCTACCTATCGCGTCAGTGGTAAATCGATTTTATATAATAGAAGATAGATATACTACCACACCAAATGCATTAGAAAACGATAAACTCACACGGAGAGGATATCAATAGCTCCACTACATTTTAGTGCATCCAAAACAAAATGCCTTTTGTTAAGTTTTTGTTTTTTTCAAAAATTACAAAGTTTTTGACACGTTTATTAGTAAAGTTATATCGATTTTCATGATATAAAAATTCATAGAACATAAAACGGACTGATAAAATCATAAATTCCTATGCAAGCGAAGACAATGTGACTAAGCATACAAAACTAGCCTATTTTCTCACAAACAAAAAATTTTGGAACGTTCGAAGGAACAGGCTCGGTTTCACACCATGCTTTTCATATATAAATAATCATTATATTTTCCAAAAGGGCTTCTAGCCCCATTCTAAACAAAGCTTGTAAGAACGTAACTAGGTTACAGAGAAAAAAACACACAATAGTTACACACCCTCACACAGACAAAACATCGATATTCATCTCACACTTATAAGTTCCAATTCAAAATACACAACCCACAAACAATAGCACTGGCAGAGCTTAAGAAATGTAAAGTGCTAACCTAACTTTACCTAAGGTACCAGGTATGAGACTTTTAATAATATTGAGAGTTTAGATGGGACTTAATTAATCTCAACCGATTGAGTGGGCAATGCCCTTAGTACTCGTAGTATAGTCACATTAAGTTCCAGAAAACATACCACCTTCAGAGATATGTGCGCCTGGTAGTTCAGAGGATCTGGTGCAGAAACATTAACGGGGTAACTGCGAGCTCGAAATTAATGAACGAAGTGTTTTCACAGGTTACGTTTTAAAAACTAAATAGAAAACCGACCTCAAAGAAGAATATGATACAATTTCGTTTACATGACGTATTTTTTTCAATTATTTTGATGAAAGATGGACAAACAGACATACAGACGCGTGATCATGATGATGATTGAATACACATAAGGGGTCCGTTTTTCTTTACTTTTAAGGTATCGCATCAAGTGTGCATATAATGTTTGAAGAGTTCCCTCGATTTCTCCAGGATCCCATCATCAGATCCTGACCTAATGACAGGGGTCCTTTCTCCCTTACTTTTGAAGTAATACACCCTAAAGATACCCAAATCGCTTTAACCCCTAGAAGGCCGATGATTCCAATACGAACCAACAAAAAAACTAGAACGTTTGCATCCGTCTACGGCCGATGGTGCGGATTTGAACCATCGTACTACAGGTCATTTAAAACCTTAGCACAAGGATGTAGAGTCGATTATAGCATGGTAGATTTAATAATTATAAGCCCGCCATTCATTAGTCAAGTGTTATTTATCTGTGACAAAACAGATTTGAAATGGAACTTTTCGCGTGAAGTCGAGCGTTTTGTGTTGTGTTGATTTATGTGATTATTTGGATTTTCAAGAGTTAAGTGCTGAATATTATTATGTAAAATGCTATTATTTCTTGTTCTATGCTAATAATAAAGTTGCTCAGATGTTAGATATCCCGAATTCAGTCATAACAATTGATTATTTCGAACTGAAATGCGCGCATCTAATTTCATAGTTTATGGCGTAATATCTGTATTGATACAGATATTACGCTTGAAATCAATAGAAATAGGTCATTATTACATATTGCATCGGAAATCACGATAACAACTACAAAATAAAGTCATAAAATCCTACAAATTTGTAAGGGAATTTCTCAGGCTGTGTGTTTACGGTCGGCACAGCACTAGTCCCGTGAGCAATTTTGCGACAAAAAATAGTCGATTTCATTTTGATTTTTTTGTTGATTTTTGTTTTGAATTAGCATGAAAAGGAGGTTTGGTGGAAAATATAGTTTTTCTTAGTGCCGGGGTAGATATTCTAGCCTCAAAATCGAGCCGAGAATAAGACAAAATTACCTTGACAAAAAACTCATCTATTTTTGACTTAGTATTTGAAAATCGATGTTTATAACTCATAAAAAAGTGTATGTTTGTCACCTATCGGATAGGTAATATATTTATCATCAGAACTACATTTTCAGAATACAAATCGGTTCAGTACTTAAGATTTTATGATAAGTTTATCAAGTGGTCTCGCCGGACTGGCGCCGTAAGGCAAGAAACAGATGTTCGGGGGGCGGAAACATGTCGCGCGCGCTCGCTCGCAGTGCGAACTTCAAAGGGTTAAGTGTGCCTATAATATTTGAAGAGTTTCCTCGATTTCTCCAGGATTTCAAATTCAAAGTCAAGGTCAAAATTTCTTTATTCATTAAGATTTTTTAGGATCATTTTGAAACGTCAAATTTACCGCCTGTTCGGAATCGCGACCAGCACGCAAGGAGAAAGGCAAGAACCTCGGGCCGGTTAATTTGTTTGATGATCCATTCAACATTTAAATACACAATTTGTTATTATATTCTGAGTAGATACATCAAAAACCTAAATACTTAGTCTTAAAACATTTGTTATATTACCTATCTACCTAATGGGCAATTTGTTAACATTGAGAAATATTTTGCTGTCAACTGGTATAGCAACATCGGGCCACACGTTCTTATCGTCGATATAATCACTAATTTTGTAGTAGGCACTTTTAATTAAATTATTCTTTATATACAATTCGAATTTACGAGCAGACAGTTTGGTGGCGCTTTGAGGAAGCTTATTATAGAATCTCACAGTTTGAATATGTGTGAATATTCATTCAGAAATGAATTATTTACTTTTCAAGAGCGAAACTTAGGTATCTCAAGTTTATTTTTATTTCTAGTATTAACACTGTGTACTTCTTCTTGTATGTACTTTCTACGTTCTACTACTTTTCTTGACACTTCTTTTACTAAACTCATCAATGTTTCTGTGAGCGTGCATTAGGTTTTCATAAATGTATTGGGAGCTGACTGTAAGAATACCAATCTCTTTAAAACGTTCCCTAAGAGAGTCACGAGTTTTCATTTTATTAATTGCCCGTACAGCTCTCTTCTGTAGAATAAAAATGCTTTCAATATCAGCTGCACTTCCCCATAAAAATATGCCATAAGACATAATACCTACTGTGAAAGTAACTAAAATAAACTAACCTCGCCTCGATTTCATCATCAGTCACTTTTGAGGTAATACATCCTAAAATACCCAAATCACTTCAAGTGTGCCTATAATATTTGAAGAGTTCTTTCGATTTCTCCAGCATCCCAACATCAGAACCTGACCTGATGTCAATGGGGGACCACCTATGAAGTATAAACCCTTTCGAACAAAAAACGAATTTTCCAAATCGCAAATTTAACCGCCTTTGTGGTCTAGTGGTTCAACTCACCGATTTCAAAAGCAGAGGTCCCGGGTTTGATCCCTATGGGGAGTAAAATATATTGTGCTTGGTTTGGTTGGTGGTAGGACTTTGGTGGTAGGAGGTTTGGGTCCGTCTGTCTAGCAACCACTATCTTACCTAATTCTGTCGCCATAACAACAAATCAAAAATTGTTGTGTTCCGGCATTTAGAGGTCAGATAGCCAGTTCCTCAGTTTATTGAGGATTCCGGGTGAAATGCGCCTGCACCTCTAATTAAATCCATATTACCTTGAATTAGGTAAGATGGTTTTTACTCGCCATCAACGAGAGGATAACAAGGGATTTTGCATTGCCGCGGACATAACGAGCACGCGGAATTTGTATGCCAGTATGTTTTTTTTTTTTTACTTTCTGTTTGTACTTCCAAGGTTGCCTGGAAGAAATCATTTATACAATACATAGTGTCACCTAATGTTTATATTGCTCTATGTATTTTTGGTGTAGGTACAATAAAGTGTTAATTTATTGATTTGTTTATTTATTCATTCATTCAGTAACATATTACTTGTAAGTTTGGGTAAAGACACAATCATATTTTGACGGCTGAAATGCCGTTGGGTAAATGTCGCCAACGAGCCACCAAGGCACGGAGACCATCTTGTTTTCTCTTAGTCATCGATCATTTGATTCTTTTTTTAAATATTTTTACCATCTACTGTCTTGAGCCTGACGACCATGTTTTAGACATATTACTGCAATATATATATATATATATATATATATATTTGGTTGTATAACCCACATAACAATTTTCTCAATAAGCACCCGAACTGAAGAGTTAATATATGGAGACACGGCTCTAAGAGAAAAGTTTATTGTGAAGAATGACTAGTGCATTTTTAGGCTACAAGCTCCAAGTGCTCTACGGCGTAGAGCCTGCGTAGCACTTTTGCAACGCAAAATGTAAAGTTTAGGAAAATCTTCTTTTTTACGACATGGAGACGGAACAAAATTTTATTTTATTTCTAGTGTTTAACATAAATACTTTCGAGAACTTAATATTTTACTATGAACTCATACTAACCGACACATTACTACATAGGTATGCTTAGATCAAGACAGAGCTTTTCCGCCTTGAGGAAAGGATGCAATATTGTGCTAGGTTTGGTAAGTGGTACCTTGTTTAAGTCCGCCTGGCTAGCTACCACCGTCTTGCCTAATTCTGTCGCCTTAACAACAATTCCAAAATTGTTGTGTTCCGGCATTTAGAAGTAAAAAAGCAAGTTCCTCAGTTTGTTGAGGATTCCGGATTTAGTGCACTTTCACCTTCAGCGTTATCGTAACTTGAAATATCAGGTGAGATGAAAGCCAAGCATCTTCCCGTCGTTCAATAAGAACTAATAAGCCCCGTTTGTCCGTTATTACCTGTAACCATTAAAACTGAAACAAAGCATTGATGCTTGGCGGTTGAAGTTGGTATGGTGGTGGTACTTCCCCGGACGAGCCATTTCGCAAGGAGCTCTAGGTTATTAAATTAAATATTGCAGGACATTAATTTCACACGTTAATTTTCAAATTATAACTACAGTCTTGGTTTTTTTTTTGTAATGAGGCCTAGCCGCTTTGTGGAAAATATATGTGGTTCTTCTTCTAAGTGCAGTGTGATACGTGTTATATGGTTTTGCGTGAACTGAAGCTTAAAAACATATCTTCATTTAAATTTAAATTTTATCTTTAATATAACTGTAACGGGTTAAAATCTGTATATTAAATATAATTATCATTAAATTCAATTGCAGGAAGCACTAGTAAAGTAGTATTAGTAGTTTTAGTAACAGATGCAATACGGTCCCGTATAAGTACCTAATATTGTAACTCCTTGCGGAAGCCCATCTATCAGAGTTGCAGATTTACGAACTAGATGGCGCCACATGGTTAATAAATCGCGCTATCGTTGCGTTTCAAACCCCATCCATATGATTTTCAAACAGCACCTATGTATCTGTTATAAGGACATAATAATGTCTATAAATTAATGATCCGATGATCTTAATCATCGTTTTATTAAAGTTTTTGAACGGTCTACACATGAAAATGTGCACCGATGAAATGTTGTGTGGTTAGGAGTAATATCATAAGCATCTTTGTAACATCATCAAAAACATAATGCGAACAACAACGTACCGTATTCTCTTTGAACGTACCTACCTTCTTTACTCAAAAATGTTTGGAATGTTGTCAATATTTTGACAACCATATATAAGATAAATGAACAGTGTCGACTTTTCCGCGCTACTCGAATAATGTAATGACGCTTGATAGGTGTCAGCAAGATGATTATAAGTAGTTTAACTACTGGAAGTTTTTTTCATACAACTAGGAGACGGGATAAGCCAAAAGCCAATACCTAGTCCACCCACCTGATGTTAAGTGCACCTCTTGTCTATAACAATGCCTTACTGCGTAGATCACATCCAAAAAGAATCTAGCCTACACGGCACTGCATTGCGCCCGTCAACTTGAGGGATTAAGGTGGTACCTCTGCCTCGCGTGCCCGTAATATCACCGACAACCATACCCTTCAAACCGGACACAGCAATGGGTCACGTGTCGTAACAATTAAAAGCTTAAAAGTAAATTAAGTATATGTAATAACTTACTGTCTCCACAGCGTCTTAAGTGCCTGCTAAGTATCTGGTGGGTCTTGCTATACGGGCGATATCCTACTGTAGATAAGAGTTCACACCACCTTCACTATGCTTGGTAGAAGAGTTGGTGACCACAGTATCGTTGTTTGGTAGATTCTACTTAAATGGATACAAGTTGCTGTTCATCTCATTGAGAAAAACTTGAATCAAATGAGATCCAGGCGTCCTATTAAGTATATACAAGATATACTGCACAGGTACAAATATTTTTAAGGACACATGTTAGGCTACTTTTTAAGAATTTTGTTTGCAATTGTATTTGAACGTGTATGAGACTTGGTCACTGTATATCTGAAGATAATTGAAGTTTGTACACTTTAAAACAATTTTTCTAGCGTCGTTTTCGGAAATTTGAATTCGAGTTGAATTTGAATTCAAGTTATTCAATAACCCAAAAAGTACCTACTACTGAAGAACATGGGCCATAGCGAGCGAATCTATGATTGCAGTGTTGGTATCTTTATGACAGCCATGGGAGGAAGGCTCTTAACCTCTATACATACACATACTTGCGTAGCGATTCTCAAGCACACGGAAAGTTTTTAGAGCGACAATATCACTTTTTGTTGGATTCGACTTAGAATCCGATTGATTGTACCGCTGTTCTCAAACAATTCTGAAAATCTTCTGACACCCCGTGAAGAGTACCTACTTGAGTCAAGCTTCAGACTTCTCTGCCCAGTAGTTTCCGAGATTTCATGATGAGTGGTCAGTGAGTGAGTGAACTTCTCTTTTATACTAGTAGTTCTGTGAGAACAGCAGACCTCGCAACTCGTAGATATCAGATTTGACCTACTAGGACCAGGGGAACACGAGTAATCACTAAAACTTATACCTCTATTTGCTCAAAAGTCTAAAAGGAAAAGTGAAAGAAAGCATGGCTTATTGCATGGTTATCCTTATAACCATGCAATAACCGATGCTTTCCTCTTTCCTCTTTCTTTTCCTCTTTTTAAGCTTTAGTGATTCCTCGTGTTCCCTGGTCCTAGGAGGTCAAATATTATGTCTACGAGTTCGTCTCGCAAAGGCGGAGAGGACTAATAAATGAATATATATTTTTTTATTGTACACAACTTAATTGTAAAAATAAAATATATAAAAAAAATAGCATAGGCTTATCTACGTAGACGTTTAGAGTCAAATAGGGGTCTAAATTAGCGATTACTCGCTTTCCCTTGGTCTGAGAAGATTGTACTGTCTGTGTCTACGGATTTGTCTTGCAAAGGCGGAGAGGACTGCTTAGTCTGATTAGTAAACGTAGGTATAGATTTCAGAAAAAAAAAAAAAAATTAAATCCTACAGTAAACTTTTCCCCTTTTCCCCCTCCACTCACACTTTTTGTTTATTTAATGCGATCTGTAGGCGAGAACAAACCGACCGATAGCCGACAGACAGCGGGCAAAAGCATTTTTGGCCAATCTCGAAACTGAGACGCTTCGCTCGCTCGGTCAATCATATATATAGAAGGATATATATATAATGTATAGAATCCTAAAGAAAAACAAAACATATACCTAGAAGGTAGACTATCTGACCCTGCGCAGCTACACTAGCGCCAAGGTTTTAACGTTTCGGGCCATATATGCCCATTGCTGAACAAAGCGTTTTCTCGGAAAGCTCGCTCCATTGTAGACCTCATTCTTGCCCAGGCAAACCTCGGGACCCGGGGCTGACTCTAAGTAAAAAAACTTTTTTTTATACAACTATAGGAGAAGGTAAGCAAGTAGCCCACCTGGTGCATCTCTTGCCTATAACAATGCTTTACCGCATAGGTCACATCCACAAAGAACATAGCCCACACAGCACTGCATTGCGCCCGTCAACTCGAGGCATAAAGGTGTTAAACCTCGCGTGCCCGTAATTTCACCGGCAACCATACCCTTTAAACCGGAACAGAGCAATGCTGCTTGGTGCTCGAAATAGGTATGGTGGTATTAATTCTCCGGACGAGCCCTTTCACAAGGTGCTTCTGCTACTCTTAATAATAATACTACTCTTAGATGACGCTGTGTAAAAATTAACAATAACTAATATTAACGGGATATTTACCTTCATTAGTTGTTTTTTGAGTTATCCGAAATGCGCCATGCTCACGGATACACTATGGCGCATGCATCTGCGTCGAAATATCGGATAACTCAAAAAACAACAAATGGTAAATATCCCGTTATTATTAGTAAGTGTTCATAACCATGATAGTTTTTAATGTTATTTTGTGGTATATACCACAAAATTAAATTTCTACCGGCTCGGCGTCTACTTTTTATCTACTTTTTATAAAACATAAAAAAGTGGTTGTAGTTACATAACTATAATAGTTGGACATTATGTTATCGCTGTCTTTTTTGTAGGAACTGATGTGTTCTCTTAAACTTTAGCCCATTACTATGTCTATGGGTGTTCTGCCATGTTGGATTTACAATGCCGTCACTCAGCAAGCCATGCATTGTCATCCAAACTAATAGTACCTATACAAAAGTGTAGGTATAAAAAATCTGCTCAATCGGTTGAAGATATCAGCTTCAAAACTAACTTGCAAGTTAACTATTAAAATAAAGATTATATCGTATAAATTAGGGACAAATATTAAGCAAATTAGTATAATTTAATACACTTTACAAACATTAAAAATAAAATGAAGGTACCTACAATTAAACTAACTACAACTAACTATGTACAAAGGAAGCAATCGGATTACCTAAGGACCGTTACAAAACGGCATATAGGTAACTCAAATAAAATAAATTAATTGATAGGTACTTTGTTGATGTATGTACATACAACAACAACAATCAAGTTATAGATAATCAGACAAAGTTTTCGATAGGTGTTTCTGTTTTTGACTGATTGAAAGACCTAACAATCTACACGGAAATATCCTATTTATCTCCAAATAGTTCAATTAGGCTGCGATCGATTGAATAGTGCTTTACAGATATTGCTATTTATAACACGATGTTGCCGATACACCTACCTAGGTACCTGCCTAGTACATTTGAATCGGTTTATTACCAATGGGATAAAGTCATAAAGAGATAAAAAACTCTGTGCTGAAAAGATTTATTTTTACAATTATATTATTTTTGTAGTATACAGTAAAATATGAAATGATACATAGGTATTGTAAAATTTTAGAATCAATGCCTTTTCTAAGCTGAGATATATTAATTTAAAGTTGCTTGTCTCCCGCTATGTATTCCTATGTTTCTTTGGTGACTATACATTAATTTCTAGAAAAAACTGAACAAAAAGCCTTTCAATCACATTTTGGTAGTAACCTTTGTGCTCACTGGGAATATACTGTAAGGCAGTCTGTAAGCCTTAATTAAGTCAATTGACTTTAGCTGTTTTCTATCTAAACTACTACTACACGACCACAGGTCCATTATATGCTTTTTCTGATGGAAGTGTCACTGTTTTGTTTTACTTTTCCACAAATTAAATGTATTTGTTCTAAAATTATTCCCAATAAATGACCTGGTTGTGACACAGCCTTTCAGTTGTGAGGAGTACCTACTCAAATTCCATAAAGTTGGATAAAATCCATAAAATGTTGCTTTTCTGGACGTGGAACATTCCTTGATTGGGTATTTCGAGAGATAGCATCCACCTTCTTGAATTTGCCCCACCAATCTTTGAAGTTGAGAATGCCATCAGTTTGAACAGAACCATTGAGACGGTGATTTTTTCACACTTTCATAGGCCAATAATACGTATACAAATGAAATAGTATGCAGCATTCTTGTTTCTCGAGGGGTCGCGGTTTAATCTCCTGCTATGACCTCAGGCTGATCTATGAGTCTCTTTCAGTGAGTATATGGAATGGATGTTGGACAGATTATACATGTGGGAATGTATCTTGAAAGTCTCAATGAGGTCACCACGAAGGCGTGTATCTTCAAGGGTAGTTAGGCATAGTGCGTTAAGTCTTTCAGGGTAGGTTTTTGGCGAAGGCATTAGAAAGATCATAACATGACAACGACATTGCACAAAACAAAACAGGGTTCAATCTCTTCAATCAGAAACCATAGGGCTCAGCAGCAAAAGACAGGAAGTTAAAGAATTAAATAAGTCTGCACTGACTACTCCAAACTCAAACATGAGAAAATAATCAACCAACGGTGCTGTATGAATGCACTTAGCGGACCGGACACAAGGTCGGCAACGGTCGTAGAGTGTCACTGCAGCTTGCAGCGCTGCAGACTCGCTGCAGAACATAAGGTCACCATCCAATGGACTAAGAGCCCCGGACATCCCCAGGAAACAATAAAGCAGAAAAGTTAGACCAATGGAAGGAAATGAAACGCAGTGATCTATTACTGATAGGATGCATCATCACAGGACACAGCAACCTGAACTACCACAATTCAAAACTGGTGTCCCGGACAGTGCTGTGTCGCAGTGTAGTGCCGGGGCTGCTTACAGGAGGATACACTAGAGCATGTGATCCAACACTGCTTAGCTACATAATCTGCTAGGGAGAACCTTAGGGAATTGCTTGACATTCGCTGAACATCAATATTACCTTGGGACACCGGGGACATTCAGGGAAGCCTGTGCGAGCAACAGTGAGCGGCTGGCCTTTTTGGTGCCAAGATCAAATATTTCAACATTTTAGTCTTTACTTTAGGTCTGTAATTAGTTTTAAATTCTTGAATTGTTTTCTCTTTTTGATGCATGTTTCCTCCCTGTCCGGTCCGTTTCGTCTCCTTGTTCAGGTGGAAACCTGAAAGTGAGAATATACTGATTAAGCTACATATATATCCGAGCCTATTTTTAATATTTTTAACCGAAAAAAAGAGGACTTCCAAATCTTTTTATATTATGTTCCCTGATTACTCGGAGACGACTAGACCGATTTGGAAAATTATTTTTTTGTTTGAAAGTTTGAAAAAGTGACTTCACAGGTGTTCTATTGACATGAGGTCAGGATCTGATGATGGGATCCTGGAGAAATCGAGGGAACTCTTCAAATATTATATGCACACTAGCATTGATTTGGGTATTTTTAGGGGCGGTATACTGCCCAGGTGATCCCATCGTCATCAGGTCAGGATCTGATGATGGGATCCTGGAAAAATGGAGGGAACTCTTCAAATATTATGGCCACACTTGAAGCGATTTGGGTGTATTACCTGAAAAGTAAGGTAATAACGGACCCCATATAGGATCACGCGACTGTCTGTCTGTCTGTCCGTTCATCGGTCATCAAAATAATTGGAAAAAATAAGTCATCCAGGTAAACGAAATTGTATCATATTCTTCATTAAAGTCGGTTTTCTTTTTAGTTTTTAAAACGTAATTATTACTTAGTACTAATGCATAGTTTATCAATATACAGTGGGTACAAACAAATCAGTAATATCTTGGCGGTAAATATACATATCAACGAAATCTCCAAAGCTATACCTACAAGTTTTTTGATCAGATTCAGAATTCCGTATGGAAAATATGTTAATTACTAACAAACAAACTGGATAGGTTCTCGGTTAAGAAATAAAAATACCAACCAACCAACTAGATGGACAGCCTGGTTGGTCGGTTAGTAATAGACGAAAGCTGTCACCAATCCAAGTACCATCCCCAACTATTATTGCTTAGATTAGATTATTATAATTATTTCTCCTTCTGACCTGGTAAGTACCTATCAGGTACCAAGTACTGCTGTATCAGGTTCAGGTGTAGGCTCAGTTGCAGGGCTTCGAGGTATAACGACTCCTATGGGTTGCCAAGCAGCTACTACTGCTACTGCTTGAGTTACATTCAGTGCTTCCTGAAATTGACATTAAATAATAATTGTTAAAAATAATAATGTGAAAGTAGAAGTTATGTGATTCAATAGTTTATTTTGAAATGAGAAAAGTGGCATCCATCTTCAAATACAGAGGGGATCTAACAAACAAATTGCAGGGAACGTTTCTGTCAGGGAATTATAAAGTTAGAAATAGCTAGGTAGGGACTAGGTGCTATCAAATGATCCAGCTCCTGGTTTTGGAAAGCGTTAAAAGGTTAGGTTTCAAATCTTTCATTTTCGAAAACACATTTATGGTCACCATAAAGGAAATGAACAAACTTTGCTTAGCAATAAAATTTATACCAAATAATATCAATATGGTAATTTGTTGTAGGTACATAATGTATTTCGGGTTCACTATGCCTTTCCAAAACATATTTCAACTTGCTACATTTTACATATGACGACTCATAGAATGAATTTTTAAACAAGACTTCATTTAATCAAACTATATTACACCTTTGGATCATTTCATAGAGGCATTAATGTAATGGTACATTTCGACTAGATGCCATTTAACAAAGATTCGTTTTACTACATTCACATTTCAACTAAAGTTTGTTGTAGATTGGTGCTGTTACTTTTTACCTTTAATTACTAGTTTACACAACGTTTATAAGTGTTGCTTAAATTTATTTAAAATTTAAGCAGGTCAATTAAGTTCTGCGCGGATTAAATATACAGTGGCAGTATTGACTATAAACGTTGACAAATGCTTTGCAATTTCGTTTACAAACAAACGCAATAAAATTCTAAATGACTACAAAATTGAAGGTCGAACTTTAAGCCGCTCTTATATTGTGAAGGACTTAGGAATATTGTTTGACGATAAACTCACCTTTCATGCGCATTATCAACATATTATAACAAGAGCCAATCAACTTCTAGGTTTCATTCTGAGATCGACAAAAGTTTTTAAGAAGAATCGCAGTGTAATATATCTTTTCAACTCTCTAGTAAGAAGTATATTAGAATATGGTAGCCCGATATGGTCCCCTAATTACAAAGTGTATATCTATAATATTGAAAGGATTCAGAGAAAGTGTTTAAGGTTATTATGTTATCGCTTGCAACCTGGCCGTCTGAGCTTGAGTTACGAAGAAAGATTAAGTAAATTTCAGTTGGAATCCCTAGAAACTAGGCGTAAATACTTTGATCTCATATATCTCTATAAAATAATTCACTCTCTCATTGACTCCCCTCATTTATTATCGATGATATCGTTTAACATTAGATTCAGAGCACGAAATTCCAATAAAATCAATATATTTATACTTCAAGTTTATAAAAATAATATCTCTTTTTATAATCCTTTAACTAGAATGTTACGCCAGTACAATGATTTACTGAAAGAATTTAGTCAAATTGACATCTTTGTTCGCAACTTAAGCCAATTCAGTAAACAATTAAAATCTATTTTATATACCAATTCCTAATTTGTCAACCCGTAGAACTCTGTTATGTTAATTGTTGTCATGTTTTTGTTCACATTTTTTTTTTTTAGTCTCCGTTCGTTACCAAATGTATTAACTTAGTTGTAAGCACATGTTTTTTACCTTACAATCTAGATTTGTACCTTAGTTTTATTTTTTTAGTTGTATTTTCAATTGGTTGTAAAGTGTATTGTGTTTAATAAATAAATAAATAAATATTAAATAATTACGTATTGATCATACTTTTTATTTTTTAGAGCTAGAAGTCAAGTATGAGAAGCTTCTGAAATATGGGCATTTAAAGTTAATTTTAAATTAGGTTAATACATTTATTCAATAAAAAGTACAATTAAACTAACTATGTACAAAGGAATCAGTCAGATTACCTAAGGACCGTTACAAACGGCCTATAGGTAATTTTATATATATTTGTTAATTTTCATTTTGATAGATATTAAAAATTATGACAGGTTTATTTTATATATATTTGTTAATTTTAATTTTGATAGATATTAAAAATTATGA
Source organism: Venusia cambrica (assembly GCA_951394065.1). Classification (NCBI taxonomy): domain Eukaryota; kingdom Metazoa; phylum Arthropoda; class Insecta; order Lepidoptera; family Geometridae; genus Venusia; species Venusia cambrica. The sequence goes on from OX596034.1 coordinate 17,256,771, forward strand.
CAGGTTTCTGAGTATTTTGGGTTTAGATTTACTCTTTCGTCTGACACCTTTAATATCTGACATTTAATATCTGTCAAACTTTAAATGCCCAATCTAAGAAGCTTCTCATGCTTGACTTCTAGCTCCAAAAAAATAAAAGGAGATGCAGTGTTTTTGTCTTGTATTTTTATCTTGCGATCAGTCCTTCTGACTATAAGCAGATGTAGGGCGCTACTCCCATGGGTGTCAGCCCTTTCTGTTTGAAGTCAGTCTTCATCTCCTGGCTTTTTTGGTCAAAGACATTTTTCTTGTAATGGGTTAGGGTAGGATGAATTAGATTAGGGGTTCTTCGCTAACTTTGGTCTTCACACTAGGATTCATTGTGTTGTGAAGACCAACATTGAGTTACATAGTTATGTACCAGGTTCGGTTATGGATTTCTAATGGTTTCATAGGATAACTTATTACTATTGCCTTGCCATTGGTATGTGTGGTAAAGTAAAGGATGGAGTGTAAAGCAAAGGTTTTTTTTTTTTTCTTTTTATAAGTTTAAACGTGAATAACAAAAGTAGGTTGATAATTAAAATACATATGTATATATACTAATTACTAAATTTTTATCTATTATATAGCAAGAATGCCTGTCTCTTTATAATCTTTGTGAATAAGCCAACTATGAAGAGTTTTTTTGCATTGGTTCCTTGTTTTGGGAAAATAATTTAACAATCTGTTCAATTTTGAATATAAGAAGGGTCCTAGCCATGGAAAGAATCTACAGAAAAATTGAGTGCGTAGTGGGAGGTCTCCATCTTATGTGGCGGTAGGACATGATAATTTTAGATGGTGCTATTTTATGGTATCTCAAAATAATGGATGATATAAATAGTTGTCTTACTGTAAGGTGGTAGCACTTAACAATTTTGCAGTTGGATAGCGGCGAATTTTTTTATGTGCCACTTTTAGTACTGATCTTTGGGCTTGTTCTAGTTTTATTAAGTTTGTTTTACATGCTCCTCCCCATGCTGCGATACAATAATTTAAGATAGATTGGCAGAGACTTAGATACATTAGTTTGATCAGGTTTGCATCCACTACTGCTCTTATCCGCTTAAAGATAAACATAAGCTTTCTAACTCTGCCAGTAAGAGCTCCTATTTGGTGAGTCCATGTTAATTTGTCGTCTATAATGACGCCAAGATATTTGATAGATTGAACTTGGTGAAGTGCTGGATAGTTGCAGATGTCATTTAGATCGCTACGCCTGCAATTGTGAATTTTACACTGAGGGGGTGTGATGGTGCGGAACGCTTAAAGATACTAAAAGGTATGAACTTCGTTTTGTTTATGTTTAGTGTAAGAATATTTTTTTGTAACCATCCCGTCGCTTTTTAAGTCGGCGGATGGTTTCCCGAATAGTGAGCTGCCCTGCAAGTCGATTCGGGTACTATAGTAGTCTGGATTTATAGCTCTGTTCATGTGTCTCGATCTCATCCTTGACCATGGGGATATTAAGAATTTCATGGACCTCTTCTGTCTTAATAAACCATGGCGCGTTTGATAATGATTTTATGATGTGATTTTGTGCCCTTTGCACTATCATTATGTTGGAGGCACTGGCTGATCCCCAAAACTGGATGCCATATGTCCAGATCGGCTTCAGTACTGTTTTATATATGAGAAGCATATTTTCTATTGCAAGTTTTGTATTTCGTCCCAGGAGTCTGAACATCCCTCTGTATTTAAGGTTTATTTCTTCTCATTTAGTTTGAACATGTTTCTTCCATGTGAGCCTGCGGTCCAGATGCATCCCAAGGTACCTCATAGACTCATGGTATGGTAGTTGTGTGCCGTTTAAGGTGACTGGGTCACAGTCATTTCTGCAGAGTAAACGTGACTTGCACAGACTTTGATACGCTGGCGAAAATTCTCTATCTGGCCAGCCATTCCTCAGTTTCGTTGAGACTGGTTTGTAAGATGCGATATGCTTGGATTATGCGTGTGTGCGAAGCCAGTATGGCTGTGTCGTCCGCAAAAGTGGCGACTGTGACGTCAGAAGTAAACAAGGTGTACAGTACTAGTCCAAGAAACGAACCCTGTGGTACACCGGCAGAGATTTCATAGAAACCAGAGGTGCATTGATTTTCTCTTGAAATATTCTGTTTGTGATGTAGGACTTAAGTACACCATAGAATGTATGTGGTAGAAGGGTTTTTATTTTAAACAGCAATCCTTCATGCCAGACTCTGTCAAAAGCCTGCTGTCAAGAAAAGCAGATGAATACTCCTTTTTTTCAAATGTTTTTCTAATGGCCCTGCACACTCTATGTACCTGCTCAATAGTGGCGTGTTCTTTTCGAAATCCGAATTGGTGGTCAGTAACAACGGACCTTTCGTTAAGGACATGGTAAGAGACTGATTGGTCTGTAAGAGGTGACTTCATGTTCCGGTTTACCAGGTTTATGAATCATTACCACCTGTGATACTTTCCAAATATTTGGGAAGTAACCCACTCTTTGTATGGCATTGAAGAGCACAGTGACGTACACAATTCCTTTACGAGGTAATTCTTCAAGAACTCTTTTATCAATGAGAGCATAACCAGGAGCCTTGTTATTATCCATTGAGCGGATATTCCTGCGTATCTCTCTAGGTGTTACCATCTTCAACGGTAGGTCTAGTTGGAAATCTTGATTCAGTACTAGGTTGATATCTGATTCATCCGCATTTGTTCTAGGGCTATTGGACTTGAATACATTGTTGAGATGATTCGCAAATGCTTCAGCTTTGTCTTGGTCAGTTCTAATCCAGTTTCTATTTTGGCTCCGGAGAGGTGGCTTGTGATGCAATGGGCGCTTCAGGTTTGCGCAGGCCTTCCACAATGAGTACCTAGTAGGTTGTTTTTGTTGCTGTGAGTCCTTCCAAGTACGTATCCAAAGCAATGACATTTGCCTCTGTAATAAGAGTTCTTAGTTCTTGGATAGCTTTGTTAAGTGCTGTTTTGTCACTTGGGTACCTACTTGTATGCCATACACGCCGTAGCCTTCTTTTTTCCATTATTTTCGACCAAATGTTCTCCGAGTACACTTTACTTTGAAGTGGATGTTCAGTGGCTTCGGCTCAAATCTATGATCTGTCCTAGAGATTGTTCTGAGATGGTTTTTTTTTATACTCTTTAGTTCTTTACCTCTTGTGTTGGTAAGTCTTGAGGCCCAGTGCAAATTTTTGGCGTTCCAATATCCTCCAGAAATAAAGCGAATACCTAAGGTGTTAAAGAATTCATCATATATTAGGATTTTTATTTAGCTGTTTGTTTGACTTCCTCACTTGTATCTCTCTGTAAACTTCGCACCCTTTAAAGTTTGCTGGATGGGCTCCTTGGCACAGGGTACATTTTACTGGAGTGTTACAATCCTTCTTCAGGCATACTGCTGTTTTATGTGATTATATGCACTTTACGCATCGGAAGGGCCTCATGCAATAGTTCTTAGAGTGTCCATATTGCTGACATTTTTGACATTGGACCTCCGTAGTCCGTTTTCGCGGGTTTTCTATCGCAACAGACTGGTGGTGTATGAACTTAATACTTTTTAAGGCCATGTTGTCGGGGCCAGGTTGAAGGTTGGCAAAGAAAGTTGATGTTGGTTTCTTTTCGGGGCCATACTTGGGCATTTATTATTTTCCCGACCACAATATTTCCTGTCTCTTAAAGTGATTATTCGATTTTCATTAAATTTAAACTTTCATTTGAAAGGGTATCGGCTGCACATTAATAAAATATAGATTTAATTGGGGTGGTTTTTGTAAGAAAGGTAAAATACTCAATAATGTCTTGTATAATATAGTGTTAAAGGAGGTTGACTACACAATTAACTTGTTTTTTTATTTGCTGAAACCACTCCTGTATTAACAATAAGGGCTGCAAAATTACGCCTGAATCAATTAGCTAAACCAAGGGTGTCTATAAAATCCAAGAATCACTTTTAGGATGTCATGCAAGGAGTTTGACTGCGCATATCTCACATCAACAGCAAATTATTGTCCACCACAATGTGGAAAAAACTTTCTCTAAAACTTTTTGTTTGGCCAGAAACACCACGCTTGGCAGACAGATTGGTGCGCACAGTTAAAGTTTTGTTTATATACTAGAACAAAAGCTGTTGCCTTTTTGTTGAAGCCCCTTGGTTGACTTTTCAACATCCGTAGGTTCCAGCCCAAAAAAGTTGTTAAGTCAATCAGATTATTAAGGGTAGATTTTTAAGTCATAACTACTAAGGCAACAGTTTTGAGAGCACTATTCAAAACAACATTAACCTATGTTTAATTTAAGTTAGGGGCCACTTATTCACTTACTGTTTTCTACCCACCTTCTATGACTTACAGTCGGTGTTTTGGTGCTTTGCTCTCATTACATACGATTAAGAGTCGACTCGTGACCAGACCCGTGATCAGTTCCGAAGTCTACCTGTGACCACGGCCGTTGTAACACGGTCGAAACTGTCAGGAATATAAAAAGGTACTCGATGAAGACCCGTTTTTGTTATTAATTATGTATAATAATTGCGATAATTTAAAAAAAGTGCCTTGTTTACTCGGGTGAATTATTGAGATAGAGATTTTGAGAAAATGAGTGCTTAAGTAAGGTAAGTAAGGTGTAATGAAAGCACACTTTGATTGTTTGATAATTATGGTATATTTGATACATAATCAAGGTTATATCTAACTTAAACCAGATATCACAAGATCTCAGTTCGGGGCAAACTACTAGTTATTTACACATACAGTGAATAATAACTGTATTATGATGACAGCTGTCAAAATGATATCTTTCATCTGAAATAATGATAATAATACATAGATCCATACACCCTTAATTTATTTATTTATTGAATATTAAATAATTAAAAAGTGTTTCTGATGAAATATGTTCAGGTGAAACATAGCACTGAATAACCAGAAATAGTCATTAAACATTGTACCAATTGATCAATATATCTACTGACTGGTTGATGAATCATCTTAGGTGATTTGTAACAAGTTGAAATATGTTTCAGAAAGGCTTAGTGAACCCATTTATTTCAGGTAGTTGCCTCACAAATCAATTCTACAGCTCCAGGCCTCGAGTCTGATCAAATAAATTAGTGAATTATTAACAGGGTACAAAACACAGACAATATTAAAATTGCATAAGAAATATTTGGTCTCAAACATTTTATAAACTATTTATGGTAGCCCCTATATTGGCAGCCCTCATTATTGTAATATGATACTTATGGCAGGGGTCCAGTGGATGGTCAGGGAGAAGGGGTCAATATTTAACAAAAGACTGTTTCCCTGTATATCTCTTTGTTTTAAAATATATTATGTGCTTACTAAATTCTCAATACTTTTAATTGAAAATAGGTAGGTATTGTTTAATTCTCTTATTGTCGCTGTAAAAAAATTCAACAAATTCCTTATTAGATGTAGCTCAAGTGGCTCATAGCTAGAAGTTATTAAGCAGTTAGGTAGCCTTTAATATTGTGTTGCAGTAAATACCGAAATTTAATGCTAAAATGCATAGAAATGACATATTACTGATAAGATGGAATGTCCGGCCGGCGATGTTAGGTTACCTCATGATAAATATCGAATAAAAATATCACATACCTATGATCTTTAGACAAATAACTGTTTGTAACACATCTGCCTATGATCTACAACGCACACACACTGATTTTTGTACGTTTTCACAGGATAAATGGGAATAAAACGATTCGCGGCAATTATAAGCACAGAAACAGAAAGTAAACAGGAAGTAAGTCAGGACAGGATGTGGATTAAATGTGTAATGACTATTATAGAAAAATAATATTTCTTGAAAAAACTATTTGCAAGGAATGCCGCTTGCGTTCATTCCAGCTGCACATTGTATTGTTACTACGATATTTCGACGATTCGGCGCGTGATCCCGCCTTTTTTCGATAAAGTTTGAACGCAAAAGGAGGCCAACTTTTTTGTATGTCAATGTGCCGAACGTCAAAATAAAATGAAGAATATTCAAAGTTTTGATAATATCGTATTAATTTGTAATAACAATTCAAAAAGTGAAACAAAAAGAATATTTACCGATTGTGGTCGTTTACCAAGAACCTAACGACAGACAGTGTAAAGATTAGATCTCCAGTACAACTGTGCCGTAACTTCTGACCACCAGGTTGTTACTTTAAATTTGCTAAACCCCTCGAAACGTGAGTTGTTGACGCAGGGGAATGTTTCTGGTAAAATTAAAGACAAATATACTACCTACTATGTAAGAAACGTATGTGTAAGTTAGCTATTTGTCCTAAATAATAATACGTCGGTAGGTACTAAAAGTCAGATATGTACGTTAAGTAATAAATATTTAATATCCATTCATACAGATCTTTGTAATTGAGCATCTAGCCTACCTTTATCAATTAAAATAAACACTAATGGCATAAGTAGACAGGTACTTACAGGTTTAGATACCGACTTCGTAAAGGTACCCAATTATAGGCGATTATAATTTTAAGGCTCTCATAAAATGTTTTCATAGAGTAGTTTCCTACATTATTCAAAAATTTAAAAAGCTATTTGGTTCGGTATATTGATGGCGATGATGATGATGATAAGGATGATTGGATGTGTTTTAGCGCTGTCTATCGTTAGCCCAAGGAGGCTCATAACTGTCAGGTTTCATTGTTCCGAGTTTCCATTCTTTGGCTATATTTAGTAAAAATGTTCTATGGGACAGCTCCATGGACCTAGTATACAAACAGGACTGTTAACTGATATCAAATATACGATCCGAGTGAGACGTGCTAAGTGTGTTGAGGATTCCGGGTGTGCCTCCACCTTCAGCCTTATCTCAACTTGTTACCAAGTGAGATGAAAGACAAGTGCTCACCCGTCGTACAAAAAAAAAAGACGCATACTACATAGGACTTGGGTCACTTTCTCCTCCTCCTTGCATCGGAAACCTCATGTCTGAAGGTCGTGACCTCCACATAGAATCTTTTCTTTTATGATAGCGCGCCACCGAACTCTATTCTTTGCTGCATGTAGAGCATAGAGGGATGTGTCAAGTGTAGTGCGGATCTGATCAGACCAACGCATAGGGCTACGGCCTCGCGATCGTTTCCCTTCCACCTTTCCAGTGAATACGAGCTTCTTCAGGTTAGCATCATCCTTTCTGGCAATGTGACCGAAGTAGTCCAGAGTTCACATAAGGCAGGTACTATATGAGAGCCTTGCAGTTATTTTTATTTGTTGAAGAATTGATGCGTTAGCCGATATTCTGTCCATGGAATACATTCTTCAGCATAAACACTTTATCCGTAGTATGGTTTATCATAACATTAATGTTGTATAAAAATAATTTATTCTAAAATGCAATCAATGCAAGCAGCATGCAAGAAGCATGCAAGCAGCATGCAATGTTTTCTGGGACGAGCTCCCGCCAGAAAGCTCGCTCGTCGCCCATGAGAATCACTTCAACCACTCAACCTACGCTATGCTACGGAGGTCAGCGGCTTGCTTTGCGGTTTCGCGGGTTGTGTCAAGTGCTGTATCAGTAGGCGGAAGGACGTTAGTTTTCCAATGCTTCCAAATACTGAAATAGGACTTCAAAAGTGGTTACAGTGCATTCATTGTGATGAACTGCAAAGAAGCCAGAAACTTCGCAATCGAAACGATATCGAGCTCGTCTTCTTTTTTATAGATTTTCTAGAAGGCACAGATGTTTATAGACAATCAAACAAAATTTTCCCAATGATGCAATTAAAAGCAAAGTGACAATTATTTTTATTACCCCCTAAAATTATCCCTAAAATCTCAAGAATTTAATTTATTCTCAAAAAAGGGAGTGCCCTGTCTGAAGCGTTAGCTTCATATAAGTCTGTGGTTCAGTATTACTGAAATTGAGTCATATAAGTCTGTGATATTGATCACAGACTTATGTATATATGAATCAATTTCAAGTATGGTGTATGGTTTGGTATTTAGTCAGTCAGAGTCAGTTGAGTCAGTTCAGTTCTCCAGAAACCTAGGTCGAGGTAAAACGTATTTACGTACCAAATAAATACTACAAGTGCCACTCAAAAAACTTTACAATAATTACAAAGTGTCCGCTGCCGCCGGCGCCGTTGCTTGAAGAGACCTAAAGTAGGTAGGTACCTACATAAGTAGTTTTTAATATAGAGTGTTCCTCCACTCTACATTGTGCACGTAAATTGATGGCAATAATAATAATATGTAGGTTCATGCGGAAACTAAACATTATTTTAGGTACCTACAGAAAACGGGTAGTAGGTATACCATACCAGACACGACATTTTGGAGCTTTTTTTGTGACTTGATTTGAACTAAACAAATTCTTCGCGGGACAAATTTTAAATCAAATGACCGTGTCTTCGATCCAAACTAAAAAAAGTTCATTAACGTAGGTACCTAACCGATGAGAAAATATTTTATTTTATTTGATTTTTTTTAGGAAAATGTAGGTAGACGTACCTACATAATTTTACACAGCTAAAAAAGTGCGTAAAAAATGATGTCCTGCAATGTATTTATTAGACTTTCAAAAGCACTATTAAAAATTCTTGAAGGCCTCGCTCCCCGCTCCTCAATGTCATCAATGGCGTCATAGAGAATCGTGATGCGCCATAAAAATGTGCATTAATTATAAAGGCCTGAAAACTACTTACATGTAGGTAAGGTCACCTACCTACCACCAGTAAATTACTAGAATTCTAACTATTTTTTGATAAATTCATAAAAATAATTAGGTAGGTACCAAAAATAGCTCGGAAAGAAAAATACATAACTTTGAATGTAACAAAGGTTATATTAGGAATAGATCCTAAATCTCTGAGCTCATCTACTCCTGTGAGAAGTGTTTGTACCTACTATGCAGAGTAAAATCAAATTTGACAGACGTTCGTTTACGAGTGAAAGAACAAACGTGCTACGTTTGTTCTTTCACTCGTAAACGAACTCAAAACTCGTCGACACACATCACAAATGCTTAAAGTAAAAAGTAAGGAACCCATCCCTGTGGAACACTTGGAGGTAAAAACTTGCTCATAGAGGAATATCCGCTCAACAATAACTTGATGAAGTTGTTTTTTTTTTATCAAAATCGGCCTTTAACTCCTTTGAATATTTATCGATATTCCCCATAGTTCAGAAATAGGCCGACCACGCCATTTAAAAAAACCAAACATTGTAATGTTAACTGATGCTTCTCTATAATTCCAACTTATTTACCTATTTTGTTTGTTTCTTGTTTCAGAAGTTCAAGAAAAACGACAGATATAAAATGACAACGTTTGAAGAATCATTGAATCAACTAAAGTTAGAACTGGTAAAGCAGCAACCAGCTATCGGAAAGGAGTATGATGGCGTAGCTACACATATTATTGATGTTAGCAACTTTTATATAGTTCCCTTACCATGTTATCAACTGGTTAGTGTGCTAGAAAAACCAGGGCCATTGTACAACCAGGATATAACAAAAGGCTCGATAGTGATTTACATGTCACCTACACTGAAACAACACGTAAGAGGAGAAGTGCGCACTTTGAACCATAATATGGCCCATGACATGTATGCAATGGATTATGGATTTTTAGATAAGTCTGTTCCATCCAAAGACCTATACAGCCCGCTTCGAGATGAGGTCAAAAACATTCCTGCGCTTGCGAAACTTTGCGAGTTGAGTATGTGCTATCCGCGACACCGCGATTTCAGTGAGCAAGCAATCAATGATTTTAAATTCTTAATGGGACAGAAAGGAGAACGTTTGTCAATTACCATAAAACGAAACAGCAACAACAAATTAGGAGTCTTTGTAATGAGCAGCGAAACTAATCCTGATGATGTTTCCGCTTGCATGGCTCATGTTGGTCACTCTGCGTTGTACGCTTTTGTTTCATAAGCTAATGGTTACAGTACTTTGCCGCCAACCTTTTGACGCGCGTGCCAGGCGGCGGCGGCCAGCCCGCGTTATTATTAAGTATCCTTAGGTCTTGCCGGCGGTAATGCCGGCGTGGTGTGTTGTAGCTATAAGTAAAAACGAGTCTCTGCGGGCCAAGTAATCTTGGTAAACCTACTGCTTATTTTGTGTGCTGTCAAATCCTCGTCAGCAATGTAATCTCGATTTAATATAATTTTGTCCTCAATTGATTACAATCAGTTCTAATGTTTTTTTGTGTTAACGAATAGATAAAATTGGTCCATTGAATTTTCAAAGCTATTATGTATGGTCCAGTTGAATAAGTTGGCTTAAAACAGTGAGAGGCATCCGGGTGATATTAAATTAGTACTATTTAGAACTTGATATAAGTATAATATGCCTAATAATTTATGTAGCTCTTGTGAGGTCAAGCATATTGCAGTCACACTGTAAGCTAAGCTAGCATAGTTCTTTCAAACTTCTCTGTTCCTGTATTGCTGTCTGGATAATCCTTCATAGCAAAACTTTTGATAGGTAGGTACCTATCTACTATCTATATACCTACCTAGTTAATTTTAATCTTTAGTACAAAATGGTACATAAATGCTAAATTACAATCTTTTGCGTATAATTTGTCTCGTTATCCTCAATGTGCGTGTCCAACTCCCACTTGACTCCAGCTCACTTGAACTGGAAATCTGTTAAGTAATATCGCTATGAATATAATTGTATTCTCTAGTTATTATTCTATTCCAGTAGTCTGTTGTCATCAGGCCCAGATAATATAAAGTTAAATTGGGCTTGTAATATCTAGTACATAAGTTAAGTAGTATTATATTTTATCATTAAGTGCTTCTAAGGGATGGTTGGCATATGGATAGTCACATGGCATCTTGATGCCATGATCTAACCTTTAACCTGTTTTTGTTTACTTAATAATTTGTCCGTGTGTTTAGATTTCATTGATTAAGATGATTTGACTTTGAATAAATAAAACATGAAACACACTTTTCATAGTTTAAGTTTACCTAAATCTGCTGTATTATTTATGTCGTGGCGGTTGCGGCTTCAGGTTTGACCTCCGACTCAGCCCACGGATGTCATTAAAGCCGACTATGGGATCTCACCAGAAGAAGGGCAGCTGCTTCCTATTGTGTACCATCGACACCTTTACTGCAATCACCAATCCTCCAGCCAAGCGTGGTGATTATTGCAAACCCTCCTTTCCAGGAGGCTCTGTCCAACTGTGGTCACTAATGGTAGATATTTTGAAAACGCATCCAGTAGATAGGCAACAAAATGTTAAGTGCATCTCTTGCCTATAACAATGCCTTACTGCGTAGGTCACATCCACAAACAAAATAGCCTACACGGCACTTCATTGCACCCGACAACATGAGGCATAAAGGTGTTAACATAATAAACAATCTGCTAAAAAGATTGAGACGTTCCTAGACATAAAACCTTATAAGATTAAATTAAGTCATAACGCGACTTAGTCCCTCTACTCTATGGATTAGGCATATCAGTCTTAAATGGTTTTATTCGCTTCTTGTGTCGCATTTCTCCCTTTCTCATTTTATCGGACAAAAAAACAATCAAAAAAGGCGGGAAATTATTTTTTATATTCCTTTTTTAAAATGTCATATTTATGGTATAAATACCAAACAGTAGGTACAACCGAAGAGATTTTACTACAACTTTTTCGTACATACGATTATTTGTATTCCTTGTGAAGGAATATTATACCCTAAAGGAGACCGAAAAGTCGAGAAAACAAAAAATGAAATTTCAGATGATTTGAAACGAGATGAGTGAATAGACAATGTTGTTTAAAATATATTAAACATATTTTTGAGTGCGGACAGCGGTGATGACGATGACTAAGCTAGCTTTTATGCAAATAGCACAACATTTTTTTACTACACTATGTACCTACTTGTCTTGTTTTGTTTCCTTGATTTACGATCGAAAATCGATCGATAATTTAATTTAATCGATATTTTTATGTATGTCACCTCACTATGAAGCTAAAACAGACAGATGTCAAATGTGATCTATTAACGGGCTATAGTACCTACCTCAGATTAGCAACTCAACGCAACTTATTCCTAGTTTCGAACTAAGATATAATTATAATAAAGGTGACATTGCTGTGCGCTCAACCACGGCGCTTATGACCACCAGATACCAGAAATATGCGCGTAATTCTACGTTTTGTTTTTTTATGGTAAAACAAATATGAATTATGAAAATCGAAAACGTAGACCGTCTGCTGTAGGTATACTGAGTTTATTTACTGTACAAAGTTTCAAGCCCTAATTGGGCGTATTTATTGAATGGCGAACATTTTGGTACAAATTAGAGTCAACTTTGGTTTTGTTTTCCTTGATTTAATCAATGAATGAATTGCATCTATCCTGAACTATAGAATTAATATTGAATATAATATATATATATATATATATATATATATATATATATATATATATATATATATATATATATATATATAGAATTGAAATTAATATATTAATTTCAAAGTAAATGCTACAGTATTGTGGAAGATATGATCACTGAAGCAAAGCCATCTCACATATCATAGACTCTTAAAGCCGGGACACAACAATTCTAAATAATTGTTGTGTCCCGGCATTTAGAGGTTAGATAGCCAGTTTCTTAGTCTGATAAGGAACTCCGGGTGAGGTACACTTTCACCTTTGTCCTTATCATAACTTGAAACATTACAACTTCCCCTTCATACAAATGAAAAAATAGGTACAGGGATACTTTTGATAAGCATATTTCAAAAACTTTACTAAATCAGGAAAGTACCTAGTCACTTGTCAATGTCAAAACAACAGCTAGATCGTTCACATACTCTAGTAAGTATAGAGAGTAGGAAGGTGCGACAAAAGTTATAGGTCAATTACGGTAACAAATCACGGTAAAGACCTACTATGTCTATTTGAAAGTACTTATGTAGGTTGGTATGCATTATTAAAGTTAACGAAGGTAACCTAGCAACTGCAGACCTTTGTTATTGACTGGGAAAGTCTCTGTCAAGTGAAAAATACGAAACTGGTATAATGTTCTTTTAATATTGTGTTTATATAATAAAGTTAATTTGGCCTTTCAAAGCATTCTTCTTCTGTAAAATCCACCACCTCCAAATACGAAACTGGTATAATGTTCTTTTAATATTGTGTTTATATAATAAAGTTAATTTGGCCTTTCAAAGCATTCTTCTTCTGTAAAATCCACCACCTCCAAAAGGTTATGGGCCCAGACCCAGAAGTTTAAATGGAGCTTTCGAAAATTCAAATTATGAAACTTGACGGCCACAATTGGGTACCATGGAAGTATCGTATGGTAGCCTTGCTGAGAGGTATGGACGGACTCATGGATATTGTGGAAGGTAAAACACAAAGGCCAGTGAGACCTATAGCAGGAAGCGGTGATGCTATGATTACTGCGATAGAACTGTACAATAAAAGTCTAAGTGAATTTGTAAAGTTAGAGAGTACAGCCTTGCTCTTGATAACTAACAATGTAACAGATGAGACGCTTGGTAAAGTAATAAGATTGTCTACTCCAAAAGAAGTTTGGGACGAACTCCATAGATTATATGAGGGACCTAATGAGGGCCGACTCTATGATACATGTTTGGATTTCTTCAAGCTTAAGAGGGATCCGTCAGATGACATGTCGACTCATGTATCGAAATTAAAGAACCTGTGGCACAGTTTGAAGGAAGAGTTACTGAAAGAAGAAAAGGTAGAGTTACCTGAAGTTCTCTTAATATGCAAGATCCTTGACACGCTGCCAGAAACTTTTTTCTCGTTCAAATCGAGTTGGCTATTAATGTCGAAAAAGGAAAGGACGGTTGACAATATTACAGGCCAGTTGTGTGCTCACGAAAAAGCGCTCAATGCGAAGATGGCTGACGCTGAATCTAGCGAGACTGCGCTTTACGTGAAGACAAATAATAAAAATATCGCAAGGGGATATGACCAAAAAGACCAAAGTAAAAAGAAAAAATACAAATGTTTCTTTTGTAAGGAAGTTGGTCATATAAGAAAAGATTGCCCAAAGGCGAAAGAAAAGGAAAGTACCCAAAGTTCAAATATGATGTTACAGATGGTGAATGCAACGGATTCTGGCAATGATTCCGATGCTTGGTATGTGGACAATGGAGCTACACACCATGTCACCATGCGAGGTGATCTGTTTCAAGATTTTAATAAATTTGATGAAGCTCACACAGTGACAACGGCAGATGGAAACATGTTGAAGGCTGTTGGCAAAGGAACAGTTCATGTTAAAGCCGAGATAAATGAACGGATTGAGGACCTTTTCTTGAGAGATGTTTGGTATGTACCCCGAATAACTAAGAACCTTTTCTCTGTACTTAGCTCACAAGACAAAAACCCCACGAGCGTATTTGAGTCACGGGTTACAAACTGTTCTATGAAGGTCAATGGTAGGATTGTTGTAACAGGAACAAGGCAAAGATATGGCGGTTTATATAAGATAGCTTGCAAAGCCGAACGCTCTGCTATTTCAGTCAATTTAATTGAGCTTGGAGATACGCTGCAACTGTATCATGAGCGTATGGGACATCAGGACAAGAAACATGTCAAACGTTTGATAGAGAAGGAGCTTGGAGTAAAGACGAAAAACAGTGGAGAACTATGCGAAGGTTGTATCTTTGGGAAAGCGCACAAGCAACCATTTGGTGTTCGCGAAAAAGCTACGAAACCTGGAGAGCGCATACATTCTGACGTCTGTGGTCCCTTCCCTAAAAGTATTTCGGGATATCGATACTTCGTCTTATTTAAAGATGAATTTACACGGTACAGATATGTGTATTTTCTAATAAACAAATCCGAAGTCTATGAAAAACTGAAGCAAATGTTGTCTGAGGCTAGAAATGCTGGACATACTGTGAAGGAGCTTTTAAGTGACAATGGGGGCGAGTATGATAATAAGAGAGTGCGAGATCTGCTTGAAAAGACAGGAATAAAGCAAAGGCTCATGATGCCGTATACCCCTAGGCAAAACGGATGTAGTGAGAGGGAAAACAGGACCCTAGTTGAATCTGCTAGAGCAATGATGCATGCGCATGAGGAGATTCCTCAGAATTTGTGGGCAGAGATGGTTAACACTGCTATGTACATATTAAACAGGACAGGACCAACTTTGGTGGAACACAAATCGCCTTATGAGCTTTGGCTAAATAAGAAGCCTCAGATAAAGCACCTGAGAATAATCGGCTCATCCTGCTATGCGCATGTACCTAAGCAGAGGAGAAAGAAACTACAAAAGAAGGCTACACGTTGCATTTTAATTGGATACGACAATGATGACGGGTACAGACTTTGGAACCGAGAGAGGAATTCGCTGGTGAGGTCTAGAGATGTCATATTTAATGAGAAAGTGCTTGAAACTTCAATGAATGAACATGAAATTGAGATAGATTGCGATCATAAAAACGAGATTGAGGTAGTTCCTGTTAGAAAAAGCCAGACGAATATTGAACAAAATGTTCCTGTTGAGCCAAATAGGGAAACAGTTGAAGAACAAGATAATTCTGATATTGGAATTGATGAAGGACATATGAGTAATTGTGAAGAGTTTCACGATGCACAGAACATTTTACATGAACAGTCTATTGAATCGGAGGGAAATGATGTCGGAGAAGATGTCGTTATTGATGAAGATCTAGATGTAGAAGATGTTCAAAGTCTAGATAATGTCATGGACGAGGACGATATTGTAAATCATGATGTTTATGAAGATGTGTTCCCGGACCAGATGGTACCTCGTGACCGATCTTCGTTACGTCCTCCAGATCGATTCAAAGATTTTGTCATGAATGCTATTATGGGATACATAGAGCCAAATTCCTATAAAGAGGCGATTAGAAGCCCGGAGACAAATCTATGGGAAGAAGCCATGGACAGCGAAGTTAATTCTTTAAAAGAAAATAGTACTTGGAAGCTTGTAAATTTACCTAAGGGAAGAAAAGCAATACCATGCAAGTGGGTATTTCGAGTAAAGATGAACGCTGATGGCTCTGTAGACAAATACAAGGCAAGACTGGTTATAAAAGGTTTTCATCAGAAAAAAGGAATTGACTATGAGCAGACATTTAGCCCGGTTACCAGGATGGGAACCGTTCGCTCTGTACTTAGTGTGGCAGCTAGCGAAGGAATGACAATGATGCAGTTTGATGTCTCGACTGCCTTTTTGTATGGCTCTTTGACTGAAGAAATCTTTATGAAGCAACCAGAAGGCTATGACGATGCCTCCGGTAGAGTTTGTCTTTTACAGAAAAGTCTTTATGGGTTAAAGCAAGCACCTCGATGCTGGAACCGATGCATTTTAGACTTCTTCAAAGAGATTGGCTTTATAACTAGTAAAGCAGATCCTTGTCTTTTAACAAGAGAGAAAGGATGTGGAAAAATCATCGTGGCGTTATATGTGGATGACGGCCTCGTTGCTGGCTCAAGTCAACAGCTCATAGATGAGTTTATTGGGGAGCTGAAAGGTCGGTTCAAAATAACCACAAAACCTGCCTCCTATTTCCTTGGGATAGAGATTGAAAGCAGAGGAGACGGAATTAAAATAGTTCAGACGTCTTATGTTAAGAAAATCTTGCGGATATTCGGGATGGATACCTGTAAACCGGTCTCGACGCCTATAGTAAAAGAAGGTACATCAAGCGAGAAAGTGGATATGAGTTACATGAAAAGTAACTACAGGCAAATCGTTGGTGCCTTAGCATATTTGATGGTATGCACTAGACCTGACATTGCGTATGCAGTCAGTGTAGTCTCACGGAGTCTGGAGAAACCAGAAGAAGCAGACTGTGTCCGTTTGAAGCGCATAATGCGATACTTGCAATACACACCAGATCTAGGTATCATGTACAAGAAGCATTACAAGCAAGGCATTTTGGAATGCTACAGCGATGCTGACCATGCAGGTGACATTAGTACTGGAAGATCCACTAGCGGAGTGCTGAGCATGTATGCGGGAGGAGCGATCTCGTGGCTAAGCCAAAGACAGGCAAGTGTCGCGATTTCGACTACAGAGGCAGAAATTGTAGCCGCCAGCGAAGCAGCCAGGGAAAATGTATGGCTGTCTCGGCTCTTGAGTGATCTTGTTGTTCTCAAGAAGATTCCGTGCTTAAAAGTGGATAACGAAGCTGCAATAAGGCTAGCTGAAAATCCTGAATTCCATCGACGGACTAAGCATATACAGGTACGGCATTTCTTCGTACGGGAATTGGTGACTAGCGGAGAGCTAAGCGTGGACAAGGTTACCAGTGAAGACCAGCTGGCAGACATATTCACCAAGCCTCTTCCAAGACCGAGGATCAGAATGATCTCAGAGCGCATGGGTCTTTGTTGAGAGGAGATATTAAAGTTAACGAAGGTAACCTAGCAACTGCAGACCTTTGTTATTGACTGGGAAAGTCTCTGTCAAGTGAAAAATACGAAACTGGTATAATGTTCTTTTAATATTGTGTTTATATAATAAAGTTAATTTGGCCTTTCAAAGCATTCTTCTTCTGTAAAATCCACCACCTCCAAGATGCATATATATATTCCTAGTTAGTATTCCTATTCCTACCTTTTCCTAGGTAATAGTTAGTATCGATTTTGAGGATTATTACGTATCTACATATAAAGTTATTTTACCCTTCCATTAATTTGTGTTGATATAAGTTATTTTGTTTGTAGCGTATATACTTGGTGTTTATCAAAATGTTTTCTATGGCAACGGCATGTTTCATTTAATAATATGTATTTGATTATAACCAATCAGGATTTTAATCACAAAAAAATATAACAATGTACAATTAAACTAACTAAATACAAGGGAAGAAGTCGGGTTACCTGAGAACAGTTACAAACGGTGTATAGGTAACTCAACTGTTCCAAAAAAGTATCAGACGGGACACCTGCATTGCATTTGTTTAATCATTGATTAAACAAATTTATTCAATCACACATACATTGGAATATGACTGTGTATTGAATTATGTAAGTATCAATATAATATCTTAATATGTTCTGTTTTATGTGCCATATTCATTTAGGTAATAATATAAAATAAACTACATGTTAAGTGGTCGAGTTTTTGTTTTTTTCATCTTCCAGTGACGGTTCCTTTTTTTCTTTTAGTTGATTTTTGACCACTTCGTTGGGCGGTAATGAACGAACGGGGTACTTAGTGTCATTACAAGATTTGATCAGATGATCTGGTCTTGCAAGATGTAATGTAAGGGTATTTAGCTTCTTATTTAGAGATTGCAAATCACTGAATTTGGACGTAAACTGAGGAAACAAAAATATTTTGTACACAAACCAGACATTAGGTAGATACGAGATTAGTATAAGATTATAGATTACGAAAACGAGCTTTTTGAGAACGCACTTGCCGTCACGAATCTTACCTCAAAACGCCTTACCGGCACATTGTATGTTTCGGGTTAACCCTAAAATTACATTCCGTCCTTGGTTGTCTTGTCTTTCTTATCTGGCTTTTGTTCGGTCTTTAACTGGTCCGGATTTCTCTGGGGCCCGATTCCCCTCAGACAGGCTCAAGGTCTCAAGCGCCTAAAGCGTTGAGACCTTGAGTCAACGCTATTATTTGAGCTCTGTTGAGGTCGAGCCTGTTATATTTGGACCTCTTGTGATTCTTAGTCGAAATAACTGCTGCACCAGCCATACAAATATCAAGTCAAGAATCTGCATAAATTTTCTAATCGTAAGAGGTAGGTAAATCTCAGGTTTAGGTAAAATATACCAGGGCATCATGAGCGTTGTGGAGGTCTCCTTTACTTTATAGCTTGTCATTTTGACTCCACCCATAAATCGCCGTTTCACTTAGTGCATCGGGAATGTCCTGAAGTCTAAAAGAGATGCAATCCAACCCCAATAATAGCTAGGAAACGCCCTCTGGAAAGGGTAACAGCACAGAATTAATTAGTAGGTACGCGCAGCGGGATCCTTATTTCACAGCTGCTACTTTGTTCTTCATTTTTTTTGTACGGTAACATGCAATGCGTACATTAACTGTGAACATTAATTTGAAGCAGCTATTATGCAAGTAGGACCGAACCCAGGGGAGCCAGTTTCATTTTAAGTACATCCTCCCTGTCTCTACCAACTAAAATCAAAGTGTTATTTTAGGCAATATGCCAGTAAACTATCTGGAGAGCATAAACGCCACAGCAGGCAGTAACGCGGCAGCCGTGCGACTGCAGCGGATGTCTTCTTATTATAAACTAACTTTTGCCCGCGGCTTCGCTCGCGTTAAGAAGTATTATTATTAATATAGTATATGGTATAGTTTTTGCGGCTTTACTTTTGTTTAGCGTGTAAAAATTAGGGCCTACAAAACTTAAAAACGACAGTACATTCTTCAACTTCTCCATTAACGTTCAGATTTTCTATAGCCATTTTAAAAAAGTCTAACCGACAAAACCTATACTTAAACCAAACGAAAACAAAACAAATGCCAAATACAAAGCAGAGTCTATAACCAAAACTACCTAACCGAAACAAAACAAATGCAAAATCTCAAAATCCTTCCTTAGGGATACCTACGTCATAGTAGCTTTATGCATGCAAGGTCTCAGCCCGATCGGTTTAAAATTGACAAAGTTTCATACAAACTTTCATCCCCTTGGGGTAGAATTAACCAAAATCCTTTCTTAGCGGATGCCTACGTCATAACCGTCATAATCTACCTGCATGCCAAATTTCAGCCCGATCCGTCGAGTGGTTTGGGCTGTGCGTTGATAGATCACTATGTCAGTCAGTCAGTCACCTTTGAGTTATATATATTTAGAGATATAGCCGCGCGACTTGTTAATATTAGGGTGGCCAGTTCATTACAATAATGGATTCCAATGAGGACATCATTGATGCTCCTGCTTTTGTTTGTTCTCCTTCAGCGCCATCGACGTCGCGTTCACAATAAAAAAAAAAAAACTGGATTGATCCTTTGTTTCGAAATCGCCATGTGAATAGTGATTATGTAGCAGTATACAAATTGTTGAAATTATGTAATAATAAAAAAATCTTTGATTACGTTCGAATGTCATAACAGTCTTTCTGCATTAGACCAGGGTAGAAGCCTTTAAAAATAATGAAAAGTGAAAGAAAATTATAGTAGGATGAAACCCATTAGAAAAGGAGGGAATTATTATAAAAATGAAAGGAAAAATAATTTACGGGCGATCTGAGGTCGGGAAGGGGATGGGGGTGAGTTTTTAAGGGTAAAAAACGGTTTTTCCCGATTTCCGTCAAAACTAAAAGTCCTATCGAAAAAAGTCAAATGGCAAAGTTGTAGATAATGAAAAGATCTAAAACTTTTCTATTGACACTTTTTTCACATAACCTCAAAATTTATGTGAAAAATTCAAAAAACCAAGTTTTTGGTTTTTTATTTTTATCTTTTACAAAAAATCTTTTTTCTTAACGAAATTTTGTGAAAACTTACCTTTTTATGTCCCAAATACGCTGTAATTTATTTGATTAAAAATATTTATTTTTTCACCTTATTTTGAATTAATATCGAAAAAACACCCTAATTTTCAATCGAAAATTCACCCGTCAAAATATCAGCTTTTTTCAAAAAGTTGGTATGGTTTCTGTTCGTTGAAATCTCTAGTTTTCGATGGTGAAAAAAAAAATATGTTACTATAGTAAATCTTCTCAGAAAATGCAAAAATTCACCATCGAAAAGTAAAGATTTCAACGAACAGAAACCATACCAACTTTTTGAAAAAAGCTGATATTTTGAAGGGTGAATTTTCGATTGAAAATTAGGGTGTTTTTTCAATATTAATTCAAAATAAGGTGAAAAAATAAATATTTTTAATCAAATAAATTACAGCGTATTTGGGACATAAAAAGGTAAGTTTTCACAAAATTTCGTTAAGAAAAAAGATTTTTTGTAAAAGATAAAAATAAAAAACCAAAAACTTGGTTTTTTGAATTTTTCACATAAATTTTGAGGTTATGTGAAAAAAGTGTCAATAGAAAAGTTTTAGATCTTTTCATTATCTACAACTTTGCCATTTGACTTTTTTCGATAGGACTTTTAGTTTTGACGGAAATCGGGAAAAACCGTTTTTTACCCTTAAAAACTCACCCCCATCCCCTTCCCGACCTCAGATCGCCCGTAAATTATTTTTCCTTTCATTTTTATAATAATTCCCTCCTTTTCTAATGGGTTTCATCCTACTATGATTTTTTTTGGTTTTAAAAATTATCGACCCTGGACTACATGTAGAACTCAACTTTATAAGCTCTCTGAATTATATTTTCTATCTCTCTAAAAAGATTCGGACGATTTGAGAACCTCCTCCTTTTTTTGAAGTCAGTTAATAAACGGTTATTCTTGGCAAAACATGTTTTTTTTTTATTGTACGACTGGCCGGTTCTAGGCCTTCATTGTAAATAAATATATTTTCATGATAATATATACTTATTCAATTGTAAGCTGACCTTTTTCTGTAGGTACATTAAAAACTTATCTTTTGGCTGAAAAATGCAAAAAACACATATTCACGAATAATTAGCCTATTACAAAACTTCTTGATGATTTATTTATGATGACAATGAAATCGTTTCGGTCGCTAGAAGTTGAAAGAAACTAAGAACAGAAAATAAATTAAATATTGCTTTTCTGCTCGGGTATAATTATTTAAATAATGGCTGCAACTGGCAAGAGAGCATTGCATCTGTCTTTGCCTTCAGCAGTTTTGCAACTCACCCACCACACTACTAGTACTCACTAGATGTAGGGACTAGGCAAGCATAACATTGTAGTAGGTTAGGAATGCTCAAGTCGCATTTATTGCCAACTTTAGCTGCTTTCACACCGACCGACGACGACCGACGTGCGGAACAATCACGATTATGTTGCGTTTCAATTGCGATGGCAAAAATAACTAAACACTGGATTATAAGAAACGAAGGTTATGTAATAAATTATAAATTATTTATGCATTATAAATTGGCATTTTAAACTAATAATCCATCCTAAAAACGTTAACTATGCCAAATATCACATTCCTCAGTGCACGCAAACGCCTAATAACAAGGGGCCTCACGTTTTCTCTTGGCGTTACTATTAATTTATAATCTAACCATTCTAAATAATTTACGATAATATATAACAATAATAATCCACCTAATAGATTGCATAAAATAATTATGTTAATCTCACTTTTCTTATAAATGCGAAAGTTTGTGTGAATGTTTGTTACCACTCATCTCCGTTACTGCTTAACCGATTTAGATGAAATTTGGTATATTAAGTTTAGGTTCTAGAATAACACAAAGGCTAATCTATTTTTTTTAATCAGAGGGTTATACAGGGTGGTAAAGTTTTCTATGGAAAAAAAATCCTTGGTTCGATTCAATCAAAACTCAGTTTAGATAAACTATGAAGTAAATAATGTAAAAAAAGTATTTTTTATTTTTACAAAACTACCCCTGGGGAGGCGTGCAATAAAGTTCTGAAATTTGTATGGAAAAAAAATATTCCTTGGTTATCGATTCACTCAAAAGTCGGTTATATGAATGAACGATAAAATAAACGATGAAACATGTATGTATGTTTTAAAGTTTTAATATTTGAGTATATTGTTCTACATTTGACACATTAATCCAATCCGGGCGGGCGAAGCTAGAAATATTAAATTGTTTTATTGTAAATGTCCGCAGTTTATGATGTACTAGGCAGAGCTAGTCTGCGTATCTTTTGTTTCTCTACGCAATCTAGTGACAGACTGCTAAATCATTAATTTTCATTGTAAATCATATCATACCTTGGATGTGCTGGAATTTTATCCACCGAAAATAGACTTAGCAGTTTTGCAACTCACCAGCCAACCCGGTATGTGGACCAGGCTAGCATAACGAGCAGTAGATGGAATAACTCCAGACGAATTTATTGCCTGAAATTATTCCATCCATATATTTTCAGCCTTTGTGTAGATTTGAACTCTAGACTTACAAAAACATAAATAACTTTAATATTCAATCGCCTCTGTGGTCTAGTGATTCGCCTACCGGCGTCAAATCAGAGGTCCCGGGTTCGATGTCCCAGGTATACAGGTATTGGTACATAAGACTTTGTTGAAGTCCACCTGGCTAGCTAAATAGCTACCACCATCTTACCTAATTCTTTCGCCATAACATCAATTCTTAAATTGCTGTATTCAGACATTTAGAGGTAAGATAGATTCCGGGTGAAGTGCGCTTCCACCTTCGGCCTTATCATAACTTGAAAAAGAAGGTGAGACGAAGGCCAAGAACTTCCCCGTCGTACAATATAAAAAATGTTTTTTTGAGAATTTGCCACATTCACCACTCTTGGCAGGCGGATTGTTGATCGCAGTAAAAGTGTAGATAAGGAAGCTTCTGTGCCCTTCTTCTTGCAATTCCTTAGTCTGCTTGTACGACATCCATGAGTTGAAGGGATCGATTCTAAAACCGCCACGGCGAGGGCTAAATACCCCTCGCCGTGGCGGCTTGGAATTAAATTATTATGAAGTGGCTTCGGCGATAAGCAAGCATAATTTTGGCATGGGAACCAGATACAATAAATATGATATACAATAGCATAGCTATTCAGCGAGCCAATGCAGCCAGTGTCTTGGGCATTCTACTGGTCTGAAGCAGTTCAGTTAACTATAGACCGTCTGTAACGGTCCTTAGGTAATCCAAATGCTTCATTTGTGAATTGTTTTTGAATTGATACAATAGATAATAAATGTAGTTGATCTGATGCATGGATTTGTTCTTCTAATTTACCAGCAAGTCTGCTATATATATTTGCCTAATTATTTTATTAAAAACGCGTAAACATAATAAAAACCATAAACAGTCAATGCAAATCACCGTCCGTTGCTGGTTACATATATTACGCGCCCGCGGTCATTAACGCACGATGCGTAGTACTATACCTACGTACCGCCGCCGCCAGCGCTGCCCCGCGCTCCTCATTCTCTCACAACAAATGTTCAGACCATAACCATCCTCTGTCACAGAATTAATAAAAATTACCTTTGATGAACAAGACAAGAACCACTTCCAAAACTGCAGTATTGCCTAAATCTCCACGCTTGGCAGGCGAGTCGATCGCAGTGTAGCTATTAATTTTATTTTGATATAGAAGGTTGATATTGGTTTGGTTAGTACCTACTAGTAAGTTTATTGAGAACTGAAGAAGATTAATTTGCTTACTTCAAAGTCAAAATTTCTGATTTTTTAGGATCATTTTGAAACGTCAAATCTACCGCCTGTCCGGAATCGCGACCAGCACACAAGGAGAAAGGCAAGTTCCTCGTGGACTAGAACTTGAGGGAGATCCTGTTCACTGAGGCTAACTCTACTAGGCAAAGCAAGGTACTGAAGGCATCTACCACGCAAACGCATCTCATTGGTAATTTAATTATGATAGGTAGGTATGAGTACCTATACCTGCTATCTATCTACTTGAACCAAATGAAATCATTCAGATTGAGAATAGGTAGGTACGTTAGCATAACAGAAACAACTGCTGCCCCACCTGGGGCCCTATCGAGTAGGTAAGTACCTAGGTATCTCGTTGATGTCAATTTCATAGAAATCTTATGATTTCATCTACTCCTAGTCGAACCCACACTATTACGTCTTGTAGGTACTTTCAGCCCACGACAGAACTACTTGTAAGTACCTACCCACGTAACGGACCAACGCCTTTGTGGTCTAGTGGTTCAACCCACCGATTTCAGATCCAGAGGTCCCGGGTTCGATCCCCATGGGGAGTACAATATATTGTGCTTGGTTTGGTTGGTGGTAGGACTTTGTTGAAGTCCGCCTTCTAGCTACCACCATCTTACCTAATTCTGTCGCCATAATAACAATTCTTAAATTGTTGTGTTCCGGCATTCAGGTAAGATAGCCAGTTCCTCAGTTTGTTGAGGATTCCGGGTGTAGTGCGCCTCCGCCTTCGGCCTTATCTTAACTTGTTACCAGGTGAGATGGAGGCCAAGCGCTTCCCCGTCGTACAATAAAAAAAAAGAAACGTTCGATCGTATTTGTATGCAAGGGCTTCTTCACCCCTTCTACTCATATCCATTGCTGGACAAGACTTATCCTCAGATGGGAAGGTTTTGCTACTATCAGCACGCTTGGTATAGCCAGGTGCAGTGGCAGTGACAGTGATGATAAACAGCAGTGAAGGAGTAACATAATACACAGAAATAAGCTGCTGCCCTTCTCCTAATGATGATTATCGTAGACAGTAGGGGTGAGTAGGTAACTATTATCATGGTATTATTCCAGGCCTAATAGCCAAAACCTACTTTTTATCCGACAAAGAAAACTGCATGTGCCAACGCGTTTGTCGGTAGAACCGACATAGAATATAAAGAATCAAGGAATCTGAACCTAACTACGATACAATAAAAACCAAAAACCGTGTTAGACATGCGGCCCTGCAAAGCGGCTTCGCAAATCATGGACGTTTAACATAGTTATTATGAGTTCTAATGCATTATCATAAGGTATTTATTGCGTTGATACGCATTTGGCGGCTTTTAGCAAAGGATTATTGTTAGTAAAACAAACGATTATTTATTTACCTATTTGTTTAGTCGGTGAGCTTTTGTCGTTCTGTCCGCACATGCAGTGACATTTTTTTTATACCTAACGCGATATTAGTTTCCATGCAATACAAATTATTTGAAGGTTTTATTTTTATACTTGACGTGTATGTTTAAGTGCGTTGTTTAGTAGGTACTACGAACCAACCTAGCTAGTTTAGTGAAAACTGTTACCTACCTACCTTATTGTGCTTCGTGCTAGTGTTATGGACAGAAGAGCTCAGTTTGTACCATTCCTTCCTTCCTTGTTCGACCAAGGCGACGCGACGACGAAGACAGTACTAGGTAAGTGCTAAGTAGGTAACTATCTAATTCAACTAGGCAGTACCTACTTTTGCTGCATTGATGCAATAGTCTTGCACCCAGTAGGTTAGGTTACGTAGGTACGAGTTCCCTCGTTGCTCAATTGGTTAGAGCGTTTCTGGCTTTAGGAAATGATGCTGGTTCGCGTCCTGATTTTTTTAGGATTGTGATTTTTTGTGTCATTTTAACATTTGTAAATGTTTTTACCAAGTGCAATCACTTGAAATACAAAAATATTTGCAGTAGGTTCGGTTGGTAAGAAGGTAGTACAGTACCTACCTACTCATACTCACGAATGAGAATTACAGCATACTTACTAGGTAGGTACCTACCTATTTCGAATTAGAGAAGTACCGAACCGACGACTAGTAAACATCGCATTTAAATGCATTTGCTTGAATTTGGAATTAGGTAGGTACCTAGGTAGGTATCAGATGTTTTGAGAAATTTAAAAAATGTAAAAATGTTAAGTTATTGAAACCTTTTGAAACACAGACTTTTTGTGTTTTTCATAAATATCTGCAATGTTTCATGAGTAGGACCTAGACCTAGATGGTATTTCCAGCAGAGATTTCTTACGTAGTAGTTAGTAACGTAAGAAATCTCTGCTGGACCATCTAGGTCTTGATCCCAACCTAACCTAGATCAACTGTGTTCGTGGCGGCGGCGGCGGCGGTATACCTGTACCATTTGACTATGAGCGATGCCCCGGTAGGTACTATGTGACGATAACGAGTTAGGCCACGTACTGGGCTTATTGACGTCTGCCAAAAACAGTTAAAAATAATTTCTCAATTTTTTTCTTTCTTTCGTACAATTTATTTTTGTGAAACTGCTAGTTTGGACTACCCGGTTTTTGGGTGCTGTACCCGCCCTTTTTGTTTTCGGGAACTGTCTGGTTACTCCTGTACAGCTAGCTTTCTTGTGAAGCTGACCTGAAATGAGCACTACTTATGCTTAAAGGTACTTCGCGATATAGCCAAAGTATCGCCTCTTGCACGCATGGTGCGTGCACACTTATCTAGTTGCGGAGAAGTTATTTCATGATTCTCAGAATGAATTCGCAAAGGCTACAGTAGGTATATTATGTTCAATATCATATATTTCAAATAGTATATATATAATAGTATATACAATTAGTATATTTTGTCCATGCAAATAGTATGGATGTTACATACAATAAGCCATTTCCTGGAGGAATAATGACGCAACTGCAGGTACCAAACATTTTTTTTCATTTACATTTTTCATGACTTCGATTTATTTTCTTGATTTAAAGTGAAAATAAACCTATGATACTTTTATCTTATTTTTAGTTTAAAATAACGCAGCAATGTTTGAAACACGTGTTACAAATGGGAAACAAAAATTATAAAGAACATTAAAACCCTTTCCTGTAAATAGCAAAATACGCAGTTTCATCAATTGTTTTTTTGTTGTACCAAATGGGCGATATATATTTGAATACTAGGTACTCTATTGCATTGGGTTTTCCTGTAATAATAGCTGTAAGAAGAATTACATAGATATAATTGTCAAGACAACAAAGAGCCGGAACTGTACACACTAGGAATATCTCGTTTTATCGATTAATTCCTAGCGCTACTTTTTAGGTCCATCATTCGCAAGTTCGCAACAGCTTCAAAGTGGGTACCATTTTCTTGCATTATCAGCAAAGTCACGTTATTTCTAAGCTCATCGGATGACAAAATGAGCCCATAATTTTTAATCAAATTTTGAACAGCATAATTCGGACATCAGATATACTTAGGTACCTACTAACTGTACAAGGCTATGTATACATTTATTGCTGGGTTATGGCTTTATGGGCTGGGCTTCGAAGAAAAATACTGTTTATTTCTTCTAATTTATTTTCTTAACTCGTACTGCACCTACTTGCTACTGCTTGATTAGCATTGAAGCACTAAATGAATTTTACTCACAAATACAACCATATTTATATGATACTATTTACTCTACCCCAAGTGCGGGCTGTCATTTCTCAAGCTTGACCGCCTCCATGGTCTTGTGGTATGACCACCGGTGTCAGATCCAGAGGTCCGGGTTCGATCTCCATGGCGAGAACAATATTGTGCTTGGTTTGGTTGGTGGTAGGACATTACTTAAGTCCACCTGGCTAGCTACCACCACTTACCTAAGTCTGTCGCCAAAACAACAATTCTTAAAATTGTTTTCAAGCAATGGGGGTTACTTACTCTGCCAGGTCTTTATATACTAGAAATTGCAATATTTGTTAAAAAGAATCACGGTATTTTTACATTCTACCCCAACGGCAGCCGTCGAGAAGGTACTCTGCACCACCATAAATCAAATAGGTACGCCACTTTTGCGTAAGAGTGTATTCTGTATGACGCCAATTATCTTCAACAAAATACCGTCGTCCATACGGGCTATCACAAATTTAAATATTTTCAAAAATTCACTGACAAAACTTCTAGTCGAAAAAGCAATTATTATTCAGTGAATGAATTTCTAAATGTCAATTTAATTTAGTTTTGACATTTTTAATTTAAAATCATTGACATAAATACTCATTCAACATTGTTTATTGTAAATTATGTAGTTTTGTGTGTTTTGGACTGTTCTGTTGGTTGACTTTTGGTCGCTAGGTATAAATGAAATTTGTGTTTAAATATAGATAACTTAGTACTCTTTCTGTATACCAATTAATAAATATTATTAGTGCATGCTAGGTATCCTAATGTTTGTATACCAATATCTGATGGAATCATGTGAGACCTAAACTATCTGTAAGAACTTTTTATGTACCATGATTGAACAAACCAATAAATCATTTATCATTTATTTATCATTTATCATTAAAAATTGTTGCGTTCCGGCAATAAGAGGTTAGATAGCTGGTTCCTTCAATTGGTTTGAGGATTCCAGGTGAAGTGCGCTTCCACCATCGGCCTTGTCATAACTTGAAAAAATATTCAAGGTATTGTGCTTGTGATACCTTCAATCTCAAGTCTCAAGAGCACTCACCACGACTTAAGCCCGGCAGATTTCAGATGTCGAGTGCAATGCTTCTCTCAGGGCTACTGAGACATAAGAGCAGACTCAGACCCGGCAGATTTTAGATGCAGAGTGCAATGCTTCTCTCAGGGCTACTGAGACATTAGAGCAGACTCAGATCCGGCAGATTTCAAATGCCGAGTGCAATGCTTCTCTCAGGGCTACTGAGACATTAGAGCAGACTCAGATCCGGCAGATTTCAAATGCCGAGTGCAATGCTTCTCTCAGGGCTACTGAGACATTAGAGCAGACTCAGATCCGGCAGATTTCAAATGCCGAGTGCAATGCTTCTCTCAGGGCTACTGAGACATTAGAGCAGACTCAGACCCGGCACATTTCAAATGCCGAGTGCAATGCTTCTCTCAGGGCTACTGAGACATTAGAGCAGACTCAGACCCGGCAGATTTCAAATGCCGAGTGCAATGCATCTCTCAGGGCTACTGAGACATTAGAGCAGACTCAGATCCGGCAGATTTCAAATGAATGCCGAGTGCAATGCTTCTCTCAGGGCTACTGAGACATTAGAGCAGACTCAGACCCGGCAGATTTCAAATGCCGAGTGCAATGCTTCTCTCAGGGCTACTGAGACATTAGAGCAGACTCAGACCCGGCAGATTTCAAATGCCGAGTGCAATGCTTCTCTCAGGGCTACTGAGACATTAGAGCAGACTCAGACCCGGCAGATTTCAAGTGCCGAGTGCAATGCTTCTCTCAGGGCTACTGAGACATTAGAGCAGACTCAGACCCGGCAGATTTCAAATGCCGAGTGCAATGCTTCTCTCAGGGCTACTGAGACATTAGAGCAGACTCAGACCCGGCAGATTTCAAATGCCGAGTGCAATGCTTCTCTCAGGGCTACTGAGACATTAGAGCAGACTCAGGCTCGGCAGATTTTAGATGCAGAGTGCAATGCTTCTCTCAGGGCTACTGAGACATTAGAGCAGACTCAGACCACCATCTTACCTAATTCACACCCACATTCATATCCAGCAGGCTCGAACGCCATGGGTAATGTAGTAACCAATGGCAGTTGTTGGCATAAAAAATTTGGGAACTACAGTTACCAAGTTACCAGTTCAAGTGGATAAGGTCTGCTCGATTAATCTCCGGAGGACCTTCAACCGAAAACCATAGAAAATAGAATCATATTATATCGCATGGTAGGTATTGTAGCCAATTCTAACGAACTTTAAATCACCATATATGGTTTTAAAATCCAAAAAAAAAACGTGAGCGAAGCCACGAATTAAATTTATCAAATGTTTGCCTCAATCCTACCTGTGTGAGGCAAGGGATGTGTCTCCCCAACCCCTGATGACGCATACACTTACATAGTTACTAAAGACTCGCCATGGGTAAATTCTCTAAAAATAGCGCCATCTATGATTTTTAGGTGTAACATTTAGCGGCCATCCACGTATTTTGAAACAAGGGAAATCTTGTTTTAGTTTATCCAGACAATGTAGTTCGTGTAGAAATTGACAGATATCGCTTGTTCAGTATCTTTATTTTATATTCTCTACCGTGCTCGTGATGCCCTGGTATCCTGGGGCCAATTTTGGATCAATGTCGGCGCAATGTTCGTGTACCACCACCTTATAAAATGTTGTTGCAAAATCAATGTGAAATGAGGCTTCACTTCCACGTTGTACAATAAAAACCAAACCAATTATCTTTTATCACTACCTAACTCACATGCGTGTCCAATCCACTGTTGAAAAATACTTTCTCTTAATCTATGTAAAAAATAGCTGGAGCTTTTCCCATATACACCATCTTATGGCATAAAAAGGTATCTGTAACCTAATTAGAACTCAGGAAGTAGCTGTTATCCATCTCCTCGTAAAATCCCTTAGTCGCCTCTTACAACATCCAAGGCATTATTGCCAAGTATGGTAATTATAGTAAATTCTGTATCACTAATTCCTTTGGTGGACGCTCATGCAGTGGACGTATATTGTGAACATTTTTAAAGACTTTTGATGATATAGATTAATACCAAGATAATAATAGCGTAGTGTTTCTACCGGCGGCGTTTCTAACTAAGAAAGTAGTTATAGTGACAAGTTTAATAGTTGGACATAATAATAATTATGGTATTTAGTAATTTTCTAGTTTTAGAGTTTCACAAATCAAGATTATAATATAAGTTTCCGCAGCGCGCATGGTTTGTAATGAGTGCTACCTGTCATTTTCCTTCACCTTTGGCATGGACGAAGAAATACAAGTTTTTATAAAGGTCCCTGAGCCTTTAAAAATATAGCCAACGTTATTCTAGGTGAGCGTTATTCTATTCTATAGCGTGTTACTGGCTCCACGTGACCGCCGCCGGTCCCACACAGCCCACCTGCTCAGTGAGATGTTTATGGCCAATGTTATACCCGGTTTAAGAGCTTACCCATTTCAAATGAAAATGAAATGTTTTCATACCTCGGCCATAGATAAAAAAATACTAACGTACCTCGGTTACTCAATCTAAGGTCAAGTGACATTTTGAAGAAGAAACTCGAGTCAACCCTTTGATTGAATTGACCGTGTGAATGGAAAAAGCAGCTAGTTCTCTTTGTCTTTCTTCTTTGGACAGAGAGCTCATATTAGTTTGGATATTCTCACAGATTTCTTTTATAGCCTTTAAACTGATGATTAAAAAAAAATGCAACCCCACAATAGTACTCCAACGGGATAAAAAATATATGTGATGAGGTATATTATCGTTTAGGTAGGTACCAGAATCAATATTTACACTAAGTTTCGTTTTCCAAATCCATTCCAATCAAACCTTTTTATCTCTTTCCCCTTAACAGGGGGTGATGGGTGACTGAAGATAATAAGTTTCTAGATACATCCCCATCCCCATCCCCACACAGATGCCTACCTAAAACTATAGTGAATCCTACCTACATAAGCATGTTTAGTACTAAGTCTAATTGTTTTATGTTTTAAGTTTTTACTGGAAATTGAAATAAATAAAGATATGTAAACAAGCCTCATAGCTCAGTTGGTAGTAACTCTGCCTTCTGCGCTGTAGGCTGTGGGTTCGATTCCCACCCAGGACAAACATTAGTGTTATGAATATAGATGTTTGTTCTGTGTTTGGGTGTTGTATCATATAGTAAGTATGTATTTAAAAAAAAAGTATTTAAGTATTCTATCCGTAATATAGTTCCCATATTACAAGCTATGCTTAGTTTGGGGCTAGATGGCGCTGTGTAAAAATTAATGTCCTATAATATTTATTTATATAATTGGCAAGGATCATGTCCTCGCCAGTTACATCAGTAATAATTAAGTTTCACACAAAAATTTCATTAAAATCCATCAAGTAGCTACAGCGTGATAAGGGTTCATGAAACAAACATGGAAAAAAAACTATTGTTTTGTCTTCAGTATCCTTTAGGATCAGAAAGTTGAATTCTCATAAAGATGAATTCCCAAAATGTATAATTTCCCAGAATGTTGATTACATCGAAATAGATAAAAGTGGTTCCTCAATTGCTTGAAAATTTTCTTTTTGGAATAAATATGAGAGTGATTCTACTTTCTGATCCTAAGTTGTTTAGTGTCTCTCAAGTTTTTGTGAGAACTGATAACTATGTTCAAGGAAGTTCTTATATGTTTACATTATAAATTAATATTACAACACTACATATTTTTAAGTTGTTTTGATAAATAGCTCGGGCGTGAACTTACCGCCGCCTCGGGGTTGACCCTCAAATTCAGCCCGCGGATGTTAACAGTTATGATATACCATGGATATATGTATCTATTATAACATCTGTTTGCTTGTTTGTTACCTTCACACTACGACAATGATATTTTCTGTAGGTATTTAATATATATTTTTATAAACATAGATATTTTATACAAGTGATATTATAAAATTCCTAACTTTATGGTAGAATAACTTTTTATGTAAGTCGGTTTTGGTTTTTATTTTACAGACTGACCGATCATACTCGTAGATCCATACATGACAGATCTAAACTAGTGTGAATATCACGTTTAACGATTGGCGCAGACTTCAAAATTTTTTCGACAACATGAAAAAGTAAGGTTTGGTTGGTTGTAAATACCTTGATTTTTTGGCTACAATAGTTATTATATTATCAAACTAGCTTTTGCTCGCGGCTTCGCTCGCGTTAAGTAATATTATTATTATTTAGTTTTTGCGGCTTTACTTTTGTTTAGCGTGTGTAAAAAATTAGGGCCTACAAAACTTAAAAACGACAGTACATTCTTCAACTTCTCCATTAATGTTCAGATTTTCTTTAGCCATTATAAAAAAGTCTAATCGACAAAACCTATACTTAAACCAAACGAAAACAAAACAAATGCTAAATACAAAGCAGAGTCTATAACCAAAACTACTAAACCGAAACAAAAAAATGCAAAATCTCAAAATCCTTTCTCAGGAGATGCCTACGTCATAGTATTCATGCAAAGTCTCAGCCCGATCAGCTTAAAATTGACAAAGTTTCATACAAAATTTCATCCCCTATTTTATCCCCTAATTAATTAATCAAAATCCTTTCTTAGCGGATGCCTACGTCATAACATAACATAATAAAAATTTCAGCCCGATCCGACCAGCGCAGTGGTTTGGGGGTCACCTGCAATAAATCGAGACACTTGTTCAGTCGACTGCCTTTAGCAGTTTTGCAACACACCCCGCCTGCTCGGTACAGGGACCAGGATAGCATAGTGTTACAGTAGGTGCATTTAACGAGATTTGGAGCAACTCTATAAAGACTGACAGATGACAACGCACAGCCTACACCGGTAGTATTTTTAGTACCTAATTATAAAGTAAGTACCATACCACACTTACTACTTACCACCCCTACTTACTAAAGAAATGGAACTGTATTCTATGGCAGCAATTATAATCACCAATTAGTAAGTAATTATATTAATTTATTTAATAATATATATATTATTATTAATATATATATTAATATACAATTGATAAGTCACACAATATACAAGCTGTACCTAATATGTACGTAGATACTAAAAAAATAAACTATTTTTTTATTGCACGACCAAGCGAAGTTGGAAGCGAACTTCACCTGGAATCCTCAACCAACTGAGAAACCGGCTATCTTACCTCTAAATTCCGGAACACAAACATTTTTCAAAGAATTGTTAAAATGGCGACAGACTTAGGTAAGATAGTGGTAGCTAGCCAGGAGGACTTAAACAAAATCCTACCACCAACCAAACCATGCACAATATTGCACTCCCCATGGGGATCGAACACGGGACCTCTGTATCTGACACCAGTGGTCGAACCACTAGTAGAGGTTAAAAACATTGTAAACGTGTTAATTTAACAAATAATTGAAATACCTTGTTCTCATACAACACACAAGCTCTGCAAGTATCTTGGATCCTGTGGCAGTCAAAAACCGTTTTTTCGATGTGGAGCAAAGTGCACTTTTGCTTCTTCACATTCCTGGCTGGCATTTTGCGTGTCGAGCGACGAGCCGCCTCCGCATTTTACTACCAGGCTCTCATAACGACACAAGAGATCAAGTAAAAGCAACAGATGAACCACAGACACACTGGTAGTTACATATTGATTTTCTTGACCCGCTTACCAGCGTAATTGTTATCACGTCACACTGCCTCGGTTATTCCGCGCCCCTCCCGAGTCTTTCAGTATCGTTTAGACAGAGATGCAACATACTAGGACCCAGTCAGATAGAGTGAGATGCAGCTCATTCCTTACGAATAGTACGAAAAGGACAGGACCTCTACCCTACGAAACGATGAACGATATATCGGGACAGTTATCGTGCAAAACGTACTCGTGTGTATCTTAGTGACATTGTTTCGAGTACGATAGGTATATATAGATAGGTGTACCTATCGTTTAAACGATGGATAGACCTGGACCTCTACTCTACAAACCGATAAACGATCAACGAGGAACAGTTATCGTGCAAAGCGTTCTCTTAGTGACATCGTTTTGAGTATCGTTTGAATCATGGATCGACCGACATTAATTTCGGCAATCGATGCCGAAATCGTACTCTAGCAACAAAAACGATCCGATGATTTGAATTTGACAGATACAGCTCTCAATTCGACCGAAATTGACGAACATTGTAACGACACATAGTTGGCTATCGTTTCTATTTTTAAACAGTGATTCCTTGATTTTCTGCTATTATCGTTCTAACCGGACTCTGTATCTTCTATTCTTTCGGACCCTGCCTAATATTTGGACTCTCAGCATGCGTTTTGGTTTGACTCGGCATGTTAAAAGGACTCGTATTATCTTGTGATTGGATTCAATTAAACTCACCACGCATCCAATCAAAAATGTTCTGTAGTACCAATGTACAATGCTTAGGTACCTACCTAGTAAAATTTGAGTTACATACAACTTCGTAAGTGGTGATGATGTTGAGTTTATTGAATCCAATAACAAGGTAAATTAAATTGGTTTCAGACGATGTTTTTTGAATCGCTGTTCCGATGAATTCAAAATGTTGACTATGCAGACATTACATTAACACTCATTAATCGGTATATGGATTTTAGGACACTTGGATAGTTTTTGAGAAATATGGGTGTTAAGTGAGACAAGAAGATTTTTGGCATGTGGGGTGTAATTTGAAAGAGTATCGCATTCAGCTACATTCATGGCTGCACATTCATAAAACATATATTTTACTTTTTAACAGGGGTGGTTTTCGTAACAAAGGGGGCTTTAAGAGGGTAAAACGCTTGAAGGATAGACTGTTAAAGGGGGTCGACTTCACAACAAACTTTTTTTTTACTTACTGAAATCACCCCTGTATTTAAATTAAGGATTGCAAAAGGGGTAAATAAGATGAAGTCTTGAAAATGTGTGAAAACATGAAATATCATATTAAATATGGCTAGAGATTTAAATAATATGTTGGTCCCTATAGGGGTTCTTTTTTAAGATGAATAGGGCAAAGGATGATCAGGTCTTGTAAGATAAAAGACCCTCTCTTCTTTCTCTTAATTAAAACTGGTACATTTATTTTTTGATATTCACTCAATAGGGTTTCCAAACCAAGGGTGTCGATAAAATCCAAGAATTACTTTTGGGATGTCATCACATCAACAGCACATTATTGACCCAATGAACCTTTGTTTCTTATAAGTAATGAATGACTTCTACCCAACCTACCAACTTTGACGTTTAGTAGGTGGTTTGGTGCTTTGCTCTCATTCTGGCTTTACATAGAATGAGAGAAAGCAAGAGAGAGAGCCACGAATACTTAGGTGAATACGAGAGATTGAGAAAAAGAGTGCTTATGTAAGGTAAATTAGTATTTTTTTATGATAAGGTGAAAGTACACTTTCGTTGTTTGTTTCTTACATAAATATGCATGTGTATATGTATGTGTTAGGTACATACCAGACATCAAGAGATCTCAGTTTGGGGCGAACTACTAGTAATTATTGTTTTTTAAGTTTTTAGTGAAGTTGTTTTACTTTTAATATATATTGTTTTTTTAGCTCTGTCGTAAAAACGGTGGTACCTATATACACGGTGAGTTTTTTTCCAGGGCCACTGAGGCCAAGTCAGAAACCTCGAGAGTTATCGAAAAGTCATGTTAGGACTTAGGTGCTCGATTTAAAACAAAATAAGTTCTGCATCAAAGAAAATCAATATTCCTTTAAAGGTTTTCTGGAAAGTGAGTTTTTAAAAAAAATATTTTTTTGCATTTTTGAGTTCTTTGTTATTATCATAAAAAAAATATGTATGATGACTATGTGCCCAAAGTTGTTGGAACGCTTTCAAAATGAATAATTTAGTAATTCAACTTTATGCATGTAGTAAAGGTTGTAGGTTCAGACTATGCGTAAGTTAAGCTATTAAATCCTCTTTTGCTTTATTTTTTGTTCGTGATGAGTTGAAATTGAACCGTCGTCGGATTAAAAAACGTTCGCTTTTTGTGGTAACGCAGCTGATAGCAAGGCGTGGACACCCTAATGGCTGAACATTTTGAATATTGTCGTACCTACCGTACAGTTGCAGATGAGCACGTAACTCCTAACATGACTTTTCGATAACTTACGGTTTCAAACTTGGCCTCAGTGGCTTTGGAAAAAAACTAATTCCTAATGTGAATGGAAAAATAAGCGCTCTACTCGACCAAAAACTGGTGTTGTCTTTGTCAAGCTTTATGGATAACTTTAGAGTAGCGCTTTAGGAAGACGTCAAAGTCAAAGTCAAATATATTTATTCAATAAGATTTTTTAGGATCACTTTGAAACGTCAAATCTACCGCCTGTTCGGAATCGCGACCAGCACACAAGGAGAAAGGCAAGAACCTCGGGATAGTTTTTTTTTTTCATGATCCATTACAATAGCTTAAAATTATCTAATACTAATTACAATTTATTCACTGGAGCAAATTCATTTTTTTAATGCCAGGCTTTCTTATCTTCTTCTTATTAGGTTATCTGAAATTTTATAATAAGCTTTCCTGGATAGCTTTTGTTTTACAAATTTTTTGAATTTATTATTTGACAAGCTTAGATCATCACTTGGCAATTTATTATAAAAGCGTACAGTTTGCCCTATGAACGATTTATTAACCTTATGGAGCCTAGTTGTGGGAACAGCGAGTTTATTCTTATTTCTAGTATTATAATTATGTTTATCACAGTTTTTGTCAAATAAGCTTATGTTTTTACGCGCGTACATAATATTTTCATAAATATATTGGCAGGGCATGGTCAATATATTTATTTCTTTAAACTTGTCTCTTAATGAACGTCAAAAAACTTGTTCGAGCCGAAATGGATTCTACAGTTGGGTTGCTAAGTCAAACACAACTTCCGATCGTCCTCGCAATATACTTGTTACCCTAGCTAACCCTCGCCTGAGAGACGAAGTACTATCTGCCTACAGCTGACCGCTCTAACAAGGACAAGCCCCTCAACACCCCGCACCTAAACCTTCCCTTGAACGGCGCAGGATTTACGTAGGTATGCGAACATCTGTCTCCTGAATGTAAAGCATTACACGCAGCTGCAAGACACGTTATTAAACTAACAAATACAGATACGTAAGGGTAAAATAACGCGTCTACATGCGACAGGAGGATCGTGCTGACAGTATTCATATCAAAGGCATGGATTGTTTAAATAAACTTGTATAATTTAATTTAATAAAAACAGATACTATTCGTGTTAGCTTACAACATTACTGTTTGCAAAATTTTCTTGTATGTGCTGTCGTTTTTAATAGTAGCTATTCATTTTCTTAATTTTATTTTATACATTTTCATTTTGTGAACTGCTTATTTATTAATTATTATTCATAATTATCGAGTCATTATTTATTTTAATCACACTTTTGTTTTACTAATGCCAATCTTTTACCAAAATGTCAATCGACTGAGTGGAAAAACAAATCAATTTTATCAAAATATCCTTCGTAATGATTACGATATAATATGTATAATCGAGACTAATTTAGATGATGGTTTTTTTGATGGCGAACTTTTTGACACACGGGGTAACGTTGTTAGACGGGATCGTTCTGAAATTAGTAGTCATAAATCCTCGGGTGGAGGTATTATTATTGCACTGAAAAATTGCATTAGTTTTATTCTTCAAGCTTCATGGGATAGTACTGCTGAAGAATAATAACTAAAAAATATAATATAATAATTATTTAATTGCAAGAAGAAATACCCTCATGCAAAAATCTTGCAAAACCTAATAATCGTCAAAAACTATATGTCTTGAAAAAAAAAATCAGCAGGTACCTACTGTACAGTAAAATTTTTTCCCTCTTAAACTATTTTAACTATTTTATTATTAATACAATAGAGTAGCCTCAAATGAAATCACACTTAAAAAATATAATACTAAAATGTCCAAGTCAATAAACTAAATTACATATCAACATTTTGAAATCCGCTGTCTAAACCCTGTCGTAATGACCTTCACAAGATCTTAATAACCCCATTACGTATATATTGTACTGACCCTTAATGTGGATTCAGATATACATTAAACAAATATGAATATGTACTTACAAACGTGCCCAAAACACGGCATTGCCACGACCTAAATCAAAAGCTTTTGAGACCCGGAGGGCACCGTAAGGGTTTGTAATTGACCGAAAGGGCGCAGAGCGCAAGTTAAGCGTCGCTGTTTCTGGGAGGGTACCACGACCTCTTTGTTGTGTTCCGGTTTATGGCCCATGGACATTTATGGACGATGGCCTCAAGTTGATGAGCGCAATGTAGTGCCGCTTATGTCATGTTCTTTTTTGATGCAAAGCCTTCAAAGTCAAAATCAAATATTTTTATTCATTAAAATTTTTAGGATCATTTTGAAACGTCTAATCTACCGCCTGTTCGGAATCGCGACCAAAAGGCAAGAACCTCAAAAGGGCTTCTTCCTCGGGCTCGGGTCAATTTTTTGATGATCCTTTTAACATTTAGGCATACAGTGCTTATAATAATTTAATAACATTACAAGTGTTATCTACATCATAAAACTAAATACTTAGTATTATCTTAAAACATTGATTATTACATAACTTCCTAATGGACAGTATCTTGATATTGAGAAATCATCATTTAACTGTCAACTGGTTTAGCAACACCGGGCCACGCGTACTTATCGTCGATATAGTCACTTATTTTGTAGTAGGCACTTTAATTAAATTATTCTTTATATACAATTTGTATTTACGAGCAGAGAGTTTGGTGGTGCTTTGAGGAAGTTTATTATAGAATCGTACACAGTTTCCTAAGAATGAATGATTTACTTTTCCTAAGCGATACCTAGATATGTCAAGTTTATCTTTATTTATAGTATAATATTAACACTGTGTACATCACTTCTTTTACCTCACGCTATGTTATAGGCAAGAGATGCAATT
The DNA here is from genome assembly GCA_951394065.1 of Venusia cambrica. Lineage (NCBI taxonomy): Eukaryota > Metazoa > Arthropoda > Insecta > Lepidoptera > Geometridae > Venusia > Venusia cambrica. Next base: position 17,296,619 of record OX596034.1, read on the forward strand.
ATCATCGACTGCTTGCTTGTTCCGTCTTCCATAAAAATAAAACTAACTAGCTAACTCGTTCGCTACTATACTTGCATTACCTATAACTTTAGTTCGTTACTTTACTATAATTAGATTGATTATTCAATTAGGCATAGGTAATTACCTACTTAATTTGACAGTTTCGATACACATTACAAGTGTGTTATAAACCTTATCATTATATCAACCTCCTCGCCATAAAGATTTAAATAAAAAATGTTTATTATATGACGTGTATATTGATATAATCAATTACCGGAAGAGCGGTGTTAAATGGTATATTTGAGAGAAAAATTAATTATTGGATAATGTGTAATTATTTTTATAATTGAATTAAATATTTCGCCAATTCGATTTACATGAAATCGCCTGCATGCAGGCTGAATACATGTACTGACTTTTACTTTTATTGTGTGCTTAGTGTAATCTAGTTCCTAATCTAATTCTGGCAAAGAGGTAAACGAGAAATGAATAGGTCTTCCTTACAAGAAATTTTAAAGACCTGAGCGTTAGGTACTTAATACAGTGAGAAATAACATAATTAACATGAATACATGAGTAAAAATAGGTAGGTACATAAATAGATTGAAGAAGGTTTTTGTCATCTCAGCTTTTTGAGGTGAGGTGGACATAATTCAGTTTTAAGCTATGCAGAGACCAACTCGCGATGTCTAGGTCTCACATAGCCACTATTAAAAATACGTGGCTCTGTGAGACGTAGACTTCGCGAACGATGAAACCAGATAGATGCTCACGGTGTCTGCGCATGTGCAATCTGTACAGCCGCAGACATTATGCCGAAGTTCATCTGCGGGTACCAGGGCATCACGAGCATGGAAGAGATTGTCTAGCGCGGCTATGGAATGGGAAATAGCTAGAGCATAGCTGTAGGGGTTGAAGAGCCACGCCCCTTGCTGTCACACAGATAGGGATATGAGGCGGCATAGATTATTAAATATTTATACCTATAGGTTTCGCCGCTGGCTGTGTGTATGGTTTCAAACAGAGCATGAGCACTATGGGCTCGATAACGAAGGTTTATTTATTCACAAGTTTAGAATTTTAATAATCGAATAAAAATCTGAACAGATTATTAAAATATTTTTACTCACGTTTTTTTTACAAATAATAATTGTGATTAAGTACCTACATGCAAATGTTGTTATGTTACACAAATTTACAACAAGGGACGCTCTTAACCAAATGAGCCACAAGGATCCTAACCTGGCACGATTAGCAAATTTTTGTGCCAGATTAGATTCAGCAAAGCAATCTGCACTAGTAAAATGTTGAGACCAAGAGCAAAACACGTAAAAACCCTACAAAAAATGATATAAAATTTTATTACTGTCGTTTGTTCGTTAGTACCTACCTTGTTTTCTTTTTCTTCGGATATAATTACGTAAATAACGCCGCAATTTCACCTGATGGTATATGCGAAAAAGCAGCCTCCGATGGAGCACGAGTGCCTCGAAGAATCCTTTTCAATCGTGCGTGTGACTCGTTGCATAAGTGCGCAGAAAATATTCTAGAATAATTAAGGATTCGTCCGAATAATAACTTAAAATATTAGGATATAACTTAGATTTAGACTAGGTAAGTGGTTCCTATTTAGGTTTTGTCTAGGTACAAAACAATAATTAAAATATTGTAATTAAAAAGTATTATTTAGTCAGAATCAAAAATCTGAATTCAAGTCCACGTTTTCGTCAACACAACTCATGCTAAATATCATCCCTAACAGCGTGTTCAAACTTCCGCTTGTAGTATCGTTCCGCAAAAAGCGAATGTGACGCACACATACAAAATATTCCTACCTGTGTAGGGTGGTGGTGGTGTGGGGTGTGTCGCCCCATCTCCGATATAGCCAGAAACATTACTACTGCTTATTCCATGGTCCAAAACCTCTACCGTGCTTATGATACCCGAGTGGGCCAACTTCAATCTGCAGCTATGGTAAGGATATGTAATAGCGCCATCTATTATTTTCAGGTACAACTATTAGGTACATAGTGGTTATTCGTAATACGTGAACCAATGTGTTTTACTAGGAATAGGTACCTACTTTATAAGTTGCAGAGTTTAGACACACGACGTAGTATGTATAAAAAATCTCAGATGGCGTTTCTCCGGGCGTTCAGAAGAATTGAAATAATTTCAATTTTGTACAAAGTCCAATTGTGCCACATGTTTAGTGAAGATTAAAATATATTTATATGTATATTACTAGTAGTTCGTCCCGAACTGAGATCACGTGATGTCTGGTTTATGTTAGGTATTTAACAACGGTAATTATATCTTTACAAAGGAAGTAGGTAACTAACGAACGATAAAAGTGCTTTCTTAACTACTTACTCTGAATAATTTTTTTTATATCGCTTTTTATTTGCCTGAGCTATTTCGAAGCTCTCTCTAGTTAATTCTCATTCTATGCAAAGCCAGAATGAGAGCAAATCACCAGCACCGATCGTACGTCAGAGTGTGTCGGTACAATAGGTAGGTAAATAAGTCACCCCTATCTAGCATGAAAAGTTCAATGTCAAATTTTAGGAAAGTGCTCTCATACCTAACCGTTGCCTTAGCAATCTTGGTTTATAAAACTTGTGCACTAAAAGTCAACCAAGGGGCTTCATCAAAAATGCAGTAGTTATGTGGTTTCGAGAACAAAGTCAAACGAATTTGGAAATCTACTGGATTTCCCAACTTAACTCGCAGATTCATCTCACCTGGTTACAAGTTAAGATAAGGCCGAAGGTGTAGGCGCACTTCACCCGGAACCCTCAACAAACTGAAGAACTGGCTATCTTACCTCTAAATGCCGGAACACAATAATTTAAGAATTGTAGTTATGGCGTTATAGCCAGGCGGACTTATACAAAATCCTACCACCAACCAAACCAAGCACAATATTGTACTCCCCTGGGGATCGAAGCCGGGACCTCTGGATCTGAAATCGGTGGATTGAACCACAGAGGCGGAAGTGGTTTTACTTAAGCAGGAACGTTGTCCTGACTTCGTATTTATCTTTATCGTAAGCGGATGAATCACGTATTTTGAACATGTAATATTTTTTTTAAGCAGACTCATCATCTATGTAGTTGGTCTAAAACTCACAGAGGGCGCTTCTCTGGAAATCATATGAGTAGGTTCCACAAAATCAAATCTGACTCCGTAATCTCCGTATTTTCATATAGTTTATGTATTTAACTTCAAGTGCAATAGAGCAATAATATTACGCTTGGCAGGTTTGCTTGTTATGTAGTAACACAGTAGTGTCTAACTACTTAGTAGTATGTAGTAACTACTAAGTAGTTAGATCTTTAGTGTTCATTTGCGACTTCAGTGGCCTAAGTTGGAGAGGTCACCACGGTAAAATTGCACAGTAGAGATTTAGGTATAGAATTACACACATCTAAGAGTGTTCACTTTAGTGAAATCAGCTGCAAAAATATTCGCGCGTAGGCGAACGATGAAACATGAATTACACCTTCAGAAAACAAAATAAAGCCATTCGCTCCAATATCGCCCTACTCCTCTTACGCCATCACATATTTCAATCCGTCTGAAATTACTGATACTAATGTATGTATTATCTTCGATGGTTTTTCCTGTGGAAACAAAAGCAACCACAGCATTATTTTAACAAGCCTCATAGCTCAATTGGTAGTAACACTACCTTCTGCGCTGCAGGTTGTGGGTTCGATTCCCAACCAGGACAAACATTTGTGTGGTGAATATAGATGTTTGTTCTGTGTTTGGGTGTTGTATTGTATGATAAGTATGTATTTACAAAAAAAAAACGTATTTAAGTATTCTATCAGTAATCTAGTTCCCATATTACAAGCTATGCTTAGTTTGGGGCTAGATGTCGTTGCGTGAAATTAATGTCCTCGTAATATTTATTTATAAAAAAATTACATTTTATAAAAAATTACAGCACAACGCAAGGAAACTCTCAAGAACCCGAGGCCACTCCGTGAAGCCTACGAAGACCCCGGGAATATTCTGCGCTACTGGCAATACTAGCCCGACATTCCTCATGCACAATGGACCACTATGAGTCACGTACGGTGAGTACGGGAGTCTTTTTTACATCTTTACCAATAGACGTTTGTAACGGTCCTTAATAACCCGACTACTTCCTTTGTATATTGTTAGTCTTATTGTAGGGTACCTACATATAGTTTGGGTACATTTATTTATAAAAAAAGGTATTATTGCGGAGCAAATCAGTCAATCCTAGTTACGTATATAAAATGGCTGTCAGTGATACAGTGGCGGTGCGACCTACATAGTTCTGGACGGACGCCAGCGAATCGCGACCGGCTCAAGGTGACTCTGGAGAGACCGAATCATCGTATTTATCAGGAATTACTTGTAATGTATTATAAGGCAGGAAGAAGAGAAATACTTTATTTTTAAATGTATGATCGTTAATTCAAAAAGTCATTGTTTAATAATTAGATCTCTAGTTAGTCAGTTAGTAACTAGATTCACTATTTGCGTTTGGTTGCTAGCTGGTTTGTTGCAAATTGTGGTGCAATAAAAAGATATAGGTAAGGCAATTAAGCGACTTTACGGCGGAGCTCGAGAAACTTTACCTACTTTTAAATAAAAGCAAAACCTGCATGTTTTGTTTTGAAAGTCGCCATTAGAGGTTATCGTAGCCTATGCATGATCCAAGCGGTAGCTTCTTGGATGGTTGGTGGCTGGAACATTCCTCTAACTTCGGCCTCATTGACCGTGCAAACGAAGTGTCTCAGTTTCGAGATTGACGAACAATGCTTTTGTCCGCTGTCTGTCGGGGGTCGGTTTGTTCTCGCCTACAGGTCGCATTTTCAACCGATTTTGATGGAAATTGGCACACATGTTCCTTGATTTGTTTTTTGATCGGGGGGAAAAGGGGGGAAGTTTTCTGTGGCGTTATTTATCAACGGATTTCAATTAAATATTAATGACACACTAAACATTTATTGCATCGTTTTTTTTACTCAAATGTTGTAAAAAAAAACCAAAATGGGGGAGTGGAGGGGGAAGAGGGGAGGAGTTTGCTGTTGCATTTTTTTTTTTTTGGAAAATGTATACCTAAGTTTACTAATCAGACTTCGCAGTCCCTACGCCTTTGCAAAACAAATCCGTAGACACTAAGTTCGATCTCCTCAGACCAAGGGACAGCGAGTAATCGCTAAAACTTCAACCCTATTTGCTCAAAAGTCTAAAAGGAAAAGTGAAAGAGGAAAGCATCGGTTATTGCATGGTTGTAAGGGCTCGCGAGGTCCACTGTTCTCAGAAGCACTAGTTTTAGTTTGCAACCAGGTGAGATGAAGGCCAAGCGCTTCCCCATCGTACAATAAAAAAAAACATCATGAAGCCTATGTTTGATAACACCTCTAGCACACTTTTAGCCGCTTCTGTGGTGTAGTGGTCAGCCTACCGGTGTCAAATCCAAAGGTCCCGGGTTCAATCCCGAGGGGAGTACAATATTGTACTTGTTTCTTATTTAACAATCATTGAACTACTTACTTGCTTCATTAACTTTCTTGTTGTATGGTGATGGCAAATCGCAAGATTTTTTTTTCATTGTATGACGTGGAAGCGCTTTTTCTTCATCTCACTCGGTTTAAAGTTATGGTAAGGCCGAAGGTGGATGATGCCGGAACACAACAATTTGGAATTGACAGACTTAGGTGAGATGGTTGTTCCTAGCTAGGTGGACTTAAATAAAGTCACCCTAACAACCAAACCATCAAGTGGACATTTTCAATATTAAATATATTCATATTAAATTCAGTGCTCAACATAAAGGTTCTGATCATTTAATGTAGAGCACTACAAAAATATTGGATCAGACGATTGCATCAGTTTTTCGACTAGCTTACGGCCACAACACTAAAACAGAGTCGCTATGCATTTTCTGGGAAGGTTCGCGATTTTAGACACTATTCTTGTCCATGTAAAAGTATTTCTCCTTGTACGCTAGTCGCGATTTCGAACAGGTGGTAGACGTGACGTTTCAAAATGATACTAAAAAAACATAAAGAAGAAAACAAAAATACTGACTTTGACTAAGAGCTGACGCATCTAAAGAAGGAAGGAGTTAATTGAGTTAATGGTTGCTAATATGGAACTGGCTGAAAACCAACGCTTCATCGTTGCATTATGCTCGATGCTGCATGCAGCATATACTCTGACTCAACTGTTCCAGATATTAATTGTGTTCGTCATAGCTTACAATATATTACTTTGATCTAAGCTTTGCCAGTGTCTTAGGCACGCTTCCATCTGGTACTGGTCTGGAACAGTTGAGTTACCTATAGGCCGATTGTAACGGTCCTTAGGTAATCTGACTGATTCCTTTGTACATAGTTGTTTAATTTTTTTAAAATTTTTAATAATATAAATACAAATTTATTCAATAAAAAGTACAATTAAACTAACTATGTACAAAGGAATCAGTCAGATTACCTAAGGACCGTTACAAACGGCCTATAGGTAACTCAACTGTTCCAGACCAGTACCAGACGGAAGCGTGCCCAAGACACTGGCTGCATTGCCACGCTGAATTGTTGTTTAATTGTACTTTTTATTCCTAGAACATAAATATAAAAAGCCAAGTATAGTTTTATTATTTTTTGATTGGGTAATTAAATCTCATTATTTTAATTCGAGAAACGGGTATTTATCGCGTATTTTACCTATATTTATCCCGACGTTTCAGCAGGGTTGCACCAACCGTGGTCGCGGGAAGATTGGAACTTTGGGGCTACCGTCGAGAAGTGAAGGCGTTTTCAACAACTACCGTCAGCTTGGTCTTGGTTAATAGAATAGGCCACATTCACACTAGGAGGACAAACAACACTGACAGTATACAACAGAGGATTAGTAATAAGGTTGGATACGGAACCCTAAAATTCACAAACAAGTAAGTTGTCAATGAAAAGTTACTTACATGAAAACTATGATAATCTGAGAAGACAGGCGTTTGGGACCACTGTCACAAGGGCCCACGGTATCAATCGCCTTTATGTAGTAAGTACTATAATTATGGTGCTATTACGACTAAGTTTTTTTTTTAGTTTAGCTGACAAAGCTCTCGTCTACAATCAAAAAATATATCTATAGCATTATATAAGTTAGCAATAGCAAAGCTCTATTTATCGTACTTTTTCCCATTCATTCATCCAGACCATGGTTTACAGATATGGTTTTTTTTATCCTATTTTCATGATATCAGCTATGTATATATATTTTTTATTTACGATGGGTCGGCTCTTGACTACGAAACTTTAGGTAAGAATGAGATCTACGATGGAGCGAACCTACCCAGAAACAGAAGGCGCTTGGCCTTCATTTCACCTAGTTTTTGTGTTGTGATAAGGCCGAAGTTGGAAGCGCACTTCAACCGGAACCCTGAACAATCTGACGAACTGGCTATCGTACCTCTAAGTACCGGAACACAACAGTTTAAGAATTGTTGTTATGGCAACATAATTAGGTAAGATGGTGGTAGCTAGTCGGACTGAAACAAAGTCCTACCACCAACCAAACCAAGCACAATATTGTACACAGTGTGGTGGTGTCATAGCGTCACAATGACCCACAGCTAGTAACAGGGAACAATAGGAGTGCTTGTGTTAAAGATGACATATTTTATAATTTGGGTGTCTTGAAAATATCACAAAGTAGGTTAGTTATCACTCGCTGTCTGGCTTCACGCCTCAGTTGGTAGAAGCTCTGCCTTCTGCGCTGTTGGTCGTGGGTTCTATTACCACCGAGTAAATAAAATATGGTCACCCAGTAATATATATAAAGTATCTATATAGCCGGAATGGAAAGCGTCAACACCATAAAGCTAAGACGCATGTGAGTGTTGATGCACTACAATTTATTCATAAACGAATGTTGTATATGTAATATGATTGATAAACCTAGTGTGGCTCGATGTGCCTTAAAAGTCAGGTTTGCGGGCTTTTTTTTATTACAGTATGTTTTCAAACCGTTTTTTATTTTTATTTTTTGAATAACTTATTAATTTAGAACTGTGTATAATAATTTGATCAAGTAAACGTAGCTGTCTAATGCATGCTTTGATTATTTTTGGTTCTTAGTAAAGGAACAACGTAGTATATTTACGCCTACTTAATGCTTGACTAAACACTTGGATCTCATTAAGAGCTACTAATAGAGACATGTATTTTGATGCCAAGCGTTTGACCACCAACTCACTTGAAAAACAAGTAAAGATATGGTCTAATATGGAGCACGTTTGTCTAAAAGGTACCTGCTCAGTCTGGAAATTAGTCCAGTTTCTAAAACTTAAATTTTTAGATAAGTTATAAACGAAATAAAAAAAAAAATCACTGATCTCCTACGCATAATACACATAGTTAAAATTTTTACCAACATTTTGCATTCACCCGATAAAGGGAAAGCCATAACATTGTTATACGTTCCTACAATAAGCAAATCACCATAAATTTTATGAATAAAATTAATTATCTCGACTTCGTTCCGAACACACTCCATAATAATATGGTACACGTCTTCCACTACATTGATTGAGTTGGTTATGTAATGTAATGTAAATGGAATGTGTCCCGATCGAAACCTCATCACAGTTACGATGACAGACCTGGCCACCGAGTCATCGAACAACGGAGCCCTAGGCAAATTAGATTGTATGGTTTTATACCAAATACCCATGCTAGGTGATCTCTCGTTAAAATAAAGCTTCCAGTCTTGCCTGCATCTCTCACTAACGAGTCTCAGGAGATCACTGTGGTAAGGGAGGAAATTCATCGTCAGACCATCACTGACAGCCTCTCCAGCAAGCCGATTGGCTTCCTCATTGCAAAGATATACCGACGTGCGATGGAATCCACTGAAACGTGATATGTTTGTTTTTACGTGACAGCTGATTAATAGACGCCAGAATACTGTAAGCTTAAACACCCGTGTGGTGTATCTACGAGCGAGTACACAACAGTAGAACTAGGTGTGATCAACATCTTGGTCTATCCCGGGCAACGGATAGCTTTTGCGGTACGGCTGAATGACAAGCCCTGGTAGTCTGGCGACTCGTTTCTTCGGTGTGGAAAAGCCGTGTTTTCTGAGAAAATTCGTTTCATCGTAGACCTCATCCTTGCTATGACCTAGAGGTCACTTGAGGTCAATATAGCTCTTGGCCAAGAACCCATAATTTTAATGATGAGCATGCAATTGGAATAGAATACCTTCATACTGTTGAACAACATAACCCTTCTTCTGAAGCAGTCGGACAGAAACTATTCCACTTACATGACACATATACAATTTCTAAATTCACATTGTATCGCGTCAGTGTTCTAAAAGATGAGCCGAGAACATCTATTTTTGCTGCTGTCTGTGAATCATCTGTACTTCTACCTGAGAACATCTGACGAAAATACCTGGTTCTTGCTGTTTACTCATGTGCTTTATCTTAAGCAGGTTGTGGGCGTAAAAATAATAATATAGTGCCACCATCTTGTCCTAGCCGCAGATATCAGAATACTTTCATACTGGCCAAGCAAATTAACAATTAAAAAAGAAAATCATGATAAACATCCCGTGTTATTTAAGAGCGCGCCCAATGCCAGGAAAAAATGATATTTCACCCGCGCGTCTTGCACCGCCCGCTCTAGTGCATAAAGCTACCACAGCGCGCCACGATCGCTCGAGGTTGTGACGCTGAGCACAGTAAATGCGTTACACTAAGATAAATCATAATTATTATTATGATAATCATAATAATTATGTATTAATCATAATAATTATGTATTAATCATAGCTATTCAGCGTGGCAATGCAGCCAGTGTCTTGGGCACGCTTCCGTCTGGTACTGGTCTGGAACAGTTGAGTTACCTATAGGCCGTTTGTAACGGTCCTTAGGTAATCTGACTGATTCCTTTGTACATAGTTAGTTTAATTGTACTTTTTATTGAATAAATGTACCAATCATAATAATATACTATTACTTTACGATTGGGTTCACGATTATTCATTAAAAAACTATTACTGCGAACGGATTTTAATGTTATTTGGAATGAAGATTTATACGACAGCCGTCAGTGGATAGTCAGAATAGGTACTTGAAGTATGTACCTACTACCTATACCTACATAACCCAAGAAAGTTGGTAGTCGGTAGGTAGTAGGTAGTTATATTTTGTTAACAATTGCAATATCTCCAGAACCATACACGAATTTAATTTTATCACAAAAATTTACACGGCGTCATACTCAGTTTTTATATACACAATATGGTCACAATATGTATGAATTCGTCGCTTTTTTGTGGTCATTCGAATTTGGCCGACTAACCTGTATGCAGGCGTTGTTTCAGTAATTCGTTTATATCTACCTTAATACGAGACGTGTAAAGCTGAAATTTTCAGGATATCATTTTCAATAACCGCTCTAATTCTAAGGTATAAATTTATAATCGTGGGTTGTAAAGGTTTCTTGCATTTTGACGTCAAACTTATGACATTAAAAGTTTTGATCTAAGCTATATTATTCAAAAACGCTTGTATGTGCATTCCTGAAGTTTTATATGGTTGCATAGAATAACAACAAGAACCGAATACCGTTTACAATGAACTTGTATGTTTGCCCATTTAAGAGCTAGACACTTTTTAGGGTTTAAATAAAAAGCTAGATTACTTAAAAACGGTACATATTTTTGATAATATTACTATGTCACAAATGCGCACAAATGAAGAGCTACTCGTGTATGTATATCTTATGGGTGCACATCTAATGGTTTACGAGAAACACGATTCTGCAAAACGTTCCCCCAGCAGGAAATTAAATATCTCAAAAACCTTAAGGCCCACAAATTCCATTTTTCGCGCACTTTTATGCACAAATGTAAGCTTTCTGCCCATATATGTCACTTATGGCTACGGTCATTCGTTTAGAATCTTCCTGCTGGAAGAACGTTGCTCCAGCAGGAAACGATTTTTCGCGTTTTATTCCAAAACGGTAACATGCACTAATTCCATACTTGGCGCACTAATACAGTATATATCGCTCTAAGTATTTGTTGAACTCAATTCGTTCTAGAAGATACTTTCCTGCTGGAGTAATGCACACGAAATCTGCGAAACGTTACCACAGCAAAATCTTGAATTTCTCTGAAACCTTCTGGCACACAAATTTCAAAATTACGGGCAAGATTGACCCACGTAAAGACCTAGCTAGAGTTTCGGCAGTGCCGCGAGCTGCGCAGCTCGCGGAGTTCGTGTTTTGGTTTAATTTTGGTAAAAAATGGACTTTTTTTGGACTTGGGACTTTTTTGGACTTGGACTTAACTTGGACTTAATTTTGGACTTAACGTGGACTTATTTTTGGACTTGGACTTATCTTGGACTTAATTTTGGACTTGGACTTAACGTGGAGCTATTTTTGGACTTAACTTGGACTTAGATGGACTTACGATGGTCTTAATTTGGTCTTAGTTGGACTTGAGATGGACTTAAGTTGGAGAGAGCTTTTTTTTTATTGTGCGACGGGTAAGCATCTTGGCCTTCATCTCACCTGGTAACAAGTTGAGATAAAACCGAAGGTGGAGGCGCACTTCAACCGGAATCCTCAACAAACTGAGGAACTGGCTATCTTACCTCTGAATGCCAGAACACAACATTTTTTTAATTGTTATTATGGTGGTAGCTAGCCAGGCGGACTCAAACAAAGTCCTACTACCAACCAAACTGTAACTGGATAAATTTTGTTATAAAAAAACACTGGCACTCTGGGAGAGCCGACAGAAGTGAAAACTTGAAGTTTTTTTATCATTGCCTGAGAAAACAGCTGAGATTGTTGGTACTTGAATCCCAATGTGTATAAAGTTAAAAGTGGTGTCGGTAAGCGTAACAGTGTCGCGCATAATAATCGAATAGCTCGACGATACAATTCACAAGAGCGTGCGGTGACGATGACGCGAGTTACTCGCTTTTTGTTCACCCAAAAAATACTTTTATGTATATGCACAGTATACATATTGTAATAATCAACATTTATTTATGTAAGGAGTACAAGTATGCCGAGTATACAAATACAAATATTACAAATAAATGTTACAGGACATTAATTTCACATAGCGCCATCTAGCCCCAAACTAAGCATAACTTGTAATATGGAAACTAGATTACGTATAGTTTTTGTAAATACATACTTATCAATCAATACAAACACCCAAACACAGAATAAACATCTATATTCATCACACAAATGTTTGTCCTGGGTGGGAATCGAACCCACAGCCTACAGCGCAGAAGGCAGAGTTACTACCAACTGAGCTATGGCTATGAGGATACAATGATTTGTCTGAAAATCTTCTATACTGTCAAAATTACGTAGAAATGATCAGTGCAGCGGCAAACGCGCGGCCCGGCCGGGTTTGAACGCTAGCCCATCAAATTTAGACTCAATCTGTATGAGTATAGGGTGCTACCAATATCAACTCTTTGCGTTGATTTGAAAATATTATAAAAGAAACCCGTCTTCAATTAATTTTATTATGCATAGGTACGAACCTGATTAATAAAAATAGATAAGTACCAGTAGATATTCAAAACATAATTCAAATTACGCGCTGGATTACGAAACAAAGCGGCCGGGAACAACCTTCCACGTCGACAACTGACCAAGAAGCCATGATCTATTTTGTATCCAAATGGCATAACATAAAGTCGAAAATTGCATGGTTTAGTTGCTTATGTAATGGCTTTTAGGTCCACGTTATAAAATTTTTGTTAGTGTTTTATTTAATTATTCAAAATGTAAACGTGAAATTAAAAAACTAGCCGTTCATTCGACTAAAACACAAGTCTAGCTATTTTATTCATACATAAAAAAATGGGGTTGTCGCTGATAATTTCGAGCATTTGAATTGAAAGCGTTTTTTTAGTGTAGTATCTATTTATTTTTTTAAAAAGAACTCAGATTTTTTTTTTAATTCTATCCGATTATTGTACTACAACAAGATTTTCTCCAGCTTTCAGTATTTTTTTTATTGGTATAACTACTTTCGTTACTATCAAAGAGTGTGTTTGAAAATGCTCCTGTTGCGTAATTTTGTCATTGGGCGCGCTCTTAAAAGTGAATTAATTGGTTCTCCGTGATATTGTTTCTGATTATCATGTGAATGCTTTTTTAACGATGTTTAATGGGCCGGTGAATTTCAAAAATCTTGCGGGGCTTTTGATTGAGGTGACACGTGATCCAAGGGCTGACTCCTATTTAGCCCAGCGAATCAGCATAGCTATTCAACGTGGCAATGCAGGCTTCTGTCTGGTACTGGTCTGGAATAGATGAGTTATATATAGGCCGCCTCGATGGTCTAGTGGTTCAACCCACCGATTTCAGAACCGGAGGTCCCGGGTTCGATCTCCAGAGGGAGAACAATATTGTGATTGGTTTTGTTGGTGGTAGGACTTTGCTTTTCCGTCGTACAATATAAAAAAAAAGCTATTTCCTCTGTTAAAAAAAAAATCAAAACAAAATAGGCCGCTTGTGACAGTCCTTAGGTAATCTATCAAACTTAGTATGATAAGTATTCTATCTGTAATCTAGTCCCCATAGTAAAAGTTATGCTTAGTTTGTCGCTAGATAGCGCTGTGAAAAAATAATGTCTTGTAATGTTTATTATTATTAATCGTACATTTTTATTTTTAATGTATGTTACTTCTATTATGTTTTATGATGTTTATAGTGATCATGACACATTTTCGTCATAGTTTCACAAGTTTGAATTATAGATCGCTTACAAGTGTCAAATGCTGCTCTATTCCACTCAAATCCATTAAATAAATGCATCGGTGGATCTGTTTCTACTTTTTGTTCCACTCCAATCCATTAATGGATGTGTATAATATCACATTTAATTTGGCTTTACTTTTTGATGAATCAATATATAATAAAATATAACTTAACCAGTTCTTTAATGTTTTACATTCAATAAAAAACTTGTACGCGTTATTTTAAGAGTTGAAAATAAATTCTGAAATGTACCATTTTTGACCTATACAATTTCGTTTTCTACACTGCTTGGAATATATACATAATTTATAAACAAAAATGTAGAGGCCAGACGCTACCTTTTTATGTTCTGTATTTTTTTATTTTTAAGATTAATAGCTACACCTTTGTTTAGTAAGTATGATTGTTATTTTCTAGGTGTAGTTTTCTTCTAATTAAAGAAAAAGAGGATAATAATAGGGTTTGTATGCGGGATTGACTGCAGTGCAGCCTCACATACCGTTGCCTCTCACGCGCGATTGGCCAGGGTACTAGCAAGGTCCTGAAGCTCGTAAATTCCCCTTAGCTATTTACGCGACCGTAACTAACATCATAATTACCGATAATCAAACCAAATGCTCTGATTATAGATCGCACTCACGAGTTTAGGGTTCTGGTACAGTTCCAAGTAATAAACATGCCAAGTACAAATTACAGACTTGCAAAGCGAGGGTTCCACACCGCTCTTCCATACAATAAATAATGCGATTGGTTTCAATTTTTGTTTTTGATGATTTTAGCGACTCCAGAGCCAGTTTACATTCACATTTGTTGCTATATTATTATGTAATGTTAATGTACTAAGATTGATTAATTTTACCCGACTTCGGCGATTCAAAAAGGAGGGTTATGATTTTAACCGGTTTGTGTATATGTTAGTTTAATTATCTCCTCCTGCCACTTTCCCCTCAAGCTTATGATCGCTTACTACTGTTAGAATATAATGTATTGTTTTGTTTTGGAAGGTCGCATACGAAAACGGCTATATTCAGAATACAACTATGAATACGTATTATAGACATTACTAGTAGGTACCTACATTGTTCACCGAAGCAGGAAAATGTTTGTAGTTTGAAGTCCGAAGCGCAGTCGAGGGCCACGATACACAATAGCATTTTCTTCTGAAGGGTACATAGTGCTCTTAACTAAACCTAAGAGGAAGAAAAAAGATACCGACGAATTGAGAACCTCCTCCTTTTTTGAAGTCGTACAGTTATTAAAACTTGTTACCTACTCGTATTTCTTTTTTTGAAAATAATGTTTAGAAATAGCAAGTGGCCAGTATCATTTTGCAGATTTGGTGATAAAACGATTAACTACTTTGGCATAATAGGTTTCATACTGATATGACCTAAAATGAAGAAATAAAATAGCACATTAACTAAGAAATTCTACCAGTAGCCGCACAACAGTAATGACGTAGGTATATTTTGCCTCATCTAAAAAAAGCAGATAGAATATTTTCCCGTTTTAATCTTTTAGACCTTTACTTTTCAGTAACCGGGTTATTATTGATCTTAATTTTTATTATTATTGGTGGAACTCCCATAATTTCAAGTCTGTTATTTCATAGTATTCGCGGAGCCACGTATTGGATCTTGGATTGGATCCAATTGTGGTTCTAACTCAAAAAATCGGTCCAGCCGGGGAGGAGATTAGCGACAAACACGTACAGAAGAAATAAACATGAAAAGGATAGCTCAGCATTTGACCATTAAACTTATCATTATGAAAATGTATTATTTTCATGTGAGATGGTGGTGGTACGTTATTACATTGATAAATTTTACTGAGTTATTATGTAGTTTATGAAAAAAAAAACGCTACGTTTTTTTAAATCAGCTAATGCAATAATGAAAAAAATCCGCTTTATCACCCATGCTCAGAACATATCGACTAGTTACATTTCAAAATGGTCAGACGGTCGAACGGAAGAGCATCGTAAATGTATCCAAAGTATTATCAAAAAATACCATTACTAAGTCTCAGTTGGTAGTAGCTATGCTTCCTGTACCGTAGGTTAGTTTTTCACACGACACACTCGTGTAAATGTCTTGTAGTACTACTGTGTTTATTTTGTCCAGTTTGCACCTTTTAAGGTTCTTAGTTCATCTAAAACACGAGTCGAGGCATTTTCGTTGAAAACTAACAGTGCACTACCCACCGCTCATTTGGTGTATCCGTAAATGCACCTCCGTCTCCAGGTACTCACCTGAAACGGCACTTGGCAGCCAGCTGCAAGGTGGTCGGTATTCTGGATGAAAAACAAAAAATTCGCCTACCGACCGCGTCGAAAACGCGTCGCCGCCCACCCACCGCGGCTAAAACGCTGACACCACGCAATGGAATCCAGTGAGCAACACTTGCGCAATACAGGTGACCTGTTTAAAAACATCCTTTTCATTAAAACGGGATATTTCTGACACACATTGCTTTAGTTATTTTTGTGGATGCTTCACATGTTTTGATCGTGATACGGTCGTAAGTCGTGTTGTGACAATGATTTTTACATTATTTTATTTCACGATTGGGACGCGCTGGCCTTCATCTCAACTAGTGTCAAGTTATGAGGTCGAAGATGGAAGCGCACTTCACCCAATCCTCATCAGACTGAGGTACTAGCAATCTTACCTCTGATACCGGAAAACGAGAGTTATAATTATTGCTATGGCGCCATATTTAGGATAGTTGGTACTAGCTAGCCAGGGGATTTAAAACAAAACCTACAACCAACCAAACCGAGCACAAGAGTTGTATTCCCTTGAGGATCGAACTAGGGACCTCTGGATCTGATATCAATAGGCGCATAACTACACACCAAGGCCACAGATGCGGTTAAAATATATATCACATTTCAGGTTTTTCTCGCGGTACAGGGGTGATATGGTAACCGGATAAACACCTGATTTTCAAGTTAATGATAAGGCTGAAGGTTTCTGTTTAATGCAATCGTTTAGTAGTGAATTGTTAACAAATAAACAAACACAACTTTCGATTTTTTAATGTTTGTACAATAATACAATAGACAAATATATAACTGGAACAGTTGAGTTACCTATAGGCCGTTTGTAACGGTCCTTAGGTAATCTGACTGATTCCTTTGTACATAGTTAGTCTAATTGTACTTTTTATTGAATAAATATAAGGCTAAAAAAAAAAAATATATAATACACGGACTTTCATGCACTAGGCCTGCCGGCAGGATTTCACGCCAAGTGACATTATCTGAGCTAATAAAAGCTCGTCGATAATGTCACTAGTCAATGTTCCAGCTGTCAATGTATAATCATCTTAAATATCTTTTTGGCTCCGAATACGTTAGATTTTCTTCGTAGACTCTTGACCCTGTTCCCTAAAATCCCTAAATGGACGTTAAGAGGCTGGGACCACTTGAGTTTCGAGCCACCACTTGACTCCGTCTGCCAAGCGTGGTGATTATGGCCAATCTCAGCATTTGCACTCTTTCGGGGAGTTCTTATGTCCTGTAGACTTTGGTGGATATTTTTGGTATTAAATTATGACAATACTAGCTGAACCCCTGCAAGCAAGCTTACTGCAATGTTTGCAGTAAAGTGTCAAAATATAGCTAACCTACTGGGATTTAGTCCATGTTCATATTACATATATTAACAACCCGTTGATATTTATTCAATAAAAAGTACAATTAAACTAACTATGTACAAAGGAATCAGTCAGATATCCTAAGGACCGTTACAAACGGTCTATAGGTAACTCAACTGGTCCAGACCAGTACCAGACGGAAGCGTGCCCAAGACACTGGCTGCATTGCCACGCTGAATAGCTATGCTAATTCGCTGGCCTAAATAAGAGCCAGCCCTTGGGTCAAGTGTCGCCTCAATCAAAAGCCCCGCAAGATTTTTGAAAACCCGGAGGGCACCGGCTATTTATTTTATCACCCGTTGATTGAATTGAATTAAACATATAGAAAGCAGCTAGTCCAGCTAAGACCCCAGCTAAACGCGCAGCAAGTTCTTTGTACAGAGAGCTCATATTAGGTTGGTTTTGTTCATAGATTGTTTTCTTTTATAGCCTTAAAAACGATGATTAACAAAAAATCTTAGAACATTTGTTTCATACTTTACTTTGCTTATTATTTATACCAATTTCAATGTTAAAAATTATCCTATAAGAACTCTAATTTAAAGATAAAAAATAGTTGCTGTAGTATGTTTACTGTACAAAATATTTACACTAAGTTTCGTGTTCTAAATCCATTCCAGTCAAAAGTTACATACAAACGTTTTTACCCCTTTTCACACCTTAAAAGTGGGTGAGGGGAGATAATAAGTTTTCATGATCCTTGCACATAATAGCAGTAATAATTGTACAAAGATTCATTAAAATCCATCGAATAGTGTCAGCCTGATGTGCGTTCATGAAACAGCAGACAGACAGATAGAAATGGAAAAATAATATCGTTTTGGCTTCAGTATCGATAATGTGTTGCCTCCACATTAAATTTTCACGTATTTTGTGTACATATTTTGACCCGTTACAGTTTTATTATATGACTGTATATAAATTATTTGCTCAGAATGTTTTATAATAGTAACTGATTTCCTCAAAAAGGAGGAAGTTCTCAATTAGGACGACACGTTTTTTTTTCTATATATGTTCACCGATTTCTCCGCGAGTTATCAATTCTTTTGCGACATTTTTTTTTCTTGATCGATTCAGTTATGTAGGTCTGTTATTGGTACTTTTTTAATTTGGTAAAAGCCGATGAAGATCTTAGGACCAAAACTCTTCAGAGAGGTCCGATTTGCATGATCCTTTTTTTATGGGGTACCTGCAGATTTATGATGGTATAAAATTAATTTGATGGTCGTGGTTTTTATTCCGCCCGGACATTGAGATTTTGACTGTGTGGGGTAATTGTCACGATAGTAAGGGAAGCTAAGCTACCTATACTTATTTGTCACGTTGTAAGAAACTAGGGTTCCTAGAGTGTATGGGTTCATCTGTGCTCTCTCTACCTTCGTCGTGAAAATTCACGAAGAGGTGCCTATCTTTCTCACAGGTGATATAGTGTTATCTTAGATAAGACAGATAGACAGACAGAATAAAATTGAAAATAATATTGTTTTAGCTCCAGTATTGATAATAGTGTCCGATTAAAATTTTTAAATTACATTGTATTGTTCAGATTTTGCACCATTACAGTTTTATTACGAGTATAAATATAGGGGTACTACATACATATACTACATATATCTACGATTTTACTCTTTGAATGTGCGTCACTTCGTTACAAAAAAAAAATTAGCGATTTTCGACTTCAGAAGGAGATAATAACGAATTTACTGCCAAAAGACTATGACATGAGTGTTTTAAATTTGAAGTTCCTCCATCAAGATTAAGGAGAGTTATACACAAGGAGGCCCTCTAAATTGGTAATACGGCAGTGCGTGCAGAAATCTGCACGTTATATAAGTTGGTTAGCTACTGAAGATCCAAAACATGTCTGACGCAGAGTTAACAGAAGGCGGCGCGGCCCGTTTGCCGGCTTTTGTGGGCGGCACGCACCAAATACAACACCTTTGTTTTTCTTGTGGCGTTGAACGTGTTAAAAACTGATAATTTTTAGGATCAACAGCTGTGTGCATCTGTACAATACATTTCAAAGCGATACATAGGTTCATATCTGATACAATAAGCTATTTATAGGCGACCACAACATTGCAACATGTTTTGTTCTTATATCATTAAAATTAATTAGTTTAGGTAGTATTTCGGCACGTAAACAACACGATGCGGTGCACAAAATAGAACAATCATACAGAAACGTAATGAAACACGATACTTTCCCGCGATTCTGTGTTTAACTTCATATTAATACTCAGCCCACCTAGATACACCGCTCTGCCTACCTGTGTCCAAAATAACGCGGCGAAACTCTTTCCCACCTCTCCGATTTCTTTGCTCTGGCGTGAGCGATCTGCCGTATTGGATCGATAAAAAGTCTGACACAGAGCTATTGTCCACGAATGGCGTAAAATCACATTAAGTCACCTCAGAAGGAGGAAGGCTGCAGCTTACTTCTGTGTATTATGTTATGTTGGTACACCCACATATCTCATTGTGCTCTACTCTGAGCACAATGAGATATATAACGGAATCGATGGCTTTTCTGGCAAAAGCCGTTTTGGCTGAATGATCACAACCCTTCTGCAGAAGACCAGCACCGAGCAATTCGCAGTGTCGTGTTGGTGCGCGGGAGAGCAGCGACCTTTTTTAAGTTCGCTCTATCGTAGACATTATTCTCGCCTGTGTAAGTTTCAAGAGACCCTTCTCTTGTAAAAAATAATATTAATAGGTACTACAATTTGATTAACTATGACTAATTTATTCAGTTTTGGAGGAGACTCCGTCTAAGCGGGCGTTGTTGTGATGTGTGATGAGGCCTCGCTAACCTATAATTACAGGCGCTTCTAATCTACACGTGCCGATTACTGTGAAATTACAATCTATTGCTGGTGCCTGACACCTGTTGCTGGCTGTCCAGGCGTTATACAGATTACCACTATAACGGTTTGGTGGTGTCCATAATTAACTAGGAGGTTCACTAACAATATGGGGTATTGTTCATACACAAGAAAGTGCTTTGAAACTCACCAAAAAATTCATGCGAATCTCAATGGTGCCAGGATCTTTAAAAATCCGCCTGGATCACCCTCTAGCTGAAGTCCGGCGCCAAACAGTTAGCGGTGTACGCAGGAGTGCCTAATAGGTTGGTTCTGGGAAAGCTCGCTCTATAGGAGATGTCCTCCCTTAGACCCCTGTTCCTGCAGAGTTCAGATACTGCACTTTGAATCAGGATTCCTTGAAGCCTAAAATGTGTCTCGAAGTATGGTACCATGAAGTGGGAGATATGTCTGTCCTTGTAGTAGAATGGGCCAGAAGTATAATTATTTAGGTCCAAGTGAAAAACAACAATTTCAGGAGACTTTAGAAATAGTGATTTATTTAAGTACAGTTTTACGTCAACAATTATAATGTTTGGCTCGTGCCCAGCCAACGGATGATTCTGGGTGACCAGACTATCTATCTTTAGTTTAATATGGTCATAAAACGAATGACAATGCAATGGTCAGTGCCAAACTGAACTGGTATAATTGTAAACCACTGGGCTCCTTATTGCATAGTTTGATGTTATTTAAGTTGTAAGGTGTTATGTTAGAAGAGTCCACAGGTATAAAGTCGCTACGAAAGTAGAAATTAGATCCAACACGAATATAATCGTCTTAGAAGCAAAGTCACCAACAAATCTCAGTAGATGTCGCAGTGGACTGTTCATATTTGCCGAAAAACCGACCAATGCTGGTGTAAACTTTGTGGCGTGAACCGCGTCTCGGCAAACGTAGTTTTGGGCGACGCACGCACATTGAAGGACACCAAAAGAGGAGTACGTCATATTATCTCTGATAGGATTTTCAACTACAAAAACTTGATATTGGCCTCGGGTAGTGCATTTGTGCTTCGTGGCGGTGGATCGTAAAGTCTGACACAATTGTTTGTTACAAAGCCCACGCAGAGAATAAGCAAGTAGTAATTATATCATGCTGCTGCGAGATTGGAAACATTTGAGATGTTAACGTATACTTTTCAACGAAATGTAATCTAAATAGAAGGAATGACGACTGAAAGCTAGATCCTATCTGTAAATAAAATAGCGTGCGTGGGTGAATTTAAATGTTAGTATTTCGATATTCAACTCGTTCCACAGCTTTCATTGATGAACAATGTGTTGAGGACCGTGGCAGGCCCATTAAAGAGGGCCCCGGAGTACCGCTGATTGTCGGTCTCCGGTACAAACGTAGTTTGTGTTCATTTCAAAATGGAATTTCGATTTTTACTTTATCATACCTGCCATGTTCCATTTGAACGGGACAAGCTATTTCAAAGTGAAGGTCAAACTACATTTGCATTAAGGGATGTTTGACAGACGTAGTTTGTAAGATGCTTCAAGCATACCTCAGCCTCCGCCCCAAAAAATGATGATTTTAAATGTCGATCAGTTAATAATATGATAATAGCACCAGTTAGTACTCTGTCATAATGACAGAATTTACCAGACTTTAAAAGTAACTTTTGTGTTAAAGCCTGTTTGATATACCACACTCAAATAACAAATTAATAACACATTTATCCGATTTGAAAATAGACAGCTAAATTGTAGGGAAGTGAGTACATGGATGGGAGGCCTTTTTATGACAATCCATTGCTTCTTTTCTTATAAAGTTTGGCTAGACATAATTTTATTCACTTTGTGATCTGTAAACACTAAAAGTAGATGGGTGAGAGGCCTTTTTATGGCAAAATATTGTTTCTTTTCTCCTACAGTTTGGCTCAACATAATTTTATTCACTTTTTGATCAGTAAACATTTTAGTTTTGTATCCACATCTGGAGAATATGTCACTAATTTGGTATTCAAGTGTGATAACACTATCAGGCTTGAACACAAAAGTCATCATGATAATCCTGCTCGATATCCCATACTAGGTCGGGTCGGCACATGTCAGAAGGAAAGGACAGTATAATATTATAGTTATATTGTCTAGCTAGAGTATTTTTACAATTCTGTCATTCCCATAATATTAAGAGGAACCAAACTACACCTATGTCTTTTGACATAGGTGTAGTTTGTCCAACAAGTCTTCTAGTCTAAAGAGCAGGACAAGGCAAACGCGTAGGTATAGGCACGAATATAAATAACTGAATGCATAGATTTGACACTTCATGTCAGTGTCTTCAAAATATATCATACAACGCAGTATGCAGCGTGCTCTTCGCTACTCAGGCACAAAAATATTTTGTTTTTTGTTTAGTTCGTAATTTTTTCAATTAAAATTATGCAAATCCTCTTTGTTAGCGCAGCCATACTAGTTTTCATTCCTCGTCCGACAAAATTTTAATTTCAATTCCCTTGTGCATTCGTTCTGAAAATAGCACTATGCGTCACGCTATGACCGATCTCAATAGCTATGAGATTATTTACAACTGTGCGACATTTATCTCGATCGTTTTTTACATGACGCATTTAGTGACTCGTTCGCAATGTAAGATGACCGAGTCATATTTATTTTGACATTTTCTCTGAAGTGTTATTAAGTACATTTTCAACTCACTTAAAAGCTAAGCTTAATTTGGCAAGAAACTGTGTAGTTCCTCTTTAACTTGAGACTTGTAAATCCCTTTGAAACTAGAGGTCAAAGGCTTAAATCCGGCTGTGCGCTAGTGGACTTTTCAGGTATTCTACAGTATTTTTAGTGTGTGATCTACCTCCAACGGTTACCTTGGGCAACGGAATCGCTAGGTTCTACTAGCGGTTGAATGATCACACTGGCGATAAAACTTGTAAAGGTCCACCTGGCTAGCGACCTTCTTGCTAAAGTCCGGCGCCAAATGGTCTGCTGTATTTCATCAGTGCTTTCTGGAAGACCTCAATCCATCGTAGACCTTATACTTGCTTTGGCCTAGAGCTGACAAGCATAAGATGTGTCACACCGTGAGAAAACCAGGATATCAAAATGATGCGAATCGATGCGATATGATCAAATATAAGAGTAGCAAGTGTCATTGGCTAGGTGTTTACGCTAACAAAGCTGCGATGGAGCTTCAAACTGACACGTATTGAAAGCTAGTTAATTGCAAAACGTAGACATGTGCCGAACGGCCAAACGTGATGTTTGGACGTGCATTTGCCTGCCCGAATATACAAAATTAATCCTGTAAATTGATCCATTAACTGCATAATGATTAACGATGTATCAAACATTATATTTTAATTATAAAGATAATCTAAGAACGCTCCAGAATACCGCTGATTTCGATCTCCAAGTACAAAGGTCGTGTGGTAAGTTCATTTCAAAATGGCACGTCCGATGCAAATTAAATTTGGTGGTGCAATCGGATAGGCATAATCTGTGTCTCTGGTATTCTCTCTAAATGCACAATAGAAAGAAAAACATATGGAAAAAAGTGTTTGTATGGGAAAACACTATTTCTAATATTGACGGGATATTTACTGTGATTTGTTGGTTAATGAGTTATGCAATATTTCGACGCAGTTGCATGCGCCATCATCACGGATACACCAACAAATCATGGTAAATACCCCATTAGTATTAGATAAAGTAATCATAAACCCTGATAGTTTCTAAAGTTAACTCTATTTCAAACCACCTGCCCGACAATTTCCAATAACATATCATGCAATCTCAACGTAAAGCAAAGCATTATCTCCCAAGGGAGGTAAAGTTGTATGAAACTCTCTAGAGAGTAAAGTGATTTTAATTTGGAACGTTAACGGCCAAGTCCCCGTAGCCCTAAATTCGTGTGGAAACTCGTTGAAAACTAAAAAAATGCCCAATAGCATTGTTTTTTAATAGTAATTTTTAATAGTAAAGTTTTTTTTCTGAAATCGAGTTGGGCATGCCGTCCATGGCCAGCTCAATTTTCGAAACTCAAAAAAAAAAGAATAAAGACGCGATTGCAAAGAATGTGAAACAAATGACGGTGTTTTGTGCTGTAATTTTAACAAATCTACGTTTTATTATAAAAAGCGTGGTGATTATAGCAAAACCTGTGCTGGCTTATGGGCAGTTGATAATGATGATGGTATTTCATTACAAAATTCGTGTCAACAAACAATATCATCGAGCGAAAGTGATTCTACTCCAGACTATTAAAACAGACGCCTCAGAGATAGTTAATAATCTACTACCGGAAACATCTAAACACAGATAAAAGCCTATGACGACTTTGTTCAATGGAGAAAAATAAAAGGAGGAATCAAGGCTGTGACGGAATCCGTCCTATTTGTTATATTTAACATTTCCAACATCAATATTAACTTTTAATATACCATATTAGTTGTTACAAAATAAATACCTACCTACTTAATTTATGGTTTTTATTGTCTTGCAAAAGGTGTGAAATGTAGAGAATGCTCCTCTGGGATAAAGCCTGACTTCGTCTTGTGCAGATTGCACTTAGGACTCCCTTGCTACGCTCAGGGTTCAATATACCATGAAGTAAGACCGCTCGGCCTTCATCTCACCTTATAAGCTAGGATAAAGTCGAAGGTCCCTTTCTTAGGGACTGATGAACCAATTAATTTTAATTTTTTACAATTGATGACGCACATCACATATAGCTCTCTTCTCTTGGTAAGAGGGCGTGTCAAGATAGAAGTGTTTAGTCCATGCAATGTTGTCTGGAAGATGCATTTATTTTATCACAAAAAAAAAATATTGAAACTAACTATAAATACGCCACTCTGTTCTGGGCATTGTATGGAGTTGTGGAAAATATTTTCTAGAAAATGGGAATGTGGAAGCGCCTGTTTGTGGAACTGGCTATTTTACCTCTAAATGCCGGAACACAACAATTTAGAATTGTTGTAATTGTAACAATTTATAATTGTTTAATGGTGATAGAATCAGGAGGGATTGTAGTAGCCAGGCGGACTTAAACAAAATCCTACCACCAAATCAAGCACAACATTGTTCTCCCACTGGGGATCGAACCCGAGACCTCTGGATCTGACACCGATTGGCAAACCACTAGACCACGGAGGCGGTTAAATATAGTATGACGTTACAAAGCCGATATTCTATAACAGCGTGAAGCCCAGACGCCACGCTCAACCAAACATGTAAAATGAGGTTGCAAAATCGAAGCAACACTTTGGTCAATCAGTTTTATCACATAACTAGCTCACATAGAATAGAATAGAATCATTTATTAATTAAAGTAAACACACAACTTATAATATTTACAAAATATTGTGGCAAGTGAGTGAATAACATTAACATCGTCAATAAATAACATTAAAAAATAATAACAGTACACAACACAACATAACAATAGTAACAGTAGTGTCAAAAGATTGGTAGATATTAATAAAAAGGTATCTGAAATTTAATATAAATAATCAGTAGGTAGTCTAAAAATTATACAATAATTATGATCATTTTAAGTAGTTGGATGCTAAGAGGGCTCTAAATGGCTGTAGTCATTATCTAAATACTCTTGAATGCTGTACAGTGTCTTATCTAATAATAGTGTCTTAATGTTATTGTGATATATACGTTCATTGGGAGTAGATTTAATAAATTCTGGAAGATTATTGTATAGCTTTTGACCCATAGGGATCGGCAATTTATTGGAAATTCTCAGACGATGTTCAGTGGGTTCTATTATAATTTTCTTTCCAATTCTTCTCTTTGTTGTTCTAAATTTATATTTATTGATATTTTTTCTTACATATTTTAGTATATCTAGTATATATTGTGATACTGATGTTAATATTTGAAGGGCTTTGAAGTGTTCTCGGCACGGATCTTTGTAATTAGCTCCTACAAGTGTCCTAATTGCTCGTTTCTGCATCTTCAATATACTCTCTGAGTCTGTTGAAGCTCCCCATAATATAAGGCCATATGACAGCATTGAGTGTATGTATGAATAGTATGTTTCCTTTAGGTGTTCTGCCGAAATTGTTGGTTTAAGTTGCTTCATAGCGTAAATACCTCTTGCCATTTTTGTACATGTTGAATCGATATGTTGTTTCCAGGTCAAGGCAGGATCCAGTTCGAACCCTAATAATTTAACTAATTTAGATGAGTTACAGATTGTACTATCATGTAATGTAATTGCAACACTTGGTTGATTTGGTGATATGCTATTAAAATACATTATGTTGGTTTTATCGGGATTTAGTTTAAGTCCGTTTGTTCTGAACCACATGCTTACTCTTTGTAGTGTATTCTGAATAACAATTTCTAGATCTAAGGTAGTCTTTGCAGCCAGTACTATTGTAGTGTCATCAGCATATTGTATAATTTTTCCATTCAAATCCAATGTTGCTATATCGTTAAGAAAAATCAGAAATAAAACGTTTCCTAGAGATGAGCCTTGAGGAATACCGATGTTGACCACTTGGACATAACATTACTACCCGCTCGTGCATCACAAGATGAAGCAGCACACGTAGAGTCTCAACGTCAACAAAACCTTGGGACACCGAGGAAGCCTGTATTGGCCTTCTTGGAGGACATCGGGTGGCTGGAGTAAAAGGAACCCACCCGTCACGCAAAAGGGCCCGTATGAGGCCCACTTGGGGAAAATACCCGCTCGTAAATGCCGACTGTTGAATTGGACCATAAACAATTAAAAAAAATCTGAAATGTTTCTCAATTTTTTTTTATTTTTTTTTATTATATTTAAAAATAAAATAAATAGATATTGCAGGGCATTCATTTCACACAACGCCATCTAGTCTAGTAGTATTAAACTAAGCAACGCTTGTAATATAAGAACTAGATTATGGATATAATACTACAATTACCAAATATATTTCTTTATACAATAAAAAAAAACGACGGGTAAGCACTTGGCCTTCATCTCACCTGGTTACAAGTTGAGATAAAGCCGAAGGTGGAAGCGCATTTCACCGGGAATTCTCAACAAACTGAGGAACTGGCTATCTTACCTCTAAATGCCGGAACACAACAATTATATGAGAATTGTTATTATGGCGAAAGAATTAGGTAAGATGGTGGTAGCTAGCCAGGCGGACTTAAATAAAAGACCAACCAAGCTAAGCACAATATATTGCACTCTCCATGGGGAACCCGGGACCTTTGGATCTGAAATCGGTGGGTTGAACCCCACAGAGGCGGTTAAATGTATAACTTAATACGTATACAGGAAGTATAACCCTTAGTCGCCTCACACATTTAAGGTAGGACTATATTCATTCCGGAGAAGGTGAGATTGTTAAGCGTGCTAATTATAACAATTCTAGAACAATCGTCGGTGGACTCACAAAATAAGCCTATATCTTGTGACGTAATTTTTTTGAAAACTAAGAAACAATTTTTTTTTATTTACAAAGGTGGCCGTCGCCTATGATCGCTCGCAAAACCTGAAGAAAAATTCACGCGTTCCCGAACCTTAAAATAATAAAAACAGCTTTTTTAAAAACCCCATACAGTAGCTAGCAGAGAAAACCTTAGCATAACTTTTGTTTATGAGCTTATGTTATGTTGGTATCTTTCTGTGTTGGTTTACCAAAAAGAATATTTACACTAAGTTCTGTGTTCCAAATCCTTCTAGAAAATGTTACAAAGGTTTTACTCCTTAAAGAGAGATAATTACATGATCCTTGCCAATAATATCAGTAATAATTATACAAAGTTTCATTCAAAACCATGCAGTTTTAGCGTGATGTGCGTTCAATATACAGCCAGACAAAAAATGAAACAAACTATTGTTTTGGCTTCAGTATCGATAAAAGTGTATCCCCCAATTTTTTATATATTTAATGTTCCTACAGATTATGACCCGTTACAGTTTCATTATTAGTATAGGATATATGTTATTGTGTCTAATAATATAATGTATATTGTTTTAAAAACTAAAAAGTAATCTGACTTCAATGAAGAATATGATAAAAAAAAATTAAACTGGATGACGTATTTTTTTCAATTTTTTTGATGACAGATGGACAAACCGACAGACAGACAGACAGACGCGTGATCCTATATGGGGTCCGTTTTTTCCTTACTTTTGGGGTATTACACCCAAATCGCTTTAAGTGTGCCTATTATATTTGAAGAGTGCCCTCGATTTTTCCATGATCCCATCATCAGATCATGACCTGATGATGATGGGATCACCTGGGTACCGACTAATTCATGATATCATAGATATGTTAAAGTAATTTCGTAATAAAACGTTTTAAACTTTTAAATAAATTACCTTACCATGGAATGTTCGTATGAGTCCTACAGCTGGCTCTAATACTACGACAATAATGGAATATGTGTGCCTCAAAGGTCTTTTGTAAGTGGCTAATGGAATGCACGATCTCATTTCCGGACTCCTGTGTTTCTATACCTGGACAAGTTAATTGGATTTCTAGTGTCACATTCAGCATTCGTCGGGACACAAATAAGTCTGGATATTAGTTCCATATATTTTGTTCTTCCGAATAAAACTGTGGATTGTTTTACTATCGTAAAATCCATTGAAATTAACGCTTAGGTTTCCGTACCCAAAGGGTATCAACGGGACCGCCTATCAAGCGTGGTAATTATGGCTAAGGGGACTTGGCTCCCTTAGTATAGCATGTAAGAAAAGTACAGTTATAATGAATAATAATATTAGTTTACTATTGAATTTAGTATTATGTATAATTTTATTTAGCTATAATAAGTTTAATGCGCCTCCTAGTGTAATATTGCTGTGCCCTAACAGGGTTTATGTTTGAAACTTTTATCCACACAACACCTGTATACCTAATAACAACATAAGTGCAATAAATAATTTGAATTTGAATTTGTATAGCAAATCCCCAATTGCACTCTTTAGGAAGGGCCCATTTCTACAATGGTCTTTTTCGAACTGTGGTGTAATAGTAACATACTTTTACGACAAAACAAATATATATTACAGAACATGAATTCCACACAGCGCCATCTAGCCCACCTAAGCATAGTTTGTATTATGGGAACTGGATGACGGATAGAATACTTAAATACTTTATTTAATAACATTATACATGCCATGTGATACAACACCCAAACATAGAACAAACATCTATATTCATCACACAAATGCCTTGGTGAAAATCAAACCCATAACCTACATTGTAGAATCTAGAGCTAGCAACTGAGCTATGAGGTTTGTTAAAATAAGAATATATACTTTGCCTGTACTACCTAACTACCTAAACAATAATGTATATTTAGGTTTTTTATAGTACGACGGGGAGGTTTTTTATCTTCATCTTACCTGATTTTCAAGTTATGATAAGGCCGAAGGTGGAAGCGCACTTCACCCGGAATCCTCAACCAACTGAGGAACTGATGAACTGGATCTGACACCGGTGATCGAGCCACTAGACAACAGAGGCTAGACTAGAAATAGGTTCTGTTGATATAGATCTCTCTGCTAGTATGTGAAATCATGGACGGAGCTATACGTTTAAACGTTTTAGGTTAAAGCATATTTCAAGACCAAAAATCACGTTTTTTATGCAGGGTTATCGGCTGTTTTAGCGTTAATAGATACACACTCTGTAAAAAAAAACAACTGTCTATCTATTACGGTTCATGATAACAGCCCAGCGGAGGCTCCCGATGGCACACTAGGTACGGAACGCTGTGTCATAAAATATATTATATTTTTTGAGAAGAATTCGTATTCTCTACGCAATTGTTTATTTTGTTTTCACACAACTGTGTGGGAGGTATTTTTTCATTTTTGTATCTCGTGTTGCTGCGGCAAGATGCTTGTAGTATACAAAACCAGTTTTTAACCGACTTCAAAAAAGGAGGAGGTTCTGGATTCAGTTGTATTTTTTTTCCTTTTTTTTTCGGTTGTAACCTGAACTCCATCATCTCAACCGATTTGAAAAAAAAATTGCGGTCCCATACCATAAACATAGGCTTTTCGGCACCAACTTCAAATTATATGAATTCACCCTTAGAATTATTTTTAAGTTTTTAGTGTTGAAGTCGGTTCCATTTTCTTTTCAGAAATCACTTATTAATTCTTGTTTTTATATATCATAGGTACATGGAGTATGTACCATCATCATTCCTCTGCCCTTGTCACTCGCTAGGCGGGTCAGCACATAAATTATAGCATAAAATAATCATTATCATCATCATCAACCTTTTTTTTTTCGACCGGTAATCTCTTGGCCTTCATCTCACCTGGTTACAAGTTGAGATAAGGCCGAAGGTGCAAGCGCACTTCACCCGGAATCCTCAACAAACTGAGGAACTGGCTATCATACCTCTAAATGCCGGAACACAACAATTTGAGATTTATTATTATGGCGACAGAATTAGGTAAGGTGGTGGTAGCTAGCCAGGCGGACTTAAATAAAGTCCTACCACCAACCAAACCAAGCACAATATATTGTACTCCCAATGGGGATCGAACCAGGGTCCTCTGGATCTGAAATCGGTGGGTTGAAACAGAGGCGGTTAAAACCTATCGAGTAGAGGACTGCCTATCGCAGTCCTCTACTCGACAGCCCATTGATAGCTTCTTTGCCCGCTACTGTATGGAGGTCGTCGCTACATCTAGCCGGAAGGCGTCCTACACAATGCTTACCTAGACGTGGTCTCCACTCAAGAGCTCGGTAATCCCACCGCTTGTTGGCCTTTCGGTAAATATGACTGCTGACTTATTGGGCGTCCACAGTTGGTGTTTCCCATAATAGAGTGATAGGGATAGGGATTCATATTATTATGATTATTTATGATAAGATATTCTTCTTTCACTCACTCCTGCGTTATGTCTCTGTGGTCTAGTGATTCAACCCAACGTTCAGATTCAGATCCAGTGGTCCCGGGTTCGATCCCCAGGTAGAGCAATATTGTGCTTGGTTTGGTTGGTGGTAGGACTTTGTTTAAGTCCACCTGGCTAGCTACCACCATCTTACCTAATTCTGTCGCCATAATGACATATCCTAAAAAAATGTTGTGTTCCGGCATTTAAAGGTTAGATAGTTCAATAATAATTTAAAGGTTAGATAATAGATTCCGGGTGTAATGCGCCTCCACCTTCGGCCTTATCTCAACTTGTTACCAAGTAAGATGAAGACCAAGCGCTTCCCAATCGTACAATAAAAATAATAATTATCTCTTTGGAATATAAAAGATAAATACTACAGGACATTCATTTCACTCAGCGCCACGTAAAGTCAAACTTAGCAAAGATTGTAATATGGGAGGTCCTATACCTATTACGGACTCATACAAACTTTTTTTTTGTTCATACCTATATACTTAACTAATCTTATAATAATGTTGTTTTAACTCAAAAACTATTTACATTCATCTCACAAATGTCTGTTTTGGGTGTGAGTCGTCACTGATATACTGACATGTACTTCAATGAAAAAAAGCATTTGGGAAGTATGTAAATATGGCTCCAGCTTTCGTCATATTCCCTATATATCATATGATTCTTGTGAAGAAATATATATCATGATCACCATGAGATGACAATTATACTTATATTTCGTTTATTCTTTGTGCCGAGGGTCACAAAAGGATCATATATGATAGTTTCGACAGAACTTACTTATTTGACCTTAAAATATATTTTTTTCGACCATGGGTACGCAGGGAGCCGGTGCCCTCCGGGTTTTCAAAAATCTTGCGGGGCTTTTGAAGCGACCCTTAACACAAGGGCTGGCTTTTATATTTAGTCCAGCTAATTAGCATACCTATTCAGCGTGGCAATTCAGTGTACCTCTAAATGCCGGAACACAACAATTTAGAATTGTTGTTATGGCGACAGAATTAGGTAAGATGGTGGCAGCTAGCCAGGCGGATTAAAAAACAAAATCCTACCACCAACCAAACGAATCACAATATTTTACCTATTCCCCTGGGGATCGAACCCGGGACCTCTGAATCTGACACCGTTAGGTTGAAATTGACCACAGAGGCGGTTAAAGTTAAAGTTACAGATCCAATAGATCGTTTGCAACGGTACATAGTTATTTTAATTGTACCTACATATTTTGTATTGTTTTTGAATAAATATATCTAAGCATGTTATTTGATAGTCTAGCAAGACAATTGTAAATTATAATGAAAACGTACATAGGTATTGGGTACCTTCTGAGAAATATGTACTAGGCAATTAGTATGGTATTTCGATTTATGAAAAAAAATACAACAATCCAGTATAATTTTACTGAAACAATGGCTGATGGCTTGCAGCTTTCAGGCAATTAATTCAATTCGTTGTTATTTTAACACCGATATATATATATATATATATATATTATTGGCATGTGCAAAATTCTTAAATAAATATAACCAGCTCCTGCCGCCATCTGGAAGACGGTGAACCATGGGTGAGAACCGCCATGGTACAGCTGGTGGATGGTTCGCGGGAGAAAGGCGGGGGCGGGGAGGAGGCTGTGCTCAAAATAGCTGTGTATTTGAGGCGCCCCCGCTGCGCCGCCGCCGCCTGCGCCCGCGCCGCCAGCCGCCACTATCCGCTAACTAGTCGCAATCGACCGACGTCTTGCTTGTTGGACTTGGGTTATAATGACTTGACTTCTGCTAAATGAACCCGTGGACTATAAGTTATTCACAGTGGCGTATTTTATCGCTGAGCGATCGCATCAGGACCAGTAGCGTCGAGTGAGAGTTTATATTTTGTGTGTGCCGGCGGCGGCGTGATGGAGAAGCAGTCGAGGTGGTCGGAGCAGCGCTCCGAGCGCCGTGAGCAGAGCACGCAGCAGCAGAGCGTGCAGAGCGTGCAACAGAGCGTGCAACAGAGCGTGCAACAGCAGAGCGTGCAGCGAACGGAGCACCACTACACGCGGCAAATGCTCTCCCAGCAACAGGGTAAGTCCCTGTCACACCTATACCCATCACCATTGTACATCACCCACCCCAAGAGCTACTGCGAATTGTCCCCTGTAATCCATCTCCCTGAGCGGCGCGGCGCGGGCGGCGGCGAGCGCCCACGCAACACCCGAGAATAGCCGCGCGATCCCGCCGCGGGAACGCGCATGTACTAATAAAGTTACGCACAGGAAGAAACCAAAGACATTTTCGAGTCAGCCGCCGAGCGCTGCGCTCGTATCCTACCCAACCCCAACACACCTCCCCAGCACTCCAGCCGTGCGAGGGAGATGTGCTATGAGAGCCAACTCACAAGTGACAGATCACAATTTCCAGTCATCGAGAATTTTGTAGCACATTTTTCACGTCAGTTCTAGATGTCGAAGGAGGCAACGAGCGAATTCAGAGGAACCTATGCTGATGCGACCGAACCTTATGCTAAAGTCGTAAATGGAGCCGCGAGATATCTCGCCACTCCAATAAGGCTGCAAAGCGAATGAAAACTTGTTTACTTATAAGGTCTTCCCATATATGGATGTGGACAAATATGTTGCCATTCAAGGATTATATTTACTAAAAAAGCTTTATCGAAAGTGGGACATCAAGACGGGAGGGAAATAAAAACAAACAGTGAATTGAATGATGCAAGTTGATGAATAAACAGAGGTAGGTAGGTACCTAGGTTATGTTGCGTGTTACGATCATGTTATAAGAACCGCATCGGATCGGCTGGAGAAAACGTTTAAGAGCAATGCACCGAGGTAGGTACTCGGTCTCACCGCACTTACTATCTAAATTAGTTATCTCAACGCTGAAACTTCTCTTGGAATTAAGTATTTATTTTTTGATGGAAATTGATTGACTGATTCATAGCGGAAATTCATAGCGGAATATACATTTAGTATTTCTATGACCGATACGCTGCTTGCTTTACGAGCGTCTGTTTAAATAAAGTAGTCAAAGCTTGAGGTGATTTTGGATATTATGAATATTTGTGATCAGAAAACTCTTACGACCCAAATAATTTAGCTAACAAATAATATGTACACCATTATTTTTTTTGCCAAAGACCTTTGACCCTAAAATTTGCATAGGCTCTAGCACAGACAAGGTCCATGATGGAGCGAGCTTACCCAGAGGACCTGGCTCTCCCACGCTCCAACGGAACACAGCGAACTGCTTGGACTTCAGCGGGCCTTTACAGGCACTACTAGAGTTGAGATCATTCAGCCATTCCGTAGCCCGGGGACCTATGTCCTGCGGTCTACCGCGGGCATAATCCCACCTACCCCAAAGTATACTAATAAAATACAAATGTCCAAGATAAAATGAAGATAATAAGATAGGTTACTGGTTAAATGTTTTCATAGAATAGGTTAGGCTAGGATACATCTTGGACCACCGGGGCGAGATGGTGAATGCTAGCGCGACCCCCTCTTGCCCCACTTACGTGGAGGAATTCACGTGGAGGGGTTTAAGTGGGTCTCCACACATCCCCTTTGCCACGCCAGTTGTGAAGGGGCGAAACATTTTCCACTTCTCAAAAAAGCAATGATACATCTAGGTCCTTAATTTTTTAAAGATACCCAATCACCTGGGTGAGATCTACGCCTAGTGCGTTTGTGATCACAAAAAACCACTCCGCCTTTTGAAAAGTAAAAATTTAATTAAAACGTGAATATATTTGTGGCAATGCTTTTTATGATTGATTATCCATCAGTTGACCACAATTTCACTTGATGATATGACCGATGATGAAGCACGATGGTCACAAGTTACAAGAAGGAAAGACAGGATGGCATAGTTTGCACACAATGGCTTTTCTCATAATGAAGGGAATTCGAACCGTTTGGTCCAAATGGGTGGTGTCTGTGCTGCCAGTGTCATGGGCACGCTTCGTTCTGGTACTGGTTTGGATCAGTTGAGTTACCTATAGACCGTTTCTAACGGTCCTGAGGTAGCCCGACTATTTCCCTTGGAAAAAGTTAGACTAGCTCAACTTATTGTTTTAATTAGTTAAACTTAATTATAAAATAAACAATTATCTTATTTGTAAGTTCAAATGAAATTTCAATAGGTTTTAAAGCTACTAGGTATATCAAATTATTGATTGGCCATTCAAAGAATGATAATACAAATGAATACCACATTATCCGCTATTCTAAGAGGAACTCAATAGAAACAGAATAACGGCGTTTTGCGCTACCTAATGAATTATTTTAATTCCGTTACAATTTAACTTTACAAAGCTAAATCTGGGTTCACTTTTTGTGAAGCAAATCAGTGAATCAGATTAGAGTTATGTAAATGACTTGATTGCTATTCAAGATTGCAAATGTAGACAAACTGTTTAAATCGTTATGTATTTTGAAATACTGCTGGTTTCAGTATAGCTCCTTTTGAAAATGTTTAGTTCTCAAAGTATTGGTCATTTTTTAAATAAAAATTCCTTCTTTACGTTTTTGTATGTTACGTAGGTGCATTTTTTTGCTTCACGAACCGAAAAAATATATTATTGCTTGTCCAATTAACTCAAGCTTTGGTTTTCCTTTTGATTAATTACGTTTTTCATATTTGATGGCATTCTAACAACATAACTTTGTTACATGTAACAATCTGAGTAAAAGTTAATTACGTTTTTGTGCTCATTCTCGAGTTCTTCTAGCCTGAGGCATTCCTACAAGCCTCATAGCGCAGTTGGTAGTGGTCTCTAGTGTCAATGCTGTAGTGGGCTCGATTCCTACCTGGGACAAATATTGTGGTTGTCATTTCAAACCTTGAATTAACTTTAACTTTTAGAATATACTTGTTTTATAATAAACACAGTATCATATGACATTTTAGGAAATACCTAAACTATTTTAGAAATCAAAACTTGTGATTTAATATTTTCCTGTTTTTTTTTGCATTCGAGGATTTACCTCTGATTGTAACTCAGAGCATGGATCTTTTGGGGATCACTAGAACCTACTAGGGGGTTATTAGAAGCACGTCCAAACATTAAAGCACAATGGAATAGGAACCTACTGAAAGGTTTAATAATCAGTTCAAAGATACCAAACGATAACAGCAAAAGTAAATTCTTGCCACCTCGTTCAAATAAGAGAAAATTACAAATTCTTCAAAATCCTAAGCACATTGTAACACAGCAATAACGATGATCTTGAAGATACTCTGGGTTACGTACGCGCCATATTGATTTTCGTAAATTATTGCTTCAACACATCTTGGATTAAAAAAAGTGGATTCACTACGTGTCTTATTAACAGCAATAATGATATTTAAATTGAATATTGAGTTTTTCTATATCGGCTCCTATTTAACGGACTGAATCCTTGAGTTCGCTCAGTTATGGCACCCAAATGAAAAGTACTAACATTTCTCTCACTATCCCTGAGTAGGTAATAATATCCACGATCTGATTAGTGA
The DNA here is from genome assembly GCA_951394065.1 of Venusia cambrica. Classification (NCBI taxonomy): domain Eukaryota; kingdom Metazoa; phylum Arthropoda; class Insecta; order Lepidoptera; family Geometridae; genus Venusia; species Venusia cambrica. Next base: position 17,333,303 of record OX596034.1, read on the forward strand.
TCAGACAACCTTGAAGGGAAAAAGATCTTGAGATTGTTACATACTTTTAAATATCAAAAAATGTATTAGTATTAACATTATCCTGTATTTCTTGGCGAATTATTTTTTTAACCTTGATTTAGAGACTTTATTAAATACAATGTACAATTAAACTAACTATGTACAAAAGGAATCAGGCAGATTACCTAAGAACCGTTACAAACGGCCTATAGGTAACTCAACTGTTCCCGACCACTACCAAACGGAAGCGTGCCCAAGAGACTGGTTGCATTGTCACGTTGAATAGTTATGTTATTTTTTTTAATCCTAGTTTTGAAGCTAAAATTTACCAAGAAATCCAAAACGCGTACCTTAAACTGAGGAACAATCTTAAGTCAGCACCAATAACCGACATCTTAACAATCATTTGAAATGAAAGAGAAAGCGCTTTAACGTACCAAATGTACGATCGAGATAATGAATCGCGTGGAATATAATAATAAACAGATAAAAACGCACGTAACTGCTTTTTTAACATGAACCCGCAACTTTTGTCACTTGAGACGCGGATCGAGTAGGACGTTTAGAAATCAGGGGCTTTAAATTGTTTAATAGTAGGTACCATCGGAATATCATTCATTTAAAAGGAATCGAAACAAAAGACAGGCTTGAAAAACTCACTGGAATGCTTGCAACACAATAAAGTAATAGTCATTGTCAGTTACTAATGATAAGTCAACTTAACAAGTTTATACCTATATCCTACCAATTTGTTAGATTGTTAACTAAACGTTTTGAAATTTAAATTGATGTCGAAATACTGCATTAAAAAGGATCCAACTATTGTTGAATGAAGTGTCAATGCAAATAGACAGATTACAAACGGCTTAAATTTAAAATCTGAATGATATCCAATTTTATATCATAATTTTAGCCCACTTACGTCCACTCCTACATCGCCTATCCAACCAACGCGCAACGCCACAAATACCGCCTCCGTCCATTGGTTCACACCATGGTTGTTCACAACTCGTTTCGCGTTTAATAGCGGCGGCTACGGGAGAACCTAAACTACCCAGCGGTTATCGGCTCTGCTACCTATGTGACCTGAACCTAAAAGCATCCATAGCTTATAGCATGAGGCAAACTAGTCATTATTTTCGTCCCCGTGTAATTTGAAACACAAAAACACATCTCCAAATTGATAGCAAAATATTTGTATACACACTTCGTTAATTATTTGTCAGAATTCGATATCACGTTTGGACAAGCTTCACAACTCTGTTGGTTTAGATCTGCATTCTAGTGTTATACTCGTAGATGATGGTTTCGATTTTCACCCTGGACAAACGACTTATTTGTGTGATTAATATGGATGTCTGTTCTGTGTTACTAAATGATAAGTGAGTATTTACAAAAAAAATATCCTATTTCTATTCTATTATATATTCTACATGAAATGTAGGTAGTTACCATTTCAGTTTGGTGCTAGAAAAAACTTCCACTGAAACAATTTGAAAAGGCTACCACGCAAACTGTAAAATATGAAATACATTCAATCAGTAAGGAATATTAAAACAAATATCAATTGACCTTTTAAGATGAAGGTCTCAGCTCGGAAGTAAACAATACAAGTTTTTAATAAAAGCAGGTGTACGTTTCACGGAATACCAAGGATCGATACACAGAGTACACAGCTGTGCAAACGCGACATATTGTTCCGCGGATCGCTGTAACCTCGCCACACAGGCTCTTAGGAGACCTAGTGTTTACATTTGAACACACTAGTTACACTAGTGAGTTAGAGTGTACGCTGGTGGAGGTAAAGGACCACTTGGCTAGAGACCGCCGAAGTCCAGCCAGTTAACAGTCGGACTTGACACTATCAAAAATGTAGGGTGGATACCCTAACAATTTGACGTATAAATACTTGTAAAAGAGACATCATTAATATACGAGTATGATAACATATAACATTAACACAACATAACAACAATATTTAACTACAATCTACTCAAAATAATCTCGCCATTATATAGATAAACTGGGAAATGTGTGCAAAACACAGTTTTCGTGGATCTTTTCTATCAAGAAAATTGACACTTATCGTGTTTCTGAAAAACCACATTGAAGACAAAACATCTTACTTTGTGTCAGCATCGAGAGTTATTGGTATTTTAAGACCTATCTTACGTTGCCTCTTAAGCTATGTAAAACGGTTAGTGACACGCACATATCGATGACTATTCGCGTGCCGCACAGTTGAGTTACAGCCGAATATGGAACGAGATATCGAGAGCATATTTATACGGCACTATGCGTGTTTTCCTTTTTAATTGACACTCACTTAAGGCCAGTTTAGTAGCGTCAGTAGCACTGTTAAATCAGCCATACTTCAATTATAATGAAGTATGATCGAACATAAGAGCTCAGTCAGTGCAATGCCTGAATCTAAAAGGCATTATCTTTTTTAACAAAATCACCAAACCAAAATACAAACAGTTCAGAATGTTTCGATAAAAAAAAACTGAGACATTTTAATTGAATTACGGGTATTATTGTGTCTTAGTAGTAGATATACACCAATTGAGATTTTTTTATAGATAATTGTAATTGTAGGTTTTCTATTTCGACTTACTGAGAACATTGGCATAATGGGATCATTATATCGTAAAAAAACGGCGACTTCGATTTTCACTCTTATCGATTGATTTTCAATAGAAACTAGAGATGTACTCTTAGTTGTCTTCACCCTCAGATGTTGTTATTATTTGACAAGCTCAGTTATAGGTAGCTCAGACTTCTACGTTGTAAGTTGTCGGTTCAGTTCCCATCGGAAACAAACAAACAACAAGCAAAGCGCTTTCCCGTCGAATAAATAAATAAACAATTGAAATGAAAAAAATATCGAAAAAAACATTTGTGTGACAAGAGGTATTATTTGCAATCCAGTTCCCATACAACATATTTAGCTTAGTTTTGGGATAGATATCGTTACGAAAAATGATCTCACCTGGTAACAAGTTGAGATAAAGCCGAAGGTGGAGGCGCACTTCACCTGGAATCCTCAACAAACTGAGGAACTGGCTATCTTACCTCTGAATGCCGGAACACAACAATTTTAGGATTGTTGTTATGGCGACAGAATTAGGTAAGATGGAGGTAGCTAGCTAGGCGGACTTAAACAAAGTCCTACCACCAACCAAATCAAGCACAATATATTGTACTCTCCATGGGAATCGTACCCGGGACCTCTGGATCTGAAATCGGTGGGTTGAACCACTAGACCACAGAGAATTAAATAAGTACCTATATGAATATGAACATAGGGGAGTAGATGGATGAAGGTGGATCAGAATATCTATTTGTGGCATCGACTGAGGAAGACTTATGTTCAGCAATTGACGTATGTCCTGAAATGATGACGATGATAGGTAGCTACAACTCTAGTAGAAAATGATCAGCAGTTGGAACGTGTATGCTATGCGAACCACGTTCACTTTTTACTATTCATACATGCATGTACATGCCTAACAATCGATTCAATGATCATTATATCGATTATTTACATACGTACACACGCTGTTGACATTACTTCATTTAAAGATGGTTCCTCAGGGCTATGTACGCGCAATATTGTTTTCGGTTCACCAAATAATTGAATAATTACATTACAAGCAAAGTTCGCTTGGTTGGGAACTAATAAGGAAAATCAAAGCATTGAATTTCAAAAATATTGTTGTTATTGTTATTATATTATATTGTTACATCCTCCGCTTCCGTTTAAATGTATGATTTATTTTGAAGATACGATTTACCAAAAATTGTTAAACGCGTACCTTAAATTGAAGAACACCCGGTTCTGGTTAATTTGGATGGTTTACGATAAAATATCCATTTATACGTTAAGGTATCTACCTAAAGCTATATTTACTTGTGAGTAGGTAACTTAAAGGAATTAATAGGATAAACTGCTAGTGAAACGCATCAGTATTTTTTGACATCCCATAGGATATCCATAATTCCTTTAAATACTTTCTATGCACATCCCTATACTTCAAAACAGGTAACTTCCTTATCTAGTGAGGCTGTGCGTTGCTAATCACTCAGCTACACGATTATCTGACATAACCAGGTTTTTTTTAAAAAAAGAAAAGAAAATATTAATCAACATTACAGTTTTCTCGGACATGAATATAACGTACCCAAATAAATATTACTACTTAGACAGATAAGATTATATAGAGCAAACCAAATCACTCCTATAAAATATCTCAGTGAATCTTTCCACTACAAGCCTTTTTCTTTTTTCAAGGTCGTAAGTGAAAATGCGACGTTGACAGCTGATTTCAAGTTTTTGTGCGCCAATTTTCTTTCATAGTGTGGCTGTGTAACATGTCTAACTTTACGAGCCGCCAAAATAGCCATCTCACCATAGTTCTTTAACGACCACTTTTTAAGTAACTCGGACCAACGGTACAGCGGCCCTCCGAAGCGTTGAATCTTATCAGACGTTACGCATGATGTTTGGTAGTGCTTCTGTCTCTCAAAGCTAGGTCTTGGCCCAGATAGTAGATTACCTACACTACAGATCGGGCTCAAGCTTATACGAACGTTCTTATCAGATTCACGCGTGCTACGGTCAATACGCTGATGGTTGATGGCGAGAGTGGGCCAAGCTTACCATGGGTAGGCCATTCGAGACGTGACGATGTGTTTCCTGGTCACTGACGAAGCCCCACTTGTTAGTTGTTGCTTTCACTTGTAGGGAGAAAGAACTTTTTATAATAGAGTATTGTAAATCGGATAAATTGGACTATATGCTCAATTGTAGCTTTAAAACACATTAAATATTAAAAGTGAAACTCTCCACTACCAACAGCCGCTACTTTTTAGCCGCCTCTGTGGTCTAGTTGTTCAACCCACCGATTTTTTCAGATCCAGAGGTCCCGGGTTCGATCCCCATGGGGAGTACAATATATTGTGCTTGGTTTGATTGGTGGTAGGACTTTATTTGCCGCCTGGCGACAGAATTAGGTAAGATGGTGGTAGCTAGCCACCATCTTACCTAATTCTGTCGCTATAACAACAATTCTAAAACTGTTGTGTTCCGGCATTTTTGATATAAGCAAAGTTTGCTCGTCAAGATTCACTCAGGGAAAATATGGAAAATCGAATCTTAGTTTTTTTATTGTTGTTATTACTTACTTATAACCGGTATGTAGTGGTGAATTCCTCATTTTTAATCCACGATGTGTTTTGATATAACGAATAACCGTCTTAAATCGTACTTACCTCTTTCTTAACCTACGCCAGGGAATACGAACTATGCATATGGATTCAGTCTGTTACATAGGTCATGGTTTTCAAGCGTTCTCTTGTTATCGTTTGCGAGCATCCGAAACAAAAACGGGTTTATGCTACGGACTCTTGTTGTAATGTACCTTTGATGATCTTTTGTGTAGCGAAGAGAAAGATGACCATCTCTCATAGGCTACGCGGTCTTATTACGATTATAATTAGTGGTAGCATGATGGTATACTTATCCAATCTCCGTTTTGTTTCGGAATTTCGTCTTATACTAGGTTTCTATATACAGGTAACAAGTAGGTAAGTTTGATATATTTTCACCTATATCTGCTACCTGTTGTTGCAGATATAGGAGCGTAGCCTATTTTTATCGAATTTCATAGGTGAATAGATTAGGCCCACGGCTTTGCCAGCTAGGTAGGTACCCGTATACAAATGAGCCTATTTTCTTATCCATGGCGTACACTATTTCCATGACAAATTCTAATACCATCCGTTCAGCCGAAGATAATAAACGTATAAACAAACAAGTTACTTCCAAATGTATTGCTATTAAAACTAACACTCACCACAGAAAAAAAACATTGATATGTTACCATCCACTGTTTATACATCTTGTTCTACATTAAATTTCAATTTTAGTCCAAACCGACACAGAGGCCCAACTACAAAAAATCAAATGATCCTTAAGAACATGTAATTTTTGTATCGAAAAACGTGCAATCGGTTACCGGATACGTCACTTAGTTTTTTATTGTAGGGCCTCAGGTTCTAAGTACCAACTACATATAAAATATATACATACCTACTTGATCGAGATCATAGCAATTACTTTTACTAGTGGAGTCCACGAGGCACCGCGATAACTGTAGTGCGTCGCGCATCGTGCACTCTCCATCTAGGTAGGTACATGACGGGTAAAAAATAACACACTTAAATAAATAAACATCAGCCGCCATATCATATAAACCTGAACAGAAAGAAAGAAATGCATTCGTTCGACAAACAACAATACAGAGCACTAGGTATACTAGTACAGGTATACCTGCAACGATGCAGGTATTCGTAAATATTACCTGTAGACAAGCTTATTAAAGGTCAAGAGACGTCTAAGCTTGTCTAGCTCTAGGTTAGAGCAAAGATGAGGTCTCTCGCGGTGCGGCGGAACACATCAGACCATTTGGCCCCGGACTTCGGGATTGGCATTACGGATGCAACAGTGAGGTGTTTTGAATTTTCTAAATTATGGCTTAGGCTATATTTTCAGAAAAGGATATTTTTTAAATTAAAATTTGGGTAAGTATCAAATAGAAGGTACCGTAGTACCTACATGCCGATTCTAAATCATTCAGATCTTAATCTTTCTACGGCCGTCTTTCATAAATAACAAGCCTCATAGCTCAGTTGGTAGTAACTCTGCCTTCTGCGCTGTAGGTTGTGGGTTCGATTCCCACCCAGGACAAACATTTGTGTGACGAATGTAGATGTTTGTTCTGTGTTTGGGTGTTGTAATGTTTGATAAGTATGTATTTACAAAAAAAAAAAGTATTTAAGTATTCTATCCGTAATCTAGTTCCCATATTACAAGCTATGCTTAGTTTGGGGTTAGATGGCGTTGTGTAAAATTTATATCCTGTAATATTTATTTATATTATTTATTTATTTATTTAAATCCGTACATAAAAACATGCATATTCTACTAAATTTTTTTTTATTGTAACTTCGACGATCGCCTTTTTTATCTGGCTTAGAAGTTTATCTGACTTTTCAATTCCCGTATTTTATCTACTGTTAACTGCAATTTGTCCGTACATCCTCGATGATTAGATCCCCGTCCCCATGCAAGCATAACATTGATATATTCTACGCTCAGCTATAAAGAATAGCTGAGCGTAGAATCTATGTTTCAAGATTATCTTGTGTTTCAAAACATAAGAAGAAAGACAGGGAACCTGTCAAATTTAATTTTCACTCCTTTCTTGCACAATCCATCGATCTCTTCTTCGGTACTCTCAGATCATAAGCTTATGATCGTAAGATCATAAGCTGAAATGGTAATGTATAAGTTTTTTCTCGCAAATTTTGTTTACATGTATGTATTTGCAAACTTTCTAATAGCAAATGATTTATAAAAAGCCGCTTAAGACCAAGCTCAACAAAATAAAAGATTTAAACTTGTTCATTCGTCTTTATGAGCCATATCACCGCCAGAGAAATCGGTAATCAATAATCTATTACGCATATCAGATGACTTGCTTTTACCTATTCACTTCTTCCTTTGCATTTATCTCTTCTCTAATTATCATCAATAGCACTGTTCTAATCATGAGCCTCCTCCAAAACAGTCTAGATGTTGGAGAATCGTCCAAGCGTGAGATAGATACGCGCTGATGCTCTAGAAGTAAATGCAAAAAGCCCGCATTTATTGCCTTGGAGTGTCAGTCTGAACCCTCTGTGTGCGTACAGTACTCTCACTTAGCCGGTTTATTTATATATTTTAGTTAGGAAATGTAACTATCCATGGGTTAAAATTAAAACGCTTCAAGAAAGAAATCGGAAATATAAACCCACCTTATAGTCTAAGGCGTTCAGTTCATACCACAAGCATCTACTAACACTTTGCTCTTATGTTTCTTGATACTACAGACGCATTGCAAATTCTTCCTAGATTTGACAAATTAGTCAAAAAGTATTTTTAGATCGTATGCGCTAGGAATAAGGTCGAATTTCCCAGGGCCTACCCTGAAGCAGTTCAGCCAAGCAAGTGCACTGCATTCCTCTCGTTGCAAAAACGCAACAGGGCGTTGCTCTGAGACGTGATGGCCCGTTAAATTCTCCCTCCCTAGCAGCCGTATTCTATACCCTTAGTCGCTTCTTACGAGCGATATGTCCCCTGTCTACAAACGTGTGTTTCAAGACGAGGCACATGTCGATGATGAGAGACGAGAAGGGTGTGTACCCAGCAATACTTACGAAGACCAAAGAATAAGAGTTCTCGATGGAATTTTTCAAAAACCAAAACAGTTTAGTTAGTTTCGCTATATGTAGAAAGAAGCTAAAAATGACAATAATACTTTTCCGGGTATTAAGCCATAATCACCTCTCTGGTTCGGTCTATGTGATAATTATGTATAGGGTCCTACTTTTTTACTCGCGCCACTTGTAACAAACAATTTAATCAAACCTTAGAAGTAAATTTAACCCATTTAGAAATAGAAATAGAAACATTTATTTGATAACGATAAGAAGCAAGTAAAACGAGGAAGAATTTACATAGTAAGGATAGGCAGCATAGTGTCAAATTTAATAAATGAAAAGTGGCTACGTAAACCCTTCGAGTCAAGGCTCATATGAGATTTGTTTTCACGAGTCTAATTGACTTGAATTCCAATTAAATTATTTTGAAATTTGACATCTGCCTTGTGATAAAGCTCACGCATAACAGAAGTTTTCGAAATTTTAACATTTACAAATGTCACAAGTTGAATGTTGAAAAAATCAGACTGTAAAATATAAAAAAAAAATCAATTAGCCGAAATGCTTTGACAACGCGTGCTATTTTTTTATGTGGCGACATCTAGTTTTTAATCAAAATAAATTTATCTACATAATTATAATTGTGATTTTCAGTAGACAAGTGTATATGTTTATTACATTTCTATGAAAACAGGTGTTCAATAGATAGACATCGCCAGCTTACAGACTTTAATTTTAACAATAGATTCAAGGTACGATTAACATAGGTACTTTTTAACTTAATTTGGTACTTTTTAACCACTTTTATGCTACAACATAGTCAATGTGGTAGCATAAGTATATGTGGTTTAAAATAATATTTGTATATTTAGAATTGGCAAAGAATTATTTTTGTGTCCACCCCCCTCTAACTTTTAATTCACAACCCCCATATAAATAATATACCCTATGTCACCCACACAATGCAGAGGAATCAAATGACATATCACAAGCCAAATTGCATCAAGCCGAGTGGAAGTTAGGAATCCCATACATACTTACATACACACCCTCGAAAAACATAACCCTCCTTCTGAGGCAGTCGGGAAAAATAAATGTTTATTGATTTATTTATTGTCAGTAGATTAGTATTTATTTAGCACCTAGAAACACTTTGAAATTTTAATTCACTATGTTTACTGACAAAATATTTTTTGGAGCTTACCAAAACTTATCAATTATCTGACCGTTTAAATAAAAATAATATGTACAAATAAAATAACTACTTATATACAAGGGAAGCAGTCTTAGAGGGTCAAAACCTTATTAGCTGACTGTATATACAAAATGTACAATTAAATTGACTACATATATATACAAGGGACTAATATAATGTATATATGTAGTACCATATAGACGGGTTAACTAAGGACCGTCACAAACGGTCTTTTAGCTAATTCAACTGTTCCAGACTACCAGTCGGAAGCGTAACCAACACACTGACTGCTAATGTTGTTTATTTAATGTTTATTTATTTGGCTGATCATTTATCCAATAACCTGACTAATAGACATTTGAAATTAGAAAAAAGTAATCGTGAACAAATGTACTACTAATCCATCTACTGGCATAGTTTAACAATCGAATGTGATTTGCACGCGTTTCCGGTTCCGATCAACCACAGTCACAGAATAAATGATAGTAGGGGACCGTAACTCGATTACAGCCTCACCATTACTATCAACAGGTCGTTCATCCATGCCTTTCTTTGACCAGCACTAAATATTTTTATTCAATAAAAAGTACAATTAAACTAACTATGTACAAAGGAATCAGTCAGATTACCTAAGGACCGTTACAAACGGCCTATAGGTAACTCAACTGTTCCAGACCAGTACCAGACGGATTAAATTAATCTAACTCATTTTCAGGGTTTCTACCGGGTGCTAACGGGACCCTATTAAAAACCAGATAATACAACAATACACATACATTTTTCGTTGGCTTTGGAAATTCTACTATAAAAAAATTCTCCACTAATCTCCTCCATATAAAAAATAAAAAAAGATGTCAAGTTTCCTCCTTGCGCGCAGTATGCTTCAAAAGGGGTATAGTTTTATCATATTGTCGTGAATTATGATTAATAATCACATCTCTAATGTTTATTTGATTCGGATATTTTTTTAATGACATGACTATGACATATTATGTAAAGCCTCATAGCGCAGTTGGTAGTAACTCTGCGCTGTAGGTTGTGGGCTCGATTCCCACCCAGGACAAACATTTGTGTGATGAATATATGTGTAGATGTTTGTTCTGTGCTTGGGCGTTGTATCTTATACTCGTAGTACGTATGTATTCACTAAAAGAAAAGTATACAAGTATTCTATCCGTAATCTAGTTCCCATATTACAAGCTATGCTTAGCTTGGGGCTGGATCGCGCTGTACAAAATTAATGTCCTGTAATATATTTATTTAATATTTTTAAGGCTTAGGTAGTAAATGATCTTTATCTTTATCTTAGCGCTTGCAGGCAATAGGCAAATTTGAATGTTGATTCTAGTGTATCATATTAGACGTTTTTTTTAGTCCTCAGGCTTGAGTTAAACTCCGTTTCATTTACTTACCTAATTAACTTAACGTTTACTTATTGACAGCGAGACCGCAAGCTGATAGTTACATTAACTCCACTTCTACAGTACATACTAAGAAATATCGCAGATTAATCTGCTTCAGCAAAAAACCACTAAGTTATAGATTCGAGTTCTCTTTTTAAAGTCCGATGAAAATAAAAACGGCCAAGTGCGGACACGTACCCCGAGAGTTCCGCCCCTTAATTCAAGGCACGAAAAGGCAAAAATATTTATATTTTGCCAGTATTTTTACTTTAAAAATAGTCTTTAAAACACTCACAATATATAATATTATTTTTATGATTTGTTACATATAATAGCGGAAATACAAATACATTCTGAAAATTAGAACTGTCTTCATATACGGTTCATGAGCCCACTGACAGACAGCTGAAGCGAAGGTTTAGTAATAGGGTCTCGTTGGCACGCTTTGAGTACTGAACCCTAAAAAAACAACTTGGTACCGGTCGGAGCGTTGCAAAGTTAATTAAAAAAAAACGGAAAGAAAAAAACATCGTTGAGCTCGAATCCATTAACTTCCCGACGAGATTTCACCGTAAAATACGAGTATCTACGGCAATATTCTACTACGGTACAAAATCTTTTTTAAAATGCGAGGCGAGGATTTTAGACTAAGTGAATTAAACTAAACCTTAAAAAAGCTTATATCTACTAGGATATAATACGGTAATTTATAATAGTAGATCTCAATTCGCAACTGTTATCAAGTAATTATAGATAGATCGATGTGTGATACCATTTTGCCGTGGCGGTCCTGACTTAAGAATCGACCCCCCAACTCAGCCCATGGATATCGTATAAGCCGACTTAGGGTGACAGAACACTCACCAGAAGAAGGGTAGCAGCATCCTTCTGTGTATTATATATTACAAGCTATGCTTAGTTTGGGGCTAGATGGCGCTGTGTAAAATTAATGTCCTGTAATATTTATTTATTTATTATTGATTATTATTATCTACTCCTTTACTGCGACCACCAAGACGCCTGACAAGCGTGGTAATTATGTCAAACCCTCCACCACCTTTGGAGGAGTCTGTTGCTGTGAAAGTAGTAAGAACCGAGTTTGATGTTTATATACAAATTTATATAAGGTTAATAACCCGCTGACTCATAATCAATAGTATTCAAATTTAATTAGCTGTACTATTAAATAGCTCGCTATGATATGACGGACGCTGCAAACTCCGAAATGCAATCAACGCTGCTCAGCTTAAACTAACATCCTAAGCCCCTACTATGAAACTCTGAGTGATACTTGCATGGGATTAGGAAATTATTCGTATTTCAATGTATATCGAGCAATGAAAGCCCTGAGGCCCTACTACAAAAACCGAACATCGTGCGATTCGAAACAACTTTTGTCATTTTTTTATTGAGAAAACGTGCTATCCGTCAACAGCTACATTTCGCATTTCGTAGCAGACCTAGATAGATTTTATTTTTAAGGTGTGCAATAAAGTATTTTCATTCATTCATTCATTCATTCAGATCTAACAATGAATACAGGCCCTTTTGCCGTAGTGTCGTAAAAAGTGACTTAGGGATTACCTACACTAAAAATAGGGCAGTGGATTTATTTGATTACTAAACACCTATGATAACCAACACATAAGGTAATGACAATGAACAGAAACGTCATTTAATCTACAGCATTCAATGTGCAAAAAACAAAACCCTTCTGAAGCTGTCTGGTAAAATGACAATGCAACGTACGGATGGGTATACATTGATCACCAACGCGGTCTATTTGTATACGGGACGTCCTGGGTTCGATTCCCGGGTAGGGCTCCGTTGTGAAGTTAGGACAGAGCAGGCCTGAGTCACCAGATCATGCAAAAGAACCTCAGACGCTTATGGCGGCGGTTTGTAAAGCCTAAAACGTCTGTCATGTCATTGTGTTCACTCGAAAAAGAAGCAAGTCTAATTATTATTAAGTTCACGTTTATGTTACATAATGGATTAAGTACAGTTGTCCGCGTGAGTCGGGCAGGGTCAGCGGCCATATGGCTGACTGGGTCACATATGTACAGGGGAGTGCAAAAACGAATAGCAGATTTTTAAAAAACGCTTGATTGCGTGGTAGATACCCGGATTAAAAGTAGCCTATATTGTTTTGTTATCGCGTATTTTACTTACAATTATCCCGGTGTTGAATCGGGATTGCACGTCGCACCAGATTCGTCGGGCAGATTGGATCTTGGGAGCTACCGCTGAAGAACCGAAGCGAAACCTCTCAATATAACCTAACTAGATTACGGATAGACTCATGTACTTTTATTTGTACACTTACTTTGTAATATTACAACACCCGAACACGATTCCCATCCAGGACAAACATTCGTGTTTGTAACGTAAGTTGTTTTTGTTTGGGAATCGAACCCACAACCTACTAGGCAGAGCCACTACTACGAGAAAAGTTTACTCATATAAAAAAAAAATATATTGGCTACATGCCAATGAATTGATCAGGTTAAACATATCATCAAAAATACCTATTACCTGATTATGAATAAATAATAAACTGGTCGAAATTCAATATTAAATAATATCTGTATAAACTTTACTTGTGCCAAATCTTACACTACTCTCGCGCAAAGGGATTTGAAGTTTTCTCTTCTCTATTAATATTCGCACAAAGAAACCTAATTAGTAAAATGACTGAATTCTTCGTAAAATTTAATATACGAACTTGCGTCGAGGCTTCACTGCATTTGCTCAAAATAATATTAGAATTCTGCAAGGAAAAGCGAAAATTACGAAAAGAAAACTACTATCAAAGCGCATCAAAGCGCATCAAAGCACATCAAAGGGCATAGTAAAAATATCTAATCATAAAGTATTTAAAGTCAAGCCACGCCTGTATCTACAAAAGCACATGGCTGCAAAAAACACGAAAAACATATGATGTAGTACAAATAGTTTTTTATTTTGAATTACTCTTATCTTGATATACATGATGATGACGATTCATACTTTTCTTAGTTTTGGAGGCGTTACAGTGAACATTAATAGGGCCATGCTGATGATGATTTTAACTTATTTTATGGTCTTTAATACCATAACCGTTCATATGAAAATACTCTATAGACACAACATTTGTATAAACACTCCGGCATAACTATGAGTACAGTGACAGTGACAGTGACATTAATAAAAGAAGCCTTTCTAAGCTGCTACTTTTCTCGGTCAGCCAAAGTTTTGCTAATTTCATACAAACATGTTAAATAACTTGACATAATTAAATGGTTTTAATTGCTGGGCCTTTGCCCAACTATGGAATGACCAGCGCTGATATTAATTGTTATTAAAGTTATATTTTTAATATATTTTTATCTATGATGCTAGTCGATTAATTGCTCTAACAGTTACTTACCTACTGTTTAAAACCATGCTGATACTGTGCTCTTATGTAAGGCTTTTGTGCTGGATTCCTGCTAGCAATACGCCACTTCAGGAAATCATATTATGATTTTAATAACATGGTTATATTACCATATTATTACTGTTGTGTAGTAACTGCATGTGTGGTGATCTTTGTATATAAACGGCCCTAGAAACATATTAATGTAGATAAATTTAATGTTTTTTACTGTACGACGGGGAAGCGCTTGGCCTTCATCTCACCGGGTTACAAGTTGAGATAAGGCCGAAGGTGGAGGCACACTTAATCCGGAATATTCAACCAATTGAGGAACTGGCTATCTTACCTCTAAATGTCGGAACACAACAATAAATGAAACTCTTTATTGTAGATTCATCAATCATAACAAAAGTAAGAGGGTACAGATAATGTAAAATAATTAATTTACATCGGCTGACTCTTATTTAGGCCAGCGAATTAGCATAGCTATTCAGCGTGGCAATGCAGCCAGTGTCTTGGGCACGCTTCCGTCTGGTACTGGTCTGGAACAGTTGAGTTACCTATAGGCCGCTTGTAACGGTCCTTAGGTTATCTCACTTATTCCTTTGTACATAGTTAGTTTAATTGTACTTTTTATTGAATATAAAATCTTATTTACATCTTAATTTACAAAAAAAATGCACAACATTAGTTAATTCTCCTAATACGTCTTGTATTAGGAGAATTAACTAATGTTGTGCATTTTTTATCTTATAATATATTATTGGAATAAAAAGGGAGTTGATGAGATGATGATTTTACTTTTTCGCTACCTATTGGTAAACCTAGAAACTTAATCAGAACATAAAACGTTTGTGCGCTTAGATATAGATATAGAAAATAGTGTGAATTTAAAAGCGCTTATGTCTATTAATAACAATAATCCAATCTCACAAGTGATATAAGGCTTAGCGATATTATTATTAATATACGATGGCAAATTCCCCATAGCACTCTGTACTGTTATAGCAATATGAGCTGTAATGATGATGAGATGTAGTGTAGTGTACAGGCTTTTGCAATACCGAGTCTAACCGCACTGTGGTTACACCCAATACGCTAAACTCGCCCTACATTTCTATTATTAAACTCGTGAAATGCTAGAGACTACACTACAGACATTCTATGCTACCCTTAAAAAAAAACAAAGGCCAAAGGCCTCCCCCCAGACTTCCCGATCTTGTATTAGTAGTTAATATATTATTAACCTAATAATCTTAATAGGTCAAAATTCTCCTTCTACATCTTAAATTATGTCATTTTATAAGTATTAGAATTCTTCTCTCTATACCTTTATGGCTTACAATTAAATATATAAATTATTCAATTCTTTGATGTATTGTAAAAATAATATATAAAATATATTTAACCCTAGATCTAGTGACAACGATCGATGCGGGCATACAACCGCATCACTGGCCACTTGCAAGAAGTGAAAGAGATTTAAAACTGTAATGAAAGTGGTCCAGAATGTTTCATAATGAACCGGCTTGGTCGTTTGCCAAAACTCGGTGATCGCGTGCTGATTACCCGCACTTCGGTTATGTATGATGTAAAAATATGAGCTTTAGCTGGCTGCTTGTCAGCCCGGGCGATTCGGGCCAATACATCATACAAAAATTAGACGATACCTAAAGCACGAAGTTGAAGAACTGCTATATAAGTACCCAGCAAAAGACACAGAACACCAGTAAGTTAGGTAAAGATAGAACTAGTTTTAGCTCGCGGCTTGTCTTTGTACCCCTAGAAAAAGTAACCTATATAATGTTTTCGTGATCTGAATTTCAGCTCTGTCCGTTCAGTAGTTTTTTAACAAATATCTTCACATCCTCGCATCCTATCAAACTTTAACATTTATAAGTAAGATAAGATAGGTATAAGATTACAACTAATGTCCTGATACCTGTTTACTAGAAATGGTTAGCTTGACCTTAAAACGTACATAAGCAAGGATGAGATCTACGATAGAACGATCTTACCTAGAGGGCAGTGACTCTCCCGCGGAGAGTCACTTCGCGCACTTCGCGTCAGTTCGAACTGCTTGACGCTGGATGTGGACATGATGGTCGCTAGTCAGGTGGCTGTGCAGGTCCAGAATAGTGATCATTCAGCCGTAACGCTATCAAACACAGCGATTCCATTGCCCAGGGTAGACCATTAGGAGGATGACCCTCCTACCCCAAATATTTGGGTACAAGATGTACAGCCATCGATCTTTGAATGTGGGTAGATCATGTTATTATTTGCTGACGATTTCAAACTTAATGTTTTCATGACGTGTGCATGTGCATTGTTTGTGTATTAAATGTTATAAAGTATCTTACTAAAGAGTCTAAAGTGTACAATCCAGCAAGGTAATTTATTTTGCATCAGTGGTTCTATGTTATGACAGCCTGCGACCAATTGATTTGTTACGTGCCACAGGAAGTTTATGTCAAAAACAATCCGAACCGAAAATGTTCACTTCACAGCATTGTGACGTGACCTTGACCTAAAAACGGTGAACCTTGACTGTTTACCTACCTTTTAAATAATGTTAAGATGTAGAACATACAACCTGGGAACCCGCGGTCTGTGATCTAGGCTGGATTTTAATGTAATGGAACAAAATAGGCATTATCAAAGTTGAAATACTATTATACTGTCTGGCATGAAACTTTTTTTAAACATATATACCGTAACTAGTGCCAGATTTACTTATTCATGTAATCATAATACCATAACCAGTTGAAAGTTGAAGAACCTAAAACTGGACCGCAATATTTTTAATTGATTTTGACTAGATTTCACGACCTCAATAAAGATTCAAAACTATGTTTATTTAGTACGATAGCAAATTAATCCAAACATTGTAAGCACCGGCATAAGCTCAAACCATATTCAAAATTCATTTTACTCAATGCGTTGTACTTTTTTTTTAAATTATCTATTGTCATTTTATGGAAAGCCTCGCTCCGACGCGTCTACGTTAGAGCGAGGTTCTATCATCCGTGCCTATATACACTTTGAAGTAGACAGTTGCTTGCTCAACAGCCCACTGCTGGCCTGCCTTTCATTTGGATTTGGGACCCATATTAAACATAAAAAGAAAAATCTCGGTACTTGCAAAATTCATAGTAAATTTGTCAAGTTTTCCACAGAAAAGTTACATTCAAACATGTATCCATATAGTGAAGCAACATCCAATCGAAGGCACCTAGTCACCAGAACCGGTTGCCGTCATGCATTCCTGGCTGTGCGGCCTAGGGCTTGCCTATTATTGATCAACCTAGGTGCTCGCACGCACCGATATATAAATCTATAGTTAGGTTACTGTTCTCTATTGTAGAGTCTAATTATCACTATCAATATATCAATACATCACTGGTATCGCAGTAATGTGATACCCCCCGTGATGGATCTCTCCAAAAGCGTCCCAAAAATATGTTTTAACATATTTTTAACAGACTTAACTAAAATTAAAAATACAATTGATTGAATTTAATTTCGTTACTTTGTTTGGGTAGTTATTTTGTTTTAGGAGCTACTATGTACAACAATCCTATCACAATATTACTGAAGATTACCGAGACCGATTAAATAAAAAATAAACATACAAATTAATTTAACGTAATAGTTATAGACGATAAAGTACAGTAATATCAAAGGAGGTTCTAAATCCCATTGACTTAGACTCACCGAGTTCATGAAAGCCGGGACAAGCCTTTTAAAGCAATTACTAGCTACCGGGGATTGGCGGGACGTAGCAAAGCAATTATTATTGTACAATATATTTTTATATAAAAAAAAAACTGCGAGCAAAGCTTCACTTACGTTATCCGTTCATTTTTATATTCGGATGAAACGGATTGTAGTGGGATTTGTTATCCGAAATATCCGGATACTGCTGCCGAATATTGGATACGAATAGTAAAATGGGTCGGATATCCGGATATGTGAATTATCTGAACTAAAAGCTCCACCAATATTACCACGTAAAAAAGTAGCATTATGCTTTATTTCTGATGTAGAACAATAAGTATATGCGCCAAACTTAGATCAATCTGCTCAGTAGTTTTGGCGTAAAGGCAAGCTTTCGAATTTTCAATATTAGCTAGGCTGGCTTAGATATACTGCCATTAATGCGTGTACATAAGTTCTCGTAAATGAATTGGTTATATCAGCGGTGGTTTAAAAGCATGAGTTGGTAGGTACTTTGCCAATTACTCGCATCTCCGCGTATATAGACTCACGTTTGTTTTTCATAGGGGCCAATAGAGATAGTAATATGTCGTGCAAGGAATGTAGATTGTATGTCATCTTATCTTCTATTGGGGATCGTATTGGGGAATAAAATGAATTTTCCACTCTATGGCTCTATGGAGATGGCTCAGCCATATCAAAGACATGGAGGACCCATTTGCCATAGGGGGATACCATATTCATCAAGCTTGGCTATAGGTGCTTATGTACCTAAGCTGTGGCCCACATGTTCCAGGGAAATCCGGCTGTTGATAATAATAAAATAAAATGAATAAATCCTTCGGTCGATTTTTACGTCACCCCACCTGGCTCAAATTATTTTCAAGGCAAAACAATTGAATAAATAATTTATACTAAAAGATAAGGACTAGAAAGATACTGAACGTGGACCTAATCCTGGCGCATCCACAACGCGCCACGTATTATCCTGTAGGATTTAACAAAGGCTTTCCAATGAGCCATTTCACAATTTCATAAAATTGTGCACGTCCAAAATCGCACGTAACATAATCCGTTCGTCTTTCCCAAAATAGCGGAGCAGGCGTGACTCACTGGAGCACGACTCAAGACAACGCGTGGGCGGCTGGCCGCTCCAAAGAATGTCTTATTTACTGCACAACTATTCCTGGATGTACAGAACTGGAACCAACTTCGATATTGGGGACAAACATGGCCGATGAAATGATAATTTATTCTCTTAATTTAGTAAAGCATGGACATACTTCTGGGCGGATTTGGACGTGTTTCCGAGTACGCTTAGATTATAGTGATACCTTCTTCTACCTACCTGATTATGATGGTACCTAACAACGGCTAGGGAACGATCCACAAATCGTGTGTTTGTGAAGTGAATCATAGTCATACCGATGAAAGTAAAACCGAACGAACCGATTTTTATAATTGAATAAGTAAACACTTTAAAATAAATAAATGCGATAGCACTTGCGAAACTTTTAATTTACTTACCCATTGAGCTGCACGATCATGTTTTTGAGTCAAACGACTGACCTAATTATATTATTAATTAGAGATCTAACTGCTGCTCCGTTTTCTTGGCCTTGATAAAGCGATATTTTTTCAAATGATCTAAAATTAAAATTGTAAATTTGGTGTATCATGCAATTCGGCTTTGCGTTTTCATCCATTATTCAGTTCTAGGATCTATGATATGAAATAAATAAGTTTATTTTGTATTGTTTCAGTTGACGGTTCCGGAGATCGTTTGCCAATAACGTCAGGAAGGCCCGGGGATCCCTCTCCGCCTATTTTCGAGCAGATATTCAAAAACGCAAGGTTCGCACAGGGCGGCAATGCAAAGTTCGAAGGAAAACTCCGAGGCAACCCCACACCCGTCGTATCGTGGACGCGAAAGAAAGCGCCTCTGGTCGAATGTAACAAGTACAGTATGAGCTACAACGAACAAACCGGAGACGTGTCTCTGCTCATCAAGCAGATCGGCCCCGGGGACGAGGGTGAGTACACTTGTACGGCGAGGAACCAGTACGGCGAAGCCATTTGCTCCGTGTACATCCAGCCCGAGGGCGCGCCCATTCCTGCGCAGCAGCAAGCGCACCAGCAGAGCTACCGCCACGTCAGCGAGAGCGTCGAGCACAAGTCCTACGGCACGCAGGGCTTCTCCACCGAGCAGACGAACAAGACCCAGAAGATCGCCTACACCAACGGCGATCACTCGTCTGCCGACTTCAAAGTGGACACGTTCGAATACAGACTGTTGAGAGAAGTATCGTTCAGAGAATCCATTACCAGGAGGTATATAGGAGAATCCGATACCCACGTCAGCACAGAAATTGACAAGTCGCTGGGCCCCGTGACGCCACCAAAGATAGCGCAGAAGCCCAGGAACTCCAAACTCCAGGAAGGTGCCGATGCTCAGTTTCAAGTGCAGCTGTCGGGCAATCCCCGCCCGCGGGTGACGTGGTTCAAGAACGGCCAGAGGATCGTCAACTCAAACAAACACGAAATAATCACGAGTCACAACCAAACGATACTTAGGGTAAAGAGTACTCAAAAGTCTGATTCCGGACACTACACTTTGCTAGCCGAGAATCCCAATGGCTGCATCGTCACCTCGGCGTACCTTGCGGTTGAGTCTCCGCAAGAGACTTATGCACAGGACCAAAAATCACAATACATTATGGATACTCAACAAACAGAGACTGAAGAAAGAATAGAAATAAGTGAAAAAGCTCTCGCTCCGCAATTCGTTAAGGTCTGCCAGGATAGAGATGTGACAGAAGGTAAAATGACGCGATTCGATTGCCGCGTCACGGGCAGACCTTACCCAGAAGTCACGTGGTTCATTAACGATAGACAAATTCGAGACGATTATAATCATAAGATATTAGTAAACGAATCAGGTAATCATGCTCTTATGATTACAAACGTTTGTCTGAGTGATAGTGGTGTGGTGACATGTGTCGCACGAAACAAGAGCGGCGAGACTACGTTCCAATGTAGACTGAACGTGATCGAGAAGGAACAGGTGGTCGCGCCGCAGTTCGTAGAGCGTTTCAGTACCATGAGCGTGCGCGAAGGCGAGCCGGTCTCGCTGAGGGCACGCGCATTGGGTACGCCCACACCACGCATCACATGGCAGAAGGATGGCATCCCGATTATACCCAATCCAGAATTACGAATCAATACCGAAGGTGGGGCCTCGACGCTGGACATTCCGCGAGCCAAGGCGTCGGATGCGGCATGGTACCAATGCACTGCCCAGAACGTCGCAGGCTCCACAGCTACTCGGGCTAGGCTCTACGTAGAAGTACCGAAGGAGCCTCCGCCCGAGCAAAAACGTCTGCACCTACCCAGGCCTACCAAAATTATAGAGCCAGAGTAAGTAGTCAATCTAAATTTTATATTTTAAATTATGTTAGTAAATGATCTATCGCTAGCTATAAATTCGTTATTTTTAGACCCGCACCTGGACCAGAAGTAATCTACCTGAGGCATGTGGAAAGGGCACGACCCAACATTCCACACGGGGAAGAAGACCGCGTCTATCCTCCGCCACAGTTTATTGTGCCACTCAGGAGTATATCCCAGATGGAGGGTGGCAAAATACACTTTGAGACGAGGATAGAGCCAGTCGGCGACCCAACGATGAAAATTGAATGGTTAAGAAATGGCCAAAGTATCGAAGCAAGTGCGTATCAATTTATGTGTCTGTAATATTCATTGTCAACAGTCTCGTAAAAGTAGTATAAGTGCATATTAAGTTTTTGTTCCAAATAAATATACAAGTATATTTGAATTTGAGCTATGACTTTTCAAAGATTCAAAACAGGAACTATGTATTACTGTTTTTTGATATTATTTTTGTTAATACAATTTAAAATATTTCCTACTTATTTTCAGGTTCTAGGTTTACGTCAATATTCCGATTCGGATATATTTCATTAGATATGCTCAGTCTGAATATACAAGACAGTGGCGAATACACTTGCAGAGCAGTAAGCGCAACAGGCGTCGCGGAAACAAAGGCAGTGTTGCAAGTCACACCACGAGCTACCATCGAGAGAACCAGCCAACACCCAGAGAGTCTGCAGTACATCCAACAACTGGAAGATTACTCCAAATACCAACATCAAGAATCAATTGATGAATCTTCTTCTCAGAGGCCTCAGTTCATCCGGCCTTTGCAAGATCTTGGTGAACTCCAAGAAGGACGCAATGCACACTTCGAAGCACAACTCACTCCCGTTAGTGATCCGACTATGAGAGTTGAGTGGTACAAAGATGGCAGACCTATTACAGCAAGCTCGCGAATCACGTCAATCTTCAACTTCGGTTACGTCTCCCTTAACATCATGCACCTACGGGCTGAAGATGCAGGTTCGTACACAGTGAGAGCTGTAAATAAATTAGGTGAAGCTATCAGCACAGCGTCCATCAGAGTAGCAGCAAGAAGCACAGTTACTGCCGACTTAGGTATACCTGAACAGCGACGATACATTGAAAAGACTGAGCAGTTAGAAGCATATCAGCAACAACAAAATCAAAAGTACTATCAGGAAGTACCTGAAAGTACTCAGCGGCCTGAGTTTAAGACCCCAATAAAAGATCAAATAAATATTAAAGAGGGAGGCTTCGCCCATTTCGAAGCTCGCTTAGAACCAGTAGGTGATTCAACTCTGAGAGTGGAGTGGTTAAAGGATGGAAAGCCAGTGGAGGCTAGTTCACGAATCACTACATTTTTCAATTTTGGATACGTAGCACTGACAATTAAGTCTGTGACAATTCATGATGCAGGACATTACACGTGCCGAGCGTACAACGCGCTTGGTCAAGCGACGACAAACGCCAATTTATCGATTGTGACTAAGCGAGATATTATAGCAGAGTCACAACACCCTGGAGGTCTAGAAAAGATCCAACATCTTGAAGATACCAGCAGATTTTCGCGGCGCGCCGAAGATGAGGTGAAGGTTACCCAGAAACCTCGCTTCTTAGGACCTTTGAAGGGTACGAACAAGATTGTGGAAGGTCAAAGCGCACACTTTGAAGCTAGAGTAGAGCCCCAAAGTGACCTGACCATGACTATTGAATGGTACTTCAACGGCCAGGCGATCAAGAGCGCCAACCGTATTGCGACATATCACGACTTCGGATACGTTGCACTGGATATATCGACCGTGCGCGCCGAAGACTCTGGCGTATATACCGTAGTTGCCCGCAACGCATTAGGCGAAGCTCAATTGAGTGCATCTATGGTCGTTGAGAGTAAGTATTATTTATCCTATTTATCCCACAATCTAACATTTACTTGTCATTCTTTACTTTATACTGATCTGACTTTTTATTTTCAGCCCGTTCAAGCATCGACACATCAAGCATTCACCGGGGCCTTTACGAGAAGACCAAGAAAATAGAAGAACACAAATTTGTCGAACCAATGTATCAAATCGAAGAGATCTCAAAGTCAAAACCAGTATTTGTGCAACCTCTTTCCGACCCACCTTCAATATCGGAAGGAAAAAATATTCACCTTGAATGTAGACTGGAACCCATGGGTGACCCTACTATGCGAGTAGAATGGTACCAAAATGGCAGAGCTGTAACAATTGGCTCTCGCTTTAAGACATATTACGACTTCGGTTTTGTGGCGTTAGATATAATTCACGCCACATCCAGCGACTCTGGAGAGTACACAGCGAGAGCGGTTAATCATCTCGGTTCAGCACACACTTCCGCGATGGTACGTGTTATTGAAAGGTCAGATATACTCACAGACACGCAAAATGAACAGGCTGTTGAACAAATCCAAGTGCTTGAAGACGCTGCTCGTAGAACAAGACAAGTTCATGAAGACATCACGGTGTTACAAGCCCCCCAGTTTTCAAGAGCTTTACATAATATTGAAACCGTTGAAGGAACAAATGTGCATTTGGAATGCAGACTGCAGCCAGTTGGTGATCCTACCATGAGGGTAGAGTGGTTCTGTAATGGCAGGCCCATTAAGACAGGACATAGATTCAGACCAGCTTATGAATTTGACTATGTAGCCCTGGATCTTCTTAGTGTATATCCTGAAGATTCTGGAGTTTTCACATGCCAAGCTACTAACCAACTTGGAGAGGCTGTAACATCTTGTGCGCTGAGAGTCATCGCCAAGAAAGATTTGATTTTGGAATCTCAACACCCGTCCGGGCTTGAGAAAATACAGTACCTGGAAGATGCTTCGAGATACAAGAAAACCGATGTGATTGACGAATCAATCAACGTTAAGCCTCGTTTTGTAACGAAACCTAAATCTATTGATAATGTCAAGGAAGGACACCATGTGCACTTTGAATGCAAGCTTGAGCCAGTAACTGACCCAAATTTGATGGTGGAGTGGTATAAAAACGGTCAACCAGTTACAATTGGGCACAGGTTTAGACCAATCCATGATTTTGGATACGTAGCACTGGATATTATCGACTTAATTGCTGAAGACTCTGGCATTTATACATGCCGAGCAGTCAATCTTGTTGGCACTGACGAGGTTAGCTGTAAATTGTCGTGTCGTGGAACAGCTGACATCATCAGAGCGACACAAAATGAGGCTGGCCTAGAACAAATCCAACATTTGGAAGACAGGTCGAAATACCACAGAACTGATTTTATCGACGAAATGACAACACAAGCACCAATTTTCACCACCTCCCTAAAGAATGTGGAAATCAAAGAAGGCCAGCGAGCTCACTTTGAATGCAGACTTATTCCTGTCTCTGATCCCACGATGAAGGTAGAATGGTACCACAACAACAAACCCCTGAAAAGTGGCTCGAGGTTCACCGAAACAAACAACTTTGGTTTCGTAGCGTTGGACATCATGTCATGCTTACCTGACGACTCGGGTACCTACACTTGCAGGGCGATCAATGCATTGGGTGAAGCAGTTACATCTGGAATTGCTGTTGTACATTCCAAAAAGTCTATTTACCTGGAATCGCAGCATGAAGGAGCTTTGCCGAGACTTCACCAACTTGAGGATTATTCAAGAAACCAAAGACATAGCGCTCAGGATGAAATAATCACTCAAGCACCTGTATTCACAATGCCCATGAAAGACATCAGAGTAGCTGAAAATCAAGCGGTTCATTTTGAAGCACGACTCATTCCCGTGGGAGATCCCAAGCTACGCGTAGAATGGTTGCGTAACGGAGTACCTGTTGAAGCTTGTAAGTATTATCACCTACCTATGCTTAAATAAAATAAAATAAATAAAATAAAAAAGCCATTTATTTCAGCCACAAGAAATACTTAACTAATACTTTTAAACTAATTTTAACCTATGTTTGAATACTAACTAATCTTACATTTCTAGAATTTCTGTGGTTGTCGCCTCAGCGGCGTAGGCCTCCCCTAATTCCCTCCAATGGTCCCTCTCACGCGCTTTTCCCATCCAGTCTGGTCCACATCGTTTGTTGAAGATATCCCTCCATCTTTTTTTCTGCCTTCCTGGCTTTCTCTTTCCGTCAAGTGGGATCCACTCCGTTGCTCTCTTGGTCCATCTCTCGTTATCGAGTCTAGATATATGACCCGCCCAGTTCCATTTTAGTAATCTAATTCTTTCTTTTATATCTAGTAATTTAGTTTTCCCTCGAATAATTGTATTTTTTATTTTATCTGAATGTTTTACACCAAGCATACTTGTTTAGTTTATAAGGGAATTTAGGGAATTAATTTAATTTTAGGGAAATTACATACACACTCACATGCATGACTCAATATTTATGTCTATTAGTATGTTATCCCTCTTGTACACTCGGGGCTGCGGGAGAGCCATCAGTACAAACATTGCTAGTGTCAATGTCAACATAACAGGTGACATATGAGAAATATTTTGGCGCGCGGAAAAAAACCAGTGGAAAAAACTTGAACTTGAACGAACGGAACGAACAGATATATCCTCGCGGTGCGGAGCCAATTTCGGCTAATTATAATATAAGAATCCAAATTAATAACAGTGATCACGGTGCAGTGTATACCAAATTAAAAACTGGCGAGCTCGGGTGAGTTTAGATTATTAGGTTTATGTATTATTATCTATATTCATCAATCACACCCTGCACGGGGACTGGCAGGCCTTTCGAGGCTTCGGGATCCAACACGCGGAAGCTGCTCGCAGAGCAAACATTGGTCCTAATCGAGCCGGATTTCCAAAGATCGAAAGGGTCACCATTCTCGTGTAGGACACCAAACACGCGGTCACATCTCGTGTCCAAGTCCTCTGGCGGTCTACGAGGTTCTTGGCACGGATCTTCTTTTCGCCATTCTGGTTGTGTGCGGATCACACACTGCGGGGGCTGAAATACCTAGCGGTTTTGGTATTCCAGTCCAACTCACACTTGGTACATAGATTCCACTGGGTGGTAAGGTGGACTACCAAAGATACACTGCACAGAGAAACTCACACTTTATAATATTGCGGTAGGGATACACACATATATTGGTAGATTCCCCTAAATATTGAATTTGTAATAACACTCACTACACACATATTTATCATTCTTGTGCTGGGGAGCCTTTTGAGGCTAGTTCGGTAGATAGTTATTCCTCACCTAGCGGATCTAGGGTTAGGGATCCTGGTTGCATAGGTAAACTGTACCTCTGATCAATTGGTATATGGTCCTATATATAGATTCATAGTGCAAGGCCTGTGATAGCGGTACCCTAAAAAAGACAGTTCTAAGACCTAGGTGTCAGTTAACCTGACAGTCTAGGTAGTCTAGATCTAGGCTAAGACCTAGAATAAGTTCTTAGGTTACACAGGGAATATTGTATTGTAAATGTAGTGTCTAATATTGTGTATTATTTTTGTGTTTTATTATCACTGAAGGGTGTGTACTATAGCTATTATTGTGTTGTGTTATATTGTGCTTGAAGAAGTCTTCATTTATTAATGAGTTTATTGTAAGTTGTATTATTAAGTTGTGATATTTTGTTGGTGTTGAGTGTTTTGTACCTACTAACAAAATGCCTCCCACTGTAAAAGCCCAACAAATCAAATTAAAGGTGCGGTATGACATGGCAGTTTTAAATTTAGATTTACTGTATGCCATCTCAAATGACCTAACATCTGACAGCAATAGAAAGGAATTCAAGCTCAGGTGTGGGGATTT
This sequence comes from Venusia cambrica, assembly GCA_951394065.1. Taxonomy (NCBI): domain Eukaryota; kingdom Metazoa; phylum Arthropoda; class Insecta; order Lepidoptera; family Geometridae; genus Venusia; species Venusia cambrica. The sequence goes on from OX596034.1 coordinate 17,360,474, forward strand.
AGAAAATATTTATGCGGAATTTACATCCAACCACTTGGAACTCCTGACCGGTTCGGAGGAAGGTGAAGAACATGTGAAATTAAAAGAGATGTATGTACAGTACAATAAAATATATTACAGCATTAAGCAGAAATCCCTAGAGCTCTTTCCACCAACAGCTAGTTGTCAATCCTCGGATTATGGTACTGCATGTTCCACAGAGGGAACAGGTAGGAGCAAGCGGGCATTCCTACCCAGGGTGCAGTTGCCAACCTTCTCAGGGAAAATTGAGGAGTTTATGTCTTTCATAGACCTATTTGAGTCTCTAGTAGGCCAAGACACATCACTGAGCAGCACAGAAAAATTGTACTACCTTGTTGGGTCATTAACCGGAGAGCCCAAAGTACTCACCCAACATTTGTCTGTCACTGGTGACAATTATTCTATAGCCCTAGAGCTACTTAAGAATAGATACAATAACAAGCGGTTACTAGCGGATAAATTATTGCACAATCTGTTGGGAACGGTCCATGTAAATAAGAATTTAAGTTCTCTGAAACCCTTCCTCAACACCTTGCTAGAGAACACCAAAGCATTGGAGAAAATGGATTTCCCTGTTGGACAGTGGTCTTACCTACTGTTCTTTATAAACTTTCAAAAACTAGACAGCAGTTTAAAGAAACAATTTGAAGATAAAATGACAGACAAAGAGTTACCTGGGTTTCCAGATTTAATAAAATTTCTGGAAAATGAAGTCCGGATTCTAGAATCCAGCGGTGAAAGTCATAGTCACAGTAGTAGTAAGCCTTCCACATCAAGGGCACACCATGTAGTGTCTCAGGGGGAGACAAGTGGGTGCAAGATTTGCAAAAGGGGAAACCACCATGTAGCTAAGTGCGACCAATTTTTGGCTTTGAAGCCACGTCAGCGGAAAGAGCTAGTAAAAGAGTATAGGCTGTGTTTCAGGTGTCTAGGGGATCATACTATAAATCGGTGCTCATCTAGCTGGGTGTGCTATAAGTGTAAATCTGGCAAACATCATCATCTTTTACATTTCGATCTGTCACAACATCAATCAGCGCCAGCTGTGGGGGCGTCGGGGAAGCCATCAGCGGCTAGTGGACCTCGAGCTCCTATAGCAAATCGGTCAAACGCGTTCCCGGCGGATAGGGCAAACGTGCCGAATAGTGGGGTAGATGTAGCTAACGTGAACCCTAATAGGGGAAGTTCAGCTACAGTGGACACAGGAGCGGCTTTAACTTCCTACAATAAGGTTGAGGATCGGACTACGTGTCAGCGTACAACGGTGTTGCTGGCGACTGCGGTAGTGCGTGTAATGGATATATGCGGTGAATACCAAGAAGTACGCGCACTCCTTGACGGAGGAAGTCAGAGCACATTTATTACGGAGAATTGCGCTAGCAGGCTAGGTTTAAGAAGGTTTAGGTCGGAGATCGTCACGCTCACAGGATTAGGGGGGGTGCCGGTTAGTGACTGTAAAGGGGGGGTAAATTTGACAATTAGTCCTAGGTACGCGGATAACCCTCGACTTGTTACTACAGCCACGATCTTGAGTAACATAACTCACAACCTACCTAGCGCATCGCTATCACCGAACTTGGCGGAATGGTATAGGGGCATCTACCTAGCAGATGAACGATTTTACGAAAGTCGACCCATTGACTTATTAATCGGGGCAGATTTAATGGGTGACATAATGATAGGTGGAGTTGTAAAGATTAATGAGTTCTTGCCATGTGCGATGAACACGGTGTTCGGACATGTCCTCATGGGTCCAGTAACCTTTTCTGTTTCGATAAGTGAATATGCGGCTCACCATTCACAATCAAGTTTTGCAGCGCATGCCACCGCCACTACTGACCAGATTCTGGAGAGGTTCTGGGAGGTTGAGGACATTCCTGATGCGGTGATAGTTAACCCTAAGGATGCGGAATGTGAATCGTTTTTTCAAGAAACTCATCAACGGGATGAGTCGGGCAGGTATGTCGTGCGATTACCATTTGTGAATGAGAAACCTGACTTAGGTGATTCAGTTTCATTGGCCAAACGACGGTTCTTGGCAATGGAAAGGCGGCTATCCTCAAATGAGGCATTGCGGGAAAAATATATTAAGTTCATGCGGGAATATGAACAGATGGGGCATATGTCGGTCTGTGATCGAGATCCGGACTACTATAATGGTGGTCAAGGGTACGTAATCCCACACCACGGTATATTTAAAGCGGAGTCGGAAAAAATTCGGGTAGTTTTCGACGCTAGCTGCGGGACGACAGCGGGGTCTTCGCTAAATGACACTCTGCATGCGGGGCCTAAGTTACAGCGTGATGTTATGGAAATTATATGTCGTTTTCGGATGTCTGAATACGTCTTCACAACGGATATAAAGATGATGTTTCGTCAAATAATAATTCATGAGGAAGATAGAAGGTATCAACTGATCTTTTGGAGAGAGGCTGCGGATCAGCCCCTGCTTCTGTACAAGCTAAATACTGTTACATACGGAATGAAGTGTAGTCCGTATCTAGCAATAAGGACTTTGCGGCAGTTGGCTGATGATGGTGAAGCGGCATTCCCAGCGGCGTCCAATCTGTTGAGGTCTTCTGTTTTCATGGATGACATTTTGGGGGGTGCTGATTCGGAGGTAGAAGCCAATCAATTAAAGCGTGATCTAACAAGCTTGCTACGCTCTGGCGGGTTCGAGTTGAGCAAGTGGGTCTCGAATAGTAAGCTGTTACTTAAAGACATTCCTGCGGAGGACTTAGAAAAGCCTAGGACCTTTGACAAAGAAGACGGGCCAGGTTTCTTTAAAATCCTAGGAGTTGAATGGGACTCCAACAACGATGGCTTCTCGTACCATTGCAAAATTGCGGAAACTAACATTTGTACAAAGCGGGTAATACTCTCAACGCTGGCAAGAACCTTTGACCCTCTAGGTTGGATTGCACCGGTGCTTTTCCAAGGCAAGGTTCTCATGCAGCAACTTTGGAGATTGAATTTATCGTGGGATGAAACTCCACCGCCGGATGTCGTGGCGGAGTGGAGAGATTTTGTTGCGGATTTACCCCAAATTGAGAATGTGAAAATGGATCGTTATGTTTTGGGAGGAAATAATATTAAGACTTGTTCATTACACGGATTCTCAGATGCTTCTGAGAGCGGTTACAGCGCAGTGGTTTACTTGAGAACCATAGATGTAGACGGCAACGCGAAGGCCTCACTAATGATGGGGAAATCACGCGTAGCGCCATCCAAAATGAAAGTGACCATTCCAAAGTTGGAATTGCTAGGTGCGGCTTTATTAATACGACTAGTTAAGTATGTATCCGAATCCATCGGCGATAAGGTAAAAATAAATGAAATTGTTTGTTGGTGTGATAGCACAATAGTTCTTGCATGGTTGCAAATGCCTCCTCATACTTTACAAACATTTGAAGGAAACCGGGTTTCTCAAATAATTAATTGCGGCTTAGAGATAAGATGGCGGCATGTACCATCGGAAATGAACCCTGCGGATGTTGCAAGTCGGGGATGTCGAGCTTCAGTCCTTCTTGATCATACCTTATGGTGGGAACCTCGATGGCTTTGCGGTGAGGCGGCGACGTGGCCGATAGATAGAGTAAGGCATGGAGGAGATTTGCCTGGGATAAGGAAAACCCAGAATCTGGTGCACGCTCATGTGGGAATAGCGGATACGGACCCCATGTTTAATCGGTTCAGCTCGTTAGTGACATTACAGGCTGTCACAGCTTTTTGCCTTCGTTTCTCGCACAATGCAAGGAATCTTTCGAATAAAAGGGTAGGCGTTCTAACAGTACTGGAGCGCAAGTTGGCCATGGACCGACTTGTTAAACTAATGCAACAAGCGGAATTTCAAGCGGAATTAAAATGTTTAGAGCAAAATAAACCGTGCTCCACGCGGTTACGGCGGTTGTTACCGTTCGTAGACGATACGGGACTATTAAGGGTCGGGGGTAGGTTGGAACATTCGAAGTTGCCTTTTAATACGAAACATCCGGTCATTTTACCCAAAACCCATCCCCTGACAAACCTAGTCATCGACCACGCACACCGGGTGCACTGTCATGTTGGTCCAACTGCCCTTCAGGCTATATTGCAAACAGATTACTGGATCCTCTCGGCTCGGCAAGCAATTAGGAGTAGGATTTTTAAATGTATTTCCTGTTTTAAAACAAAGGCGCGGTCTGTGGAGCCTTTAATGTCTGCACTTCCTAGCGATAGAGTCAACGCCACTGGGGTATTTCACACAGTACAAACTGATTTTGCAGGGCCGTTTTCTATAAAGTCATCACGACTTAGGAATGCTAAAGTGTTGAAAGCGTACTTGTGCGTCTTTATCTGTTCTTCGTCAAAAGCGGTTCATTTGGAGGTCGTCAGCGATCTATCGACGGAGGCCTTTATAGCAGCTCTATCGCGATTTACTGCTCGGCGCGGTCTTCCGAGCGTTATTCGGTCCGATAATGGAACAAATTATGTAGGAACAAACAGGCACTTAAATGATGTAAATAAATATTTTTTAGATAAAGAGGTTGGAAAAACCCTGGGGGACGTTGCAGCCAAGAGCGGGATAACTTGGTTGTTTAACGTACCGGGGGCGGCTCATTTTGGGGGCTTATTTGAGGCCACCGTAAAGTCCTCCAAGGCATTATTGAAGCGGATGATCGGCGAACAGGTGTTAACCTTCGAAGAATTATCGACGGTCTTTGCCAGAGTTGAAGCTGTTCTTAATTCTCGGCCACTTTGTCCCTTAACGCAGGATCCTCAGGACCTTGAAGTGCTAACGCCAGCACATTTTCTAGTGGGAAAACCACTTCTTGCGGTTCCGGAATATAATCTGGATAGTGTACCCGACACGCGGCTTAGTCGGTTTCGTTTGGTGCAAGCTATTGCACAAAGATTTTGGAAACAATGGAGTGATCGGTATCTTCATTGTCTGCAAAATCGGAATAAATGGACTACTCCAACAGATCCACCTAAAGTAGGAGACCTTGTATTAATCAAGGAAGACAATCTCCCTTGTCTTAAATGGAGACGTGGTAGGGTCATAGAGCTTCTGCCTGGAAGGGATGGGGTCATTCGTTGTGTCAGATTGAAGACTTCTTCAGGTACCTTTTTGAGGCCAGTGGTCAAGATCTGTAGGTTACCGCTGGAATAGGTCCTCCAACTATAAATCTATTTTAATGTGTATTTAAAATAAAATTTCGTTGCGGTTAGGTAAATAATTATAAGTATGTTTTCGGTTTAGTGGTCTATTAATTTATAAATATTAATAAGTATCACTAACTTCATTTAGATAAAGGCTTAAGCCTTTCTCGGGCGGGGGGATGTTTAGTTTATAAGGGAATTTAGGGAATTAATTTAATTTTAGGGAAATTACATACACACTCACATGCATGACTCAATATTTATGTCTATTAGTATGTTATCCCTCTTGTACACTCGGGGCTGCGGGAGAGCCATCAGTACAAACATTGCTAGTGTCAATGTCAACATAACAGGTGACATATGAGAAATATTTTGGCGCGCGGAAAAAAACCAGTGGAAAAAACTTGAACTTGAACGAACGGAACGAACAGATATATCCTCGCGGTGCGGAGCCAATTTCGGCTAATTATAATATAAGAATCCAAATTAATAACAGTGATCACGGTGCAGTGTATACCAAATTAAAAACTGGCGAGCTCGGGTGAGTTTAGATTATTAGGTTTATGTATTATTATCTATATTCATCAATCACACCCTGCACGGGGACTGGCAGGCCTTTCGAGGCTTCGGGATCCAACACGCGGAAGCTGCTCGCAGAGCAAACAATACTTCTCTCCATCTTACGTTGACATATAGCTATCTTTTCTTCATCGTCTTTTCTTAGCGACCATGTTTGGCAGCCGTATGTTAGACATGGTAAAATTGTTGTATCATAAACTTTCTTTTTCAAGTGTATTTTGATGTCTTTATTTTTCATAATTTCTTTTGATGCCCAATATTTACGCTAGTGCAATTCTTCTCTGTATTTCTTTCTCTGTACAATTTTCGAAGGAAACTAGTTGTCCTAAGTAAATATATTCAGAAACGTACTGTATATGTTCTCCTTCAATGACGACGTCAAGCATCTCTCCATTCGTGATTATTTTAGTCTTTGATTTGTTGAGTAACCAACCTTTTTGCTTTCTTGTACTAATTCCGTAATCATAATTTTTAGGTCTGGAGCAGTTTCGGCGAACACTACAATATCGCCCGCAAACCGTAGATGGCTTAATAGCTCTCCGTCTACTTTTACTCCTTTCGTTTCCCAATTTAAGCCCCTGAAAACGAATTCCAGTACGGCTGAAAATATTTTCGGTGATAGGGGATCCCCTTGCCTATGCTTAACCGTAAGCTAAATGACGAACTTTTATCTACTACTATACGACTATTTTGCAGCAAACCGCCTCACAACAATGCACGATTTTGGATATGTTGCACTTAATATGAAATACGTGAACCCCGAGGACTCCGGTACCTACACGTGCCGTGCCATCAATGAACTTGGAGAAGCAGTTACTTCTTCTACATTGTTTGTTCAGTGTAAGTATTCACACCTTTTAGAATTATTTGAAGACTTGACTTAGAAAAAGGGTCTTACATATCCGTTATCAGATTGCAACGAATGATACAAGGTTATATCAGAACTGTAATGCTTAGGGTAACTTTATTATAAGCGTAGGAGCTTACAAATAAAACATTTTGGAAAATTACCGTCGAACGACGGGAACGAAGTCCCAGCATATGACTATTAATATTCATAAAAAATATATTTAAACAAACATGGACAAGGGCATCAATTTTGTTAAGGGCCATAATAATAATAGTATTACAAGCTTAGTTTGGGGCTAGACACAGGGGCACACAGAAAATGTGAAATTAATGTCCTGAAATATTATTATTATTATATTACAAATGGTGTATATAACTCAAGCGTTCCAAACTAGTACCAAACAGAAGCGCAGGTAGAACCTGGAGGGCACCGGCTTCCACGGATCCAAAGTCTTGATCCCAATAGGCTTAAATAAGTAACATCTTTTGAGACCACTATATTTGCACCTTTTGTGTTTCTCGACTGAATCAGCCGATGCACCATCCCTAACTGATATCATTTTTTATCATTTCTGTAGCCAAAGCTTCATTACAACTAGAATCACAGCACGAGACAGCTCTTCACAAAATTCAACAGTTAGAAGACTCTTCTCGCTACGCTCGTAAAGAAGACGTTGAGGTTGCTGTCAACCAGGCTCCACGCTTCATCACGCAACTTAACGGGCCGACGAAGCTTGTCGAAGCCCAGAGCGCTCACTACGAGTGCAGGATTGAACCCTACCCTGATCCTAACATGCGCGTTGAATGGTACTTCAACGATAAAGTGCTGCAGAGTGGTCACAGATACCGAACCGCGTATGATTTTGGATTTGCTGCTCTTGACATCCTAACCGTTTACGGAGAGGATTCCGGAGAGTACACATGCAAGGTTATCAACAATCTGGGACAAGCAACGTCATCCATTAAGTTGAACGTTCAATGTAAGTAATATATTAATTACTGTACATACCTTACCTTATAGCGGACTTAATTGGCAAACACATGTAGTTAAATTGATCGAATAAGCTAAACTTGTTTGTTTTTTTGCTTTTCGCAGCTAAGGAATCAATTATCCGTGACACACTGCATGACAGTGCACTTGAAAAGATTCAGTACCTGGAAGATGACAACAGAAACAAACGCGTTGCTCGTGAAGAGACATTTACTGCTGAAAAACCTCAGTTCGGAAAGCCATTGAAGAATGCCGAGGTTCCTGAAGGCAAGCCCGTGCATCTAGAGGCAACCTTGACCCCAGTCAATGACCCAACAATGCGTGTGGAGTGGTACTGCAATGGAAGACCAATCCAGCAGGGTCACAGGTTCAAGACTACCTACGACTTCGGTTACGTTGCACTGGATATCTTGTATGCGTATGCTGAGGACTCTGGTACCTACATGTGCAAAGCTACTAATGCTGTGGGTGAAGCAGTAACCACCAGCTCCGTGAAAGTAGACGGTGAGATTATATTACTTATTTATTAAATTCTTGAAGTTTATGGGATATTTTTTTATTTTCTGACTTATTTTGTTATATTTCAGCTAAATCAGGACTGTACTTGGACACGCTTGACGAACAGAGGCTTAAAAAGATTCAAGAACTGGAAAGATACGAAAGACCTAAGGCTGTCGAAGAAGACAAACCAGGCCAGCGCCCGGTATTCCTAACTGCGCTGACTAGCTTAGAAAATTTGAAAGAAGGTGAACGTGCTCACTTTGAATGCAGAGTTGAACCAATCAATGACCCAGATCTCAAGATAGAATGGTTCCTCAATGGCCAGAAGATCAGAGCTGGCCATCGATACAGGACTACACATGACTTCGGATATGTTGCGTTAGACATACTTTACTCATACTCCGAAGACTCTGGAATTTACATGTGTAAAGCCACCAATAAACTCGGTGAAGCAGTTAACACTTGCACGTTGAAGGTTGCAGGTAAGTTTTTTCAACAAAATAATAGAATACATAGTTATATTTTTAAGCTTGACGACAAAACAGAATTTGACTACATGGCGTGTAAAATGTCTTGTAATATTTATTCAATTTCATGAATTGCTTTTTCAGGGCACAGAAGTATTATTTTGGACACACAGCATCCCAATGGTCTTGAAAAGATCAGACAACTAGAAGCACAAGGCCACAACACTAGATTGGAAGTGGAAGAACCTAAAATCAGTCCTCCTAGGTTTGTCACCGAGCTCAGGGGAACTACTCACGTATTTGAAGGACAAACAGCCCACTTCGAGTGCCAAGTGGAACCAGTACATGATCCAAACCTACGTATTGAGTTTTACCATAACGGAAAAGCCCTGCAATCTGCTTCGCGGTTCCATATCACTTTTGATTTTGGTTACGTGTCATTGGATATACAGCACTGTGTACCTGAAGATGCAGGTGAATACTCCGTGAAGGCGATCAATGCCCTAGGACAGTGCACTTCTGCTATATCTATGACAGTAACCGCAAAAGGTAGCATAATATCGGAATCTCAGCGTCCAGAAGGCTTAGAGAAGATCCGAGAATTAGAATCAGCGGAACCATTTAGGCGACCTGAAATACCGGAACCGGTCACGCGACAGAGGCCAGTGTTCACACAGCCCCTACAGAACATCGACAACATCCAAGAAGGCCAGACTGCGCACTTTGACTGCAGACTTATCCCTGTCGGTGACCCGACTCTCAAAGTAGAGTGGTTCAGAAACGAAAAGCTTATTGAAGACAGCTCAAGGATCACGAAGACTCATGACTTCGGCTATGTGTCAATGACAATTAACCATGTTCGTGATGAAGATGAAGGCGTGTACATGTGCAGAGCTTCTAATCTGCTTGGAGAAGCCGTGACTACTGCCGCTATGAAGATCAGAAGTAAGTTTCAAGACATTTTTTATTTTGTGTGAAATTTTACATTTTTTATAATATCATTCATATTATTTCTTAATACAGCTAAAGCAGCAATTCAACTGGACACCCAGCACCCCGAGGGTATGAAAAAGATCCAACAGCTAGAGCAACCTCATCAACAAAGGTCCGATGAACCTGAGAGAGATTTTGAGAAACCAATCTTCACTCAGGTGCTCACCGGTCCCTCGGAGCTATGGGAAGGACAGCATGCTCATTATGAAGCTCGAGTAGTGCCTGTCGGCGATCCTAGTATGAGATTTGAGTGGTACATCAACGGTGTAGAACTCAAAATGGGTATGTTGGCTAATTTGTATGCTTATGTATACGTAATCAATATATAAACAATGAATCAATATTTAATTAAAACAAATACTCACATTACAGGATCAAGATTCCGCACAACTCATGACTTCGGTTTCGTGACATTGGACATCAATTCAGTAGTATCCAATGACGCCGGCGTGTACATGTGCAAAGCCATCAACAAAGCGGGCAGCTCAGTCTCGTCTACAGCTCTCAAAGTAAAGACTAAATCTACGATCGTTGACTCAGCTATGAGACCTGAGTCCTGGGAACAGATTCAGTTGAAGGAAGCCGCGATGAACAAGGTACCAGAGATGTTTATCGACTCCGGAGTGCAGCAAGCACCAATCTTCACAACTCACCTGAAAAGCTATGACAAGCTCGTCGAAGGGCAACATGTATACTTGGAGGCTCAGGTAGAGCCACGAACGGATCCTAATCTAAGGATTGAATGGTTTAAAAATGGAGTTTCGCTAACTACCGGCTCAAGGTTAAAGAGCGCGTTTGACTTTGGCTTGGTTACTCTGTCCATCAACGGACTGAGAAATGATGATTCTGGCATTTACACTTGCAAAGCAACCAACTTGATGGGAGAAGCAGTTTCCACTGCTTCCATCAAAATCGAAGATCGACACTGGCTTTTAGGTGAAACACTCCATCCTGAATCCTTGGACAGGATCGGTGCTCTAGAGCAGCCTAAGCCTGGAAAACTTGATGCACCTGAGCCAGTTTACGAAACACCAGTATTTATTTCACATTTGAACAACATTTTGTGCAAAGAGGGCGATAACGTTCACTTTGAATGCAATGTCGAACCTTCAAGAGATCCAACTCTGAAAATCGAATGGTTCTTCAACAACAAACCTCTGCCATCTGGAACCAGGTACAAAAGTACTCACGACTTTAGTTACGTTGCGTTAGATGTAACACATACTTATGAAGAGGATTCTGGTATTTACACGTGCAAAGCTACCAACAGTAAGGGTTCAGCTACTACTTCTGGCTCCCTCAGATGCACCGGAGATAAGAACATCTATTTTGATACTCAGCATCCTCAAGGTAAATCTGGTTTGGAAGCAGTTGAACAAGCTGAAGAAGCCAGATTGGCAAAGGGCAGGAAGTCTTCACTTCCTGACGCAGACTACCCTAAACCTGAATGGGTGGTTCCAGTTGTTGCAGAACTTCAACTTATCGAAGGCCAACCTCTCCATCTTGAGGGCCAAGTCGAGCCTAAGAACGATCCTAACTTGAAAATTGAATGGTATTTTAACGGAAAAGCTCTGGAACACGGCTCAAGATTCAAGCTTGCAAACGACTTTGGATTTGTCACATTAGATCTCACGGATGTGTATGAAAGAGACAGCGGTATATACACATGCAAAGCTTACAATAAGAGGGGTGAAGCCTTTACTTCTTCCACAGCATTTTGTACCAGCAAGGAGAACCTTATCGAAAGAACGCAACATCCTAAGGGAACAGAGGGTTTGGAAAAGATCCAGAACCTTGAGGATTCTCTTCGCAAAGGACCTAGCCAACAACCAGATGACGACACCGGTAGGGCCCCTGAGTTCACAACCGTATTCCAAGACATTCTTGATATTGGTGAGGGCCAAATCGCTCACTATGAAGCATCTCTGATCCCTACTGGTGATCAAAGCATGGTAATCGAATTCTTCTACAATGGAAAAACAATCGAAGCCAGCCATCGCATTCGTACAGTATATGCATTTGGCATGGTTGTTCTAGAAATCCTGGGAACTAAGGAATCAGATTCCGGAACTTACTCCTGCAGAGCTACAAACAGGTGGGGACAAGCGGAAATAAGCGTCAGGCTACAATGCGTTGACAAGAGTAAGGGTCAAAAGCCAAGATTTACTACCCACATTCAGAGCATTGAAGGGCTCAAGGACGGACAATCCGCGCACTTTGAATGCACCGTTGTTCCAGTGGACGACCCAGACATGAAGATTGAATGGTATCACAATGGCCAACCTATGCGTCATTCTACTAGGATAAAACCCGTGTCTGACTTTGGCTTCGTTGTCCTCGATATTTCGTATACACAGGACCACGACAGTGGTGAGTACGTATGCCGTGCTCACAACAAGTACGGTGAAGACTTCACCAGAGCGACAATCAACTGCCGAGGAAGAAGTGGAGTGTTTTCAGACAGCTTGCAGCCTGACTCTCTTGCTAAGATTAGAGAGCTGGAAAGTTTACAGGGTGCACAGCAGCAAACACCAGCTGCCGCTTCAGCTGTACCACCTCAATTTATCACTCAGATCCAAGACGTGACCAAGTTAGTTGAAGGACAAAGTGCACACTTTGAAGCGAGATTGGTACCTGTAGATGACCCTGATCTGAAGGTTGAATGGTTCTACAATGGCAAAAAGTTGCCGCATGGACACAGGTACAGAACATTCCACGACTTTGGCATTGTCATTCTGGACATATTGTACTGCTATGAAGAGAATTCGGGTGTTTACGAATGTGTTGCAACAAACAAATTGGGCACAGATTCAACGAAGGCTTCATTGAAGTGCACATCTAAGGAAAATTTGATCCTGGACTCGCAACTACCGCGGGTAAGTCTGCTAAAGCCCTCTAAGGATGTTTTTGATGTGCGACCTTATTTGTTATTAGAACCTCAAAATTAAATGATTGCTTTATTCTAGGGCATGGAAGGTGGATTGGAAAAGTTACAGACACTGGAAGATTCTATGGTTCGCAGGAAGGATACAAATGTAGAAGAAGAACGCGGTAAAGCACCTGTATTCACAGTCCCACTATCAAATATTGACAATCTTAGAGAAGGTGAAAACGCTCACTTTGAAGCAAGGTTGACACCGACTGATGATCCTAACTTAAAGGTAAAGCTTGAGTTACTTTTATACAAGCTATAAATAATCTGTACACGCTTAATAAACTTATGACGGTAATATGTCTACCTCATACAGTATTGTTCTTCTATCTAGAATCGGCATTCGGCATATAATAACTTTTAATTTGAGACTTATTATTATCGTAATATATTGAATTTTATTTTATTATATAACCCTTTATCTTTTCCTCAATTAAGACAAACTAAAAGAAACCGCAACCATCCGAATCCAACTATCCAATTAAAATGGCAGAGCGTGCTTTTGAAATAGACATGTATACATAATACATGTCTATTTCAAAAGCACGCTCTCGAAAAACATAACCTTCCATCTGAGGCATTTAAGTAAAAACTCCATGGGGACGGAAAATATTTTCTTTATTTATACGGGCACGCAAATGACTTATACTAGGTTGGAAAACGAAATAAATGTTTATAAATTCCCTGAATATGAGGATTCATATGACATAATTTTAATGTTTTGATTATCAGGTCGAATGGTACTGGAACGGGAAGTCACTGAAAGCTGGATCTAGGTTTAGAACATTCTGTGATTTCGGGTTCGTTATCCTCGAAATATCTCCGACATACCCCGAAGACTCTGGTGAATATCTGTGCAGAGCTTACAACAATTATGGTGAAGCTGTCACTACAGCAGCGATGAAGGTACAAGGAAAGCGTAATATCATCTTGGAATCTCAGCTGCCCAAGGGTATGGAGGGAACAATAGACAAAATAGCAGCCCTTGAAGGCTATAACAACGCGGCAGACTCACTTACACCAGAGGCTGAAACCGGAATGCCACCAGAATTTATTACTACTCCATCTGATCTCATCCTAGGAGAGAACTCCTCAGCTCATTTCGAGTGCAGACTACAGCCTATTAATGATTCCAGCTTGAGAGTTGAATGGTATCACAACGGTAAAGCCCTTCTAACAGGATCGAGAGTGAAAACCATCAATGACTTTGGATTTGTTATTCTGGAGATCGGAGGCGTCTACCAACGTGACGCTGGACTCTACACTTGCAAGGCTACTAACCGCCACGGTGAGGCGACGGTGTCTTGCAAACTGCAAGTGAAAGGCAGACAAGGAATTATCCTAGAACCACAACTGCCTTCACATTTCAAGTCAGGAACTGAAAGCATTCAGAAATTGGAGGAAGCGCTCCACAAACGAGATGAAATCACGATTGAGGATGAAAAACCTAATCCACCGAGATTTACTGTTGAGATCAAGGATAATGTAGATATTGCTGAAGGCGGACCAATTCACTTTGATTGTCGCGTTGAGCCAGTTGGTGATCCGACGATGAGGATCGAATGGTTCCATAATGGTAGACCTTTTGCGACTGGATCTCGCGTGCACATGCTCAATGATTTTGGTTTCATCGCCTTGGACATTGACTACATTTACGCGCGTGATTCTGGTGAGTACACTTGCCGCGCTACCAACCGATGGGGATCAGCTACTACCTCTGCTAAGATTACTTGCAATGCTAAACGTGACATTGTTTTGGAGTCACAATTGCCTCAAGGCATGAGCGGTGAGAAGATTAAGGAGCTCGAGAGGGGACGCATTGCAGATGCTCCAAAGGAAGAGCCAGTAATAAACTCTCCGCCAAAGTTCATCACTCAGATCCAGTCACACACCGTTGAAGAATCAGAAAGTATACGCTTTGAGTGCCGCGTTGAACCAAAAGAAGATTCAAAGCTACGTATTGAATGGTACCGCAATGGCAAGTTGTTGCCTTCAGGACACAGATACCGCACCGTTTACGACATGGGCTTCGTATCTCTGGATATCCTCTACGTATATGCCGAGGACTCAGGAGAGTATGTCTGCCGCGCCGTGAACGACTTCGGAGAAGACTTCACAAAAGCTACTGTTTCGTGCAAACGTAAGTGAATTTCTATTATATAACAACCAAAATATTCATGAAAACTTTTTTTAATAAATCTGTATTTTTAGAACTTCCGGATATAATCTTGCAAAACCAAGTCCCGAGGGGTATGAAGAAATCAGAAGCACTTACACAGATGGAAGCTACTATCAAAAAGTACACATCAGAAGTATTCCTGACTGAAGATGACCTGTACGATGTAGACAAGAAGCAGCCACCACGGTTTGTCACGCAAATTCAGAGCCAAACCACCTTGGTTGAGATGGAGACAACTAAATTTGAATGCCAGTTGGCACCAGTTGGAGATCCTAACATGAAGGTGGAATGGTTCTTCAACGGCAAACCGCTTCTACACAGTAAGATTTTTTTTTATTTCTGTTATAGTTATTATATGGTTTGCGCATATAGAAAAGATGGATAAAAGCAGGTTGACGAAGCAAGTATACATGTTGAGTGTAAATGGTACAGTTGGGAGCGAAAGACCACGGCGAACGTTCTTTGACCAAATTGGAGTTGTTCTAGAGAAAGGCTAGGTCCGTGGTGACCTATACCGAAGAGCATTTATGAAGAACGTAATTAGAGTGAATGAGGCAAAAGAGGTTTGCAATGAGCGTAGGTAGTGAAAATCCGCTGTGTCTACCTATACTTGACGTGAGTCTATGTATGTATGCATAATTTACTAATAATTAGGATGATTGCTCCGGCTATGAACACGAATGGTGGTTTTTGATAAATTTAATGTTAAATTATAAAAAAACTATCTTTATTTTATTAGACAATAAATCTGTCAAATAAGAAGATATTGTTAGTGTGTTAACCTCTCCCGCAGCGTGTCAAAGATTTCCTTTACTCACAGGGAATTGCAGGTTTGTAAAATAATAAAAACTTTTGTAAACTTTTGATGACTTTGGCACCTATATACCAGGGACATTTTTTTCGTATTTTCCTTGGAACTATTTCCATAACCTGGAAACATGACTAAATGTGTTTTATTTACAGAGAACCGCTTCACGCCAATCTATGATTTCGGATACGTGGCAATGAACTTTGGCTGGGTATACCCCGAGGACAGTGGCGAGTATCTGTGCCGTGCTACCAACCTCTACGGCATGGACGAAACAAAGGCTATTATCAAGACCGCTGGAAAGCCTGGCATCGTCTACGACTCGCAACTTCCGAAGCACATGAAAAGTATCGAGAAGATTCGGGAAATGGAAGCTTCTTGGCTTGTGTAAGTTATCAAAAATGTTAACATTTATGTGTCTCTGCTGCGGCCTCTACAATCTTGGAGTCAATATGCACAGAGTGGATAGGTCCCATCTGAGGCTTCGACTTATTTTGTGCATGAAAATGAAAAGCTCTCGATCTAGGCCAGAACAAGGATGAGGCTTACGATGGAGCAGGTTTTTCCAGAGGGCTCTCCCGCGCAATCGAACACGACTAACCAATGTTGCAAGCGAAAGCTAGCGATTTCTTTGCCAAGGGTCGAACACACGTGCCCCACAAATACCCACAATTTACTACAGCTCTACAAGAATATTGGATCCTGTTCATCCTTTGTTGGTCTCTAAAAATACCTATTTTGTGTACTGTTTTGAACAATAGCTGCGATTATATTTTGCTAATACCCTGTTATTTCTTAAAGTTGAACTTGCTGTGTTTTCAGGTCACCTGAACAGATAGTGGACGAGACTAAGGCCCGCTCACAACCCGTGTTTGTGAGCAGACCCGACCCTGTGACAGTGGAAGAAGGCGAATGGGCCCGCTTCTGCTGCCGTGTCACCGGGCATCCAAAACCACGTGTCATGTGGGTCATCAACGGAAACACCATTGTCAATGTAAGCCTAATGGAATTTCTGATAATAAATTCAAATCCGTATGGTGGTTGCGGCTTCTAAAGACCGGAACGCAACAATATATTATTGTTGTTATAGCGATAGACTTAGGTAAGATGGTTGCGGCTTTTCAGGCGGGTTTAAGCATAGTCCTACCACCAACCAAACCAAGTACAAATTTGTACTCCTCTGGGTACTTCTTGGTCTGATTCTGGTAGGCAAACCAGTAGACTGCGATACATATGTATAGGTAACAGCTAATCACTTACCGCCTATCTAAAAAATCTATGTGAGTATTTATTTATTCAGGGTTCAAGATACAAGCTGACATACGACGGAATGTATCACTTTGACATCCCAAAGACTAGACAATACGATATGGGTAAAATCGAAGTGATTGCCAGGAGCTCCGCGGGCGAAGCTTTGGCCACGACCGAACTTAAAGTTATTCCGAGACACGACGATTATAGAGGGGTGCTAAAGAACGCACCACGACGTGAGTACTCTACAGTTTTGACACATATTACGCTTACTTGGCACTTTGACACGGCACTGGTTTTATTCACACGATCCATTGGATGGACCAACTTCAACCATCTTTGCTGCACTAACAAACACACCCACGTACACACCCACACGCTTCTGCACCAACCCCCTGCTTCCTTCTCCTCTCTCTCTCTCCTATAAGATGATGTGCAACTTTCACCTGCTTCTACCGGCTTTACCATCGGATCTAAGAGAGGTATGTCGATCATCATGAAGTATGCGTGCTTATTGTGTGATTTCTAATCGTTATATTCTATCACAGCTTGGTATGATGAAACGACACAATATCAGCGTAGCGGAACCGAGTTGGAAAAGACATTTGAGGAAAGACAGACGATGCAACGCAAGGGCGAGATCGATCACAGGCCGGAACTGAAACCCAAATTGGTGAAGGAGCCCGAGACTGAATGGCAACATGCTGTCAAGAAGAAGAAGAGCGAAGAGTACTATAATAAGATCCAGGAATTGGAAAACGATCAAGTAACAAAGGAAAGTAGACTCAGGGAGTCGAATCGTCAATACGCTATTCCAGGAGAAAAATTGGCAAGCTCCTCACTTGCCAGAGGAATGGCCCAGCGGTATGAGGATAGCTTGTAAGTAGCCTAACTTATTAAACAAATTCACATCACATTGGCCAATAAATTCCTCTAATGATAGATAGATCCTCATTTGGCAAGATAATTAATAGCAGGAAGTAGATAAATAATTCATAAATATTGTTGGACATTAATTTCACACAGCGCCATCTAGACCCAAACTAAGCAAATTTTGTAATTTGGGAACGAGATTATGGAAAAAATACTCAAATACTTTACTATACTACTACTATACTTATCATACAGTGTATCACACCCAAAAACAGAACAACGTCAATATTCATCACAAAAATATTTGTTCTGGATGGGAATCGAACCGAGTTAAATCGAGCTTGTAAATTGCTCATATAGTTAATAATAATTGCAATGAAATCAGAATATTTGCACTTATCATAATTTTAGTAATAATAATAAATGTGAGACAATGCCACTCAGATCTCTCTCCTCAGACGAAACATATAGGTATCTTGTTTTATGTCAGAGGCATTAGGTATATTAGAGAAGGACATAAAACAATCAGTGAAAGAGCGATTCTCAGGCTATAATTATGACAAAAGTACTTACAGTTATTTGTTAGATGGTAACGAGGTTCGTGCCTTCAATGGTTACATTTTTGTATTTACAGGGAACAAACCGAAGATGTAGAAGAACAGACGACTCAGACAAAAGTTATCAGGAAACCAAAGATCCCAGACCCATCGGAGTCCACTGTTCACGGCAAAGAAGTTCACGTCGCTAAACAAAAGCAGACCCAGAAGGAGGTCGTCGGTGACACTGAGATCACGCGCAAGATTACATCCACTGAGACCACGGAGGTAGAACATAAAGGACAAACCCATGAAAGGGTTGTCGAAGGACCCGTCAAACCCAGCAACCCTCCGGTTTTCACCAAGAAGATGCAACCATACCGCGCGTTTGAACAAGAACAAGCCAGGTTCGAGGTAGAGTTTGACGGAGACCCACTGCCTACTATCAAGTGGTACCGCGAAAACTTCCCTATTAAGAACTCTCCTGACTTTCAAATTCATACGTTCAGCACAAAGTCTATTCTCATTATCAGGCAAGTGTTCGTCGAAGACTCAGCAGTATTCGCTGCCGTTGCTGAAAACAGGGGAGGAACAGCTAAATGCAGTGCCAACCTTGTCGTGGAAGAGAGGAGACGGCAAGGCAGGGGAGGTGCTGCTCCTCCTAGCTTCACTCTAACCGCGCAAAATGTCAACGTTATATCTGGGCAGCTCGTCAGATTTGATACAAAAGTCACCGGAACGAAGCCTCTGGACGTGTACTGGCTAAAGAATGGAAAGAAAGTACAGCCAGACATCAGGAACAAGATTCTGGAGGAAGATGGAACATACACTCTTCTTATTCTGGAAGCATATCCTCAGGACTCTGGAAAGTATGAATGCGTAGCCATAAACAACGCAGGCGAAGCTCGTTGCGACGCTGAATGCTCAGTCAACGCTCCCGCTACCAAAGAAAAACCTAAGCCCCAGAGCAAAGCTGCAAACGCTCCACCCGAAGTAATCGAATCTTTAAAAGACAAGTCTGTTACTGAGGGTCAATCGATCGAGTTCAGCTGTAAGATCGTTGGCAAACCATCGCCTACCGTTCAATGGTACAAGGGCGATAAGTTGATCAAGCCATCGAAGTACTTCCAGATGTCACGGACAGCTGACGAGTATACTCTTCGGATTTCTGAGGCTTTCCCTGAAGACGAGGGTGACTATAAGTGCGTGGCATACAACTCTGCAGGGCGAGTCACCGTGGCCGCTAAACTGAAGGTGGCGCAACCAGACCAAGCTGATAGCTTACCGACTTTGACGCCGTTGAGGGATATCGTAGTCTCCGAAGGTCAACCAGCTCAGTTCAAGACGCAGATCACTGGGAAAGCGAAGCCGACTATCCAGTGGCTCCGCGAAGGTGCTCTCATTCCTGTCACACCCGATTTCCAGGTACTAACTGGTTCATTACAGGCATCACTTTGACCATTATATTGGTATAAATATTTTATGTAGCTAGATTTTCACTTACTGGGTTTTTTATAAAATAGGTACGTCATTATTAATTTTTAAAGACCGCCAAAGATCTTTTGTTTTATATGTAGTTCATTGTTCGCCGCGTGGTAGTCGATTCTCGTATATCCGTTATATATTATGTCCGTTATATATATATATATATATATTAAAGTGTGCGAAAGCTACAATGGCGTTGTATTCGTCCACAGATGATCCACGAAGGTAACAACGCAGTTCTGCTGATTGGCAACACGTATGAGGAGGACACCGGCACGTTTACCTGTCGGGCGACCACTACGGCCGGCCAGGTCGAGACCTCCGCCAAACTAGTCGTCAAAAGTAAGACATAGATACAGGCAGCGAGCGTCGCGCACTTAATCTATTAATGTAGTGTTTCTTTGTTTCATTTCTTCAAGAGATCGGGTGAAAACTACTGTTTAGAAAGTTGACAAGCGTCTCACATTCGTAGCGGTCACCGCAATAACTTACGCCCGCTTAGACACACTTATTCACTCGCGATATAATTATTACCACTTCAATAATACCGCCCCACAATCATGTGCGATCTCGCCCTAAAGCCCAGACAGCCGTCTTGAAACTAGATATCATTACGTTTCAACTAAAGATTTGCAAGCATTCATAAACTAAGAATATCTCAAAAGGTGCATGAGCAGGCCGCTGGATTCAGTATTTCTTGATCTTATAACTTCCTTCTTATTTTCACTAGCTACTAAATAGTATACTTTAAAACTTTTTGACTTTCTTCCTTCATTTGTATTAAATTATCATCTATTTTCAAATATTGAATCCAGTAGCAAAATTATTCTTAGTTTTACTTAGCTGGTAACGAATCTAGAAAATGAACGGCTGTATCAAATATAGTATAAAAAGTCGGTAACGATAACAACCCAAGGACAAAACAACCAGCGCGAAAACCACACGACGTTTTTAGCGCATATCTAACACTACAAAGTCGACCCGACAAAACATAACTCGTAGCGTATTTGGGCGAATTTTCACATTAACAATGCTGTACATACAAAGCTTTTTGTGTAAATATCTACTTAGTCATACGACGAGGCCCCCGAGACGAGAGCAGTGCATCGAGCCCCGGTCCCGCCTGGCGCAGCGGCGAAAGGACTCACGTAACTTGTGATTAACACGAACACAAGACATTCTACGACTGTTTTGTTTTGCTTTTACCGCTACGATGTATACTAAATGATGTATTATTCGATCACACTGTATATTAGAACACTGCGAACTGTGAACGCGAGCTGCGTCCCCGAACGCATCGTCAAATGTATTTTTCACCCAATACTCTCATGAAATAATTATAGGCCTGCGCTTAAGTTTATTTGGCATATTAACAATAAGATTAAAAAAAGAAGATTTTACGCTTTTTGTGTTGAGATCTGACCTTTGAATCTTATGCAACTGATCTCAGTAATCTGTTTATTTATAAACGGATCACTACTATATAAATTACGATGAGTTCAACGGGTGGTGTTTGACGCCACCGGGACTGGGACTTGCGTCAGCTTCTGTGGTCTGACCGATAACGATCATCTTCCTTTGTATGTAAATAAACTTTGATATCGACCACAAAGTGTACAAGCGAAGAAAGTCCCCGCTTCGGCTTTAACCTTCAGCATGAGTCACCGTTTGTATTGTACAATATGTTGTTTAGAGTTATCTCTGATTCTATCACCTAACCTAACATGCACGTAGGCTGAGGTGTGCCCGCACCGTTAGTGTCACCTAACAGCTACGACTAACTTTGTCAGTGTCAGTGGACACGCAAGCCGCACGTCGTCGGCGGCGGTCGGCGGGCGGCGGGCGCGGTTGTCTGTTCTCGGGGGGTTCAGGGCTCGGAAGCGCAAAGTTATTCGTGGTTGTTTCGCCCGTCTTTTGATTCGCTGTCAACTCTCCCTACGACAAAGAAACAAGATTATAATTTGCCACGCAGTTCTGTGGCAAAGCACTAAGCTCCAAGTACGCACGCATTCTTGCCTTGCCAGTTTCTATGTGTTCGATATCACTGCCCATGTTGACGATCTAATTTTCTGCAAGTACAAATCCAAATTGAATGAGATTTTATAGTTTAACGTTAAAGTGATCTTAACTTAGTTTGTTTATAAGTGCACGACATTGTTAAAATTGAATTGTGTTGTATGTTTCACCTAATTATTATTATGTTAGTAGGCGTGGCAGTTTTTATAATTTAATAATTGATAGAATAGTAATTAATATAATTGACAATAAAATAACTATTTATGACAGAAATTTACTTGTATTTTTTGAGAAAATGTTATAAAAATATCTGTGGCATTTTGGTACACACCAGATATTGTGGTGTAGAGTAGGTGTGGCAGGTGAGCAGAGCTGGAGAATTCGAAAACATTCATGAACTCACACTTAAACATTAACATACACTGAGTCTGCTATTCATCACACACATTCGGCAGGGATGGCCATCGATGGATTACAAAAAAAACACCATCAATTGCTTCATTCATCAAACTGGCCCTAAGGCTGTCTAAGCTCCTTTAGGTACTTTCTTCACAATCATTGAATGGCAGTTGTGATTTAATTTATTTATCACAGTTTTTTTACTGTCGTAACTAAACTTTTTATTAACTTTAACGCTGATTTTTTGAATTTTTGGCCTACTTGATATTTATTCGCCAGCTTTGAAAATTAGTTAATATTCCTATTAAGTTATTATTAATTGATATCCTGATAACGTAAAATACTATAATGCTAACGAAAGCACTTTCAGATCGACGAAGGGCGTTTTTTTCCTTCAAAAGATATTGGTCGCATAGCTGCAAGACAAACAATGATTTCAGTACACACATATTAATACTAGTGTTTTTACACAATTTGCCTATACAGTTGCATTTGGAAATGGATGCATAGAATGTGGATCACGTTACTTTAATTTGTTTATAAAATTGAAAAATTCGATACATATAACATTTATTGATGTCTCAGCCAGTTTTTGAGCCGTCAGCTTCATTTTTGAGCGCATCTGTATTACTGAAATGAATAGTTTAAACAAAATCTTCTCCACTACCTTTTGTGTAGATAACTATTTATAAGAAAAAAACTTATTTAAAAGTATTTACAGCATCAGGAAAGTGGAAATGATCTTGTGTAACTATAGAACAAACAAATAGGTAGGGATTAGTACATTAGTAAAAGATAGACACCAAATAGTGCAAGAAAACACAGCTTGAGGTATTTACGGTGTTCAAGAAACATGGGACCTGAATACGTAAGTACTTTGCATGGTAAGATTTTTTTATTTTGAATGCATTATCTCTGATTAATCATTATTATGGATAAACGTTCACGATAATCCATAAGAATTTAACTCATTTTCAATTTTATTCTCATTTCAAAATGCCAGGCAGTTTTTATAGTGAAAGATGTCAGGAGATCAGGAGGCATAAAAAAAATCGCACTAGTGCCAGATTATGCCAGCTTAAAAAAACATACAACAGTAGGAAAACCTTATTAATTCAAAATTTATCTACTTTTTAATTAGACTAAGTATTGGTTACTTATCTTTAAAAAAGATATATTAAAGACTAGAATGTATAAAATGTAATGTATTCATATAAAATATATTAAATATGTAGTTTTTGTCACAGGGTATGAACATCAAGTAGTCAACGATTCCAAGAACCATATTGAAACTATGAAGATTAATAATATGGTTCCTTGATGTGTGTCGTGATGAATGGATATCCAATTACATTTCAAATCTTACAAAAGAGCCGAAATAAATAATAAATAAAATAATAATGGTACACCAAATTTTTATTGTTAATTCATAAAAATGAAATTTCACAAAAAATAAAAACTATGACCTACGGCACTTCTTCTCTAGTCAAAACTTACTAGTAACTCAGCCGTAAGCTGGTAGACCTGGAGTTTAATTTTGCATAGCTTAAAATAAATGTTTCCCGCGCTCCTGAAATCTAATTTGCCTTACATAATTATGGATCAAATGTAAGTAGCAAACAAAATGGGTGACCACATGCACGTAAAGTATATAATACACATAGAGTCATCAAAAACATAAAACCATAGTTACTTATATTCAGAAAGCTGATGAAATTCATTATGATGTGACGCAGGTAATTTACGTTGTTTTTTTACTACCCTTGAAGATGTGTGTGTTGCGCGGACAAAAAAGTTGATTCTAATATCGACATTTATTGAAAATCAAATATCGCTATGACGGTTTCAACCCCATCACCACCATTTTGAAAAATTTCAAAACAGAACCCACAAAATTCACCTTATAATTATCGAACCTCATGCTGACAAAAAATCATGAGTATCGGTTGAGAAGTCGGTCAGCTGTGTACAAAGGAACCAGTCGGGTTACTAAGGACCGTTACATACGGTCTAGGTATTTATAACTCAATTGTTCTAGACCAGCACCAGATAGAAGCGTGCCTAAGACACTGGCTACTTTGCCAATTATTTGCTGAATTGCGAATTAGCTATGCTTATTCGCTGGCCTAAATAAGAGGTTAAATTGTTTCCCTTGGGCTACGTGTCGTCTCAATCAAAAGCCCCTCAAGATTTTTTTGGTATACCTATATAGCTTGTTGTACCTTCCAAAAACTTTTCACGTTGCAGACAGATCCCGCGACTAAAATTGAATGAAATAAACCGCTTGGAATAAAGTGTCACACCTAAGATTCCGACCTCCATTTCAAGGAAAAAAACATGCTGGTTGAATAGACATTACATATCTATCTGAAAATATATTGAATATGACCTTTATAGTTCGGAAAGACAGACGTACAACGTTGAAAAAATACCGTGAGTTTTGTTAATTTGTAAGGGTATACTTCACAGTTAGTCCCATCTTCATCAGTTCAAGATCTGATGATGGGATCCTGGTTAAAATTGAGGGAACTCTTCAAATATTATAGACTAATATTAATATTAATATTAAAGCGATTTGGGTATTTTAGGGTGTGTTCAAAAGAAAGGAAAAAACGGACCCTTTTATAGGATCACGCGTCTGTCTGTCTGTCCGTCCATCTGTCATCAAAATAATTGGAAAAAATACGTCATCCAGATTAAAAGAAAATGAATCATATTCTTCATTGAAGTCAGTTTTCTTTTAGTATTTAAAACGTACTTATAGGTAAGACGCATTCGGGCGGATGGTATGAAATCCTTTGTTTTTTATCTAAGGTTTGGTAGGTACATAAAAATATACAAATATTTTTTCCAAATAATTTTTATGCCAAAGATTATAAAATAAGTACTCCAACAGTATATATTGTACTAGCTTTTGCTCGCGGCTTCGCTCGCGTTAAGAAGTACTATTATTAACTAGGTATAGTTTTTGCGGCTTTACTTTTGTTTGGCGTGTGTAAAAAATTAGGGCCTACAAAACTTAAAAACGACAGTACATTCTTCAACTTCTCCATTAAAGTTCAGATTTTCTTTAGCCATTTAAAAAAAGTCTAACCGACAAAACCTATACTTAAACCAAACGAAAACAAAACAAATGCCAAATATAAAGCAGTTTCTTATGGACTCTGCTTTGTATTTGGCCAAAATTTGTCCAAAACTACTAAACCGTAACAAAACAAATGCAAAATCTCAAAATCCTTTCTTAGGGGATGCCTACAGCATAGTAGCTTTATGCATGCAAAGTCTCAGCCCGATCGGTTTAAAATTGACAAAGTTTCAAACAAACTTTCATCCCCTATTTTATCCCCTTGGGGGTAGAATTAATCAAAATCCTTTCTTAGCGGATGCCTAAGTCATAACATCTACCTGCATGCCAAATTTCAGCCCAATCCGTCCAGTGGTTTGGGCTGTGCGTTGATAGATCACTATGTCAGTCAGTCAGTCACCTTTGAGTTATTTCTAAACCGAAACAAAACAAATGCAGAATCTCAAAATCCTTTCTCAGGGGATGCCTACGTCATAGTAGCTATATGCATGCAAAGTCTCAGCCCGATCGGTTTAAAATAGACAAAGCTTCATACAAACTTTCATTCCCTATTTTATCCCCTTGGAATGAATGAATAAGAATGAATCAAAATCCTTTCTTAGCGGATGCCTACGTCATAACATCTACCTGCATGCCAAATTTCAGCCCGATCCGTCCAGTGGTTTGGGCTGTGCGTTGATAGATCAATATGTCAGACAGTCAGTCACCTTTCAGTTATATATATTTAGAAGATTATATTGTCAACACTTACGGTTGTTTATCTGCTTCGATATGATGTGTGATAGTTATGGAAAATCAAAACATTAACAAAACAAAACGATTGATGTTTCTAGTGCTACATGTAGCCGTGGCGATTTAATTTGAAACCGTGGTGTGTTATATAGCTACAATATACCAAAATCCATATCGCGCTTATACTTGCTGGGCAATTTTAGGGTTATTCAGGTGAGCACCGGTACAGAGTATCATAGATCTAGCGCAAGATCTACCAGTCTGGAGGTGGTGTCTGTGAAAGGCCATGATTGAGCAAATATAACGGACTATGCTCCGTACGCTAGTTACTCTTGAATATATTGGGATTTTTCAGCGCGTGTCCTAAATCTTTCGTTTAATATTTTTACATAAAGTGAAATGTAATTTCCAAAGAGAATTCAATCGAGCATATAAAAAACGCTGCGTATGAATATTAAGCTTACATTACCTACCGTATACAAGTAGTATCTACTAGGTACATTTTTCCGTCTTAAGAGTACTTAAGAGTCTATGATACGTGAAATGACTTAGCTTCAGCGCACAATACTGTAGCATTCACTTTGAAATTAATATATGTTTAAGTTTAGGATTTATGCTAGACCGCTAGTGTTTCGAAAACACGATTACATCAAATTTTCTCGATAGAAAATAAAGCCAAAGTTGATTCTAATCTGTACCAAAAATGTTCGGCATTCAATAAATACTAAATCAGGCCTTGACACTTTGTTCAGTATAAACATAGTATACAGAAGACAGATAGAATAGATTTTCAAAATTAATATTTGTTTTACCGTAAAAAAACAAAACGTAGAAATTCGCGCATATTTCTGTCATCTGGTGGTCATAAGCGCCGTGGTTGAGCGCACAGTAATATCACCTTTATTATTACTACATCTTAGTTCGAAACTAGAGTAAAGTTGCCTTGAGTTGCTAATCTGAGGTAGCATAGGCCGTTAAGCAAAATACTCAACGTGCGTACGGAACATGCGTTATGTTTCTCAATGGGAAGACGTTAGTTAAGTATGTTTCAATGCTTCCAAAACTCAGGCGTGTTTTATTTTACGGCAACAAGGCGTCGATTTGATCTGGCGCATACCTTTCAAGGTACATCAGTCTAGTATGGAGCACACAAGCTGCGACGAACGGACAGACGGACACGGGAATCATCTTGTATGGGTTCCGTATTTTATAATGGAACCCTACTAATTTAAACCTGGCTCCAGAAGCTATCCCAAAACATTGCACCTTACTTATATATATTTGTACATGGCTTGGATGTAAAATGTGCAACATTTAAAATCACTGGGAGTCTCTAACCAAGTGATTCCCTACGGCGCTAGTAGCTTAGACCTGCTTAGACCTTCCTCTATACTACAGGCCTCGCGCACAAAGTGGTCTAAATAAAGTTAAGCTCTCGGTAAAGCTAAATTGAAACTTCGCTCTGCAGAGATATTGCGATATTTTATTAAATCAAATGCGTTGATACCCGTTGGTGGACAAATATAGGACTTACAACGAGCTCTCAGGTTACAGCTCAATGGTGTAATTTGGATCAATCTAAGGCGCTACTATTGCTACTACACAATGCTTAGCCGAGTTGGTTCGTTTCAATAGAATCACCATATTACTAATTAGTAAGTAGTTTTTAAATTTCAACGATAAGAACATGTTTTTATTCGAAAAAAGTCTGCCCGCGACCTCTCCTGGCAACCAACGGATTTAAGTTTGCTTTGCTCACAGGATTAAGGTAATTCTCACGGTTTTCGCAGAATACCAGCGATTAAGTACGTTCCTACTCCACAGTGGTAAGGTATCATACTGAATCGAGGCCTTTTTGCTGTTGTGGCACACAATTACTCTTTTTTCAAATTATAATTTTTTATATGAAATATTTAAACTTTTTTGTGTATATTTCGTAAGGGTTTTTATATCATATGCCCTTAGAGTAAAATAAACATATTCTGATTCAGATTCTTTGTATGATTTTTTTTATTAGAATACCAACAGAAATTAATATAAAAACATAAGGTCAATTATAGTATATATGTTATACAAACAATGACAGGTTTTTCTTCAAAAAAATTCAATTGCTAAACATTCTTATAGCACTGCGTCCAAAGTGAAACGGATTGTATTGTGAAAGGTACCAGACCTTTCACAATACAATCCGTTCAATGCGTTGCGGCCGGTGCGAAGCTAGAACGTCACTATTCGATTTCCGGATAGAAGTCATCCAGCTACGTAATCTCACGATATAATACGTTTTAATAACTAAAAAGAAAACCTACTTCAATGAAGAATATGACAAAAATTATTAACAAACATACTATGAGTAACTTTTACTTGCGATTGTTTATTTTTTCGGGTTTTTTTAAGCTTTTAAATCGACCCCACGATGAGAAAGGTTTACCTTAAATGACACGGTTGCGTAATCTTTCCTATAGCTAGATAGTTTTCTTAGGAATTGGTTTTGATGTACAATCAGTTAAAAGTTGTGGGTTCGATTCCCACCCGGACAAACCCGGCTTAGCACATTTTTGTGGTGTGTGTTCCTAGTTTGGTTCGGATATTGCAGGATCGAATCACCTGATTGCCCGCTAAGTAAGATGCTAGTAGTCGCTAATGAGCCATGTAAGACTCCTATGGCGGCGGCTTGTAAAGTCTGATACCAGAACTGTTACACAGTCCACACGAAGAAAAAAAGAAATAAAATATGTATTAACAAAAAAAATAAGGTAACTATATAAATATTAGGGGCTTTTGATTGAGGCGACACGTGACCCAAGGGCTGGCTCTTATTTAGGCCAGCGAATTAGCATAGCTATTCAGCGTGGCAATGCAGCCAGTGTCTTGGGCACGCTTCCGTCTGGTACTGGTCTGGAACAGTTGAGTTACCTATAGGCCGTTTGTAACGGTCCTTAGGTAATCTGACTGATTCCTTTGTACATAGTTAGTTTAATTGTACTTTTTATTGAATAAATGAATTTATATAAATAGTATTACTACAATCACCAACACGCCGGCCAATCGTGGTGACTATGGCAAAATCCCCTATTGCATTCTTTAGCATTGGAAGAAGCCCATGTCCTGCAGTGGACTTTTATTGACCGTAATGATGATCATAAATTGTTTTATTACAGAATTTCGGTGAATTGCCTACCTTCTTGCTTCATCATCAGACGATGATAGATAACCTCTTAGTTGTACATCAAAACACAGAAATAAACAAACAAGCAAGAAAAACACTTAAACTAGGTACAACGGGCGGCCTTATCGCTTATCTCTTTCAAGCAGCCTTTGGATGGAAAGGATAGCTTATCGCTAAAAGCGATCTCTTCCAGGCATCCTTTGGATCGTAAGGATAGCTTAGGTTAACAAAGCGGTGAACTAAAGTACTAAAATAAACATTAATCTATACAGGTACTTATTAATAATAACAACTAAATATAAAATACAGATAATCTAAAGACGAATATCTTACAAAAAAAAATGTAGAAACTAATCAGCAGTAGCGAACGAGACAATTACAAGTTGGTCGAGAATACGCAATTTCGTTTACTTGGATGACATATTTTTTCCAGTTATTTTTATGTACCTAAAAACTAAACTACTGTACCGATTTTGACGAAATTTCTATGAGACTAACTCGGAAGTATGACCTACCAAACATAGCAAATTTCGAACTGGCGGAGTAATCGAATAACAAACAAACAAACAAAAAAACATACAGACGAATTGAGAACCTCCTCCATTTTTGAAGTCCGTTAAAAACAAGTCATGATTATGGAAATGATGATTGCCTAAATGATTTTCTATTTTTTTTTATTGATTGTGCACACATCAAATATTGAAAACAAGAACATAACATAAGGCATACGTACAGAAGCGAGTTCAACCCTGTGAAGAGTTTTCTTTCAAACCTTTCATATGAGAGAGGCGATACACGGAACAGATAGATAAAGTAAGTTTTTGTGAAACATCGAGTGAACGAAGCACGAAGCTCTGAATGGCCTGAGGTTTCAAAGCGGCCTGTTTTAATCTGTGTGCCAACTACAGTCACTAGACTGTAGTTGGCACACAGATTAAACACAGATTAAGCCATTAGAGAAAGTGTAACTGAAAAAACAGCGTACTAAATTTGGCAATAGTCGTGAAGTAAAAATTCTACATCACGTACTACTTTTGCGCATTATCCGGATAAAAGAAGCAGATATAATATATTTCCTGACGCAGAACAATATCTGTGTTAATATTTCAGGTCAATCCGTGCAGTAGTGTAAGTGGGACGGCGGCACAAATATCCCAACATCCCAACATCCAAACAAACTTTCACATTTACCTAAAAACACTTAGATTGCTTCAAGCTAAGAAGCAAAAGCATGTGTGGGTATCGGTAATAAGTAAGTCAAGGAATAAGTGCAATGCAACACAAGAAAGCACAAATTTGACAAGTTTGAAATAGTTTCAGATAATTATGTGTTGTTGGTTTGGTTGGTGGTAGGACTTTGTTTGGGTCCGCCTGGCTAGCTACCACCGTCTTACCTAATTCTGTCGCCATAACAACAATTCTAAAGTTGTTGTGTTCCGGCATTTAGAGGTAAGATAGCCAGTTCCTCAGTTTGTTGACGATTCTGGGTGAAGTGCGCCTCCACCTTCGGCTTTATCTCAACTTGTTGTAACCAGGTGAGATGAAGGCTAAGCGCTTCCACGTCGTACAAAAAAAATGTGTACCTACTAATCATGACAACTTTCTAAATGTCTATATTTTGTTTGTAAAGTACTACATTTATTTGTCATCACAGAATATATATAATGGAAATAGGTACTAACCCTAAAATCTGGCAAAATCTAGTAAAATCTAGTTTTTAAATGTACGACGGCGAGGTGATTGGCCTTCATCTCATCTGATTTTCAAGTTATGGTAAGGCCGAATGTGGAAGCGCACTTCACCCGGAATCCTCAACAAACTGAGGAACTGGCTATATTACCTCTAAATACCGGAACACTGCAATTTCAGAATTGTTTTGATGGCGACAGAATAAGGTAAGATGGCGGTAGCTAGCCAGGCAGATTTAAACAAGTCCTACCACCAACCAAACCAAGTACAATATTGTACTCCCTTTGGGGATCGAACCCAGGACCTCTGGATCTAACACTAGACCATAGAGGCGTTTAAAAGTAGCTCTTCTAGATTTTACATTTTTAGGAAAAATTAAACGACTTGTCCAATATGTGGCGTCTGGATGTCTGTTCTACTCTACAAACAAAAAAAAATAGAATTCGGCCATTTTGACAAATTAAAGAAACATTAATTGAAGAAGCTTCGACAGCGTCGGGTCGCGTTTGTTTTAACGAATGTTTTAAAATATTTTGTCAAATATACGATTTTTTTTTATTATTTGTTTATTTTGTGTTTTTGACCTAGAAAGCTACCTAGAAAGTCAATATTAATCTTACAATGAAAACATTAAAGGGTTGAAGAAGCTTGCACACCCAATGGCGCCAGCGGTAGCGTCAATATTAACTAAAGACTCGCAGCATTTTGTTTTAGAGCGCGTGGTAACCATTTCTTCAGTTTTAAGCTATGCAAAGACAGATTCGCGAGGTCAAGGTACAGCTCACATTAGTAATTTTAGCGAAACACAAATATTGTATCCAGAAAAAAAGCTAACACAGATATTTTTTGCTTTCATGCTTTTTTTGAAAAATTATCAATAAACACTCGAAAATACACTAACAATCTACCTCTGATAAACGTATTACATCTAACTACTGGTAAATTTAAAATGAGTTAAGCTCTTACTACAAACGAAAATAGGTAATTCTAGTTATCTCGTAACAATTTTCGAAAACCCTTGTAAAAGGGGCGAGTTTCTGGATTTTAATAGAACTCAATGTAAAGCTCACAATCACCAATCACCCGTAACAAGATTTTTCTAATACGATCAACATTCGTTAAAAAGTGGAGAACCTCTCACCTATTATACACATACGGTGTAATCCGCGGTCTATCACATAATTTGAACGCCGACGGCATTCTTATATAAATAATTACCGACAGCGTGTTAAATAAAAAGGTGAAAGAAATAGGCAGCTGTAAAAATATAGTTAACTGTATAATCTGTTTATTGAGCTTTGTAATTTGTGTTTCAGAATCACGAAAATCAATAAGTAAGAAGACTTTTGACGACAAAACAGACATTCAATCATCTACTTCTGAAGATGTTACGGAAACCCAAAGCAGGACAATGTTTAAATCAACAGAAGATTCAAACATATTAAACGTGAATAGGTCGCAAGACATTGAAAGTAGAAAAGTATCCGATGTTCCATGGCGTAGGCAAAGTACAACACAAACAACAAAAGAAGAATCACTAGAGATCAAACACTGGAGAAAACCACGGCAAGAGATTCAAACGCCGGAAGAAACAAAAAAATCGACTCACAAATATGAAGAACAAATAACAACTGAAGAAGACAGTACGATGCTAGATGTCGAGAGGATAGAATCTGTTGATACAAAGCTAAGAACGAAGTCTTGGAGAAAACCTCGTGGACCACAAGATATAGGAACTGAAGAAACCACATCAACTAAAGATTCTAATATACTACAACTATCATCAACTGAAGAAATTGATGTCTCTCAAAAGACATTGGAAAAACAAGAATCTTTGCAGGTAAAACAATGGAGAAGACCACGACAAAGCACAGAAGAGATATCTAACGATACTGTTAAAGATGTTGAGGAAACAGATAACATAAAAGGATGGCGTAAGCCTCGCGCAGAAGAAATTGAATCTAAACGAGTTTTTGAAGATAGGCCGGAGCCTGTACCCTGGACACAAGAGAGTGTTAAATTAAAGCCTACAAAGGTAGAAAAAACTCAAATTACCAAAGAAAAACTTGAAGATGTTCAACTAAAGCAGGTCAGGAAGCCATCTCTCCAAGTGGAAGAAACAGCGGTAGAAGATAAATATGGTGACAAATCCCTAGAACCAGTGCCATGGACTCAAGAAAGTGTAAAGTTAAGACCCACAAAAGTAGAGAAAGTACCTATTGCGAAAGAAAAGATAGAAGATGTTCAACTTAAACAAGTCAGGAAGCAATCTTTTCAAAAAGAAGACCTAATAGTTTTAGAAGAATCAACGATACATGAAAAAGACAATTCTCTGGAACCTTTACCGTGGAATAAAGAAAGTATAATATTACGGCCTACTAATGTTGAAAAAACTATTATTCCAAAAGAAAAAATTGAAGAAGTGCAACTAAAAAAAGTAAGAAAACTATCTCTTCAAAAAGAAGGAACATTAATATTAGAAGAATTAATGATTCACGAAGAAGACACAATTCATTTACGAATAAGTGATCAAACAGAAGAAAATATTAATGAGCGGACCAAAATGAGAAAGCTATCAAAGGAAAAAGTCCAAATGAATAATGAAGAAAAATTTTTAAAGCCCTCAGAAGACAACATTGATAAAGAATTTAAGTCTATTGAAAGAGAAACAACCAAAAAAGAAGAATTATCAGAGACACCATCATGGCGAACTGGTAAAAAGCATTCTAAAGATGTAGTTCCAAAAGAAGAAGTGACTTTGAAACCTGTTTCACGAGCTAAACATATTGAATCTAAAGAGATAACGGTTGAAGAAGTAAAATTGAAACCTGTCAAAAAAGAAAAACTAGAAGTTGAAGAAACTGTACCAGATGGTGTTCTACTAAAACCAATATCTAAACAGGATCTACCAGAGGCAAAACCAGAAGAAGTTCCACGGAAGCCAGTGAAAAAAGAAAATTCTCAAGAACTAACAGAACCCGAAGAGGTTCAATGGCCCAGAGGCAAAAGACGTCCAAAGCCTGAAGAACCAAAGGAAGAAATTACTCTAAAGCCAGTACCGAAACCAGAAAAGCCAGAAGAAAGGCCAATAGAAAAACTTGAGAAAATTCAGCTTACTCCCGAAGAAGTACAATGGCCTAGAGGTAAAAGACGTCCAATATTAGAAGAGTCAAGAGAAGAAGTAACTTTGAAACCAATTTCTAAGCCAGAGCAACCTGAGGAACTACCTATTGAGGTTGTACAGAAGCAAGCAAAGAAAGAAAAACTTGCAGAGGCAACTGAACCACAAGAGGTTCTGTGGCCAAGAGGCAAGAGACGTCCCAAGCAAGAAGAATCAAAAGATGAAGAAATTATACTTCAGCCGATTCCCAAACAGATACTTTCAGAAGAAAAACCAAAGGAGGTTCCACTAAAGCCTGTTAAAAAAGAGAAATCTCAAGAAACAACTGAATCAGAAGAGGTTCAGTGGCCAAGAGGCAAGCGGCTTCCAAAATCCGAAGAACCAAAAGAAGAAGTCAATCTTAAACCAATACCCAAACCAGAAAAAATAGATGAAAAGCCAGACGAGAAACCTGAAGAAATAAAGCTTAAGCCGCTTAAAAAAGAAAAGCAACAGGAATCAATTACTACTGAAGAAGCACAGTGGCCAAGAGGTAAAATACGTCCAAAGCTAGAAGAGTCTAGAGAAGAAGTATCTTTGAAACCAATTTCTAAGCCAAAACAACCTGAGGAAATACCTAATGAGGTTGCGCAGAAGCCAGCAAAGAAAGAAAAGCTTGCAGAGGAAACTGAACCACAAGAGGTTTTGTGGCCAAGAGGCAAGAGACGTCCCAAGCAAGAAGAAATAAAAGATGAAGAAGTTATACTCAAACCAATATCTAAACAGGATCTACCAGAGGCAAAACCAGAAGAAGTTCCACGGAAGCCAGTGAAAAAAGAAAATTCTCAAGAACTAACAGAACCCGAAGAGGTTCAATGGCCCAGAGGCAAAAGGCGTCCAAAGCCTGAAGAACCAAAGGAAGAAATCACTCTTAAACCAGTACCGAAACCAGAAAAAACAGAAGAAAAGCCAGACGAAAAACCTGAAAAAATTAAGCTTAAAGAAAATCAACAGGAATCAATTACTCCCGAAGAAGTACAATGGCCTAGAGGTAAAAGACGTCCAAAGTTAGAAGAGCCAAGAGAAGAAGTAACTTTGAAACCAATTTCTAAGCCAGAGCAAGCTGAGGAAATACCTATTGAGGTTGAGCAGAAGCCAGCAAAGAAAGCAGAGGAAACTGAACCACAAGAGGTTCTGTGGCCAAGAGGCAAGAGACGTCCCAAGCAAGAAGAATCAAAAGATGAAGAAATTATACTTCAGCCGATTCCCAAACAGATACTTTCAGAAGAAAAACCAAAGGAGGTTCCACTAAAGCCTGTTAAAAAAGAGAAATCTCAAGAAACAACTGAATCAGAAGAGGTTCAGTGGCCAAGAGGCAAGCGGCTTCCAAAATCCGAAGAACCAAAAGAAGAAGTCAATCTTAAACCAATACCCAAACCAGAAAAAATAGATGAAAAGCCAGACGAGAAACCTGAAGAAATAAAGCTTAAGCCGCTTAAAAAAGAAAAGCAACAGGAATCAATTACTACTGAAGAAGCACAGTGGCCAAGAGGTAAAATACGTCCAAAGCTAGAAGAGTCTAGAGAAGAAGTATCTTTGAAACCAATTTCTAAGCCAAAACAACCTGAGGAAATACCTAATGAGGTTGCGCAGAAGCCAGCAAAGAAAGAAAAACTTGCAGAGGAAACTGAACCACAAGAGGTTTTGTGGCCAAGAGGCAAGAGACGTCCCAAGCAAGAAGAAATAAAAGATGAAGAAGTTATACTCAAACCAATATCTAAACAGGATCTACCAGAGGCAAAACCAGAAGAAGTTCCACGGAAGCCAGTGAAAAAAGAAAATTCTCAAGAACTAACAGAACCCGAAGAGGTTCAATGGCCCAGAGGCAAAAGGCGTCCAAAGCCTGAAGAACCAAAGGAAGAAATCACTCTTAAACCAGTACCGAGACCAGAAAAAACAGAAGAAAAGCCAGACGAAAAACCTGAAAAAATTAAGCTTAAAGAAAAGCAACATGAATCAATTACTCCCGAAGAAGTACAATGGCCTAGAGGTAAAAGACGTCCAAAGTTAGAAGAGCCAAGAGAAGAAGTAACTTTGAAACCAATTTCTAAGCCAGAGCAAGCTGAGGAAATACCTATTGAGGTTGAGCAGAAGCCAGCAAAGAAAGAAAAAATTGCAGAGGAAACTGAACCACAAGATGTTCTATGGCCAAGAGGTAAGAGACACCCCAAGCAAGAAGAACCAAAAGAAGAAGAAGTGTTATTGAAGCCTATTCCTAAATCAGAGAAATTACAGGAAAAGCCAGAAGAAAAATCTCTTATGCCACGTGATAAAGGTAAAATATCAGTTGATGATGTACCAGAAAAAAATAAAATAAAAAAAGGTAAACAATTACAGGAAGTTGATATCAAAGAAGACGTTATTCTAAAGCCAGTGCTGAAACTCAAACGACAACCTGAAAAGATGAAACCTGAAGAAGTCAAATTAAAACCTATTTTCAAACAAAGATCTGAACAAGAAGAGGAGATTGAAATTGAGGAAAATGTCCTTCATTTATCATCAAAATCACTTGAGCCAGTAGATCAACCTGAAGTCGTTGCAGAAGTAGCATTGGAAGTGGTTGTTGACGATAACAAGAAAGAAGCTAAAAAACTAACCCCAGTGAAAGTCGAGAAAGCAATGAGAACAGAAGAAATTAAATCTGTTGTAGAAAATGATAAAATAATAGCAGATCAAGTTCTTAAAGAGAGTCAAGACGTGGTTGTTGATAAAAATAAGAAGTCTAAATTAAAGAAAGATAAGTCTATCATTGTTTTAGAAGAAGTGTCAATTGATACTAGTGATCAGGAAGTTATCGAAGAACCAAAGTCAGTCGCGCAAAAACCTGAGGACGTGTCAGAAACAGTGATTAATAGAAAGAAAAAGTTGAAGGTTAAAAAAGAAAAAACTATTGAAGTAGTTGAAGAATTTATTGTTGAAGAATGTAAGCCATTAGATAAGGAAGAAGAAGTTATTATAGTCGCAAAACAAGAGCCAATTATACAGGAACCCGAAGACATTAAAGAAGAAATTGTTGTGAAAAAGAGAAAGCAAAAAGTGAAAAGAGATGAGCTAATTGAGAAAATTACTGTCGAAGAAGTTAAACCTTTAGACAAGGAAAAAGTGATCAAAGAAGAAGTTTCAATTCAAGAACCATTATTAGATATACAATCTGTTGTACAGGAAACTGAAGAAGTTTCAGAAACAGTGACTGAAAAAAGTAAAAAATCTAAGGTGAAGAAAGAAAAGACCATCAACATTGTAGAAAAAGAAGCAATTGAAGATATCACGCCTATCCTTGAAACAGAGGTAAATATTGAAGAATTAGTTATTAAGTCTGAAGAACCAGTGCCTACACAAGAACATACAGAATTTTCAGAAGCGGTGATTGACAAAAAAAGAAAATCTAAGGTTAAAAAGGAAAATAGCATTAAAGCTGTTGAAGAAGTTTCTATTCAAGAAATCAAGCCTATTGGCAATCAAGAAACAGTTATTGAAGAGGAAACGGTTTCTACGGAAGAACAAGCACCAGTCACACAAGTTTCAGAAGAAGAAACAGATGTAGTGATTGAGAAAAAACAGTCAAAAGTTAAAAAAGCAAAGATTTTTAAACTTATCCAAAACGTAACCGTTGAAGAAGTTAAGCCCGTAGAACAAGAAAAAGAAGAAGAACTTCAAGAAACTGTTGAAACGAAAATCATTCAAAAAAAGAAGCATAAAAAAATCAAAGGTAAGTTTATTTTTCACCGAAGTAATTTTACACGTTTAGGCTTATAAACATTTTGTCAATATCACACAGTTCGGATTAGTCATCTAATCTCAAGGTTTCATTTCAAATTGTTTGGATTAGGTACAGATGCATGGTGCTCTGAAAACTTAAATTTAACAGTTAATATGTCTGCAATACAGGTGTACTTGTATTATATTTACAATATTAGTCACAGTAAATTGTGTATAACCAGTATAGTGTGGTTGTCGATAACCTACTTGTTGTCTTATTTATTCTATCAGTCGTTGATTATTTTACTTCACAACCCATACGGTCAATTTCTCAAAAGTCAAAATGTCTTTGTCATCCCTGACTAATGGATAATTCTAACCAAATATTTTACAGAAGAAGGACCAGTTATAATAGAACCAATTGTAGCAAAGACTATATTGGAACAAGATACTTTTGAGCTTTGCATAACTTTTGAACCTGAGGATGACCTTAGTGTGATCTGGTATCGGAACAACAAACCACTAATACCCAATGAAGACTGTGAAATAACTGTACACGAAGGAGTCTCCAAAATTAAAGTACAGAACGTAGATAAAAAAAAAGTAGGCAAATACGAAGTGGTGATCGAAAACGGTCAACATATTACAGTTAAATCTGCAAGTACTATTAAACTACTGCAAGCATCTGATGAGAGCCAAATAACGCCACCCGTTTTCACGAAATTAATTCGACCAACTCGAATATTTTTGGGAGAGATAGTTATGCTCGAAACGGAAGTTGAGTCTAGTCCTTGCGCTTCCTTTCAATGGTTTATCGGAACAACAGAAATAGCTTCTTATGCTAAACAAAATAAACTGCACAACATCACTATCACTAACAAGGACAATAAGTCATGTCTGTGTGTCGAAAACATATCAAAAGATTTTATAGGAGTTGTAACATGCAGAGCAGAGAATTTTGCTGGTTCCGTAGCCTGTTCCGCTTCCATGCTTGTTGATGAAGCTGAGAGGGAAAGTATAGGAGAAGCACCTGTTGTCGTTACTCCTTTGATGCCGGCCGTCGTTATGGATGGAGAACCAATTGAACTTGCTTGTGAAATAACTGGTCAGCCGTGGCCGCGAGTTGAATGGTACCATGGCGAGAGAATTATTCATAAAGCCAGGGATGTGTCATTGGCTCGACTACAAAACGGGTTGTGTGAGATTTGCATCAGAGAAGCCTTCCCAGAGATGAGTGGCACCTATAAATGTGTAGCGACGAATGAATTTGGCAGTTGCACGACCGAAACCGTTATCAATGTGGAAGGTAGAACTATTTCGCTTCAGATTCTGCATGTATTGCATGGGTAGAGACGCATCACATTTTGATCACGAACGCCATGCATCTGAACTAGTGATTTAACGTTGAGATTAGAAAAAATCTAATGTAGGACCTATGCTTTAATAACACTTTCTGTAGTAGAAATCACACAAAACACTGTTATTGGCACATTACACAGCACATGCTAAAGTTTGAGTGCCGATATTGCACACTTTTTTACCAAGGCTTTAAAGTTCAAAATATTTAACGATTGCAAGATCAGAATGTCCAATTAAGTAGGAACTTTATTAATACATAATTAATCGCTTTACGTTATATTTTATACAATGACGTAAAATCGAATGAAAACCATTTAATTATAAGATTGAGAAAACGAGAAGTATTTTTCGCTGTGATATAACAATATGCATAATCATGGCTAAACATTTTTGTATATTTGTAGCCTACGAATACGTGCCAAGTGCATCAGAGGAGGATATTTTGAGTGACGAGGTAAGGCCATCTTTCGTAAGATACCTATTATGGAGGTAATTTATGAAGGTAAGATTTTACTATTTATGAAGAAGGTGTATCTAAAGCGCTGAGTGGCCAAGTGGGCCTGGGCCAACTTGGCTTGATGACATAGCCGCCTCTGTGGTCTAGTCGTACGCCTACCGGTTTCAGATCCAAAAGTCTCAGGTGTAATCCCAAGGGGGAGTACAATATTGTGCTAGGTTTGGTTGGCAGTAAGACTTTGTTAAAGTCCACCTGGCTAGCTACCACCATCTTACTTAAATCTGTCGCCATAGCAACAATTCAAAATTGTTCTGTTTTGACATTTAGAGGTAATATAGTCAGTTCCTCAGTTTATTGAGGATTCCAAGTGAAGTGAGCTTCCACCTTCGGCCTTATTATAACTTAAAAGTTCAGATGAGCAGAAGGACAAACACTACGTAGAATAATAAAAAAAACTGTCACGTATTGAATGCTAACAACTTGCAAATCGTGGACTTGTGCCACACGTAAGTATGACATGCCTCTGACAACTGATTCTCATAAGAATATTCTCAGAGCGGTGATCTGAGTAGTGATCAGAGGTGAATGCCCGAACGGGATAAAGTTGTAAGCAAGTTTATTTTAATTGTAGACGTTTTATTATTGATAAAATGTGTTTAAATTAATGTGTTTGTATTCAGACTATGTTTTTTTTCTGTGAATAATTATAATTTGGAAATAGTAAGGGATTGAATATGTCAGCGTTTTATTATAAGCACCGTCCGTTTTGTAATATGCCTCGGCATATTGTAAATGGTGATCGATGATGAACCCGTCGGGACAAGACATCTCCATCCCAACAGAAGTCGTCCTGTGGTTTCAGTTAACTCTATTTCTGATGTAACTAGATCGAGAACGGAGGGCACCGCGTGAAGGATAACCACTAGGCGTTAAAGGATTCCATTGTCGATACATTCCTGTAAGGCCATTTGCTCACATCACCCTTTCGAGGAGAGAGTGAGGCAAGTCTGTGTCAATGCTAAAGCAAGCGGCAGAACTAGATAAGCTAGAAATAATGCGTACAATTGAAAATGTTAGTTGCTATTGACAATTTGCCGACCGTTTCCAATATGACGAGGCATATTACAAACGGTTTACTATCTGACGGTGACAGAGGCATATTAGGCGGAATTTTCATACCCATACTATAAAAAACCACCTATCAAATTAAACGTGACTTTTCCACGTTTATTATTCTTAAGATCGCGATCAACGAAATAAATTATTTATATCATAATATTATACATTTTCAATTTTCTTTGCAAATCAACATGTTTACTGACCGCAGAAAACAAGTGACATCGAAGAGTTTGCCCCGCGCATTGTGAAAGCCTTACCCACTGTGGTGACCACCACAGAAGGAGAATTTACCAGGTATGAGAACGTGCAGTGAACAGAGAAACTTCTTTCCGAATAATTGTACCATTATCTTTGACCCTTATAATCTTGTGTGTAGAGTAGTCAAGTGTATTAATACTCTGCTTGTCAAAATGTGAATTGGTCGTCAAACGCACGACTACAAACTACATCATGATCATGCTACAGGTTTAATTCCAGTAGAAGAAATGGAAGTCAACAATAATAGTATTGTATAGACTCAAGTGACTAAAATGACCGATTTTAAACGAAGTTATTAGCGCTAAGATATGTAGTTTTCAGTTTTTGAAAATACATTTTTTTACAAATCTATAAAAAAAACTTGTAGGTATATTTTTTTTAATTAAAGCCAAAAGAATTCAATACTACGTAAGACATGATTCAAAGCACAATATTTTGTAAAGTAACAATAAAAAAATTATTAGGTTTAAGGCGCGCTACGCAGCTAAAATCTCGGCAGAAACGATTATGAGAGTTGACAACGGCAAGCAACGGTTTATAGGTGGCGCATGCGTATCGTAAATAAAACCTTTTGATAATTCTTATTCCGAGATCGCGTTGCTGGTATGTAGTTATGTAATGTGACCGTATGATGGTACCTTTACTGGCACAGAACAAATAACTTATTTAAATTCGTCCTAATATTTATTCTGTCCGACGTCGACAGTGGTCACAGAGCTACTGATTGAAAGGCGGGCGCGCGGTGCGCCTGTATTTTTTCAAATAATTCATGATTAAAATTAAAGTTGAATTGGTATTAAAAAACTAGCTTACCTTTAATGTAGATCAACATGTAACCTATCATTTAAAATAAATCGTAGGTCAATATTCACTGTAGGTATCACAATATTTCTCTTGTTAATTTTGAAACGTACCATTTTCAATAAATACTTTTAATGTAAATAGGTTCCTGAAGTAATACATATATAAAAAATAGACTCGTGGCTTGTTCAGAAGTACTATAATTTTCCATTGGAAAAAGAGGAAACGTCTAATGACAGGGCCTTCACTGGGTCAACACAAACACAATATACACACAACTGGCTTTCCAGGTTTGAAGCAAAGGCCATTGGAGTACCCAAGCCACAAGTAAGATGGCTTAAGCAAGGCACGGAGATCGTGCAATCCCAAGAATACCAGATTGAGGAGATGGATGATGGCACCTCAATCTTGATCATGCCGGAAGTATACCAGGATGATACAGGAGAAATAGTATTCGAGGCTTATAATCCTCTGGGAGTTACTTCGACAATAGCTGCGTTGTCCGTTGAAAGTGAGTATATACCTAATAATAATATTCTCTATGGCCTGGCCACGACTAGATTATGCTTCTTTTTTTGTTGATCAGTGCACGTATGAGTTTTTGTGTATCAAAGTTTCCACTGTTACGAAACATTTCTCGGCGCTCAGTACCTCTTCTAATCGACAACTTGCAGTACAAAAAAATCAAGGTTCTGGATGCTGCTTGCAAACATAGTTTAATTAAAGGGTTGTTAAAGGTTAGTAATATGATAATAAATGCATTTCGCGTCACAGTGTATTAAATGGGGTCGACGGGGTTTTATGTACCAGCCGTTAGTACTCCGTTATAACTTTTCCAGTCTTTATTATTGAGAGACTTTATTGCATCAAAGAGGAACAATTCATATAAAATCCATGCTCGATAAATTGTTTTTATATTACATTTTTACATCCTGCCAGTGGTCAGGTTCAAATAAAAATCTAACCATTATTTTACTAACGTTTTTCTGATTTCAGTTTGCGCATAACAGGAGTCTGCTTCATTGATATAAGGTTTCCCTCTTCCTACATCAATCCTTTGACCTTTGACTCATTTCAAACACTTTCCAATGACAATCACGTATTAAACACACATTTACGGTTACCAACTGATTTCACTCATATTGATTTTTATATGCAAATATGATAAATATTACTTCAGATAGTAGTATAAGAGTTCCACTATTCGTTTTAAATGTTTCATGTATGAACATTGAAATAATGAATTCTGGAAGGGTTCACATTGTTTCTGAAAGCCCATGACGTTTAAAATATGTATATAAGACTGTATGACGAGAATCTACAATCTACATAAGGCTGCATCATCGCTCACCATCAGGTGCCATTATATTGAAACGTGACCATGAGCCTCTAGATACACGAAATCATCTACAAAATAATTTTAAACAATAAATAGGTATTGAGCACACACCCGAGACGCTTTGGCGGTAGGTTAATTAAGCTTTGAATAAAGACTTATTGCCAACTAAATTGCAGTTAAAGACTAACTTACAACAGTAAAACCAGTTCACACTGTTATGTGAGCTATTTACAGCAAAACAAATAGTAGGTATCAATTATTATTTTATGCGCACCCGTTTGCGCTGTCGAGTTATTTACAGATAAATACCTATAAGCGATTAGCTCACACTCTCAAAGCAGCTTACGTTCCACTTATGTACCCTAAGCTGGCTGAAGAATAAAATTCGCTGCTCACACGCATACACTGGTGAATTTTCTTGGATTTTCTCATAATATATTAAATGTTCAAACAAATAAATAATACCCACTTATGATTATATCAATGTCAACATGAAGTTAGCAAATAAGAAATTATAGAGTATATTACTTATACACATAGTCTGGGACCTGTTTTATCGATAAATTAAGGATTCAATGACACTTCACATTGCCTAAATGGAAAGTTCACCTATTGTGTTGTACCTTATAAAAACATTGTAATTACTTTCAAGGTATCATCGGCACCAAGGAGTACAGAAAACCTGAATGGGTATCACACATGGAGGAACTGCAAGCAGCCCTGAAAGGTACGATGGTTTATATTACCTTTAGTTGTTACTAGCCCGGAAACATCCACTGCTGGACTTGAGAGTTGTACTCTTGAAAGGTGCTTCCCGAGCCATAGAGTCACCTTTTTGACGGGTCAATTTGAGATATTTTAAAAAAAATAACGATGTTTCATTATTTCTAATTCATTTGAAGAGGAAAGTAGTCTAGTTAATTGGGTACTTATGTGAAAACTAGTAGACATAATATATTATCTTCTATTAAATGCTTAGAATACTTACATATAATTG
This sequence comes from Venusia cambrica, assembly GCA_951394065.1. Lineage (NCBI taxonomy): Eukaryota > Metazoa > Arthropoda > Insecta > Lepidoptera > Geometridae > Venusia > Venusia cambrica. Next base: position 17,404,360 of record OX596034.1, read on the forward strand.
GATCTACCTAAAAAGAAAGACTTTAGTATATTATAATTGTATATAGACTAATAATCAAATTGTTGTATTTCAAATGATTGCACTTGGTCATATCTACAAATGTTATTATGACACAAAAATTCACAACCCACGACGGGACTCAAACCAGCATCTTTTCCTAAAGCCGGAAACGCTCTAGCCAACTGAGCTTATTGACTTTTAGTTTTATAACGTGCAGGTAAAAACGTGCCCGTTCCAATTTGTAATTTGGCTTGGTTTACTATTCAAGTGAACTCTTCGAGTCCTAAAACTAAAATCACTAGGCATGACTTACGCGTACTTTAACCTTGATGAACTTTTTTATTTGTATTTGAGGCGGAGATCCTAATACCCACGAATCAGAGGATCCAGTACAAGCCTCATAGCTCAATTGGTAGTAACTCTGCCTTTTGTGCTGTAGGTTGTGGGTTCAATTCCCACCCACCACATTGATCACATAAATATTGATGTTTGTTCTGTGTTTGGGTGTTGTATTGTATAATAAGTATGTATTCATAAAAATAGTATTAGTTTTATGTCCGTAATCTATTTGCTACGCAATTCTATCAAGATCTCTACAGCAGTCACGATCTTGACTCTACAACAAATGAGGGAACGTTAGACTTAGTATGGCCAGCAAATAATGACCCAGCTCTACCATTTCTGGAAAGTGAAATAGAAGCATCGTTAAGGAGTTTAAAATCAGACAAAAGCCCCGGTCCCGACGGCATTACGAACGACATGTTATTAGCAGCCAAAAACAAATTAGTAAAGCCGCTCATGATTTTATTTAACCTCATTTTAAAACATAAAAAGATACCAAATCAATGGACTGGTTCGGATATTGTATTACTTTATAAAAAAGGAGACCCCAAACAGATCACTAACTATAGACCAATAAGTCTCATATCCTGCCTGTACAAAGTTTTTGCAACAACTTTACTTCGTAGAATCACAAAACAAATCGAGGACAACCAACCTGTTGAACAAGCCGGATTTAGAAAAGGACTTTCTACTGTCGACCACATACACACGCTGAAACAGATAATAGAAAAATATAATGAATTCGACAAACCACTCTACATTTGCTTCGTTGACTACTCAAAAGCTTTTGATTCCATATCGCATCACTCTATATGGAAATCACTGACTGAACAAGGAATCAATCAAGACTACATCGAAATAGTCAACGAAATATACAAGAATAGCACAGCACGAGTAAGACTGGAAACGGCAAGTGATTCATTTAAAATAGGACGAGGAGTAAAACAAGGCGATCCGCTTTCACCAAATATTTTTATCGCAGTTTTAGAAAACATTTTCAGGGAACTTCAGTGGATGGAAATAGGCATTAATATAAGTGGCAATCAACTTACACATCTTAGGTTTGCAGACGACCTTGTTTTGCTGACAGAAGACCCGACCGAGCTTGAATACATGGTAGAGTCCTTAAGCAGGCAGAGTAAAAATATAGGACTAGAAGTAAACCAAGATAAAACTAAGGTTATGACAAATCGCACAAATATCCCTATCACAGTTGGCTCACGCACCTTGGAATACGTCGATGATTATATCTATCTCGGACATTTAATCTCGTTCAAAGCATGTACCAAGAAGGAAATCACTAGGCGAATAACAAATACCTGGAGCAAATATTGGGCTTTAAAGGAAATATTTAAAGGAAATTTTCCTACAAAGCTAAAAACTAAAGCAATGGATATCTGCCTAACACCCTGCCTTACCTATGCCTGCCAGACTTGGCCCCTTAATAAGAACCTTTTAGAAAAACTTAGGATATGCCAACGAGGAATGGAGCGGAGCTACATGGGGCTGAAGCTAAAAGACCGTGTAAAATGTACCACCCTCCGAAAAAAAACAAAAGCCAAAGACATTGTAAAGCGGGTCCTAAGCCTTAAATGGAAATGGGCGGGACACCTACAAAGAACATCAGCTGACAAATGGTGCCAAATAGCCACCAACTGGATCCCGCGAGACAAACAACGCAGGAGAGGCAGACCTATGACCAGATGGGATGACGACATAGTCAGAACTGCAGGCAATCTATGGTCCAGAAAAGCCAGAAATAGGTTAGAATGGAATGATTTGGAGGAGGCTTTCACCGCCACAGGCGGTCCATACCTACTAGATGCATAGTTATAATATAAGTTAACTTTTAATTCATTTAATTTATTATTTAAGTAAGTACATTGTAAATAACTTAGGTATAGGAAAATAAAGCTCTTTTTTTTTTTTTATTTATTTATTTATAATCTATTTCCCACATTACAAGCTTTGCTTAGTTTGGGACTAAATGGCGCTGTGTGAAATTAATGTCCTGTAATATTGAATATATATATTTTAGTATTCATAAGTACTATATGTTTTGACTTACTTTACAGCATCGCAAGCAGTGCCGACCTTCGTGAAAGACATCCTCCCGGAGCGAGCACAACAAGATGAAGTGGTCACTTTCGAAGCAGTTTACAGCGGCACTCCGACACCTGGTAATTAAATTTAATAATATCATATACAAATCAGGTATGGGTTCGATTTCCTTGTTGACGTTTGTTGTGGTTAGGACATTAATTGCAGGCTTGAATCACCTAATTGCTTGTAAAATGATGATAATGCACGTTACTGGTCTAGATCAATCGAGTTACTCATTGACTGTTTTTGGTTCAGTAATCCGATTACTTCCCTTGTAAAAAGTTCATATTTATACTGTATCTGTATTAGGTAGTAATGCACAATTGAATTTCACAGAAATCATTTGGTACAAGGACGACAAAGCTATTTTAACAGATGACCGATTTATTATTGAAAACACAGACAACCGAACAACATGCACCGTTAAGAAGGCAATCAAAGAAGTGGAAGGCGTATACATGTGCAAAGCCATCAGCGATATTGGCATGGCCATAACCAAAGCCAACTTACAAGTCTTCCAATCTGCTGAGGAACTACAGAAGGCTAAACTCAGAAAAGAAAAAATTGCCAAGAAGGTTAAAGTGCACAAAAAACAAGAAATTGTTGAAAACATTACAGTCAAAAAGGAAGCTGTAGTTCACTTACCACAGGAGAAAGACGAAGTCGCCGAGCCTTTTGAAGAACCGATAAAAACGCAGAAAGGTATTATCAAAATGGTGGAAAGTGATACTCGCTCTGTGGCGGAGATTAACGAACTGATGGAGGTAATCAACGCGAAAGAGTTTGGGCCTGGAGAGTCGCCACTCAGAGAGCTAGCAAAGATAGGATACATGTTAAGGAAAGGTGTGACTACTGAGCAGATAGATGGGCTCTACGACTCACAATACTTCCCAGCTTTGCGTGTTCCGCAGTCACAATCCGCGTTGGTGCAGCTGGTGGAGAGACAAGGATATGGTGCCCTGATAACAGAGGTGCTTACGGAGGAAACCGCGCAGGATGAGGAGATTATCGCATCAAAGGCAGGATTCCGCGCGTTCCTCAAGATGGTAGAACTGAAACACAACTCGGTGGAGGAAGTCATCGCTCACTTCTATCCGGAAGACTTCAAGCCGCGTGCCTGGGAACAAAAAGAAGCTCTTGAGGTAAAAGATTTTTTCCACTCACCATAGACAGGTCGTAATTGTGTCAGTTCACCAAGTGGTACTCGCAAAGTGACGGAGGGCGGGTCAGAAACAACAGATCTAATGACGAACCAAGAAAGTGATTATTATATATTACAGTACCGGACAGAACATTAATTTCACACAGCGCCATCTAGATTTCTGCATTATTTGTTGCAGATAAAGAAAATAACTTAAACTTTAACTTAATTATTAGACATACCATGCCATGCATCCATGTTAAACCGCATCTGTGGTCGAGTGGTTCAGCCCACCAATTTCAGATCCAGAGGTTCGATCCCCAGGGGAGCAATATTATGCTTGTTTTGGTTGGTGGTAGGATTTTGTTTAAGTCCGCCTGGCTAACTACCACCTACCTACTTCTACCTACCTACCTAATTCTGTCGACATAATAACAATTCTTAAATAAAAAAAAATGTTGTGGTCCGGCATTTAGAGGTGAGATAAAAAAAATGCAGTTCCTACTCCTGGCAAGATGACATAACCTCAACTTAACAAGTGCTTTTACTTTTTGGTAGAATATATATTCATAATGATTGATTTTTTTGTAATGTACCTTAGTTATTATTGACTGACTGACACATATTAAGAACCATGCTACACATATTTTTGGATTGTGTGCTCGGATATGCGACATTTGTTCATTGTAATTTTCAGGTGACTGTCAAATCTTTAGCTGAGCACGTAGCTGAGACGCACACCACTGAAGTGCTTAAAGGTGATACGATATTGATATTTTCAGAATCTGCATGTACGCTTACGGTAATTCTAAGGACTGTACCACACACTTTAGTTAAAGCGTCAGTGATCAGCGGTTTGACGCGGTTGATACTCGTAGCAAGTACACGCGTGTTTGTGAGTTCCTGTTTGCAAAGGAGAATTCATTTTGACTTCATGGAACGCGCAAGCCTTGCTAAAACGGTAGTTTACACGCGCTTCTCTATAGCATTCATATATTTTACAACTCAAATGATTTATTGATGGAAGCTAAAAAAAACAATAACCAGCTATAAAGCTCGTGTAAACTATACTTATGGTATCAGTCGCCGCATTGAGCGTGTATAAAGATGCAGCTTGACGCTGATCGCAGATGCTCTAATTATTTATCGCGTGCACGTTTTTTTTTTCTGTAAATGAAGGTTTGATGTTGTAATAGGATTCTAGTGACTCTACACAAGCCCTGTGTAACTTGCGCTGCTGAATAACTCATGCTTTAGATCTCTTTTTATCTTACGCACTAAATTGCTATACCGCAAGCTATTATTTTAACGCAGGTTTTTGCCATAATTCAGTGAGAATTTGAACTACAATCTCAACAATTTGGTTGAAGTAAACTTCAACCAAAACAAACCGTTTACCGTAGGATTTATACACAAATCCTACGGTAAACTTCAACTATGTTATCTACTAGACAATCTTAGATAAGACTATATAGATAATATATTTAATATTAGAAATTAAAACATTTTTTACAAACAGTTGTTACATGATTTTGAACAGGAGGTTTGGACCGGTTCCCCTTCTAAATCGCTACTTTCTATTCGCTTGGGCAGGCTGGCTCTATTGATCTCATCCTTGCCCAGGCATGGCCTAGAGTTGACCCAAGTTCAATCAATAATAAAAAAGGTTTTATTTGCTTCCTAGTGCAGCTTTTTCAATGCTTCGAACATATGCTTCTCCTCATTTTGTGTTCGTGACCTAATGTGATCCGGAGCCCACCGTTGAAACAAGTAAGTTGCCAGTTGCCAATAAGTTGTGTAAACTTAGTAAATAAAAAATAATCGGTGTGTTTTAGGGTACAGAACCCTAAGCATAAAACGGAACTCTGTTAATAAGTCTTTGTTATCCGTCCGTCTCTCTAATCTTTAAATCCCTATCCTTTAACTCGTTTGATTCGTTATTATTAATTACCTAGCAAATAAAAATTTAAGTACAATTAAAATAGAATAAACTTAGTTATGCTTACTATTTATCGTCATCGACATCATCGACATCATGCGTCAAATATTGTGATTTAAATGTGTTTGGAACCCTCAGTGTTCTAGTCTAACTCACACCGGTTTATTATAGAAAAAGATAATAAAAAGTGGCAGGTAACGCTCGCATGAAATGCCTCATATAATTACATAGTCATGTTAAGCCTTGTTATCCTAAAACATAGCAGACTACATAAAGGTAACTGCATAAGTTCGGTACTGAGCCAACCATCACTGTAGTAGTGGACAGATGAAATAATGCTTTCTATACACGTATGAGACTGGCTTACATCATGCATAATAATCAAGATACAGCGGCGATTTTTCAATGACATTACACTGTTTACTAAGTATAATACGAAAAAACATTTATTATTTTTTATCTGGAAAAGGAAACTAGGAGACTTCAGTTGACAAAACTTCAGTTGATTATTTAATTGTATTAATTGAATCAATTATCTAAAAAAGGTATATTGTCAGAAAAAGATATTGTAATGCTTCACAACTCTGTGTTCCCATTTCACATGCTTAGATATTTTAATTTCTTTTTTATCTTAATAGAAACCAGTATTTTGTATTATATAGATTATTTATGTGCAAGTTTTGTTTAAAGCTAACAAAAACAATATACTATCAGAAAACCATGAACACATTACTATATTTCACAGATACCACAGAAAGGGATCAAGGCAAACGCAAAAAACACATAAAACAAAAGTCTCATTCTCAAGAAATCTACGAGGAAAAAGAAGTGCTCGAAGAACAAATTAATATCATAAAATCAATACCAATCACAGAAAAGATCAAGGAGTTTGAACAAGGCGAAACTGAAGCTTTAGGCAATGAATATTTAACTTATAATACTATGATTGCAACAGACATTTCTGAAAACAAAGTGGAAGTAGTATCTTCAAGTGAAGTAACACATATATTAACTGATCGGACTGACGATGTTACAGCCAACCTAAAAATTGATGCCTTGCACCCAGTTGTTGCTGATATGGCAAATATGCAAGAATCAGAGACACCCTTGCACATTAAAGAAACTCACAAAGTAGTTATCAAACCATCTTTGTCAGAAAACGAATCATTACTTGTCACTGAAACAGATGTTAGTAATACTGTTATTGATTATAAAGTCAACAAAATCAAAGCCACCAGTCATGCAAAACAATCTATGGTGCCTACTGAAGGTTTAATGACAACAGAAACAGAAGCTTATACTCCGATATCAATTTTAGAAAGACATATGGAGCATTATGAGAAGGCTAAGCCAACTTTGATATTACATGATGCTATTAATATATCTGAACAAAACTCAACTGTTAACGAAGAACCACTAGACTCATCGACACCAAAAAAATCAAATGCTTCTGTCTCATTTTCCCCGTTAGTAAGTGTTAACGTACTAGAAGTCAGAGAAGACGTAAAAGAAGGTACTATAGAGAGCACTAAAAGTGATAAAGAAGCGGTGTCAAAATTAAATTTCAATTTACATGAATCTTTACAAATTAACGAGGTTTTTGTTGAAGATAAATCAGGAAAATATTATCCTGAATTAATAGTTCCAACTGAATCTGCTCGAAAAGATGTGCTTGTTTCAAATCAATTAGTCACAGAAGTTCACGACGTTCAAGAATGTGAGGGATCCTTATCAGCACTCAAACTACCTCCGTGTCAAGAAGCTCATATAGATTTCACTTCAAAAGATAGTATTGTAGTTTCAATAGGAGAAATACATGAAAAAGAAGCCGAACTGACAATAACAGAACGACCATCTGAAGTAAAGCCAGAAAAAGAGCTGGTGGTACATTCAAGTTTGTCAAACACAGTTACTACTGCTCAAATCAAAGAAACTGAATTTACTCCTGACAGCATTTTAGGCAAACAAGCTACAATTGGTGTGAATGAACTACAACATAAGTTTAATACTGAGACAGAAATAAATGAATCAGAATCTGTTTTCGACAATATCGTAGGCTTACGAAGTTCTCAAGCTGTTATTTCGATATCGACTTTAGATAATAATACTGTCACAGAAGTAAACGTTCATGAAAGTGAAAAAGACCTTTTGATCAAAGATGATAAATATTTGGCTTCTGCAAATATTGACTTCAAAGGGGCTGAGGCTTTTGTTACATCTGAAATTGTACAAATGGCGTCCACAGGAGATATCAAGTTACATGACAAGTTAATAAAAGAAAAGGCTATTGAAACTATTGTAACCACTAAAGCAAAAACCGTGTCTACTACATTGGCTCATGATAAAGAAGTAAGTGAAAAGTTTTCCATTAAAAACCCGGAAACCATACATTTATCTTTGATTCCGAATACGTCAATAACTACATCTGAAACAGAAATATCAGAGTGTGAACAAAACCTTATCTTGCAAAAGACGCCTAAAAGTTTGCAAGCTCAACAGTTAACGACACATTACCTAAAGACACCATTATCTGAAGAAGTCAACACGGCTGAACAGGCAGATATTCTTAATGTAACGCAAAAAATATCAGAAACTGCATTAGAACAAAGAAATTTACAAGAAGAGCTTACTATATTACAAACAAACGTCGAAGAACAATTGCAACAACTCTTACAGAAAGAGTCTTGTCATGATTTAGCAAATACTAGTTTTATTGGACAAAAATCTGTAAATGTCACTGAAACTATAAGTTCGTATACGGGAAGAGAATTTAAAACAGATGAAACGCAACCGGCTTTATTTGCTAACATTGATTTTAATGCAGAACATAAAGCCGCCGTTACATCTGAAGTTAGTGCAGGTGATTCACTGGTAAAACTTGAAGAAATAAAACTTCAATTTGAAAAAGCTCATATAACGTCAAACATCCTTAATCCTATTCAATACGAAGAAAATAAAGTATATGATTGTCAAGAACCGATCCAGAGCAATATTCAACCAGATCTAAAATCAGTTTTACCGGAGCTTGTGTCATCGAATGATTTCATAAATGTAACAGAAGTAATTCAAAGTGAAAATGAAACCAAGTACGAAACAATATCTCCTGAAACATTTAATGCCTCAACGGATGTTGTAGGACGACCAGTTGCAGTTTTATCTGAAGTTTCTGTAGATTCATGTTTGGAATATTCTGAAAACGTGGAAGCTGATAAAAAGAAGAAAGCACAAATTAAAAATGTTCTATTTAAAGAACTTATGATAACTACAACAGACTATATCGAAAAAGAAAGTATGCTAAATGAAAACCCAATCCCAAATGTTGCATTAGCCTCTTTTGACATAGAATCAAACCAAGCCGTACTAATTGAAGAAAAAAATGCTATGATAGAACCATCCTCATTAGAAACAAAAGATTTACAACATGAGAAAGCAAAAAAAAGTGCTACCATTTCAGAAGCTGTATCCCAGCAGGAAGTTTTTATCAATGCATCGGAAGATCATTTAAAAATAACACCTTTCGAAAAAGCAGAAATCCCAACAGTTTCTTTCACAAGTTTACAAGCACCTGAATATAACCAAAACACAGTTATCGAAGCAGAGAACATTTTGGGTACACATTTAGTACCAGATAAACAAAAAGCTATGTTTTCTTTGACTAGTCTTCATAGCTTAGAAACAACAGAAGTAATTTTACAATCCGAAAATTTGATACCAACTGAAGAATTTGATGCAACTTCTAAACAAGCAGTGCCTAAAATTGACGAAATTTATGGTAAAACTGCTCATACTGAGGAAATTATTCCTAACGAAATTGCAGAATCATTTAATAATATAGATATTTCATTAAATAAACCCGATATGTCTTCTGTTACTACAACAGCATATGAACAAATAGAAATTATTGCAGCCGAAAAAGAAAGTTCTATGACAGATCAACCACCATTATTGACAAACAAAGTTTCACAATCATTTATAGAAATTGAGACTGCGGTAACAAGCTCCGTGGAAATCATAGACGCAGAAAACATATTAGACAAATCTGCGACGATGCCGTATCATGATGCATCTATAACCTTTATTCCACTTAAAAGTACAATAGACACAGAAGTCATAGTTGATGGAAGCATTAGCGATTTTGATAAACAAGCTGCTAAATACTCCATAGCTACCATGGCCAAGGATGACTTGAAAAAACATGTTCAAGGATTTGAAGTACTACATGGTGAAAAAGAAAAAGATTTAGAAGAAGTTAATAACGACTACCAAAATGCCACTTCTCAATTTATTGAAACCTCTGTTAAAGAAGTTATTGAAGTCCAAGCTATTGAAAAGGAAAGTATTCTGCATAAATCACCTGAAGCAAATGCTACTCAAGCAGAGTTTTTGTTAAATGAACAGCAATCGGTACAAAACATAGAAGTAGTTATAAACCAAAACGCGCAGGAGTTTAATTTAAGTGAAACAAATGTTTCTACTGCAATAAAAAGTCACGGAATCCAGGAAGCACTTTGCAGGTCAGAACCTTTTATTGGAGATGTTGAAAAAGAATTCACAACAGATAAACCCATACAACAGAAACAACCACAGACTAAAATTGAAGAACTAAAATCGGTAGACATTACTGAAGTTATTACTAATGAGGCTGAGACTTATTTTAAAGAAGAACCTAGTATTCCGAAATCTGTGAAAGGTGATATTAATGTAACTGCGCTTCAGCATATAAATATTGAAGTGTGTCAAGTGTCAGAAAAGGAAAATCTAATGACTAGCATTCAAACATCAGAAAATATACAACAAAGTGAAATATGTTTTGAAACGCATATTCCACTCGTAATTCAAGAAGTGGTATCAAAAGATTCAGAAGCAAATTTAGAAGACTTTAAAAAGCTTGTACCTGAAAAAACTAACGTAACACTCGATTTGCAACGTCATATTATAATAGAAGATACGGAAATTAGAGAAAAAGAAATACAATTTATTCCAAAGCCGGTACCCGCTTCTATAAGTCATCAACACGATATAAATGCAAGCACCTACCTCACAACAACTGAAACAATAACTTTGGAGGGATTAAAAGATCTGAACAGTGTGACAGCTAAAGACGAGACAGCTATTTTAAAATCAGTAACATCACAAGGGATTACGAGCAGTCAACCTGAAACACTGGAAAGTCTAGGCCAACTACAATTAAATTATGAACCTGAACAAGAAAAAGTAAATCAAAAGTTAGAACTGCTTAACACCTATACAACAGCTGAAAACATACTGCATGAAGTATCTGAGCAAATTACAGGGCAAGATATCAAGCAAAAAGTAGCACAAGAATATATATTAGAAGTGACTCCCATCGAGCAAACTGAAATAATTGTTGGAGAAAATGTTACAAAAATGGACGCACCAGAAATATTCTCGAAAACTATACAACCATCTCTAATAGAAATGAAGATTTTCAGTCAAGGTGACGTTTTCATTCATGAAAAAGAAGAAGATACTCTAATAAATAAGTTAGATAATGGAGATAATGCGACAGTATCCATAATAACAGCAGAAGGAATCACAGTCCAGGAAACTATTCAGGATGACTTACAAGCAGATTTTACACCATTTGCAGGTAAACAAGTTAAAGCAGAACAATTATTTTTACCTTTAACACATATACAATGCACTGAATGTGTACCAGAAGCACAAACAAACGAACTCATAATTACCTCACAACAAAGTAAAACATTAAATATAACACAGACAAGCGTTACCCCTTTAATAGTCACTGATAGAGAAAGCCTTCAACACGCAACGGATTTAATAGTACAAAAACCGCACGAAAAACATATTACAGAAAGTGTGACTAAGACAAATGAAATTGAAATTACTCAAGAATTTGTTAACGAACAAGCTTTGGCCTACACTGAAACGCCACTCAAACAATCGAAAGGTATCGTGGTGGAGATAGACGAAGAAAAGGTAGCAGTACTTCCCCCTCAAGAGGTCCATTTTAAGGGTAAGATTTTTATATTTTCCAATCAAACAGAACATGTTTTTCACAATGGCTAAACTGTCCAAAGTGCTTGCCGCTCTCTTGCTGGTTGCGTCTGAACAGGCTTTAGATTTATAGTTACTAAATAATCTTTAGAAATCAGACTAAATAAACGATTATGATTTGGCATATTAATATATATATAAGTGACTTTATAACTAATCATTTGTTTTTTAACATTTTTTTAAATTATAAACCGAATATATATATTTCACAGACTGTTATCTAGTGCCCAATATGCTTGTGACATATGCAGAAGGGCAGACAGCACTAAATAAAATAATAAGTAACTAGTAAGTAACATGGTAACCGGCATTTGACATAAAACAAGCTTTACTTTCAGAATCAACAGATGCAAGACAAATTTCACCAAAGTCATCAGACGTCGAAGAAACGCATGAAATAATAACGAAGTTTGTTCAAGGCCCTGGAAACAGTCAACCTGTACAGGTAAAAACAAAACGAACAATTTTAAGAAACAAGAAATATAATGCACATGAAGGTGATATTGTCATTGAAGAAAGTTTAGAAGACGACAATCTAAATCCTTCTAAAACTAGTATAAACCAAGACGTGGAAATTGAAGAATACGAAGGTGATGACATTTCTATAACGCAAGAAACAGAAAGCAGTACAATCGAAATGCCAGATGAACCACTTGACAATCCAAAACATAAACATCATTTAAATATTCAAGAAATGATTGACGAATCAATGTATAATCGAAAAACGGATTTCTTCGAAAAAAGTCAGCCTATTGACATCTTTGAACTGCCAGAAGAAGCCACGGTTGAAGAAACGCTAAAATCTGAGGGTAAGCCAAAACACAAGACAATCACAAAGCGTATGAAAATAATAAAAAAAGGTCCTAAAACAGAAACCACAGATAAAACAACAGAACAAGATGACGACACAATCCCAACCATTCACAAACACACAATACAAGAGAACACTGATGAATCGATAAAACCACTTTTAAACAATCAAGAACCTGATAAAGCACAGTTCATCGAAGAAATCCCAGAACAGGTGCAAATCCAACAAGTATGCACAGAAACAGGTGACATCACGACGATCAAGACAACTAAACGGGTTTTAAAGAAAAAGAAAGGTCCAAAAGAAGAAGTAACTGAAATCACGACGGTGCAAAAAGACGATGAAGCTCCTATCACCACAGTCACTGTTACCGAAGATCTGGCGTCTGAAGATTTTCAACCTGTTGAAATCATCGAATTGCCTGAAGAAAACACGGTCGAGGAGACACAAACACCTGAGGGTAAGCCAAAACACAAGAAAATCACCAAGCGTATAATAAAGAAGAAAGTAGGTCCCAAAATAGAAACCACAGAAATTACAACAGAACAAGAAGACGACACAACACCAATCGTTCATATACACACAACACAGGAATATACTGAAGAGTCGACTAAGCCACTTTTTGACATTTTAGAATCTGACAACGCTAAGATTATCGATGAAACCCCAGAACAGGTGCAAATTAAACAAGTTCGTACAGAGACAGGTGACATCACGACAATCAAGACAACTAAACGGGTTTTAAAGAAGAAGAAAGGTCCAAAAGAAGAAGTAACTGAAATCACAACGGTGCAAAAAGATGATGAAGCTCCGATAACTACTGTCACTGTTTCCGAAGATCAGATGCCTGAAGAAATTCAGTCTGTTGAAATCGTCGAACTGCCTGAAGAAACTACGGTCGAGGAGACACAAACACCTGAGGGTAAGCCAAAACATAAGAAAATCACCAAGCGTATCATAAAGAAGAAAGTAGGTCCGAAAATAGAAACCATAGAAATTACAACAGAACAAGACGACGACACAACACCAATCGTTCATATACACACAACACAGGAATATACTGAAGAGTCGTCAAAGCCACATTTAGATATTTTAGAATCTGACAACGCTAAGATTATCGATGAAACCCCAGAACAGGTGCAAATTAATCAAGTTTGTACAGAGACAGGTGACATCACGACAATCAAGACAACTAAACGGGTTTTAAAGAAGAAGAAAGGTCCAAAAGAAGAAGTAACTGAAATCACAACGGTGCAAAAAGATGATGAAGCTCCTGTTACCACTGTTACTGTTTCCGAAGATCAGATGCCTGAAGAAATGCAGCCTGTTGAAATCGTCGAACTGCCTGAAGAAACTACGGTCGAGGAGACAAAAACACCTGAGGGTAAGCCAAAACACAAGAAAATCACCAAGCGTATAATAAAGAAGAAAGTAGGTCCCAAAATAGAAACCACAGAAATTACAACAGAACAAGACGACGACAAAACACCAATCGTTCACATACACACAACACAGGAATATACTGAGGAGTTGACTAAGCCACTTCTAGACATTTTAGAATCTGACAACGCTAAGATTATCGATGAAACCCCAGAACAGGTGCAAATTAAACAAGTTCGTACAGAGACAGGTGACATCACGAAAATCAAGACAACTAAACGGGTTTTAAAGAAGAAGAAAGGTCCAAAAGAAGAAGTAACCGAAATCACGACCGTGCAAAAAGATGATGACGCTCCTGTTACCACTGTCACTGTTTCCGAAGATCAGATGCCTGAAGAAATGCAGCCTATTGAAATCGTCGAACTACCTGAAGAAACTACGGTCGAGCAGACACAAACACCTGAGGGTAAGCCGAAACACAAGAAAATCACCAAGCGTATAATAAAGAAGAAAGTAGGTCCGAAAATAGAAACCACAGAAATTACAACAGAACAAGACGACGACACAACACCAATCGTTCACATACACACAACACAGGAATATACTGAAGAGTCAACTAAGCCACTTTTTGACATTTTAGAATCTGACAACGCTAAGATTATCGATGAAACCCCAGAACAGGTGCAAATTAAACAAGTTCGTACAGAAACAGGTGACATCACGACGATCAAAACAACTAAACGGGTTTTAAAGAAGAAGAAAGGTCCAAAAGAAGAAGTAACTGAAATCACAACGGTGCAAAAAGATGATGACGCTCCTATTACCACTGTCACTGTTTCCGAAGATCAGATGCCTGAAGAAATTCAGTCTGTTGAAATCGTCGAACTGCCTGAAGAAACTACGGTCGAGGAGACACAAACACCTGAGGGTAAGCCGAAACACAAGAAAATCACCAAGCGTATAATAAAGAAGAAAGTAGGGCCGAAAATAGAAACCACAGAAATTACAACAGAACAAGACGACGACACAACACCAATCGTTCACATACAAACAACACAGGAATATACTGAAGAGTCGACTAAGCCACTTTCTGACATTTTAGAATCTGAAAACGCTAAGATTATCGATGAAACCCCAGAACAGGTGCAAATTAAACAAGTTCGTACAGAGACAGGTAACATCACTACAATCAAGACAACTAAACGGGTTTTAAAGAAGAAGAAAGGTCCAAAAGAAGAAGTAACTGAAATCACAACAGTGCAAAAAGATGATGAAGCTCCGATTACTACTGTCACTGTTTCCGAAGATCAGATGCCTGAAGAAATGCAGCCTGTTGAAATCGTCGAACTACCTGAAGAAACTACGGTCGAGGTCGTACAAACACCTGAGGGTAAGCCAAAACACAAGAAAATCACCAAACGTATAATAAAGAAGAAAGAAGGTCCCAAAATAGAAACCACAGAAATTACAACAGAACAAGACGACGACACAACACCAATCGTTCACATACACACAACACATGAATATACTGAAGAGTCGACTAAGCCACTTTTTGACATTTTAGAATCTGACAACGCTAAGATTATCGATGAAACCCCAGAACAGGTGCAAATTAAACAAGTTCGTACAGAAACAGGTGACATCACGACGATCAAAACAACTAAACGGGTTTTAAAGAAGAAGAAAGGTCCAAAAGAAGAAGTAACTGAAATCACAACGGTGCAAAAAGATGATGAGGCTCCTGTTACCACTGTCACTGTTTCCGAAGATCAGATGCCTGAAGAAATTCAGTCTGTTGAAATCGTCGAACTGCCTGAAGAAACTACGGTCGAGGAGACACAAACACCTGAGGGTAAGCCAAAACACAAGAAAATCACCAAGCGTATAATAAAGAAGAAAGTAGGTCCGAAAATAGAAACCACAGAAATTACCACAGAACAAGACGACGACACAACACCAATCGTTCACATACACACAACACAGGAATATACTGAAGAGTCAACTAAGCCACTTCTAGACATTTTAGAATCTGACAACGCTAAGATTATCGATGAAACCCCAGAACAGGTGCAAATTAAACAAGTTCGTACAGAAACAGGTGACATCACGACAATCAAGACAACTAAACGGGTTTTAAAGAAGAAGAAAGGTCCAAAAGAAGAAGTAACTGAAATCACAACGGTGCAAAAAGATGATGACGCTCCTATTACCACTGTCACTGTTTCCGAAGATCAGATGCCTGAAGAAATTCAGTCTGTTGAAATCGTCGAACTGCCTGAAGAAACTACGGTCGAGGAGACACAAACACCTGAGGGTAAGCCAAAACACAAGAAAATCACCAAGCGTATAATAAAGAAGAAAGTAGGTCCGAAAATAGAAACCACAGAAATTACAACAGAACAAGACGACGACACAACACCAATCGTTCTAATACACACAACACAGGAATATACTGAAGAGTCAACTAAGCCACTTCTAGACATTTTAGAATCTGACAACGCTAAGATTATCGATGAGACCCCAGAACAGGTGCAAATTGAACAAGTTCGTACAGAGACAGGTGACATCACGACAATCAAGACAACTAAACGGGTTTTAAAGAAGAAGAAAGGTCCAAAAGAAGAAGTAACTGAAATCACAACAGTGCAAAAAGATGATGAAGCTCCGATAACTACTGTCACTGTTTCCGAAGATCAGATGCCTGAAGAAATTCAGCCTGTTGAAATCGTCGAACTGCCTGAAGAAACTACGGTCGAGGAGACACAAACACCTGAGGGTAAGCCAAAACACAAGAAAATCACCAAGCGTATAATAAAGAAGAAAGTAGGTCCGAAAATAGAAACCACAGAAATTACAACAGAACAAGACGACGACACAACACCAATCGTTCTAATACACACAACACAGGAATATACTGAAGAGTCAACTAAGCCACTTCTAGACATTTTAGAATCTGACAACGCTAAGATTATCGATGAGACCCCAGAACAGGTGCAAATTGAACAAGTTCGTACAGAGACAGGTGACATCACGACAATCAAGACAACTAAACGGGTTTTAAAGAAGAAGAAAGGTCCAAAAGAAGAAGTAACTGAAATCACAACAGTGCAAAAAGATGATGAAGCTCCGATAACTACTGTCACTGTTTCTGAAGATCAGATGCCTGAAGAAATTCAGCCTGTTGAAATCGTCGAACTGCCTGAAGAAACTACGGTAGAGGAGACACAAACACCTGAGGGTAAGCCAAAACACAAGAAAATCACCAAGCGTATAATAAAGAAGAAAGTAGGTCCCAAAATAGAAACCACAGAAATTACCACAGAACAAGACGACGACACAACACCAATCGTTCACATACACACAACACAGGAATATACTGAAGAGTCGACTAAGCCACTTTTTGACATTTTAGAATCTGACAACGCTAAGATTATCGATGAAACCCCAGAGCAGGTGCAAATTAAACAAGTTCGTACAGAGACAGGTAACATCACGACAATCAAGAAAACTAAACGGGTTTTAAAGAAGAAGAAAGGTCCAAAAGAAGAAGTAACTGAAATCACAACAGTGCAAAAAGATGATGACGCTCCTGTTACCACTGTTACTGTTTCCGAAGATCAGATGCCTGAAGAATTGCAGCCTGTTGAAATCGTCGAACTGCCTGAAGAAACTACGGTCGAGGAGACACAAACACCTGAGGGTAAGCCGAAACACAAGAAAATCACCAAGCGTATAATCAAGAAGAAAGTAGGTCCGAAAATAGAAACCACAGAAATTACAACAGAACAAGACGACGACACAACACCAATCGTTCACATACACACAACACATGAATATACTGAAGAGTCAACTAAGCCACTTCTAGACATTTTAGAATCTGACAACGCTAAGATTATCGATGAAACCCCAGAGCAGGTGCAAATTAAACAAGTCCGTACAGAGACAGGTGACATCACGACAATCAAGACAACTAAACGGGTTTTAAAGAAGAAGAAAGGTCCAAAAGAAGAAGTAACTGAAATCACAACAGTGCAAAAAGATGATGAAGCTCCGATAACTACTGTCACTGTTTCCGAAGATCAGATGCCTGAAGAAATTCAGCCTGTTGAAATCGTCGAACTGCCTGAAGAAACTACGGTCGAGGAGACACAAACACCTGAGGGTAAGCCAAAACACAAGAAAATCACCAAGCGTATAATAAAGAAGAAAGTAGGTCCGAAAATAGAAACCACAGAAATTACAACAGAACAAGACGACGACACAACACCAATCGTTCACATACACACAACACAGGAATATACTGAAGAGTCAACTAAGCCACTTCTAGACATTTTAGAATCTGACAACGCTAAGATTATCGATGAAACCCCAGAGCAGGTGCAAATTAAACAAGTCCGTACAGAGACAGGTGACATCACGACAATCAAGACAACTAAACGGGTTTTAAAGAAGAAGAAAGGTCCAAAAGAAGAAGTAACTGAAATCACAACAGTGCAAAAAGATGATGAAGCTCCGATAACTACTGTCACTGTTTCCGAAGATCAGATGCCTGAAGAAATTCAGCCTGTTGAAATCGTCGAACTGCCTGAAGAAACTACGGTCGAGGAGACACAAACACCTGAGGGTAAGCCAAAACACAAGAAAATCACCAAGCGTATAATAAAGAAGAAAGTAGGTCCCAAAATAGAAACCACAGAAATTACAACAGAACAAGACGACGACACAACACCAATCGTTCACATACACACAACACAGGAATATACTGAAGAGTCAACTAAGCCACTTCTAGACATTTTAGAATCTGACAACGCTAAGATTATCGATGAGACCCCAGAACAGGTGCAAATTGAACAAGTTCGTACAGAGACAGGTGACATCACGACAATCAAGACAACTAAACGGGTTTTAAAGAAGAAGAAAGGTCCAAAAGAAGAAGTAACTGAAATCACAACAGTGCAAAAAGATGATGAAGCTCCGATAACTACTGTCACTGTTTCCGAAGATCAGATGCCTGAAGAAATTCAGCCTGTTGAAATCGTCGAACTGCCTGAAGAAACTACGGTCGAGGAGACACAAACACCTGAGGGTAAGCCAAAACACAAGAAAATCACCAAGCGTATAATAAAGAAGAAAGTAGGTCCCAAAATAGAAACCACAGAAATTACCACAGAACAAGACGACGACACAACACCAATCGTTCACATACACACAACACAGGAATATACTGAAGAGTCGACTAAGCCACTTTTTGACATTTTAGAATCTGACAACGCTAAGATTATCGATGAAACCCCAGAGCAGGTGCAAATTAAACAAGTTCGTACAGAGACAGGTAACATCACGACAATCAAGACAACTAAACGGGTTTTAAAGAAGAAGAAAGGTCCAAAAGAAGAAGTAACTGAAATCACAACAGTGCAAAAAGATGATGAAGCTCCGATAACTACTGTCACTGTTTCCGAAGATCAGATGCCTGAAGAAATTCAGCCTGTTGAAATCGTCGAACTACCTAAAGAAACTACGGTCGAGCAGACACAAACACCTGAGGGTAAGCCAAAACACAAGAAAATCACCAAGCGTACAATAAAAAAGAAAGTAGGTCCCAAAATAGAAACCACAGAAATTACAACAGAACAAGACGACGACACAACACCAATCGTTCACATACACACAACACAGGAATATGTTGAAGAGTCAACTAAGCCACTTCTAGACATTTTAGAATCTGACAACGCTAAGATTATCGATGAAACCCCAGAGCAGGTGCAAATTAAACAAGTTCGTACAGAGACAGGTAACATCACGACAATCAAGACAACAAAACGGGTTTTAAAGAAGAAGAAAGGTCCAAAAGAAGAAGTAACTGAAATCACAACAGTGCAAAAAGATGATGAAGCTCCGATAACTACTGTCACTGTTTCCGAAGATCAGATGCCTGAAGAAATTCAGCCTGTTGAAATCGTCGAACTGCCTGAAGAAACTACGGTCGAGGAGACACAAACACCTGAGGGTAAGCCAAAACACAAGAAAATCACCAAGCGTATAATCAAGAAGAAAGTAGGTCCGAAAATAGAAACCACAGAAATTACAACAGAACAAGACGACGACACAACACCAATCGTTCACATACACACAACACAGGAATATACTGAAGAGTCGACTAAGCCACTTTCTGACATTTTAGAATCTGACAACGCTAAGATTATCGATGAAACCCCAGAGCAGGTGCAAATTAAACAAGTTCGTACAGAGACAGGTGACATCACGACAATCAAGACAACTAAACGGGTTTTAAAGAAGAAGAAAGGTCCAAAAGAAGAAGTAACTGAAATCACAACAGTGCAAAAAGATGATGACGCTCCTGTTACCACTGTTACTGTTTCCGAAGATCAGATGCCTGAAGAATTGCAGCCTGTTGAAATCGTCGAACTGCCTGAAGAAACTACGGTCGAGGAGACACAAACACCTGAGGGTAAGCCGAAACACAAGAAAATCACCAAGCGTATAATCAAGAAGAAAGTAGGTCCGAAAATAGAAACCACAGAAATTACAACAGAACAAGACGACGACACAACACCAATCGTTCACATACACACAACACAGGAATATACTGAAGAGTCAACTAAGCCACTTCTAGACATTTTAGAATCTGACAACGCTAAGATTATCGATGAAACCCCAGAGCAGGTGCAAATTAAACAAGTTCGTACAGAGACAGGTAACATCACGACAATCAAGACAACAAAACGGGTTTTAAAGAAGAAGAAAGGTCCAAAAGAAGAAGTAACTGAAATCACAACAGTGCAAAAAGATGATGAAGCTCCGATAACTACTGTCACTGTTTCCGAAGATCAGATGCCTGAAGAAATTCAGCCTGTTGAAATCGTCGAACTGCCTGAAGAAACTACGGTCGAGGAGACACAAACACCTGAGGGTAAGCCAAAACACAAGAAAATCACCAAGCGTACAATAAAAAAGAAAGTAGGTCCCAAAATAGAAACCACAGAAATTACAACAGAACAAGACGACGACACAACACCAATCGTTCACATACACACAACACAGGAATATGTTGAAGAGTTGACTAAGCCACTTTTTGACATTTTAGAATCTGACAACGCTAAGATTATCGATGAAACCCCAGAGCAGGTGCAAATTGAACAAGTTCGTACAGAGACAGGTGACATCACGACAATCAAGACAACTAAACGGGTTTTAAAGAAGAAGAAAGGTCCAAAAGAAGAAGTAACTGAAATCACAACAGTGCAAAAAGATGATGAAGCTCCGATAACTACTGTCACTGTTTCCGAAGATCAGATGCCTGAAGAAATTCAGCCTGTTGAAATCGTCGAACTGCCTGAAGAAACTACGGTCGAGGAGACACAAACACCTGAGGGTAAGCCAAAACACAAGAAAATCACCAAGCGTATCATAAAAAAGAAAGTAGGTCCCAAAATAGAAACCACAGAAATTACAACAGAACAAGACGACGACACAACACCAATCGTACACATACACACATCACATGAATATACTGAAGAATCGACAAAGCCACTCTTTGACATTTTAGAATCTGACAACGCTAAGATTATCGATGAAACCCCAGAGCAGGTGCAAATTAAACAAGTTCGTACAGAGACAGGTGACATCACGACAATCAAGACAACTAAACGGGTTTTAAAGAAGAAGAAAGGTCCAAAAGAAGAAGTAACTGAAATCACAACAGTGCAAAAAGATGATGAAGCTCCGATAACTACTGTCACTGTTTCCGAAGATCAGATGCCTGAAGAAATTCAGCCTGTTGAAATCGTCGAACTGCCTGAAGAAACTACGGTCGAGGAGACACAAACACCTGAGGGTAAGCCGAAACACAAGAAAATCACCAAGCGTATAATCAAGAAGAAAGTAGGTCCGAAAATAGAAACCACAGAAATTACAACAGAACAAGACGACGACACAACACCAATCGTTCACATACACACAACACAGGAATATACTGAAGAGTCGACTAAGCCACTTTCTGACATTTTAGAATCTGACAACGCTAAGATTATCGATGAAACCCCAGAGCAGGTGCAAATTAAACAAGTTCGTACAGAGACAGGTGACATCACGACAATCAAGACAACTAAACGGGTTTTAAAGAAGAAGAAAGGTCCAAAAGAAGAAGTAACTGAAATCACAACAGTGCAAAAAGATGATGACGCTCCTGTTACCACTGTTACTGTTTCCGAAGATCAGATGCCTGAAGAATTGCAGCCTGTTGAAATCGTCGAACTGCCTGAAGAAACTACGGTCGAGGAGACACAAACACCTGAGGGTAAGCCGAAACACAAGAAAATCACCAAGCGTATAATCAAGAAGAAAGTAGGTCCGAAAATAGAAACCACAGAAATTACAACAGAACAAGACGACGACACAACACCAATCGTTCACATACACACAACACAGGAATATACTGAAGAGTCAACTAAGCCACTTCTAGACATTTTAGAATCTGACAACGCTAAGATTATCGATGAAACCCCAGAGCAGGTGCAAATTAAACAAGTTCGTACAGAGACAGGTAACATCACGACAATCAAGACAACAAAACGGGTTTTAAAGAAGAAGAAAGGTCCAAAAGAAGAAGTAACTGAAATCACAACAGTGCAAAAAGATGATGAAGCTCCGATAACTACTGTCACTGTTTCCGAAGATCAGATGCCTGAAGAAATTCAGCCTGTTGAAATCGTCGAACTGCCTGAAGAAACTACGGTCGAGGAGACACAAACACCTGAGGGTAAGCCAAAACACAAGAAAATCACCAAGCGTACAATAAAAAAGAAAGTAGGTCCCAAAATAGAAACCACAGAAATTACAACAGAACAAGACGACGACACAACACCAATCGTTCACATACACACAACACAGGAATATGTTGAAGAGTTGACTAAGCCACTTTTTGACATTTTAGAATCTGACAACGCTAAGATTATCGATGAAACCCCAGAGCAGGTGCAAATTGAACAAGTTCGTACAGAGACAGGTGACATCACGACAATCAAGACAACTAAACGGGTTTTAAAGAAGAAGAAAGGTCCAAAAGAAGAAGTAACTGAAATCACAACAGTGCAAAAAGATGATGAAGCTCCGATAACTACTGTCACTGTTTCCGAAGATCAGATGCCTGAAGAAATTCAGCCTGTTGAAATCGTCGAACTGCCTGAAGAAACTACGGTCGAGGAGACACAAACACCTGAGGGTAAGCCAAAACACAAGAAAATCACCAAGCGTATCATAAAAAAGAAAGTAGGTCCCAAAATAGAAACCACAGAAATTACAACAGAACAAGACGACGACACAACACCAATCGTACACATACACACATCACATGAATATACTGAAGAATCGACAAAGCCACTCTTTGACATTTTAGAATCTGACAACGCTAAGATTATCGATGAAACCCCAGAGCAGGTGCAAATTAAACAAGTTCGTACAGAGACAGGTGACATCACGACAATCAAGACAACTAAACGGGTTTTAAAGAAGAAGAAAGGTCCAAAAGAAGAAGTAACTGAAATCACAACAGTGCAAAAAGATGATGAAGCTCCGATTACCACAGTCACTGTTTCCGAAGATCAGATGCCTGAAGAAATTCAGCCTGTTGAAATATTCGAACTGCCTGAAGAAACTACGGTCGAGGAGACACAAACACCTGAGGGTAAGCCAAAACACAAGAAAATCACCAAGCGTACAATAAAAAAGAAAGTAGGTCCGAAAATAGAAACCACAGAAATTACAACAGAACAAGACGACGACACAACACCAATCGTTCACATACACACAACACAGGAATATGTTGAAGAGTTGACTAAGCCACTTTTTGACATTTTAGAATCTGACAACGCTAAGATTATCGATGAAACCCCAGAGCAGGTGCAAATTAAACAAGTTCGTACAGAGACAGGTGAAATCACGACAATCAAGACCACTAAACGGGTTTTAAAGAAGAAGAAAGGTCCAAAAGAAGAAGTAACTGAAATCACAACAGTGCAAAAAGATGATGAAGCTCCTGTTACCACTGTCACTGTTTCCGAAGATCAGATGCCTGAAGAAATTCAGCCTGTTGAAATCGTCGAACTGCCTGAAGAATTCACAGTCGAGGAGACGCAAACACCTGAAGGTAAGCTAAAACACAAGAAAATCACCAAGCGTATCATAAAGAAGAAAGTAGGTCCCAAAATAGAAACCACAGAAATTACAACAGAACAAGACGACGACACAACACCAATCGTACACATACACACTACACAAGAATACACTGAAGAGTCGACTAAGCCACTTTTTGACATTTTAGAATCAGGCAACGCTAAGATTATCGATGAAACCCCAGAACAGGTGCAAATGAAACAAGTTTGTACAGAGACAGGTGACATCACGACAATCAAGACAACTAAACGGGTTTTAAAGAAGAAGAAAGGTCCAAAAGAAGAAGTAACTGAAATCACAACAGTACAAAAAGATAATGAAGCTCCTGTTACCACTGTCACTGTTTCCGAAGATCAGATGCCTGAAGAAATTCAGTCTGTTGAAATCGTCGAACTGCCTGAAGAAACTACGATCGAGGAGACGCAAACACCTGAGGGTAAGCCAAAACATAAGAAAACCACCAAGCGTATAGTAAAAAAGAAAGTAGGTCCCAAAATAGAAACCACAGAAATTACAACAGAACAAGACGGCGACACAACACCAATCGTACACATACACACAACACAGGAATATACTGAAGAGTCGACTAAGCCACTTTTTGACATTTTAGAATCTGACAACGCTAAGATTATCGATGAAACCCCAGAGCAGGTGCAAATAAAACAAGTTCGTACAGAGACAGGTGACATCACGACAATCAAGACAACTAAACGGGTTTTAAAGAAGAAGAAAGGTCCAAAAGAAGAAGTAACTGAAATCACAACAGTGCAAAAAGATGATGAAGCTCCAATTACTACTGTCACTGTTTCCGAAGATCAGATGCCTGAAGAAATGCAGCCTGTTGAAATCGTCGAACTGCCTGAAGAAACTACGGTCGAGGAGACACAAACACCTGAGGGTAAGCCAAAACACAAGAAAATCACCAAGCGTATAATAAAAAAGAAAGTAGGTCCCAAAATGGAAACCACAGAAATTACAACAGAACAAGACGACGACACAACACCAATCGTACACATACACACAACACAGGAATATACTGAAGAGTCGACTAAGCCACTTTTTGACATTTTAGAATCTGACAACGCTAAGATTATCGATGAAACCCCAGAGCAGGTGCAAATTAAACAAGTTCGTACAGAGACAGGTGAAATCACGACAATCAAGACCACTAAACGGGTTTTAAAGAAGAAGAAAGGTCCAAAAGAAGAAGTAACTGAAATCACAACAGTGCAAAAAGATGATGAAGCTCCTGTTACCACTGTCACTGTTTCCGAAAATCAGATGCCTGAAGAAATTCAGCCTGTTGAAATCGTCGAACTGCCTGAAGAATTCACAGTCGAGGAGACGAAAACACCTGAAGGTAAGCTAAAACACAAGAAAATCACCAAGCGTATAATAAAGAAGAAAGTAGGTCCCAAAATAGAAACCACAGAAATTACAATAGAACAAGACGACGACACAACACCAATCGTACACATACACACAACACAGGAATATGTTGAAGAGTTGACTAAGCCACTTTTTGACATTTTAGAATCTGACAACGCTAAGATTATCGATGAAACCCCAGAGCAGGTGCAAATTAAACAAGTTCGTACAGAGACAGGTGAAATCACGACAATCAAGACCACTAAACGGGTTTTAAAGAAGAAGAAAGGTCCAAAAGAAGAAGTAACTGAAATCACAACAGTGCAAAAAGATGATGAAGCTCCTGTTACCACTGTCACTGTTTCCGAAGATCAGATGCCTGAAGAAATTCAGCCTGTTGAAATCGTCGAACTGCCTGAAGAATTCACAGTCGAGGAGACGCAAACACCTGAAGGTAAGCTAAAACACAAGAAAATCACCAAGCGTATAATAAAGAAGAAAGTAGGTCCCAAAATAGAAACCACAGAAATTACAACAGAACAAGACGACGACACAACACCAATCGTTCACATACACACAACACAGGAATATACTGAAGAGTCAACTAAGCCACTTCTAGACATTTTAGAATCTGACAACGCTAAGATTATCGATGAAACCCCAGAGCAGGTGCAAATTAAACAAGTTCGTACAGAGACAGGTAACATCACGACAATCAAGACAACAAAACGGGTTTTAAAGAAGAAGAAAGGTCCAAAAGAAGAAGTAACTGAAATCACAACAGTGCAAAAAGATGATGAAGCTCCTGTTACCACTGTCACAGTTTCCAAAGATCAGATGCCTGAAGAAATGCAGCCTGTTGAAATCGTCGAACTGCCTGAAGAAACTACGGTCGAGGAGACACAAACACCTGAGGGTAAGCCAAAACACAAGAAAATCACCAAGCGTACAATAAAAAAGAAAGTAGGTCCCAAAATAGAAACCACAGAAATTACAACAGAACAAGACGACGACACAACACCAATCGTTCACATACACACAACACAGGAATATGTTGAAGAGTTGACTAAGCCACTTTTTGACATTTTAGAATCTGACAACGCTAAGATTATCGATGAAACCCCAGAGCAGGTGCAAATTGAACAAGTTCGTACAGAGACAGGTGACATCACGACAATCAAGACAACTAAACGGGTTTTAAAGAAGAAGAAAGGTCCAAAAGAAGAAGTAACTGAAATCACAACAGTGCAAAAAGATGATGAAGCTCCGATAACTACTGTCACTGTTTCCGAAGATCAGATGCCTGAAGAAATTCAGCCTGTTGAAATCGTCGAACTGCCTGAAGAAACTACGGTCGAGGAGACACAAACACCTGAGGGTAAGCCAAAACACAAGAAAATCACCAAGCGTATCATAAAAAAGAAAGTAGGTCCCAAAATAGAAACCACAGAAATTACAACAGAACAAGACGACGACACAACACCAATCGTACACATACACACATCACATGAATATACTGAAGAATCGACAAAGCCACTCTTTGACATTTTAGAATCTGACAACGCTAAGATTATCGATGAAACCCCAGAGCAGGTGCAAATTAAACAAGTTCGTACAGAGACAGGTGACATCACGACAATCAAGACAACTAAACGGGTTTTAAAGAAGAAGAAAGGTCCAAAAGAAGAAGTAACTGAAATCACAACAGTGCAAAAAGATGATGAAGCTCCGATTACTACTGTCACTGTTTCCGAAGATCAGATGCCTGAAGAAATGCAGCCTGTTGAAATCGTCGAACTGCCTGAAGAAACTACGGTCGAGGAGACACAAACACCTGAGGGTAAGCCAAAACACAAGAAAATCACCAAGCGTATAATAAAGCAGAAAGTAGGTCCCAAAATAGAAACCACAGAAATTACAACAGAACAAGACGACGACACAACACCAATCGTTCACATACACACAACACAGGAACATACTGAAGAGTCGACTAAGCCACTCTTTGACATTTTAGAATCTGACAACGCTAAGATTATCGATGAAACCCCAGAACAGGTGCAAATTAAACAAGTTCGTACAGAGACAGGTGACATCACGACAATCAAGACAACTAAACGGGTTTTAAAGAAGAAGAAAGGTCCAAAAGAAGAAGTAACTGAAATCACAACAGTGCAAAAAGATGATGAAGCTCCGATTACCACAGTCACTGTTTCCGAAGATCAGATGCCTGAAGAAATTCAGCCTGTTGAAATATTCGAACTGCCTGAAGAAACTACGGTCGAGGAGACACAAACACCTGAGGGTAAGCCAAAACACAAGAAAATCACCAAGCGTATAATAAAGAAGAAATTAGGTCCGAAAATAGAAACCACAGAAATTACAACAGAACAAGACGACGACACAACACCAATCGTTCACATACACACAACACAGGAATATGTTGAAGAGTTGACTAAGCCACTTTTTGACATTTTAGAATCTGACAACGCTAAGATTATCGATGAAACCCCAGAGCAGGTGCAAATTAAACAAGTTCGTACAGAGACAGGTGAAATCACGACAATCAAGACCACTAAACGGGTTTTAAAGAAGAAGAAAGGTCCAAAAGAAGAAGTAACTGAAATCACAACAGTGCAAAAAGATGATGAAGCTCCTGTTACCACTGTCACTGTTTCCGAAGATCAGATGCCTGAAGAAATTCAGCCTGTTGAAATCGTCGAACTGCCTGAAGAATTCACAGTCGAGGAGACGCAAACACCTGAAGGTAAGCTAAAACACAAGAAAATCACCAAGCGTATCATAAAGAAGAAAGTAGGTCCCAAAATAGAAACCACAGAAATTACAACAGAACAAGACGACGACACAACACCAATCGTACACATACACACAACACAGGAATATACTGAAGAGTCGACTAAGCCACTTTTTGACATTTTAGAATCTGACAACGCTAAGATTATCGATGAAACCCCAGAGCAGGTGCAAATAAAACAAGTTCGTACAGAGACAGGTGACATCACGACAATCAAGACAACTAAACGGGTTTTAAAGAAGAAGAAAGGTCCAAAAGAAGAAGTAACTGAAATCACAACAGTGCAAAAAGATGATGAAGCTCCGATTACTACTGTCACTGTTTCCGAAGATCAGATGCCTGAAGAAATGCAGCCTGTTGAAATCGTCGAACTGCCTGAAGAAACTACGGTCGAGGAGACACAAACACCTGAGGGTAAGCCAAAACACAAGAAAATCACCAAGCGTATAATAAAAAAGAAAGTAGGTCCCAAAATAGAAACCACAGAAATTACAACAGAACAAGACGACGACACAACACCAATCGTACACATACACACAACACAGGAATATACTGAAGAGTCGACTAAGCCACTTTTTGACATTTTAGAATCTGACAACGCTAAGATTATCGATGAAACCCCAGAGCAGGTGCAAATTAAACAAGTTCGTACAGAGACAGGTGAAATCACGACAATCAAGACCACTAAACGGGTTTTAAAGAAGAAGAAAGGTCCAAAAGAAGAAGTAACTGAAATCACAACAGTGCAAAAAGATGATGAAGCTCCTGTTACCACTGTCACTGTTTCCGAAGATCAGATGCCTGAAGAAATTCAGCCTGTTGAAATCGTCGAACTGCCTGAAGAATTCACAGTCGAGGAGACGAAAACACCTGAAGGTAAGCTAAAACACAAGAAAATCACCAAGCGTATAATAAAGAAGAAAGTAGGTCCCAAAATAGAAACCACAGAAATTACAATAGAACAAGACGACGACACAACACCAATCGTACACATACACACTACACAAGAATACACTGAAGAGTCGACTAAGCCACTTTTTGACATTTTAGAATCTGGCAATGCTAAGATTATCGATGAAACCCCAGAACAGGTGCAAATTAAACAAGTTCGTACAGAAACAGGTGACATCACGACAATCAAGACAACTAAACGGGTTTTAAAGAAGAAGAAAGGTCCAAAAGAAGAAGTAACTGAAATCACAACAGTGCAAAAAGATCATGACTCTCCTGTTACCACTGTCACTGTTTCCGAAGATCAGATGCCTGAAGAAATTCAGCCTGTTGAAATCGTTGAACTGCCTGAAGAAACTACCGTCGAGGTGACGCAAACACCTGAGGGTAAGCCAAAACATAAGAAAATCACCAAGCGAACAATAAAAAAGAAAGTAGGTCCCAAAATAGAAACCACAGAAATTACAATAGAACAAGACGACGACACAACACCAATCGTACACATTCACACAACACAGGAATATACTGAAGCATCGATTAAACCACTTTTTGACATTTTAGAATCTGACAACGTCAAGATTATCGATGAAATCCCAGAGCAGGTGCAAATCAAACAAGTTCGTACAGAGACACGTGACATCACGACAATCAAGACAACTAAACGGGTTTTAAAGAAGAAGAAAGGTCCAAAGGAAGAAGTAACCGAAATCACGACCGTTCAAAAAGACAATGAAGTTCCTGTTACCACTGTCACAGTTTCCGAGGATCAGACGCCCGAAGAAATTCAGCCTGTTGAAATCGTCGAACTGCCTCAAGAATTCACAGTCGAGGAGACGCAAACACCTGAAAGTAAGCTAAAACACAAGAAAATCACCAAGCGTATAATAAAAAAGAAAGTAGGTCCCAAAATAAAAACCACAGATATTACAACAGAACAAGACGACGACACAACACCAATCTTACACATACACACAACACAAGAATACACTGAAGAGTCGACTAAGCCACTTTTTGACATTTTAGAATCTGGCAACGCTAAGATTATCGATGAAACCCCAGAACAGGTGCAAATTAAACAAGTTCGTACAGAAACAGGTGACACCACGACAATCAAGACAAATAATCGAGATTTAACGAAGAAGAAAGGTCCAAAAGAAGAAGTAACTGAAATCACAACAGTTCAAAGAGATGATCAAGCTCCCGTTACCACTGTCACCGTTTCGGAAGATCAGATTCCCAAAAAATTTCAACCTGTTGAAATCGTCGAATTTCCTGAAGAAACTACGGTCGAGGAGACACAAACACCTGAGGGTAAGCCAAAACACAAGAAAATCACCAAGCGTATAATAAAGAAGAAAGTAGGTCCTAAAATAGAAACCACAGAAATTACAACAGAACAAGGCGATGACACACCACCAATCGTACACATACACACATCACATGAATATACTGTAGAATCGACTAAGCCACTTGTAGACATTTTTGAATCTGGCAACGCTACGATTATCGATGAAACCCCAGAGCAGGTGCAAATTAAACAAGTTCGTACAGAGACAGGTGACATCACGACAATCAAGACAACTAAACGGGTTTTAAAGAAGAAGAAAGGTCCAAAAGAAGAAGTAACTGAAATCACAACAGTGCAAAAAGATGATGAAGCTCCGATTACCACTGTTACTGTTTCCGTAGATCAGATGCCTGAAGAAATGCAGCCTGTTGAAATCGTCGAACTGCCTGAAGAGACTACCGTCGAGGAGACACAAACACCTGAGGGTAAGCCAAAACATAAGAAAATCACCAAGCGTGTAGTAAAAAAGAAAGTAGGTCCTAAAATAGAAACCACAGAAATTACAACAGAACAAGACGACGACACAACACCAATCGTACACATACACACAACACATGCATATAGTGAAGAATCGACAAAGCCACTTCTAGACATTTTAGAATCTGACAACGCTAAGATTATCGATGAAACCCCAGAACAGGTGCAAATTAAACAAGTTCGTACAGAAACAGGTGACATCACGACAATCAAGACAACTAAACGGGTTTTAAAGAAGAAGAAAGGTCCAAAGGAAGAAGTAACCGAAATCACGACCGTGCAAAAAAACAATGAAGTTCCTGTTACCACTGTCACAGTTTACGAAGATCAGACGCCCGAAGAAATTCAGCCTGTTGAAATCGTCGAACTGCCTGAAGAAACTACCGTCGAGGAGACACAAACACCTGAGTTTAAGCCAAAACATAAGAAAATCACCAAGCGTACAATAAAAAAGAAAGTAGGTCCCAAAATAGAAACCACAGAAATTACAACAGAACAAGACGACGACACAACACCAATCGTACACATACACACATCACATGAATATACTGAAGAATCGACAAAGCCACTTCTAGACATTTTAGAATCTGACAACGCTAAGATTATCGATGAGATCCCAGAGCAAGTGCAAATTAAACAAGTTCGTACAGAGACAGGTGACATCTCGACAATCAAGACAACTAAACGGGTTTTAAAGAAGAAGAAAGGTCCAAAGGAAGAAGTAACCGAAATCACGACCGTTCAAAAAGACAATGAAGTTCCTGTTACCACTGTCACAGTTTCCGAAGATCAGATGCCTGAAGAAATTCAGCCTGTTGAAATCGTCGAACTGCCTGAAGAGACTACCGTCGAGGTGACACAAACACCTGAGGGTAAGCCAAAACATAAGAAAATCACCAAGCGTGTAATAAAAAAGAAAGTAGGTCCTAAAATAGAAACCACAGAAATTACAACAGAACAAGACGACGACACAACACCAATCGTACACATACACACAACACATGCATATAGTGAAGAATCGACAAAGCCACTTCTAGACATTTTAGAATCTGACAACGCTAAGATTATCGATGAAACCCCAGAACAGGCGCAAATTAAACAAGTTCGTACAGAAACAGGTGACACCACGACAATCAAGACAACTAAACGGGTTTTAAAAAAATGTAAAGGTCCGAAAGAAGAAGTTTTAGAGATCACGACAGCGCAAAAAGGCGATGAAGCTCCTATTAACACAGACATAATTTCAAAAAATTTGACTACCGAAGAAAATCAGTCTTTTGAAATCATCGAACAGCCTGAAGACATCACTGTTGAAGAAATTCAATACCCTGATGGTAAGGCAGTACACCAAAATATCAGTGAGCTTATAGTAAAAAAGAAAGTAGGTCCCATAGGTAAAAATACGCTTATCACTTCTGAACAAGAACACGACAAAGCACCAATCATTCACGTACACAAAACACAAAAGTACACAAAAAAATTAACTTTACCATTTTTTGACATTCTAGAACCTGACAATGAACATATTATCGAGGAAACACCAGAACAAGAGCGCACAGAGACAGGTGATATCGAGTCAATCAAGATCACGAAACGGGTTCTAAAGAAAAAGAAGGGTCCGAAAGAAGAAGTTACTAAAATCAATACAGTTCAAAAAGACAATGTAGCTCCTATTACCATAAACACTGTTTCCGAAGATCAGGCGCCTGTTGAAATCGTCAATTTGCCTGAAGAAACCACTGTTGAAGAGACTCAAACTCCTGTTGGTAAGACCTTGCACAAAATAATCAGTAAGCATATAGTAAAAAATAAAGTAGGTCCCATAACTACACATATCAGAACAGAACAAGAGCAAGACAAAACATAATTGTTCACGTACATACATCACAAGAATACATTGAAGAATCGACCATGCTAGTAACTGAAACGGTATTTAATTACTCATGGAGAGTTACATAGAAATGACGATCTATTTATAGGCTATGAGTTTATTATTTAGTTTTCAACTTGGGTAGAATTTTGAGCTATGACCACCCTGTTTTCTTCTCCTTGTTTAGATTGCTTTTTACCCATGGTAAAAATATAAACGTACGTAACTCAAGTGGAAGGTTACGTATAAATACATGACTACATATCCAAAATGATGTCCACTTGATTATGATAATATAGGCTCTTGAAACATCAGCATCATCATAACTTAGATACAATGTTTCGACATAACGTTCAATGATCGAAAATGGAAAAACTGCCAATAACATATATAATATATACATAGTAAAAGTACAAGTAGTAAAAAATTGTTTATGCTACTAATTTTATTTCTTGTTACAATATTCGTTACCTACTCGCTTAATAAAAATACCTAATAACAATATCTACATTAAAGGTAGTTTTCATCTGCTATGCCTAATTAACGCCGTCGCCGTCGCAGAGGCACTATGTGACGTGACACATCGAAAAAAAACTAAGGTTATGTGGGTCTACCGTGCAATGGACTTTGATATCGATTAGTGATACTTGTATTAACGGAGTAGGTATATAAGTTCCGTCACACCATACATTTTACAAT
Organism: Venusia cambrica; assembly: GCA_951394065.1. NCBI lineage: Eukaryota > Metazoa > Arthropoda > Insecta > Lepidoptera > Geometridae > Venusia > Venusia cambrica. The sequence continues at coordinate 17,437,834 of OX596034.1, forward strand.
ATTTCCTGAAAACCTTTACCTTGAACAGCTTAGTAGGGGCTCCAAGTAGGTACTTACCTAGGTAAAGTCATGACATAAAAAAATCATGTGATATTCTAACTACTAGATCTACACATTAAAACGTAATGGGGGACGTACTACACGACCTCTTCGAGTTTGTTTACATGAAGTAGCGTATATCCGAGGTACTCGGAGCAGGGTCGGTCACATCACCGCGATCGTTGGAAGTGTTATCAGGTCCAGGTGCTATCCGCTATAACCGCCCTGTTTGTTTAGCAAATACGCGGGTTTAAGACAATCAATGGAATCGAAACGATGATACGTCTATTTGTAAGTTGCAAAAAGACGATGAAGCTCTTGTTAAAACTGTCACTGTTTCTGAGGATCAGGCGCCTGAAAAAAAACAGTTTTCATCAGAAAATCACCAAGCGTGTTATAAAAAAGAAAGTGAGTCCAAAAGAAGAAGTAACCAAAATCAAGACAGTGAAAATCAGCCTGTTGAAATCATCGAACTGCCTGAAGAAACTACGGTCGAGGAGACGCAAACACCTGAGAGTAATCCAGAATACAAGAAAACGACGAAGCGTATAGCAAAGAAGAAAGTAGGTCCAAAAATAGAAACCACAGAAATGACAACAGAACAAGACGACGACACAACATCAATCGTTCACATAAACACAACACAGGAGTATACTTAAGAATCGACTAAGCCACTCTCTGACATTTTATAACCTGACAACGCACTGATCATCATCGAAACCCCAAAACTGGGGCAAATCAAACAAGTGCGAACAGAAACAGGTGATATTTGAGCAATAATCTCCGTCACAAACCAGACATCACGAGATCTCAGCTCGGGGCGAACTACTAGTTAATCGAGTGAGCGAAGCGAACGAGTACTCCGAATTGGGAAATCCGGCACTGTATGTATGTATGTGGCAAAGTTTGTGACGGCATAACTCTCGAACGGTTTATCTGATACTCATGAAATTTCAATTGTAAACAGATACGGTAAATAGAAATTGACTGTCGCGGGGGAATTTTTATAAGTGGGGTAGTTTATGAGAGCCCATATCTTTTGAATGGCTGATCTGATCAATTCAAAATTTTGAACATGCACAGATTATAATAGTAACTCATCAATCGTTACGAGGATGTTTTTAACACCAGGGTAGTTTTTGAGAAATAGGGGAGTTCAGTGAGACAAGAAGAGTTTTGACTTGTGGGGTGTCATTTGAAAGAGTATCGGGTGCACATTCATAAACTATCTATTTAACTTTTAAATAGGGGTGTTTTACGTAAAAAAAAGGTGTGCTTTAAGGGGTTAAAACACTTGCTATGTTTTGTAGGATACTGTTATAGGGAGTTGACTTCACAATAAACTTTCTTTTGATTTGCTGAAACAACCCTTGTATTTAAATTTAGGGTTGCAAAATTATAAATAAGATTTATGTCTTGAAAATGTGTGTTATGTGGGTAGGGATTAGCGACTGGCGTCCCGCAATTTTATATTTGCTTACTGCAGCGAAACCTGTGCTCACAAAAACGAATTTCGAAGCAAAAAAGGGTCCAAAACAAGAAGTGTCCGAAATATCTACGATGCAGAAAGATAATGAAGCTCCTATTACCACAGTCACTGTTTCTATAGATCAGGCGCCCAAAGTAATTCAGCTTGTTGAAATCATTGAACTGCGTGAAGAAATCACAGTTGACAAGACGCAAACACCTAAGGGTAAGCCGAAACTCAAGACAATCACTAAGCGTATAATAATGAAGAAAATAATTTCGAAAAAAAGAAACCACAGAAAACACTACAGAACAAGACGACAATAAAACACCAATCATTCACATTCACATAACACAAGAATACACTTACGATATATTTACCAGTACACCTTTTGTAGATTTAATACCTAATCAGACCAAGGAAATCAAAGATGCAACTGATCAAGTGCAAATTACTCTAATTTGCTCAGAAACAAACGAAGAAATGGCAAACCTTTTATCGAGGAAACGAAGAGTCGATAAAAAGAAGTCCTTGAAGTGCTAGAAGACGACTTTGCTCAATGCGAAGACCAAGTTCCCATAAAACTTAACAATCTATGTTAAATTAAAATTTGTCTAGAAAAATCTCGTTTGTAGAGACGCAAACACACCTGGGTAAACCGATTTACAAAATGTTGTTAAATGTGTTTAAAGATTAAAAACATGGTTGGCTTAAAAATTTTATTCGTCGAAATAAACACAGAACTGGGTTTAATACAAAACACGTAACATACCCATTACACAAGGGACGATTCATATGCACCCAGTCATTTAGGTTTTTACAGGATCTTCTTAAATATATTTATTTACCATTTAACACATATCATGTCATAATACATAATTTTTCAGTATTACATCTCGAATTAGATAATAATAAAGCATAGACCATAAAACTTTATATATTAACAAAAAAATATATTATAAAATGTACAAGTTATCTATCTACTTGGTCTACTAGTAGAGTTACATAAGGACCGTTATAACTAACTCTACTAGTAGACCAAGCAGGTGCTATTTTCAAGTATACTATTCTTGAAACGAGTGCCTTGTGAAAGGACTCGCCCGGGGACGTACTACCACCATAACTATTTCGGCCGCTAAGCAGCATTGCTGTGTTTCGGTATAAAGGAATAGTTGCCAGTGAAATTAAGGGCACATGGGGCTGTACAACGTTATGCCTCAGTTTAACAGGTGCAATGCAATGCAGCGTAAACCATGTTCTCTGTGGATAAGACTTGCACAGTAAGGCTATGGTCAGGCAAGAGGCAAGAGTTTCACTTAACATCAGGTGGCATTCTTGTATTTCCGTCTCTATATAGTATTAAAAAAACAGACGGAAGCGTGCGAAAGCATTCTATTTCATAATGACAAACTACGTTTGTATGAAAGAAGCGGTTTTACTGGGTTTTACTTTTAAATTCTCCTCAAATGCCTGCAACTCAGAAATATCTGGATCTTCGCTAGGATTTATCAGATTCTGGAGATCACATTTTTGTAAAAATCATGAATGCTTGGGTCAATAAAATCTAACAGAGAGATTAGACTTTTCTACTTCTCGTCTGTTTGTTAAAACTCTACAACTTAATTGTAACTATTTACAAAATAGTAGTTCATTTAGTTAATTCAGTAGTTTGTTTACTGTAATCTGGTTCTTCTTCATTTGAATTACAAAACACTGCATTTTATTGTGTTTTAACGCTGTGTACAGTGATTTAGTAATAATTGTAACTTTATTCACGAAAGAGTAATTGCAGTTCAGTTTAATGAATGCAAATACGATTTGATTTGGAACATTTTTCACATCAACAAAATCATAAGGCATATTTCTGTGTAATCTACGTAGCTCTAGCTGCTCTTAAAGCAGAGATAAATAATTTTTACGTGCACAATGTTACAAGAGACTTTTTTTTAGTGAAAGTGCATTGCCATCTGTTAAAATGATAGAACTCTAGTAACATCGAATGAAATTATGTTTTTTATACCAAAGCTGAAGTGTAAAAAAGTGCATCTTTTGTTGCATCAGTTTAGATCCTTATCAACTGATGCAACAAAAGTCTCTTGTAACATTGTGCACGTAATTATTATTTATCTCTTTAATTATACTACGAAAACCACGAGTAATGGTTTTGATGAAGTTAAAAACCAAACCATCTAAATAGGTATAGAATATATTCATGAAACCTAAATGTAATAAGATCGTATAAAAATATATACATCTAAACATATTTTATGTTTTCAGGTGAAGAAACCTCTTGTGTCCATCTCATAATCGACAAGCTTTAATTAGTGATATAAATAAAATTCGTATTTTTACAGACTCCTTGGGTTACGAAAGCCAGGAATCTCAGAAGTCTGAAGAAGAAGAATTGGAAGTGAAGAAATCAGAAATTATTCCGAACAAAAAGTATTCAATGGATAAACTGAAACTGATGAAAATTGAAGAAAAAACCTTAGAAGCAAACGCGCCTCAACGTAGTACAGAGGTTGAAGGACCTCAATTTAGCAAAATCAAACTAAAGAGGCCGTCACTTAAACCAAAACAAGAAACAACTACTGTTACCTTACCAAAATTCCAGTTGAAAAGTCGCATTAAGTATACAAGCGATTGGCCACCAGAAATAATAAAACCGGTCATCTCTTTCTTGGGAAGCGTGAGACAAAATGGTGATCTCTCTAGAAATGTTAAGGAAGCCATGAAAATAAAGAAAAAAGGAGTTAAGATTCCTAAGCTGCCAGACTTAGAAAGAATTGAATTAGAACAACCGGAACAGTTTGATTTCTCAAACCCAACTTTTGAGGAACCTAGTGAGATCCAAGAGAAAAAGCGTGACAGTGTTGACATTATTGACGAACTTTCTATACAAAATCAGGAGCCTAGTCCAAAACCTCCAATTGAACCTGATATAGCAAACGAAACAAGACCAAAACCAGTGATTAAAGAAGTAAATCGCGAAAATATTGCCCACAGAGATAAACTAGAACAAGAAAGTCCATCAATAAGTTTACCTGTCATTGAAGAAATTAAATCAGATTTATTCGTTGAAAAAAGCTATTCTGAATTACCAAAGGATATTAAAGAAGTTGCTAAGCCAATTAAGACAAAGAAAAAAGAAAAGGTTCCGCTGGTTACTCAAGATGTTACCATTGAATTACAACCAGAAGAAAAAGAGGAAGAACCCATCAAATCTCAAGATAAAAAAATTGAACCTGAAGCAAAACCTAAAGTTAGAAGTGAAATAGTAGAACTCAATGTCAAAGAAAAAGAGCTTTTAGAAGTAAAACTTACAGACGAAGAACAAAATTCAAAAACAATAGATTTACAAAAAAATACTGAATCAGAATGTGAGCAGAATATTGTTAATATACCAAGCAAGGCAGATGAAGGTGAAACAATCCCTTCTATTAAAGAAGAGGAAAAACAGACTAAAATACGTAAGAAAACTAAAAAAGTGGTGAAAGTTGAAAAAGACGATATACAAAAGCCGATTCAGAACGATATAAATTTACCAGAAAAACTAAAATCTGAGTCAGAAAAAGAAACACACGAAAATGTAGATAAACCTCACAAAAATGAATTATTACCTGATGTACCGACTACAACGGATACTAAAGAAACTAAAGTACCAATAGAAAAGAAACCAACTAAGCTAAAATCTAAATTAACTCCAATAAAAATTGAGAGAAATATTCTCGAACTCGATAAAGCTCAACATGCTGAAAGTGTTGATGGGCCTCAGTTTAGTAAAATTAAATTAAAGAAAGCAATTCAAAAATCCAAACCTGAATCTCAGACCACAGTTCTACCCAAATTCCAGCTCAAAAGTCGGATTATGTATATAAATAACTGGCCACCAGAAATAACAAAACTGTCTATAAGTTTCTTAGGGAGTGTTAGACAAAATGGAATTATGTCTAGAAACGTAAAAGAAGCATCTAAAGTTAAAAAAAATATATACAAACAGCCTGAACTTCCGGACGTAGAAAAAACTGAGCTGGAAAAGCCGTTGTTTGGCCATGAAGATATTATTGAATCTTTGAAACCGATCGAGCAAAATAATAACGATGATGATGAAGTGGAACAAACAGCAGAAGAACCTGAACAATTTACCATAAAACCAAGACGCCCTAGTGTCAAAAAGATAGAAGAAATAACTGAAGAAGTAACTATTAAAAAGAAACTAAAGCCTGTACGTAAATCTTCTATAATATTACCCGAAATCACGGAACCTGAAACAGTTACTTTTAGACCTAAAACTACCAAAACAAAAGAAGATGTCGAACAGGAGTTTAATATTCAACTAGATTCTTATGCGGAAGAAGAGATTTCTATGTCTAGCAAAGTTAAACTAAAGCCACAAAGACAGCCAACCTTCAATGAAGAAGCCACCGAAACATCCATTCAATTCTTTGAAGAAAAAGACGGCCCTGATATTGTTGAAATAATAGAAAGTGATGATGACGATAATGAAGAAACAGCACAGGTCTTAGTGTCCCTTAAAAAGCCAATTAACGAAAAAACTATTACTACTGAGGATAGCATGTCTAGTGTGACAGTATCAAGACCAAAAGTTGTTGAGGAGCCTTCTGAAATTGTAGAAGATATCAGCATACAATTGGACAGAAAACTGAAATACACAGTTGATGATCAAGAAGAAGTCAGTTTTGAAGTGAGACCACAAACCGAACAATACTCTGCAGAAGAACTATCATTATCTAGTAAGATAAGATTAAAGCCCAAGAAAAAGGTAACAGTGTCAGAAGCAGCTGATGAAACTTCAATTCAGATTACTCAAGAAGTAGAGAATGAAGATGAACAGGAAGAAATTATTATAAGTGATGCTGAGACAGAAGAAAACGTGCAAATGGTAATTAGACGAAAACCTATGAAACCTGCTTACGAGGTCAGTGAAATTGAAGAACTAAGTGTAGAATTCAAACCCAAACTAGTAAAAGACGTCACGTATCCCGAAGAACAGCTTACAATTTCGGCGAAGCGAAAACCTAAAACGCCATCTCAATTACAAGGTATTTTCTAACTATAAAGCTCTGCAACAGCTATGAAGAGCTATAATTAACAATGCTTCTGCCATGCCATTACATTTTTGAATGTATGATCCTAAACACCTAACATGTTTTATGATAGAATGTAACGTACTGTTTGTAAAAATTAGCAGTTGATAAGTACTAAGAATCAATCTGTTTCTATAAAATGTATGTATTTTAAACATATTGCGTTAGCGTAAGTACATCAAAAAATATCAATTAACCTTAAAGGTTAGGGAGGTATAGTAATAAAGTACCTGCTATTTAAGTTTTGTTGGTTACGGCAAAGTCGTTGGTCTAACTAAAGCATGAGTTATCGGCGGTTTAAAGATAAAGGTTCATGACTTTTCAAAAGTTATCACATTCTTTCATCTTTTAAAATTCTTAGTTTTTTTTTCATGGGCTTAAGCTTATTTAGCTACAAGCTATTCAATATAAAATAAAAAATAATATGTTTTCCTTTGCAGAGGCCGAAGTTTCTATGAGTATCTCCAGAGAACAAGAGTTTCCAGGTTAGTACAAATAGTAGCAAAAATACGACACCAGGTTCCGTTCCCAAAGGTTGCCAAACCAACGGGGCCCAGAAACCATCAACTATGATTTCATCGTTCGTCTGTACGTACGTCCCTCCATCAGTCCATCCGACCATCCGTCCCACCTTTCATTTTAAGGGCGAAAGAAGCCCTTTTAAACCTAAGTAGCCGGATTTATTTTTTCTGATACATTTTATTAGATACTGTACCAGTGCAGTTTCACTTGCATAAAACACAGGACACCGTAGATACATGTTTTTGATATAAACTTTGACCTCAACTTTTACAAAGAAGATTCATAGTGTGTCTATAAATCCCTGTTTATAATAATGTAGCATTCCGTTTTTGGCCGTAATTTAATTTTTAATTTTTGACTCTAGCATGTAAACATAGCGTATTAAACTAAAAAGGATGTGGATTCTGTATTGATTACTGTTTGAACTGGGCATGACATTAGCCATAAACACCACACTTAGCAGACGCATTGGCCGCGACCTAACCGAGGGTAGTGTTATGAATGAAGGTCACGTGGAGTTGATTGATAGAGGCGGCTCACGCCTAAATACGTAGGGTCAGCCCAGGATCTTGAGGCTTGCCTGGGCAATAATGAGGTTTGCAATGGAGCGAGCCTTGCGAGAAAATGCTTTGATAAGCAGTGGGCCTAAAAGGCCCGAATTCAATACTAGTAACTGTTCTATAAAATATACAACTTGGATGGTCGGGTCGGTACAACAAGCTAATTTTAACGTGACTTTTATTTGTATCTACAGAAACTCCACTGGATGTTCGTAGTGGTGACACGGTCTTTGCCGTGTACTCTTATGTCGCAGAGACTGATGAGGCTATTAATTTGGTCGAAGGTGAACGTCTCTATATCTTAGGTAAGTGTTTTTTTATAGGTCCTGCATACATATGGGTACCTATTAACATAATCTATGCTGCAACAGTCAGTGATACAAAGTCTAGGTATTTTAACACATAGCCTCGATGAATCATGTCTGCCGCCTATGGCAGTGGCTCGCAAAGTCTGGTAGGTACCAGGGTTGATACCTACTCAGCTGACACGGAGAAAAACGAGAATCATAAATCACACGCTATCTAATACTGTACCTATGTGCTTGGACAAAACTGTACTATTCGCCTAGAAACTTATGTTTCTACTTTTTAGATTTGTCTTCATGCAGTTATACCGACCAAAAGGTAGTCTGCATAAAAAAAAAAAAAAAATCTATTGAATGGGTAAAGGGTCAAGTTATATTGAGCATGTTATATTGAGCATCTAATTTTTTACACTACATGATCTCAAACAATACCTACAAGTATTAAAATGCAGTGGAGACACTAAGCTACAAGTAAATACAAAAATTATGATAGGTACTACTACATTTTAACAAAAAAATATTATCGACAAAACTTTGCAGAAACAACAAACCAAGATTGGTGGTTTGTTCGTAAACATCTGACGGAGGAGAAGGGGTGGGTGCCGGCGCAGTATCTGATGGATGAAGTAAACTACACACTTTACCTGCAAAAGAAACTCAACGAGAAGATCGATAAGCTGCCTGTATTTGAAAGTAAGTTTCTAATCATATGTGCTCAACTTGGGCCAATTAAAAGAACAAGAACGCATTAAATAAAGCGTGTTTTCTATAGCAATAACCAAGGTTCGGATTAAAGTATTACGCATTTTAATATTACAGAACCATCGTCAGAAGAACAGGCCGTCGCTCCTATATTCGTTGAGAAGCTAAGACCCAAACATACTCCAGACGGCTCAACAGTACAATTCGAGTGCCAAGTGGAGGGCCACCCAAGACCTCAAATAACTTGGTTTAGGCAAACGGCCATTATAAAACCATCCCAAGACTTCCAAATGTACTATGATGATGATAACGTGGCTACTCTCATCATTCGAGAAGTTTTTCCCGAAGACGCTGGCACATTCACTTGTGTTGCTAAGAACGCTGCAGGATTCGCATCCAGTACAACTGAACTGGTTGTGGATGCACCATTGTCAGACCACGGATCCGAAATGACTATTCTTTCTAGAAAGAGCCTTTCTAGAGAGTCTTCTTTAGCTGATATATTAGAAGGCATTCCACCGACATTCTCAAAGAGACCTAAAGCTCAGTATGTCGACGAAGGCTCACAAATATTCTTGGAATGCAGACTCGTTGCAATCCCGGAGCCTGATATTGTATGGTTTTTCAAAGGCGAAGAAATGACATCCAGTGAGAATGTCTCCATCGCCACTGAATCAGATATGCACATGTATTGCAGTGTTCTCAAAATATCAAACGTAAAGAAATTTCAGGAAGGCACATATACAGTCATGGCAGTAAATAGAGAAGGTGAAGCAAGCCTTCCCATTGTCTTGAAAATAAAGACCGGCGAGAAAGAATCACCTCAAGTAATTGAGCCTTTAAAGAGCATGACTATAAGAGAAGGTGAAAGCATTGTTCTTTCTACTCAGGTAGTTGGAAACCCTTCACCAACTGTGGCCTGGTTCAAAAATAACAAACCTATTAAATCAATGCCTACAAAATCTGATGGTGACATCCATACCGTAACTATCGTTAAACCCAAGAATGGAAAAGATGATGGAGTGTACACTCTGAAAGCTGTGAATTCAGAAGGTTCTACCGAAACTAGTGCTGTAATCACAATTGAAGGTAATAACAACAAGTCACTAAAATCATAATGTACTCTACGTAATCTATCTACGTTTGTTTAAAAATCCAGTGAATGAGACCATTCAAATCCAGGTTTTCACCTTCAATATTTATTTGTCTTTATAAAACCTCTCTTTCACTTGATTATTTATAAATAGTATGTAATTATCATCACAACATTAAAATATACAACACGTTGGGCTAAAGAGTCTTCGCCATGTTCATGTAGAACATACTGTATGTGTTTCTCAGCCCAGATCAAGTCTATAAATAACGTGTAGTGCTAAAACATTTTTTCTGACAACTTAAGTCATCGGTCATATGATTAATAATATGACCGTATCGTAGATCAAGATAAAGTAAAAATTACTTTGATTTAATCATAAATGGTATATATTTCCGTTACAGAACCAACTGAAGAAAATGCTGAGCCACCACTGTTCATACACAGGTTCCAAGAAATAACAGTAAAAGAAAAGGGTACTATAAAACTGACAGCCAAGGTAACAGGAAATCCTGTTCCAACTATAACATGGTACAGAAATAACCAGATACTAACGCCTTCAGAAACTGTCACACAAAGCTTTGATGGGGAAAATATAGAGTTATTAATAAAAAAAGTTGACTCTGAAATCGATTCTGGTGATTACAAGTGTGTGGCAGCTAACAGTGCCGGCAAATCTTCTCATGGTGCGAAGGTGACTATTGATGTAGACAAAGTAATATTTGTTAAGAAGCTCAATAAACTATACGAGACTGAAGAAGGAAAATCAGTAACATTAGAATGTCATACTTCGCACACTGTATCTACAAAATGGTACCACAATGACAAAGAAGTAAGTGGCATGGATCATAGAGAAATCATTCAAGAAGGACGAGTGCATAAGCTAAGGATTAAGTACTCAAAGTTAACAGATGTCGGTGATATCAAATGTGTTGTAAAAGACCAAGAAACCAGCACTAAACTTGTTGTTCATGAAACAGTGCCTGAATTTGTCCGTAAGTTACAAGACTTTGAAGTCAAAGAACGTGACGTGGCTATACTAGAAGTCGAAGTGAACTCAGAAACCGCTGACGTATTTTGGGAAAAAGATGGAGAGCAGATAAAACCTAAAAAGAACAAGTACGAGATTGAGAAACGCGGTCATATCAGAAAACTTTATATCAGAAATTCTTCTGTTCATGATGAAGGTGAATATACGTGCACGTTACGAGATGATGCGTGCACGGCTGAAGTAACTGTAGTAGAACTACCTCCAGAAATAATATCACGGCTCAAAGACCAAAAAGTTTCTAAAGGTAACAAGGCCACATTCGAAATTGAACTTACAAAGGGAGATGCTTTGGTTGAATGGTTTAAAGATGGCTCAGAAATTCAGTTCTCCAATCACATTCAACTCACAATAGACGGTAAAAAGCAGAAACTTAAGATCTACGACTGCGATGTAGACGATGCAGGTGAATATGCTTGTGAAGTGGGTAACGACAGATGTGCGGCCAAGCTTACTGTAATACAACCTTCTGTGGACTTCACACTGAGACTTCCCGAAGTCGTAGTAGTGCCTGCTAACACAGATGCATACCTGACCGTCGAAATACCAGACGAGACTCAAGAAGTTACTTGGTACAAGAAAAAAACTCTAATCAAAGATTCAGAGAAGTTTACATTGATCTCAGATGTTTCTAAGCGTACGCTTGTTATAAGAAAATGCAACGAAGAGGATCAAACAGAGTACTCTGTTTGTCTTCTTGATGCTAAGTCTTCGACTAAGCTTATAGTAGAATGTAAGTATCGGTAACCATGATATCGTTGCTTAAAGTTTGTGTGTTAATGAGCTACTAGAATAATAATTATTATTACCTCGTATTATTTCAGTGATAGAATTCGCGCCAAGAATAATAAACTACGACAGTGAGTATAGAATAAGACGAGGCAACGACGTCTCTATAACCGTCCAATACGAGGCAGTTCCCCAACCGAACGACGAATGGGTGGTCAACTCTAAAATCATCAAAAAGTCTAAGCACACTAAGCCGACCATTGACAATAAGTCCGCAAGCCTGACAATCAAGAAAGTGGAGCATGTAGATGCTGGTTCTTATAGACTGAGGCTCGAGAACAACTGTGGAGAAGCCATCACGGATATCAATATTGTTGTTCTTGGTTTGTATAAATATTGCTTGATTTATGTACACTACGAAATACCTAACCATATATTTTTTCTCCCAAAACAGTTTCATTCATAATATTTTATTTAAACATCGTTACTCTACAGATTGATAAACTCAAACATTTCTTCTAGATTTAACATCAGCGCCAGGCAAGCCCGCTGTGCTAGAAACAGACGATACGTCAGCAAGCGTGTGCTGGGATGAGCCCAAAGACCTCGGGAGCTCCACTATTGATTCCTACATTCTGGAGTATCAAGAGATCAACACTACCGAGTAAGACAATCATAATAAAACAATTATTTGTTGAAAAAAAAACTACTAATGTATTTGACAAATAATTGTCTTTCTTTTTGTAGATGGACGTCAATAGAACGCATCGTCAAGACCCAATGCTACGTGAAAAACTTGAAAGCAAATTGCTACTACAGATTTAGGGTCTTTGCAGTCAACGAAGTTGGCGTAAGTGAATCTTCAGAAGTGACTGAATATATCAAGATAGAACAGATTACTAGAACTCAACCGCCTACAGTAGAAAAACCACTGAGAGATGTTGTTGGTTCCCCGAACGAGGAAATCGAGCTAAACTGTATATTCGGTGGTGTTCCGCCACCCAAGGTAATGTGGCAAAAGGATGGCAAAGCTCTTAAGACGGCTAAAGCTACTTACGTTAACCGTGTGGCCACTCTTGTAGTAACAACTACAATTGCCAGCGAAGGTGTATACAAATGCACTGCGTCTAACGAATTTGGGGAAGTTGAAACATCATGTACACTAGAGGTTCAACAAAAACCTGTTATCATAATAACAGAAGAAGAAATCAACCAGAAGCGCAAGGTTGAAGATGAATGGTCAGTGTCTGCCGCTATCCAGGGCATACCAAACCCTTTGGTCACGTGGTACAGGAACGGCACTAAGATAGATAAATCGAAGGAAATTGTAATTGTTTCTGAAGAAAATATTAGCACAATTAGAATAAAATCGTGCAAACGGTCCCATACTAGTAAATACACCATCGAAGCAACCAACAAGGCAGCCACAAAGACTGTTGATATATCACTCAAAGTTTATGGTAAGCTCGCTATTTTTATTTTCTCTTGTCAATCACACTTCGGGCAGGTATTTCATAAATAACACGTCATACTACAACCCGATCACTAGAATGTGCCGTTTTTACAACTAAATGGTTTTCAGACAAATTCATTGATAATTTGATCAACCAAACAGAGCAATTATTCATGTATTTTTTTAGCTATGGCAAAAAGTAGATGAACACAAGGAATCCAAGGAATCTGGAAATAAACTTGATTATGATCTGCTCCGTAAACTAAATAAATTTAAATCAAAAACACTAGGTACCTCTGACAGAAATTGTTTAAAACTATCCTTTAGAACCTACTACATTTTGTGAGAGAAAATAATCGTTTATTTATTTATTTTAATTAAGTTTACTTTACATTATTAGCATTTCAAAGTTGATACATCTAGACATACACACATTATTTCAACTCAATCGAATGTAACTTTAGATTTTGAATTTCAAGACTTTTGCCCTATTTCACCCTTTTATAGGAATTATAAAAAAACACATGTAAAGTATCTCAATAGTCTTTGAAACAGAAATACATTTTAACTATAAATCGAACTACAAAGATTTTAGATGTATGATTTGCCCCATTCCACCCTTTAATAGTATCATATTTAAGGTCTGAAATATTTGTTTCTAAATAAGCATGTAGTTATAATAGCCACACGTACAAAATTTAATCTCGATCAAAGAAAAAAGATTAGGCTAAACAAAAAGTTTTTTTTATTATTAACATTTCTAAGTCTATTAATTATAAATACACCTACAAAGTTCAACCCAATCGAATCATAAATAAAGATTTTGCATACAAACTGTTTAACCTCATTTCACCCTCTCGATTTCATTAGATTATATAAATTATGAAATGCAATGTAAAACATTGCCTCAATAACCACGCTCAGTATTTTTTCGCGAGATATTCTCGGTTAAATTGAAAAAAAAAAAATTGCATTACTAAATCATGAAGTCAAGATTGGACTATGTTAGGTTAACAAATAACCGTGTATTTCAGACAAGCCTAGCAAGCCCGAAGGTCCAGTCATAATGCGTGAGATCAGTCGAGAGTCCGTCACCATCGAATGGAAGCCGCCAGCAGATGACGGCGGCTTGGAGCTCACAAAGTACGCCATCGAAAGGCACGAGCCTGACCTCGGTCAATGGGTCAAGGTAGCGGACGTAGACAAAGACGTTGAGACATATTGCATCCAGAAACTGAATGAAAACAGTGAATACATGTTCAGAGTCATGGCGCAGAATCCCATTGGACTCTCTGAGGCGTTGGAGAGTGACCCTATTGTAATCAAGACAGCTCTCGGTGAGTCCTATATAAATCGGATTGTTTTGGAGTTAACAACACTCGTGCTTATGGTAATTCTTTGAATGGACCACACATTTTGCTAATGTTCAGAATGTTTATGTTTGTGATATAGTTTGCTCATCGTGCCTTGTTGGGTAATCCTAGCAATAAGAATAATAACTCGAATGTCTATGCTGAGTGCTGGCAACATGTTATAGTTCTGTATTGTAGCATAGATGAAGATTTGATTGATTGACATGATTTATTGCATATATGATGCAGCTAGATTATGGGACTTTTCACATAAGATCCCAATCCTATCACTCACTTGATTCGTCAATACTACTGTGATCTTTGCGTGTTCCTCTTATTGTGCTTAACCTATGCTCGCGCCTTAACTTATATGTCAATACCCCTTCCAGATGTACCCTCGCCACCATTAGGCCCTCTAGGCATTTACGGTATCAACAAAAACTCCCTTACCATAACCTGGTACCCCTCCGAAAGGAACGGGGGTTCTCCTATTATCGACTACTCTGTAGAAATGAGGATTGAAGGCCAAGAGTGGGAGTCAGTAGCTACTGTGACCATCACCCAGGCTTTGATAACGAAGTTGAAGATGAACACGACGTACCAGCTTAGAATATATGCGAGAAATGAGATCGGTATTAGCCTGCCTTACGAATCGGATGAGAGAATCACAATGGGAAAGACACTGAGTAAGTCTTGCTGGTAATAGTCAGCTAATAGGTACTAGGTACAAAGGAAAGAAAACGTAACATACCAAGAGATGAAGAAACCCGCTGCGAAGCTAATGGTTTCCCTTTTTTTTTATTGAACGACGCTTGGCCTTCATCTCACCTGGTAACAAGTCAAGATAAGGCTGAATGTGGAGGCGCACTTCACCCGGTAACCTCAACAAACTGAGGAACTGTCTATCTTACCTCTGAATGCCGGAACACAACAATTTTAGAATTGGTATTATGGCGACAATCCCTGCAATATACAATAAAAACAAAATTTAATGAGTATTAGAGACGATTGTGAAAGGGCTCGTCCGAGGAAGTACTACCACCTTCTCCGAACGAGCCCATTGCAAAGGAACTCTACTACCCTTTCGACAGCCATCGTATCTGAGTAAAGTAACCAATTTTAATTTGTAACTATTAGTAGTAGTGTTTAACTTCTTAAAAATAATTCCGACATAAGTATATTTACTCGTTTGTAAATAGCGACGTGAAAAGAGGAACACACGTAATTTAGTACGTAGTTTTAGGTTACATAATTTAGTTACGATGGCGACTTGGCGACCGAAATCGTCGCTGATTAAATATTACAAATTCTTTATAATTTTTGTCATAACACTATACAAAATCAAAATACTGAAAAGGAAATCGTGTTATGCTATTTTTAATAAGCTTAAATCATTCAATTTCACTATTTGAACTTTACAAAAAAACGTATGGGGATCATAATTGGCGTTTACAAATCCATTTGTTTACATTTGTTTAGACCTTCCATTGTTTGCATATACGAAGAGCATTAGAAGTTGACACTAACCGCTTGCTTTTGACTTTTACTGAATTTAGAGGAACTTTCACACATAGAAAATTTATTCATGCGTAACTTTGCAAATATACATTTCTGAAACAGTAAAATTATTAGTCACAAATCTGCGCTAAACTTTGAATAAATCAAATCGACACGTGCATCACCTCTACACGTAGCATTCTCTGGAAATATGGTGTTGCCGCTAAGCTGACAACGTTGCGCTGCAAGTGAAAGTTTGATAGCAAAACTTTCACTTGCAGCGCACAATTTAAATTATAAAACATTTTCGATTAAATATCGATTTATGACTACCGTCATAAATTGTTGTCATTGATTCCACAGGCGCACCATCGCCGCCTAAGAATGTGGAGGTGAAGGAAATGACGTCACGTTCCGTCACCTTGCAGTGGGCGGCGCCAGAGAGCGACGGCGGAAGTATTATTACCAGTAAGTTTATGTTAAAAATTGTACCAAGCGCTTATTTACCCGATCACGTTCGGGTGAATTTTTAAAGTGAAACTTTTATGGGAGGGCACTGTGTCGGGTCGAGTGGATGGGAGAATTTTGAAATTCTGATCCGCAACCTTTTTTTTTGTGGCGAAAAGTGGTGTGGCACTGTGTCGGGTAGAGTGGATGGGAAAGTTTTGAAATTTTGATCCGCAACTTTTTTGTGTGGCGTAAAGTGGTGGGGCACTGTGTCGTAGAATAGAAGATAATTAACATGTTTCGCAGTAAATTGTACAAAGTTTCACTTATATTGTGTGCACGCCACTACACACTACACACCATGTTTTTTAAGAGTATGTATGTCTAAAGTATCCTTTGACGAACTAATTCAGGTCATGCTGTAGGTAAGCATGCTTTTTTGACTCTATGATCTATTTTGCACCAACGTGACCGAAAACCTAGCTCATATTGTCAAACTCAAGGTTTGTTATCGAACTATGGAACTTAGTATTCGTGATGAAGAGAACCAAGAAATAAGTACAGCCCTTCAAAGGTTCTGGCGGACGGAAACGAAGCCATAGCCAAGGGTACGATACCATAAAATCCTGTGGAGACGCTCAACCTTTCGATATGTTCCTTTGCAGACTACATCATTGAATACAAAACAGTGCGTGCGAAATCTTGGACTAAGATCATCACAGTCAGCGGCTCGGTCTACGAGCACTGTGTAGAAAATATCAAGGACAAGGATGAACTGGTGTTCAGGATATCAGCAGAAAACGCGGTTGGAGTCAGCCTTCCTGCTCCTACCAAGCCTGTGCGGCTAGAGAAGCATGCCAGTAAGTACCCTCATCATCATCTCCAACACCATACAAAGAGCGAGGAACAATGGGCTTCCCCCAAATACCTAACGCATGAGGATTTGACGTAATTACTACGCTCGGCCGTACCTAATGTTTGTCTGTGACTGCCTTAGCATCAAATGTGCTAAATTGTGACTAGACCAGGGCAGCAGCATTCACCACAGTATACATCGACATCTACCAATACTTTATTTTCAGAAGCCACTTACTTAATAGAATTCGCATTATTTCCTTTCAGCTGTACCATCCCCGCCGACCGCGCCGCTAGAAATCCGAACAGTCGGCAACAACATCGTGATGACGTCATGGGGCACGCCTGAATGGGACGGAGGCGCCCCATTGCTGGGCTACAACATCGCCATTCGTGACGTCACCAAGACAATGTGGATGGAAGTCGGGAAGGTCGACGCTCACACATTGAAGTTTAACATCCGGGACTTGAATGAGAACCACACTTATATTATCAGGATATTTGCGAGGAATGAAATCGGGATGAGCGAGCCGTTGGAGTCGTATGAGCCGTTCAAAGTCATTCCTGGAGAAGGTTAGCATCAATTCTACACTTAGTATAAGCTTCACGTGTTCAAGTAGTTCCTACTACAGTGACAATCTGGCCTATTCGAGTGTCGACTAGCGAGGCTAGGCAGATCGTAACGAGAGACCCAATGCGCATTGGTTGATGGCATTTTGGCTCGACTACACTAATGTTTTTGATGTATATGCTCTAATCTAAATATTTGAGTGCTACTTGTTACGTACTGCAAAATGCCGCTAAAACCCTAACTTTACTTTGAGGATAGTTTGAACGAAGGCAACGCCATCAAGTAGCGAGGTTCCGAACCTCGCTGTACTTGATGGCTTCTGTAATTAGGTTAACCACAGAATCAATCTAAAATAGTTTAATTATTTTTCCTAATAGATAATATTTACTAGCTGGTTTGATAGCTGGAGAAGTTTTTCGTTGGTGGATAGAACTACAATAATTTTCCTTACCTTGCGAATGGTGGTTCCGATCAATTTGATGTTTTGAATTTACAGATTTTACTCCTGTACTCATTTATTGGTTCAAGGGTTTATATAAAGTAGGGTAGTTTTAGAGAAATTGGGATTAAAGGTGAGACAAAAAGATATTTGTCTGGTTGTAATTAAAAAAGTTTCGATTGCACGTTAAAAAAATAGTATTACTCCTTGTGAGAGGTGGTTTTTATAACATGGAGGCGCTATTAGACGGTAAAATTTTGTACTTCTTGTAGGATATCATGTTAAAGGGGGGCTGACTTCACAAGTTCCTATTTGTTTATTTATTTACTGAAACCAACTGCATTGACATTAAGGGTTGCAAAGAGGTAAGAATAACGTCTTTTGAAATGACATATGATAGTTTTAGACAGCAGTTTTTTTTTGTACTGTTGTCCTCTATACGAGTATTTATTTATGATAAAGAAAGAAGAGAAAATAGTTTAAGATAAAGTGTTGCAAAAGTTTTGATGATCATCAGGTTTTCCAAGATAGTGACGTGAGGGTATCTAGCTTCTTATTTAAATTCAAACTAGTTTCATTGTTTTTTTACACTCAAAAGGGTTGCGAAGATATATACCTATATGAGTTTTGATAACTTTTGAAATGTTTTTTGAATCGTAAGACGGGGAAGCACTTGGCCTTCATCTTAGGTGGTTTTCAAGTTCGGAATCCTCAACAATCCCAGGAACTGGCTTTTTTACCTTATATGAAAATAAATTAAACGTAATGAAAGCACACTTATCAAAGTGTTAATAGCTTTATTTTTGTATAACATTCTCCGTGATTAAATACCTAACACAAACCAGACATCAAAAGATCACAGTTAAGGGCGAACTAGTTTAGACGTCTTATGATCCCATTCTGTAGGTAATATTATTAGTCAGGTAGGAGTTTCAACAAAAAAATAAACGTGACTTTCCACATAGTCAAAGCTGCCTGATGGTAATCGCGACCAGCACACAAGGAGCAATAACCTCGGGCTAGTTATTTTCTTCCAGAGCCCTTTCAATTCGGTAATCATTTTCCCCACAAACTTTCTGAACGGTCAGAGATAGCCGACGGCTGTAAAAAAATCTCTGGCACTGCTGAATACTGAAAAAAAAGTATTTTAAAGGCCAACTAGCTTTCCTTACAAGCGCTGACCTTAAGCCGCTATTGAAGTCTTTCAATGGAATCTGGCCTAGCGGAGATTGAAAAGATATTTCTAGCGAACCTTTGAGTTCGACCTTTACTGTGATACGATACAGATAGGTTCGGTGCAGTGTGTTTGCTTCACAAGATATTTAAGAAATCTAACCATTGCTTAGGAATACTGTGTCACGGTTTTTAGTTTGCTGTAAGAACTTTGCCATGAACACCACTAGGGTTGGTAACTGCAGCATTGGCAAAGTATTGCAGATAGGTAACTACCTCCATCTTACCTTATTCTGTCGCCATTATAACAATTGATAAAAAACATGATGTTTTCCGGCATTTAGAGGTAAGATAGCCAGTTCCTCAGTTTGTTGCGGATTCCGGGTGAAGTGCGCCTCCACCTTCGGCCTTATCTCAACTTTTTACCAGGTGAGATGAGGTACAAACGCATCCCCGTCGTACAATAAAAAAAAATCAAACCAATGCTTTCAAGTGTGCATTGAGTTGTCGCCTCTAACGACTTAAACATGTAGATAGAGAGCCACATAGACCCTTATTCTACTAGCTGCTGAGTACACGCCATTATTTTAATCGTGCAAAAGTTCACAGCTCATCATTAGCATTTCAGCACATCTTGGTAAACCTACCTCTGCTAAACACAGGCCTCTCCAAACATCGCTAAAGAAAATGTTCATGTACCTGCGGTTACAGATTCCCACGCTGACGAGGAGCACGGTGAGATCACAGAAGCCACGGAGCCAACCTCTTTCAGCCAGACCACCACCTCCTGGCTGAGAGATCACAACATGGACGCTGACATCAGATCGTACGCTCGAGGCTCCCTACTTCGCCGTGACGAGTACTTCTTTAGGATATGGCACTACGCTAAACAACTCTTCAAATGATCCACCGTCTCAATAACGCATTAGATCTCTGGTGAAGACTGACGATCTGCCAACTGTTAAGAGATCCCTATCGAAAAACGAATGAAAATGAAAAAAAATTCGTTCAATTAAATATCATGCGCTCGAGGTGGATAACATTTTGTGCTTACGCGGGCTTTTGCGATGTCAAATCATAATTTCGTTGGAAAATGCTATTTATTTTAGTTAATTACAGCATATTTTGTTGTGTTTCTCAAAATATATATTTTTGAGTATCAGTCGATACTATTTTTAGAAATGGAGTGTGTGTAAATCTATCGCGTATTCTGATTAGTTCAATGCCAGATTGACAATCGCCTAGTTTGATAAATAATCGCCAGATCGTCTCTTTTTTCGCCCGCGTAGCACCCTGACCTGTGATATTACGACATGTTTGTTTCTCCGCAACTTACGGAATTCTACTTTCGCGGATAGTATTACGACATTTACTATAATTTTTTTACGATTTTTCTATTATTTTCATTATTTATTATACCTTTAAGATAAAATTATTTATTTATTA
The DNA here is from genome assembly GCA_951394065.1 of Venusia cambrica. NCBI lineage: Eukaryota > Metazoa > Arthropoda > Insecta > Lepidoptera > Geometridae > Venusia > Venusia cambrica. Next base: position 17,458,641 of record OX596034.1, read on the forward strand.
CCGTTATCTGCGCTGCTTTTGAACCTTGTCCAATGTTTAATGGGAGACGTATTGAATATAGGTGCACATTTATTCGAGAAATTGGATAAGGCTCACATGCATCGAGGATGACGTGGTTAATTTATTGAATATATTACTTACATAGCAAGGTGTGTATTATTTGATTAAGTTTAAACACATCGTATTATAGGAAACTCGTGTTCCGCTAAGCACTGAGTGGTGGTCGGTAGCAAGTAGGCATCCAACGTTTTCAATTCACAATTTAATTATGCAATTACGAACCGTTTCCAAGTCTAAAAGGAAGAAGGTCCTCGGTAAAAGTCACGTGCCTTAAGCCGGTAAAAATCGAGACGAAGACGAGACGGGAGCCCTAGACTTTTCTATTATGAACACCTTCATAAACCAAGACGACAACCAAACATGGAAAAGGTTTTTGTCTGGTTCCACAAAGGTAATACGTAGTAGGTACCTGCTGCAGTTATTTAGTATGCTGTGGAAAGGCGAACAGCGACCGTTTTTTCTTGTGGTTTTATTCTGTTCACGCGTTTTTGAATGATGTAATTAGGTATTCATATTTTACAAAAAAAAAAAATGCAATTACGTACATGTACATTGCGGATCTACATGGAAACTTAGGTATAATTTTTGATAGGAAACTTCTTTTTGATATAGATAACATAGCGATGCAAAAACCAAGTGCACTTGTTATTTTATTGCGAATGTCTTTAGAATTTTCAAACATTAAATAAAAACATTTAAAATGAAATACTGTGCGTTTGTACGTGGCCACCTCAGGTTTGGAACCCGAGACTTATCTCGGGTTCCAAAACTGAGGTAGCCACGTATGTCTTAACATATACAAGGAGATTTTTGCGATACCTACAATTTTGTGCTAAGATTTTTCTTCCTACTACTTACCTGTCTAGGTGTCGTAAATTCCACTTTCTTCCACTCTATCAACGAAGGAATATCTCCGGTCTGTCCTATCTTCTTAGCATAGCAAATGACAGAGTAGATTGCTCAGTGCTTTTGGGATTACGCACTAACAGGGCACTAAGTAATCCTAACGTCTCTGTGATCTAGTGGTTCAACCCACCGATTTTAGATCCAGAGGTCCCGGGTTAGATCCCCATTGGGAGTACAATATATTGAGCTTGGTTTGGTTGGTAGTAGGACTTTGTTTGGGTCCGCCTGGCTAGCTACCACCATCCTATCTAATTCTGCCGCCATAATAACAATTCTTAAATTGTTGTATTCCGGCATTTAGAGGTAAGATAGCCAGTTCCTCAGTTTGTTGAGGATTCCGGGTGAAGTGCGCTACCACCTTCTGCTTAATCTCAACTTGTAATCATGTGAGATGAAGACCAAGCGCTTCCCCGACGTAAAATAAAAAATAAAACATACTGTTAGATAAAACAAGTTATCGCCAGAACTCATTCATTATAAGAGCATGTACCTCTTTCAACACTAGGTTAAAGCGGATTCTGATGTTGACTTATTCAACACCTCTGTAACTAAGTTACTTAACGTCACTAAACAAACTTTTAGTAATTGAATTGTTATTATTGGACAGCGATTGACAAATGTTAATTTTCATATTATTATTTTTAATTCTGCTTGGAATCACCTATTTTTGATGAGGTAGTATTATTATCATTTATTATTATCAATAACTAGAACGACCAGACCTACTTACACTAATTATATAACTATATAAAAAAAGTAAAAAACAGAAAATATCTCAACTACATCATTAATTAACTTTTGTTGTCTACTTTACTCTTTTCCTACACTTACCTTTTTACTTACTTTTTTATATGTGGAAACTTTTAAGTAATTGGGCTTCAGTATCAATATTTGCTTGCATATATTGTCATTTAAAAATCTTATTTACTAAATAACTTAGCTGTAAGTTTTCAAAATATTCTTAAATTAAAGTAATAATAAAATAAAGTACCTACTTAGTCAATGATATCACTAATAATCGAGCAAAGTTTCATTAAAACCCATCCAATTGTTTCAGCGTGATATGCGTTCAAGATACAGACAGGCAGACGGACAGAAAAGTTAATTTCTTTTTAGTTTTTCTTATAGTAGAACGACAGGTAAGCAATTCATCTTCAGGCATTCTATCGGTCTTCATCTCACTGTCAAAATGATAAAGCCGAAGGTGGAAGCGCACTTCACACAGAATACTCAACAAACAGAGAAACTTACTATCTTAGTTTTCCGTTTCATCCTTTTATGGGAAGAACCTCCAAGTTTTTATTTCCTTCCAAGTTTTTTCATGATTAGCATTTCACAGTTATTATTATCTTTTCCACTTCCCGTTTTTGGCGGGGTCGGTTCTTCTCTCGACTTGATATTTGTCAAGGAAGCGTAACGTACCTCCAAACCATCCTCGAATTGGTATCTAAAGTCCACCAAATCCGTAATTTACCCTTTACTCCATTTCTTCATACCGCTCGGTCCTGAGTTGACGCGTCGATAAGTTGTTCTAAGGCTGCGGCTCGTAAAGACTGACCGCCTATTCCACTAAGTTCAACTCGTTGAACTAATTTGATTTTGTTTCCAATTTCAACTTTGTAACTAATTTGTGAAAGTTGAAAATAAAAATAAAAATGTATCCAGTACGTAAGTACAATTTAAATAAAATATTGTTAAATTGTGGAAAACATGTGTACCTATGTTTGTTCGGCCACCAAACACTAAGAAATAAAAAATATTTTATCGAATATAACCTTTTACCAAAAAAAACTCTCAAAAGTGTCTTGAAACAGGCTCACCTAGTGAGTTTAGTTTGCCTTTTCTTGGCAGTACTGCAAAGTAGAAATGCATTATAGAGATGAGATCATCGATGGAGAGTACAAACTCTGTACCTATTCCATCGAAAAAGGAAGATCTTCATCGATTTTCCATTTTCTATTGATTGTGGTGATATTCATTATCCTTGTCGCAACGTCGCTATAGGGGTAGGTATGCATAAATTAAATAAAACAACCATAATTGACTTATCGATTTATATTTCGAAGATCGAATTTGCCTGTGATTAAACAAATACTACACCTAGCCAATGTTACTGCATTGAGCCTGGACTACATCTATGTATAGAATAATATAGGTAATAAACATGTGGTGTCCTCTCGGGGTCGCTATTTGGCACTATTACATAAATAAGACGAACGAACGTTACAATTTAATCTATAAGTTAGGCCGCTTCCTCTACTGGCGATTTCGGCGACCTGCAAACAAAACAACGAATTAAAACAATCCATACATATCTACAGTAAAAAAGGCATAGAACGTTTGTGGCATATGCACCACCTGCCATTTTGTTATTATTTTTTTAAGGTATATAGGTAGAGTATACAGACTAAGGTATAGAAATAAACATGTTAAATCACTGGGCCAGTTTATATCATCCTATATACTAATTTGTACCTTGTACAACCCAAACAACAAACAAACATCGTTATTCATCACACAAATGTTTGTCCTGTCCCGGGTGGGAATCGGACCTACAGCCGACGACACAGAAGGCAGAGCTACTATCAACTGAGCTGTGAGGCTTTTTGTACAATACTGGCCTCTTACTACACTTGGGCTGTTGCAATTCTACTCAGCATCATATAAAGAGGGAGCGTATTCTCATGTAACGTAGGTACGTTTTATAGAGGTATACTTAGGTAATAATCTTTATTCAATAAAATGTACAATTAAACTAACTATGTACAAAGGAATCAGTCAGATTACCTAAGGACCTTTACAAACGGCCTATAGGTAACTCAACTGTTCCAGACCAGTACCAGACGGAAGCGTGCCCAAGACACTGGCTGCATTGCCACGCTGAATAGCTATGCTAATTCGCTAGTCTAAATAAGAGCCAGCCCTTGGATCACGTGTCGCCTCAATAAAAAATCCCGCAAGATTTTTGAAAAAACATCGACTTCTAGGTAATTGATTTATTTATACATTGACGTTGCGTTATACTTGAAAAGCTTAAATCAATATGGAAAGACATTTCAACACAAAAAAATAATTAAAAGTTTAATAAAAATAAGATTTGATCCTTCCACAGATTTCGTAAAAGCGAGATATTACACAAGGTTGAGATAGATGTTCAAACAGCAAATAGACTCTAATCAAAACAAGGAAAACATTATCAAAGTAGCAAAAACAACAAAATTAAACAAAACAATAAATTCCGATTACCGAGGGAATAAGAGTTCGAGAGGAATCTAAAGTACTCAATATACATTACATAAACAGAATAAGTGTGAAGGACAACAAATACAATAAGCATTAGCTTATTGTAACGAGAGAGTGTATACCTGGTATTAGCCAGGCATACACTCTCGACCGATGGCTAGGGCCAGTCTATGATCTAGTGCGAGTTGTCTACTTGCTCCATACCTATTCAAACTCATTTGAGTTTACCATGAAAAATTGTGCCTATTCACCATTCACGCAGAGCAAACGCGAATCGATTGCAACTCGCACTAGGCACTCAGGAAGCCATTCAAGGTCGCCGCCGGTGGTCGTCGGTTTTCGAACAACTTATATGACAAAATAGTTTTAACCGATGCACAGTGATTCCTGTGTAGGTAAGCCTTTTTGAATTGAGACAAGGAGTATTTACTATCGACTTACTATATATTATGCGACAGGATTCGAACCCGCATCTTCCCTGTAATTTTGACTCTATAACATTGTTTTGACCAAGTGTTGTCATCAGTTGACCAACAACCAATAACCTCGTTTGATCTCATGTTTATTTTTCAATGTTGGTAATTGTGAAGTCTTGTTTTTATTGTAAGCTCCCGTCGAGAATTTGCAAAATCTGCGAGCAATATTGGTGATGGTGTACTCGGCATAAGGCAGTGGCTTCGAACGAAAAGAGACCTGGAGTTGTTATTTATGATAATAATAAGATTATTAAGAACCAGTTTGAATGCAATTTTCTATGAATCGTAAATCAGTACAAGGAAGAAGCAGCAAAGACGCAGAGCTTTAGCTGTATTGGTGTTGTAAAGCTCCGCGCGATACTTTCGCGTTAGTTTCTTTTGAAAAGTCATGCTCTTCGGAGGGTATAGTTTTCTAACAATGTTACATGAAAAGGATTTCAGATGAACGAATTGAATTTTGAAATCAAATAAAGATACTCACGACTTCTACCCTTAAGGGGATTCACATCTGATTACTAACCGGGGGTTAGATTGAAGATCACCTATATAGGTGATTCTGATTCTAACAACCGAATCACGTCCAAACTTACTTTTGGCACATGGTAAATTGTGCCAGCATGTAGATTTTTTGCGCATGCTAAATTACGGATAGAATACTTAAATACTTTTTTTCGTAAATACATACTATCTTACATCAATATTTATCACACAAATGTTTGTCCTGGTTGGGAATCGAACACACAACCTACAGCGCAGAAGGCAGAGTTACTACCAACTGAGCTATGAGTCTTGTTGTAATATATATTTTGTAATTTTGTTTGTGAATACAAAAACAGGCTTTCGTGCTGTGTATACCTACTATTATATAGCATGAAAATTCATTTTAAGGGTAATTTACGTATACTATCGTTGATGAAAACACCAACTTTTTTTTTATTCTCCCAGGAAACCGTAATCAGGGTGAGTGTTATTCCCGGGTGAGATCGAACAGTCTTGGGCTAAATTGATGATTAGATCGTTGAGAACTCACCCTTGTCTTTGGCGGTCTTGGTTTGCTTGTTCTTATTGCACTTTTTGACGATGCGCCGGCTTTTCTCGCAGGATTGGTGGCTGTTGGCCTTCAGCATGTCGGTCCTCGACATCTCTCCGTTAAGGCTGCACTCGCTCCAGGATGACTTCTCGTAGCGACAGGCTGGAAACAAACCTGGCTTACGACACAGAATGACCTTCATAGACCTACTCTTCAAGGACCTTATCCGTTCGTAGATGACTGGGCTTTTTTTATTTATGAGTTGTTATTTAACGCCGTATGCCGTGGTGGTCAACTAACACCTACAATTTAGTTCGCACGTGTCGTAATAGTCGACTAAGGAATCACCAGAAGGGCAGCTTCGACTTAAAGGAACCAATTCACTCTAGAGTCTAGAGTCTAGAGTGAATTGGTTCCTTTAGGTCTAGAGTCTAGACAGACATAAATTCAATTTTAGGCTTACGTCTGAAGATCTTCATCGGATTTTCCAAATTAAAACGGAACCAATTTTATACCTGGGTAAAACAAAGAATTAAGCAAATCGGCTCAGAACTCGCAGAGAATTCTGTAGACATGAAAAGAAAAAAAATACGATCCGAACTGAGAACCTCATCCTTTTTGAGTAGCTAGGTAAAAAGTATGCGAAAGAGAGAGAAGGAATACTCACTCTTCTTGCACTTCTTCTGGATAGTCTTAACACTCTCGCAGGTGGTCGGGTCGCCTTTCTTGAGTGTGAGTTTACGCGAGCGCACGTTAGCGGTTGCGTTACACTCGCTCCACGAGCCGCGAAGGTAACGGCATTCTGGAACAACGGGTCCGATTAGATCCATCTATAACCGGCCAAGCGCGAGTCGGCTTCCCGTAAGGTCTTTGCCAGATTTAATTATGGCTACCATAGGTGCGCATGCTGAGGGGGGTGAGGAGGGAGCGGGATTTCATTGCAAAAACATATGTAACCTTTTTCAATTATGTGCTCAAAGGCATTGAAAATCTGAAGAACCAAAACCAAGATAAGGTATGTATGTAATACGCTTCGTACCAAAAACTGCTAGAAAGTATCGCGCCATTTTAGAGATAAATTTAGATACAGAAGATAATTGTGTGTAAAATACTTATTAAAAAAAAAAAATACAGGACAGTAATTTCAACGCCCGCCATCTATCGTTGCTTCAGTTTTTTTTCTATTCAGAAAATTTTCACGAAACATGATACTGAAAACCCAAATTCAGAAACATGGTTTAATTTTTAAGCCCCGGTCCTCCGTTCTCCATCCTTTTTTTTACATTTTGTAAACTATTAGTGTTGTGTTTCTCCCAGTTACCGTTCTGTGCTACGCATCCCAAATTCCAACAGATGTTTGCTTGGCCGCGAACTTACAGCACACAACTTTACCATATAAAGTAAAAAATTGACGCGCACATTACAAGCTGATGAGCAAAATGAATAAGGTAGGTAGGTACCCAAAACACCTCTATGATCTAACAGCTATCAAATGTCAGAAATAAAGTAAGTTTCTTTTAATATTTATAGGTAGGTACGTGAAAGGATAACATTGGGGTTTGGCAATGTTAAAGTTTATATGGAGGAGTGGCAGGTAGGTATATATTTCTGACAAATTTCAATCTGTGTCAGTCATTCGCTAGTTTTTATGCGGTAATACCCCTAGACTCGCATTGGGCTGACCCAATGCGAGTCTAGGGGTAGCCAGAACCGACCTCATTCCGCTGGCGCGTTAAAAAAGTAGGAGTAGATGGGAATAAGAAGAAGAAAAAGAAAATAAGAAGAAAGACATAAGAAGAAAGAAGCATCCACTCCCACTTATTGGCGCTTTCTAGACCCACAACCCTCATCCTCACCCCCACCCTCACTCTCACAACCCTTCTGCCGAAGTCCCGACGCTTTGGTGTCGGTTTGCCGTATTCCGCCGGTGCGCGGTAGATCCAGTGCTTTCTGGAATGTCTCGCACCATCATAAACCTCATCCTTGCTATATTCTTAGCTAGACAAGACTAGAGGTCAAGAGCAATAATATACCTATAGGTTTATTATTACAACACAGTCATGACATTCGATTTGAAAAGATAAACGGGACGACATGACAGGACGACGAAGGTTGGATGGTTCAGCCACCCGATAAGGTACGTAGACTACGCATCCCGCACGCTCCACAGGGGACAACGCCACCCGCAGATGCATTCACGGATTAACACAAAAAGATGTCTGAGCCAACATGTGCTGAGATGCGAACGGTTTATTTTAAGATATTAGAACAAAGAGCGAAATAAACAGCGGCTAAAACTGCCTCGACTTGTCAGCTGTGTACTATTAGTGACTTTGACATCGGCGGGACTACCACTGGTTTATGCCAACTACTGTCGCTGACACTAGAGAATATCTATAAAAACCTTGAAAACTTGTACAGAATGGTAAAGTTTATATAGGAAATCTTATCCTCTCTAACAAAAAAAACCAATTCATCAAATCGGTTGAGAAATGACGGAGGTAACAAAAATAAAGAAAAAAGAAAAAAAAGATTATCCTGTCCTGTTCAATTAATTCAATTTAAAACTAGATGTCGCTACAGGAAAAATGAGCACGCGTTGTTAAAGCATTCGGCTAATTGATAGTTATAAACTAGATGTCATCGCTACCTAAACCTACGTAAACCTATAACCGTTATAAAAATATTTAAGTTTTATTTTCAACTTTCAACTTGTTTCAAATTCTATTTCTGCTTCCGCTACTTTTGTGACGGAAATTGAAACGGAAGATTAGGACGGGTCGCAGAAATCAGAAATCAGAAACATTTATGAACCTTATATAATATTAAATGTTACATTCTTATAACAAAAATGTTTTAGGAATATATGATGATAAGTATTATTAAAATTAAAGGTTTATCTTAATCAAAGGATTCCGTGAACTCCATTGACATATATTCGCTTAGAAAGGGTTGCTTCCAAATAAATTATTTATCGTCATCTTAAATTCTCTATAATATAGTTTAGTTATACAAGGCGGTAATTTATTGAAAATTATTATTTTGGCGAGGTGACCTCGTTTCCTAACCTTAACCAACCTTTTTATACTTCGCTTCAGAAGTATAATAATTACGTTTTAAAAAAAAACAGAAAACTGACTCCATAGATGAATATGATACAATGTCGTTTACCTGGATGACGTATTTTTTCCAATTATTTTGATGACAGATGGACAATCAGGCAGGCAGACAGACGCGTGATCATATAAGGTGTCAATTTTGAGGTAATAGGTACACCCTAAAAATACCTAAATCGCTTTGAGTGTGCCCATTATATTTGAAGAGTTCCCTCGATTTCTCCAGGATCTCAACATCAAATCCTGACCTGGTGACAGCAGTCCGTTTTTTTCATTACTTTTGAAGTACTTAATGCACCCTAAAATACCCAAATCATTTCAAGTGTGCCTATAATATTTGAAGAGTTCCCTCGATTTCACCAGGATCCCATCATCAGATCCTGACCTGATGTCAATGAGTGACCTGTGAAGTACCCTTTCAAACTAAAAAAATATTTCCTAAATTGGTCTAGGCGTCTTCGAGTAGAAAAAAAAAGATTCCGACGAATTGAGAACCTTTTTTTGAAAGTCGGTTAAAAAGAAAAGATTACCTAGGATCGCCCTATGCGATGAAAATCAAATGTACCGGAATACCATGATCGATTACCGATAGTGCGCCAATATTTATCAGCTCCTCCCAGTAGCGTAGCCAGTGAGCAATTATTTAGCGGAGATGGTCTAATTGATGAAAAATACCGGGGATTGCTTGATGTAAAAGCGGCCAAACTTACTTTTCACAATATATATTTTTTGAATAACTTACAAGTACTTACCATTTAATTTGAGTATTTGTATTTATTTATATTTATTTATTTTTTTATTTTGAACAGCAGATGGACTGCTTGTTCCTTCTAGTTTAAAAATAATGTTTCTCATGTTTACGTATTTATTTTTTAAAAGTTTACAATAGGTAGGTACCGAATAAGTTATAATTTGATTGTCACATTCATTTCCGCTTCCGTTTACGTAAAAAAAAAATATTGACATCGATTCCGTTTTTGCTTCCGTTGTGGCATTTCCGTTGCATCACTACCTACAAGTACTATTCGTTCAGAATCGTAGGCATAGTAGGTTTATGGGTAGGTGCCTATTTATGCATTGCGGCGGCGGTGCAGCATTGGCACTAGAGACGAGACGCGTGAAAAGTTATATGCAAAAGCTGTAAAATGTTATATTCATTATGCTAGAACCAGGGGTGCCTCTCATTGCGTTAGCCGATAAATTGTTCATCGTCGAGTTGCACAAATGATACACAAGGTGAGTTAGACAAGGCATAAGGAACTCAACTAAAGACTAGAAATAGGCTGCCCCAGGGATGCAATATGGGGGCAATATGCGGGGAGGCACTGGAAGAAGTTTAAACAAACATCCCAGGGCCTGGCAGCCTCAATGCGGTGGGGAATCTTGTTAAAGATTTCGCCTTGGAGAAAAAAAAATACCTAGCTAAGTACCTACCTACTTACCTATTCCAAAGCGTCTACGTAACAGACTTCCCTGTTACCATGTGAGTCATTCTAGGTATACTATGTAGCTAGTTAGGTAGCTAAGGTTACTAGTTAATAGTTATGGGTAGGTAAGTACCTAATTAGATAGGTATCAACTGGAATCGAATAACTCAATTACTGGCCAGTTAATTACAGCTGTGTCTAGTTAGCCTAGTCTGCATTTCAAACCGGCAAAGGCATCGACAGCGAAGCGATCGCTCCTCGACTAATTAATGCGAGTAGGTACCTACCTACCTACCTACCTACAGGTAACTGGCTAGCTAATGTAATCATCTACTGAGCTTGCCTGCATTCCCTGTCTGTTGGGTTGGAAAATTAATAATATCAGTACCTACCTAGTCCTAGTACCGTACAGGTACTTTGTAGAACTACCTACAGTGCCTAGGTACTGTAGTAGATAGGTAAGTAGCCACTAATCATAGACCGGGCCTGCTAATATAAATAAATAAATAATATGTAGGTAGGCGTAGGTACGTTAGGTACCCTTCGACGTGGAAGTTCTTAGTGTTCATCTCATTTGGTGTCAAGCTATGAAAAGGCTTAATGTGGAAGCGCATGTCACCCGGAATCCTGAAAATACTAAGGAACTGGCTACCTTACCGCTCGGATCGCAACAATTTAGAATATTGTTGCTATGGCGACTTTAGTAAGATGGACCAATTTATCGGGAACTTTGGTCAGACGTTGACCAGAACCTGGATTTACCGATGCTCGCCACGTTTCATTATGCTGGAAACTAGGTTGAGGATCCGAGAAGTAGGGTTAAATGTGCCAATTTGTAACCAAACCCGTTTCCGCACTTACTAACGCACACTTTATGTGATCCATTGATCCATCCACAACCTACACTCTGGTGGTAGGACATGCAAAGGCCCGCCTGGCTAGCGACCACCCTCCTGCCGAAGTCCAGCGCCAAGCAGTTAGCTGTGTTCCGTTGGTGCGCCGGAATAACCCTCCAAGTTTTGAGGTCCGGAGTACCACTGATTTTCCCACTCCAGTACAAACGTAGCTCCTTTATCATTTCGAAGTGGTAGGTAAGTCCGATTCACATTAAATTTAGCAGGTATAACTTATTAAACGAGTTTGTCTGAAATCTCGCTGGAAACCTACGAGTGAATAAGTACTTAGGTTACCAACACTGTTGATTTAATGTGATTAGAAACTTAGATTTTTTTTTTTACAACCTAGAGACGGAAGAAGCACAGCCCACCTGTAAGTAAGGTAGTAGACCTTACTTACAGGCTGTCCTAGTTAAATTTTTAGTTTTAGTTGAATCACTCAACGTAAGTAGTACCTACCTTAGTTTCTCATCACTCTGAGATACTATTCGTTTCATCGTGACGAGGACCATTCCTGGATCACAGAGCAATATTTTGGTTATCTGTGGAAAAGGTAGCTCACCTTTGTTTTTAGCGCCGCGTTCGTTGCGCACCAGGATCTCGTGGTCAGATGGCGGCTCCCAGACCTCTCCCTCAGCAGCCACGGCAGCCAGCGCCAGCAGCACCAGCCCCCCTGCCATGCGCCACCAATACTTCGTCTGAAACAACCGGCTAATGAAGAGGCGACCTCGTCAAAGTATATGGAACCGGTTCAATTCACCCGTGGGTGTCCGTAACGATCATGATAATAATCTGGGGGCAGTGGGACGTCGTTTTCATCGGAATATATTAGCCCATAGCCCAACCCAAGCCACAGGTTCTTAGTAGCTTTATATTGTAGTGTAGGGTTGCACTAAGAAGGGATTTATGTAAATTCTTATTCCATACGTTCACTGCTGAAATCGCACCAAATATAGGTAGGCAGGTATAATACATGTGCATGTAATAAACCTATCCACCTACTACACTACACCCTTATTATTAGGTCTCGCAGTAATTATTAGGTACCTACATTACGGGGAAGCTTTTTAATTTAAAGCCATTTTGAATTTAGAACTGTTCAATATTGACATTTGTCTCAATTGAGAATATCAATTTGTGAGTAGGTTTTGTTAGGTATTGTTTAGTCACAGTCACAGTGTCGCTCTAACACGGCTTCAATGTTTTGAAGAGCTAAGTGTGTTTCGTTTCGAAATGTGATGTGATGAAGCCCGTTGTATCTACAGTTTGTTTACCACGAAGTCATCGGCGAGCTTCCAAAGTGATACATATCTACACGTACATACTACACTACCACGACTACGTAAGCTCACACAGCGCTCGTCAAACGATTCGTCAAAAGATACTACGAAAATCAAGCTTCGTCTGATCCGAAAAAAACTTATATGGTATTTTTTATTTTGTATTAAAAAACGTGCAATCCGTCAACGGATCCGTCATGTTTCGTTCCTACTACTATTTGAAGCACGAAAATGTAAAAGAAAAATCTTTGTGGTTCCAGTCCAACAAAGAAACAGACGACGCTTTTAAGTCAGCCATATTGAACTTTGAAGTGTAATGGGGGAATAGGTAGGTATCTACCTACTTTAAAAAACAGTAAAAAATAGGTTAGTATAAGTAGTAACTAAAATCTTGTAGTAAGTAGGTAGGTGTTTTTTACTCCTAACAAAGGCACGCCACGCCTACATACTTATCAACTTGGAAGCAATTTAATGTTATTTTCCTGTTCGCTTTACAAAAATAGAAATAAGCAGGGTATTAAATATTAGCATGAATATTATTCAAGTTTCAATTCAATTAGTAGGTAAGTACCTACATAAATAGACCACCAACCTACATTTCATTGGGTCCATTAGTTCCCGAGGGATGGTAATGGGAAGTCATATCATAGATATATAAATACTTACCTAGGTACCCACCCATCCATCTCTAAGCAAAATCAATGTTTGTTCTTAGTTAACTCTATAAATGCCAATTATTTGTCTTAAAGTCTTCAAAATAAATTTGATCATCATTACAGCCTCCAAATACCTACTAGTAGGAAACATTTACCTCCCCTAGTGTCCTACGCAAAATCAATCAATGGTAAACTGGCGTTGAAGTGATTTCAACGCCAACCAAACCCAAAGAAAAATGGGGGCTTTCAAACAGCTGAGATTTCTCCGACTGTAAAATATTATTTTTCAAATAAATTAAATTAAATTAAAAAAACAAAATTGGGATCAAACTATATCTAACATTATTTATTAATATTATAAATTTTAAGGCCTAATTTTTTACAAATTTGTTGACATGCGATGTCTACACTAAGTATAAACTTGTGTTGCAGACACCGCATTACCTGAAAGATGTATTATAATTTAATAATTTAAAACAATCACACAATCCATTTTAAATTTCCACTCTACTATAACTAAATCTAATAAAACCTATGAAATTTAATTATATTATAATATACATTTAAATCGGCTGTTCCAGGCAATATACTCCAAATTTCTTATCTTGACGAGGCTCGAAATGCTTGGCACAGTGCTTGCCCTAATACCGATCCCCCAAAACACCTTTCGGCACAACGGCAGTGGGACGGGCCTCTGTGCGAGTTGACACGGAATTATCTATTACATACGTGCTCAACCTCCACAGATCGTGCTCGTCTCTTAGCTGTTTCAAAATGGGAATCAGGTCTTTGGCTGCAAGCACATCCATCCTACAATACCGGTACACTTATGGATCCTGTAACTTTCCGTATTGCCACTTGTCTTCGGTTGGGTGCAAGATGCTGCGCCTCTCACCAGTGCCGGTGCGGTGCGGCCGTAGATCAATTTGGTTTTCACGGACTTTCGTGCGCAAGGTCTGCGGGCAGGATTTCGCGCCACGCTAGTCTTAATGACATTATCCGTCGAGCGTTTACCAGTGTCAATGTGCCAGCCGTTCTTGAACCGAATGGTCTGTTACGTGATGATGGTAAGCGGCCCGACGGTATGACTCTTGTCCCTTGGGAAATGGGTAGGCCTTTGGTGTGGGACGCTACCTGCGTCGACACCCTAGCGCCATCTCATCTGCCTGGGACATCAGTTAGGGCTGGTGCGGCGGCTGATTCGGCCGAGGATCACAAAAGGCGCAAATATAGTGGTCTCGACAGAGCTTACCTATTTGAGCCTTTTGGGGTGGAGACCTTGGGTCCGTGGGGAGCCGGTGCCCTCCGGGTTTTCAAAAATATTGCGGGGCTTTTGATTGAGGCGACACGTGACCCAAGGGCTGGCTCTTATTTAGGCCAGCGAATTAGCATAGCTATTCAGCGTGGCAATGCAGCCAGTGTCTTGGGCACGCTTCCGTCTGGTACTGGTCTGGAACAGTTGAGTTACCTATAGGCCGTTTGTAACGGTCCTTAGGTAATCTGACTGATTCCTTTGTACTTAGTTAGTTTAATTTATTGAATAAATGTATATTTATTTTAAATCAGTATCTTCTCATTAATTTAATTATATAACAAGAGCATAACAACAAATATAAATATTATCAAACAATTCAACTAATTTCCATTATCATTATAAAATATAAAAATGGTCGAATTAAATGAATCTAATTGTAAAAACTATCATATTGTAAAAACTTAACAACATCTATATATATGAATTACATATAATTATCGATAATTATGGTGTATGTATTCAAACAACTACTTTAAGTAGTTGCTCGGTCTCCTGATAGGTGAGGGCTTGTAGCCACTCCTTTAGATCTTGTCTGCACTCCACCTAGTTCGTGAACACAAGACCCAATACAGCCCCATTAGCTCTGTTGTACAAAAACGGGCTCAGAAATGAGCGATGCCGTTGAGCAAATTTAACAGTAGGCTTTTCCGATATCCTGTCTTTTCGCCGCCTTCTAGTTGACAAGAATGAACCTATATTTACTGCCTCATGATGGGACAGAATCAGGTTGTAAATGAACAGCTTGCGAACTGTTAGCACATTGCAGTCTGCATACAGGTCAGATGTTCGAAATCTATAAGGTTTGTATGCTAAACTGCTCTCTGCGCGCGCTCTGACACTAACATTTATGTCATACAGGCACCGCCCCAGGAGGATACAGTAGGTTAGCATGGATTTGCACAAAGAGTCGTATAAGTCCATTAGCAGCAGTCAATCTGCAACATCTCTCAGATGTTTTAAAATTGGATTTTTTTTTATTTTATTTTTTTTGTTTGTAACGGTCCTTAGGTAATCTGACTGATTCCTTTGTTACGACATAGTTAGTTTAATTGTACTTTTTATTGAATAAATGAAAAAAAAAAAAATGTAAATTAATTTGCGCACACGGCCCGACAGTAAACTGGTATATGGGTTTTCCAGGTTAGTTTGTCATTAATTATTTAATCTTATATAATTGAAATATTTCAAACGATTCTTGCAATCGTTTTTTACTACGCTAACGACGCTTATAACCTTCATCTGACAGGTGTCAAGTAATGAAAGGCCGAAGGTGGAAGTGCATTCCCCCCGGAATCCTCAACAAACTGAAGCTATCTCACTTCTAAATGCCGAAGACCACAACACAAGTGGTGGTACCTAGTTAGCCAGGCACCACCAATCATAAAATACCTACATGCATTTTCCTATTGTCGTTTTGTACCTTATGTACGTATTGCAAATACGTAGTAGGAAACGTTTATGTATCTTCCTGCCCTTTATCTGACATAGGTGGGGTCGGCACAATAAATTGTCTTCTTCCTCTATTCACCTCTATCGGACTATTTATGGAAACATTTATCTGTATTTTTCCGAAGCAGAGTCGTATGTAACCTGTTGTGAGTGGTGGGTATACCGCCACGTGCCGCGCCAGTCGTACCGCGGCGGCGTAGATCCTTTTCCATCGACCTTGCTTAGAATCGTACATCCTAATAGATCCTAATAGATTATTGATCGGATGAGCGAAGCGATCGAGATTTCCGAGCTAAGTTGGAAAATCCGACAATGTATGTATGTATGTTTGTGACGGTTTAACTCGCGACCGGGTTATCCGATTTTCATGAAATTTAAACTCTAATGATACACAAATGACACAAACACAATGACAAACATAAAATGATTGTCGCGGGCAATTTATGATAAGTGAGGTAGTTTTTGAGATATCGAGTTGAAAGAATAACAATATATTGCCTAAGTAGGTACCTATATATTTTGAATGGTTGAACTCTTATCGATTCAAAATTTGATTTTTTATAGATTACAGAGTATTTGTCTTCGTATTCAAATTAACACTTTATTTATTATAGTTTTTGGTGTGGAATTCGTAGTTGAAGTCCGTTATCCCTTCTGGGAAACAGACGTGGTCTATGTATGTTGCAGATAAATTTGGATTAAATATACACCACTCCCTATTCCAAACAAGTAAATTGATATAAATATCGCCAGAGCGGGTTAAGAGTTAAGATGATGATGACTTGGGAATGAGTCAGTCAACTCTTTGCCCGCCGCTAAAATTAGCTTGGGAGCGAGGGTCAAGCTGATAACGATTAGCTGTGTTATTTACTGTTCAAAACATAGCTCACTTTACAGTTAACTTATTATTTACATTAATTTCCTAGAATTACGATGATTTTAATGGGTCAAGGGAAAATGAGGTTAAAAGGCGACTAAGCAATCAAACCAAGGGACATCAGCAAACGTCCGAGCCTTCCTTTCCCAGAAGGTGTCTTTTTACTCTCTTCCCCTAGACTCGCATTGGGCCTATCTTGGGCAGAACCGTCCCTTATAAGAAAACTTAGAAGAGCGAAAAATGTGGCTGACACTTATAAGATTTTTACGTGCTCATAATAAAAGATTTTTGAAAGAGCTTTGTGCAAATAAAAGGAAAATCAACCAGAGGGGAATGGTAAATAGCTGTGCATCTTTATAAAAATATTATAAGTCTTGATTTCTTGAAATGCTTGAAAACAAAATGCTGCATAAGATATAAGTGGGTATTTGTGTGGAACTATGAAAAGGGTGGGGCACCCCTAGTTCTAAATTTCTACCCATCGACGTTGAGTAATGGTTACCAATGTGCTTGCCAGTAGGTACACTCAAAGCACGCTAACCGCAGAGCACTTTATTTGCCAGGCTAATTAATATGTTACCTATTAGGTAACAAGGGTTCACTCAACAATTGAACTTTCAACTGCTTTTCGATAGCAACCCCAATATAATTTAATTGTTGAATCAAATCAAAGCACACTGGAGTGAATCAATAATTTGAAGGCGTTCCGGTATTTGTATCAAGATTCCGGTCGTATTCTCGACGGCCACAATGGATATAACCCAAGTACAATACTAATTTACATCGATGTAGGAGATATATATATATATATATATATATATATATATTATATTCATATATAGTATATATTCATGTATAGTTCATACTTTGAATTTTATGGGGAGATTTTCCTTTCTCTGTGGTTTCTTACCTTCCATACAACTTTTTATCATAGATTTTACCGTTTATTTTAAACACATGTGTTCAGTACAATTGTCAGGGATTTTAGAATGATCACTGGCCACAGTTCCTATAACTGTTTGGCTTTTTGAATGACAGTTCGGTGGTACCTAACTAATAGCTCTTGGGGTGCTGAGTACTAAGGAGTGGACTGCCATGAACCAAGCCTGCACCCGACGAGTTGAAAATAATACGTTAGCAACTATAACAGTTGAAACTACATGATCACCGCTGAATGTATGCTGAGTTTTGCAGGAATAATTTAATTAAGTTCATGGTGTGCACAAATTGAAAACGTTGTTGCACAACATTGGGCTTCCATGTTCTGAATTTAATAGGTTCATTAATGAATACGTTCAGTTTCAGGTAATATCATACAGTTTATAACATAGGACTTGCTTTTGGTTGTATCACTTCACCCCAGGTTCAAGGTAGCAATGGCTGTCGGTACCAAGCTATTAAACTTTTTAATCTCTTACCCCTAGATATGAAAGAGATCGATAGGCCTAATTTATTTAAAACTAAGTTAAAGAAGCATCTGCTGGAGCGGTGCTTTTATTCAGTGAATGATTTTGGTGCACATTAGGGTGACATCATTGTTGTAAATATTTATAGGTATCTAATTTAATCGCATTTGTCATTTTCTTTTTCGTATGTTTTACTTTGATTTATTATTAATTATTAACTTATTTTAAATTGATTTTATTATTATGTACCTACGTACATTCAAACGTGATTTGTGAATAAATAAATTTAAATTGATTTTTTTTTAATAGAGATTATTGTTTGCATAGAGAAAATTTGGAAGTCGGAGCCGGGGTCTCGGCAGCCAGAGCCTTGGAGACAAGCCCACTCATTCTCTGAGTGGAGAAATACTGCTAATTTCCAGGAATTCCTGGGATTTTTTATGTGATTCATTGAAACGCCTGAAAACCTTTATCTTAGTTAAAGGAAAACCCTCGATATACATAAAAGTATCGCGTCTATCCAGCCATCGTTTATGTGGTTCTTTTAAATTAAATACGCAAAATATGGATTTAGGTAATTAACAACAATAATTTTGTAGTTTTTAATTTCAAGATTTTCCATAGCCATGAATCCTTTCAAAATTCTTTATTGACCAGAAATCAGAAAAATAGCTAATATAACAAAAGGACAAATATAGCTAATATAATAGTAGCTACATCAAGGTACCAAGTAAAATGTTTAAAACCCCTAAAACCCGAAGCACGTCCAAACATTGCGTTAGGCACTAAAGAAATATTTTTTAAAAGCCTGAAGCAAAAACATTTTGATCGCAGTTATCGGGAACGTAGGTAACGAGACGAACAAGCTTTTATGTTGATTAAAATATTCATGAACATTTTTTTATTTTCGACGAAAAATATTATATCGAATCCCATTCCGATTATTTTGTGAAAAGGGAATGATTTTGAATTCTAATATGCGTTTTACTTACTTACCTATATAAATTATTATTTGAGTGTGCTCATATTCAATCACACGTCTTGCACTCTCAAATTATTGTTTTGTACAAATATGTATATTTTTTTCTGATATTAACCTATATTAGATGTTTACATACAAAACAATGTGGGTTTGCTTATAAGAGCATATGAATGTACCGTCAACAAAAAACATACCGTTAAAATGGACAGAAGGCTGCAAGGTCGCCACTTTGCGTACATCTATTTTTTATATTTATTATTCTGTGGTTTTAGTCAACAAACAATCATTGGCGCTATATTGTCGCGTGGATAAGACATGTTCAGTTCAAGGCGCAGGCAAAGTTTAAGGACGTATTTTAAAGTATTTTAGGTAGTTACATGTGATAAATCAATGAGCTATTAGAGCTTATTATTGTAAAGCTTCGTAGAAAACGCTACATGACCAAATCAGTATGGGATCGGATCGGACCCATATAGTACTTCTTTTTTGTAGCATCTCTGAATCGGAATTTCTAGAATAATATACTTGAAAGAAGCGGGCTAACGCAGGGTCAGCATAGTCAGCATGTTAATGCTACTTTAAATCGTACTCATTCATAGTAAGAAGAATATATTTCCTTTTTTTCCCATAAATCGACGTCTCGTCGAGTTATTTTATTCATTGAGATACGTTGACCTAACGGCTACTTTTAATTGTTCAAATTTGCACGCTCCCTGGATTTTGAGCATTATCTTTTCTAAGAACTACAAAGCGATGAACGCGGGTAGCTAGTACGCAATAGCTACCTCATATTACAAAAGTTTACCTGTAAATATTTGACAAAATTTTAACTAAATAAATCAATATGAGAACGAATGTTGCCTTCAAGCGGACGCTTTTAGCTTTTAATCACTTGTTTTGGTGGCTACAGCTTTATTCTTTTTTTAGGAATAATTTTTTAACGGTTACCGTATCACCCAATTTCTTATTCACATGGTATACGAGTATGTAGAAGAAAAGGCTGTATAGCTTTTAGTTGGCCAATACGTACTCAATTTCTGTATTGCACCATAGAGATTCGTTATCTAAACTTATTATAAATAAAAAGCCGCATTCACAATGGAAATTGCGTGTATTGTCTCGTTCATTTCCAAGGAAAGGACCTCCGGAGAGAGCTTCAAACGAGGTCAACGAGGGAGTTGTCTAAATTGCATCGGAACGCGACGATCACAATATTTGTGTCGGGACAGAACACGACACGGGCCACACCACACCCTTCGATGCTGCGCACTAATTTATATTATGTAATACAGCTATATTGCGAACATTTTGACTAATCTTTAATTAAAAAAAAAATGCCACCCTGTGAAAAATTTGTTACCCTGTGAAAACGGATTTCAAAAATATTTAAGTCATAGGTAATTATTGAGCCGCTAACATCAATAAGTAACAATTTCATGTTATATGTCTGACCGTTTTGCAAATAAAACATTAAAGTCGCGCTATGCAGATGGTACGGGCTAAATTAATTAACACAGATAAAATATTTACTCACGCAACAAAATAACGCGCGGAATATTTTTATTTAACCGCAAGTTCCTGGAAATCCTGATTTGCCTACAGTACCTACACAGTTTTGTAAGCTTCTCGTTCAAAATGTTTAAATATACACTCAGAAATGCAAACAAAGCATTTGATGGTGTTAGCCACGTATATAAAAATAAAAGGTGATTGGTTCCTTCGCCTAATTTGTACCTACTAGCGTATTTAACAAACCGTTCACTTCAATATAAAGTCAAGAAAATAATAGATGCACCGTCAGCTTCGAACGCACAAAACAAAATACAAAAATAACAACATAAAATGACGATGAAAACCATTTGCTAACGCCAAAAGTCGCAAAAAAACTAAATTATCCTAAAAATATTTACCTCCATAATGGTACTCGCGTTCGTTCAAGTTCGGGCTGAGTCGGGACGAGAGCACTGGTCGGGTCGGGAGACGGGCAGAGAATGCGCGGCGGGTCCCGTGAGCTTAGCAGGACGCGCTTGCTATTGATCCGAGCGCGGCCGGGACCACTCCACGGCGCTAGAGGGTTGCCAGCTGAATCTTACAAGAAATAAACTAGCAATGATAACTTCTGCAGCCGCGTTGAGAGATTTTTGGTAGGGGTAAAACGGGTTAGCTATAAAACGTATAGCTAACATCTTGGCGCATTACGATGGCGCTTTGTTTCACGAGCTTGCTCCTCTCAGAACCTTCTATGTGAGCTTCTAGCTCCGGACCCACCGTGTCGGTTCTGTCATTTATTTTGAACTAAATCAACTGCTTGTATATCAAACAGTCCTGATGAGCTCGCAAATAAATACCTACTATGAAAATGTAGATCTTTCACCTAATTATACTTGTAATTCGTAATACAACCATTATGTATTACTATATTATAGCTGAAGATCATTCGGGAAAAAGAGTATTATAATAATCAAAATGTATTAGAATCTAGCATTATGGCAAGTGGTGATTATAAGATGTCTGTGCGGGAAAGTGATTTTCGGACAGAGTGATTATGAGTCGTACGGGAATCCCCACGTCGCCGAATGTGTAGGAGTACGAGTGTAGACTATCACTAGACTGCGAATTCAACTTTTTGCAAATTCAACATTTTGGGAATTCAACTTTCTGTTCCTAAATGCATTTTTGATGTCCCCCCACGACTGCCTATTTTGCGACATTTATTTTTGCATGACAGCCCCATCATACCCTAATCAATGCCGCCTAAAAAGGAACCAAGGTACCGTTAGAAGTGACACTACCGAGAAGCGTTTGTGTGTGTAGTGTGTGGGTGCCGAATAGACTGAGGAATTGAACTGAACTGAGGTGAAATAAAATCCAAGCGCTTTCTCGTCGCAATAAAAAAACTGGCTATCATACCTCTAAATGCTGGAACACAACAATTAAAGTTCAACAATTCTAATTGTTCAGACTAGGTAAGATGGTGGTAGCTAGCCAGGTGGAATTAAAACAAGTACTAGCTACCACCAACCAAATCGATCCAGGGAATGGGCAGCGGCATTCTGAGCGATTAACAATAATACTGCGATCACCAACCCGCCTTCCGAGAGTCGTGATTATGGCAATTCCTACCGTTGCACACTCTGTCTTTTATCTTTAGTGAAGGCGTATGTCCAGAGTCCCGATTCTACTAAACCAATCGCTTCACTATGACAATGGTATCATCCCAGAATGACCACAAGAATACAATAAAGCACCTGTAGTGGCAATTCTGGAACCCTACCATTGTCATAGTGAAGCGTTTGGTTTAGTAGAATCGGGGCCCAGTGGTGTTTTAGTACCGCGATGATGATGATGATAAAAGGCTATCGTCAAAAAATATTTCACTAGATCTATCAACAGCTTTTGTAGCTGGCATCCCTCAAGCCGCAAGTTGTTCACTCCTGTGCGCTCCCGTATCCCCCCCGCACTCCTCTATCAGCGGGTACATACTGGCACGTATTCTGTGGCTCCAGTGTGCTTACCACAAGTTTTTGTAAACTGCACTAGCTAGTGCTTACGATAAAAATAATATGAAAACTTGTAACAACGCTTTCAGCGGATAGTCGAAATAGAATGCATTGCTCTAGCTCAAAGACTTAAAGACTGCGACGGAACATAAGACCATTCTAGTCATTTTTCATACAATTCTGTCTGACACTGCACTACGATTAACGCAGCAGTGTAGAGGTACCTAGCGACCTAGCTTCGTAGAAAGTACTGACGTTCATTTCGACGATCAATGCCGAAATCTTACTCTAGCACCAAAAACGATATAATGATTACGATGACGTGAATTTGACAAATAACAGCCGCCAATTTGACCGAACTTGACGAACATTGTAACAACACATAGTTTGCTATCGTGTACGTTATCGTTTCTATTTTCAAGTGACTTTTCAAGGTGACATCTGGATTTGCTGCTTTTAGCTTCCTAACCGGACTCCGCACCCTCTTATATTTTGACCCTGCTTAATCTTTGGACTCTCTACGTGTGTTTTGGTTTGACTCGGCCTGCTTTACGGACTCTCGATTTACCATGTGGTTGGATTCCATAAACTCACCTTCATCCACTTTTAAACCACATTTAAATTTGTAAGTAGCCCAAAGTTTATTAGGTAGATACCTGAGTTAACATAAACATTGTACCTAATATACCTACTACAGAAATAATTTGATTTGACTCTCTTCTGCCATGTTAAATATGTAGGTATTCTTGTTTTAGGTAGAATGGCGAGATTGATTCTGTAATATCCTGATTTCTTCTGTTCGTCCCGAATGGCTTCTATAGCCATAAGAATTCAAGTGTACTTATACATAAAGGACATGAAAGAAGAAAGTACAAACACATTATTTCTGTAGTAGTTACCTACCTAGGTTCAATGTTGATGTTAACTACTTAACTACCTAGTACTTACCTAGTAAACATTGGGTTAGATACAACTTAAAAAGTTACAGACGGTGGTCAGTTTATTGAATCCAACCACATTTCGAATCACTTTCGGAAGTAAACGTCCCTTGAAATCGACTCGAGCGTGGGACCGGCCGGGCCGGTATAACTCTACCGTAGGCTACGCTTCGCCAAACCCCTATAGACACGTAAAGCGATTTTACTAGTAACCTGTGGTATGGCCACAGGATTTATTACGTTTTCCAGGAATGGCGGGATTTGACGACGACTTTGTTACTCATCCTACGGCATTCGTAGCTTTTTCAAAATGTTCCGAGAATTAGATGTTCGTAGCCCTCAAGCAGATGCCGGTACGATCAGGTTTAACTATAGTTTATCATGATCGCGACGCTTAAACCCCACATTGTCTATAATCAAAGTTCACCCAAATAATTTGTTGCTGAATATAAATTAGAGAACATTTACACACAGCGCCATCTAGCCCCAAACTAAGCATAGCTCGTAATATGGGAACTAGATAACGGATAGAATACTTGATACTTACTGTCATTTTTTTTGTAAATACATACAACCTTACCATAGGTACCTACGGTATGGTAAGTTTGTATGTATTTACTAAAAAAAAACATAACAAACATTTATATTCATCACACAAATGTTTGTCCTGGATGGTAATCGAACCCATAACCGCAGAAGCCAGTGCTACAACCAACTGAGCTATGAGGTTCGTTATGAATATGATTACGTACTGTTGTTTTACTCTGTGGCAGACGCAAGGTCGCCGTAATCGGCATTGTATCAATGAATATATCAGCCACACAACCGTCATGTCAGACTCAAATCAAAGCAGTCAGACAATGCGACAATCATTTGCGGCAATCATTTGCTGACAACAAGCCAACAGGCTACCTAATGTTGAATACTACCTCAGATTAGCAACTCAATTCAACATTACTCTAGTTTCGAACTAAGAAATCGTTATAATAAAGGTGACATTGCTGTGCGCTCAACCACGGCGCTTATGACCACCAGATTACAAAAATATGCGCAAATTACTACGTTTTGTTTCTTTACGGAAACACAAATATTAATTTTGAAAAGCTATAACACGGTCTGTGTTTTAGATTTTCAAAATTAATTCTGCTGTATACCTACTGTATTTATTTACTGTACACAGTGTCAAGGCCTAATTGGACGTATTTATTGAATGACGAACATTTTTGGTACAAATTAGAGTCAACTTTGTTTTTTTTTCTATAGAGAATATTTTATGTAATCGTGTTTTCGAAATCGAATCGAATCGTCTATCATCAATTGTGAACATTAATTTCAAAGTAAAAGCTACAGCATTGTGGATGATATGATCGCTGAAGCTAAGCCATTTCACGTATCATAGACTCTTAAGTGCATCACTTTACAAAGCATTACTGCGTAGGTCACATCCACAAAGAACATAACCAACGCATTGCGCCCATCAACTTGAGGAATAAAGGTGTTAAGCCTCGCGAGTCCGTAATTTTACCGGGAACCATACTCTTCAAACCGGAAAACTGCAATGCTTGGCGGCCGACATAGGTTTCCCTTGCACAAGGAGTTCTCTACTCTTACAATGGTACCTATAAGCAGTCGCCGTTTACGAAACCACAAGTGGATAGGAAAGTGAGTACCTATATAATTTGCCGGGGTAGATTTAAATGAAACCAACAGCTTTGAGCTGTGCTATGTATTGTATTTGGTGGTAAATGGTAATGTAGGGATAAGAGGGGTCAAGTTTATATCTCAGAGCTAAAGACCTTTCTTTTTTATTATCACGCCCGATACCCACTATTAGTTATTCTGTGCCGATACCGCGTTCATTCATCCCGTAGGAATTTCGTGAATCAAATACTTAGTGTATCCCTACATAGCTGATAAGGATAAGATAAAGACAAAATGTTTATTTGTTAACAATAGTTAACTAAATTGTACACCTATTTAAAGGACGTTCAAAAATTGAGAACCTCCTATTCTCAGTTCATTGAAATATTTTTTGTTTTTTTATGTATGTTCCCCGATTACTCGAAATCAGTCACATGTGATCCCATCGTCAAAATCGGATGATGGGATCCTGAAGAAATCGAGGGAACTCTTTCGATTTGGGTATGTATTGCCTCAATCGTAAAGAAAAAACGGTCCCCTTATTTATAGGATCACGCGTCCACCTGTCGGTTCGTCCATCTGTCATCATAATAATTAAAAAAAAATACGTCAATTGTATCATATTCTTCATTGAAGTCGGTTTTCTTTTTAGTTATTATAATGTGATTATTTACAGAACGTCAATTTCACACGGCGCCCCAAACTAAACAAAGATTACGTATAGAATACTTGCATAAATACCTATATTGGTAAGTATTCCTGTTTCTGTAGTTGCCTGAAAGAAATCCACCCATTGGTCTGTGTTGTTTTTATCGTGCGACGAAGAAGTGCTTGGCCTTTCATCACAATCAAGATCTCAACATTTTCACGAATCACGATTTCAACATTATCAAGTTATATTTATACCTAATGTTCGATGTGACTTTTGTGTAAAATAAAGAACCTACCTACATATAATGTAGGTACTTTGTTTTAATAACACAAACTTCTATCATACATATGATATATCTATCTACCTATAATGAAACTAACGGGTTAAAAATCTGTACTTTTATTTGATTATGAAAATATCAATTATAGGAAACACTATTAACTTTTTCGAAGCCAATACAGTAGTGTCTCCCATTTTTTACCTCTCTGTCTGTCTAAACATGAAAAATAAACATAATAAACTTTGTTTAATTATTACTGATATTATTGGCGCAGATGACAAAATCTTCTTATCTTCCCACAATCCCTCTGAAGGGGTGAAAAAGTGTAAAAATGTCTGTATGTAACTTTTTACTGGAAAGGATTTGAAACGCGAAAATTATTGTTTATATTCTTCATGGTAAACGACAACATACTTCAACAGATTATTTTAATACCTACCCCGTTGGAGTACTAGAGGGATGCAAAGATTTTTTTAATAAATTGAATAAGTAAGTACATATTATTATTACATAGGAATTGTTACCGTGTGCCCCACGAACGTCCCCCACGTGGGAGCAGACGGTAAAACTTATGGCAGAGAAGGATTAACTTGAAAGTTGCTAAACCAACAAAGTAGAGGCCAGCGAATTAGCATATCTTTTCAGCGTGGCAATGCAGCCAGTGTGGGCTGGGCACGCTTCCGTCTGGTACTGGTCTGGTACAGTTGAGTTACCTATAGGCCGTTTGTAACGGTCCTTAGTAATCTGACCGATTCCTTTGTACATAGTTAGTTTAATTGTACATTTTATTGAATATATTTTTACAGGTACAAGTAAATAATAAAACTTTTTTTCATCGAGCCTATAGTGTGAGTATGAACTCATAAACACAACATAAGCTTTATGAGAAAACGATGATTCGTTTTAAAGGCTTTATATGAAACCGTGATGAAACACCATAAAAACAACCTAATATGAGCTCTCTGTGCAAAAAGATAAACGAAAACGCGCGAGGGGTCTCAGCTGGACTCATAAATCATAATTTTAATAAAAATACCTTTTATTTTCCTTTTAAAAAAAAATTAACTGAACTAACAACGTAAAAAGTATTTATTCTAAAATTACTAACTAAAGTAGATAAAAGTCGGTTTTTTTTCTATTCTTTATTTGTGCATAGACCGCTTTTATCGGCGGTAAAAGCCTCCTCCGGCCCTTTCCATTTTTCTCGGTCTATAACGACTCTGCTCCATATTCTGCCTGCTAAATGGTACGATGCGGGCTATTCATACATTAAATTAAATTTAGTTACAAATAAGAACCGAATGATGTTTATATTTTTTAAACATGAAATATAATATATGAATTAGGGAAAACTTCCAGGTAATTATTCGGTACGTTTACAGTGTGCTAATCTAAGATTCAGTGGCCGATGTACAATTTTTTTTTTCAATTGAATTGGGTGAACTCTCTTGAACTGTGTAACATTCGCATTAAACACCCTAAAAGTTAGCAGTCGAATTTTCCGTGACCTCACCGTGGGCTGTGTTGTGACTGGCGGTCACGTGGAGTTGATGGATAGAGGCGGCTCATGTTCAGTGGCGAGGTCTGTTTTTTATGCACGAGGGTCTGGCCCGATCTCGAGGCTTGCTTGGGCAATTCTTTCATCAGTAGTATGCTATAGTATCACTGAGTAGCACAAGCTATATTTTTTTACCTTACTAAGGGGAGAATGTTCTCAATTCGGCTGTATATATATTTTTGTTAAATAATTACATTTATTCAATAAAAAGTACAATTAAACTAACTATGTACAAAGGAATCAGTCAGATTACCTAAGGACCGTTACAAACGGCCTATAGGTAACTCAACTGTTCCAGACCAGTATCAGACGGAAGCGTGCCCAAGACACTGGCTGCATTGCCACGCTGAATAGCTATTTTTATATTTTATATTTTTGTTTGTTCCTTTGTTTCTCGATTTCTCCGCATCGACGGAGAAATAGAATTGAGAATTTCGAATTGTCGAAATAGATGATTTTGATGATTTAAGTAAAGTTTGGTAAGCCATGCTTGCCATGGCGGTGGTCCCAAATTTCATCAAAATTGGCACAGTAGTTTGGTTTTTATATCAAAACTAGTTTTTGCAGTCCGCGGAGCTGGACTTTCATTTTTTTTTGTGAGGGTTTTTTTTTTGTAATATCCGCATAGGCAGTTCAAACATTCCGTAAAAATTGATCATCTGGAATGTTATAACTGGAATTAAAATTGAGCTGAATTTGTTTATGTAGCTTCTATATTCATAAAATTAATTTAGAGAACCGGTGCTTCGATGAAAAAGATGTCACTGTATATTGTAAGTATCGAGGCTTCGTGGAAATATAACGAGACTTCGATCGTGACGAACGCTACGCTATATGAGGGCGCTACTATATGTGCCGAATAGCAAGAGGAAGTGATGTTTATGGTTTGGACGTCAATTCTTTATCTGGGGACACATTCATTGTCGCCATATTGAAGACTTAGAAATTCGAGTTGCTTCCGAAAAACTTCTGATTGTTAAAAAAAGAAGTAGAGTTATTGCTTCAACATACTGTGATTATTTTCCTTAAGTATAGCCATAATTACTGTTAAATAAACTCAAGTCTAGTGGAAAAAGAATAAAGACATTGTAATTGATAAGTTCTAGAGTTTCATTATTTGCAATGAGTGAATCTAGCGATGGAAAAGGTGATGTCAGCCTAACTGATGTTAATAGTAACATCAGTTAGGCTGACGGCCCAAAAATACATATGAAAAAAAAAAGAAAAAAAAAAAGAAAAAAAATATGTATTTTATAAAAAATAATTGAATAAAAACTATCTGAAAAATATATATAAATGAAAAAAAATATGAAGAAAAAATATATGAAAAAAATATATATAAAATGAATATAAGTATATATGAAAAAAATATACATGAAAAAATAATATATAAAAAATATACGAAAAAAAACAATACAATATATACGAAGCTCGATTGTCGCTGCGATCCTCGGTCCGCGAAATAAACAACCATAATTCAAGGCGGTATACAAAAATGTGTGTAGCCTCATGTGGCGGTATACAAATATTGACTTTTGCCTTGATTAAATAAAAATAAAAACAACCATCATTCAAGGCGGTACGCAAAAATGTATTTAGCCTCAAAAGAGTGTTTTGCCATAATCACCACGATTGGCAGGCGTGTTAGTGGTCGCAGTAATGATACTTATATACTTATTTTTTTGTATTTTCTTATTTTCATTCTTTCTTTTTTCGTGTGGACTGTGTAACAGTTCTGATATCAGACTTTACGAGCCGCCACTATAGGCGTCTAACATGGCTCATTAACGGCTACTAGCATTACCACGGAACTCCGTTATTACTCAACCGGTTTGAAAAATATATTTTTGTTTCCAAACCAAAAAAAATATTTTTTCAAATCGGTTGATTTGAAAAAATATTTTTTCACTATTTCACATATTCCAGATTGATCTGGAATCATATCTTTTCAAACAAAAAAATATTTTAGTTGGTTGAGTTGACTTAAGGGACCAATCCCGTACAAATTTTATCAAAATCAGTCCAGTAGCTTGGCTTTTAAATAAAAAAACAGGATAAGGAACGAAAGATCGTTCCCATTATCCGGACATAGTGCACCCCTACACTGCACTATAGTAGGAATCGCTTTTGGCATCTGTTTAGGTCATCTGTATTTATCTTCGTTCCCATCATTGCGGAGATATTGGAGATATATCCATTCAACATTTATATACACAATTTGTAATTATATTCTAAGTAGATACATCATAAACCTAAATAGTTAATCTTAAAACATTTATTATTACCTATCTACCTAATGGGCAGTTTGTTAACATTGAGAAATCACCATTTTGCTGTCAACTGGTATAGCAACATACCAGTCAAAAATCGCTTTACTTTCTTGGGTTGTGGTGGCGTCTGGGCTTCACACTGTTATAGCTCATTGGCTTTGTTACATTGGACTTTATTCTCCACATTCAATTATTTTCCCATTTATAGAAAACATTTGCCATCACCACACTGCGCTGGGCATTATGATAGTAATAAACTTTGCGCTAGTTCAACTGCGCGGGGTCAGCTAGTGTACAATGTAACATCCAAAACAGTACTGAACCTATATACTTAGCAAACATGTCGAACATAACTTAACTTACGCTGAAAATGTCATATAAATCACATTAACATCAATAACAAAGACATCTGTAGCAATTCTCACACGGAAAGTTTTCGATTCGTAATCATCTCTATTTTT
Source organism: Venusia cambrica (assembly GCA_951394065.1). Lineage (NCBI taxonomy): Eukaryota > Metazoa > Arthropoda > Insecta > Lepidoptera > Geometridae > Venusia > Venusia cambrica. The sequence continues at coordinate 17,489,060 of OX596034.1, forward strand.
CGGATTCGATAAGTCGGATCCGATAGTCACTCAGCGCTATTCTCAAAGCATTTCTTAAATCTTCTGTGGAAGTTTGTATTTTTCTTTAGATTTCGGAGCGTTTTCGGAATCTCTTTCGGAAGCTACCGAATTCGATTCGGTAAGGTTTTCCGTGTTTACCTATATGTTTATTTTTTATTGTACCACAGGGATGTGCTTGGCCTATGTCTCACCTGATTTACAAGTTATGATAAGACCGAAGGTGGAAGCGCATCACCCGGAATCCTCAACAAACTGAGGAACTGACAATCTTACCTCTAAATGTCAGAACACAACAATTTAAGAAATGTTGTTAAGGCGACAGATTTAGGTAAGATGGTGGTAGCTAGTCATTGGACTTAAGTAAAGTCCTACCACCAGCCAAACCAAGCACAATACCTTTGTCCCACTGGGGATCAAACCCGGGACCTCTGGATTTGACACCGGTGGGCGAACCATTAGACCACAGATGTAACGTGTGTTAAAAATGTATATATTTGAGATTAGATTATTAGGGATCAGAGATTAGATTCCGGACATATATTTGAGAAAACCTATGGAATGTGTGTTGATTGGTTGATATCAATTAGTCAGTTAGTAAATTAGTCAGATGTGTGTTTGTGTTTAGGTACTATATAATTGTATATGTTCCTAGCTATAAGACGTTGTATGTTCATGAAAAGAACGAAGAAGTCCCGGAAGTACATTAGAGTCTGCTAAAGGCCAACAACATCGTTTCATACGTTTTACTCAAATTGGTTCAGGCATAGATAAAAATTATCATACATTTCTACCATAGATGAAATCTATGGTATGGGTAGGTACTGTATTTGGTAGGCAGTCGCGGAGAGTTGATGGGATGGATGGAGAAGGCGCAGGACGCTATTTGTGGCGTCGCTTGAGGGAGGCCTATGTTCAGCAGTAGACATGTGTGGGCTGATATATAATTAAAATAAATGTTACAGGACATTAATTTTACACAGCGCCATCTAGCCCCAAACGAAGCTTAGCTTGTAATATGGGAACTAGATTGCGGATAGAATACTTAAATACTTTTTGTAAATACATACGTACTTTATGATATAACACCCAAACACAGACCAAACATCTATATTCATCACACAAATGTTTGCTCTGGGTGGGAATCGAACCCACAGCCTACAGCGCAGAAGGCACAGTTACTACCAACTGAGCTATGAGGCTTGTTAAAATTATACCCAATGCCCAAACGTTGAATCGTTACGGTATCATTTTAAAAAGCTATGACTTTATCTAAAAATAATAAATTTATTAAAAATAACATATTGCTACTATTTTTATCACCTCTTCATGTTATAGGCACTAGCAAATATTTTATTCATAGAGCATTTAAGCGCCATTTGAACTAGGTTTTGGTAAAATGTTGATGGTAGGAAGAAGTCTGACACTCAGGAACCTCGAAGAAAGGCTTGGTTGGGGCAAATATACCTAATCCACGGATTAGATAATAGGATAATAGTTACTACGTATCCTAGGCTAAGTAAATTCTCTCTGACTCGTTCCGGGGGAATCATGTTGCCGTGGACGCTTTTCACGTTAATAACGAGGCTTTAATCAGATTACAAACGTGATCAAAGCCGCCTCAGCGAGCTTGCATTTAACGTCATTTAATGCCAGGTACGGCGAGATCACGGTCCTGTTGGATAGGTTTTGCAGCTACGGCTGCAAATCTTAACTGAATTCATCAGCAGTAACTACCGTAATATTATGAGGCTACGATAAATATCCCTGGGGTTATTCTGCAGAGCGTGCGGTAAATGTATAATCATAATATTTAATCAATTAATGAATGAAAATTCTTTATTGTACACCAAAAATAAATAGAAAAATTGACAATTTTAAACTAAAGTAAGCAGTACAATGGGCGGTCTTATCGCTTAAAAGCGATCTCTTCCAGACAACCCTAGGATGGAAAGGATATTACTATTTGTAATATCCTTTCCATCGGTTCGGTTGATGGCAGGAGGGTGTACCTACATAATAAAAGAGAATAAGTAAATATTGATATAAACATTACAAAACATATCTAAATAAATACGTTATAATAATTTGACTATGTTAGAATATGTACCTACCTACTTACTAACATAATATACATATAAATATATGTACATAATTATTTATACTATTACATGAATAATTATGAATAAACTAATAAATATCTATAATACTACTAATATAAAGGAGATAAATACGGTTACACAGATAATGAATAATTATCGAACCTTTACTGATGTCAATCAAATCACATCAACAGCCAATTTGAGTGTACTACTGGACAAAGCCTCTTCTAAAGCTGGTTTTGCCATAATCACCACGATTGGCGGGCGGAATGGTGCTCGCAGTAAATTTGTATATAATACACTGAATATATAATTACACAGGATGCGAATGCGAATAATAATTATAATTCATAGCAAATACATTTGACTGTGGCAATGCAGCCAGTGTCTTGGGCACGCTTCCGTCTGGTACTGGTCTGGAACAGTTGAGTTACTTGTAGGCCGTTTGTAACGGTCCTTAGGTAATCTGACTGATTCCTTTGTACATAGTTGTACACATATATAAAGATTTTTTAACCTTTGTTAGTAAGAGGTGAGTGTTATAAAGATTGACAACATAAAGACACTTTTCCCATCCTCCAATAAAAATAACGCAATTCAAAATTATAGCAGGCTGTCTTTTTACCCGAAAAAACTCAGGTGGTTTATGTTTTTCGAGCGTATGTATGTATGTACAAGCAACCTTATAAAGTGATCGGGAGTTGAACCCACGATATCTAGATGGCCGAGCGCCCCACCAACACACTACAGCACGGAGATAGACGGGTAGAAATGATTGATCGTTCAACAAATACAACGTGATATTTAAAAAATGTGCGAATTTTTTTAGAAGTTTCTAAATTTAGCTGAAAAAAGTATCTATGAATTTTAAAACATGTATATTATATATCGGTGGCTGATTCGGCCGAGGATCACTAAAGGGTCGAGACCTTGGGTCCGTGGGGAAACGGTGCCCTCCGGATTTTCAAAAATCTTGCGGAGCTTTGACTGAGGTGACATGTGACCCAAGGGCTGCTCCTAATTTAGGCCAGCGATTAGCATAGGTTTTCAACATAGCAATGCAGCCAGTGTCTTGGGCTCGCTTCCGTCTGGTACTGGTCTGGAACCGTTGAGTTACCTATAGACCTTTTGTAACGGTCCTTATGTGATCCGACGGCTTCCATTGTCCATAGTTAGTTTAAATGTTTATTTAAATTATTAATTTGATTTACCGAGTATAACATCGATAAAACACAAAAACAAGTAAGACAAGTACTTGTATTGAAAACTGATGTTTTCAATAATAAACAAGTATCGATGTTTATGCTGTATTGTGTATTGAAAGCGTAGCGTAGCGAGGATTTCAAAGGCATGAGATGCCGTATAACTTTGTAATGCCGAGCGAAACACAACTTTTCCCCTCACTACCAGCTTAGGAAAATGGTAGCATGAAAAATAGCGCCAATAAAATATTGCAATAGTGATTATTATATAAAATAATAAGTACCTGCTTTATCTGGGCATAACGAAAGTTTAACTTTTTTTAACTGTTATGCTCGTTTCTTTCACTTGTGAACTTACTAGGTAAATAATAACTTCCTAATATAAGACTCATTTCATTGTGAATATTGGAGACACAGACAGATTGACACCCGGCTGTGTTAGTGAAAGGACCAGTCCAAGTTTATGGGCAAGACTGTTTTAAAGTTATACCTCCAACGATGCCCTTGCAAAGAGTAATCTATATATCCTTCAGCCCCGGTACTGGGCAGTGGTCAGATCAGGAGCCTCCTAAAATAATGCCCGGTGTATTTGCTCTGGTACCTGTAGTCCAAAGAAAGTGGTAATGTCTCGTGGCAAACCACAGATTTGAGTACTCCCCATTCCCAACACCTTCTCCTTTGCAATATAAAAAAAAATGGTGTTTTAGCAGGGCGCAAGGCATGTATCTACAATTTCAACATATTCGCCACGAAAAACGGAAGTTCCTATCATTTTTTGACCAACTTAAAAAAAAAGAGGTTCTCAATTCGGGTGTATGTTTGTTTTTGTTTGTTTATTAATTGATTTCTCCGCCAATTCGAAATAGATTTTGATGATTCTTGTTACGTTTGGTAGGCCATACTCGCGAGGTGGTCCCATAGAAATATTATGAAAATCGGTTTAGTAGTTTGGTTTTTATATCAAAATAACTGGAAAATATATGTCATCCAAGTAAACGATATTGCGTATTCTGCTTTTCTGTTTACGGTCACTAGAGTAGACCTTTTGAACCGCTTACCTTCCATTATCATCATCATCATCATCGTCAGGGTTTTGCCATAATCACCACGCTTGGCATGTTGTTGATCGCAGTAATGATGATACGTAGAAGTAAGTGGAATTGACTTTGACGCATTCTGGATATAAATGCTGTGTACATGTATCATCATCATCATTACAGCCCACAAAAGTCAACTATATAGGACTTAGGCCTCCCCATGTTATATCCCCATCCAATGCTAAAGAAAGCAATGGAGGGTTTTGTCATAATACTCACACTTGACAGGCGTGTTGGTGATCGATGACTCTTTAACGTCTACTACTGCATTACCTCAGAACTCCGTTATTACTCAACCGATTTGGAAAATATATTTTCATACAATAAAATAGCGTATTATTGCACCCTCACACAACTCTTGAATAGTGTGTCGGAGACTTCGTGGTGTCGTAGGTAAACGAAAAAAAACTAAAAATAAACTGTTTTTGGAAAAAATGGGAACCGACTTCACCACTAAAAATTTACAAATAACTCTTAGGGTAAGTTCATATAATTTGAAGGCCATACAATAAACATGTTGTTGTGCTTGGCAATTCGGCACCAACTTCAAGATATATGAACTTACCCTGAGAGTTATTTGTAAGTTTTTAGTGGTGAAATCGGTTCCATTTTTTTCCAAAAAGAGTTTATATTGTCTTCGTGTTTTGATTTTGCGACCGTTCTCCTATGACCGATTCGTCATTGGACTGTTCGCCAACAGGACGACTCATTTGTTTCCGTTTCACCAGCAGAGCTTTTCGACAAGAGGCCTTTACACCTACGCGATGATAAACCTATAACTCTTTTAACTACAGACCAGTCCATCTACCGCACCGTGAGTTAAACTAGAGGTAAGGCAAAGGAAGAAATTATTATTTTACAGCAGATACTAGGACTGTAACATACGGTCAATAGATATATGCTTCCACACAAAAGTACCTACTTTTTACAAAGATATTCTGTACGAAAATCCAAATACTTACTTTTGTAGCAAGAACGAGTCAGGCGCTGAGAAACTGCTCATTGTTAGTAGTGGTGAAAATGTTAGACCCACTACCTCCGGATCGAAAAGCGGGCCCATACCCTACTACTAGGCCACACAGCTATCTTTCGTTTTTAGAAATAAGATGGGGTAAAATGGTTTTACAAGAAATCATATTAAGTAATGAAAATCACATCACCTATTAATGTATATTTATTTTGAGATAGCTATTCAGCAGCGCCCACAGATCGCATGTGTATTGCATAGTTAGGTAATACACACATCAACATTGTCTCGGGATATTTCATTTCAAATGATTTGCTCAAACTATTTGCTTTTTAGAAAAAGTATATTTATGGAATTAAACCTCTTTTGTTCCCTTTTCAAAATTTAGAAAAAAATAAAAATAGAACGCAATAAACAAAAGATAGAATGGGGACTCCGATTTAAATTAAACAACGTTAATTTTGCCTAAGATAAATTAACTTTTATTTAATTATCAATTAGTGCTATCTAAGTAAGTTTTAATTTTAACGGATCTTGTGATATTCGTAATGTCATGGAACGTCGACATTTAAGCAGAAGAAATGATAAGAGCGATAGGCATGTTACAAGCCGGTGCTATCCAACGCGTGGTTGCCAATACCCTAAACACCAATCAAAACGTAATTTCTCGATTGTGGTCACGTTATCGTATTACTGGGGATGTAAGAGAGCGCCACACTGGACGAAAAAAACGAGTAACCACCCCTAGACAAGATCGTTTTCTCCAAAATTCCGCCAGGAGGGAACCCAATTTCACAGCAAAGCAGGTAGTGCAAAGGCTTCAGTCAGACCATCAGCTGTCAGTCAGCGACCAAACCGTCAGAAGAAGGCTACATGAAGTCGATCTTCATTCTCGTAGGCCGCTTCGTGTGCCAGCTCTACGACGGAAGGCGACTTCTTTGGGCTCAAGAACATTTGTTATGGAACAATGGCCAATGGACAATGGTTATCTTTACTGATGAGTCTCGGTTTGGATTCCACCCCTATTCACGAAGAACACGTGTTTGGAGAGTTCCAGGCAGAGAAAGTCGCCTCCAGCAGCCACAAGAGGTCCATTCGTACCGAGGTGGGACAATCATGGTTTGGGCGGGAGTTAGTATTGGCGCGCGAACCGAGCTACCATTTGGAACCATTTGGATAAAAGGCAGCATGGCTGCACTAAAATACCGGAACGAGGTCATAGAACCTGTGATCATCCCTCACAGAGTTCAAATTGGCCAGGAACTTCAGCTCATGCATGATAATGCCCCTCCACACACGGCGCGTTTGGTGTCAGCTGCCCTTCAGGAACATGATGTCGCGATTTTGGACTGGCCTGCACAGTCACCCGACTTAAACCCAATTGAACACGCTTGGGACATGTTACAGCGAAGGGCTTTCAGCAATTTGCCATCAAATTTGACCACAGAAGACCAACTTTTTTGCCATTTAAAAAGAACATGGGATTGCATACCCCAGCGAGACTTTGACACCCTAATTTTGAGTACTTATAAATAACCGGTGCAGATGTGTTATCAATGTTAGGGGAGGCAACACCGATTGTTAAATTGTAAAAAGGTAATTTTATAAAGTCATGGCAACGTAAAAATAGTTTAACACAATTTACCGAACCTTGTAAATTTTCTGATTTTTCGAGATTTTGTTCCTACTTTAACGTTTATTAAAAAAATATATGAAACTGTTGTTTTTATTATTATTAATAAACAACACAAAATAAAGATTCTTCCCATACCTAGTTTTGTTAAGAAATTATTTTCAGTTTTTGTAAAAATCAACAAAATGTTGAATATCCCTAGACAATGTTGATGTGTGTATATGAACCGTAACTATGATTCCACCTACGGCCTTATCATATCTTGAAACCAGGTGAGATAAGGGCCAAGCGCTTTCCCGACATACCATGTAACCTATTCTGACGTCATAATAACAATTTTTAAATTGCTGTGTTCCGGCATTTAGAGGTAAGATAACCAGTTCCTCAATTAGTTGAGGATTCGGGTTGAAGTGCACCTCCATCGACGGCCTTATCTCAACTTGTAACCAGGTGAGATGAAGGCCAATTGCTTCCCCGTCGTAAAATAAAAAAAAGACAAAAAAAAGCTATTATATTATCAGTGTGATCAACGGATCCGAGACGTGGTCACTGACTATAAATAAGTGAATAAGTGCAAAGGGATTATCCAAATGAAACCCTTTTTATGGCGCGAGCCGAAAATTCGGGACAAATATGTCAAAAATCGAGCGCTGGAGCGAACTACGCTACGCTACGGTGGGCTGCTTTTTTGTATTGTACCACGGTGAGGTGCTTGTCCTTAATCTCATCTGATTTTCATATTATGATAATTTCATCCGGATTCCTTAACAAACTTAACAAACCTTACCTTAACCTTAACAAACAAGCCTCATAGCTCAGTTGGTAGTTACTCAGCCTTCTGCGCTGTAGGTTGTGGGTTCGATTCCCACCCAGAACAAACATTTGTGTGATGAACATAAAGTACGTATGTATTTACAAAAGTATTTAAGTATTCTATCCGTAATCTAGTTCCCATACCTATTACAAGCTATGCTTAGTTTGGGGCTAGATGGCGCTGTGTGAAATTAACGTCCTGTAATATTTATTATTATATTTTTTTTTCATCATGTTACCTAGAAATATAAAGTATTTCGGTGGTTTAATGAAGCACACGATCTAACACCAAGTGGGCTTGGTTGAACCACTCGACCACAAAGGCGGTAAAAACCAAACAACAATAAAGAGCTTGCTCGATCCGTTTCCATTTTATATGAAAAAAAAGTAGGTACTTATATTTAAATAAATAAATAAAGAAGTAAATAAATAAATACAGACATACATACATACATGCATACATACATACATACATACATACATAAATCAATCAATCAATCAATCAATCAATAAATAAATATTTCATTTTACACAGCGTCATCTAGCCCCAAACTAAGTATAACTTTAATATTTAAAGGAGTGACTCAAACAGAATCAAAATTACATTGCCAGAGAACGTAAATCGTGCTGGCCAGCATGCTCTAGGGCTTCGTAGCTGAGACTGTCATATATTTATTCATTAAATTTATTTCCCTATTGCAAATAAACAAAAATTTTGTCCAACTGCCCCCTCAGCACGGGGCGGGGATAAAATTTTTGTCCTCGGTTTTTATCCACCTCTGAGTGCATTTTGTCTCCGGGATAAAGCCGATTGTCATTTTCTGACTACCAGCCAAACTTACATTTAAACAGCAAGAAAGTTGGCGTACAACTTACGTTAATAATAGCAAAGCCAAGCAACATTAACAAGTCATGGCCAGGTTACGGTATGACGTTTTCAACATGTTTTCAACTTGTTTGGCACAGAACATTGCTAAAACCGACCCCCACGTCAGAGTTAAAGGTTCCGGTTCGTACACTCCTATCAGAAAAGGCTCTCTGAAAAGGTTGGCTTTGGATCAGGGGGGGTGCCACCACAAGCTATAAGACGTTGTGGCTAACCACAACGTCTTATAGCTTAAAGTATTTATTCACTGGGGCCTAAGCCCCAGTCGTGTTTACTCAAGTCAAAGGTTTACTGTTTGTAAAAAAAAAATGGTATTGTGATCCAAGTCAATGGTCAGACATGCCACCTAGCATTGAGGGTAGGTAAGTACGTAGTACTTAGTATATAAGGGAAGCTTAACACCTTGTAAGCTCTTTAAGCGCTAGAAGCGGGATTAAGTTTTAGTTCTCGCGTAAGTGCTAAAGTGCTAATCTATGTTCAAGAACATGCATTTAACTCTTAGGCAGGGTTTCAAGCGTCAGAATATAAATTAGGCACGTGAGTTGGTCTTTTGTTTAAGCCGGCTAAGCACCGGTCAAACTCGCTCATGGTAGGTACCAAGTTCCATCCAACCCAAATAATTATCAACACACAAAAAAAAGTTTCCTATATGAAGAACCGCCTTGATTTTTATTTTCATTAAGTAAAATAGTCCGTTATAAAAGTAGCTGACAAGTCAGTAATATTTTTAGTGAAGATTATTATATCATAATATAGACCACTTATCGAGTATAGGTAGTTATTATGTAGGTAGTCTAAATTCTTTGTGTTAGACTATAAAGCTTCGTCGAAATTATATAGAGAGATGAACAGACTACGAAATCTAAGGATAAGCATATTTAATATCATCCCTTTTGCAACATCAGCTATAAAACCCTAAATATAAAAGAGAATAGGTACTCAGAACATAAACACTTTTTTAATATTAAAAGTTTCGCTGTGAGCTGAAAGCAAACAGAAGTCGGCATAGACAGCGTGTAGCTACATTTGGATCAAACGAGTTTGCTGGCGAAGTTATTTATAAAAGTTTCTATCCAAAGAGTTATGTATGATGTTCTGACTCATGTTTGTCATACGACGTACCTAGTATACAATTACTTTTTCTTTTGTGTAAGTATGTTTTGATTGGTGACATTATTAAGTGGGTACCTATGTAAAAATATACCAGTTTATATGTCGAATTCATAAAGAAACGAATCGGCAATAACAGCCGCAGCTCTAATTATTATTTAGATTATTTCTACTCAATCACGAATGTGATCAACAAATAATAACGTTATCAAAAAATGACACTATCGTAATGCTAAGGTAACGTATTTACGTTTCGGCTACGGAGTTTTACGTCCCTTGGAAGCAGGAAGCACTAAGTATCGTTTTACTCACGTTACATCGATAGGTAAACGTGACTGATCATACTAATGTAAATGATGGAAAGCTTAGACATCGTAAAATGCTTTCGACTTTCGCGCGAACGTCATGCATCCTAGTGGATGAAATGAGTGACAACTGACAAGGAACGTTCTGAAAAATATTTGCTCTAGCCACTAGCGCGTCCAAGTACCTACGGCAGCTGTCTCCCTCTGGAGCGTCCATACGCGTGATCGGAATTTCGCGGCGCCAAGCACCTATTCCTTTTGCAACTTAAAGCGTGATATGTATCTAATTATTAGAGCTAGAATCAAATAAAAAATACTGAAATATAGCTAAAACTATAGGAAATCAATATATGTGCAACACAAACTACAACTATCTACTTATAGTACTGAAATAAAAGTTTAAACCCGCTAATTTAATCTGAATTTACATCAACTTTACATTTTTATAAGTTTTTACAGAGCATGTTACCATGTATATCAGTTAAATATTTTTATAATTATACTAGGGGATACAGGCTTTTTTTTTGTTATCAATATATTTTTATTTAGAATACCGCGTTTACCACAATAAACCAAAACAAACCACCCATTTATCATCAATTTTGATGTCGCCTCCGTTCGTGAATCTACGTACACAACAAAAATCGTAATAAATATATGCATGTTTCACTATAATCTAATCGGGTGAATGTGTTAAATAGTATTTATAACATTGTTTTCTCAATACAAGGACTATTTACTGAAAATATAATCGATCAATAGAAATAAATAGGATAGAACACGATACGCAACGGTCAGTTTCTTTTCATGACAATTTATCGCATATTTTTGCTTTGAACATGAGATATTTGTAAATGTTCGTAAAGCTATAATATTGAGGAATACGTTGATATACGACACTAATACCCAAAGTTTATTTTTTTTTCTTAATAGATTTTGTTGCTAGATTGTTTTTCCAAAGAGTATATTACACGGATAATTTATTAAAGAGTCATCTAGTGACGAGTAGTAAAAGCTATCTTCATGTTGAAACAGAGGAAAACAAAAATAAGACTGTGGGTCGACTGGGCTGCCATAGTAGCCTTAACGCTCAACGGGAAAAAATATTAGGCTACTATGGTCGCCTAAACGCGTCAGTGGCTAGAAAACTCACTCATTGTTGTCAAATTCATGAAAATAAAAAAAAAGGAAAAATAATCATTACAAAATAATGTGACTATAGTCCATCAAATCTAAGAAGTACACTATGACAGCTGTCAGATCAACTTGTCTAGGGATGTGAACCAAATAATCGCCATCGAAAATATCCGATATTAATGAGAAATTGAAAAATCGATATTGATACTTTATAGGTATTATATAGGTAGGAAACAATCGCTTTTTTTTTTGATAAAACTAAACTCAGATAGAAGTAAAATAAACATGTAGCACTTAATTAATACCAAATAAATTATTTTTTTCTGCTTATTTTTTTTTCAAGGTCACCCACAGATAGACGACAGACTAAATTGGAGGTTGTATTGTACCTACTTGTGTCTACGGAGTGAACTTCAACTTCTTTATTTTGGCTTTCACCGATTCTGCCAGTGACAAGTGACGTATTGCAAGTGTCAAGCTTATGAGTAAACAGCAATTAGTAAAAGCGATTGATTTCGAAAGACAAATTCAAATGCGACAAAGATAATTGGGAAATCCCGCACTGTGTGTATGTATGTTTGTTTGTGACGGCATGACCTTCGAACAGATTATCCGATTTTCATGAAATTTAAACTGAATACAGATAACGTAAATAGATTTTGATTATGGCGGGGGATTTTTGCAAAGTGGGGTAGTTTTTGAGATATTCAATAAAAAGAGATACAATTTTCCCTTTTCAAATCGACATCAACCTTTGTTTTTTGTTAGAAAGGATATTACGTTAGCAACAAGAGAACCTCCAACGCTCAGGTGAATAATGAGAGTTCGAGAAAAAGTGCTTAAGTAAAGTGAGAAAGGTATATTGATAACACACTTTTATCGTTTGTTCGTTACAAACCAGACATCACGAGATCTCAGTTCGGGGCAAACTACTAGAATATAATTATATTTTTAATTTATTTAAGTACCTATATTTATTCAAGACAAGTAATTCGAAGAACTACTGAACTAAACTTCGGACCGATCGCGCATGGAACTAGCTGGCGTAGTTATTCCGTGGGAGCGCTCGTTCGGGCGCTCGCGCACTACACAACACTACTACTACTCACTGAATTTCCGCCAAAAAGTCGCTTCGATTAATTAAATTATTTCAATATTTTTACCGATTATTTGGAAACTCAAGAGTTTTAAACTACTGTAAACAACATAATGACATAACATTGTATAAACGTGAACCTCATTTACAATTTTACTGATTGTTTATGTTTTAAACTAGTTTTACGAGATTCAAGTATAGATTAATGTACAGGAATGTTTAATAAATATAATTATTTATCTGAGTAAATAATTTTTCGACATTATAAGAATTACCGTTTGTAATATTTTGTGTCTACGTTTGAACAAAGTTATAGCATAATAAGAAATGCGAAACGTCAAAGTGTACTTCTTAGATTTGATGGACTGTAGGTATATGTTAATAAATAAAAGTGTTACGCCAGTCAGAAGCGTCTAGAATACTCGCGAGCCTTCGCACAGTTCCGAGAAAATAAGACAATAAGAACTTGTTTATCAATAACACAAAAGGATGATTTATGACCGCCGTGCCAGATTACGCAACAGTTAGCGGCGCGACCATTCCCGCGCTTACTCGAACTTTCGATACGAGATGGATATAAATTGACGCGCGATTCGGAAGCAAGTCAGTATTCGATTACTATACAGCAAGTTAACATCAAGTGATATTTGAGTGCGATAACAGTGTTTAGTGATTCGGTAGTATAACTAAGTAGTGCTGTACTGTGTTTGAGAGTAATTAGTTTGGTGCTGAATAAACGTGTCTTATTTTGAGTAATAACCGGTTGCTTTTGATTCTTACGAACCCCAGCTCGTAACAATAGGTAAACATCTTTCAATGAACTTCCAAATTTTAGTTCAATCTCCAACATTTTTCTCACCTCCACCATGGACGAAGTCGTCCATGCCTCCACATACTTTTTGAACGCACCACATAAAAAACTATATGCATTTTTTGTTACTCTAAACCTTGCCCTAAACAATGCTTCTGACAGGTCCAGAGCATGGAAATCTCTCCTTCTTTTGGCTCTGTGGCTTATTTCTTTGTAGGTAATAAATACCTATCGAAATATAACTTCGCTGAAACTTATTCTAATAGGTAGGTAATTATGTAAAGGTATATTATGGGAATTACTTGTGTACTTATAACGTTTTTATATCTTGCGTTAACAAGGTAATATCTTAATACTGTTAATACCTATCTTTAAGAAAGTACCGTTATTTTTATATAATCATGTAGCACGTCGTACAGCCGATTAGCGGCACCATTTTAGGTTCGTTTCTTCATTAAGTCGACTATAATCTATTCTCAAACATTCCGCATATCTTAACGGATCAAATTCGGAAACTCTAATGGAGATTCCGGAAACGCTATTCTTAAATCAGAAATCTAAAAATGTTGACATTTAGATGCGAAGTTTCCACAGAAGATTTTTACAAATGGTTTGAGCGTAGCGCTAAAATCTTTTGGATTTTGTGTCGGACCACATGGAGAAATCACATGATGCGTTGGGAGTCTTTTGTGATTTGTCGAAGGCCTTAGACTGCGTGCACCATGAAACACTGATTATGAAATTAGACCACTATGGTATCAAGACCACATGGAGAAATCACATGATGCGTTGGGAGTCTTTTGTGATTTGTCGAAGGCTTTAGACTGCGTGCACCATGAAACACTGATTATGAAATTAGACCACTATGGTATCAAGGGTGTTGCACTAGACTTACTCACGTCTTACTTATGTGATCGCATACAGCGAGTCGACGTGAACGGCCAGCGTTCGTCAGGATCTTTGGTAACCATGGGCGTGCCGCAGGGTTCAATGTTCGTGCCTTTCTTATTCTTGGTATATATTAATGATCTGCCCCAAATAGTTAAGGATAACCATGAGATTGTACTGTTTGCAGATAATACGTCACTTCTATTTAGATTGAAGCGACAAATTACTAACTTTGACAACGTAAAGAATGCAATCTTAAAAATTGATAACTGGTTTAATGTATTTTGTAGTATTATTTTATCTATCTTGTATTATAGCTATTGATTTCTGTAAATACTCACGTAGGATAAACATTATGCTCTTATCTCATCACTACATCATCATCTTTAGCCTTCCTTCAAGCTATTTCAAATGGTAAATCCATGTTTGAGGTAAATTTCATTTCAAAAACATCTATCCATGTATCGATAGAGCGGAATTTTCTGATTCTATTGATATACATAAATGTTATTCTAGCTTTATATTTTATCTGAAAAACCTAATGTTTGATAAATTTTGACATGTGTATCAAGTGACAGCTCATGTCATCAGCTCACATCTTTCTTTTTATTTGTAAGTTTTGTGATAGTTTGCATATAAAAACGAAGGCAAACTTTACGGGAAACATGAATTGCAGAGAGTTGATACATGAAAACTAATTAGACCTCTGTTATAATTGTAGAATAATACTGTCCACTCATATTCTTATTTTGATTCAAACATAATTCCATCTCATCAACAAAATTCATATAAATACGGGTCAACCGATATCAAGGGGCATTGAGTTCTGACCTTCAGACGAGTAACATATATGAAACCAGTACCTATTCTAAAAGAAGAACCAAAGAAGCCAGTTTCTGAAGCTGCCCTGGAAGCTCTACCTCGGACGTTACCCTGGATACCTAGCTCGGACGCTACGAAGCCTATCTTAGACACTGCTCTGGAGGCATATTTCTGACGCTGTCATGGAAAACCAGAATACCTGACGCTGCCCTGAACTCTATCCTTGAGGCTCTGCAAGATAGAAATAACCACTCTTAATTACTCCAGGTTAATGACCCTCCTGATTCTACTCTCCGCACCTAGCCAGCCTTCATGACAAGAGTTGTCGACGCTGCGCAGCTTGGCAATCTCTATCTCCGCTCTCTACAACTCTCCGCACCTTGCCACCTTCACTTCAAGATCTGTATCATTTCTATATAATCTTCATTAGTGTTTCTTTATTTTCATTCTTGTAATTCTTTTACTAAATATATATCTGTAAATTTAAATCGTTTCCTTTGGTTCTTTCTAAATTTAATTAGTGACATACGGTTCTCCGTAAAGTTACAAAATAACTTAAACCCAGCTCGTGGATTTTATCCGCAACGCAAGCCACTCCAAGCTCGGCGAGCTCTTTGGTCTCCTCAAAAGTGCTTCCATCGGCAATCACTAAGGTGTCGTCCGCATAGCAGACCACGCTGACGCCGACGGGGAGATTGATGCGCAGGACCACATCGTATGCAAGGTTCCACAGGAGTGGCCCCAGCACAGCCTTGTGGAACCCCACAGCTCATCGCCCTCTGGTTTAAGGTACCATCCCTGCCAATATACTGCACGCATCTATCGCGCAGGTAGGCTTCAACAATGCCCTGCAGGTACGGGGGCACTCCGTGAAACACGAGCGCCTCCCTGATTGCTCTCCAAGGCAGGGAGTTAAGGGCATTGACAATATCTAAGGATATTGCCAATACCTGCCCCGGGACGCAGCCTGGTCTGACAGCGTACGGACACGAAGTATCGCATCCACTGTCGAACGGGCACGTCGAAAACCAAACTGGTTATCCGACAAGTTGGGACCCACCTGCCACAGATGTGCGCATAGACGGTCGGCAATTATTCTTTCGAATAATTTGCCGGCCTCGTCCAGCAAACAGATGGGATGATACGCAGAGGGCGAATCTGCGGACCTGCTGTCTTTCTTTAACAGGACCAGCCTTGCCTCCTTCCATTCACTGGGGAACACGCTGCTACGAAGGCAGCTGTCATACAACCGCATCAGTCGGTCCCCCAAGCCGACGGATATAGCCAGCACCAACGCACGCCCCGGAATACCGTCCGGGCCAGGCACGGTGTTTCGGGCTCTGAGACGCTTTACTGCTCGGCCTAACACCTGTTCGCTGACCCCCAACTCATCGGACCAGATGTTAAGGTCTGATAGTATCTTGGGGGCAGAGGGACTATCCTGGACCCTAGGGAACAGCGTGTCGACCACGCTACCTACCAACACTAGGTCCAGGGTTTCCGTCAGGGGAGGGACCCATGGCCGGAGCTTGCCATTCAGTCCCTCCAGGAGTTTCTTTCGAGGACCTAGACTTGGCTTCCGCGATTGCATTTTGGAGCGCCACAGTAGCGTCTCTATACACCCTGTAGGCTATGTCCACCTCCCCGGCAAGGGCTCGTCTTCTCCGAAGGGTTCTGGAGTAGAGGCGTCGGGATCGCAAGCAAGTCTCGCGCAGCCGTGCAATCGACTCCAACCACCAGTACACTGCTTTACGCTTGAGTGGCTTAACTCTGGGTATCGATGCGTCGCATATTGACGTCATCGTGTCCCGGAAACAGGCAGCCTCCCTTTCAGGATCGGGCAGACCATCTTCAGCGTGGGTTTCTGGCCAGGAAGCGATGATGGTTGCGGCCTCGAGCAGATCTCTGTCGAGCCGTTTGAGGGCCCATCTTTGAGGTGGGCTGTTACTGCTGTTACGTACTGGGGGGCGGAACGTCACATTGAAGAAAATGTGCCGGTGGTCGGATAACGTGACCACCTCCTCCGCTACTCTCCATCCCGACACCAGGTGTGTGGCCGAAGGAGTTGCCCATGTAAGATCCACGATCAACTCCCCCTGCCACCGCATACATGTGCTAATGGACCCCTGGTTTTGTAACCGTAGGTCCACCATCGCCGCCCATTCATTCAATGTCTCTCCTCTGCGGTCATCCCTGGGACTTCCCCACGCACGTGAGTGAGCGTTAAAGTCGCCATGAACAAACACAGGATGGAGTAGGCTTCCTCTTTTTACCTTTTGGAGGGGAGCACTGCTTGCTTCCCATCCTATGGTCCGCTTTGCAGCCCAGGTCTGAGCACAATGGACACTTGGGCGGGAAAAGTTCTTTTTGAAGTACGTACGTTATGTAGATGAGTACATTTTTACATTCAGACCTAACCACCCGGAAACCTTACAAGTGCTACGAACGTGCCCATAGTCTAGGCATCGGAAGCACTGCAATGGCCGAGAACCTAGGTAGTCAACCCGAGCCGAAATCCACCCGACAGTGACTTGCTTTGCTGCGGCTAGCTGACGTACTGCAGCTAGAGGGCAACAGACCCATACCGTGCCCTGAGCAGTGGGTGAGCGTCGAATGTCACCCACCCGCACATCATCGACTGAGCAGTTCCCGGCTCTGGTAACTGAGGCCGCTACCTCCTGGGCTGTAAAACTATCATCCAGGTCTTTCAGTCTCAGCTCCCCATTCTTTACTGGGCGAGCTATACGCACGTCCATTTCAGCGAGAGCATCGCGCATACGCCCGGCCAGATGATCGGCTTTGGAAGCACAGTCAGCCTCCGATACCTCCATTATGAACACACTTGTAATGGCCTTCTTAGAGCGAACATTTTCCATTCCAATGTCATCCAACTGGATGCGCTCTTTTGCAGCTGCCGCGGCGTATGTGAGATCCGTACTATCCGGAATCGTCACAGTTATTAGCGCCGACGTAGTCGACGGCTGCACAGTTGGTAATAAGGATACCGGTACAGGGGGCGATTGACGTTTCTTTCCCTTGCCTGTGGCGACAGGCACCTTGGGTGATGGCTCCGGTGCTGACGCTGCAGGGGTTATACCGCCTCGAGAGTAAGTTTGCTGAGTTTTAATAACTGCAGCGAACTTTTGGTCCATGAGAGCACTTATTCGCTCCATGAACCGGCTCTCCCACTCATTCCCACCAGTAACAGATGTACTTGCCGCCTTGACCACGTTCTCAGCGCGCGTCTGACAGGAGGCCTGTTGCTGGATGGCCTCCGTCAATTCCTCCAGTTCTTTTCGAGAGTTTCACTACTTGAGCTCTCAGCTCAGCGTTCTCCCGCTCCAGCCTTTCCAAGTTGGCGGTTGCCGTCCTTGCAGAGACACGGAGTCCCTTGACAAAATCGCCTTTCAGGTTCTTTGACTTGTCAGAGATCTTCTCAACGGACTCCATGTGGGTCCTTATGAGGACGCCCAGCTCCGCCGTTGACTGCGCCCTCATGTCCCTTTCAAGCTCTGCCGCCTTCGGCAGCTTTGCCTTGCTCTTTGTTTACAGGAGGCACTTTCGGGTCGAAGACCTCGTCTTCATCCGACTTCCTCCACTTCCTCCGTAGGGAACGTTTGGCCGCCACTGCTTCAGGCTCCAAGACCCCGAAGGTATACACCTACCCTCCCGCATGAAACTTGCGGGGGACGACGTGCTTCCGTGAAGCATGCGACAAATCTGACGCCGTTGAGGCACGAGAGCAAACGGACTTAATGGAACCGTCTGACTCCTCACCATCACTCGTCGCTTAAACCGACGTCGGTTTCCTAAAGAAACCCTTCTTCTGTTTTTCAGCAGAAGAAGCTCCTTCCTCACTACAGCCTTGACGGCCCTGCTCCATTTGTGGTTTATTTTTAGAATTTTCCATAATATTCCCACGAGTACCATGGGAAAGGTTGGTCACTCCGGACAGTGCCCATTGTAACCGGAGAAGGCTAGGTGGACCTAACCAAGACGCGACGTCTAGGTTGCAGTAACAGAGCCTCGCCCTGCACCTTAGCTCTTCGGGATTTTTTATTGAAGTTACCTCCTCGTGCCCAGGCGACCAAGCCAAGGCATCGGCCCTGACCCATGTTACGAGTCATGTCCGCAACAAGGTGTCAGGATTAGGATATCCGACGCTGGCGTGAAAGACCCTCTCTCGCCGCCCGCCCGGTGGCAGTGTGAGTGCCGCGCCGGGCACGTCCTCCGCTTCATCCGACACGCTTTCTTATAGTCAGAGAGACGCGTGGAGAAGCCCTTCCCGTCGGGTTAATCCCGTTACCCCCCCAGTGTTTTGTCCGCGCCATTGTACCGATAACTCCTATCTGAAGCTACCGGTACACCGGAACCCCCTATCCGCAACCCGGGGACGCGCCACGTCGGAGTTCACCTCTCCGCCCACTGAGACAACTCAGCAGGTCCGTGGATCAACCTTGTATCCTTTTTTTTTCCCGCTGGGAAAAATGCATTACGCATACCCTCCCGTCGGGGGTGGGAGGGTTATGTGGGACTCCCCGGTAGCCCGGTATACTCATTAAACAACCCAGCGTAACTCCCGCATCGTCTGTGTGAGGGGAGGACTGGGAAACCGGCAGAGCCTTTACATCCAGTAATCCCTAACGACCGCCCGCCTTGACAGCGGGGCCTTCACACCGCTCCCGGAGGGGCAAGAGGGGGGGGTGAAAAGTGCAATGCGAGTAAAGGCGCCCCCGCGCCTGTCGCCCGCTATTCACCACCGGGAAGAATAAGACGACCTTCGTTTAATCGCCTTCTCCTACCCCTTGTTTGCCTACGGATTGGCGCTGCGAGGGGATTCTCCTCCCGTGCACGCTCCGCCGCCTCCTTCTGGGACATTACGTCCTCGCAGAAGGAGGCAACCGCAGCCCAGACCTCCTCACTTCCCAGCATGCTGTTGACCACGCCGGGAAGCGAAAGGTCATGTCCGACCACCGCCACCAGACTGCGGCGCGATTTGGACCACGAAGTACAAACCTTGAGGATGTGTTGCGCCGTGTCTTCCACCGCCCATTCCGATCCGGTGCAGGAATGATCCGAAGCATCCATGCCCGGATAACACCTGCGTCAGACGGAATGAGAGGAAACCGTGGGACCGCTCAAGCCAGTCTTTTAAGACCGGTGTGAGTGCGTCCAGCGTTCTGCGGCCGAAAGTGGCGTTAGCGAGGTCCACCATTGGATGGACAATGGTGGAAGACCGCGTCCCTCGCCTCTCGCCGGACGGTCTCCCGCTCTTCCAGGGTGGGGTACTCTCCGAGTGCCTTAAGCCCCGCCGTCCACTCGTACACTCTGGCCAGGGCCTATGCCTCAATCTCCCAAGGAGGGGTGCCGGCTAGAGTGCACGCCGCTGAAAAGCTCACCGAGCGGTAGGCCCTCGCCACCCGCAGTGCAATGGCCCTCTGTGGCCTGCGGATTGCGGCGGCATTCTCTCTCCTAATCAGAGAATTCGCCCAGATCGGGGCCCCGTAAAGGGCCATGCTCATCAGGATGCCATCATACAAACGCTGGCATCACGCCTTTGGCCCGCTCAGGTTTGGGAAGAGCCGTGAGAGGGCACCCGTGGCCTTCAGCAGGCGCGTCGACAGCCCGTTGAAATGTGGGCCGAAGCGCCACCTGCTGTCGATTATAAGGCCCAGATACTTAATCTGGGCCTTGACATCAATCCTGACGCCCTCCACGAAAACAGGATCGCCGCCTTTTCAAAGTTCCTCCCCCGGCCAGTAAGGAGAGTGTCATCCGCGTAGCAGATGACACTCGTGCCTCGGAGGACAGCTCCCCGCAGGAGCCAGTCGAAACCGATGTTCCACAGGAGTGGCCCAAGGACTGATCCCTGTGGAACACCAGACTCTGCACCGTACCGCTGAACTCTGCCCGTCTTATGTACGAGGACGACAGCACGGCCCTCCAGGTAGCTGGCTAACAGTGCCCACAGATATTGAGGCACTCCATAGTACCGGAGTGCCTCCAAAAGGGGGGAATGGAGTTAAAAGCGTTGGTTATATCAAATGACACGGTGCATCCACTGTCTCACTGTCACTGCGCTGAACAGGTCCCGAAACCTCTCCTCCATTTGGAAGTCGGCGATAGCCACCACCCGTGCGGGGACGCCATCCGGTCCGGAAGCCGTCTTCTTGGCGCAGAGGCGAAGAGTCACCACCCTAAATTCTTCCGACGTGACCGGATGGCTCTCCTCTTCTGGCAGATCCACCCCCCGCGGAGGGTTCATCACCGGTGAAGCCGGTCCTGCTTGGAAACAGGGACCGCATCACCCCATCCAGCAATGACGGCTCGACGGTCTGCGTCAGTGGTGGACCAAAGGGGTGCAGTTTGTTCCGCGCCGCCTTGTATGGTCTCCCGTATGGGTCCCTATTGAGACCCTCCAGCATTTCGGCTCTCACCGAGTCGGCGGCGGTTTCCATTGCCGACTTAAGCCGCCTCTATCCCAGCGAAACAGGCTCTCGAGAAGGCCCTCTCCTCCATGATGACCTTGCGGATAATATCCTCTAGGTTGGAGGGGCCCTCCACCGCAGGTATCAGGGCGGTTTGAGATGGCCGGGCCATGCCTTCCTCCAGCTTTTTGTGCAGCTTGCTGACTTCCGACCGTAGGTAATCGACCCTGTATCCTTGTATCCTACCCTAACTGGATAACTAGGTACCTAAGTGCCCATTAGATGATTATTATACAGCGTCAGGAGGCAACTTACACTACAGAGGTGCTTAGTACCTAGGTACGATTTTTGATGGAGTAGACTTGCCCAGCTCAGCACCTAACTATAAAACCTACCATCTCCTCAGTAAGCTTAGTCGGCCGTATCGTATCTAAACCACAGGAATGGTCAACGGAATGGAATGATACCTACGAATCGATGCCGACTAAGCCGCAGGTTTCCTCAAGATGTTTTCTTTCACTATTTCGAGTGGTCGTGGTGGTAGTCGTAAGAAATATTCTGCATATTTTCCTTCCTGGTCTGGATGTTGTTGTACCTACCATGGTAGGTAAGTATGTAGAGATGCCCCCTCCACATAACGTGCTTATTTCAATGTATGAATTGATTTTTTTTTTTTATCATTAATATACATTTATTCAATAAAAAGTACAATTAAACTAACTATGTACGAAGGAATCAGTCAGATTACCTAAGGACCGTTACAAACGGCCTATAGGTAACTCAACTGTTCCAGAAGCGTGCCCATGACACTGGCTACATTGCCACGCTTGATAGCTATGCTAATTCACTGGCTTAAATACGAGCCAGACCTTGGGACACGTGTCGCCTCAATCAAAAGCCCCGCAAGATTTTTGAAAACCCGGAGGGAACCGGCTCCCCACGGACCCAAGATCTCCACCCCAAAAGGCTCAAATAGGTAGGCTCTGTTCAGACCACTATATTTGCACCTTTTGTGATCCTCGACAGAATCAGCCGCCGCACCAGCCCTAACTGATGTCCCAGGCAGATGAGATGGCGCTAGAGTATCGACGCAGGTAGCGTCCCACACGAAAGCCCTACCCATTTCCCAAGAGACAAGAGACATACCGTCGGGCCGCTTACCATTATCACGTAACAACATTCGGTTCAAGAACGGAAGCTCGACGTATAATGTCATTAAAGCTTGCGTGGCGCGAAATCCTGCCGGCAGACCTTGTACATGAAAGTCCGCGAAAACCAAGTTGATCTACAGCCGCACCGCACCGGCACTGGGTGAGAGGCGCAGCATCTTGCATCTTTATTTATATTGGTACCTACATATTGGTTAGGTATAAGTATACCGAGATTAGTCGTCTGCACTAATATAGACTCATTTTTAGACCGCATCTGTGATCTGGTGGTTCGGCCACCGGTATCAGACTCAGAGGTCCCAGGTTAATACAAATTTATGCTTGGTTTGGTTGGTAGAAGGACTTATATCGAGTCCGCCAGGCTGACTACCACCATCAAACCTAAGTCTGTACCCATAACAACAATTCGTTCCGGCATTTTAAAGGTAAGGTAGCCAGTTCCTCGGTATTGAAAATTCCGGGTGGAATGCTCTTCCATCTTCAGCCTTATTATAACTTGAAACCAAGTGATATGAAGCGCTTCCCCGTCATAGGTATATTAAAAAATACCACATTAATTATTAAAATACATCTATACACTTTTTAATTTTGGTAATGAAGACTTTCATATTCACGTCTGGTAAATTATGACATTACTTTTGACGACTTTACCCTACCTAATTTCATACAACGCCATCTCTTCCCAAACTAAACAAAGCTTGTAATATGGGAACTAGATTACATACTTATACAATACTTATAACACCTCTTTTAACCGCCTCTGTGGTCTAGTGGTTCAACCCACCGATTTCAGATCCAGGGGTCCCGGGTTCGATCGCCATGGGGAGTACAATATATTGTGCTTGGTTTGGTTGGTGGTAGGACATTGTTGAAGTCCGCCTGGCTATCTACCACCATCTTACCTAATTCTGTCGCCATAATAACAATTCTAAAATTGTTGTGTTCCGGCATTCAGAGGTAAGATACCCAGTTCCTCAGTTTGTTGAGGATTCCGGGTGAAGTGCGCCTCCTCCTTCGGCCTTATCTTAACTTGTTACCAGGTGAGATGTAGCCAAGCGCTTCCCCGTCGTTCAATAAAAAAAAAAAAAACACCCAAACACAGAACAAATATTTACATTCATCACTCAAATGTATGTCTAAGATAGTAGTCGAACCCACAACCTACAGCACAGTAGCAAATATT
Organism: Venusia cambrica; assembly: GCA_951394065.1. Classification (NCBI taxonomy): domain Eukaryota; kingdom Metazoa; phylum Arthropoda; class Insecta; order Lepidoptera; family Geometridae; genus Venusia; species Venusia cambrica. The sequence goes on from OX596034.1 coordinate 17,512,727, forward strand.
AAGGCACATGTATCCCAATCACATTTGCTTAGTCAACCTCGCAGTAGGTAGGTGCATCACGTTTGCTGGACCGCGCGTTTTTAATTAAAACTTGCAAACGTTTTCAGACCAAGTTTTATATACCGTTCGGTTTGCATGACATTACATCACATGCAGAAAGGTTGATGACGTCCTTTTAAAAGAAAAGGTTTAGTTTAAATGTGTTTTTTTTTAAATAGTACCTAAACGGTCCGAATTGAGGAATTGTTATTGAAAATAATACTTTTAACATAAATCAATTTAAAATTAGGTGTAGGCACAAAGAATCTGTGGGTGGTATGATCATATAAATGATCATAATTATAAAATTATAATAATATTACATCTATACATACACAAATTTCAACTCAATCGAATAAAACTAAATATATTGAATTTCAAGACTTTTGCCCCATTTCACCCTTTAAGAGGAATATCAAAAAAACTATGATAAGTATCTGAATAGTCTTTGAAACACAAATACATACAACATTGTAACTAAATCGAATTCTAAAGATTTGAGATGCATTTTTTGCCCTATTTCACGCTGTTAGAAGAAATATCACAAGGATTCTCCATAATTAGCATTTTAAACGTACACATACAATATTTTTACTCAATCAGATCATAAATAAAGATTTTGCGTACAAACTTTTTTGGCCCAATTAGCCCTCTATTAGTTTGATCTTCCGAAATATTTTTTCTAAATCATCGTGTAGTTATATAGACACACGTACAAAATTTCAATTCGATTAGATCAGATTAAAAGATTTGTTCACACAAAAAGTATTGTCCCAAATCACCCTTTAGAGGAAGACCCAAAGTTTTTTTTATTATTAGCCTTTCAAAGGCATACAAATACACTATGCAATTTTCAAATATATTGGATCACAAATAGAGATTTTTCATAGAGACAGTTATGCCCCATTTAACTCTTTAATAGTAAGATTTTTCTTAATATTTTTTCGAATACGCATTAAGCAAGAGTCAAAATTTGAACTCGATCGGATCAAATAAAAATACACCTCCATACAAAAATATTTTCCTCGTTTCACCCCTTTTTAGGAAGAATCTTTCAAGTTTTTTTTAATAATTAGCATTTAGAAGTTATAAGAAATACACGTATAAATTTTCAACTCAATAGGATTATAAATACAGATTTTGCTTACAAACTGTTTTGCCCCCTTCTACCCTTTCAGATTTTCAGATATTTTTTTCTAAATACCCATTTGTTAGCTATAATCGGATCAAATATAAAAATATCTCCATACAAAAAGTTTTGCCCATCTTTAAGTAATTACAAATACATGTATTAAAATTCAACTCAATCGGATCATAAATAAAGATTTTGTATACAAACTATTTTACCCCATTTCACCCCCTTGGGGGAGGAATTTCATAAACCGTTATTACAAAAAAAAAAGTGCAACAATCGTACGACTTTTGCTTTGCACTGGTCTTTGATTTATTAAAAGATGGAGAGTAGGCGAAGATCAAAAATCCCTAAAAAAGTCTTTTGAAAAATCTTATTTTCATTATATCTTTCTATCTCATTCATTTCTAAATATAATATTGAGAAATGCATGAAAATTAGGCAAAATAATAACCAAGAAATGGTTTCAAATTGTTATTTTTAACACTCTGTCGATGACGATATTTCACAAAATTAATCATATCTTTAGTTATTTATTTATAAACAACAAACTTTTGCAATTGTACCAGGGATAAATTGTAACTCCATAGAAAAGAACAACCGATAATGATAACGAATGGCAAATTAAGTATAAACTAAAAGTAAACCTAAATATTCTTATTCTTTAAATATTTTAGATAAGTATCTATTTGACCAATTTTTTTAATATGAATTTTAAAATAAGAATTATTGTGGCAATACACCCCCCAAAGCTCTTGTACTGTACATGGCAACGCCATTTACAAGCTGGCGAAGCCAGAAAAAAAAAAGAGTGTAACTTTTGCTTTGCACTGGTCTTTGATTTATTAAAAGATGGAGAGTACACGAAGATCAAAAATCCCTATTTCAATCAGAAGGATCCAATCAAAACCAGCAGATAATAAAGGTACTAACTTATATTACGTTCATACTGTCAAATATAATTATCAAACATACTTATGAGTAAATTTTTGTTTACATTTTTGAGCATTAGGCGTCATCGGAGGTTTAATTGGTCTCGCAAAACAGTTTTTACTAGATTGCGCGTATGAGATATCCTTTCCTGTACTTTGTGTTTAATCCAAGGAGACTATACGTACAGATAGATGATATTTTTTTTTAAATGTGGTAGCTCGTAATACTGTGAAGACGATCGCGACAGCAAACAATGCTACTGGTTGCTCCACTATTTCAATTAGTGCAGGCAGCGGGAACAGTAAGTCCCAGAAAGATCTTTGGCGGCGGCGTAGCATAGCTACACTCAACAAGCCAACCAAGACCACGGAACCAGAAAAAACGAGTGAAGGTATTGATGCCGTCGACACAGAATCGCAGTTCGACGGTGACAAGAGGCTGACTACGGCGGATTTTCTCGATATATCATCAATTTGGAATTCGCCGCAGAACCAGTTCGTCACTAGGTACATATGTGAACATAGGCCGGATTTTTGTAAGTACCTACCTACCTTTATTTTGACACTATCTTACAACTTTTTGTGGATTTTGGTCAATCTTTCCGTGGATGTCGTAAATTCATCCAACTGAACATAATTAATTTGAAATTAAATAACTTTTTTTAATTAATACTGTATTGCTAACGCGGAACTGTAGGAATGCAGATACCTAGTAGGTACCTAGGTATCTATGTGTTAAGATGAGTCACCTGATTCTAGCACACGCCACCCACAACGAAGCGGTGTATAATAAACCGATGCTTTCAAAATAAAACTTTTCCCCAAATGGTTGTTTTAAGCAAATGGGTAATACGTAAAATATATTGTTATACTCAACTTTTATGTCTCTAACCAATAAGTAGCAACTTAAATATTAACTTAAAAATTTAATCTACAACCTGCAACTTGCCACTACATAATTGGTAAATATGATATGTCCTACCTATTTATAATTATTATTATACTTTTTTAAATGCCTCTGTGGTCCAGTGGTTCAACCCACCGATTTCAGATCCAGAGGTCCCGGGTTCGATCCCCAGGGAAAATGCAATATTGTGCTTGGTTTGGTTGGTGGTAGGACTTTGTTTAAGTCCGCCTGTCTAGCTACCCCCATCTTACCTAAAACTATCTCCATAACAACAATTCTAAAAACTGTTGTTTTCCGGCATTTAGAGATAAGATAGTCAGTTCCTCAGTTAGTTGAGGATTCCGGGTGAAGTGCCCCTCCACTTTCGGCCTTATCTCAACTTGTGTCCAGGTGAAATGATGGTAAAGCACTTCCCCGTCGTACATACGAAAAAAAACTACAGCTCGAGGTATCCAAATCGACAAATGAATTCTCCAATCGTCAAGATCCCAAGCTCGTTCACAGACGCATTGTCAAGCTCACCTCGCTCATTGACGCGGCGCCATTTCGCGTTTGCAGGGCTCCATTGGGTGGTGAGTTTGGGCCACAGCCCATCGCGTATACGGCAGACATGACCTATGTGCACGCTACGATGTAATTTATTCCAGGGGTGGAGCGTGGATCATCGTCCTTTAAACCAAACGACGACCCAAATTTGTTCCATGATCTCTTGGAGTCAGAACGGAAGGCGTTTGGACAACCTGCCATAAAAGCAATTACCAGATCGTGCATGTTTAACGCATTGATGGAATTAAACGTGAGTGTTTACAATACCTACGAATATACGAGTACTATGAACTACACACATTTTTTTAAAACGCCTCCAGGTCATTCAAAGATTATTTAAATATACGCCCATTATGTAATAAATAAGGTAAGTAAATTTGAATTAACAATAACAGCTACGTGGTGCTCTGATAAAAAAAAATGACAAGGTGTACTGGATTTGTACTAGATACTACTGGACTGTATACCATATCTGCCGAATTTCACTATGATCCTCTAACCGTGAAAAGGCTCAGATCAAAATAACAATAGATATCGCTGCGAAAATAATGTCTTATTTTGTCTATACAAACTAGCTATTCCTGCATATGTTTCGATTGTTACCGTCTGCCCCCACGAACGACCCCCACGTGGGCAGATGATTTATCATGCGATACTAGGGAAAATAAAAGTAAAAGAGAAGCAACCTTAGCTATTCAAGCAAACAAATCTAAGCAAAGTAATCCTCATTTATGACCTCAACGATAGCTGATCTCCGATAACCTGAATATCGACACCTTTACAGACATCGAGTACTAAATGCAAACTGCTGCTCGGTGCGGTTTTGGCGGTGTTTTTCCTTTGTTTTTTCATCTAAGTAACAAACAAAAGGTTTCCTACTTTCGAATCCTGGATCCGCATGTCCTGGTTCCAAATAACAAGCCAACATGGTTTAACAAGCCTCATAGCTCAGTTGGTAGTAACTCTGCCTTCTGCGCTGTAGGCTGTGGGTTCGATTCCCACCCAGAGCAAACATTTGTGTGATGAATATAGATGTTTGTTCTGTGTTTGGGTGTTGTATCATATAGTACGTATGTATTTACAAAAAGTATTTAAGTATTCTATCCGTAATCTAGTTCCCATATTACAAGCTATGCTTAGTTTGGGGCTAGATGGCGCTGTGTAAAATTAATGTCCTGTAATATTTATTTATTTAAATCCCGGAGTGTCACATCTATGTGACATTGAAGGCTTGAATCACTTGATTGTCCGTTAAGTAAGATGATTCTCTGCTTCCTAGTCCTGGGTACTACTATATATGGGTACTACTATGTAGTTAACCCAGGACTAGGAAGCAGAGGAAGTAGGTTGGCGGCGGCTCGTAAAGTCTGACACTAGGGCTTTTACACAGCCCACATAAAGAAATAGAAATAGTTCGTTTATTAGTAGCCCTAGCCAGGTATAGTCGCACCTCAGACTTTAGACATGTATGTAGGTACTTACCTAGGTACTTATTTGATATGCCACACTAATTGTATAATGTTGTAAAATAAATAGCATTTAATTTGAAATTTGTAGTGACTGTTTCCTTGGCGGAAGATTTAAACCCGGTTTCTAACAAGGGCTAATCTTTTTTTCAGACGAAAATAAACGGAAACCCTGCCATCGTCCAAAGCGCAGGGTGGTATTTTGACAGTTATCTGGCACTTCAAACCAATGCCTCCTTTTTTGATATCAAGTGTATTGCATTAGCATGTTTCTGGATCGCGCAGAAGTTGCACGGGCCACATCTATCGGCTGCAAGCCTGGTCCACATCACAAATGATGTCGAAATTACGGAGGAAATTATTATGACCACGGAACTTAAAATTTTAAGTGCCCTTGTAAGTCCGCTATTTTATTTTATATCACTAGCTGACCTGTTTTATCATGTGCACATGTTTTTCATCTTTTTTATAGTTAAGTACCTACTTGTTTTGTGGAGAGGACAGGAGTTTGGGACCGCTGCCAAAATGGACCGCAATCCCTATCGCCTGATTCATAAATTTAATAACATTTTCTTAGGCATTCGGGACCACAACGTATTTTTACAGTCACCAGAAGAATCAAAAGCATACATTATTTTTATGGCATTAACAGTTAGAATATATACTAGTGGCCCGAGTCCCAGTAGGTCGAGTAGTTTTTAGTTTACCTTGGTTATTACCTTACCGACAACCTTGACGACCAGGTTCATATTGAAAGGGAGCGCATGAAATTGTCGACGAGGTGTAATATGCTGTCACGGAGGTTTGCTCGATGTAGTAGGTCAGTGAAAGTTACACTCTTCAAAGCCTACTGCCAATCTTTTAATACGAACAGACTATGGTTCAGATACACCGAATAGTCACTAAATGCCTTGCGAGTTGCTTGTATACAATAATGGTTTTAAGATGTTAAAACTGCCTCAATGCTCAGAAGACTGCGAAGCAGCTCCAACAGCATCCTGCAGGTCATACTTGACCATCTATTCCACTGAGTTCAACTCGTTGAACTAATTAGATTTTCTTTTTAATTATTTACTACTTTGTGAAAGTTGAAAGAAATAACATTTTTATCCATTAAAATAAAATAAAACGTTGTTAAATTGTGTATGTGTATGTTTGTTAGGCCATCAAATTTGGAATGTAGACATACTCTCGTCATACATATCATACCTTTTATCCCTACATTCCCATGAGAATGGGATTATCCGCTAGTGAAACGATTAAATAACATACTATGTAAAATATAAATATAATCCTTGAAATAACGAAGATTAAAATACACAATGTTTGATATATATAATGCTTCCTTTAAAAGCAAAGCTATAACATCTACATTTTAAATGACAACTGTCAAACTTCAAACGGCCATATCACTGAAACTACTCTTCCTAGACTAGACTATCCGTTCTTAGTTCAAATGAAAGCTATTGAAGATAAATACATTTCAGATAACTGTACTAAAACCATATAACAATTAGTAGTAGTCATATTGCGAGTGTTCCCAATAGCCTGAGAAAATCTTATTTAATAAACAAATCGGGCGATTGGGACCGCGGTCCTTTTTGGCAGCGGTCCCAAACGCCTGTCTACTCGTTTTGCGTATCACAATGATTTGTTTGACACATCGTTTCTGACCCGAAAACGACGCAATAAAATGTGCTCATTCACTTAAAGACTAAGACTGTCCTAGACATAAAGCTATTTAGCTATATGTCGAGGTCACTTTTAGTCAATATAATCTAGATCTTTGTCAATATAACATTTTGTCATGACGCGACTTGTCCCTAATTAGGTAGGTACACGAGACTTGAATGGCACCTGCGACTGCCTTGCTAATATGTAAGCCCTTCAACTCCTGCGGATATCGTAAAAGATGACTCACGAACATAATTCACATTTCACGTACACCGGGAGATGGGCAGCAGCATCAACCTAAGACCTCACCAGTACGCTTTGCAAGCGTGGTGGTTATGAAAGTGTCATTACAATCCTAGGAATATGGGAAACTTATACCGAAGTACTTGTCTGGTCTGTTGAATAAGACAAACCTTCCCATTACACTAGTTGGACGAAAGGGCACTGGCATCCACCTTCTAACAGTATCTGATGTTTTTCTCCACCACATCAGCAAATCAATAATATCGTTCCAGTTGTACCAGACCATGGCAGTGATCCCTCAGGACTTCGTGAGGTACTGGGCCTCCATGTGCGGCGGCGACCATTTCAAAATTGAGGTGGCAGCGACCTTCATCTGCATGGCGGGACTGTTGATATCCAATCAGCTGAGCGAGGAGTTGCCATCGACCATCGCATGCGCTGCCATCGAAACTGCCATCTCGTTGGTCAGCGTGAGAGAAACGAAAATCAATCTGATAGCGCTCTGCGATGTGTAAGTGGAAATATCAGTTCACTTCTTCATCGTCTACTGCCTTAAGCTGTCGTTTCTCTGGCTTAGTTGTGAAAGCCTAAAACTAGTTGAATTTTGAATACACAGAAAACACTAAAATGTTAGGATCGCATCCTCCACATTTAAAAAGGTTCAGTTTACTGTTTCACCGTTCAGTTTTAATATTTGTTTTTTTTTCAGATATATGGAGAAGCAGTCGTCGGCAATCGTATTAAACGTCTGTTGCATTATGCTAAAGGCCATAAGGACATTAGCATCTTTTGAGTATCCTTATAAAACTCTTCTATATTGTTACGGCTCCACAACCAACGCGGTGGGCCTTGAAGTCATTGAATCGCTGGGGACTGATATATGATCTCGCCTCTAGTAGTTAGTGGATACGCAGCATCCCAGAGGGTTTCGTAGGTATGTCATATTGTCCCCATTGGCTTTAACGATAATTTATATTGCATGCACCTATTATGAGATTGTTTGCTTTCATTCGTTTTCAATAATAATTTATATTTTTTACATTATTGTGATATTTAATTAATGTAATTTGAAATAGTTTTAATTAGCTTTAAAAGCATATAATTAAAAAAATCTGAGTACAGACATTATGCAAATTGTTTGTGAGAATTCAGAAATTTTGTGACTGTTTAACTATTTATTTCGTTTTCATTCGTTTTTAAGCATAATATATATTTCATACTTTCAATATGAGATTTAATGGCTATTTATTGTTTGTTTTCATTGCTGTTGGATGATAGAAAAGATTCTGTAAATCAGACAAAGGCTTTATTCGGTTAATTGTAGTACCGATCGGTGACGGTTGTGTACAGGAAAAAGGACCGCACTTTTTTTTATGAAAGGACAATTACGCTGGCCTGGTTCTGAACCTGGAGGGCGACAGCTTTGCGCGGACCTGGCTGGCGCTGAAGGCGGGAGCCCGAAATTGATTTTTGAGGCAACAACGTTCCATTGACAAGACAGGCCAAATTTTAGTGCGTTTGCTTTGCGCTAAATCACGAGTGGCTAGGAATGAGACTATTCCTAGGCTCGAATCAAGTACTGCCTCCCTACTAGAAAAATTGTATCATAATACAATAAAAACATTATCAGGCAATATCATAAAATACCTACCTTTTGTCAGATTCCAGTATTGTATTGGTATGGATAAAAACTTCATCTAAAAATAAACTGACACAGTTTGTGAATAATAAAGTTACCGAAATCAAATCTTTATCACAAACAGACGCTTGGCACTGGATTGCTTCCAAAGAAAATCAATGTGGGATGATAGAAAAGATTCTGTAAATCAGACAAAGGCTTTATTCGATTAATTCCATTGAATTAGTTTTTTCTTCCCATTTTCTTAACGATTGTGGGTCTAATTTTGAAGTTGAAAAGAAATGAAAGATAATTATCATATCCCAGTTCTCTGTTGATATGTTGATATTCTCTGTTGTTATTGCTATAATTTGATGATGGTTTCGATTAGCTTTTAAATCACATTACTCAAAACAAAACAAAGTGTAATGTTAAAACTCGGAGTTATATATTTCATAGCATTAAGAATATCAACTAAGTAGTACCTACTGCTCTTCTATAGCATACAGGCGTAGTTTTCGTTCATTTAGAAATTGTGCTTCCTTTTTAAAAGTATCAGTAATTTAACTTCACAATAGCATGAGAATAATGAAAATGAAAGATAATAAATTCGAAAGTGTCTCTTGATTTTATTTCTACTACCTTTTCATTTATAAATAGCTTGACGCGTTTTCCAAGCACTAGTACCAAAAGGTCATTTGTAAACACACATAATATTTGGTTCATTGTAACGTTTCTATTCTACGATTAATCCATCCGGTCAAGAAAAGATATCGGTGTGTTCACTATTAGTAGGTATATATAAACAAGCCTAGCTCAGTTGCTAGTAACTCTGCCTTCTGCGCTGTAGGTTGTGGGTTCGATTCCCACCTAGGACAAACCTTTGTGTGATGAATAGATGTTTTTTCTGTGTTTGGGTGTTATATCATATAGTACGTATTTATTTTCAAAGTATTTAAGTTTTCTATCCGTAATCTAGTTCCCATATTACAAGCTATGCTTAGTTTTGGGCTAGATGGCGCTGTGTAAAATAAATATCCTGTAATCTTATATATCTATCTAAATATGTATAACTCAAAGGTGACTGACTGACTGACATAGTGATCTATCAATGCACAGCCCAAACCACTGGACGGATCGGGCTGAAATTTGGCATGCAGGTAGATGTTATGACGTAGGCATCCGCTAAAAAAGGATTTTGATTACTTATACCCCCAAGGGGATGAAATTTTGTATGAAACTTTGTCAATTTTAAAACGATCGGGCTGAGACTTTGCATGCATAAAGCTACTATGACGTAGGCATTCCCTAAGAAAGGATTTTGAGATTTTGCATTTGTTTTGTTTCAGTTTAGTAGTTTTGGTTATAGACTCTGCTTTGTATTATATATAGCATTTGTTTTGTTTTCGTTTGGTTTAATAGGGTTTGCCGGTTAGACTTTTTTAAAATTGACCAAAGAAAATCTGAACGTTAATGAAGAAGTTGAAGAATGTACTGTCGTTTTTAAGTTTTGTAGGCCCTAATTTTTTACACACGCTAAGCAAAAGTAAAGCCGCAAAAACTATACCTAATTAATAATAATACTTCTTAACGCGAGCGAAGCCGCGAGCAAAAGCTAGTACTAATATAAAATGCTAACTGACTCACTGATAACAACGCACAGCCTAAACGGCTAATCATAGAGACATGAAATTTGGAGGGTATGTCTCTCTTGATGCCCCCCTAAGGGGTTCAAAAAGGGGTTGAAAGTTTTCATTTAAAGTATGCCCTAACTCTGAAACCGTGAATGATAAAAGGTCAAAAATATCATTATAGATTTCTATAATGAAATAGATAAGAACGTGATTCATGTTTTTTTTTTTTAATTATTGAAGGGCAGGGGTCCTTTTATTAGATAAAATCAAAAAACATTGTTATTTAACAGAAAAAACGCGATGTACACGTGGTTTCTATAAGAAACTGGTGTATTTCGAACGCTCTGTATGCAATGGATGAATGTCAAAACTACCACGGTCTGATGATGGAGTGGAATCAATAAAGGGTGTTTTTTAGTAAATAATGCATTTAAAATGATTGTATGTGTGATACTCTTCTACGAACCATGTAAACCAGGGTCTTACGATGATGACAGCGGAACTCCTGAATAATGTATGGTATAATAGTCGTGCTTATACTTTTTGAAATCGGTATAACGAGGCATTCAACGACAAATGTTTTTTAATTTACCCGGCCGTAGCAGTCGCGGCTTAAGAATCGACCTCTCCAACTCAGCCCGCGGATGTCGTAAAATCCGATTTAAGGGATCTCACCAGAGGAAGCGGCAGCTTCCTGCTGTATGTTACATAATACCTTTACTGTGATCACCAACCCGCCTGCCAAGTGTAATGTGATTATGGCAAAACCCCACCGTTGTTGGAGGAAGCTCTGTACAATATCCAATTAACCACTACATAAATGGGTTGTTGACGTGACTAATGACCCTTGACTAATGTAACTTGACTACTTGATACACAGTAATCTTCTAATGCATAAAAGGACAAGTCCTGAGTGACTGACTGACTGACTCAACTAGATACAACGCACAGTCTAAGCCGCTGGCTTACAGACTTGAAATTTCAAGGACATGTTTGTCTGGGTGTGTTAACCTGCTAAGAAAGAAATTTTGAAAATTCGCACCCTCTTCGAAAATTTTGAAAATTCGCACATTCAAAATGGTGTTCAAAGTTCGGAGTAAAATGTTGCATATCCCTGAAACCACAAATGATAGGCACTTGAAAATTAGTTTGTTGATTGCCCATAAGGAATAAGTTATGGCATATTTTCGGTTTTTAATAATTTTCAGAAATAAAGGGTTGGGTGTCCTATATTCAGACCTGAGATGAAACGTTTTTATAAATTTATATTTTTAACCTGTATAATAACAAAGTTGGTGTGAGTATATAGTGCTTACTTTGTGGTAAATAAATAATTGAATAATAAAATCTTACCCAACGTGAGTCGGACCGGCACTAAGACATCAAAAAGCCTGCATTTTTTGTCTGGGAATGGTCTGACCCACAGAACCCTCGGTGTGCGTGTCTGCACACCATGAAGGAGCTAATCGGTCAAACTTATCCAGATATCCAACAAATATGTATACCTATTGTTTTTTAAATAGGTGCAAGTATTATATATCAAAAATACTTACTATAAATTTATGATACTTAAAGTAAAAAAAAACAATATTGGACCAAATGAAAATGACTGTCGAAACAGAAGTAAACAAAGCGATATCAAGTCTTAAACAAGAACTTACATCGAGTACAGACGCGATACGCTGCGAACAAGCTTCCATTAAAGATCATTTAGAAAACCTAAGTACGAAAATAAAAACATTCGAACAGAAAATGAGAAACTTAGGAACGAGATAAAGCAAATTCAAAACCCACCCACAATAACAAAACAACAGGCCATGAAAAAGGATGAATGCAAAAAAAAATGTGATATATGGATTAAACGAATACATAAACGAACGAGAGAACGATATCGAAAAACGAGTAATACGCCTATTTATGGAAGTAATGAACGTAAACCTAACAGGGTACATAGAGGAAATAAGACGATTAGGTAAATACGGATACCGAAGACCAATACAACTAGAACTTATTAGCAAGCGAATGGCAAAATACGTACTCAACAATGCAAAATGCCTCAAGTCTACCGGAATCTACAGCTCAGAATACCTTAGCAAAACCGCACTGGAAGAAAAACGTCATCAGAGAATAACTGCTCACGAGAAGCTAAGACAAAGTCAGAGTTTGCGACCGCGACCGTCATCATCCCGAGCGGACATCGTTTCCAGAACCTTACTCACAGACTATTTCACAATCAGTTTAGTGATAGTGACAACTGACACAAGCATTACACAGAGCCATAACAAGCATTTTTTTCTTCAGTAAACAAAGAAAAAACTCTAATAAAAATAATGGTACGACTATCAAGATCCTATTCCAAAACATGCAAAGCATAAATAACAAACTACATAAATTACAATCATTCCTAGTCGACGAACCAAGTATTACTGCCCTTTGCATAACAGAATCATGGCGATCGCAAGAAAAACAACTTGTAAATATTAGTGGATACGACATCGTATCATCGTTCTGCCGGGAAAACCGCCCCGGAGGAGGTGTTTGCGTACTAATAACAAATGACAGTGCAAACAACGACAAGATACTATGGATATGTCGGTGGAGTATGTCATCGAAGTATGTGCAATATCATTATGTAAATTTAACTTATTAATCGTAACCATTTATTGGAACGGTAGTGAACTAAATATGGCATTAATGGTTAAAATTAAATATTAGTTAACTGTTAATTGATAAAAAAATATATCGATATTTTTATTGGTTGAAAATATTAGTTAATATTATTTGTTGAGTACCTACACGATTTGGTTATTGGTTGATGTTAATGCAGTTGAATATTTTATTCTATTGATCAAATAAAAGTAACCGCTAATTCGTCGCTATCATAGTAGCACTATGGGTATTTGTTTGAAATATCACATCACTTTGTATTGAATAAAAATATCATATACAGCAAATCAGAAATTTGATCTCTATAGTGAGGAGTCGAAAGCATACAATTGAATGAAGTCAACCTAATACATAGTTGAAAACTCTGCGAGCAGCAACGTACGAAAATGTTTCTTATTTAGTGCCTGTTAAAGTTAAAATTTCAATGCATTCAATTATGTTAGTTCTAACTCGGGCTGAAGTTGATATGATATTTTTATTCGATAATGTTAATTCTGATTATTGAATATAATGGTTGATTTTAAATATTAGTTAAATTTATTGGTTGATAGTTATATTCGTCATCTATATAGTGAACAGACTGTGTTTTATAGACAACTGTCTAAACTTTTAAACGTTTAGAAAAAAGGATATAACCCCATGAATATTATTATAGGCGGGGACTTTAATGTGAATGTATTGACAAACTCTGAATCTACATTCCTGATCAATTTAATGCAGGAATATAATTACTGCCAATTAATTAATGAACCAACTCGTGTAACGATTATAAAATCATTTAGTATTAATCTAGTGTTCACAAATTTTCAAAATAATGATATGGATACTAGTGTAATGAATCTAGGTTTTTAAGATCACAAGGGCGTTATTGTTAAAATAAACTATAAAGGAATAAACTTGTCTGGACCGAAAATATGGCAGGCAGAAAAACGTTTATTTTATAGTTATAGTTTATTAACGTAAAATTTACTGTACATGCATAATAATGAATGACAATTACGAGTCCTTTACAGAAAAAATGACATCATTACTTGACACATTGATACCGAAAAAAAATCGTCCAAATAAATAAACCAAAAAGACTATCGTGGCTTACACGCGGAATAAGAACATCGTGTAAAAGTAAAAGAAACCTCAATGTACTAGTAACATATACTCAGATAAAGATGCTGTATTATGCACTTTGCTACTCCCTACTTATTTATTGTGTTACTACATGGGGTGGAGCAGCAAAAACTAATTTGCTGCCACTCGAGAGAGCATAAAGAGCAGTTCTCAAAGTTGCCTATTCCCATCCCTTCAGATATCCCACCACACAGCTCTACCGCAACTCCAATGTCCTCACCTGCAGACAATTTTTCATTCAGCAACTGATCTTAAAACAACATCTATTGCCACCAACCGTTAATAATGAAGGTAAACGGCGCAGTGACAAAGTATTTCGAACTGTCCGGTGCAGGACTAGGTTTGCACAAAAGCACACTTCATTTCTAGGCCCTTACATCTATAATAAAATCAATAAACACATTGTTATTTACGATCTTTCTTTGAGGGAATTCAAATCAAAAGTTAATAATTATCTCAAAACACTTACCTACGACGAAACAGAAGACCTCTTCCACATAATAGTTTAAAACTGTCTATAAGGCAAGTCTTCCATTATTCAACCCTCTATACTCCGTCCACTCGTTTTTACGCCATATCCTTTCGATCCCACTTCACACATTACCATATAAACCTTTTTCTCTAACTTTAATTATAGTTTTATACCCTATTGTTAGCCGTAGTACCTATATTCTTGCTTCTGTCACTTCCAGATAAAATTTTAATATCCTACAATATAGTTTTCTGTATAAACTGCAAATTGTATTAGGTCTTATTAGTTAGTATTCGTTTTAAGTTGTTAAGTTATTATACGTCACTATTTGAGCAGGCAGTCTCAATTAAGAAAGTGACCAGAGCCAGGCAGAGCAAGAGCCCTCGCATCTACATACAAGTATATACTTAGTTAGAGCGAGGAACTCCATGTAATATACGCCTTATGGTCTTACTTAGACGTGCATCTATGTTTAATTTGCTACTGTTGTTAAACCACTTATGTTGGCATTCCATATTTTAGCCAGTAGTAAGATTTTGATTTATTTTACGTGTTAATATTTTATAAGACAGAAATAAACTATTATTTTCTATTCTATTCTATACAGCAAACATAATATTCTAAGAAACGATTGTAAAAATTATACAAAAACACTTAAAAAAACAGTTTTTACATCTAAAAAACTATAGTACATTAAAGAAATGAAAAAAACAGTAAACAAATCTAAAACAATGTGGAGAATCATCAAAGAGCGCACAAATAAAACTAGAAAAATAATTCGAGCAAACATCCAACTGAATATCCACAATAAACTAACGAGTTAAGCACATTAAACGAGTTCTTCAGTAGGTACATCACCCAACGCTAGCACGGCAGATGGCCGACCGGTAATCAAACCTATTGCAAATACTATGTACCTAAGTCCCGAGGAACCACTTGAACTGTACCAAACCATACGTCATTTGAAGAGTAAATATAGTTCTGGCATAGACGAGCAAAGAAGAAGAAGATCAAAGATTAAGATGGGGGGTACCCCATCTTAATTAGAAAATGTGCCAAGGAATTAACTCTTCCCTACTACCTACTTATCAACCAGTCGTTCCGAGACGGAGTATTTCCAGATCAGTTAAAAATATCCATAATAAGACCGCTTTATAAGAAATCCTGTAAACATGACGTAAATAACTAACGACCGATTGCACTCCTACCGACCTCTTCAAAAAAAAATCGAAAAAAATATGCAAAAGTGCCTGAACACGTTCTGTGAAAAATACGATGTGTATGACGACTACCAAAACGGGTTTAGGAAAAACCGATCAACAACATTAGCTGTATATAAATAGGTTTGTAACATTCTTAATATTATTAATGAAAAAAAATACGCTATAGGTATTCTTCTAGATATGACAAAGGCTTACGACAAAGTACAATATCACATTTGATTAGACAAATTATATGGGATAGGTATTTCTCATAACTGGTTTACTTCTTATCTAAAAGATCGTAAGCAAATAGTAAAAATAGATAACAACGACCTTCAAACACATAGTTAGCGCAATAACATCAAATACTATCCAAATAAATAATTCAATCCCACAGAGGAGCGTCCTAGGGTGTATTCTATTTTTAATTTATATAAATGACCTTCCTAAAACAATAACGGGACCATGTATTTTATTCGCTGACGACGTCTCTCTTTTGACTTCTTGTAAAACTGACATTAATTTGTATAATTATTTATCGGACATTTTCAATTCTATTTCTAAATGGATGAATGATCACAATTTGGACATAAACTATAATAAAACAAAACTAATGCAATTCAGACCATACCAAAAAAAATCACTTGACATAATTTTTTCCTACAATAATACCAGATTGGAATGTGTAAATAGCTTCTCCCTGTTAGGTATTGATATAGACATGCACATAAACTGGAAAAGTCACGTAAAAAAGGTCACGAATAAACTTTCTAGCTTTATATATGCACTAAGGGAGCTTAAAAAGGCGACAGACTTAAAAACAGCCCTGTCTAGCTACTACGAGTATACATTTTCGTATCTGACTTACGGAATATTACTATGGGGCATCAGTACCGACGCAGACGATGTATTTATAAGGCAGAAAAAATGTATTCGAATCCTTGCAAGTATTAAAGAACCGCATGATGATGAACCTGAAAGCTGTAGACCACACTTTTGTGAACTGCGAATCCTTACTCTAACGTCTATCTATATTTTGGAATCCTGTAAATTTGTCAGAAAATATCCCGATTTTTCATTGATTCATCAAAAAAGTGATCTTCCTAGACGATACGTTAATAGACATAACCCAAATGAGCTGGTACTACCTAAATCTAACATGTTTATGCATAGTTCTGGTCCAAACACAATGGCCGCCAAGATTTATAATAAGATACCTGATAACACTTTATGTGTTACATGCTTCACTAAGCATGAACATGATTTTAAATTTAACAAAAGATAAATGTTACTATAGCTTTGACGAGTTCTTGGAAGATTCGAATTTTTATTTATAGTTTGGTAAGTAGATGTAGATAGATAGTTAGGTATACATTCAAATTCATTCTGCGACGTTAATATGATATATATACACACATCAACATTGTCTAGGGACATTCCATTTCGAAATGATTTGCTTACAAACTATTTGCTTTTTAGAAAAAGTTTATTTATGGAATTAAACCTCTTTTGTTCCCTTTTCAAAATTTAGAAAAAAATAAAAATATAACGCAATAAACAAAAGATAGAATGGGGACTCCGATTTAAATTAAACAACGTTAATTTTGCCTAAGATAAATTAACTTTTATTTAATTATCAATTAGTGCTATCTAAGTAAGTTTTAATTTTAACGGATCTTGTGATATTCGTAATGTCATGGAACGTCGACATTTAAGCAGAGAAGAAATGATAAGAGCGATAGGCATGTTACAAGCTGGTGCTATCCAACGCGTGGTTGCCAATACCCTAAACACCAATCAAAACGTAATTTCTCGATTGTGGTCACGTTATCGTATTACTGGGGATGTAAGAGAGCGCCACACTGGAAAAAAACGAGTAACCACCCCTAGACAAGATCGTTTACTCCAAAATTCCGCCAGGAGGGAACCCAATCTCACAGCAAAGCAGTTAGTGCAAAGGCTTCAGTCAGACCATCAGCTGTCAGTCAGCGACCAAACCGTCAGAAGAAGGCTACATGAAGTCGAGTTCAAATTGACCAGGAACTTCAGCTCATGCATGATAATGCCCCTCCACACACGGCGCGTTTGGTGTCAGGTTTTGGACTGCACAGTCACCCGACCTAAACCCAATTGAACACGCTTGGGACATGTTACAGCGAAGGCCTTTCAGCAATTTGCCATTAAATTTGACCACAGAAGACCAACTTTTTTGCCATTTAAAAAGAGCATGGGATCGCATACTCCAGCGAGACTTTGACACCCTAATTTTGAGTATGAATAACCGGTGCAGATGTGTTATCAAAGTCAGGGGAGGCAACACCGATTATTAAATTGTAATAAGGTAATTTTTTTATCATGGCAACGTAAAAATATTTTTAACACAATTTACCGAACCTTGTAAATTTTCTGATTTTTCGAGATTTTGTTCCTACTTTAACGTTTATTAAAAAATTATATGAAACTGTTGTTTTTATTAACTTATCTATTAACTTATATTATATAACAAATTAGTTATATAATATAAGTATATTATATAACTGGTACTGGTCTGGAACAGTTGAGTTACCTATAGGCCGTTTGTAACGGTCCTTAGGTAATCTGACTGATTCCTTTGTACTTAGTTAGTTTAATTTATTGAATAAATGTATACTTATTTAATGTTTTACAAATTAGTCATTAAATAACCCGCCCCTGACCATTCCCGTTGTTGTTTTTATTATTATTAATAAACACAAAATAAAGATTCTTGCCTTTTGTAAAGATATTATTTTCAGTTTTTATAAAAATCAACAAAATGTTGAATATCCCTAGACAAGGTTGATGTGTGTATATAGTATAGGTTATTAAATTTAATTTAATTGCAATTCCTCAAATAAGTAACTTGACAAAGTAGTATATAATTTATTGGTATATTATAATATTTTCTTGACATATCTTATACCGACTTAAACATTAAAATGATTGTTCTAAACAAATATAGATATATGTACAAAAGTGCTACACCCTAACTGGGTCAAATAATTAATTATAGTACAGTGTTAGAATAAGATATTCCATTGTTAAGACTATGTGATTATATATGCATGAAATAAATGAATATGAATATGTTTTGCTAACAATCTATCAACGCTCAAATATACCTACGTGCGCGACGACACAACTGCATATCTGCTGCGACTCATCCCAGGCTGCCTATGGAACGGTAGCTAATCTACCCACTGTGAGTGATAAAAGGTAGGTACGGCTAAGGCTACGGTGGCAGCATACCTATTACTGGAAAGGAGAATCCTGGCGATTTGGTTTCGCGAGGCGCTCACTTACCAGACTACGCTTCCTCGTAGTTGTTCCTATAGGGGCACCTTTCCTTCGCAGCTTCGCAGCAGAATCCAAAAGCGCAGGTTGCGCTTTTGGATTCAAGTTCAATTTTGATGCGGGATGATTTACCCGAAGTTATATTAAATATTTTTTCACACGCCACAAAGCTATGAAATATTTTCGTTCTTCAAGTTTTCTCGACCACGGACTGGTGGTCACATTTATTTTACATTTATTTTACACAATGCATGCATCGCAAAGCATCGCACTTGACTGAATTAGTTTTAGGGATGTCTAAATACCTGCTTGAAGTATGTAATTGACAAAAGATGCGACATAAATTATTGAATTTAAATTGTTTTTCAAATCGTACAATGAGTCTAGAAAAATCTAGAATAAAAATTGAAAATGGCGTATAAATCCATCATTATCCATAACCATCATTAACCATCATTGTCCTCGTAACGTTATCCAATAACAATATCAATACCTTCGGAATGATTAACTCCCTGACCTCAATACCAGCCTGCAGCCGCAACATAGCTCTATCTATGGCATGGGAATAACGCATGTTCCCAGTGTATGTAGGGCAGAAGTAGGTAGGTATACCTACCTACATATCTAATCAACCTACAAATTGTTTGCGCATTCAACTTTTTGGAGGAAAAACGAATGTAGGTATCTGCTGAAACCAGACAGATTTAATAATTTAGGCCCCTGGGGCCTAACCACAACGTTTTATAGCATTCTTGTTTTGATCTTACATTACTATTGTCTCATTTTTTCTACATTGGATAGAAAGTAGCAAAAGTAAAGTACCTAATATCAAAACAAGAATGCTATTTTATAAGAGGTCGTGGTATCCCTGTCATTAAATCTGTCTCATACCAGCCTATGTGTTTTACCTATTCTGAAAGAATTGGTCATTAGAATACATCTTAAACAATTCCACTAAGCCCAAACAATGCTAGGTTGAATTATTTTTTACGGAGTTTCGGTGAACTGCCTGCCCTTTGGCTTCATCATCAGATGAAGATGATACCGGAAGGCAGGCAGTTCAGTGGGGCCACTACGTATCATCATTACTGCGAACACCAACACGCTTGCCAGGCGTGGTGATTATGACCAAAGCCCTCCGTTGCTTTCTTTAGCATTGGGAGAGGCCTTTGTCCTGCAGTGGACTTTTACGATGATGATAAATTGTTTTATGAGATTCGGTGAATTTCCTATTTTCCCTTTTAGCTTCATCATCAAACGATGATTATGATATTACTGGAAAGAAAGCAGTTTAATAGGATTACTCTAGTGACCGTAAACACCACAGGAAAGCAGAATACGCAACTTCGTTTACTTGGATGCCATTTTTTTATTCCAGTTTTTTGTGAAAGTGACTTAGTTTCCACCCGTAGGAATTTCTTCAAATCCTATCTTAGTGCGCCCCTACAGTACAAAAGGACCCTGACAATTTAACTTCCCTAGAACCTCTGGTTGTGTGGCTGTGGTTTAGTTGTCAGTCAGCCAGCTACATACAATTAGATAAAACAGTAAAACAAATAGTAATAGTCATAATCGTGTACTTTCTAAATAAACACAGTTTCCAATACACCGTACTATTTATAATCACTAGTAATTAGTGTATTTATTATAATAAAAAAAATGTTTGGATGATAAAAGCTGTCCAAAGATTTTCCTTTTGATCGTCAACATTTACGCAATAATCGCAATATACTCGTATAGATAACAATTCATGAGGGCTTGTTTAAAGCCTGAGGCTAACAAATGTAATCTATCATATAACAGAGATATTTACCTTTTTCAATATTCACCTGAGGGTGTGCCAATGTGTTAGTGGGATAGTACCCTAATCAGTATTGCAAAACATCGTGTTACGGAACCCTACAATACGTGATCTGGTTATTTATACTACAGCGGCTATCTTCTCTGCGACTATCCTTAACATCGTAGTTCGAACATCAATCACAAGCATATTCTTAGAAATTGCTAATTCAAAATGACAATTTTAATTAAAAATATTTTAATATTCGTATATCTAAAAAAAATATATACGAATAATCGAAATTGGCGGAACACGTCATTGTAGGTTGTTAGATAGTTTTGCACCCAGACACACCTTAATTTTTTTATTCACTTGCTTGCTGAAAAAATAAATTTTGGAGCTGACCAACTTTTAACAACTTCTTTAATTTGCTCACCGTTTAAATTATAGCCTACATATATTGACGGTTAAAGTTACACAAACTAAATAGACTTGTAAATATAAAGAATGAATAACTTTAAAGTTACTAGCAAGTAACAAATCGGCACTTTACTTGGACATTGTGCAACAGCCTCTAGTACACTTTGAAGGTACTATTTGACATTATTCACTGACTGCGGTCTTATTAAAAAATTAGCTGCAATAGTCAGGAGAAATAATTACAGATTTTATTAATCCACAATGCGTTCTAAGGCTTTACTTATCTTTATCCGGTTCGTGAAGTTAACTCACAGGGACCACCTTAACCCATTGCAATCCCATCACTACGACATCAAAAATAACAAGCAAATAAATTAACAAATTATAACAAATATTTTTAAACTAAAATATTTAAACGATACATTTCAATATTTCAACTAGGTACGAAATAATAACAAGTACAAAATAATTTATCGTTTTAGCAGTCATCATCAATTAACTAAATATACAGACTAATGTTCAGCAATGATTAATATAAACAAAATAAATCACCTGGTCGCGCTGTTATCGAAATTCGACGCGCTTTCCATATAATTGTATTTATATGACTTATGCCATCACACAAAGAAACCCGAAGTTTCACGTGACATTATATACATGTAGATTACTAATAGTATTCGTAAATATACTTATGTAGATTTGTACAACAGACAGATTAGCAACAAAAAAACACATTTTGTAACAATTCAATCTCTTATAAATAGATATACTTAAATAAAACTAGTAACACTACTAGGGGTATTAACTTTATATCTTAATATCCAATAATTTGTGTTATTATTTCAAATCTGATTACATAGACCGCTAATACTATCTAATATGAAAATATAAAGGTATGGCCATACAAAGCGGCCAAATATCGTCTTATATGGCCACGCCTCAAGAGACTTCGTCCGCAATCTCTTATGAGATCATTTTTTTTATACGACGGGTTAGCCCTCGCCTTTCATCTTACCCGGCGTCAAGTTATTAGTATTCTAAAGTGACGTGTTAGGTGTTACTGCAAAGGCAAAGTCGCAAACTGGAAAGCAAGGCAGAATCATACTGGCAAGCTTAGAGTTGTGTACACGTATTTAACACATTTTAAGTTGCATTCTTGGACTCGAGCTATATAAACCGCTTCAACTAATCATGATAGGCAAAGTAATGGGCTAACGACGCGTTACTCGTCGAACATCTATTTCGCTTGGCGCAAGACCTGCAGAGATTCGCTGAGCTGTCGCCTCCAGTCTCAGCTCAGACTCCTAGTGGTAATCCACATCACATTTCACATGAACTATGTTTCAAGGTCGAAAAAGATTAAAAAAATCACCTGTACATTTATTCAAAGAGCAGCAGAGCCCCTTGTGAAAGGGTTCGTCCGGGGAAGTACTACCACCATATCTATTTCAGCCGCCGTTGCCGATTTAATTACAGGCACGAAAAAAAAACAGGTACAGGTAGTTTTTTTTTTAACTTTGGGAGACTTGTCTGAAAAACTGTGATGGAATAAGGTCTTAAAACTCCTGTGTAAGCTGACCGAGGTACAGTCGCGTGCAATAATATGTAAACACTTACTGACTGATTTATTAACGAATTCAGGCGTACAAAAATAAGTATATTTTGTTGCCGCCGCCGCCATTGTGTTGACTTTGACAGATTTGACGTCATTCATGTGCTACGTGCATTGAGTTGGTTGTGTTTTTGATCGTTTTGAATTATTTAGTGACCCGTATATAGTGACCCAGCCGGACTCCGATTGATTGCTTTCATTTTGACCCTGCTCTGTTTTATGGGAGGATTCTGACTGAATTTTTGTCTACCATGTTTATTATTCGTACGTAAATCCGCCCGTGACTAACGTGAGCACCAAAGACTAATACACAATACTGCAGTGATGCCAGCATTGATGAATAAATTAATCAAGTACCACAAAACTATGCAAAACTCGAGTAAATTGATGATTGGAAAACGTTTGCTATAATTTTCACCAAGTCCAATTGTGAATTATAGTTAAACATATTCAAACTGTAAATCCTCATAACATATTAAAAAAACATATTGTAAAACATAAGTAAAACATATTGAAACTGTAAATCCTGTAAAACACCGTATGTCGGTGTCGGTCATGAGTCCGCGAGGTCCTGAGGCCGATGAATCTGAGGGCGTTGAACCCTATGCTGATGAACGAGGTCAACAAACTGTGCTATAGAAGATGTGAGACTTCTGTGGGAGCGCAAGAGACGTCGCGACCGAGACAACAAAGTGCGAAGAGCTCAGCGAGCTGAGATAAATTGTATTTTAGAGCAAGTGTACAACTGTACAAGATTCAGACAAGTACGGATAATGATAATGACACCTCAGAAAGCCAATATTGATCTAATGACATTCTGAAGTGTCGTTTTGCCTACGAAAACTATTCGAAAATTTCAACTTAAACTTATTTGATATGGCGTGCAGCCGTTTAATCGATTCTGCAACAATTCGTCAAATAATTAGAGTGTAAAGTTTGAAGTTGGCAAACAACTCATACTGACATTGTTAATTAAAAACAGCACAATTTTTTCAAGATTTCAGATCCAGAGGTCCCGGGTTCGATCCCCATGGGGAGTACAATATATGGTGCTTGGTTTGGTTGGTGGTATGATTTTGTTTAAGTCCGCCTGGCCAGCTACCACCATCTTACCTAATTCTGTCGCCATAATAACAATTCTTAAAAAAAAAATTGTGTTCCGGCGTTCAGATGTAAGATAGCCAGTTCCTCAGTTTGTTGAGGATTCCGGGTGAAGTGCGCCTCCACCTTCGGTCTTATCTCAAATTGTTACCAGGTGAGATAAAGGCCAAGCGCTTCCTCGTCGTACAATAAAAAAAAAGTAAATATATCATTTGAATGATGACTACCTGTCAACGTATAGAAGTATAATGCCAGAAAAATAAACAAATCAATGATTGGTGGCGTGACGAAAGATCACAAAAACGATTAAATATGTCCGAATATATTTTGACACCATCATACATCAGCGAATCAACAGACGCGACCTGAGATATACTAATGTACTTCCCTGGTTTCGCCAGGCCATTTGGAGCTTCTAGGACTTGCGAGACACTTGTGTGTGAAAGTGGGCACCCTGCAGGTTTGTAAAGATCGAACCAACCGACAGCGAACAGAATTCTTCTCAGTAACATACTCCAAAAACGTACTAATCGGATCTTCTAAACGCAAAATGCTGAACAATTATCAACTAAAGCATTGCCACTTATCCTTATGCATTTTATTATAATATAGAACAAAGTAAAACGCCCCATGCTTCGTACCTGACATTTTGACGGAATCCTCAAATCCTTTCCCCACCCCACTTAAAAAGAAACCTGTCCGTAGATTGTCACTCAGTCACTACAGTTATATATTTTTTGACAACACCTCGACAGATTAGACTTGCCTACAGCGGTATACTCCCAATGTGGACTTTTAGATTAGTGCCGTACCACTGGACTTACAGTATGATGAAAAGTATCAGTGTAAGAAGTAGAAGAAATATGAGTATGGCGATAGCAGTCCATTGCCGCCGATCTGAAACCGGAAAAAAAACTTTTTGGTTCTCCTAAGGATTAAAGAAAGTGAAATTCGACTACAGGCTATGTGTAACTATTAACAACAATATTCATAGAATTTTATAATGAGATTTTCTATATTAGTTCCTAAAAATTTATGCAAGTTCTAGATATATATCTTTATACATATGTATCTTATATATATATATATTTACGAGCACAGTTCCCATTGGCACAGGGAACCACTAGACCAAAGACACGATTAAATATAATAAAATTGTATTGGCATGGATATATTAAAAATATAGTAAACCATGAGGCACTATACTGAATGCAGGATTAACATAGGCCGCTTTACCAGGAGACCGCACGCAGAAGCTAACACAAAATAATTTCTCCCAAAAAATATTCGATTTTCCATAGAAACTATTTAATGAGCTTACCGTTATTCATGTGCAGGACTTTGGCAACTTTCTTGATTGTGGAGTCTAACTTTGAATCTGCGTTCTCCAGTTCAGTGTTTAGATCGTCTAGCATCCTGGAATATATAAAAAGTATAAGTGTCCTGTTGACTACAGCGCCATCTAGTTACTTTCCTAGCAGTTGTCTAGCTTGACCATTGAAAATATGGGCACTTCACATGGAGAAATCCTTAGGATGAACACCTAGTTGGCGCGGGGGCATCGAGTGGGTTAAGCCATACTACCGCCGGCTAATACCCCATGGATGAATCTGTCCCACCACGATGTTGATGCTGCAAGTATGCACAGCATAAGGTACCACGTGATATTTAACCTCTGTGGTCTAGTGGTCCCCATCGGTGTCGGATCACGAGGTCCATCCAGGATCGAAACCGATCTCCAGGGATTGTACCCCTGGAGATCGGTTTCGATCCTGGACCTGGTACCTGGCTAGCTACCACCATCTTACATAATTCTGTCCATAACAACTATTCTTCAATTGTTGTGTTTCGGCATTTAGAGGTAAGATAGCCAGTTCCTCAGTATGTTGAGGATTCTGGGTGAAGTGCGCTTCCACCTTCGGTCTTATCATAAAATCAGATGAGATGACGGCCAAGGACATTCCCGTCGTACAATAAAAAAATAAAACAAAATATGTGCAGGTACCCACTTATCACTCTAGCTACTATCATTCCCTGTGTACTTCAAAAGAGCAATGTTTTTTTCTATCAGAGCCTCCAGCCAAACTGGCGCTCCATATAGAACCATGGTTTTAAGATATTCACTATTCTATGCCATGTTTTTTGGCTCAACTGGTAATTTTCTAGGCGAGGATGAAGTATACAATGGCGCAAGCTTACCTAGAAGCTACCTATTGTATATCAGGCGTTGGCTGTTGGCAGGAGCTGCCTATTGTAATTCAGAAGAGCAGAGCACTGCAGGGTATACATATGTTACTCACACAGCTTGCTCGTCCAGCTCCACGCCAATCTGCTTCGACACAGTCTTGAGTGAACCCACGGAATTGCTGATTACCTGCAATTCAATCAATGGTAAATATATCAACTCTTTTAGAACATGTGCTATTATGACGACTAAACCTTTATAAAAAAACCTAAATGAACTATTTTTTGCTTTTTTTTTATTATGATTTTATTCAATGAAAAGCCTTTGTATATCATTTTCAATGATCAAAGCAAGTTGGAAAGTTGTACATAATGCTTAACTAAATATATTTATATTATTTACCATATTTTATAAGACAGAAATAAAATATTCTATTCTATTCTAAATGATCCTCATCAGGTGTAAGCCTCCTCCGGTTCAGAATATCTCCATTTTCTTTGTGTACATTTCCAAGTGGTTTCCTTTTTTTTTACACAGAAGTGATGTGATTTTTGTTATGTTCTTTATACATATTAAGTAATAATTTGTTTTTTATTTATATTTCTCTGATTGATTTTGTGAGAGCATAGCTAATTCTGTTGTGTATTTGGTTTTTATTTTGTTTTACACTGGATGGTTTCAGTAATTTTGCTCCGCGGTGACCAGCTAAGTTGGAGAAGTACTGCTTTTTCATGTTCTGTTGATATGTTGTGTTGAAAGTATGTACATATATATGGAGTGCTGCTGTTTCCTCTAGAACCTGTATGGTGTAACACCTGTATCAGACCCAAAGGTCCCAGGCCCGATCCCGTGGGGATACAAATTTGTGCTAGGTTTGTTTGACGGTAGGACTTGTTTCAAGTCCGCCTACCACCATTTTACCGAAGTCTATCGCCATACAACAATTTTAAAATGTTGTGTTCCATCATTTAGAGGTAAGTCGGCCAGTTCCTAAGTCTGTTGAGGATTCCGGGTGAAGTGCGCTTCCACCATCGCATTTATCATAACCTGGTATCAAGACCAGGTGAGAACAGAAGCTAGTATATAATACAAGTGAAACGCCCTGGGCTTTGTTCTCATCTGCACATGAGTATTTCTTAAAATACTTTCTCTTATTTTTCTTTCCCTGAAAATTTATTGTCTTGGTACGGAAGTCTAAGTACACAGCGATCATAATTATTTAGATAATAACCTGGAGCTGGTCTTCTTGGCTGGCCAGCATCTTCTCCTGAATTGACATCACGTCGCTGTCGTATGCGTCAAATCGATTCGGACTGTCTGTCTGTAAATACAATCATTGCGATTACACAACAGAATCTAGGAAAAATACTTATAGAGAGATCATCATTTCCATGGCTTTTTTTTATAAATGATGGATCAGCTCTTGAACTCTAGGCTTCTTGCTTTAGGCCGGAGTCAGAAACGGAACGGAACCCTGCAAACCGTTTGTTTGGTGCCGAACTTCGGGAAGGGTGGTCGATAGTCAAGTGGACTTTTACAGCGGTAGACCATTAGGTGGTAACTCGCATATTTTTATGTATGAAGATGGGCGGCAACTTCCTTTAGTGTTTTGTCTAGTACCTTACTGCGGTCAACATCAGCCTGCCAGGCATGGTCATGTGTGTGATCATGGAAACCCTTCAGGTATGAAGGAGCCTCGATAGGGATGCGCTCAGGAGGAACGTACAGTGGAGCAGATCATTTTACAACTGCACAACTACCAAAGCAATGACAAAATAGGAGTTCTTTCAACGCAGCTCGCAGTCCCATAGCTTATCCGTGTATTGCCATCAATCCATGGTGCTGCCTCGCTACTTTGCAGAGCTGGGCTGGCCTGGGTCAGGTTAGTACAACTAGGGGCAAAGTGCAATACACCTCAATGCGGGATGTCAGTGTAAAACACTTCTCCCCACCATCCAAATCAGAGAGTATTAGAAAAACTTAAACTACAATCCTTGAATACCTTTCCTCCTTATCCACTATCTTCACATCATATGCTTGTCGATTCATATTTCACATGTTCTATATTTAGTTACGACTTAATGAAGTACTTATTATTGTTATCTATAAATATCAAGAATCAAAATCTGAACCTGATTAGCCAGCTTGGAGTACTTGGTATACTTCGGAGTAGAAGTCCAAGAGTGTCCGAAGTGGGCCGGCGAGTCGTCGCCGAGAAGAGGTTCGCGAGCCGTCCCGTCCCCGTCCCGGTTACGGTTCAAACTCATCTTGCCTTTCATCACCTAAAGCCAAATACCTGACATTAACAATTAGTTTCATAGATGAAAATATTTTTTTCTAAGCAGCTTTTAAGTAACAGCGAGCTGATTATTAACAGCCCAAGCACAGATGTTTAACTGATATTTATTTAATTTTAAAAATACAGTGGCACCTGGGTTCAAAAACTCAGTACAATTTTACCTTTACTTCTTGCTTGGTCGCTTCTATGAATGTCCGTCGGTCACAGATCTCGCGGCTGTCAATCTTAAACTTGTTGGAGTTTTTCTCGACAATGCTTGTTTTTGGCATTAAGGAAGGACATTTGACAGGTACTTTTAATGATTAAATATTGATCCATGCAATTTTTATTTATTTAGACATTTTATAAGAACTTTTATTACCAGAAAAACACCTAGGATATTATAATTTTTAAAGACGTTTGATACATTGGCACATGTAAAAATGTCAGCTGAACTACTTGCAAAAGCCAGTCCGGGGCCTAACCACTACGTTTTATCGTTCTCGTTTTGATATTACATAACATTTGTCTCTTTGTCTCTACACAGAACAGATAGTGACAAAAGTGAAGTAATATCAAAACAAAAATGCTCTAAGAGTGACCTCTTAGAGCATTTTTGGTACCCCCCAGGGGGTATTACGTTATGATTAAGGTTGATTTCAGTGATTTTAGTTCATAATAACCATTAGATATGTGAGCTTATGTACCAGATAGTATACTAATATCTTTGAAACATTCGCGATTAGAACTCATTAGTTTGAGTCTGCCCGCGACCACGTCGGGGTTTTACTAGCAGTATTAGCGGGAAATATAGGTAGGTACTTACCTAAACGTAACTAAATTTAGATAAAATATAAGAATATAAACCGCTTTGAAATTCTAATATAAAATATTTTATTACACTATACAATTGTATAACTAATATATAGCTTTTGCCCATGGCTTCGCCCGCATGTTACAGACGTGGATACAAACTTGCATGAGAATAAATTTTATTTTAAATCTGTTCAGCGTTTAGTTGTGTAAAATGTGAAACAAATACAGAAACCGAGTTACTTTCCAATTTGTAATATTAGTATCGACTTTTTCCTTGTATGCTGGTCACAAATATGACAGGCTAATAGAAATAACCTAAAAAATTGTTACTGAATAAATTATGTTGACTTTGGCAAGGACTTTAAAAAGGATATTGATTGTATCTTCCAAGTCTTCCAAGTCCCACTCTATGCTGCGGAGAGAGTTCCTGAGCTCGGTGGAAGTCCACTCGACCTCCGGACTATTGGGCGCAACAGGCGCCTGTGATACCTCCTGCCAGCGGAGGTACAGTCCTCGAGTTTTGTTTAGCGCCTTGAACACCTCACTGTAGATACAAGAAGATAAGTTTAATCAGGAAAATATAAAATATACAGGTTCAGGGTGAACATGTTTGTGATCAAGTAAGACACTTATATGTAAAAAAATACATATTTCTAGAAACTCATTCAAAATGTCTTATTAAGCTGGTTTTGGTGCTTGTCTGACATAAAAACTTATGGTTGTTCCTGATGATTTGCATTAACAATTGGTTAATTTGTGATCAACTCATCACCATGCAGCTGAGATAATGAAAGCAGTTACTATGTATTGTATCACTATCCTTACTAAATAAACACTTGTTCACCATTGGAGAAACAGACAGCCCCCTATGCAGAGGGTGTCTAACCGAAGAGGAATCAGTTGACCACATAGTCCTGGAATGTGTGGGAATAACAGCACAATGTGAGGAAATCCTCAACAGCCAGAGGTCACTCCGTGAAGCCTGTGAAGACCCCAGGTATATTCTGCGCTTCTGGTTGGAGTTAGGCTGGCTTTACTAGCCGGTCATTCCTCACGCACAATGGACCATTTAGTAGTCTAAGTGCAGAAACGGGAGTCTTTTTAAATTTAATTCACATCCCTATCATTTTACACTAATGTTGCCATACATAAATGGTTTAATTCTGTTGTAAGTACCAACAAAATAATTAATCATAGTCATATACATAGAGTCATGGGACAAAAATGGAAAAAAGCAGAAACACATTTACCTCTCCATTAGAAACACGATTGATTCAAGGAAATTTTCATACACTGTTTTCTAAACATAGCAGCATTAGCAGTATGTCACATCCACCAATTCATTATTGATGTCAGCCGTTTGTAAACAGTATTGTACTTTCATCCTCAAATAATGTCATTGAGTGATTTGTAATTTTAGGTAGATTAGTCACTAGTGTTTAACTCTTAGACTCCCACTTTTTTCACTCTTCTAAGTTTTCCTATGGATGGTTCTGCCCAAGGTGGACCTGAGTAGTGGTCCTAATATAAATAAGAAGTTTAGCTTCCGAAAAGGAGTACTTATCTAGGTACCCATGTATATACGTAGGTATTTTTTAAATGTACTAGAGGTTCTAGGCATAGATATGGTAGGTAGGTATAACAATGTCAATGATGGTTCTAGTACTTGCCTATTAAATGTAAAGTAGCACTGTTTAGAGCAAGACGAACAAGAGGAAAGCGAGCCACTAAGTAGGGAAAGATACTCACTCTTTTACGACGTAGAATGGATCTTCCAAAGTCATGACAAAAATAAGTGAGGGTGGTTAAACTCCAGCAGATACATGTGAAAGTTCTGAGCACGCAACTTACATCCAACACGAAATAAACACTGAGTTTGGCTAGCCCTCGCCTATCCTATAAAATATCGATCGACATCAAAGAGACATGATTCGCTAAACGCTACGCACCTTAGAACCTCCAGCAAGTTCGTTTGTTTTCTATCCCTCACGCTCTCATTGGCAACCTCGAGCCTGCAGATCGGACACGAAGCGAAGCTGCAATGCGCAATCGCAAAAGCCTCGTTCTGTGTAGATTGGATGTGTGTATTGTTCAGTGATAGAAAATAAAATAAATAACATGGTATGTATACGTACCTATATATGATAGGGTATATCAAAGAGTATAGAATTACTTCAGTCAGTCAGGTACCTCTAAGCACAATAAATGCATACATACTGATCTGTGACACAAACTAGCAAGTCAAAATGCTAACGCCAAAGAGTATAGAAAATTTAGGTAACGCATGCCACGGTTATATCTATTAACCCCTAGAGTAACGTAAGTAGGTAGACCTGACCTCACTTTACAAAAATTCAATAAGCCCTAATTTTTATTCAAAGAACAAAATGGTAACATACTACTAGATTTAAAAATAGCTTCTTGTTGGTAGATTCAAAGGAGGTTTTTGTAAATGGCCATAAAAAATCACTGGATTTTCTTTTAGCTATGACCGTGAAGAAAATAAAATAGGAAACGATGTGAAGTATTTATTTTGGCGTAAGTCTTTGTTCAACAAATTTATTACAATATCAATATTTTTATCGTATAAAAAAAATCTCCATACCTGGTATCACTGTAGAGGTTCAAAACCTTTCTTCTTTTTCCTAATCTCATTCGTTTTTTTTTATTCTCATTGTTCTTGAATTCGGACGTTCCATCCCCAATTTAATCCAATACCAAAAGTATAAATAAGTAAAGATTTTTATATAACTTACACGGAATTATGTCATTATCAATTCAAAATATATATTGAATATTGAGTTGGATGACAAAGCATGGTCGCAGGCCTCATAGCCTGTTCGATTGGGCGACTTAGGTATACGCAAAAATTCTAGTGTTGCTTTGCTAGCGTTCTTGTCTTCAGTCTAAAGTAGGTACACATTCTTTGGTTCAGAAAATTCTAACACCATCAATTTCGTCTGTTCCTGGCTATATACTCTAAATTTCTTATATTGACGAGGCTCGAAATGCTTGGCATAGTGCTTGTCCTTATACCGATTCCCAAAAAACCTTTCGGCATAACGGCTGTGGGATGGGCCTCTGTGCGAGTTGACACGGAATTATCTATTACATACGTGCTCAACCTCCACAAGTCGTGCTCGCCTCTTTGCTGTTTCAAAATGAGAATCACAAGTCTGCCGGCAGGATTTCGCGCCACGCAAGCCTTAATGACATTATCCGTCGAGCTTTTACCAGTGTCAATGTTCCAGCCGTTCTTGAACCGAATGGTCTGTTACGTGATGATGGTAAGCGGCCCGATGGTATGACTCTTGTCCCTTGGGAAATGGGTAGGCCTTTGGTGTGGGACGCTACCTGCGTCGACACCCTAGTGCCATCTGATCTACCTGGGACATCAGTTAGGGCTGGTGCGGCGGCTGATTCTATTTGAGCTTATCTATTTGAGCCTATTGGGGTGGAGACTTTGGGTCCGTGGGAAGCCGGTGTCCTGCGGGTTTTCAAAAACCTTGCGGGGCTTTTGATTGAGGCGACACGTGACCCAAGGGCTGGCTCTTATTTAGGCCAGCGAATTAGCATAGCTATTCAGCGTGGCAATGCAGCCAGTGTCTTGGGCACGCTTCCGTCTGGTACTGGTCTGCAACAATTAATCTGACTGATTCCTTTGTACATAGTTAATTAGTTTAATTGTACATTTTATTGAATCAAGCGCTCGCTAAAAAATTTTTTTTTTTTAATTTAAGTTATAGACGCAAAGAGTTTATCCATGCAGGCAGATGATTATGAAAATAAAACTACATTTGGCGAATACGAAGAATTAAGTTTTAAGTTTTAAAGAGTTTCACATACATGACTAAGGATCAGCTACGAGGAAACGGCTCTTTTTTGGACCAATAATTAAAAAAAAAAACTTTTAAACTAGGTAATTATACTAGGTCATAGAAAGTTTTACTGTCTGAAGCCAAAGAATGGAAACAATTAAACCTGACGGCTGTGAGCCTCTTTGGGTCAACGATAGACTGCACTTAATATAATATCATCATCATCTAACCTTTTATATAGTACACTGTATAATGTTCTTACCAGTATACCATGCAAAAATTTCTCATTAGATTACAATTATGTATTTAATTGGGGATATATCATTGCTGACGTCGAAACTGCTATAATTGGCTCCGATTTTCTAACATTTTCTTCCCGAATGTGGTAGCAAAAAAATTGTAGACGGGAAAACAGGTATTTCAACTTCGGCAGCGCCCGGAGTTGACATGGAGAAGGAAGGAGTTGCCTCCATCAAACATGCAAATATCAAGACTTAGGCTCCAACAATTTCTCTTTCGTCAGCATACTTAAAGATTTTCCAGACGTAACGCGACCATCAAGTCTTCCGAGAAATATAAAGCATAACATATCATTACACTGGATACAAAAAATAGATGGACAACCAGTTTCATGTCGTCCTTGCCGCCTTGGTCCAGAAAAACTCGTCATAGCTAAAAAAGAGTTCGATGACATGGTTAAATGTGGTTGAGCAAGACCTTCAAAAAGCCCATGGTCATCTCCACTACACCTGATGAAGATAAAGGCCAAGCGCTTCCTCGTCGTAGAATAAAAAAAAACCTGGCACAAAAGCGGGATAACAAATGGCGTCCCTGCAGGCCTACTTGGCCTTCATCTCGCCTGGTAACAGTTGAGATAAGGCCGAAGGTGGAGGCGCACTTCTCCCGGAATCCTCAACAAACTGAGGAACTGGGTATCTTACCTCTGAATGCCGGAACACAACATTTTTTGAGAATTATTATTATGGTGGCAGAATTAGGTAAGATGGTGGTAGCTAGCCAGGCGGACTTAAACAAGATCCTACCACCAACCAAACCAAGCACAATATATTGTACTCCCCTGGGGATCGAGCCCGGGACCTCTGGATCTGAAATCGGTGGGTTGAACCACTAGAACACAGAGGCGGTTATATAATTATAGTCTCTAGTTATTATTCTATTCTAGTAGTCTGTAGTCATCAGGTCCAGATAATAAAAAGTTGAATTGGGCCTGTTATTATGTAATACGGCACTTAAGTATTCTATTTAATCATAAGTACTTATTTATACACATGGCATCGTCTTGTCTAACCTAACCTTCCTTTTTATTTGTAAAGCCGAAAGGGTTTATTTCAAGCATAGGTATGATAACATAGCGTTCACATAATAATTTTAGTTAACGTCAGTTGCGTAGCAATCTAGCAAAGTCACGTCCCGTAACAGCTTCGCGCCATGCACATCCAAAAACTTTTGTTTTTAAAGATGTGCCTGTCGCAACTTACGTCTTCTTACGAGACGATACTGTGCGCAGGCCCTTACAACCTCCGTACACCGGGACTTTTCATGTTCTCAAGAGGAAAGACAAGACTAAGTATGACGCTCAAAATCCTGGGAAGAAACGTAGAAGTTATTAGCATGGACCGCATTAAGCCGGCTTACATCGAATCGTACATACAGAACCATCTGTACCAGAACAAACGAATCTAGAATCGGTCGTTCCTGCTCTGCCAGACATCTCATCTCGTTCCACAATTTCTTGTCCTCCTAAGTACACCACACGATCCGCACGGATTATTCTTATTTTATATTTTACTAGTCCTTCATAAGCGTCTCTTGACTGCGTAGAGGATGATGTGGCATCACAATGTAATTTTGTAAAGCCCGCGAACACATTTTGACAGATAGTAGAATACTAGCAAGCTATGCTCTTTGAAATTTAGGGATATTCTCTTTGGTTCAGGTCCTTCAGGTTAGAAAAAAATCCCCAGAGATTTTTCCCTAACCGCGGGCGGTTATGTGAAGAAACTTCGTAAACCAGTGCTAAACACCATGAATAGAGAAACAGTTGTTATTTTTTTAACATCCTTACCTACTAGCTCCACTAAATAGGTGTCATGCAAAACGCGATTTAGGCTGATGAAAATTTCCTTTAAATGAAGTATAACATATCTGATAAATAGACTCACCTTCCTAAACAATAAGCTAATCATTTAGTCATAACGCGACTTAGTCCCTGTACACATTAGATAATAGGTAGTATGGTTGTCGCTTGCCAAAGCAGGTCTGAAACTACAAAAAAAACGAGGGTCGTAAACGCGAAGGCCAATCATACGTAGCGAAAGTAGGTTACTACAATTACATTATTATCATTTATTATCATTCTTAAATACATTAGATAATTACAATTTCTCCCTTTAACATTGTGTACAAATAAAATTAAAAAAGTTCGCATCCACCTTTAGCCTCATAACTTGAAACCACGTCATTCTAAAAAAATATACATATATAAAAATAGTACATCCATATACAAACAATGCGCATGTCTACAGTTTACGCAGTGTATTCTGCGTGTTCCGAATTTGCCAATATTCAGTAGTATTATTTTACTAAATAGCTATCAATCTGATATCAATGCATTATGTAGTCGTACCAAACTGCGGTTAGGTTTCGGACATTGCTGATTATATAAGTGAAGGCAATTATGTCCAAGGGACTACTTTCACATTTCCTTTACATAGCTATTAATTGCGACTAGAGCAAACATGTACAAGTTTAGTATTGTTATGTATGAAGTTCATTAAGTAAAGAAAGTAAAACCTAAAGACTCTTTCTCAAATCAGATTTAGTTATATAACATACAAAGTTCATTTAGTGAAAAAGTAAAAGTTGACTCTTTTTCAAATCAGATTTAGTTAGTATCCAAATATTGGCATAACATTTTGTGAGATTGCATTAAAACGTTGGTCTTAATCTTTAAAAAAAGAGAAATATTCACAATCCACAGAATCCATTTGCGCTAACTGGACAGATGCATTGCGGTTTGTAAATATGCAGATTATTAGATACGGCTCTAAAGTCGCCAACCGTCCCGAAATTCATTTTAATAATCTAAGCACATATGCCAAGCTACAATCTATTTTAGCACAAACACCGTCCATGTGCAGTCATATCCTAGTCAAAATTATTAATAAACTAAATATATGCAATCCTTAGGTTAGGTAATCTTATCATATGTGTACTATCAGTAGAGCGAAATCGAGTACTGAATAGTCATATTGAATTTACAAGGACATTTTACATTTGTTAATGAGATCAGGCACATGTGTTAATAAGTTATAATTATCGGACATCGTCTTTGAATCCTATCGCTAAAGTACAGCCCGGCCACGATCATAATGGACTTGAGGAGACCACTGTCTACGTCAAACTACTAAAATGACGATTCTTGCTATGTACACATCATCAGGAACTAACTATGTTAGTTCCTTTTTGAGCACCTTAGAAGTGAAACCTTTTATCGAAGGGTTCTGAAATTCTGATCTGCAACCTTTTCGTGTGACGAAAAGTGATGGGGCACTGTGTCGGGTAGAGTATATAATGATTTTTTTTCCCTGTAATACATAAGTTTCACTTCTATAGCTCTTGACCATGATCTCCTCGGCTCATCTGGTTATTACTTGGGCTTTCCCAGAAATAGTTGTGAACGTGGCATCTGAATACACATACCCAGAGTAAAGACCTTAGCATGATTACAATGAAGCGCGATTGGCTATAATAATACAAATCTTGTGGCGCTACTAGCACGGACAGTAGCAAAATTAGGCATGGGGATAAAATAGTACTTAAGAAGGTCCAGTAGTAGTACTCTCCCATACAAAAGTAGTTTAGTCGTTGATTTCGCAATAGCTTGTCAATAATGTTGGCATTGAGCTAACAATATTACAAACATGTGCGACCAAACCGTAATTCATAGATATCTATACCTCCGTAGGTTATTACGATTAAGGTATCTACATGCTAGGAATCGCCTCAGTCGATTATACGAAAGTATACAGGGTGAGTTTAAAAAAAAAAGGCGGGGGGATTTTTGATTATTGCCATCTAAAACATTATTGTCTAGATTGCCCATTTCCATGCAGACTATTCTATAAAATATTTGTGAATGCAGGTGTAAATATCTTCAAAAGTTAAAGACATTCCTTTGAACACTTTAGCAGTTAAGGCATGGGTCGGCTCATGACTTGGAATCTTGCACTGGAAAGCAAGAGATTTATAATGAAGCGAGCCTACCCAGATGGTATATCATGTAATATTAATGCAGTTACTCATTTCATTCGTAAGACAAAGTAGAGGGGCCCTAGGATGGCCACAACGTCTAACATTCTCGTTTTGATATAACATTACTTTTGTCTCGTTTTTTCTACACTGGATAGATAATAGCAAAAGTAATATCCAAACAATAATGCTATAAGAGGTTGTGGTGCCCCCCAGAGCTGTTCCCTCAGACACCGGAGAAAGTTCCATTAATGAGACAAATCTCACACCAGGTATGCCTTTTAAAAAATCCACCTTGTATAAATAGCACTCACAATTCGCGTTCATATTACGGCCTCGGCGTATCTACGATATAGATAGGTATATTAAGTTACGATGGTCCATGGTAATTACGAGTGCAAATATGTTTTTAAGAAATTTAACGCGTGCTTACCGCGGACCTGAGATAGTCATGCGACACGAAACTGTACATTCGCGAAACTTAAGCTCCGTGCCGCCTTATACAAAAGTATTTATTCTTCAATTCCAATGTCTTTCGCATAGAACTGGTCAAGAAGCAATTCCAAGTCTTGAATTTCATGGAATATCGGTAGTGCAAATGTATAGTTATCTTATTAGCTTCATTTCATACAGAGCCTTTGGTATTACGTAAGCACGGTTTTTATCGTCTAGTTTTGCGACACACATTTCGTTTTGGTTCATCACTTGATCACAAAGATATAAGGCTCTGTGTAAATCGTCCGATAATCACTGATGCTATAATTCCACAGTATTATTGAGTTTTGTTTTGATTCTGATTCACAGAAATGGTCAGGTCGGGTTACTGGCGAGCGTTGGGCGAGCCTTTGGGACGAGTTTTTTCCACTCCGCGGTCTCTTCCGTTCAGAATTTCTGCGATTTGGTTCGCGAAAATCTGAAAAAAAAAAATTAAGTCATCATCATGAATGAGCTAAGCAATAATCATATTAACTAACTGTAATGTATTTTAATCAATAAAGCACACAAAGTCAAAACACACAATTTGGTATAATAACGTAACACAGTTAGATAAGTTCGCTTACGCATAGTCTGAACGAACAACCTTTACTAAATTTGTAAATTTTCAAATTTGAAAGTGTTCCAACAACTTTTTGGACACACAGTCATCTTACATATTTTTTTTTATTATCAAACAAAGAACTGGAAAATTCAATCAAAAACTGAATTTTCCAGAAAAACTATAAAAATAATTGTTTTTTATTTTAATGCAGAACTTTTTTTTTAATCGAGCACGACCTATCATGACTTTTAGATAACTCTCAGTTTCAGAC
Organism: Venusia cambrica; assembly: GCA_951394065.1. NCBI lineage: Eukaryota > Metazoa > Arthropoda > Insecta > Lepidoptera > Geometridae > Venusia > Venusia cambrica. The sequence continues at coordinate 17,551,288 of OX596034.1, forward strand.
TTCACCTCAGAGGCCCTGAAAAAAAAATCCTGCATAGTTTAAATTTGACCTTACCTGTGACCTCACTCTGCCCTCGATGTCTCGCGCGTCGCGCGCGTTGAAAGGTATGTTGGACATCGGCAGACTGGACCCGGAGCCCAAGAATTGACTTTTCTGTTGAATCATAACCCCAACGAATATTACACATAATAGGATGTAACTCTGTTTGTTTTAGGGTTCCGTAATCAACGGGATTTATTATTATTATGTCAGCGGGCTGTATATCATGAACCGTAATAGGCAGACAGTGGATATTTTCACAAAGTGCATTTTCATTTGCCACCAACAAATTTTATTTTTATTGTACGACAGGGAAGCCTTCACCTGGTAACAAGTTGAGATAAGGCCGATGGTGGAGGCGCACTTCACCCGGAATCCTCAACAAACTGGCTATAAAAGCCGGAACACAACATTTCCTTAAGAATTGATTATATATATTGTTATTATGGTGACGAGAATTAGGTAAGATGGTAGTAGCTAGCCAGGCGACTTAAACAAGATCCTACCACCGCCCAAACTAAGCACAACATTGCTCCCCTAGAGATCGAACCCGGGACCTCTGGATCTGAAATCTGTGGGTTGAACCACTAGACCTAAGGCGGTTATAAATAATAATAAAAAATAATAATATATGAATAACATAATTATGTTACTGTTTCATAGGGTACCACGCGGACGAAGCCACGGGCAGGAGGTAGTCAGTACCATATGAAGTAGCTTTGAGTGAGTGATTGACATATTTGGAGGGTTCTTGAAAATTCCCACGGCATGACATGCGTGTCATACATGTGTAACATGTCCAAACATATCAACACATATCAACAGCCCATTAGTGTCCACTTTCCCAATTCTGCCGCCATAATAACTATTCTAAAAATTGTTGTGTTCAGACATTTAGAGGTTAAGATAGCCAGTTCCTCAGTTAGTTGAGGATTCCGGGTGAAGTGCTCCTCCACCTTCGGCCTTATCTCAACTTGTAACCAGGTGAGATGAAGGCTAAGTGCTTACCCGTCGTACACAAAAAAATAAATAAAGAAAAACTGCTGGACAGAGCCTCTTCCAAAGCTGGAGGAGGAGGAACCCATGACTATCAAAAATATGTACGCCGCATAGCGGAACACTAAGAGTAGTAGAAGCCTCTAGTGAAAGAGCTCGTCCGGAGAATTACTACCACCATACTTATTTCAGCCACCAAGCAGCGGTGCTGTGTTTCGGTTTGAAGGGTAGTTGCCGGTGAAATTACGGGTACGTGAGGCTTAACACCTTTATGCCTCAAGTTGACGGGCGCAGTGTCGTGTAGGCTATGTTTTTTGTGGATGTGACCTATGCAGTAAGGCTTTGTCATAGGCAAGAGTACACTTAACACCAGGTGCGCTACTTGCTCGTCCCGTCTCCTAGTAGTATAAAAAAAAAAAACACTAGGTGAGTCTTGCCAGGAGGATTTTTAGTCCTAGGGGCAGATTTCCTAACAATGTGTGTTTTCCCGCAACAATACAATCGGAGTATACAAGTCTAGAGAGAACAGGCTCCTTTTAGAAAAGCGTGCTCCATCTTACGCTACATCTGTACCTCCAACCTCCTGAATGGATGGCAGACACTCACCTACTACGCCACGGCCACACAGCACTATATTCTAGCCATAGGCCCTATTACTTATACTGTGGTAGCGGTCGATAACAGTATTTCCACAAAGTCTGGTGAAGTCAGGGCGCTGATGATTACTTACCGATTTGGTGAACTTGTCGAAGACGCGGTTCAACCTAGTTTCCTTTTTGGTGATCGTTAAACACTGCAGTTGAAGCATATCCCGTTCCTCTTTCAACAGATCTAGTTTTGTCTTGGTGCTGTGAACCCTGGAAGCATTGCTTTAGTTAGTGACCAATTAATATATTTCAGTGGATGCTTAAGGTCACACAGTACGACGATAAAATAAGTTACTTAAAAAAATGTAAGTATGTTTGTAAGTGTGTATGTTTTTACAGGATCATTTGGATCCTGTGAGAACATACATTTTACAGGATCATTGTCGCAAGGCTATCTGATTGTTGTCACTTTGTTTATACGAATTTACTATGGCTTAATGGAGTTAGGCATAACTTTTAATGACATAATATTTTGTATTTTGGATTAAATTATTTTTGACTACTATGAAGTCGCATAAACGGTATAAGGCATATTATTTATACGTGTCATAGTTATTTGATCTAAATCTTAGAAGCATAATTTGATTTTAGTACTCGAAAATATAAACACAGTTTAGTTGATCATTGTGAGAAAAAGTATTTAAGTATTCTATCCAGAATCTAGATTCCACATTACCAGCTATGCTTAGTATGGGACAAAATGGCGCTGTGAAATTAATGTCTTAAAATATATATTTATTTTTGAGCCTTTTGGGGTGGAGACCTTGGGTCCGTGGGGAGCCGATGCCCTCCGGGTTTTCATAAATCTTGCGGGGCTTTTGATTGAGGCGACACGTTACGAGGGCTGGCTCTTATTTAGGCCAGCGAATTAGCATAGCTATTCAGCGTGGCAATGCAGCCAGTGTCTTGGGCACGCTTCCATCTGGTGCTGGTCTGGAACAGTTGAGTTACCTATATCGTTTGTAACGGTCCTTAGGTAATCTGACTGATTCCTTTGTACATAGTTAGTTAAGTTGTACTTTTTTTATTGGTACTTTAATTTAGGTATACTGTGACAGTAGGTTAAGGTAGCGGCGAGGCCAAGGGGCCACCCGTAAGCCGCAAACATGTTTGTTTTACGTATGGATGTGCTATAGTGTATTAACTTGTTGCTAGCTCATTTTTCCGGCGTATTATTTTGTATTCCGACGGACATTATGCTAGAATATCGTTATGCTTTTTCAATTTTATGTGACTAAACAATACGCTTGTTTATCGCTATGCATACTTTACAAATGGTAAACACGATTATGCCTCAACATTAAGGCGCAATTATTATTATGCTTGTACATTATTATCATTATTAGGATAAGTATGTATATGTAGTTATGCCACAATAAATTATGACATTATACTTTTTGCGTATCGACCAATCTCATCACATACTGATACGCACCGTCAAAATATGTAAATAAATAAATAAATATTACAGGATATTTATTTCACACAGCGCCATCTAATCCTAAACTTAAGCAAAGCTTGTAATATGGGAAATAGAGTACGGATATATATTTTTTTTTTATGAAAAATCATGCATAGGTACTATAATGATCCAACGCCCAAACATGAAACAGAACAAAAATCTATATTCATCACACAAATGCCTGTCCTGGGTGGGAATCGAACCCACAACCTACAGCGCAGAAGGCAGGGCTACTACCAACTGAGCTATGAGGCTTACAAATGTGAACATTAATCATAGAAGTATTAAAATGTTTTTTGTTGACCGTTGAGTCATAGGATTTACTACATATTAAAATGGGACCAATTTCAGACCTATCCCAATCGATCAAAATATTATTGCAAATCGGTTAAGTAGTCGCGGTGAAATAGAGAAAAAAACAATGTCCGCATTATGATCCTACTTTTTTTTATCACGCCTATAATTTACACTCGTCCGCAGTCTCTTAGTTTTCTCTTTATATAGTAATGTACTATTAGTCGATATAAACTCTTGTGGTACTCTAGTGAACTGGTACATCGGGCAACGCAATCGTAGATTTATAGTCAGATTTACAGAGGCGTTTCGCTCGTGGTAGGAACTGTAACGGTCTACCAAAGCCCTACTCATTTAAAAAAAAAAACAAAAAAAACAGCGCCATCTATCCACAAACTAAGCACTTTTTGCATTATCGAAACAGTTGAATACATAAAGGTAAAATAAATTAATCAAATAGATAATCTGCCGCTTCAAAATTTTAACAGATATTTATGTTAGTCCTAACCTAATACACTTTATAAAAAATAAAGGTCCCGTAGCATACCATGACCGTGCTAGGAACGTGTCGGGCACGGAAAGTAACAGTGGGCAACTATAACATAACTAGTGGGCAAGTGTTTATACATTACAATACAAAGAATTTTTTTTTTGCCGTTGCGTTCCTAGCACGGTCATGGTATGCTACGGGATAGTGGGCAGAGACCTTAATAAAGAAAATTATGTGCATATTTTTGCGTGGCGTTTATACTGCTCAGTACGTATGATATGTATGAATACTATCTCATATTTTAAATTAGTGCATGTTGTACATACCTGGTATGTGTTTATATATAATTTACATTGTAATTCATGATGTAACAGTTGATATACCTAAATAATACTGTGATATTTTAAATAATACAAGATATAATAAAAAGTACAATTAAACTAACTATGTACAAAGGAATCAGTCAGATTATCTAAGGACCGTTACAAACGGCCTATAGGTAACTCAACTGTTCCAGACCAGTACCAGACGGTAGCGTGCCCAAGACACTGGCTGCATTGTCACGCTGAATAGCTATATAATAATATATAGTATATATATTTATATATACACAGTCAGGTCATAAATTCTGTCACAAGTTTAATATAAAATAATTGAAACAAGTTTATTCATTATGTAACCATTTATATACCAAAATGAACTTAACGAAACATGGATTCTTATGACAATAAAGTTTATTCAAAATAACATCCGTGATTTTGAATACAGGCCTTCAATCTGCGCGGCCAGTCGTCTATCGCAGCACGAACGAGGTCCATGTCAATATCGGCGGCTGCCTTAATCAAGGATGTCTTGAGTGACTCCAAATTAGGATGAGGCTTTGAGCACGCCTTTTCCTCCAAGTGTTGCCATATCTTGTAATCTAACGGACTCAAATCTGGACTGGAGGAGGGCCAGTCTTCGTGCCGGATGAAGTCGATTTCACGCGCCGCCAGCCAGTCTTGTGTGCTCTTCGCTCTATGAGCTGGCGCCGAATCATGTTGGAATACCCAGTGCCTGTTATTGAACATGGTATGAGAAACAGGTTCCACGAGGTTCGTCAGGACTGTATTTTGATACACAACTGCATTCGTTTTTACACCTTTCTCACAAAAATTTACCTCTGTTAAGCCCCAATAAGAAACTCCCAACCATACCATGAGCGAGGATGGAAAATGACCTCGTTGGACACGCGGAATACGGTTGCTCGCTTCTTCACTACTGTGTGCGTACACCTTATCATTTTGTTTGTTGTAGCTCTCTTCTACGGTAAAATTTTTTTCATCCGAAAAAAGAATTTCCCGATATTTTTTTCCCGCGTACCGCTTCAACAAAGCGCGGCATCTCTTCAGTCTCAGTTCCATTAGACGAGCATTTAAGCGATGTCCTGTTTTTCTTCGATATGCCCGAGGCCCTAAGTCTTCATTTAACACCCTTTTCACCGTGGTTCTGCTTAACCCCATCTAGGGCCAACAGTTTCTGCTTACGTTTGGGATTTCTTTGAATTCGCGCCTTCACTGCTGGAGTCCTAACAGACCGAGGGCGACCACTTCTTGACCTGTCATCTACACTAGAGTCTTCATTGTATCATATGATGGTACGATAAACGAATCTTTTGGTTATATTCAAATTTTTCAGTATGTCAAAAATTTGAATTGGCGCGTAACCGCAACGATGCAACGCAATAACTGCAACACGGTCTTCTTTAAGCGTCCACTCAGTATTTAAAAATAAGTAAAATTCTAAATAGTATACATTTTTATTTTCATGAACAATTCGAAATTCTAATTCAATAAACTTTTTTGTGGCCATAATTCTAAAAGAAAAGTTTTTACTGTGTGACAATACTTATGACCTGACTGTGTATATATATATAATACCTAAATAATAAAAAATAATGATTGTTCGTTTGAGTACCTTAGCGCGGTAGCGTCGCAGGTTTTGCATTTCTTCGGCTCGCTGGCGACTTCTGGCGCGACTGCAGCTGAAAACAGGTATATTCACATGTTTGTATTGTATGTATGTATGTGCGCACATTTAGTTTAAATACAAATAAAGGATTTTGCACCATTCGCTCGAATGCGTCTAATGCGGGCTCTATTATCGCACGCGACTCTGCCGTGAACTCATACTGCTGATGACGCTGTGCTGAAGTGCACTACAATTATCTTTGTATAAAACATAACACATAAATAATAAGATATGGTGGAAAACGAAAATCCATCGCAGTAGAACTTTCTTAAAATTACTTAAACATAACTTTTGTCAGGTGCTCGGACTCTTGAAAAAACACGCAAGACCACTCCTGATTCGTTTCGTGCGCCGAAGAACTACGAATGATGCTCAAGAAGCGCGAACCTTATGTCGCGAAACCGACACGCAAAACCATCTACACTTGCGTTTCATCGTTTTCGCGGTCTATCACGCCGCGAGTGTAGAGCGCGCTTTACCTTAAACTCCGCCAAAAAGCCGGAGCAAAGCCACAAGCCTCATAGTTCGGTTGGTAGTAACGCTGCTTTCTGCGCTGTAGGTTGTGGGTTCGATTCCCACCCAAGACAAACATTTGTGTTATGAATATAAATGTTTGTTCTGTGTTTGGGTGTTGCATCATTATGGTACGGTATGGTCATGGCATGGTATTTATCAAGCTATGCTTAGTTTGGGGCTAGATGGCGCTGTGTGAAATTGATGTCCTGTAATATTTACTATTATTTTTTTATATTGCATTCAGTTACTCTTGTCCGTCAAGGTGTTAGAGGCTCGGCTTTCGTTAAGGTCGTATACACACATCAACATTGTCTAGGGATATTCAACATTTTGTTGATTTTTAAAAACTCAAAATAATTTCTTTACAAAACTAGGTATGGCAAGAATCTTTATTTTGTGTTGTTTATTAATAATAATAAAAACAACAGTTTTATATAATTTTTTAATAAACATTAAAGTAGGAACAAAATCTCGAAAAATCAGAAAATTTACAAGGATCGGTAAATTGTGTTAAAACTATTTTTACGTTGCTATGACTTTATAAAATTACCTTTTTACAATTAAATAATCGGTGTTGCCTCCCCTGACGTTGATAACACATCTCCACCGGTTATTCATACTCAAAATTAGGGTGTCAAAGTCTCGCTGGGGTATGCGATCCCATGTTCTTTTTAAATGGCAAAAAAGTTGGTCTTCTGTGGTCAAATTTGATGGCAAATTGCTGAAAGCCCTTCGCTGTAACATGTCCCAAGCGTATTCAATTGGGTTTAAGTCGGGTGACTGTGCAGGCCAGTCCAAAACCGCGACATCATGTTCCTGAAGGGCAGCTGACACCAAACGCGCCGTGTGTGGAGGGGCATTATCATGCATGAGCTGTAGTTCCTGGCAAATTTCACTCTGTGAGGGATGATCACAGGTTCTGTGACCTCGTTCCGGTATTTTAGTGCAGTCATGCTGCCACTTATCTAAATGAGCTCGGTTCGCGCGCCAATACGAATTCCCGCCCAAACCATGATTGTCCCACCTCGGTACGAATGGACCTCTTGTGGCTGCTGGAGGCGACTTTTTCTGCCTGGAACTCTCCAAACACGTGTTCTTCGTGAATCGGGGTGGAATCCAAACCGAGACTCATCAGTAAAGAGAACCATTGTCCATTGGCCATTGTTCCATAACAAATGTTCTTGAGCCCAAAGAAGTCGCCTTCCGCGATTGCCTCGTCGTAGAGCTGTCACACGAAGCGGCCTACGAGAATGAAGATCGACTTCATGTAGCCTTCTTCTGACGGTTTGGTCGCTGACTGACAGCTGATGGTCTGACTGAAGCCTTTGCACTAGCTGCTTTGCTGTGAGCTTGGGTTCCCTCCTGGCGGAATTTTGGAGAAAACGATCTTGTCTAGGGGTGGTTACTCGTTTTTTTCGTCCAGTGTGGCGCTCTCTTACATTCCCAGTAATACGATAACGTGACCACAATCGAGAAATTACGTTTTGATTGGTGTTTAGGGTATTGGCAACCACGCGTTGGATACGGATACCTCTTATCATTTCTTCTCTGCTTAAATATCGACGTTCCATGACATTACGAATATCACAAGATCCGTTAAAATTAAAAATTACTTAAATATATAATAAAAGTTAATTTATCTTAGGCAAAATTTACGTTGTTTAATTTAAATCGGAGACCCCATTCTATCTTTTGTTTATTGCGTTCTATTTTTATTTTTTTCTAAATTTTGAAAAAGGAACAAAAGAGGTTTAATTCCATATATAAACTTTTTCTAAAAAGCAAAAAGTTTGTAAGCAAATCATTTCGAAATGGAATATCCCTAGACAATTTTGATGTGTGTAGAACAGCAAGCTAACTTTGAAAATGCAAAGTATCGCGCATTTTAAGGCCTAATATCGCTAGTTGCTATTTGTTTGAAAAGCATTAATTACATTTTATAATATGTTGCTATCGTTCACAGGCATTGCAATATAGATGATTAGCTAGTTTGCATAGCCAAAATATGACACTATTTTCGCAGTCAGGCGTTCAATATCCTTTATTTTTTTTTATCTAAAGACACTCGCAGTGCAGATGGGACATGTAAAACAGCTTAATCTAGACAGCTAGCGTAAACTCAATGCAGAAACGCTCCTCTGTGTTGTCAAAACATAGTGAAAGTTTGAGGTAAACTAAAGTCTATCACCAGCGGATATACAATATCGCACTGTCATAGTATGGAAAAGCCATATTCGAGCGGGATTTCACTGCTTAAGGCAGACTTTACAGCTTCAGAGACATCCCCGCACACATAGGTATTCGCATGGTATAAGAAAACAAGGTATGGCCAGGCTTTTGAAAATAAATTTGTCCGAGCAAGTGAGTCACAATGAAATTTCGTTGGGTACTACCGGGATAATATCTCATGTAGCCATGCAACAATCACCTTTACAAGCAAGCAGTCACCTTTCTTTCGCTGCTGATAGACCCACAGCGCAGAAGACCGGAGGGAAATTTGATAGTCGTGGGTTCGATTCCGGCTTATTCAGTTCACCAATGACTTTTTGGAGGTAAATCATGGCTGGTGAAAGTGATAAAATCGTGTTTTACTTAAATTACTTGTCACCAAATAGATTAAAACAAGTTCATTATAATAAAAATGCTAAGTTTATATATTTTGGTAGGCGATACTTATCGTTACGCAATGAGATTACCTTACGGCAACAATCCTGTTGTTTGGCTTAGCAAGGAGACACCTACTTCAAACATATAATAAACTTACCTTTGATATATTTATGATTACCATATATACCATGAATTACATTGAATTATTTTCAAGTGTAGCCAATAGTGAAGTCAATTGCATTTCTTTTTTTATAATTAACCGAAAATCAGTTTCCGTGGGATGAGAATGGTACATCAAACATCGTCTTACAAAACTAATTCGTACTGTTTTACTTCTTTACGCAAAAACTATTTCAGGGATTCAGTTGAACTTTTTCACAGACATTAGCAATACATTTACGCAACTTTGTATCCGGGTAACACGCGAGCGAAGCCACGAACTGAAGCTAGGCAATTACGTAAGCACACAATCGCGCTGTAGCTTAGATGGAGTGTTAGTGTCGTACCTTCAAGGTTGCCGAAGCGTTTGGTCATGCTTGGTTTTGACGAAGGACCAGCAAACTGCTCTGGGGCGGGCGGAGGCACATAACTACTCGTCATCGCCGCACTGTAACAGAAACATACATTATCAACTCCATACGTTTACGTACGTATACACCTGGGAAATATTTCATATTGTCAACAAACACAGAAATAATCCATGTTTCATCATTCGATACCGTAAATAAAATAAAATATGAATAAACAAGTGAAATACAGAGATAAATAAATCGACACCACTGGCTGGTTAATTTTATGATGATTAATTCAACACTAAGATGTATAGTTTTAAATAACATTCTAAGTAGGTATTATTACATCGTAAACCTAAATATCTTAAAACATTTATTATTACCTATCTACCTAATGGGCAGTTTACAGTAGTCCGCAGCAGGTTGTTGTGGATAGGTTTACCTTTCCTGATGTAGTACTAGCTTTAAAGCATCTGAAGCTTAAATACTCCTATTGTCCGGATGGGATTCGCTCCTTCTTACTTAGAGACATTTTATTAACATTGAAAAATCACCATTATGCTGTCAACTGGTATAGCAACATCGGGCCACACGTTCTTATCTTCGATATAGTCACTTATTTTGTAGTAGGCACTTTTAATTAAATTATTCTTTACATACAATTTCAATTTACGAGCAGAGAGCTTGGACAGTTTCCTAAGAATTAATGATTTACTTTTCCTAAGCGGTACCTAGGCATATCAAGTTTATTTTTATTTCTAGTATACACTGTGTACATCACTTATTTAACTCATCAAAGTTTCTGTGAGCGTGCATTAGATTTTCATAAATGTATTGGGAGCTGACTGTAAGAATACCAATCTCTGTAACACGTTCCCTGAGAGAATCACGAGTTTTCATTTTATAAATTGCCTGGACAGCTCTCTTCTGCAGAATAAAAGGCTTTCGATATCGGCTGCACTTCACATAAAAATATGCCATAAGACATAATACTGTGAAAGTAACTCAAATATAGTTTATTTTAATTCACCAATGTTTCATCAGTAAGATGTCTTATTGTACGTACAGCGTATACAGTCAAGCTTTATCTGCTAGCTAATGACTCAATATGAATACCCCATTGCAATTTTTCATAAACATTTAAACCTTAGAAATTTGTTTCAATTTATTATCTTTATCGACTTTCAACTTAAATTAAGTATCGTCAGCATACAACTTCATGATGGTAGATCATTGACATAGACTAGAAACAGAAAAGGCCCTAAGATCGATCCATGTGGTACACTTATGTTAGTGAATGTTTCCGAAGATCTGCTACCGCTAATCCACTTTATGAATGCGATTCGATAGGTATCTATGCATGAGGTTTATTGCTTGATTGTGGATACCATAGTGTTTAAGCTTTGAGATCAGGGTGTCATGATCTACGCAGTCAAAAGCCTTGGATAGATCACAGAATACTCCAATGGCATCCTGTTTTCCTTCCCAGGCTTCAAAGACGTACTTTAACAGCATAGTACCAGCGTCAGTTGTTGAACGGCCTTTAGTAAACTCAAATTGTTTTTCATGCAGTAACCTGTTGCAGTCAAAATGTGACTGTAACTGATTAAGAATCAGTTTTTCAAATATTTTACTACAAGCCGGCAAAACTGATATTGGTCGATAGTTTGTTGGATCCTTTTCATTTCCAGACTTGAATTAAGGGATCAGTTTGCTATGTTTCATAAGATCAGGAAATATTCTTTCGTCGATGCTTCTATTCAAATGCATATTTAAAGCTCCGTAATGCATGTGATCCTTCATCAATTTTTGGCTATAGAATCAGCTAGGAAGAATGGCTTTACGGAAATCGCCACCAACCCATTATCCTGCCTTAAAGCCATTGAGAAAATGCATAATAAACCCCACAGCGGGACGTCAGTGCAGGCTTTGGTCAACCCCACTCAAGAGTAAGAAAAGGTCTAAGCACGGGAGTCTATTACATTTACATTACTGTCTTATGTAGTCTGTGTGTGTCATGAATAGTCAAATATCTTTGACTGCACTGTTTGGGATGGTTTTGGGCAGGCCTATGTCCTGCTGTGGACAGGCAATATGGTCGAATCAGTACAACAGAATGCTGACACTCACCATGGAAGGGGGGCCTGCGACGCGGGGGGCAACACTTGCCTGCCATCTGCAGGAGTCGCTGAAAAGTTAAACATAGATTTTGGACACAGATTCCAGACGGAGCAATCCTTATCGATATTTTAAATTCGATAGTTTAATAACTGAATGTCTTAGCGGATATTCATGAAATTTTGCAACAAACAAAACAAAATGTAGGTAAATAAATGTTATGTAACAAATCCATAATTGCTAACCCCCAACTAGAATGAGGGGTTATTTTATATAAGTTAGAGGCCTTGGTATGTCTCCTTAGAACTAGTTGGTCCCTGCACTTGGTGCTCCAAAAATTCCAAGCAGTATATTAATAGGTGTGTAAGTTAGTTAATCTAGCGATCCTAAACAACTCTCTTAAATGGCTTGGGTTGCAGGCAAGAATTTGATTCGTATTTCCAATCAGTCTACAGCGAAAATCCTCATAAGCTGAGTGCTCAAGATGCGATAGAGTCTGTCGATGTGTGTAGTCCGCAGCAGGTTGTTGTGGATAGGTTTACCTTTCCTGATGTAGTACTAGCTTTAAAGCATCTGAAGCTTAAATACTTCTATGGTCCGGATGGGATTCGCTCCTTCTTACTTAGAGACATTGTGGAAAACATATAGTTGGATTAAAAACGCCTTGTCTACTATTTGCGGATGACTTAAAACTCCTGCAGATCAGCAGTAACTCAGGTATCGACCGATTGCAGGGAGATATATAACGTGTTGCCTAGTAGAGTCATGTCATCAGTTATCACCTACGGCCATGCAAAAAAACCCATCCTTCATAACTATTCACTGGACTAACAATATAGGTCTGGAAATATAAGGTGGTGAGCCAGGTGCTGTTGCTGATACATTGTCATTTTTGTCGAGATATGTATGTACTCTGTGATTCATTTTGAAAAACTTTTCTGACTATTCACTTCATGAAATTTTTTTTTTATTGTACGACGGGGAAGCTTGTCCTTCATCTCACTTAGTTCATTAATGATATCTAACAGTTTGACAGACTTAAACAATGGATTAGGAATTACTTCGACTGTTTTTATCACGAAGGCAAAGAACCACACAATGGAGTACTTTGCTATGAATAAAAACATACCAATTTAAAGATTCCCATTACCATGGATCGGCTCAGCCAGGTAGGTCAAAATTGATAATTTTGCATACATTAAGCTAAATTGGCAAGAGGCTTAGGTAGCCAAACAAATGCCTAAAGGTCTCGGATAACCGGCCTCTGTGTGCAATAAAGTTTATTTACATTTAGATTACATTAGAATAGTAAAAAACAGAATTCCTACCTTCCATAGCAGTAGGAAGTGCCAACGCACTGTTGGTTTCTTTGAGATGAGCCAACGTATGCGGCGGCAAGGTCCCGGTGCGGTAGTAGGTCTCCTTCTCGAAGACGGTGGCGTGCACAAACTTGCATTTGGGGAAGGAGCAGTTGGAGTTCTGGAAGTTTTTGCAGAAAGTGTACACGTCGGGGAGCTGGGAATGAATGATCTCGTGCGCGAAAATGCAGTTGGCCCCGCGCACACAGCGCCCGCGAGCGAACTGACGACACATAACCCGGTCTGCAGGCTTTACATTCTGTTTTTCAACCTTCTGCTGAGCCACACTTTCGTACTCCTCATCCACCACCTCCTGCTTGGGAACTATCAGCTCCGGGGGCGGGGAATGCGGCGGCAGCGGTGGCTGCACCCTCTGTGCCATGCTACAGCCTTGATTTACTTTAATTTCAGATTTCAAACTCTCTGGTTTCAAACTCTCTGGTTTCACACTCTCTTCTGAGTTGGGAGTGCTGGATCGGTCAGAACTCTGGTTCGGCGAAGAATTAGCTTCTTCAAACTTGGATTTCAAATACTTTTTCATATGCTTGAAGTTAGGTGATGGCCGGAAGTTGATGCATTCTTCATCAGCAAACTTATTCTGTTGTTTGTCTAGAAAAATATTAGGTATTATAGTGAGTGAGCGACTCATTTGCAAAAAACATTAATGCCTAAAATTTTCAGTAAGTACTATTTTATGCCACTGTATGAATGTGTGAGACATGGAAATTTTGTTTGTTATGTGTGCCATCAGTTTGTAGATCCCTGGAAAGCCAGTGATGAAAATTTAAAAACTGTTTCCACTCTAAAGCTAGACTTCCAGTAATCATGGCTCATGTAGAGATGCGCTGTTTGAGCCTTTGTCTCATTCTAGAATGACTTTCAAGCTCTAATCTGTTAATATTCAAACTCAAGTGAATTGTATTTTGGGTCTGTCTATGGCAAAAAGTGTGTCTTCAATTTCATTTTACTCTATATAATTATGTTTGTTCTGTTTACATACATTAACAATTGATTGACGTGAGTGTGACCTGGTGTTTGTTACAAAATGTCATGTCAATGTGTCAAGGACTTTGAAGCCTAGGCCAGAATAGTAACTGTGAGAGCTTTTGCATTGGCAAAATAGATATTCTTGCCAAGGCAAGCAAACACATTTCCATATAATAATGGTCACAATAATGTTATAAGCACAACATGTTACTAGTTGGTAGATATTTAATTTTGCGCACAATTAACTTGGAATCCTCAACAAACTGAGGAACTGGCTACCTTACCTCTAAATGCCGGAACACAACAATTTTAGAATTGTTATTATGGTGACAGAATTAGGTAAGATGGTGGTAGCTAGCCAGGCAGACTTAAACAAAGTCCTACCACCAACCAAATCGAGCACAATATTGTACTCTCCCTGGGGATCAAACCAGGATCTGAAATGGGTGGGTTGAACCACTAGACCACAGAGGTGGTTAGCTACATGGTTTATTTCAACAGAAACTGTGCATGAAGTGTTGCTACAAGAAAACTTGAGAAAAGGTAGCGCAGAGAACACAAACCAAGATGACAAGGCGATAGCACTGATGTCGAAACCGAATTTCTGGAGCAACATTCCATATGACGTCTAACATACACACTCTTGAAGATAGGAAAAGGAAAGACATTCGTTCTAAGTTAGTGAAGACTGTGAACATTGAGAAAATTATGTCATGATGTGTTCTTTGAGGTTTGATGATGTACTCATACATCAGGTTTGACGGCTAACCTGCTGTAGGTTAGCAAAATGTGTAGTAAAGGTTGCACTTGTTCTTTTTGATGAGGCTCATTGCAAGTGAAGGATGTTGTAAAGGCAAAGAATGTGTCAAAATGTTTCCGAAAGGTAAGAGACCTAAAGAGAGAATTTTCGCTAGGGAATTTAAGGCACTGGTTAAAATTCAGACAGGAAAGAGAATGGCATGAACTTTTTCATTTTTTCTATAGAAACATGGGATCTAACACCAGAGATCAGTACTAACACTCCTCAACAAAATTGAGAGTACAATATGCACTATAACTGAAAAGGTAAAAGGTGAAAGTATGGTGCACAATGCTGGATTGGATAAGAGGTATTGGGGAGAAGCAGTTGGTTGTGCAGTGTACCTGAAGAATAGATCTCCAACAATAGCCAGTAGAGTTTTTCACCGGAGAGAGAGTTGATGTATCAAATTATTATCATAATCAGGATCATAATCGAAATAAATTTTCATAATCATTATCAGTTAAGACTGCAGTGTGTCCATTAAATAGACAAATATAACCTCGTAAAAAATAACCTTCCTGAGGCAACTTGGTGTGGCAGCTGGCACAACGACATTTGTTTGACCAGGTCCACCAGACATCATCTACAACAACTAGTGGCCGGGTCGGTGATGTCGTTCATTGCTCGCGTGGCTCTCTTTAATGACGGAAATAGCTCACCTAAATCCGAAGACTGCATTTGTGTGGTTTAATAGTTTGTTTTGAAGAATCAATTCTGTCATAGGTTCACTGATAAACCTGGAAAACGTCATAAATATTTTGTAGTAAACAGCTCGTAGACATGAAGAAGGAGGCATAACACAACACATCTTAGCACATCGTTCACAATTTCACAAAATATAATATTTACATTCTCGTCTCATCTCATCCTACTTCGACAAATGACAAAATGGCTACCACAAAACACTAATAACAATATCATGCATGGCTACTTGGCAACTAACATATCTGCTGGCTGGCTGACTGACAGAACGGAACTGACTTAACTTTTTTTTTCTTCGAATTTCATGTTAGGGCTTGATGTAGGTAATTTTTGGCCAATCTTGATAAAAAAAAACAATTTTTAATATATGCTATAACTATATGTTTAATGTCCTGTAAATATTTATCAACGAGCGGGAATCTCGTAACCGTAACGGCACTTTCCTAAAATAAATTACATTTATTATTTTTTCTCTTCTGTAGATTTTTCTTGGCTGCTGAAATGAGGATAGAAAGAAGAAAAGAAAGGACGATCCTCCAAAATCACTTGACGAAGGTGGGTCAACAGCATTCGAATTAACCATGAACTCAGATAAAGAAATGGAAACAAATCGGGTAACAAAACCCACCAAGACAAGGTCAGATCTTTCCATTAATATATACCTACGAAACACTTAGATCTCCAGATACCCAAAAAAACCCCAAGATCTTATAAACAAAAAAGTAGGCAATGGAAGCACATTTCACCCGGAATCCCCGGAATATTCAACGACTTGAGTAACGAGTAGGTAATTGTTAATTTACAATGAAGGGGCTTAGGAGACCAGTAGGTAGGTAAGTACTTACTTATATTTACATAATGATGAATAATTATTAATTCAATTAATAAAAATATAGGTATTTAATGGTTATCTACGGCCTCTAAATGCCGGAACACAGCAATCTAAGAATTGTTGCTATGGCAACAGAATTAGGTAAAATGGTGGTAGATAGCCAGGCGAACTTAAACGAAATCCTACCACCAGCCAAACCAAGCACAATATTGTACTGCCTCGTAACCCAAATAGGCGAACCAATAGACCATGGAGGCGGTTAAAACTTTTATACCTACTAGTAATTCGCCCCGAACTGAGATCGTGATGACTGGTTTGTCTTAGGGATTTAACCACGGAGATAATTTATCACAAAGAAAGTAACTGACGTCTGAGTGAGTGGGAAGAATACATTAGTTGAATAAGTCATCCCTTACTACCATGAAAAGCTAAATGTAATTTTTTTTTCATTGCTAGATTTTTAGATTTTTTAGATTACTAAGGCAACGGGTATGAGACCCGTTGCCTTAGTAATCTTGATTTAAAATCAACGCCTCCAGCCCACGGCACAGCTATCGTAAAAGTTAACCAAGGCCCTTCACCAAAAAGGCAGTATGTGTAGTGTTCAATGGGTTTAAACAAAACTTTAACTGTTAACACCAATATGTCTGCCCTGCGTGGTGATTATAGCCAAACCTTACATTTTTGAAGGATGTTTTTGCACTTTGTAGTGGACAATAATGTGCTGTTGATGTGGGATGTGAGGAGTCAAACCCCTAGCATAAGTATTTCTAGGATCTTATCGACGCCCTTCGCTTGACAACCCTATTGAGTGAATAGCTTAGAGAATTACAATAGGAAGGTATACGAAACTAATGGCCAATAATCAATGCTATACTTACAGATCAAAGTCTATTTTTAACCCACTTCAAAAAAAGGAGGAGGCTCTCATTCGGGTGTATGGTTTTGCCATAATCACCACGCTTGGCTTGTTGTTGATCGCAGTAATGATGATACGTAGAAGTGGAATTGACTTTGACGCATTCTGGATATAAATGCTGTTTACATGTATCATCATCATCATTACAGCCCATAAAAGTCAACTGTATAGACTTAGGCCTCCCCATATATCCCCATCCAATGCTAAAGAAAGCAATGGAGGGTTTTGTCATAATACTCACACTTGGCAGGCGTGTTGGTGATCGATGACTCTTTAACGACTACTACTGCATTACCTCAGAACTCCGTTATTACTCAACCGATTTAGAAAATATATTTTCATACAAAAATAACGTATTATTGCACCCTCACACGACTCTTAAATAGTGTGTCGAAGACGTCGTGGTGTCGTTGGTTTTACAACGAAAAAAAAGCTAAAAATAAACTCTTTATGGAAAAAAATAAAACCGACTTCACAACTAAAAACTTACAAATAACTCTTAGGGTAAGTTCATATAATTTGAAGGCGGTGCCATATCATAAACATGTTGTTCTGCTTGGCAATTCGGCACCAACTTCAAATTATATTAATTTACACTAAGAGTTATTTGTAAGTTTTTAGTGGTGAAGTCGGTTCCATTTTTTTCCAAAAAGAGTTTATAAACAAAAAAAAATAGGATGAACAAGGTGACTTAAAATTCCATAACAACATTGGCCAGTATATTGTCAAAGTAAGTGCCTTTATCAATAATGAGAATGCGTGGCCCGATGTTGTTAAACCAGCTGGCAGCTACGTATCACCATTTACTGATGTAAATGTTGATTTCATAAAATAGGTACGTATAGAACTTTGAAGTGGAATGAAACAAAGATTTTTTTTTTAATTGAAATGAGATTTACTTTATTCGAAAGTTAATCTTCTGGCATTATAATTTAAATATGACTTCTGGCATATGACCGCCACGGCTGGCTCGGACGTAGTCTAATCTCGTTTCGGGCTTATTGGCGTAGACTAGCGACTTTACATATCCCCATACAACGAAAATGGAAAATGAGTTTTTATTAGTAACTGATTACAAAACACAAGCTGTGTGACATGTTGCCCCATCTTGTTCAAACCACAGCTCCTGCGCATCATGATTGTTCAATTGATGAACGAAAAGATCAGTAATCATGGCTCTCTGGCGATCACCATTGACTGCAACGTTCTGGCCAGCATAGTTTTTAAAGTAACGACCAATTATTCCGCACACCAAACAGTCAGTTTTTCTGGATGTAACAGTGTCTCAACATAAACTTGAGGATTATCATAACTCCAAATACGGCAGTTTTGTTTATTGACGTATCCATTCAACCAAAAGTGAGCTTCATCGCTAAACAAAATTCGCATACCTAATGAAATGCGCGAAATACGTATGTATTTCGAACAGAACCATGATCTTCAAAATAAATTTGCACAATTTGGAAGCGTTGTTCAGGCGTCAGTATATTCATGTTGAAATGTCAAACCAAACCCTTTACTTACAAACTGCCCACTAAGTAGGTAGTTAGGAAGTACCTACTGAATATTTTTTTTTAGTATTTATATAGTATTTGGGTTTTTAATAATATAGGTATACCTTGTTTAAATAAGGATCAACAAAAAGAACTAACCCGAGTTTCTTACCTTTCTCCTTGTGTGCTAGTCGCGATTCCTTACTTTTACATTCGGGTCTGATAAATTCTGTCATTTCGTTTGTATTGAAGCCTGATAGATATATCAAAATTCGTACCAAACTAAAAACCATTCTGGTAATTATGAAATGCATACATTATAATTGTATGTGCCGGTGCGGTGCGGGCGTAGATCAATTTGGTTTTCACGGACTTTCGTGCACAAGGTCTGCCGGCAGGATTTCGCGCCACGCCAGTCTTAATGACATTATCCGTCGAGCTTTTACCGAGGTCTTGAACCGAATGGTCTGTTGAGCCGGTGCCCTCCGGGTTTTCAAAAATATTGCGGGGCTTTTGATTGAGGCGACACGTGACACAAGGGCTGGCTCTTATTTAGGCCAGCGAATTAGCATAGCTATTCAGCGTGGCAATGCAGCCAGTGTCTTGGGCACGCTTCCGTCTGGTACTGGTCTGGAACAGTTGAGTTATCTATAGGCCGTTTGTAACGGTCCTTAGGTAATCTGACTGATTCCTTTGCACATAGTTAGTTTAATTGTACTTTTTATTGAATAAATGATTCATTGTATGTGACTGTACCTACCCACAACAATGATCCATTTCTACTTGATGTGGGAATATTAATTTTATAAGGGTTATCAAAGTGATATCGTTTTCATGTCTACGTAGTATTAATAGCCCATTAATGTCCCCTGGGTTTTGCAATAATCACCGCGCTTGGCTGGCGGATTGGTGATCGCAGTAAAGGTGTCGATAATACACAATAGAAAGCAGCTGCCCTTCTTCTGGTGAGATCCCTTAGTCGGCTTCTATGACATCCATTATTAATGTAATATATTATGTATGTAGTCAAAGTATTTTAAGGTGGTAGGTACCTATTTAATTATTTTATTTTGTGTGATATTATCATTGTTAATGTTGGTAAGTATAAGTATATATTATGTACTAGCTGACCCGGCAAACGTTGTTTTGCCATAAGTATGCATTATTTCTAGTGAATATTTTGGTAGTCAAACAAAAAATAGCTAACTTATTGTAAGTGTCTGTGGTATATGTATAACTGAAAGAGGAATGGAGCGCTGTGAACGACGACGGCCTATAAAATAACAAGACATTCGTTTTTTTAATTCACTGTACTTTTATTATCTTAAATAATAAATTCAAAATTATATCCATAACATCATATCATATGACAATAAAAAAAATCAATCAGTCTCTTAGTGCAATGGAGCGTAGGTAAGATATTTTTAGTGAGTCCATCATTAGCCATTATTATTATTTATTTATTTATGTTGTAATTGTCCGAGTAAAAAACACGCAATTTGAAAATTATTGCAAATTGATTGTAAAGTCTGTGGAAATTGAACCCGCTTCAATTCAATTGGCACATATGGGAATAATAGGGATTCGTGGTAGTAGTAAATCTTCTTCTCGGAAATTGCCATTCTAAATGCTGGCTTCGACAACGTTTTTCATCAGTTTTTTAATGACTAATCGTGTGCCATTGCACAGCCATGATGGGTTCAAATTACAAAGCAAAATAACCGGAGATCCAACCTTCAGTTATATATGATGCGGTTGCAGGCAATATAAGATAATTTACACCTTCGTTGGTATCGCAAGCTGGATCGATAGATTTGTATGACACCAAGTCCCCAAGCAACAACTGTAGTAGGTATCTTGAAATTCAAATTGTTGACGTCCACATATTTTGTTGACAAAATTGCTGTTTCTGCCAGCCACTCATAATTCAAGTACCTACTTATTGTGTGAGTTTAGCGGGAAATATCTGCCTAAAATCAATCGCGAATCAATGATTGAGCAAAATCGGTCGGCAATTTAATGCATCCAGTATTTTCTTTCATGTAGGTACAGCCAGGTACTTGTACATCGCTAATATCTTAGTTGCTTTTCCAATGTTTCAGCGGATGGATCTTGCAGCATTTGAACGTACATAAGTATTTACTTTTAGCTGTACTTTTTCCTACGCAACAGTGACGATGTTTTTTTTTATGGCAATTGTGTTTACCATCTGCCAGTGTCACGTCATTATAGATAAAAATAAAAAATAAAAAGAAAGCGCGCGAAATGCATTATTAAAAATAATTTGGAAAATGTGAACAAAACCAGTTGTTATAACCTAATATAATTAGAATTTAAAAATGTCACAAGATAATTTAAAATAGTCGGGTCTTTAGAATTTAGAAGAAACGAAATGTTTAGTGGAAATGGGACCCTGATGTTAATGAGTGACTGAAACAATTTTGAATGATCTAATAAGGGACATGAAAAAAATATGTGATTCAGGTCACCTTCAACGATGCCACATTCGCACAAGGATGAATCACTCACGTGAATGTTGTGTAAATGAACTGGAGTACAGCAGTGATTCAACCTCATGCGAATAAGCATCGATGTATGAGGTTTTATAATTTTGATTTTCAAAAACCATGGCTTGCAGGGAACTGTAGGTTGAATTTTACCAAAAAAGGAGCCTTTTGTCATTACGTTTTCTTCCATCGGGATAACCACCGGCTACGTAGAAGGACCGAGGGAAGAGCAACCAAGTCGTGACAATATTTTTTAAAGCCTACACGATCACCACAAGAAATGGCGTCTTTTGTGGCAGGAATACCGCAATGACTCAGAATCCAAATAAAAACCACCTTAAGGCCCTTGGAAAAACATTCCATTACAGTTTTTTTAATTTGAAAAATAATATAGTTAATTTTACCGGAAAATGGGTTGGAAGAGAGCGATTGTAGAACACTACGAGCGTCAGAGAAGATAATACATTTAGAGAGCTTGAACAACAAGACATACTTGACGGCTTCAAGTATTGCTAAACATTCACCTGTGAAAACAGAACTTTCAGGAGGGCTTTTTTCTTTTTGGACAATGTTGTATTGCGAATGATAACTAGCATATCCAACAGAACCTACAGGAGAAAGTTTAGAAGCATCGGAGGATATTGTGTTTATCCACGCCAGTCCCGATTCAAGAGGTCTTTGAAAAGAGAACCAGCTTTTTTGTCTTCCTTGCAAATACCAATCAAGGATAATACGGGGAGGAATAATATAATTTCATAGTCAAACTCAAAAATAGGCAGATTAGGCATACGGAACGTGGGGTCTTTTGATGATTTGAAATTTTGAAAGCTTTTGACTAGAAGCGGGGAGTCTTTGACCCGCCAGAATGAGGATGACAAAGTGAAGCGTTGAAGAAGTTCCAACTTTGGGATACTAGGATGATTCAAAAACTGTAATGATCGGTAGAAATAGCGATCTGCTAAAAATTGTCGTCGAATGTCTAGAGGAGGCTCCACACTTTCAACCTGCAATGCATTAACTGGAGACGACTTCACTGCCCCCGTAATTAAACGAAGGGCTTTCGATTGAATGAGGTTAAGATTGTTCATGCAAGCTTTATTCGCGGGGACCAATAGAAAAGACCCATAGTCCATGACACTGCAAATAACAGCGTTATATAAAATTTTTAAAACAAAAAGATGGGCACCCCACCACACACCAGAAAGACATTTTAGAATATTATAGTTTTTTTTCACATTTATTGATTATATAATTACAATGGTCAATACCTGATAGTTTTGTATCCAAATAATAACCTAAACATTTTACACTATTGTTAACTTGTATTGGACAATCAGCAATTTTGATATTTATAACAGGGACAGTTATTTTACGGGTGAATACTACAATTTTACTTTTGCTAGGTGAAAGTTGCAACCCGTGTCTATCCATCCATTTATTAATATTATTTAAAGACATTTCTATTGATTCAACAGCATTACCAATAATTTTATGAGAATGATAAAGAAGAATATCATCAGCATATTGCAGAATTCGACAAAAACCAACAGACGCTTGTAAATCGAAAGTGTATAGGTTATACAGAATTGGACTCAAAACAGAGCCTTGAGTCCGCGCCAAATAGTTCTTGAAGATGAGACAGATGGGTCTGGACATCGAAAATAAATATATCTTTCAGATAGTAAGTTCATTATAAAGCAGCTTAATTTGTCTGGAACCCTCAAAGCTATAAGTTTGTTCCTGAGAATTGGTAATTGAACATTATCATATGCGGCAGAAATATCAAGAAAAGCACCGACAACTTACTCGTTCCTGGAGAAGGAAAGTCTGATATCTGTGGTAAATATACTAAGACTGTCCATAGTGCTGTAGCCTTTTCTAAAACCATATTGGGTTTTAGCAAGTAGATTATTACTCTCCAAGAACCATTCTAATCTGTTTTTAATAAGATGTTCAGCCAATTTAGTAAGAACTGAAGACAAGGCAATTAGTCTATAGGATCCTTATCAGGTTTAAGAATGGGAATTATAAATTGTGACTTCCATGATATAGGGACACATCCTGACTCAAAGATAGTATTCACGAGATCCAGGAAATAATTTAAGCAAGAATTTGAGGCCTTTGAAAAAAATGAATATGGGATGCCATCCATCCCTGGCGCTAAATCTTTAACATAACTAAGGATATTTTTGAATTCTATAAGAGTAAAGGGTTGATCAAGAGGATTAGATGATAAATTTGATGAGGCTGAAGGTAGTTCAGATGGAAGCAGAGAATAAGATGGGGCTAGAGAATCCATGAACGCGTCGGCCCACGACTGAGATGAACAAACACGAGAGGAAGGAGCGATCCAGGAACGTCTATACCTACGGATCATCTGCCACAGAACACAAGAAGGAGTCTTAGAACAAAAACGAAGAGAACGTTTTCCATCTTTCCTGTTTTTTAAATTTGAGGAATATTTTTGTTTTAGCAGTTATTTTATTCAATTCTATATAATTCGTTTGAGTCATATTTTCATTAAAAGTCTTTTATAGCTTCAGAACATTTTTTGTCCCACCACGGAGGTGATGGAATATTTTGGTTCCGAAGAATGGCCTTAGAAGGAACGGGAATACAAACTGAAACTATTGTTAAGTCCATAACCCTAGCGGCAATCACATCATAACTATCACTGCAGGATACAGGAAGCCTAGAAAACAGAATGTCATTTTTAATAAATAAAGCAACATAACCGAAACCATTCTGTCTATCTTTTCTGAAACTGCAAAAGCCCGGAATTCCAAAATTAGAATTAGGAGCTAAGCCAAGTTTCAGTGATAGACAGGCTGCACGGTTTATATTTATTAACTAGGTGTATTATATCCGGTTTTTTAGGGGCTAAGCTACGACTGTTCCATTGAAGGATCATATCTTTGTGATCCATAATTAAAAAGGAGAGAGAGGAGATTACTAAATATAGAAGCGGTGTTGTTCGGTTGAGACGAAGAATCCAAAAACAAGTTTGAAACTATGTTTATAAGTTTTAAAAGTTGATCTATCAATTGCTGGTTTGATGGCGAACTATGAGGGTTTTCAAGGGTACAGCCGTTAGGGTAGCCAGAAGAGTCATCCCTTACAATGTTATTTTGACCGATCGGATCATAGCCAATATGCCGCTCAGGCAGAGCTCGAGGAGAGCGGTAAATAGCTTTCTTATAGGAATTATTCGGATTTGATGAAGAAGTTGAAGGCAATGGCGAACTGTTAAAAGGCGGTTTAGCTGTCACTTCTGCAAAAGATTTTTTTGACTGAGGCAGTAACTTGGAGCAATCTGCATAAGAGATTGATTTTTCAGACATAATTTTTTATGTTCTTTTGCCTGTGTAATTCGGGACAGGCTTTATCCGTCGCATAATGGTTACCTTTACAGTTCAAGCACTTTACTTGCGCGATGTCGATGTTACAAGAGTCACCAGAGTGATCTTGTGAACACTTAGAGCAACGTGGTTTTGAACGGCACAGAGTTTTTGTATAACCGAAACGGCAACACTGAAAACACTGTATTGTGTGGTAAGTATATATTTCCACCGGAAGGGAGTAATAGCATAGAAAACTCTGTCTGGTAAAACCTGCCCATCAAACGTCAATACAACCGTTTGGGTTGGTTTCCAAGTAGGAACGCTATCTACAATAGCTTTATAATTAAGCCGCCTCATTTTTTAAATCTGCCCGCAACCTAACGGGACTTTAATATCTAGAATGACATTCTCTTGGGTCATATCTAAGGGAATGCCACGTACAATTCCCATTCTTGTAACATTCAATGAATGCCTTGTAGTTATTCTCGCTTAGTGTCGAAGACAAGAAAAAGTTGTTAGCAACGTCTGAAGAATGGAAACTAACTGCAATACAGTTACGACCGATACTCTTGACTGATCCATCGATCAGCCCACTAAATTCACGTTTTTTTCCGAAAATGAATTTACCAAAAGAGACTGGGTGAAACGTGGTACTCGCAGTCAAGGACGTTTCAATTCTTTGCACATGAACGATAAAAGGACCCTTATCAGACGAGCCATACAATTGTCGACCAATTGAGGCTTGAGATGTAGTTGATTGAGGAAGATTAGTAGGAGCAATTTCAATCTTCTGAGCTGAAGTACACACATCAATATTGTCTAGGGATATTCCATTTCGAAATGATTTGCTTACAAACTATTTGCTTTTTAGAAAAAGTTTATTTATGGAATTAAACCTCTTTTGTTCCATTTTCAACATTTAGAAAAAAATAAAAATAGAACGCAATAAACAAAAGATAAAATGGGGACTCCGATTTAAATTAAACAACGTTAATTTTGCCTAAGATAAATTAACTTTTATTTAATTATCAATTAGTGCTATCTAAGTAATTTTTAATTTTAACGGATCTTGTGATATTCGTAATGTCATGGAACGTCGACATTTAAGCAGAGAAGAAATGAAAAGAGCGATAGGCATGTTACAAGCCGGTGCTATCCCACGCGTGGTTGCCAATACCCTAAACACCAATCAAAACGTAATTTCTCGATTGTGGTCACGTTATCGTAAGTATTACTGGGGATGTAAGAGAGCGCCACACTGGACGAAAAAAACGAGTAACCACCCCTAGACAAGATCGTTTTCTCCAAAATTCCGCCAGGACGGAACCCAATCCCACAGCAAAGAAGCTAGTGCAAAGGCTTCAGTCAGACCATCAGCTGTCAGTCAACGACCAAACCGTCGGAAGAAGGCTACATGAAGTCGATCTTCATTCTCGTAGGCCGCTTCGTATGCCAGCTCTACGACGAGGCAACCGCGGAAGGCGACTTCTTTGGGCTAAGAACATTTGTTATGGAACAATGCCTAATGGACAATGGTTCTCTTTACTGATGAGTCTCGGTTTGGATTCCATCTCGATTCACGAAGAACACGTGTTTGGAGAGTTCCAGGCAGAGAAAGTCGCCTCCAGCAGCCACAAGAGGTCCATTCGTACCGAGGTGGGACAATTATGGTTTGGGCGGGAATTCGTATTGGTGCGCGAACCGAGCTCATTTGAATAAGAGGCAGCATGACTGCACTAAAATACCGGAACGAGGTCATAGAATCTGTGATCATCCCTCACAGAGCTCAAATTGGCCAGGAACTTCAGCTCATGCATGATAATGCCCCTCCACACACGGCGCGTTTGGTGTCAGCTGCCCTTCAGGAACATGATGTCGCGGTTTTGGACTGGCCTTCACAGTCACCCGACTTAAACCCAATTAAACACGCTTGGGACATGTTACAGCGATGGGCTTTCAGCAATTTGCCATCAAATTTGACCACAGAAGACCAACTTTTTTGCCATTTAAAAAGAACATGGGATCGCATACCCCAGCGAGACTTTGACACCCTAATTTTGAGTATGAATAACCGGTGCAGATGTGTTATCAACGTCAGGGGAGGCAACACCGATTGTTAAATTGTAAAAAGGTAATTTTATAAAGTCATGGCAACGTAAAAATAGTTTTAACACAATTTACCGATCCTTGTAAATTTTCTGATTTTTCGAGATTTTGTTCCTACTTTAATGTTTATTTAAAAATTACATAAAACTGTTGTTTTTATTATTATGAATAAACAACACAAAATAAAGATTCTTCCCATACCTAGTTTTGTAAAGAAATTATTTTCAGTTTTTGTAAAAATCAACAAAATGTTGAATATCCCTAGACAATGTTGATGTGTGTATATGAGAAACCGCATGGAGGAGTTCGTAGTCCAGCTCTCAGAGAGTCATCTTTTATGGTTGAGTTTGATGAAGATGATGAAGCAGAACGGGATGAAGAATGTGCTAATTTGGTCCGCTTGCGACGAGAATTGGAAACAGTAATGAGACGGGGATGGAGCCTCCTGAACCTCCATCCCCGGCACAGAATTAATGCCAGGATCAGGTGGTTCATGCATGATGGTGGAGAAGGTGAAGGTGATGTGATGAAACTAACGGAAATAAATTCCTGCGCCTTCCGTAGACACAAACAAACTGGTTTGGTTAACAAAACAATACAAAATAGTTAAAATTAATAAAATCGGATGAAAATTTCGTTCGATCACGAATGGCGTTCAACTGGATGTCCAGTGACGATGATTTCAAGCAAGCATTGATTTCATCAGCGTACGTTGAACGTGGAATGACGGGATGTGTTTGTCTAAAATCACCTGAAAGGCCGCCAGATAGGTTGTCGTTGTTTTTTGTCTTTCAATGTCCTGTTCAATGCCTCACGCGAATGTTTCTGTGCCATAGTGCATTCATCCCAGATGATAAATTTACACTGTTTCAGCACTGTAGCCATCTTATGTTGTAGTTTTTTTATGCTGCACACTATCTGTCTGGAGGAGTCTGGATTATTTTGAACATTTAGTGGCAGTTTAAATGCTGAATCAGCAGTTCTGCCACCATCTAATAAAGTTGCTGCAACGCCAGATGCAAGGCCAATGCGATGCAATTATTTGATCGTATTTCGGCGAGAATTAGCGAAATTAGGAATGTGTAGCCAGTTCCAAATGGTACTTCCAAAAAAAAAAACACCTTGTCCTGCCGAAACTGCAAGCATAATGCGGTTGTAAATGGTTTTATTCCCCAGTCAGTAGTGGGACATTGCGAGTAACAATCGCTGCCAATTCTACAGTATTGTACTGCAATTCACGATTAATTTTAGTGTTCATTAAATAGATGCACTACGATTTGACGAATGTATACTTGACAGAGTGGCAAATTGGTAATGACAATGCAATGATCGTCGATAGCAATCAATAATAATGGCCGAAAACGGTTTAGGCCCTAAACTATAGTGAGTGAGAGAAAGCTTATTGTGTGAGAAAGACAGGAGACCAGTTTCGTTCTCATCTCTACTCTGTGCTGTTAACGGGGGAATAACTTGTAGTTCGTAGTGGTACCTAACTGATCAATTATCGACCGCCAAGAGTAGAAAATTATTAAAGTACTAATATTGCTATTAAAAAATAAGCGTTAGTGATAGAAGGAGTAGTGAAAATTAAGAGTTGAATTACCTATGAATTATTTTAATGCTGAACACTGTCAGTAGACATTTCCTCTTTTTCAAATGGCAAATTATAATACTGCTGAACGAGTCACGAGTTTTATTTATACTCGTATATATTACTTTAGGTACCTATCAACATTAAAGGTAATCTGCATGCATAATAGCAGAAAATTTTCACAACAAAAATATTTATTGAACATGATACGTTTCAAAATTTACGTTACATGTTGATCTACATCGTCGTTGCAGCGGTCAGGCAACACCTTGACTCAGAATAAATATTAGGTCGAATATCAATAAGTTATTTGTTCTATGCCAGTAGATAACCAACACAAGGTCACATTACCTACCTACATACCAGCAACGCGATCTCAGAATAGGAAATACCTATCAAAAAGTTTTATTTAAGATACGAATGCGCCACCTACAGCTTGCCGTTGTCAACTCTTATAATCGTTTCTGCCATGATTATAGCGGCATAGAGCGCCTTAAAATAAAACTATAAAATGTGTGTTCCATGTTTTATTTATTCAAAGTCAAATCATCAAATCAATTAAACTTAAACACAGACAGATTATTATGTGAACGCTATGTTAACATACCTATTATTGAAATAAACCCTTTCGGCTTTACAAATAAAAAGGAAGGTTAGGTTAGACAAGACGATGCCATGTGTATAAATAAGTACTTAATGATAAAATAGAATACTTACTTAACCTAAGTGCCGTATTAGATATTACAAGCCCAATTCAACTTTTTATTATCTGGACCTGATGGCTACAGACTACTAGAATAGAAAAATAACTTGAGACTATAATTATATTCATGATATTTATATACATTTATTAAACAGATTTCTAGTTCAAGTGAGCTAGAGTCAAGTGGGAATCGGACACGCACATCGAGTATACCGAAAGAAGTTATCCGCACAAGATAGGTTAGCATATGTACCATTTTGTACCAGAGATTTTAAATAACTAGGTAGGTATATAGAGCAGCTAGGTATCAAAAGTTTTAATTACAAAAGGTTTGCCATATGAAGGATTATCCAGACAGCTATGCGAGCAAACTATACAGGAACCAAGAAGTTTGAAAGCACTGAAGATAGGTAAAGCTTGCTTAGCTTACAGTGTGACTGCATTATGCTTGACTTCACAATACAGCTACATAAATCACTGAGTAATAGGCATATTATACTTTTATAAAGTTCTAAAAAGTACAAATAAATAAACGTTAACACAAATAATATAGGTAACATTTAGTACACTGATTGTAATAAATTAAGTACATTATATTAAATACAGATTACATTGCTGACGAGGTTTACAAAACAGCACACAAAACCAGCTAGGACTGAATTACTTTCACAAAAAGCTGTAGGTTTACCAAGAATACTTAAGCCCGCAGTAGTCTCGTTTTAGCTTCTCGCAGTAGTTGGCCCGTTCGTCAAAAAGCCGGCGGCATACTATTATAGCCAAATAATATTTCAAATATATTAATTTTGGAACAGAAACATGTACACTTAAAGTGAGAAACGATGATGTCTGCATTAGTTAAGAAACTGTGCCGCTATACCAACGCCCTTCTCCGTTTTTTAGGATAAACATAATAAAGTAAAGTTCCACTTAAAATTAAACAAGAATCTTAAACAAAATTAACTAAACTAACTAAATTAAGAGGTTGAGAGGGAGGGAGGGCGAGGAGGGGGTTAGGTGTGTTTTCTTTAAATCACCAGAGTGGAATGTGTGTGAGGGGTAAAAGTAAGTGTGTGAGTGTGAAGTATGAGTGTGTGGAAGTGATGTGTGAGTAGGTGTGTTTTGGTTTGAAAGATCATTCAGCAATCTGTAAGAAATTTTCCGTTTCATCATAATGTCAGTGACAAAACCCACGTGAAGCAATTGGATTTACATTTAAACAGGGTCAATGGGTATATGTTATTTATATTGTTTATGGAGTTGTACAGTGTACCACTAAGGTAAAAGAAGTGACGACCTGCTGATGCCGTGCGATGAGATTCAGTACGACAAACCTTATCCGATCTTCGTTTCGATTAAACTAAACATGGCTCATAGACAATATAGGAGTGTTTGCGAATAATTGTTTGTAAGATCAATAATATCCGTACCGATGAAACTAGACAGGTTAGGTATAGTTCTATAGTGGGGAACCAAATGGGTTTGTTTAACAGTACCTTTGGTACAGCTCTTTGAGCCCGTTCAAGTCTTAGCATAAGTGTTTGGACTAACCCACCCCAGGAAGTGATACAGTATGCCAATAATGACTGAGCTGAGGCAAAGAATATAGTCTTTAGACCATGTAAGCCGATGACTGACCTTAATTTCTTGAAAACATATATTCATTTTCTTATACGGGAGACCATAGAGTCAATTTGTTGTTTCCAAGAACGGGTACCGTCAACAATTACGCCAAGGTATTTAACGCAATTAGAACGTACTAAGTTCTTACAGCTGCAGGATACTGGAATCGGAGTTGTGGTACAAGGATGTGCACTTATAGAAAATGAGGAGCTAGGTTTACTGTATGAAGATAAAAAGAAGGGGATGTACATGCTTTTGGAAACATTGAACGTGAGTAAGTTGGCGCGAAACCAAGACATGACAACGGAAAGAGCATTTTCAGACTGTAGGTGTACATCTTGCCATGAATTTTCATGTGTAATAAGGGCGGTATCGTCAGTATACGTAATTATTTTACAATTTGGAAGGTTTAAGTTGGAGAGCTGATTTATGTATATTAAAATTAATGTAGATCCAAGGAAACTACCTTGAGGGACACCAAAATGAATTGGTTTTTCTTGACTTTCAAGGCTATCTATTTTGACATACTGAGAGCTATTCTCGAGGTAGCTGCAAAGCAGGCTTAGAGCCACTCCTCTTACACCTATATGCTCCAGCTTAGTCAAAAATATTCGGACCGAGACCGAGATACCGATTGTTTTGAGATTAGTGTCAAAGTTTTTCATAATTGTTGTCGTTAGGTGCAAAACGGCATTCTCAGTAGACTTACGACTTCTGAAGCCATACTGGTTTGGAGATAAAGTTTTTTGTGAATCAAGAAAGTTTATGAGTCTCTTGTAAGTAACTTCTTCAAAGATCTTGGAAAATACTGTTAGCACAGAAATCGGCCGGTAATTTGTGATACTGCCCGATTTCCGCATTTGAATATCGGATGGACAATCGCCTTCTTAAAAACACTAGGAAAAATACCGGATAAAAGGGAATAGTTGAAAATGTGTTTTAGAACGGGGGACAGGACATGTTGAACAGATTTTATGACAACTGTGGGAATACCGTCCCAGCCAACCGCACATTTATCTTTTAGGCTTGATATGATGATTTCGATTTCATTATTTTCTACGGAATTGAAGTACATTGAGTCTCTGGCGAGGAAAAATAACCGTTTCATCTTAGGTGATTGATTTTCAGAGGTGAAGATCGGTTTGGAAGGACCACCGAGATGCAGATGCTCTGTAGTGAGTTTTCATGTACCCTTGTTGAATTGCCGGTACATGGCTACCACCTGTTCCTCAAGTAAGACGCTAGTTAGATCGACAATGATCGTCTTCTAGGCTGGGTTTTTGTTATTGCTGGTGCAAAAAATGTATTTTACTTCATTGCTTTGTATGGGTACATTTAAGACCTTAGTAGTTCTTAATAATGTCTCAAGTAAAGGTCTTACTTTCCATAGCAAGCGCTGGAATATAGCGAATTTCTAGACACGAAGACCTGGAGTAGCGCTTGAAGCCGTCAAGTCGGTTCCCAAGAGGCTTAATGTACTGCTTTACGCCCTACTTCAAAAGTTCGACTCTCTCCTGAAGGGCACTATGCTTCTCTACGAAAAAGTCAACCGTAAAGCGCATGAGCTCGACTGCGGCGTAAATTTCCGCGATCCACTTTTTTATTTTGTTGATCCTTGAGACTTCTCATCATTTTTCGCATCTCATCCATGAAATCTGTAAGAGTCTCGGACTGGCGTCTCTTACGCATACGGACGCTTAAAGGATTTTCTGGAAGGTTGGGTAATGATGGTGAATTTTGTCGTTGCAACTCAATAGGAGCACGCAGAATATCCGACGCTGATGGTGTAGTGGAGCGCGCTTCATCCTGAATGGAAAGCTCGACGTCCGCTGCGGTAAAGACGGGTGCGGGCGATTGTGGAGGTGTGCGGTTTAGCGGAATTGTTTCTCTGAACCAAAGCTACCAAGGAAGTAGTAAGGCGCAGTGGTGAAAATATGTAAGAGACAGTCCCACAGATGACGGATGGGTCTAGAAGGTTGGTCGTCAATCGAGGAGCCACGTACAAAAGTACGTTCCGTCCAGTATAACTTGACTCAATGCTACAAAGTGAAAGGCGCTTACTGATAAAGGTGGGTCATGTTATGTGGTTGGTGATCGGGATATCTCGTACTCAAGTGCTCTCCGCCGCATAAAATTAGAGCCGTGAGGAGCAACAATCTTTGTGTATGTGTTCACAGGTCTTTGGTGTCTCGTTGGTCGAGTTGAGTGTGGGTGCGCAAAGACGTGTTCACGTGTATCGTAGTATTGTTTCACTCACGACTGAATGGCTGGATAGTGTGCTTGCGTGGTGCGCTCGAACACTTGCTGATCACTTATGTTGTCCTATTTTTTTGAAATTGTATTTTTGGCGTTGAAATTTATAGGAAAAAAAAAATCATAGGGTATTTTTTTTTTCCTAAAATAAAGGAAGGGGTCCGGAGGGAAGCGGATCATTATTTGCAACAAGCATGAGCGTACAACGTAGAGTGACGAGCATTGAACATGCAAGTGGAAACAGTAACAGGATCAGATTCGCTGCTTATTATAAGGACTCCTAATTTGTTGTTGATTATTCTTTTTATAGCAACTGACAAACTTTCTCCTTTCTGTCCCATGAATAATTTAAAATCGTTGATTGCATTCTCATTGAAATCCCAGTGTCGAGGATAGCACATACTCAACTCGCAAAGTTTCGCAAGCGCAGGAATGTTTTTCACCTCATCGTGAAGCGGGCTGTATATGTCTTTGGATGGAACAGACTTATCTAAAAATCCATAATCCATCGCATACATGTCATGGGTCATATTATCGTTCAAAGTGCGCACTTCTCCTCTTACGTGTTGTTTCAGTGTAGGTGACATGTAAATCACTATCAAACCTACTGTTACATCCTGGCTGCACAATGGCCCTGGTTTTTCTAGCACACTTACCAGTTGATAACATGCTGAGGGAACTAAATAAAAGTTGTTTATATTAATAATATGTGTAGCTACGCCATCATACTGCTTTCCGATAGCTGGTTGCTGGTTTACCAGTTCTGACTTTAGTTGATTTAAAGATTCTTCAAACGTTGTCATTTTCTATCTGTAGTTTCTCTTGTATAATTCAGAACTTCTGAAACAAGAAACAAACAAAATAGGTAAATATATGGGTTTATAGGGAATCAAATCAGTCACCATTAACATTACAACGTTAGAATTATTTAAGTGGCATGGACGGTCAAGTTTTGAACTATGGGGAATATCGATAAATAATCGATATTCCCCATAGTTCTTATCTCAAAATGGTCCTAAGACCCTGTGCGAACTAAAATTGTGCTATGGAAATAATATTATCTTAGTTTATTTTTATTCAGGACCTCTTCTCTACAAACCGATTGCGATATATTCGAAACGATACGATAGTCTTTCGAATAATCGGAAACAACGGTACTCTGCAAAACGATCGTCTGTCGAAAGTTTTTTTATTTTTATTTAATTCAACAAAAGGTAGGGCTTTGTCGCTATGCGACCTCATCGCCTGATCATACATAAAAAACAATCATCATTAGACACATATATAAAAGGGAGAGTAAAAAGAAAGGAAAAAACAAAACTTCTCAACAATCTTAAAATTAAAAAACAGTTGTGCTTATTTACACATAGGATCCGACAAAATACTATTACATTTACCAACATGAAATGTATTATACCCTATGAGACTTCGGTTGCATACCGAATATACCATAACCATAAAGCTGGACTACCACTGACTCACTGACTGACTGATTGACATGGTTGTTTGTGTGGAAGGAGATGACTTTTGTATGGGGAAGTTATTTTTAATAGGTCGCAAATGTTGACTTTTGATTATTATATTTACATAAAAAGTTTTAAAAAACTGAAAAAAATTGGCGATTTGTATGGACGGCGGTCGCGTGACACACTGAAGCGAAGCGAGGGTCGCAGCGAGATTCAATAGAGCTTCGTGTATATCGTACATATAATATATATTAGTAACCCCAAGGGCTGGCTCTTATTTAGGCCAGCGAATTAGCATAACTATTCAGCGTAGCAATGCAGCCAAATATGCAAGTCTTGGGCACGCTTCCGTCTGGTACTGGTCTGGAACAGTTGAGTTACCTATAGGCCGTTTGTAACGGTCCTTAGGTAATCTGGCTGATTCCCTTGTACATAGTTAAATAATAATAAATAAATAAATAAAATATATGTTTATTTTCTCACACAAAGGTACATACATATAGGTTTATAACATTATAAAATAAAATTGCTAGAAAATCTAATTGTAATTGTAGGTACCTGTTTTGTAAGAGACTGGTGCCTGAGATAGGTTTAAGAAAATCTGAATTACAGGTCACCTCACTCCACAGACTCCAAGCATAACAAACAGAAATAAAGAAAAAAAACGAATTGAGATAAAACAATAATTCTTAGTAAGAGTAAAAATAAAACTAAAAATAGCATATGAATAAGGTAAAAACAAGATATGAGAACACGAAACATTATTAATACTAAGATTAAGATTAAAGTTATGCAATAGTTAGTTTAGGTATAGACATAAATTTAATATATAGGTATTTTTACACGAGTTTTTTTTCGGGGCCATTTTTTTCAGAGTTATCGAAAAGTCGTGCTGGGAGTTACGTGATCGATTAAAAAAAAAGTTCTGCATTAAAAAAAAAACAGGTTTTTTTATAGTGTTACTGGAAAAGTGAGTTTTTAAAAAAAAAACGAAAATGCAAAAAAAAAAAAAAATCGTGACGTCACTCGGTGACATCACGTGAACGGATGTCGGGTGACGCGCGACTGCGTCGACGCTCACTTCATAACGTCTATAGTTCCTCCGTTGGGTTACAGATATGCTTTAGATTTATGTATGTAATAGTTAAATACCTGGAGAATTCGTTTTTTTTATATTTAGGCTAAGTTTTACTACTAAAATAATAAGCCACGACCGATCGTGGCTTATTTGTGTTACGAAACTTGTCGTAAAACAAAAAAATGGGAAGTATTTTTGGAAAAATCATTTTTTTTTAATGTTAATGCACACACAATTAAAATATAGTTTTGATTTATTGTTTCAGTAGTTTAATACCCTTACTATACGATTACTATTAAATATTGATATAGTTTAGAACAAAACTTTTTAGGACAAAAATTTCAAACAGCTCCTTAAATTACGACTATTTTGAAAATATTCCGCACGGCACGTTATTAATTTGGTTATTTTAACATTTAATTCTACATATTTCCGCAAAATAAACCTGTTTTCAGAAAACTAGAGGTCTGGTCTCAATACTATGGAAAAACACATTAGGTACACTTACTCTAACAGTTATTGCTAAAAATATTTATAAAAGACATACCAAACACACAAATCCAAACACAAAATATGCCGAAAAGACTTTGAAAGCAAAATTATCTAAATTTACCTCGAGTTTCATCCCGATACGTTCACTTATTTCTTGCACTCTCACAATTATTTTAATATATAACACGTCCTTAAATACTTGCATTTACAAATATAAATATTAAACTTCATCCGTAACAAGATTTGATCAACAAAATTTAAAGTTGGGAAATTTGAACCACCTGTTTGACAGATAATTTCTTCAGACAGTGGCAATGACAGTTACCACATTAGAACAATAGACTATTATTCTTATTATAAAATATAATCGTAAAGGTCGCCTCTACACTCAGGTACCGTAACAGCATTTTTTTACCTAGGCCGGTCCGATGCCGCCGGCCACCGCAGTTATTATATAATCTATTCCACAGCGGCAATAACTAGCTAACGCGCCGACAAACAAGTCAGTAGGTAACTAAATAAATTTAATATACTACATACATAAAAAAGTAAATGCAATTACATATGAATGCACTTTTGCTCTCCATTTTTTGCCAGGCACTAGGCTTACCCATTCATCAATTTCGATATATCTTTATTTCCTTGACAGCTACAGAAGCCTGGTTTGAAAGCTTCGAAGGAAGCAATTATTGGTATAATATTAATTTCAGAAATTCCACACCGTACGTAGTCTACGGCTAGGTGACCGGCTATCCTGACGTCAGAATGAACGGTCATCTAGAAATGTTTAATTTCTTCTTAAACATAGAGGAAGCAAATATCTTATTGTAGGAAGCAAATAGATCATCATCGTGACGATAACCTTTTAAACATACTTATTTTGACCGCCTCTGTTGTCTAGTGGTTCATTCCACCGATTTCAGATCCAGAGGTCCTGGGTTCGATCCCCATGGGGAGAACAATATATTTTGCTTGGATTGGTTGGTGGTAGGACTGTATTTTAGTCTGCCTGGGTAGCTAGCACCATCTTATCTAATTATTTCGCCATAATAACAAGGCCAGGTGCATACCCGTCGTACTATAAAAAAAAAAATACAAAGCTTACCTACTCTTACTAGCAGAAATATCTAAACCTTTTGAACCTAGCAAATCAGACATTAAATTCAAAGCCAAATGTATTTCTCTAACGGCATCAGGCACATATTTTTTGGTAATATAAATAAATAAATATTACAGGACATTAATTTTACACAGCGCTAATATACAGAGTGTTTTTTTTAAATGGGACAGTATGGGGAAATCCGAATCTAAAGGAGACTCAACTTTATGTGAATTAGTTAATTCCACGATGAATAAAATTACAAGCATGAACTGATTGGAAACAAAATCACAGCTGCAGAAATAACTTACGTTCCAAATTTGAATTCTTTGCTGCAGAAATAACTTACGTTCCAAATTAGAATTCTTTTTTTTATAATTTCAAGACTATAGCGTGCCATGATGTTTACGAAGATTAAAAAAAATGTTCTTCTCTTGAATCACCAGGAGCTCTTATCGATTATCGAAATTTAAAAATGGAATAATTTTTAATATTTTTTTACACGCCTAGGCACTTGTAACAATATGAAAAGGCGAATACTGCAATTGTATGAAGATTAGTTTTCATTAAATTTGACCAACTTCTGCTGTTCAGATTTTTTTCTTTCCATACAATGAAATAATCTTTACATGAAACAGAGTCAACCCGCGTCAAAAAAAAAATTGATCAACTTTATCATTTTTTAAGAACAACTCACGCTTGACCAAAAGTTTTAACGAGCCAAATTTGTTTACATAAAAAAACACCTAATGTCTCCTTGGACACTTTTCCTCTATCTCCTTTAGATTCGGATTTCCCCATACTGTCCCATTTAAAAAAAACACTCTGTATACAACGAAATCATCAGCATATTGAGAATCATTAACGACAAGCCTCATAGCTCAGTTGGTAGTAACTCTGCCTTCTGTGCTGTAGGCTGTGGGTTCAATTCCCACCCAGGGCAAAAAATTCTGTGATGAATGTAGATGTTTGTTCTGTGTTTGGGTATTGTATCATAATATAATGTATATATTTACAAACAGTAATTTGTAAATATATTACATATAATTTGTAAGTATTATATCCGTAATCTAGTTCCCGTATTACAAGCTATGCTTAGTTTAGGGCTAGATGGCGCTGTGAAAAATTAATGTATATATATTTGTTTATTAACATAATATAAACTTTTGCTTATATTTAGAGTAGCTATATTAAATAGAAGCGGAGAGACGTATATGAGAAGCCTAACAAGTTAGATTATCTAAGCAAGTACGCGACTTTCTGAAACCTACTATGTTTGCAGGAAATAAACGTAAACTCACGAAATACCATTCTTAAATTCGCCAAGGCAAGACGACGTTCAGTTTAGACAATTTCGGGATTCTAAAAAAGCTTAGGCGAATTTTTCTTCGTTACATTTTGTGGAATTTTGACTACGGGAATATGAGTATCAGCAGCACTCTGTATAATGTATACTTTTTTTTTAAACGATAAGTTAGAATCACTGTCGTAAGTCGTATCGAATAAGTATCGAATGCTCGGAACGAATGACAACAAAATACATGGCATGGATAAAAATCTTTTGGGTCAAATCTCTTTGCTTGATCGTCTAGATCCGTTTTGATGTCAAACATTGATGACTTTCTTTTTTTATCTTTTTTTTAGTTACCTACCTATTACGGCAAGGCTAAAGTTATACAACCATACCACCTATTGTTGACTTTGATATTTAAAAGTAGCGTTATATTCTCTTTGGTCAAATCACCAGCCGGCGCGCGTCACCATTTTGAACAACAGTTACCATAGGTAAGTAGGTACTTACCTATACCTACCGTTTACCTACCTACGTAGTATTCATATGACATAAACATTGTCTGAAACCAATTTCATTTACATTGTGTTTGGATTCAATAAACTCACCATCATCTTTAACTTTTGAAGTTGTAATAGGTACCTAAGTAGTTAAAATAAACACTGTACCTAGTGTTACTCAATCAACACTTTCATTGTTATGGTTTTTAAAATCAATATCTAAAATTATAGACTAAGGAGGACATCGAAAACTGTGAAAAAAATACAGAGGCGAGTATGATTCGAGTCTCTGAGGTTGATGATGAAAAATATATACTCTTGGCCTCGAGAGAAAAACAATGATAACTTGACGAAGGATGATTTATGAGATTGCGTAGAAATAATAGTTGATTACAATAAATATATACATTTATAACTATCCTGAAGCCTCTTATTTGTAAAGATAACACTAGGTACCTCCGACAGAAATAATTTGATTGGATTGGAAGTTATAGGTAACCTACATTTATTAGGTATGTACTTACCTAAGTAAAGATAAACAATGTAGGTACCTATTATACACAGTCAGGTCATAAATTCTGTCACAAGTTTAATATAAAATAATTGAAACAAGTTTATTCATTATGTAACCATTTATATACCAAAATGAACTTAACGAAACATAGATTCTTATGACAATAAAGTTTATTCAAAATGACATCCGTGATTTTGAATACAGGCCTTCAATCTGCGCGGCCAGTCGTCTATCGCAGCACGAACGAGGTCCATGTCAATATCGGCGGCTGCCTTAATCAAGGATGTCTTGAGTGACTCCAAATTGGGCTTTTGAAGCTTTGAGCACGCCTTTTCCTCCAAGTGTTGCCATATCTTGTAATCTAATGGACTCAAATCTGGACTGGAGGAGGGCCAGTCTTCGTGCCGGATGAAGTCGATTTCACGCACCGCCAGCCAGTCTTGTGTGCTCTTCGCTCTATGAGCTGGCGCCGAATCTTGTTGGAATACCCAGTGCCTGTTATTGAACATGGTATGAGAAACAGGTTCCACGAGGTTCGTCAGGACTGTATTTTGATACACAACTGCATTCGTTTTTACACCTTTCTCACAAAAATGTACCTCTGTTAAGCCCCAATAAGAAACTCCCAACCATACCATGAGCGAGGATGGAAAATGACCTCGTTGGACACGCGGAATACGGTTGCTCGCTTCTTCACTACTGTGTGCGTACACCTTATCATTTTGTTTGTTGTAGCTCTCTTCTACGGTAAAAAATTTTTCATCCGAAAAAAGAATTTCCCGATATTTTTTTCCCGCGTACCGCTTCAACAAAGCGCGGCATCTCTTCAGTCTCAGGTCCATTAGACGAGCATTTAAACGATGTCCTGTTTTTCTTCGATATGCCCGAAGCCCTAAGTCTTCATTTAACACCCTTTTCAACGTGGTTCTGCTTAACCCCATCTGAAGGGCCAACAGTTTCTGCTTACGTTTGGGATTTCTTTGAATTCGCGCCTTCACAGCTTTTATCACTGCTGGAGTCCTAACAGACCGAGGGCGACCACTTCTTGACCTGTCATCTACACTAGAGTCTTCATTGTATCGTTTGATGGTACGATAAACGAATCTTTTGGTTAAAAAAAAATTGAATTGGCGCGTAACCGCAACGATGCAACGCAATAACTGCAACACGGTCTTCTTTAAGCGTCCACTCAGTATTTAAAAATGAGTAAAATTCTAAATAGTATACATTTTTATTTTCATGAACAATTCGAAATTCGAATTCAATAAACTTTTTTGTGGCCAGCATTCTAAAAGAAAAGTTTTTACTGTGACAATACTTATGACCTGACTGTGTTCCTACTACTTATATCATTTGATTCTATATATATATGTCAAGCCATTCTACCTAAAACAAGAATGCCTACATAATTAACATGACAGAAGAGAGTATCAAATCAAATTATTTAAGTAGTATAATAGGTAGGTAGGTATCTATAATGTTTATGTTAACTTAGGTGTACCTACCTCATGAACTTTGGGTTACTTATTACTTTAAAATTTACAGATGATGGTGAGTTTATTGAATCCAAACACAATGTAAATCGAGAGTCCGTACTAAATCAGTCCGAGTCAAACCAAAGTGCATGCGGAGAGTCCAATATCAGGCAGGGGTCGAAGGAATAGAAGATACGGAGTCCGGTTAGAAAGATAGACGCAGAAAATCAAGGAATCACTGTTAAAATAGAACTATTTGGTCGCATTGACGTCTGTTAGGTATATGTCGAATTCAAAACATCGTATCGTTTTTGGTGCTAGAGTACGATTTCGGTATCGATTGTCGAAATCACCATCATATCATCAACAGTACCTTTTGCACGATAATTGTCCCGATATATCGTTTATCAGTTTGTAGGGTAAGAGCCATGATTAGTAGAGTGGAGGAACACTGTACATTTTATAATAATAATAAACGTTTAATTCAGGTAACATAAAAATAGAACATTTTACAAGATGCCTACTTACCTTGGTCGATACCTTCTTCACTAAAGCTGTCTCTTCTAGTAGCGGCGCCGGCGGCGTAATACTTTGTAATTGTAAAGTTCTTTGAGTGGTATTATTTATTTAGTACGTAAATACGTATTACCTCGACTCGACCTAGGTTTATGGAGTACGTACTCAGACAGATCAATAACGATGCACATGTGGGGAGACAATAATGCGCAACCAATAATGTACGACCAATAATTGGTGACCATATTAAAAAGTGGACTTGGATTATTGGTTATACATTATCAACACGTGTCAATAATGCACACCCAATAATCCGTGTCCACTTTTTTTTTTTGTAGTGGGTTACCCTGATGCCTTGTTTTCATGGGCGAGTGCAAGGCGAGTGTAGTTTTATTGCCACAGAGTACTTAACCTCGACAATAATAATTTATGGTTGATGTGTTTTTATCATAGAGACCTGCCATCAATGTAATGTACCATAGAGTATAGAAATCAAAGAATTGTGTTTGTGATAATTATGTGGCACGGCACAGAGAATAGACCAGAGAAGAACTTTTAAACACAAAAATTATATATATAGGAAAGGCGATTTGATTCTTTACATTTGCATGCTTTGCTTTAGAAGTTCATGGCCGATACGATAGGTACTTAGCAATTATCATAGCTGTTCAAATATGTTCTCCATGCGGTGCTGCTAGCCATCGAAACACATCGGTGTCCTCTCCCAACAAAAAACATTAGCTCCCTGTACCCAAAAACCAACGAGACCCTATTACTAAGCCTCCGATGTCTGTCCGTCCGACCATTTGTCTGTCGTTTGTCAGTTTGTCTGTCGGCTTTATCTCATAAATCGTAAAAAGTAGACAGTTGAAACTTTCACAGAAAGAGCATTTTCACCAACAGTTCACAAAACAAGTAAAAGTATGGCTTTGAAGCAAGTTTGCATCAGGAGATATATGGATTCACTCTAGACTTGACAAAGTATTAAACCGATTTTAATGAAATTTCTATGGGAACACCTTGGAAGTATGTACCTACCAAACATAAAAAGAAACATCAAAATCAAACATCAAACTGCCGAATTGAGAACCCCCTCTTTTTTTGAAAAAATAACTGACCACCTCTGTGGTCTAGTGGTTCCCCCACCGATAAAAGAAACAGATCTCAGGTTCGATCCCCAGGGGATACAAAATTGTGCTTGGTTTGGTGATGGTACGACTTGTTGGAGCTGGCTAACTAACACCGTCCTACCCAAGTCTCTCGCCATGACAACAATGCAGAATTGTTGTGTCCTGGCATCTGAATGCCAGGACACAACAGAGGTTAGCTAGCCAGTTCCTCAGTCTCCTTAGATTCCGGGAAATGCGCTTCATTTCTTTAGTTGACATCAGGTAAGATTAAGGCCAATTAAAAAAACAGTTATTCTGATAAAAAGATGGCTGTACGGCACTTTGTTGCGCATTTAGGACGCAGGAATGGGCAAATCATTACTACTTTCACGAATTAAAGTTTATTTTTATTTTTTTAAACAACTAGGAGACGGAACAAGCAAGTAAACCCACCTGATGCTAAGTGCATCTCTTGCCGATAACAATGCCTTAGTGCGTAGGTCACATCCACAAAGAACAAAGCGTCCGTCTCATAGAACATCCGTCAACTTGAAGCATAAAGGTGTTAAGCCTCGCGTGCCCGTAATTTCACCGGCAACCATACCCTTTAAGCAGGAACACAGCAATGCTGCTTAGCGCCTAAAGCTATACTTTACTTAGTTAGGGGCTAGATGGCGCTGTTTGAAATTAATGTTTAGTAGAATTATTCCTATTCAATTGATTTATACAGAGATCATCCCTGTCTGTGGGATCTATCTTCAAACATTCAAAATATTCTAGGGACTCGAGCCATAAAAACATTCTCAAATCAAATCATAGTAATAATGTAAATTGGTATGTTGTGATATACCTACCTACTTATAAATTAGCCATTGAAATTATGATAACACAGGTAACATGGGTAGTGACCCAGTGCAATCACCTATATACCTAACTAGGTAGGTACTCTGCGTACCTACTTTTTTTGTACGACAGGGAAGCGCTTGGTCTTCATCTCTACTGGTTAGATACAAGTTAAGATAAGGCCGAAGGTGGAGGCACACTTCACTCGAAATCCTTAACAAACTGGAGTGAACTGGCTATCATACCTCTAAATGCCGGAACACAATTTAAGAATTGTTGTTATAGCGACAGAATTAGGCATGATGGTGGTAGTCAGCCAGGCGGACATAAACGAAGTCCTATCACCAACCAAACCCAGTACAATATTTTTACTCCCCCTGGGGATCGAACCCGGGACCTCTGGATCTGACATGATCATATTTTTTCAGGCACTACCGTGAACGCATCCTCTCAAGATGTCTGAGGAATATCTATATAAGTAATATAAGTTAATGAATCCTTTCGATATAGCCGAGACGAAATTTATAAAATTATTTCGTCTACCCAAAACTGGTGCCTGTTTTATAATAGAAACCTCAGATTACTCTCGCATTGACAAAATCAATTATGGTAAGTGATCTCGCATTTTCTAGATATGTAGGTACCTTCCCAGATTTTTAGTAAGTACGGTCCCTACCAAATACCTACTCCATTAGAAGTATTTGGTCTGGGGTAGATGTATAGTATACATTATGTACTTACATACATAGTCTAATAGTTACAAGTACATGGGTTAGCTGCTAGAAAACTCCATAATATCATTTACGTTTTGGAAGGTGAAAGCGCACTTCACCCGGAATCCTCGACAGACTGAGGAACTGGGTCTCTTACCTCTAAATGTCGCAACACAACGATTTAGAATTGTTATTTTCGCAACAGACTTAGATGAGATGATGGTATCTAACCATGCAGACTTAAACTTAGTCTTACCACCAACCAAACCAAGCCCAATATTGTACTCTCCTGGGGATCAAGCCCGGGACCTCTGCATCTGACACCAGTGGGGGAGCCACTAGACCAAAGAGGCGGCCTCCGATCAAGGAAAAAAGGTGTCCTTGATTCAGATATTTTTTCCTTGATCTTGAACCACTTGGTTTGTACAGGGGAGCATAACCGATGGCTTCTCGGCAAGTTCCACACAATAAATAATAATCAAATATAAGCTACTTCTTTCTTGTACCTATTTATACTATTTACACATTTATTTTTCAAATAGACACTTTGTTACACTACTATTGCTATCATTAAATACATGTCAGAAAATTTTGCTTACTTCTCAAATATGAAGTAGGTATCTACCTTAAAACTCTTAAATTACAAGCAATTTCTATAGCCACATTAAAACCTTCTAGTTTTATTTTAGGTGACAGGACCCTCTGCCACCAAAGGTTGATGACTACAACCAGCCTACCGGTACCTCTCTCTGGCTCTGCAGAGCAAGCTTACTAACCTGGAAAATCAAGCTGGAGATGCAGAGATGACAATCTTCCATAAATAGATATTTTATAATTTCTCATTATTTCAATGAACTAATTCAATGTATAATAAATTTTAACCGCCTCTGTGGTCTAGTG
The DNA here is from genome assembly GCA_951394065.1 of Venusia cambrica. Lineage (NCBI taxonomy): Eukaryota > Metazoa > Arthropoda > Insecta > Lepidoptera > Geometridae > Venusia > Venusia cambrica. The sequence continues at coordinate 17,596,189 of OX596034.1, forward strand.
GTTCAACCCACCGATTTCAGATCCAGAGGTCCCGGGTTCGATCCCCATGGGAAGTACAATTTATTGTGCTTGGTTTGGTTGGTGGTAGGACTTTCTTTAAGTCCGCCTGGCTAGCTACCACTATCTTACCTAATTCTGTCGCCATAATTACAATTCGTAAAAAAAATTGTTGTGTTCCGGCATTCAGAGGTAAGATAGCCAGTTCCTCAGTTTGTTGAGTATTCCGGGTGAAGTGCGCCTCCATCTTCGGCCTTATCTCAACTTGTTACCAGGTGAGATGAAGGCCAAGCGCTTCCTCGTCGTACAATAAAAAAATAATAATAACCACGTTAGTTAGTAAATGTTATTACGAGATTGAACAGTTCATGAATGACCAGATTTTTTTGTTGACATGTATTTCATTTCTGATACTAAACCTACCTACTTATTATTCTTCCATGTTTAATTTTGTGTGATATTGTCTAGTGTTGTTTTCATTGTTTATAAGTACCTATTTGTAAGCAGTAAATAGTTTTTATTTAAATGACATTTTATAATTTATTTTATTTTATATTGTAAGTACAATTTTAATTGTTCACCAAAATTGCACGCCATATTACGGCAGGATACATTGATACTTATAGTTTATAACACCTTACCACATGTATTTCAAGCAATAAATGTTTACTTTACTTTACTTAAATAAATAATTTAATGTACAAATACATCTCATCCCATCTATCAACAGCCTTTATCCATGCGAGAACTGCCACAGGCAAAAGACTAGTAATATTTCATATTTTATTATAATGTTAATGTTGGCTTCTATAGCCAGCATAGCTCCAACTAGAAGCACTGAATGCTCCTGGGTTTTCTGCAGGATTTACGGAGTGACCACAGGTTTCTTGGGTTCTTGAGTGCTTCTTTGTGCTGTAACAGCACAAACCATTTCAGGACTACATAGGCAGCTAATTCTTCTTTGTTTGAGCACCCTCTGCATAAGGGGCTGATGTTCTTTGACTGTTCTCAGAAATAGGCCAAGGTCACCTCAGGCTCAAGCCAAGGGATTCCCTGAAAAAAAAAAAGGTAAAACTAAAATTACCTTTTCTACGGCATGGAAACCCCTAACAATAGTCCCAAAATATTGTTCTGTCTTTCTTGTTATGATCAATAATAATTTACTGTAGATTTTATAATAAACTAGCTTTTGCTCGCGGTTTCACTCGTGTTAAGAAGTATTATTATTAATTAAGTATTTAGTTTTTTAAGTGTGTGTAAAAAAATAGGGCCTACAAAACATAAAAACGACAGTACAATCTTCAACTTCTCCATGAACATTCAAATTTTCTTTAGCCATTTTAAAAAGTCTAACCGACAAAACCTTTGCCTACGTCATAACATCTACCTGCATGCCAAATTTCAGCCCGATCCGTCCAGTGGTTTGGGCTGTGCGTTGATAGATCACTATGTCAGTCAGTCAGTCAGTCACCTTTGAGTTATAATATTTAGATAAATGAAAAATACTACTGGACATTATACACAGCACCAAACTAAGCATAGCTACATCTGCATAGATCCCCTACTCATAATTATTTCTAAAACATTAATATTATTTACATAACAATGAGTTATCCTCACGGAGGTTAAGAAGCCTATCGCTGCACCCTTCACCCTCCAATTACGCGATCACTATGCGGTAGGTACCTAGGTATGTAATAATGATGAGCGAGCTATAGATAATTCTAAAATGTAAAATGATAATAGCTTACCTCTTGTTGTCTTTACTGGTATGCAGCCTCTCCAACATGCAGGCTTTTTGCCTTAGATTCGAACGATTTCAAAGCTAGAAACCGATGGTTCATTATTGTACCCGAACACAAGTATTTAGATTTTATTTATCATTACACGAAATCAAATCGAAAAATTTGTTTGTTTACACATTAGCAAGCAAGGAATACATAGAGTATATTATTAGCGCAAGTAGACAAAGCACAGATAAATAATAAAATGAACGCGCGAAACTGACAAATTATCAAAAACGACGCGGCGGCGGCGGCGGGGCTGCTGCAAAGCGCTGCTGACCAACCGCAAATAGCGCGGTATGGGTTTGCACTTTTACAGTTATTTCAAAAAATACATGCAATGTTTTTCATTTTTAAAACTAGTTACATAATTTAAATTAGTTAGGCGTTATACGAACATGCATTGTTGAATAAAAATTTCGTGCTAAGTTAAAGTAAATCACGTAAAGAAAAAAGTATTGTTAATATTTAATTCACTTGCTCATTCATTCATTATTTCCTAATACAAGCCACAAAACTTGTAGGTTTCGTATAATTTAAGACCGTAGATAATTAATATAAACAAATAACGATAAAAACTAAATGTCTAGTAGAAAAAATAAAATAAATATCTTCCTAGAACCCAGTCCACGCGTACACAACAAACTTTTGCAAAACTTTACGGCACTCTGGTGTAGCTGTTTTCTCTCCTATGACAATAGAGTTTTTGCTTCTCAGCAATAGAGATGTCAAACAAAAAACAATTTCAATTGAATATAAGCTAATGTCACGTCTTGAATCGAATAAAAAACATTTTACCACTACAACTAGTAATCGAATCAGCAGTGGGCACGGATCCGAGCCCGCATCGCTTTGGCACATGCGCGTCGGGTATCAAAGTGCAGCCCACATCGCCTGAGTGGGTATTAACCGATTAGGTTTTAAGAATCCTAAACCTACGATTTGGAATTTTTACTTAGGAAGTTTTAGTTAGAAAGTACCAACCGAATCGCAACCATTATCTTCTCTATTAAGGTAACCTACCTATTATAGTAAACAACATGCAACTCTATTTGGTTAGATAGGTAGGTACCACATTAGGGTACCTAGGTGATCTGTACCTACTATTACCATAGACATGCCTCTACTGAACTTTACGTAAGTAGGTACCTGCCTAGCGAACAAAAAAGTTCAAGTTTTGCTTCACTTTGCTTTTTTGTTCACTTGCACATAACATAGGACGCCGTAAATATTATGTTTTCCATGACTCTTGTCCCTTGAGAAATGGGTAGGCCTTTGGTGTGGGACGCTACCTACGTCGACACCCCTAGCGCCATCTCATCTTCCTGGGACATCAGCTAGGGCTGGTGCGGCGGCTGATTCGGCCGAGCATTACAAAGGCGCAAGTATAACGATTAAACATAGGAGAAAGAAAGAAAGAAAATATTGCAATTAAAAAATAACATAAAACATTCAGCTACAATTTAGCGGGTTAATAGAACTTCGGCCTGAAACGTTAATCTATCAAAAATGCACCTATGAATCTCGTCAATTGTCAAACGCATAGAGCGGCTGCGTAACCGAAAACAGTTTCTTGTACTGATATCATTGAGTTTCTAGATTTATGCTACTCCTCATCTCCTGGTCGCCTTTTACTATATTTAAGATGGCACGTCGTGGTGCTACTGATTCTGTGAGCAAAGGCATGTAAAACATTTTTTTTTACTAGACCATGCACTGGCCTTGCTCAGAATGACAGTCATTGCCACTACGATACGTAAACGAAGGTACTAGAGATAGGATGAGCAATTTTTGTTCTGGTGTCATTTTTGTCATGTGAATCCTCGAAGAGAATTCACCTCTGAGCGCGGATCTTATGAGGATCACCTACTATATATACCAACACTGCGGTTACTGTATCGCTTGCCAAGTGTGACCCATGTCATGCAATGGTACTTTTTTGAGCTATGATTATGACATTAAATCCTAAAAATGACACCAGAACAAAAATTGCTCATCCTATCTCTAGTACCTTCGTTTACGTATCGTAGTGGCAATGACTGTCATTCTGAGCAAGGCCAGTGCGTGGTCTAGTAAAAAAAAATGTTTTACATGCCTTTGCTCACAGAATCAGTAGCACCACGACGTGCCATCTTAAATATAGTAAAAGGCGACCAGGAGATGAGGAGTAGCATAAATCTAGAAACTCAATGATATCAGTACAAGAAACTGTTTTCGGTTACGCAGCCGCTCTATTCGTTTGACAATTGACGAGATTCATAGGTGCATTTTTGATAGAATTAACGTTTCAGGCCGAAGTTCTATTAACCCGCTAAATTGTAGCTGAATGTTTTATGTTATTTTTTAATTGCAATATTTTCTTTCTTTCTTTCTCCTATGTTTAATCGTTTTATCATTTTCGAAAAATATTGACTTTTAATATTCATAGTTTCAGTGATTTCGATCAGCCATTTTGCGGACGAAGTCAAGGGTAATAGCTAGTATCAAGTAAATTGAATATATTTAGTTAATTTTCAAAATGCGTAAATGCAAATGCCTGAATTTGTAATACTCGTATTCGTAATGTTAATAAGACAACGATAAAGATTAAGATAAATTTATTTCATAAAACATTGTTACGAATTATTTGTAACATAAATATAAAATAGGTACTATCTAAAGATAACTTTCCAGTAAATAAAGTTTACTGTGCTTTAAATGCCGATAAAAAGTCATTTATTTATGTATTCTAATTAGGTTGAATATACAGATAGACGGATAGACAGCACAGTCTTAATCTTAGTAACGAGGTCCCGTTGGCTCCTTTGGGTAAATTTTACATTCAAAACAAATCGCAGAAAGTGAAATTCACCGCTAGGCTAAATAATATCTATAATAGGTAATTATGTAGCCTGTAAGAACAATAACAAAATTACTGTGAATTATAATTATAAACAGTATTTTTGGATACTAGAATGATAGCCAGTCAAATAAAATGAAAGAGGCGCAACGGGTTAACTCGGCGCCTCTACGGATGGCTTAGCTCTTGCTTACATAGGTACGCACCTTTTGGCTTGGATTCAAACAAACACGAAAATGAAAAATATTAAATGAAAAAACCGGTGAGTTTCGAAAATAAGCAAGATATGTTTTTTGTATTGGCAACTCTTAACTGCAACTAGATTTTTTGTTTGTTTTTTTTTGTTTGTTTGAACTCGCGAAACTCGTACAGTACAAACGAGGCATGTCACTCTTCTTCGTATTGAGCAACCAATGGATGAATTCAAGGATTTGAAAGCCTCTCGGCCAATGAGAAGCAAGTGGCTTCCAATTATTGGTCGTACATTATCGTCACGTGTTGATAATGCACAACCCAATAATGCACAACCAATAATTGGAAGCCATGATTTCGAATTATCAGGGCCTCAATCACCGTATAACAACGTTTCAAGACGATGCGTGCATAGACGATGCATGAATAGACGATGCGTCGACATGATCACGTGATCAGCGTGAGTCGCAATGTTGAACTTCCTCAACGATTATAGGCTCGATGTTGTCATTACGGTCATGTCTCGGAACGTCTCAACCAAGACATCACGGTAGCATCGTTACAGATAATTTTTAATTTCATAAAGAACGCTGGGTAAGTGATCTGCAGGTAAGGGCCTTATTTGGCGTTATTTACACATAAATGTAAATAGTTAAATTCTTTATGGTATTAGTATATTAAGAAACAAAAAAAAAAATAGAAAACCATACCTACTTGAACTAGTTACAATGGGTGGCCTTCCTATCAAATCCCGATTGGATAGAAATAATTGATAAGAGCAGACAAGGTGGTGTACTAAGAGATCAGAGAAAAAGAGGTTTTGATTAAGATATAAAAATATATTCTACTTAATACATAGTATAGTTAAAAGGTAAACTTGTACCGATAGCTCTAAAGAAAGTGCTACAGGCGATATACGGGGGGGCACTGGAAGAAGTTTCAACTAACATCCCGGAGCCCGCCTAAGCATCGAGGCAGGCCACCGATGGGGTTTTAGTGAGTCATCGGAGTCCTGACAACCTCACATAACCAATTTTTGTCTATCAATCCCCTAACGAACTGCACCCTCAATACGGTGGCTTATCTTGTAAGAAAAAATAAGAATTGTGAGTTGAGTTAGGTGTGGTATTGGTAATATTTAATATTTGACTCTTCTTTTCCTTCTTTGACGTCCCTATTTGAGAGAAGTCTGTTAAAATGTAAGTTTTATTTTAAAACGTACACCTTATAATTTTTAATTCCATGTTGGACTTTCACGTAGTAGACATTCGCCCTTTTTTATAATAAGATTCGTCAAAAGGACCAGTATCAAAACTGAAAAAAATATATATTCTGTGTGCAGATATTCTCTATACCTGACTAGTTGATATATCCTCTTTGTCTGTGGCTTGTGTAAATGTAAATAATCAAAAAAAAAATTGTTACATGAAATTACAAAGTTTTGGCTACCTATGTTTCATAATTAATATGCGTCTACGCCTATAAACCCGCGCGCTTATATCGCCGCTGCAATCTACCACGTCCCCGCTGCGTCCAGTTGCGTCTACAAGAGGAAATAAACGGAGCTGTGGACACTCCTAGTGCTTCCTAGTCGCTTCGCAAAAGAACGCCTTGCAATACTGAGGATTTCATTTAAATGGTGTTAATGGAACGGAAAACCGATAGCTCTATTCAGTGCGGCTCTGCTCCGATCGGATCTGGCGATATGCGGTGCCAACGACGCTGTACCTACGTGTTCTTACTTCACCACTCCATGAAGGCTGAAGATGTAATGGAATATGTGACGCAGAAGAACATTTTTTGGGAATTTGAGGGTTGTATAGTTGGGATCATTTTGTTGCTGATGATTACAACATACCCTAAGACCTTTGACACAGCAGCTGTTTTATTTAATAACCAGTAACCCCACGCATACAATATTTTAAATAAGAAAAGTTTTGTAGGTACTCTGTTTATACCTATGCCTATAAGTTTTTAACTTTTCCCTAATAAACAAATCCACATAAGGTTTGGCAAAGAGATTGTGTCCCGGGGATGAACATGGCTATCATGCTAGTGAAACCGCTGGCAAAAGTTGATAGTAAAATAAAATATCACAAGATTTTAATTTTTACACAGCGCCATCTAGCCCCAAACTAAGCATAGCTTGTAATATGGGAACTAGATTACGGATAGAATACTTAAATACCTTTGTAAATACAGTACGTACTATATGATACAACACCCAAACACAGAACAAACATCTATATTCATCACACAAACGTTTGTCCTGGGTGGGAATCGAACCCACAGCCTACAGCGCAGAAGGCAGAGCTACTACTAACTGAGCTATGAGGCTTGTTAAAAGAATAGTATGTAGGGACAGATGCCCTCATGTGCTAATTATTTTTATTCGTATTTTTTAAGTTAGCAGTATAAACATGGTATATGTAAGCATATTCTGGTAAGTGTTGAGATTGGCACTAGGAAGGAAATATATGAGGCTTCCTTTCTTTTCCTTTGATATAAGGTAGGTAAAATAAAAGTTTGAACATTTTATTGGCATTTGATAACATAAATAACTCTGAACGTTTCTAGACTTCATCTCGAAAAAGTTGCAAAGACAGTCGTTCAACGCTTACGTTGCGTTTCTCACGTTCAATTTTAACTTTCAAGTTACCGTAATATGAAATTTGTGGAACAGCTAACGTGTACGTACGGTGGGAGCGTCAAACGTAAGAAGCCCTTCCCGAATACGGTGATTGCCCCCCAGGTGTGTCAAATTGTATTGAAATAAAGTGGCTTTGAATTATTGGCTGTACATTATTGGTCGTGCAATATACGGACCCCACATGTGTATGGAGTACCGAACTTCATTTGTGACTGAACGAACTGAACATCGATCAATAACTACACTATAAATGAACATAGCCACTGAACGGTGTATGTAGTCTATGGTAGAAACTGATTTACCACACCACTATTTGATTGAAAGCAAAGAAAGAGAATACAAATACAATAGGTAGGGGGGGCTTGTGTGTATGTTATTAGTAGTTGTAATGCCTAGCTTGCTGTTCTGCTTTCTAGCCTCTCTAGTTCTGCCGCTTGCTTTAGCATAGACACAGGCCTGCCTCACTCCCTCCTCAAGAGAGTGAGGTGAGCAAATGGCCTTACAGGAATGTACAATCGAATCCTGTAACGCAAGCCTAGTGGTTATCCTTCACGCGGTGCCCCCCGTTCTTGATCTAGTTCCATCAGAAATAGAAATAACCAAAACCACAGGACGATTTCTGTCGGGATGGAGAGGTCATGTCCCGACGGGTTCATCATCGACTGACGACGTATCGGTGATGGACAGCAATGACCTCCTGCGTGTTTGTGCCGTGCGCAGGAACCCGTACAAGGGGATGAGGGAATCCTGGGGGCTGAGATGGCAGTTGCCTAGTGATTTAAACGTCCTAGACATCTATCTGCCTTCAAAACGTCTCTTTGGTCCCAATTTCTCTACACACGGGCGGTCATAGACTAGCCACCTATGATCAATCGGCTGATGCGCCCTATCAGGGGGGCGCATGGCGAGGTTCCCTAACTAGCGGATGGCAGGCAGCGCAGCGCGGGACCCGGGGACACATTTGCTAGACGGTTTGGTTCACCGTGGCAACCCTGGAATCCTTCGCGGCGTGCAGTCTCGCTACTCTTACAGGGCGGGGACCTAAGTCTATGAAGTAACTCTGGCGGATGTGCGCAGACCAATCTGACGTACAACGTCCCCGTTGAGGACTCCGTGGCGGGTGGAGCTCTTCATAGACGACGCATAAAAAACCACTTCATAACATGCAGAATCAAAAAAAACAAAAACGAACCACTCAAGGCGTTGCGTCTCCGGACGTGACACCCTGCCCTAGGGCCTCGCCCTCTGACGGACAAGTTCCGTCAACCTCAAAGGCTGCGCTTAGCGCGCCACAACACCCCAACCAGCTTCCTAAAGCGCTAGAGTCCTACAAGGCCAGGGCTACGACAACGCTAAGCAAGGGTACGGCTGGCTCCATGGAGACTTTGAACCCTATAAAGGTACCGTCTCTGACGATACCAAGCAAGGGAGCAACGTCTTCAATGGATGCGCCAACCCCTACCAAGGCGAGGCCTGTGCCCTTGCCTTATAAGACCCAGGCAGCTACTCCAAGCACCGTCTCGAAGGAAGCGCCTACCCTGGGCCTAGCATCCTCCGAGACAAGCATCGAACTTTCGGACCTGAGGAATGCTATTCCTGGCTCCGAACAGCCCAGCTGCCAAAAGTGGACCCTAGTTTCCCCACGCAAGAAAAAGGGGAAACAGCCAAAACTGCCTAAAGCCGTCTACCAACAGGCACGAACGGAGGCAAGGCACAAGGTCACCGACGGTGGGCGTCAGCTTCACCATGGAGCCGCACCCATGGTCCAACTAGGTGGGACTCGTCCCGCCGAACGGACCCAGACACCGGCGCAGCCCACGGCAGCGCCAACGTCAAGCGTTGGTGGCCAAGCCCCCCGCCGTCCAAAGCCAAGGGGTAAACGAGCCGGTAAGCAGATGGCGGCTAGGAATGCCCTTAAAGCATCCAACCATCCCCCCAGTGGGAGCACTAAACGTCCCCGACCTGACGACACTACTACGCCCACCGGCGACAGTAAGCGTCCAAAGCCGGGGACGAGTACCACCAGGAACACCATGACCTACGCAGATGCCTTCAGAGCAAACGAGCTCTGCGTAGCTGTCATGGTGGAACCCTATCAAGACCTTACGGCAGAGCAAGGCACGGAATTGCGCGAAAGTATGGAGATGAAGTTTATGGACGAGCTCTGCGATCCATCAACCCAATCCCAAACCGGTAAAGTGCACTTCCGTGGCAAGGCGCATTATAGCGAGGGTGTCCTCAAACTCTGGTGCGAGGACGACTACGCGCTGGCGTGGCTCCGTCGCACGGTCAACAAACAAACCTCACCGATCGCTGGCACTAAGCTGGTGGTGAAGAGGCAGTCGGAGATCCAACGTAGGATTCTCTGCGGTCTCTTCATACCTACACCCAACCTGACGGACATGGACAGACTACGAGAAATGCTCGCGACTAGCAACCAGAACGTCAACGTCCGCTCTTGGAACCTTATCAAAGCGGAGAAGCAGACTGAAAAAGAGAAGCCGGGGATTCATCTGCTGCTCCGCGTTCCGGAGCCGGACGTTGAGGTTCTAAGGCAACAGGAGCGACGGTTGTATTGGCTTTTCGGCAACATATACCTGCGAATCTTGGAGGGGATTCAGTGGAAGGCCAAGAAAATCAGCGCACCGACTCTGCCCAACCAAAACCGGCTGAACCCTTAAAGGCGACCACAGAGGAGATGGAAGTGGGGATCGACCCTCCATCGACCCCACAAGCTGACATCGAGGAGTGCTTTCTCGACATCGAGGGGAGTGATTCCAGCGAAAGCTGTCTCAACTCCTCTCCTATTAAGCACTCCTAGATCCATCCTACCCTCAAAAATCAATCCCCAGTGCTTCTCTGCTGCAGCGGCTCTTCTGCGCAGACCACTGGGAGAAAACCCCAAACCACCACATAATCCCTCTAGTCCAAATCCTAAAATCCCCATCCCACTTCCCACCCCATCACCTAAGTCCATCCTCCAAGCAAACCTGCAACACAGCTTCCTCGCGACGGCCTCACTGCGCAAGGAACTAGAAACAAATTCCGAAACCATTGCCCTAATCCAAGAGCCGTGGATTAGAAAAAACCAAATATGTGGACTCAAAACCACCGAAAGCCGCCTTCTTTTGGACACAACCGTAAGCAACCCAAGAACATGCATAATTGTTCCAAGGCATCCACAAATCTTACTACTAACCGAACTCTGTTCCAGAGACCTAACAGCTGATAGACTAAACTCGTCTCCCGACAACACCATCACTCAATCCGATTTAGTCCTGGCATCAGCCTATCTAGCAAGCGACGAAACTATACCAACACCAGAGCTGATGTCGCTCGTCGAGTACTGCGAGAGGGAGAAGCTAGAACTCGTCATCGGCACCGACTCGAATGCGCACCACACCCTGTGGAACAGCGCTAAGTGCAACGACCGAGGGGAGGAATTTGTAAACTATTTAATTACTACTAACCTCCGACTTATAAACCAGGGCTCAGAACCAACTTTTGTAACTAAACGAGCTCAAACCATAATTGACCTTACGCTATCCACAGAACAGATATCAAACTCCATCGTAGGCTGGCACGTCTCCAATGAGGCATCATGCTCAGACCACAGATGGATACGATTCTATCTCAACATACACCTACTAACACCTCAACCAAGGCGCGCCCCGCGAAAGACAGACAGACCTAAATTTACTAGCATGGTCAAACAAGCCCTCTCGACCGAAAATGCGCCGCCAGAAAATCTAAAAGTACAGGACATTGACCACTATGTAAATACACTAACACAAATTCTAACCAACAGCTATGAACAGTCCTGCCCACTGGTGATACCCAAGGCAGGCCCCAGGCGTCACTGGTGGGGACCCGAACTCTTGAAACTACGCCACAAAGTAAGGAAACTGTTCAACAGAGCTATAAACACCAGACAAGACAGAGACTGGGAAAACTACCACACATTGAAAAACACCTACAAGAAGCGTTTACGACTACAGAAATCGGAACGATGGAAACGCTTCTGCACAAACATCGAAGACAACAACCAAGCTGCACGCATCAAGGGCATACTATCGAGCGAACCAGAACGCGTACTTGGTTGCCTCAAAAAAGCAGACAACACCTACACAACAACAGACACGGAAACCAGCAAACTACTGCTGGAAACTCACTTCCCTGGGTGTCATATATCAGAGTCGCACCACTGGGAAGTCATCTCGGAAAAACCACCGACTGACCAAGACTGGACCGTAGCCATAAACTTAATCAATCGAGAAAAAGTATTATGGGCAATCAACAGCTTCCTTCCCTTTAAATCAGCGGGGCTTGATGGAATTTTCCCTGGCTTACTGAAGTGGAGCAGCGAACTACTAGCAGACTACCTAGTGAATATTTACAGGGCTTGTATTGCCCACCGATACATCCCCCTAAAATGGAGGGACGTTAAAGTTGTATTCATACCCAAACCAGGGAGAAGCGATTACACACTGCCAAAATCCTTCCGGCCGATCAGCCTAACATCGTTTCTCCTCAAAACCATAGAGCGGTTGTGTGACTATGACTTACGAAACAACTCACTACTCCACAACCCGCTCCATCCGAACCAGCACGCATACAGCAAGGGCAAATCCACAGAATCCGCACTGCACAGCGTAGTATCGCGCATCGGAGGAGGACTAACCATAAAACAATCAACACTAGGCGCCTTTATAGATATAGAGGGAGCCTTTGACAAAACTACATTCTCCAGCATAAACAGAGCTCTAATAGAAAATGGAGTGGCGCCAACACTGGCTGAATGGATCAACAACATGCTGAAATATAGAGCAATACAACTAACAATCAACTCAACCACCAATGGCATTGTGGCCAGAGGCTGCCCCCAAGGGGGTGTACTCTCGCCACTTTTATGGAATATAGTCGTGGACGAACTCATTCGGAAGCTAAACGGCCGTGGACTCATCACGGTAGGATATGCAGATGACCTTGCTATTCTCGCTACAGGATGTTTCGAGAGCACGCTATGTGACATAATGAAAACCGCCTTCAGAACAATAGAATCCTGGTGCACGAACCACGGCCTGACTGTTAACCCTACTAAAACAGAACTAATAATGTTCACAAACAAAAGAAACTTCGGACGTATCAACCTACCGAAGTTATTCGAAACCGAAATCAAACTCACAAACGAAGTCAAATATCTAGGTGTCATACTTGATAGCAAACTACTATGGAACAGGCACATTGACTACAAACTACAACGAGCTTGCGCTACTTTCTTTCAATGCAGCAGAATGCTCGGTAAAACCTGGGGTATCTCACCAAAAATAACCATGTGGCTATACACTGCCGTCATAAGGCCGACACTAGCATACGGAGCAATCGCATGGTGGCCGAGAACCGAACTAAGTACTGCCATAGCCAAACTACAGCGCTTCCAAAGACTGGCATGCTCCGCCATAACTGGCTGCATGAGGTCAACACCCAGTGCCGCTCTCGAGATTATTCTGGGTCTAGCGCCACTCGACCTATACATACAGCAAGAAGCGACAATGTCTGCAATCAGACTGAAACACTTAGGACTCTGGGGAAACACTAGTAGTCCACACGCAAAAATTCTAGACCAGGTGACAGCTTACCAGCCGCTGATAGCTGCGCCATGCGATAGAATACCTACCTTACAAATAACAAAGAAACACTACCGAATACAACTGTGGGAGGACCAGAAAGATGAATCGGGAATTCACGAAGTCCGTGTCTACACGGATGGTTCTAAGACCAACCAAGGCACGGGCGCTGGAATCCACTCTCTGGACCTCAACATTAGCATATCCATGTCACTAGGCATACACAGTTCCATCTTTCAATGCGAATGTGCAGCCATCACCGAGGCCGCAAGAGCAATATGCAGACGAGGAATCAATGACTACAGAATACGAATCCTCTCTGACAGCACGGCCACACTCAGAGCCTTGGAAAGCAAAAACTGTAATTCAAAGCTCATTCACGAATGCCACCTAGCATTGGAAAGGGCCGCCACTAAGAACAAGGTGACCCTTCAATGGATTAAGGGACACAGCGGGTCACTGGGCAATGACGCCGCCGATGAACTGGCTAGGAGAGGGTCGGAAACCACCACAGAAGGCCCGTCTCCGTCCCTCCCCCTGCCATTCTCACAGATCCGCACATGGATAAGGCTTCACACCCGGGACCTACACACCGAACGCTGGACCAACTCTACTACTGAATGTCGACAGGCCAGAGCAGCACTACCGACTTATTCACCAAAACTGACACGACGACTCCTAAACCTTAAGAGACAAGATCTCAGAATCATAGTGGGGACACTAACGGGCCACTGCCCACTAAATAAACACTTGTGCACCACTGGAGCAACGGACAGCCCCCTATGCAGAGGGTGTCTAACCGAAGAGGAATCAGCTGCCCATGTAGTCCTGGAATGTGTGGGAGTAACAGCACAACGCAAGGAAATCCTCAACAACCCGAGGTCACTCCGTGAAGCCTGCGAGGACCCCAGGAGTATTCTGCGCTTCTGGTCGGAGTTAGGCTGGCTACACTAGCCGGACATTCCTCACGCACAATGGACCACTTAGGAGTCTAAGTGCGGAAACGGGAGTCTTTTTACATTACATTACATTACAATAGGTACGACAAAGGAAGAAGCGGGACTCCAAACTAAAAAAAGTTAACCAATCGCCTAACAAGGCTAACTTGACGATATATCAGAAGTAACGTAAATAAATTTCTACCAACATAACGGAATGTAATAGTAATGTGACTGGCATTTTATTTTTTATTGTACGACGGTTAAGCGCTTGACCTTCATCTCTCCTGGTTACTAGTTGAGATAAGGCCGAAGGTGGAGGCGCACTTCACCCGGAATCCTCAAATAACTGAGGAACTTGCAATCTTACATCTAAATACGCCGGAACATTACAATTTAAAAATTGTTGCCTAGCCAGGTGGACTTAAACAAAGTCCTACCACCAACCAAACCAAGCATAACATTGTACTCCCCCTAGGGATCGAACCTGGGACCTCTGGATCTGATATCGGTAGGCGAACCAATAGACCACAGAGGCGGTTTAATGAATACTATTGTTACGAGCTGGGGTTCGAAAGAATTAAAAGGAACCAGTTATTACTCCAAATAAGCCACGTTCGTTCAGCACCAAACTAATTACTCTCAAACACAGTACAACACTATTAAGTTATACTTCCGATTAACTAAACACTGTTATCGCACTCAAATATCAGTCGATTTTATCACTCTCTATCGTAATTGAATACTGTCCTGCTTCCGAATCACGCGGCATATTTATATCCAACGCTATCGGAACTTCTCGTATGCGCGAGTCTGTCCACGGTACTTACTATTGCGTAATCTGGAAAGGTATATATAGGTTATAAATCATTATAACCGCCGAGAATTAGATGTTCTCGGCGGTCAAAAATCATCCTTTTGTGCTATTTATAAACAAGAAAAACTTGTTTATATATATTTTTTTTAACTTGTTGTCTTATTTTCGTGGAACTATGTGAATGGCCGCGAATGTTCGGCGGATCGGCGTAACATAAAATATGTTAAGTATGTTAACATGAAAAGGTTAAGTCGCAAAGGCTGGTATGTCGCAACTTAGAACAAAAGAAACAATGTTTGAAGTTAGGCAGAATTTTAAAGATGGATATTCTGATTTCATCCATTTCCTCTCATCCATTTTCCATATTTTCTCGTCATGTCATAACGTTGATTGGCTGTCAGTTTTCCATCGTTATCATTATAGATTTATTTGCATCGAAGATTATTGCAACTACACCTATTTTATGTTAAAAATATACAAACTAGAAGTAGTTTTGCTTCTTAACTGTGTGTTGCTGTTGTTATTTGTTCTGCTATATTGATGCTTCTGTTTGCCGGCTATATGACGAGGCTATATGGTATCGAGCAGGTACATAAATGAAGTACACAATATGTGAAATGTGTGGCCGCAAATCCATAAGGGAGAATTGTGGAACTAACGTTATTTTATGGCCCGATATGCTCTGGGTGAAAATCGGTAAGTAGATCATTAGTTACAGTGTCATTATGTTACCTTACGTCCCATATCGTAATGACAAAACGAGAAATAAAGTGAGATGGGAAGTAAGTGGTTGACGATATCCGCCTTTAAAATTCTGCCTAGCTCTATTCATCGTTTATTTATTTCTTGGTTGCGATCATGAAATTAATAATGTATTATTATATAATATTTTAACATCTCATAAAACGTTTGAATACTTGTGTTAAATATGTTTCTTGATTTTGTGTTTGTTTTTGTATATATACTTATTTAGTTTTAAGAGTTAATTGTAGTTGAGTGGATATCTGTACTATTTGTATATGCTGTGGCATCCTATAAGTAGAAAAACAAACTGTTTTAAGACTGCCGCTTATCTAACCCTATGTTTTGTCTGTTGGATGTCCTATTTTAATAAAATAAATAAATCTCCGTGTGAAGTTGGGACATCTGGCACTGTATGAGGCAATGTTTGTGACAGCATAGCTGTCGAACGGTTTATCCTATTACGATGAAATTTAAAATTTAAAGAGATGACATAAATATAAAATTGTTAGTCGCAGGAGATTTTTGAGAAGTGGGGTAGTTTTTGAGCTATTGGGGTGGAAAGAACTAACATTTTTCGCCCATATAGTTTTAATGGTTTAATGGTTTTTTGCATAGAATACAATAATACTCGTGAATCGCTTAAATATTTTTTGACACTAGGGTAGTTTATGGGTGTTATGTGTGGCAAGAAGATTTTTGGCTTGTGGGGTGTCATTTGAAAGAGTATCGGCTGCATATTCACAAAACATATTTTACTTTTTAATAGTGGTGGTTTTTGTAACAAAAGGCGCGTTTAAAGAGAACGCTTGCTATGTCTTGTAAAATATACTGTTAAAGGGGGTTGTCTTCACAACGAACTTTTATTTTATTTGCTGAAACCAACCCCGTAATAAGCGTTGCAAATGGGGTTCGTAGTATTGGGTGTTGTATCATGTAGTACGTATGTATTTACAAAAAGTATTTAAGTACCTATTTTATCCGTAATCTAGTTCCCATATTTCAAGCTATGCTTAGAGTGGGGCTAGATGGCGCTGTGTTACATTAATAGCCTGTAATATTAATACTGAAGTCTTTCACTTTTCACCAATTTGTGAAATATTGTATGAAACGGGGGTTTGCACTGCAGATTTCAAAATTTGTTTATTTTTGTTCTAATAATATAAAAGGGTAAAGGATAATTATCAGTATAGGTATTTTCAAACATTCGGAAAGTTTTCGGATCGGAAACATTACTTCGTAACATAAAGATTTATCGGATTCGACTGGAATCCGATACATCTTTTTAACGCTATTCTCAAAACATTTCGAATTGAACATACGCCAGCGGATACAGAGTCCGAAGATCGATAGTTTACGGAGAATGCTTTGGATAGTAGAAAAAAAATATTGTGTAAAATATGGAATAATAATGCCTCTTAAAATTAAAATGGCTCACTTTTAACTATTTGACAGTCACACATTTTAATTGTTCATTTGTTTGGTTTAATAATTAAATTTTAATCATCAAATTTTAAAGTTCAAACGTGCTTCGTAAAACATCATTCTTTTTGTTCTTACATTCTCTGCATCAGTGTGCGCGCGGTGCACCGGAGTGACTCTATACTTTTTGTTTGTACCCAGTAATTGGTCGGTCTGTTCGCTGCTTGTCCCCTTTCTGATTTCGTCTATTATATCTAGCCGTCCATAGAAACTGTGGATCTTTGCCCCCTTTTTGAAATCTTGTACTTTTTATTCGGTCACCGCCCACTTTCGTTATTTGCCCCCTTTACTTAACATTGATCAATAGATTCGTTTTTGGTACAAAACTGGGACTATACGTAACTATCTTAGCCGTTTGTACACTATTTGTGTAGTCAAGTACAAAATGAATGTTGCATAGTGATAAAGTTTACATGCGTAGATAACATCCTCTTTTGTAAATATCACTAAATGGCTTTACAGTTTAATGACATTACATATTTGTCATTAAACTGATTTGTATTGAAAAAAAGTTTTTGCTATCAGAAAAATAAATATTTCTTAAATAATTTAATAATATAATAATATTAATTTCTATTTAAGAGTGGGATGTCTTTTTTTCATACCTTATTCGTCAATGGATGAAGCCTAATTTCAAATAGTAAAATTTTATTGTTTAAAAAAAAAAAAGAGGACATAGTTTGATAAAACACTACAGAGGTAAGAAAAGTGGGCGATGAACTAATAAAAGTACAAGATTTCGAAAATGGGGCAAAAATCCACAATTTCTTATGGATGGCTAGAAATAATAGACGAAATCATAAAGGGGGCAAGCGGCGAACAGACCAATTGGTCTCTGTGCTGCGCACTCCTTTGGCGGCAATAATAAATATTGTGAAAATACAGGACATTTTTTTATAATGCATAATATTGAGTAATAATAATGTGTGTTCATTTATGGAATTTAAATTTTTAACCGCCTCTGTGGTCTAGTGGTTCAACCCACTGATTTCAGATCCAGAGGTCCCGGGTTCATCCTGCCATCCATCATCGGGTTCTGCCAGCATGTAGTAAAATATTTGAAAAACTTATTCTTAACCAGTCGTTGTCACATTTTAAATGTAACAGGCTACTTCATGAAAAACAATTTGGGTTTACTAAAGGTCGTTCAACCACTGACGCTGGAGCCATGCTGTTGAAGCACGTTTTTAAAGCCTGGGAAGGAAAACAGGATGCCATAGGAGTATTCTGTGATTTATCTAAGGCTTTCGATTGCGTAGACTATGACACCTTAATCTCAAAGCTAAAAAACACTATGGCATTCAGAATCAGGCAATAAGCCTCATGCGTAGCTACCTATCGAATACCACAAGGGTCAATCTTGGGGCCTTTTTTGTTTCTAGTCTATGTCAATGATCTGCCTTCCTGTGTAGGGTGAATTATGTGATATTGTATTGTTTGCAGACGATACTTCATTAATATTTAGAGTTGATAGGGCTAAAGATAATTATGATTGTGTAAATGCTTCTCTAGCTAGAGTTCTTGATTGGTTTACAGTAAATAACCTCGTATTAAATGAGAAAAAAACCAAATGCATTAGATTCACCTTGCCTAACGTTCAAGTCAGCAATGCTAACATTATCTTAAATGGGGAAATACTTAACTTTATGGAAGCAACTACTTTCTTGGGTTTAAATATCGATGCAAAGTTGCAATGGGGTATTCATATTAATACATTAGTTAGCCGGCTAAGCTCGGCAGCTTACGCAGTACGTACCATAAGTCATCTTACTGATGAAACCACGGCGAGGTTAGTTTATTTTAGTTACTTTCACAGCGTTATGTCCTCTGGCATATTTTTATGGGGAAATGCAGCAGATATCGAAAGCATTTTTATCCTGCAAAAGAAAGCTGTACGGGCAATTTATAAATTGAAAACTCGTGACTCTCTCAGGGAACGTTTTAAAGAGATTGGTATTATGACAGTCAGCTCCCAATACATTTATGAAAATCTAATGCACGCTCACAGGAACATCGATGAGTTTGGTAAAAGAAGTGATGTACACAGTGTTAATACTAGAAATAAAAATAAACTTACCATACCTAGGTATCGCTAAGGAAAAGGAAATCATTCATTCTTAGGAAACTGTGTACGATTCTTTAATAAGCTTCCTCAAAGCGCCACCAAACTCTTTGCTCGTAAATTCAAATTGCATATAAAGAATAATTTGATTAAAAGAGCCTACTACAAAATAAGTGACTATATCGACGATAAGAACGCGTGGCCCGATGTTACTATACCAGTTGACAGTTAAATGGTGATTTCTCAATGTTAAGAAACTGCCCATTAGGTAGTTATGTAATAATCAATGTTTTAAGATAATATTAAGTTTTTAGTTTTATGATGTATGTAACACTTGTAATGTTATTAAATTATTATAAACACTGTACCTAAATCTTAAATGGATCATAAAAAAATTAATCAGCCCGAGGTTCTTGCCTTTCTCCTTGTGTGCTGGTCGCGCTTCCAAACAGGCGGTAGATTTGACGTTTCAAAATTATCCTAAAAATCTTAATGAATAAAAATATTTGACTTTGACTTTGACTTTGGGTTCGATCTCCATGGGGGAGTACAATATATTGTGCTTGGTTTGGTTGGTGGTAGGATCTTGTTTGGGTCCGCCTGGCTAGCTACCACTATCTTACCTAAATCTGTCGCCATAATAACAATTCTTAAAAAAAATGTTGTGTTCCGGCATTCAGAGGTAATATAGCCAGTTCCTCAGTTTGTTGAGGATTCCGGGTGAAGCGCGCCTCCATCTTCGGCCCCATCTCAACTTGTCACCAGGTGAGATGAAGGCCAAGCGCTTCCTCGTCGTACAATAAAAATAAAAAAAAGTATTGACTTTATATCTACGTGCTTAGCGAATATCAACGTTTGTTAGGTGCTTATTTTTTCATACTATCCTCAAGTGCGATATTTGATTATTGTGAGTGCCAGAGTATCTTCGGAGTACAGAGGTAAAATGCTAGAATTTATGCTGACCCACCAAGACATAGCCCTGAAGCAGCCAGGACAAAGAAAGTTCTTCTTGAAGAACGCTACGCAAATCACTTTACCCCACGCTAAATGCATTGGGTTCGGGGACTTCAAATGCTCCCGAAAAATGGATGAAATTTAGTGTCTCATTTATTAATTTACATTAATGCTATGTAGATAACTACGCAGTAGCAAAGAATCATACTAATATTATAAACTAGCTGTACTAGTGCAGTTTCACTTGCACAAAACATAGGACGCCGTAAATACATGTTTTCCATGTAAACATAGATCTCTCCGAAAAAGGAAGTGAAATTTTATATCACAGACATTATTATTTAATTTAGTAAATTAGCCCAAGCTCAATCATGTATGGATTACTGCAGCCACCTTTGGGATGGTTCAGCCAAATAATATCTTACTGCACTTAGTAAATTCAGTGTTAAACCTTACACTGTTCGTGACAAACGTTCGTTCGCGTCAAACGTACAATGATCACTCACACGCTCAGGTAAGCGTGTGAGTGAACATTTTCCAAGAAGTACCTAGTACCTACTAGGTAAAACAGAATTATAATGAAACGAAATCTTTTGTAAACGTTGGTACAATAGATATTATGAGCTATTTAGCATAGCCATGCTATGCTTGGCAGGTGAGTCGGTGATCACAGTATCGGTGTTTGATAGGTAGGTAGATATAAATCATAAATAAATATTACAGGACGTTAATTTCACACAGTGCCATCTAGATGGCCATATTACAAGCTAGAACTAGATTACGGATATAATACTTTTGTAAATACATACATACTATATGATACCACACCCAAACACAGGACAAACATCTACATTCACCACAGAAATGTTTGTCCTGGGTGGGAATCGAACCCACAACATACAGCGCTGAAGGCTACTAATACTAATTATTAATAATAATTACTACCAATTGAACTATGAGGCTTGTTAATAAATGAATAAATAAATAAATGCTGATGCTCATCTCCTGGTAAACATGGGTCCCATAGTAAAAACTAATGAAATCCACGAGAGGTTAGCAGAGGGACCCCATGTTATTAACATTTTGGGGGGCCGTCGCCGTTAGATAGAAACTTTGCATTCTTAGAGATTAAAAAAACTAACCTAAGCTTGCAGTAGAAATTAATGATGTCAGTGATAGTAAATCACACTACGTACGTCTTTCTGAAGGGCAAGCAGAAGGGATCAAATTTATTTTTCACTTCTCTTGCTCAAAAAGTCTATCATAATAGTGTAGCTTAGCGGGCCTAAAACTCGAGTTTAACACCTAGGGCTAAAAAGTATTTTTCCTTTTTAATTTTTGTCTAAAATCATCAGCCCGTACAAAACATTCGGTCTCTTACATAAAAACTCGACTTCTTGGTGCTCCCTCAATCTTTTTTTTTTTAAATAGAACCTTCTTGGTGATGTTTTATGAAGGTTGATTCTTCCCTTCACGGTAGAATGCGAACTGTTTCGTTGCGGGTTAGATAGAGATTAAAAAAAAGAGGGGTTTTTCTCACTTATTTTGATGAATTATCGAAAAAATTCAAATCGTCGACTCTTTGGAGCACATTTTCAATGTTAAGAATGACCTTACAAACGAGACACGACGTCGATATTAAAAAATATGTAAATTTGACGGCTTTACTGAAGAAATTGCACTGCACATACTGCACGGGTACGGCTATTTGCTGAATCTTATACTTTCAATTCCTTGCATACGTGACACTGGCAGATGGTAAACCCAATTGCCATTAAAAAAAAAAAAAAATCCTTGCATTTTATCGTGTAGGTTGCCACTGTGTTTATGTATGAAAGATAACTGAAGTACACATTTGAAAACTATTTCCTGGTGTTGTTTTAAGACATTTGAAATATCATCATCATCACTCAAAATGTAATACTGCAGAGCTGGGCCATGAGTACCAAGCGAGTCTATAATTGTTGTGTTGGTATCTCCGTGACAACCGTGGGAGATTGTTTTTTTATTGTACTACGGGGTAGCTCTTGCCTTTCATCTCAACTGGTTTCAAGTTATGATAAGGCCGAAGGTGGATGCTCACTTCACCCCGAATCATCAACAGTCTATTATACGTCTAAATGCCGGAACACAACAATTTCGAATTGTTGTTATGGCGAAAAACTTAGGTAAGATGGTGGTAGCTAGCCAGGCGGACTTAAACCAAGTCCTACCACTTACCAAACAAAACACAATATTGTACCTCCAATCTAGACAGGTGAGTTGGTGATCACATGGTATTGGTATCAGGTAGGTTTTTAGATGGATGAAAGTTGCTGCCCACCCATCTTCAGGTAAAATCCCTGATTCTAAAACCTACGACTAACGACATCCACGGGTAGGTCTATTATACATTCCTCTGTTTGGGACATATATTAAGTATTTGCTGTGCTGCCGCTGCTGGAACGAACTAGAAACTTTGCAATAGATAATTTAATGTCAGTGATGTAATACAAATCACAATTGGTTTTTCTGTGGGGTAGGCAGGAGAGATCTAAGTTTATATAAAACGGCGTCATGTATTATGTGCAAGTGAAACTGCACTGAGTATCTTAATATTTTTATCATCATAGTGAATTTGGTTGTAAAAGTGCGACCTGTTAGACATTCCCATGTACAAGCTTGCTTAATTATTAGTATGCCAGGTATAGGTACCTACCTGTCCAGGCTACGTAGGTTGGCAGCTCTGACTTGGACCTTCCAATCGATAGTCCCACGTCGGCGCACTAGTTTGTCTTCCGTGTTTGCGCATTCAGTCGAGACAAAATCTCCAAAATGTCCGAGGATTTCAAAGTCCCGTGAGTATTCAATAATTATTTTATAGAAGTAGTCTTCGATACATGTGAAATGTTTCCTGAAAATAGCGTAGTATAATTTCCATTTTCATCATTGTATTACTGCATTGTAATTATTGCCAATAAGATAGTCTCCTTGATTTGGTCTTGAGCAATATATGGCCTATCCTTTGTGTGACTATTACCTTTGTGACACCACCTACTAAGCAGACCTACCTAATGCCAAACTGCACGCGCCTTTTTGGGTAGGTAAAAACAATGAATTTCATTTGTTTCGAGAAGCAAATCTGCTGTACCTATAATGTACCTACCTATCTACCCCACCCCACCCCATTGCGGGTTCGATTAGGATATGCGAGGTTTTCGGGGCTCCGACGACTTCCAGAACCGCCGAGGGCGGACTCCATGAAGACATAGGAGGGCTTTGTTTGAAAAACTTCTTCCAGTGCCTACCTGCATACGCCATAGCCATATCACTTCTTTGTGGCGGCTCAAGATGGCGTTGGCACAGTTAGTAGGTACCTACCCACCTTTTTTTACCGTTACGACGACGTGGACTTCCCCATCACGTGCGTGGCCTTCACTTCACCTGGTTTCAAGTTATGATAAGGCCGGAGGTGGAAGCGCACTTAAGCCGGAATCCTCAACTGTCTGAAGATTACAGTTCATACTACCTAGACGCTAGTTAGGTACTCCTTCACGCCCCTGAACGGATTTAGCTGAAATGCACATCGGTTATACCCATGTGCATTTCAGCTAATTCCGTTCAGTGTACGATGTAATTAGGTACATAGTAAAAGACCTGGAATTATGACTCTGCGGGCGAAGCAGCGAGCTTTTATCATTATAAAAAAGTGTTTATAACTTCACTTTATGTTTGTTTGTAAGTGCAACGGTGGAGGACAAAGGCAAAAAGATGAGAAGACCGCTATCGCCGCAGCCGTCGACATCATCAGCTCCGGACCGCCCACTATTGTCATCAGCGCCGGACCGCCCACCGAGGAAGTCATCAGGTCCGGGCCGCCCGCCAACGACTGCCGACGCATCTGACGACAAAACTAAGGACTTCCCCGACTCCGTTTACTGTCATCTTGATGAAAGCATCAACCTAAAGTAAGTTTTTTTTTATTGTACTTCTCGACGGGGAAACGCTTGGCCTTCATCTCACTTGGTTTCAAGTTATGATAAGGCCGAAGGATGCGGACTTCACTCAGAATCCTCAACTGTTTGAGGAACTGGCGTTCAGATAGAGAAAATAACAAAATACATTTGTATCACTTTCAAAGCTTGCGTGAATGATATATACATTTTAAAACACGGGTTTTACTCACTTATACGATTATGTTGATGTAGGCACCAACGGTTTCGATTCAACAGGTGAATTATCATCAGGGTGAGTGTGATTCGCCGGGTAGAATGCGATCGTGGCGCGCGCATCCCTCTCGTTTGGTTTCGCTTCTCACACGTACGTAACGCTCCACGCGAGTACCGGGCCGCGCAGAGGGCTGATGTCCGTGTACTAGAACCGGGTCACGTGGGGAGCGCGGGGGGTGCACCATACGTACAAACATGTTTCATAGGTTTCCCTTTGGAATCCCTGCTCACGCCTGCACTCTTACACCCCCTTGTTGGCCACTCGTTGACCGGACTTGACTACCTACTCATATATAATTCTTCCTACAGAGATATCGGGCAATTGCGGGGGCTCAAATCAGGCCGCCGTCGTGGCCGATGGCGTTGGCGTAGGCAGCAACGTAAGTACCATAACACTTTATAAGCATTTTTAGCCTAGACCTAGGTGAGAAAGAAAATATGCATCAATATACGCACCGTACCCACCTACCTAATAAATACCAAAGATGTAAGAAAACTTGTACCGGAGGACTGAGATTGCAGTATTTAAAATACTTCTATAATTTATGTGTATTTATATATTCTCCGCTTTTTTATATTCCCAACCCTGCAATATGTCTGCATTCGGCAACAATGGTAGGACTGCTGGAAGTCCAATACGAGTAATAAGTTTGTGGCCTTTTCATTTTATTTTCCATACTGCTCGTGGCGAATAGTAAAAGCAGCCTTTTAGTTGAATGTCGGGGAAAACTTCTGTCAACGCGATGATAGCTGCTAACTCAAAATTACAATGAAATGTATCAGGCAGGCGACCAATTCGAGCTTCGATATTATTAAGTTTAATAAAGTCTCGTATGTTTTCTGTTGCTTATTTTAGCCCTTATAGATAGCTCGTACCACGGGAAATAATATTTCCCACGAAACTACTGGCAACAGTGTAGTCTCACTGGAAATGTACTTTTACACGTAGCACTACCAATAGTGTCACGGGAAAGTAAAATTTCCCTTCACTCTAATAATAGTGCCAAGCGGTAGTGACAAAGAAAAGAAAGCCTACTTAAGTATACCTACTCTATATATTTCCACGGTCCTAGTGACAAACAAAAAAGTGGCATAGCAGTAGATAAGTTATTGTAACAATAATTTCAGCTTCAGTGGTTCCAGAGGAGAAGCTGGCAGGGAAATACGTGGAGCTCATCAAGTTCCTCAAGCCAATCCTAAAGGCAGAGATAGTCAAGCACCAGAGTCAGTACGTGCTGATCACTTCTGCTCTCGACCACTTTGCGAACACTGTCAACCTGATCGCTGACCGTATGGAAGGAACCCCTGATTCTACCAATTTTGTGAGTATCTTACTTGAACGAGCCTGATTTAAGGAGGCTCAGTAGTTACCACTCTCCCATATAATGTGATTAGCTTGTTCCATTCGAATGAAATAATATTGGAGTGTACCTATGTGTGTTGAACACTAAGTATTTAACATTTGATTTTGGTTATTATTGTGTTTTTTAGAAGTACCTACATATCGCGGTACAAACCCAACTTATAGGTTTTTAGATGTTTTATTCTCAAAAAATACAATAAATAACCTAATAAAATGGAAAATACTTAGTTTAACACACGCGAGTAGTGCAAAAAATATACAGCCAGACCTGTTACTAATTTTATTAAAAACTAGCAGCACGTCTACACTGTATGGCCGAGAAACGGTTTTATTATCCATACTTATTTATACCCGATTATACCTTGAAAATGTATTTGAACCGGGTACCATTTAGAAATTATTGACAAATAAACCACGTTTGTACGTGGGTACCTACTGGAGGACGAAAATCAGTAGTACCTACTCCGGGCTTACCAAACATCAATGTTTTTTTGGTTGGTGGTAGAATTTTGTATAAGTCCGCCTGGCTAGCTACCACCATCTTACCTAATTCTGTAGTCATAATAACAATTCTTAAAAAAAAAAATGTGTTCTGGCATTAAAAGGTAAGATAGCCAGTTCCTCAGTTTATTGAGGATTCCGGGTGAAATGCGCCTTCGACCTTATCTCAACCAGGTGAGATGAAGGCCAAGCGCTTCCCCGTCGTACAATAAAAAAAAATGGTGCAAACGAGGTAGTACCTATACCTATAGTTAATTTGATTGGCACATGCGTAAAATTATGCATAAGTTTTCCGTTGTCTTACGTTCTAAACGTCTTGTAGTACCTAGTAGGTAGTTAGTTACCTATTTATTTTAAGGCTGAGCGGCTAGAAGAGTTCAAGAAGAAGGCCAACGAGCAGCGTGAGAAGCGCCGCGCGAAGAACCCCGACGCCCCGGAGTTCCACGAGCCCCTTTTCCAGCTGCCGGAGCTGCCGCCGGCGCCCCAGTTCTCCCCCGAGGAGACCGAGCGCCGTCTTCGCGAGGAGACCGAGGCTGCTGTCGAAGCCCTGCTCACTGGAGACAAGAGCAAGGAAGTCTTGCCGGATCGTTTCGCTGAAATACTCAAATCCATTCAAATGACTTACGACTGATTTTATTTCAGATAATATCACGTGTTCTCACAAACATTACACACACATTCATCGCATCGTGTGTATAAAATAATAAATATCCCCGGAGGCATAAGACACGCATACCTCTCATCCATCAAGCACACACACACACATCTCATTACCTCTTATCACATTAATTTAAGTTATATAAACTGTTTTTCCAAACATCTCAGAAACTGGACACGCAAAGTCATACGCACAAATTAAACATAAATTTCAAAACACTTGTATGACAGGAGTAGATACGCACACTAAAACTAGATGCAAGTCAACCCCAACTCAGACCACGAATTTCGTTGAAGGTTTATGGATCTCATGAGAAGCAGGATAGCTACCTACTTCCGTCTATTATAAAACCTTTACTGTGATCCCCGATACTTTTATAAAAAAAAACGCCCCAGTTTTGTATTTTCACCAATTTGATGGTGTGTGTCAACTTTAAAGGACTTCTTCGTCCTTTCAATGCATTTGTAACACTCTAGTAGGAAAGAGGTTTGTATGTTGATTGTTTCACTGATAGAATGCAAATTCAGATAATATATACGAGTATACTTTGAATAAAAAGTTGCCTATATTGTTCCCCTGGCATACATACTTACTTTTTTACTTATTTATTGTACGGAACCGGGAAGCGCTTGGCCTTCATATCACCTGGTTACCAGTTAAGATAAGGCCGAAGCTGGAGGCGCACTTCACCCGGAATCCTCAACAAACTGAGGAATTGGCTATTTGACCTCTGAATTCCGAAACACAAAAAAAAATACAATTGGTGTTGTGGCGACAGAATTAGGTAAGATGGTGGTAGCTAGCCAGGCGGACTTAAAAAAAGTCCTACCACCAAACAAACCAAGCTCAATCTCGTACTTCCCCTGGGGATCGAACCCGGGACCTCTGGATCTGAAATAGGTGGTTTGAACCACTAGACCATAGAGGCGGTTAATCTTATCTATTTTAGTTCTATCCTTAACAAATTCAAGTTCTTTTCAACCGTTCAGAAGTTACTTTCGAATTTGTAATATCATTTATGGTAATATCGGTATGAATAGTATGGAATTAGTATTTAGCGGATTATAGACCGGATATAGGTTTTCATCTACTTAATTATCTATGTAATAGTAGTGGTCAGATTCTCTTTGGTACCATAGTAAACATTCTAGTAGAAGGCGAGTAGTTCTTACACTTGCGCGAAAGACGTTTGCGCGTGAGGCACATGCGCGGGTAGCCACTTGCGCGAAAAGACATTTGCACGAAATATACACGTGCAAATCACACCTGCCCGAATGAACAATCGAGTGAAAAAAATGTAAAAATTTTGGGATGGTAGGTCGAAGAGAGATGCAAATATCAACATTGTATGGGTGAGCTATAGGTACCTTTTTCTTTGAGTATGTCTGACCTCCATTACCCAATCCACTCACTTCTTCATACCATTAAATGTTTTTTGTCATAGAGCTTAGTAGAACGTGCTACATCTACAAAGCTACGCCGGACCCGCTCAGAATATATTTCAACGAGCTTACAGTGTGGGATGGGCTCCCGCCAGAAAGCTCGCTTTATCGTTCCTGATAGTGACTGCACCTACCTACGAAGAAGGCGGATATCGCATTTTAAATACATTTATTTCCAGAGATTATAGGATTTTTGAGATATTTTAGCGTGAGTGTCTTTTCGCGCAAGTGTACCTCATCTGTTGTTATTTCAATCAAGTCAAGCTAGTAGATTTTTTTATTCTACTTCACAAAACCTTATATAGGTACTCGTACTATTATAATACAATAGTGATTAAAATTCTTCTAGTAACTAGGTAGCTTTTAATATCTCGATGTTAACTTTTTTGGAATCCTACCTATCTATCTTGTATGCAGGAAAGTATCTAATTATCGGCATATTTTAATGTATGTTAGTTAGAAATATTCGTGATTCTGTTTTATATCAGTTACAGAAAATAAATAAAATCAATTACACAGGTACTACCTATTTCATGGACCTGGGTGATTTTACAGATTTTTTTTTTTATAGAAAAGTCTGTTACTAGCACTGTTAGTTTGATTTTAGAGAGTAATGTAGTGGGTAGGTACCTATCTACCTAAGACTAAGACTAAAAGCTTTCAAAACTGTTTTATTATGCGCACACCAAAAACATGGAATCAGCTTTCATCGTCTGGACCTATATCCCACTTATGTTACGAGTCTCTTTTTGAAAACAATCGGGTTGTAAGTTATGACCCTAATGTCTAAGATAATATTAACACAGGCACCTTCTGGGAAGGCTCGTTACATCGTAGACCTCAACCTTGTACGAGCAAGTATTAAGTTCAAGGGCTGAAGCTAAATAAAAAAATGATTTGCAACTGGACAGATTGTATTAAATACCCAGTCAGGAGAATAAGTAAAAAAACAATCGTGAAAGTTGTACATGTACCTACCTGAAACATGAAAGAGGAATCTCTTTCATGTTTTTTTCTACTGGTATACATTTATATAAATAGGTTGATACTGTCCTCTTTGTATACTTAATATACTTTATAAAATTGTATCACATACATAAATCACGTAATTACGCTGGTTAAAGCTGGTTAACTAGGTAACTTCCAAATTAAAAAGATTCACCAGTGAATTGAGTTTATCTTTTTAATTTGGAAGGCGGTTATTCCCATCTCAAAAAGTTGCATTTCAAAAACGGTCACTGCAAGAGAAGAGTTTGCTGTTTTTTTATGGTATTTATACTATTACTTATGATAATACAACATAAATTATATAAAAAATAATGAATTTCTGAAGGGTGCATTTTAATTAAGGGACGTTTTGCGCATGGTGTGCGTTCCACGATACGAGTTTATTATTTCATATGTTTTTATAGATCCCGTGTATATCGGACCTAGTAATATGAATATGGTATGCCTAGTCTGAAAAATATGGATACCTAATTATGTTGTATTGTGTACGTCTTCATACTACTTTTGAATATTGCCGAATAAATGTATAAGCGTAGGTAGCTGTGGCAATGAAAAATGGTGTTTTATTTCTATTAAGCCTTTAGCAGTAGGTAAGGTACACAGTAGATATGTAGTGTGGACAGTATTGGTTAAAAACTGTTAGACCTATCTAGCAGCACCCAGTTACCGATTGAGAATAATTATTTAAATTTTATTTCCAAATTGTTTCTTTTGTTTTATTTTATATCGTTAGATAAATATGTAATTGTAATTGTTTTTAAGACCTATATAACTCGCTGACTATCTCTATGTTTATATATATTTCAAGAAACGTATAGGCTGTCGGTTTTCCGAAGAAAATAATAAATAACTAAATTGTAATGGAACAGAACCTTTGTAGTCCTCAGTTATTATTATATTAAGCACCGTTCTGTTTTGTAACTCGATGAAACGAAGATGCGCCTACGTATTGCAAATAATTGGGAAAAAGCCATGCTAGTATTGGTCATTTCACGACACAGTAGGTACTATGGTAGGTCTGAAAATATTTTCATTTGCATTTTAAAAAGTTTCACTTCTACGTATGCATTTTCAGTTCATACGTAGGAGACTGATACGTTACGTACTGAAACGTATCAGTACGTAAAGGTTACCTACACGTTTTTTTTATAGGAAGCCAAGCGTTAGACCTCAAGCTCACTTGAAAAACTAGTAAATACTTTAAAACCAATATAATAATAATATAAACCAAACTAGGAACCAATTTACTCTAGACTGGATGTGATGATTTCAAGATTGTACTGTTAGTGGTTACGGCGGAATAATTGCTACACTAGTGGTAAAGGTCCACCTGGCTAGTGATCACCCTCCTACAGAAATCCGGCGCCAAACGGTGTGCTGTGTTCTGGCAGTGCACCGATGAGTCAGTGATTTCTTTATACCATTATCAGACCGCACACAGTAATTGTTTAAAATTAAGATGTCGGAGTTGCAGGTGGGTTAGTGTATTAGTGTGGACCCTATAAAGATGTCGAACAAACTAATGCAAATAGAAATGGATAAAGGAAAAAGAGTAGATAGTCACTGCAATCACGATCTAGGGCAGTTTTTGTAAAATAATAATATTGTTTTTTTTGCAAAGGTTCTACTTGCATGCAAAATGGTCATTTGCCTCATGGTTTATGTGTCTTTGCCCCTATTTCCTGGCAGAGCCGGCACATTTTGTGAAAGCGACTTAGCTGATAGTTTACTTTGATGAAATTCCGCCGATCTATGTTCCATACCTACTTACTGCTCATGTCACCTACTGATATGTCTTCAGAATAATGATGACAAGTCAAGAAAGCTGATTTGATGTATGTTTGTGTCGTTTAGGTCTTCCAAACAGTCTCGACGAAAAATTTTAGTTTTTCTATTTCTGTTATACTCTCTTATCTTCATTGAACTTCTACGTATATATTAGTGTTCTGTGTGTGTATTGTATATGTTGTATTCTCTCTCTTTGATTGATACCTATTCATTCGTTCATTCAATTTGATTATATTCTAATCAGTCAGCACGTCATTCAGTATTGTTTGTGGTCAGTCAGTCAGTCAGTCGAGTCAGTCAGTATCATATCAGTTCAGTATTCTATTTCTATTCTAATTTCTATGTCCGTTCTGTGCCAAACCTAATAAAATGTTAAAATCGCTGAAAATTACTTCATCTTATTATATTTGTAATCGAACGTTTTCTGATTTTATGCCGAAAGCGCTGCGTAGTCTGAAGCCAAGGTCGACAAGAGATTCTGTACAGTTTTACGTGGATTCCTACAGGATCAGGGCTGTAGCAGGCAACGGTGGCGATGGGTGCATATCGTTTCTTAGTGCTTGGTGCAAGGACCACGCTGGACCTGACGGTGGAGACGGTGGGAATGGTGGCCATGTAATTTTCCAAGTATGTTATATATTTTTAGGCTATGCCACTTCAATCTTCGTTTGCCTTGGTCAGCCATAACTTTCCCAACATTTATATGTATCATCATAGTTTGTAGTACTGAGATCTGGAGAAATATGTTGTTCCATAAAATGTTGAGTAGAAAAAAATGTGTGGATGAAAAAGCAGGTCAGCAATTTGGTTCACTATGGCCTTAAATGTTTCAGGCTACTCACTCGGTCAAGAGCCTGAACCACTGCAGATCAGTAACACAAGCCAAACCAGGAGAAAAAGGTTACAATAAGGAGTGCAATGGGAAGAATGCGACACACATAGTAGTCCCTGTACCATTAGGTGAGTTTGATTATTATGATATAAATATAATATAGGTATTAAATCCATGAGTGGCTTCACACAAATAACTATCACTAGACCAACTCAACCACTGCACCAAGACTAACATACCAACTCTTAAACCTTAAGAAACAAGATGTCCAAATAAAAGTAGAAACATAGAGGCCAATGCCTACTGAATAAATACCTGTTCACCATTGGAGTAACAGACAGCCCTCAAACACCCTCTGCATGACATGCAAGCAAAAAGAAATTAGCTACCCACATTCACTACCTACCCTTATTTTTCTAAATGAAAAAAATCCTAGGGGCAGCAATCTACATACTGACATTACAGTGCCTATCATGTGCAATTATTGAGATATGACAGCATTTTATACTCAAAATTTCTATCTAATTTCACCCCACTACAAAGGGAAGCTATCCTAATAATTGGGCTTTGCGTTGATTGTCAGTCAGTCAGTCATTCAGTCAGCTTCACAAAGATTTTATATCTTTAGATAGGTAATAAAATTACCTATGTTGGTTCCGTTTAGTCTGAGTGAACTTACTTACTTGGTACTTGGTGTGGGGACCATTTTCCACAACTGGGCCTCCTATGGGCCCCTTTTGCGTGACGGGCGGGCTCCTGCTACTCTAGTCACCCAATGTCCTCCAGGAAAGCCAGCAGCTCGCTGATGCTGGTGGCTTCCCTGGGTGTCCTCAGTGTCCCAAGGTGTTGTTGGCATTGAGACGCTACGCTACTGCACTCTAGGAGTATGTGTGCGGCAGTCTCCTCTGCTGCCGTACACCCTCTGCATAGAGGGCTGTCTGTAATACCCATTGAGTAAAAATGCTGAGCAGTGTCCAGTGTCAATACTGATAATACAATGGAGTTTGTCTCGTTTCAGGCTGAGTAGTTTTCGAGAGTATCTTGGGTTCAAAACCGGGAAAGCCTCCTTCTACTACCTACAGTCCTGCCCACTTATACTTGCCCAGTAGTTTTGATGCAGTTTTATAGCTTGGATAAAGGGTAGAGGGATGATTGGCTCCGGACTTGCTAGTTGCATCTCCGAGCCTCTCCTAGCCAGTAGGTCAGCTTCGTCATTACTTCTGGATCCCCATACAACCTGTTGTGGCTACATAAGCCAGTCTCTGGAATTGCATAAGCTTGTTTTTTGTGGTGATCTTCTTGGTTCTAGGCCACCATACTAGAGCACCATATGCTAAAAAAAGTCTTATTACAGTGTTGTAAAGCCAAAGGGTAATTTTAGGGCTGAGACCCCATGTTTTACCTATCATCTTCCAAAGTTGCCAGAAAGAGATTGTTGCCTTCTTTTCTTTATTTTCAAGGTGTTTAACCCAATTCAGTTTGTTGTCCGAAGTGATACCTAGGTATTTTACTTCTTTGGACAGTTTTAGCTGTGTGTGGAAAAGGAAAGGAAGTTGGTACATTCCAAGGTTACGTTTGTTTGTAAACATTATTAGTACTGTTTTGGTTGGATTTATGGTTAGTCTGAGTGGACTTATAACAACTTCTTGAGGTAGACAATTCCAGTTGCGTTACTAGATTGCAAAAGAAATAGTATATTTATGATATAGAAATTTAGAAACCATATTCAAGCAGGTGTCTTATGTAGGTCTTGTAGATTTTACGGAAGACCTCCATAGTCATAAATTGGAAAGATCTTCTTATAATATAAACAAAGGCATTGGCTTCTTTGACTGTCTCTGTGATGTGGTCTAACTTTTGAATTTACTAGAAACCATCTTGTGTGTACCTAATATGGACACTTACCTGCCATTAGACTGCTATAATGATAAGAGGGAACCATAGATGAATAAAGAAGGTATACATACATGCTGGCAGCTGATCTCAACAGCATCCCTATTAAACATTGCAGGTACAATTGTGAAAGACGGCACGGGGAGAGTGGTTGGCGACCTGAACTCAGAGGGGGCAATGTTTGTCGCGGCGCGTGGGGGGGCTGGCGGCAGGGGAAACAAATTCTTCCTAACCGATACTGAGCAGGTGAATCCATAATAATAATAAAAGTCTCAGACAAATTTTTGCCTCAAAAGTTTTATAATGTTTCTTTTAATTTGTTATGTTTTCTGTGGTCAGCAATAAAGACTTTTTGTTGAAGTTTTTTGAAGTTGAAGTTGAAAGTTAAAGAATTTGAAGTTGTAGGTGCTTGCAGAATTCAATGAATTCATTCAAAAGGCATAACATAAAGTTGTCATGATCCTATGCTCTCACCAAGATGTTGCATAATTGCACTATTAACCACATGATGTTTTCTAGAGCTTAAATCAGTTCAGCCAAGCATTCATTGGTTCTTAGGGAGAGAGTTTTAATGTATATGTTGCAATCCATATAATATTCTTATTATAATGGGATGTTTTATTTTTTTTGCCCATACAGGGTGGTCCTATGTGAGGTAGTCTATACACTCCCCATGTCTGTCCATCTGATAAAGACAAGGATATTACGTTAGGGCAGGCTGTCTTCTGTCTTATCGAAATCCTAACTGTGATTACCAACCCGCTTGCCGTGGTGACTCGTGGAAAATATGGCAAAACCAAGTGTCGGAAGCGGCTCTATCCAGTAGTGAGCTGTTTTGGATGTGGATTGTAGAATAGTATTACAAAATCGTGACCCCTCTAACTCAGCCCATGGATGTCGTAAAGCCGGCTAAGGGAACTCACAAGAAGGGCAGTAGCTTCCTTCTGTGTATTATCTACACATGTACTGCGATCACCAATCCAAAAAAAAATGGCGGAGGCTCTATCCAATAGTGGATACTAAGGGGCTGTTGATGTGTGATGCGAATGAATGAATGAATGAAAATTCTTTATTGTACACCAAAAACCTATTTAACAATTGCCAATTTAAAACTAAAGTAAACTGTACAACGGGCGGTCTTATCGCTTAAAAGCTATCTCTTCCAGACAACCTTGGGATAGAAAGGATAGTACAAATACATGGATGTGATCGGTAGTAGTGGTAAGAACACGACGCTAAGGAACATATCGGTGCAGGCCCCTGACGTGGCGGAGCGCGGCGCGGCGGGCGAGGCGATCTCGTACCGGCTGGAGGTGCGCTCCATGGCCCACGTGGGGCTGCTGGGCGCGCCGAACGCCGGAAAGAGCACGTTGCTGAGGGCGCTGACACGCGCGCGGCCCACCGTCGCGCCCTATCCCTTCACCACACTTAGACCGCATATTGGTATGTTACTGTTCTATTACAGTCTGCTGAATTTTAATTATAAGAATAAGCTTGATTTTTTTTTAAGACTTGGAAGTTTTTAATAGAGGAGACCTTAAAACTGTTTCTTATTTTTTTCGTTTGTTACCACAGACCACTCAATCCGTCCACCGAGTGACATAACTGACAGTTAGGAATATTTGTTCTCAGCCAACCACCAAAACGACCAGCTGAATAAATTGTCTATTTTCGTATTCCAAACCATACACCCATCCAGTTGTCCGATTTCCTTGTTATTATCTATTTCCCATATACCTATTTGTAGTAACTATTATACATATTTATTATACAAAAAAATACCCGATTAATGAATTGGTTAATTTTAAGAGCATTACATTCAGTTGACTATGTCATGCGAAATACTTCCATGAAGTTTATAAGTAAACGTATTAATATGTGAGTTTTTTTCGCCTAGTATACTTGTCGATGGTAATTGTAGAATTTGCTTATGCGTTTTGTGAAAAGGCAATTTGTAGAATTTGCCTTTGACGTAAACAAGAAGCAGGTGGACTGGTGGTTTGATAGGAGCAAGATTCCTTACCGACCAACTAGGTAGGATGGATGGAGTAGTCCGTTGGTAACTTTGTTTTTTATTTGTTTACCACTAGTAATAATAAAAGAGTAAAAACGGTAATAATACATGTATTCTTGTGTCTGCACGTTTCAGGAATGGTTCTCTATGATGACTACGAGCAAGTGGCGATAGCAGATCTTCCCGGCCTGATCCCTGGCTCACACAAGAATCGTGGTCTTGGTAAACATTTCAATTGTTCTTTTCACAATTCTATTCAAAAGTTGAAGTTGAGTTCAACCTTAGAAAATTATAGTACGCCACTGCATTATCACACTTTAAATAGCCTGTATATGTATGTATATAAAATAATCTTTAGGCTCTGATTTGGAGGTATTTCACATGTTACGTTTCATAAATTATACGGCCAACTTGCCCGCAGGAATCCAATTCCTCAAGCACGTGGAGAGATGCCGAGGGATCATATACCTCCTCGACGGCACAGACGACCCTTACAACCAATACAACACCCTCAAACATGAACTGTTTCAATACAACCCGAAACTCGCAGACAGACAGGCGTGCGTGGTCGTCAACAAGATAGATCTGCCGGAAGCAAAAGTCAACTTTCTGAAGATGACGGACAAAGTGCAGGCCATCGGCATTTCGGCCAAGACTGGACTGAACCTGAGCGAACTTTTAACGGTGGTCAGGGTTATGTATGATACAGGCGAGAGCTGACACGGTTGCAATTTAGTGTTGTATTCTTATTCGTGTGATGAATATATTTAAAACATAATGCTATGCGAATATAAGCTATCCTGGCTGGTTTGGTCCTGTTCGAAATATGTATAAAAAGACGTAGGTACTTTTCTTCGTTTTCATGTCAAGGCCGCCGCCGCGCCAATGCGATTGACCCTCCACTAGAGAACTTATGTAAATGAAATGAAACCAAATAAAATAATCCTTAAGCACTTTATGGCTTGTTGTTTATAATCCTTTACTTAAAGCACAGCTATCAGAATACTAACGTACGTACAGATAACTCATTTTATGCTTCCAGTCTATTAGGACCGTCTCTTATATTGTACTGGGGGGTACCACGACCTCTTACAGCATTCATGTTTTGATAATACTTTACTTTTGTCTCTTCTTTTTTTTTATTGTGCGACGGGTAAGCACTTAGCCTTCATCTCACCTGGTAGCAAGTTGAGATAAGGCCGAAGGTGGAGGCGCACTTCATCCGGAATCCTCAACAAACTGAGGAACTGGCAGTTTTACCTCTAAATGCCGAACACAACAATTTGAGAATTGTTATAATGGCGACAGAATTAGGTAAGATGGTGGTAGCTAGCCAGGCCGACTTAAACAAAGTCCTACCACCAACTAAACCACTATCTATCCAGGGTAGAAAAAACGAGACAAAAGTAATGTAATATCAAAACGAGAATGCTATTAGACGTTGTGGTTAGGCCCCTGCGCCCTCAGCACGGGGAGGAGATAAAATGTTTTGTCCTCTGTTTTTATCCACCTTGTCGGAGCATTTTGTCTCCCGATGGTGGATAAAAACAGGACAACAATGTTATCCCGCCCCGTGCTGAAGGGGCTGATCTCATATTGAACAAGTCTGAAAATCGCCTTTTTCCAAAATGATTTTTTAAATGTCATTTTGAAAGAATGTCGGAAATAAAACTGTCAAATTTGTGAACAGTCAGTAACAGTTTGATTTGAAATCTTAAATTTAAATTACTTACATACTTTAACAATACTCAATAAAAACTACCTACGTACCTTAGTTTATACTACCTACTATAAACTAACAAACAAAAATAACTATTAGTTCGCCGCGAACTGAGATTTAGCGAACAAAATTCAACCAAGACGTGACTTAGTAGATCAACGCATTCACTTTTTGATAGCTGCGATATTTTTATTTAGTTACGGAATTTTTACTTGTGCCAATTGATAAAATTCAATATTATTTTGCTCTATATGTTTGTTATGTTCTATAAAGCGCACTTTTTTCTTCAATATTGGCATGCCTGGCTTGGAACTTCAAAAAGACAATTTTCAAGTATCTTCGTTGTTGCAACTTTTTTACATTCATTATTAAATATATTTTCTCAGTACTTTGCCAAATGATAATAGTTTTTTCAGCATTCAGCGTGACCGATGGCCGAGCATTGAAATCGATTGATACACCGCTACTTGCCAGTCCGATATATTATTAACAGAAAAGTTATACCCGTGTCCATCATGCACTAAAGACTGTTTCCCTTTTTGATTTTGATTCGAATTGAGATTTTGATTTGATTTTTGATATATGAAAAGGCATAGATGGTAAACATTTATTAAATATGAGATCACAATACAAGAATTGGTCTTAACAGACGGGAAAGCTAGTATTTTTATTTTGCCTGAATGTTACGAATTTCAGTAATTATTCACAAAGACATCGATAATCATACATTTTGGGAAAAGGTGATTTAGTGATTTGTTCAATATGAGATCAGTACAATATAAGAATCGGTCTAACAGACCGGAAGCTGCAGGACCGTTATCTCGAGCGATTTTATTTGTCTACCTTACGCGCTATATGGCAGCAGTCGCTCACGGGGGCGGCAAATAGGTGTGTACATGTTATAATGTAGGTTTCGACAAGGGGTAGATTCAAAAACATGTTTTCTTGTTAAAAAAAAATATCCTTAAAAATATGTTTCTATTCATAAGAAAAAATCAGTATCGTAGGTACAAAAATAAAATGTGTACACGTACATAATGATTGTGATTTTGGCGTTTTTTTTTTTGGTTCCGGAATTATTCCGGTTATCTTCCCACACTCCGTTTCGCGTTTACTCGTCATACCTAGAAACCCTAGAGAACCTAGGTGTACTCTCCAGCGGTTATCGGTTCTGCGAGCTATGTATAGCCAACAGCCCTTATGTCAATTTCGTCAACAAATCGTTCCCAGCCGAAGAGCTTGAATATATGCTCCAGTGCAGAGGTAACCAGTTTCCTAGAGATGACGTCGTGCAATGGGATATAATTTTGCAGTCGGATAGATATGGTGGCTTTACTATGTAAACACGTCGATATACCTACCGGTAGTCGATCTGGTAGTCGATCTTTCGAAGAAAAAATAGCACTGCCCAGGTTTCGATTGATTCTGACTTTCGGAGGCTTTCTTGTAGCCTGATTATACTCATCGGTCTTGTGATATTCTACCGTTGTGTATGTATGTGGTCTATAGTACTAAAGCATTATATCTACTAAAGCTTGAAGTCGTCAAGCTTTCGAGCGAGAAGGCTAGTAGGTAATCACTTTCGAAAACAGCTGTTCTGTTTTTGTAAACGTATCTCAGCAGTTAGATGAGCCTAGAGTTCTTCAGAGGGCTTTGTCACACTTTTTTTGAACAGTTCACGTTCAAAGTGCTTCTGTTCCATGCCTCCAGCTTTGTACTCTCGAGAATTACTCGAGTTAAAACAACCTCTGAAGGACTTTAACTACCGATGATCCACCGCTTGCAGTTCTGTCGTAACACCGCTAACCCAAGTTTCCACCAACTGTTTTTTTCTTATATTGTACGACGGGGAAGCGCTTGGCTTTCATCTCACCTGGTTAAAAATTGAGATAAGGCCGAAGGTGGAGGCGCACTTCACCCGGAATCCTCAACAAACTGAGGAACTAGCTATCTTAAATGTAAATGACTCGGAATACAACAATTTTTAGAATCGTTTTTATGGCGACAGAATTAGGTAAGATGTTGGTAGCTATAGCTATGCGGACTTAAACAAAGTCATACCACCAACCAAACCGAGCACAATATTGTACTCCCCTGAGGATTGAACCCGGGATCTCTGGATCTGAAATCGGTGGGTTGAACCACTAGACCACAGAGGCGGTTAAGCACTTGGGCATGAACTTGGTGGCATGTGGAAACCCGTTATGAAGCTCGTCCTCTGTTGCACATTCTGCTAGGTATTCAAAGCTGTTTTGTAACTCCAACTGAAAACTCTCGGGATTTTTGATTTGAGTAGAGTAGACTATCAAACGAGTTCCTGCATCATTGATATTTATTGGCCCACTTTGTTCGTCACCGCTCTTCACGCCTAGTTGCGCGTTGAAGTCCCCCATCACAAACGTGTAGGTAGTCTATTTTCTAGACATGACCTTTGAAATGTCGTCATACATGACCTCCGTTTCGACGTAGGGTTGTAAACCTGTAAAAACCGTAACCTTCAGCGAATACCGGTCGTTGATTCTGAGTAAAAGCACCCTGCTTGAAATGCGCTCGATCTTTACAATGTTTTTTATGAGGGACTTGTGGGCAAAAACCCGATACCGTGTTGGGACCGCTGGTCGGCCTCGGTAGTAGAACAAGTTGGAATTATGGGTGCTTCTTCCAGTTCAAATGATCTCGTCGGTCCTTAGCTTTCGTGCGTTATTAGTTACCAGATGCAGGGGTCGCTGTGTCTCAGGATGGTTGCGTAATCCCTGTCGGAGATCCCCTAAATAGTCTCTGTCGGATAACGTCATTTCACATTTTAGCATTCTGAAAAATGACCAGCATAGCTCTTTCCATAGCACGCTGAGCTAGTTTTAGTTTGGAATAGCCCTTTGAAGAACATTTGTTTGTTATTGTTAATAGCGCCACCTATCAGGGCAGGTCCGTTGTTTAGTATATTTTTGTTGCCTCTTCTAACGACAATCATTTCTCAACTAGATGGCGCGTAGAATAAAGAACTACTAAAGTAAATTCTTCATTTTGGCAGAATATAATAGAAATATATTTATAGATATTGGTAGCTCGATAACGAGCAAATTCAACATTTTAGGAATTCTATTCATTTTAGGAACTTTCTGTTCCTAAAGGTATAACGAATTTATGATACGGATAGTTGTAGGTATATGTGTATAACTATGACTATCTGCTAGACCTAGACAGTGCTAGGTTTGCTAAATATGTTGTGGAGGTATTTAATTATATTCGGGAGGGACCGCGACTATGAAAACAAGTATTTTTTAAATTGTCATAGATTGGTTAGACCAAATAGCTTAGCCTAGGTGCGTTAGTATTATGTTATCTGTGGCCAGGGTGTCGTATTATGATAAGGCTAAAGCTGCATTTAAAAGCAAGCGCAATTAATACTACCTACCTAAGTATTAGGGCTCCTCCGTCATAGATAAAAACTATACCTCTAAATGCCGCAACAACAATTAGAATTGTTGTTATTGTGTCATATATTAGGTAAGGTGGTAGCAGCTAGCGAAGCAGACTTAAAACGTTGGCTTTACCACCAACCAAACTGATCATAAATTTGCACGTCCCCGTGCGGATCGTATATCCGGGAGCCAGTGCTCCCGGATATAACCCGGGATCTCTGGATCTGATATCGGTCGGTGAACCACTAGACTATAGAGGCGGTTAAAATAATATCAAAGAATTGCGATCAAATTTCCAACGACATGTAAGTATGTCGTTGGAAATTTGATAGTCAAGCAGATAGTCATAGTTATACACATATACCTACAACTAAGCATTTATTCGTGTCGAGTGGGCTCAAATTTGGAAACATCCCACCTCCTTCAATACTATGCTAGCCTGGTCCCCGTACCGAGTTGGCGGGTGTATCGCAAAACTGCTAAAGGGCGGGCAGTCGTAGGAAAAAGTGCCTCGATCGCTGCAATAAAACGAACACTTGTGTTGTGCATGAGATAATTCATAGGTACAGCGCGATTAAGATCATAATTGAATGTAGCCAGCAAATTTAAAATGAAGATTTATGATCATAAAGCTGTAAAACCGACCGACGAAAAAAGTTATGCCATAAAGATACGTATTTTATACTATTAGTTATATATCATAGACGAACGTTGCTATCACTGATATAAAAATACGTTTTATTAAAATAATACATAAATAAATAAATACAGAACATTTATTTTACACAACGCCATCTAGTCCTAAGCGAAGCTTGTAATTATGGGAACTAGATTACTGAAATGCTACTTATAAGGTACTTTTTTTTCAAATACGTACTTATCATCACAGTATAACACCCAAACATAGAACAAACATCAATATTCATCACACAAATGTTTGTCCTGGGTACCATAATGCACTTATTAACTCCGCACCGAAGTCTATTAAATCGAAATCAAAATCAAAACACTCCTTGGTTAAACTATACGTATGGTTTCGTTTTACAGCAATGCAATGGACGCACTTATGACATTCCACCAACTGGAATGTTATGCTAGCCTGGTCCTTGTACCGCCTTGGCGGGTGAGTTGCAAAACTGCTCAGTGGATTTTTAAATTATCGCCGGAAAAAGCTGTTTTAACTACGAAATTATACTCGCCTACCGCAACCGTGTAAAGTTTCTAGTTCGTGGCGGCGGCAGCACGGCAAATAATAAAGTCCCTAGCAACGGAACTTATATTGACCCGCCCGTGGATGTCATTAGATTCGACTAAGGGATTTTACGATACGATACGATGGGCGGGCGGCAGCTTCCATATAATTTTTTCTTAGATTTTAACGCAAATACTGCAATCATAAACTCGCCTGTCAAGCGTGGTGGCTGTGGCAAATCCCATAGGCACACCCGTTAAGAGTTAGAGTTGAGAGATAGGTGGCAGCATACACTGAGTGGTTATCTGGGTAGGTTCTCTCCATCGTAGATCCTACCCTTGACAGTGCAAGTCAGGAGGTCAAGAGCTGACACATAAAAAATCTGCCTCCCATTGTGGTCATCGAGATACCAACACTGCAATCCGACTCGCTTGCTACGCGTGGCTAATGTTGATGACAGTGATATTGTTTCAAATATCCTAAAACGAAGTCAGGAAATAGTTTTCATATGCGTATCCGTGTAGTACATATTTCATATGTATATATGCGATACGCAGTGGCAATGTACTTCACGGTCTAATGCAAGGAATCAAAAATAAAGTTAAGTTATATACCTATCAAGTCTTCTCCACAAAAATAACGTTAAGAAATTCAAAAAACATTGCCCTTCAGAAATACGTACCTACTGTTGTGTGATTTACACCACTGACCATTCTAAAAACTATATTTTTATACTCGACTGCATGTCTTTAGTAGGTACAAATTTTTACTTGGAAATATTACAGTTTTTCTACGATTTTCTATTTTATTAAATTATTAAAAAACAATATGGAAAATGGCTATAATGTTTGTGCCGCGCGTTTGTTCTTTGCATTTTTTAACTAGTTAATGATTCCTACATAAGCATGTATAAAATCTTTTGGCACTTGACTATTTATGAAGCAAAACTCGACAGTAATGGATTTATGTCATTCATCAACATTACCTATAACTCAGTCCGTGGATGTCGTAAAAGCCGACTGAGAGATCTCATTAGAAGGTGGGGAGCAGCTTTCTTATCTGTATTATCTAACACCATTACTGTGGTAGCCAATCCGTCTGCCAAGCGAGGTGATTATAGCAAAACCTCCCGGTCTAGAGGAGGTTCTGTCCAACCATGGACAAAGCAGCTGATGGTGTAGATAGACTGGACACTTGACATCCAAAAATCTGCTGAACGAAAGTCTTTGTTTGATCTTCCTACTTGTGTGCTGGTCGCGATTCCGAACAGGCGGTAGATTTGATGTTTCAAAATGAACCTTAAAAAAAATATTTCTATAAAATAATTTTAACTTTGACTTTTGACTTTGATCAGTTCCCGTGGAATTTTTTCGGGTTAGGTCACGACTATCCGAGAATTTTTACACTACAAAATATCTAGTTTCAAAATAGTTCGTTCGTAATCACTTTGGCCATCATACAGAAGTTGGCCCGCGAGTACTAGGGCATCAGGAACATAGAAGATGTTGTTTAGACAAGCCATGGAATACGCAGTAGAGAATATGAACGAACGGCGATGCTTTCGTATCAATATAGCTACAGGGGTTGGGGAGACACACCCCTTGGTATCCCCAACACAGCTAACTGTAAACCGCGGCTTCGCTCACGTTGTTTTAAAACCTTACAACCATTTTTAGTGACTTATCATTTAATAACTGGCAGATACCATGCAAATTCAGTAATTTAAAGCCCTGTCATTAGACGTTTCCTCTTTTTCCAATGGAAAATTATAGTACTTCTGAACAAGTCACTAGTCTATTTTTTATATATGTATTACTTCAGGTACCTATCTTCATTAAAGGTTAGCTGAAAACATAATAGCTGAAATGTTTCTCGATAAAAATAATTATTGAAAACGGTACGTTTCAAAA
The DNA here is from genome assembly GCA_951394065.1 of Venusia cambrica. Classification (NCBI taxonomy): domain Eukaryota; kingdom Metazoa; phylum Arthropoda; class Insecta; order Lepidoptera; family Geometridae; genus Venusia; species Venusia cambrica. Next base: position 17,640,223 of record OX596034.1, read on the forward strand.
TTTACAAGAGAAATATTGTGATACCTACAATGAATATTGACTTACGATTTATTTTAAATGATAGGTTACATGTTGATCTACATTAAAGGTAAGCTTGTTTTTTCATACCAATTCAAATTGTATTTTAATCGTGAATTATTTGAAAAACTACAGGCGCAATCCATTCAGAAGTTTTTCCGAACATCCATACCAACATACATAGTGGATACGTCGCAAAGAACACAGCCTGCAAATATCATGTTTCTACAATAGGACCAGCGGTTTAGGCTATACGTCAGTCAGGCCTTTAAATTTTATATAAACAGAGGCGTCGTGGCTGGGCTTTGCATGGTTTCAAAGAGAGCATGAACATAAAATGGGCTAGCAAGGGATCACTAACGGAGGTCTTTTTCAATGATTTGAATAATCTCAACCGATTATCCAAATCTTTTGGTAGATTCTGTCACAATGACGTTCGGACAACTACTTAATATGACGTATCAGACCTGTAGCCCTTACTTATTGCTAAGTAATTTCGTTTTCCGCAATAAGGCCTCTTGTAGGCCCTTTTTGCGTGAGACTTGGTCAACCAGTCGTCAAGTTCACCTGAGTATATACACTCAAGTCGTTTGTTCGTTGAGTAATTTAGTAGTTTTCTTTTTCTTATGGTATAGGTTAACGTATATTAAGTTTTCACCGCGATCTAGCCTGATGGTAAGTGAAAATGCAGCCTCCGATGGAGCACACTCGCGTCAGAGAATCATTTTCAATTTGTGTTGTATTAAGTGCGATTGACTCGTTGAGGACTCATCAAGAAATGACTCGCAAAACACGGAGTCTTCAGAATATAGTTGATTCAAAAATAAAGACTGAAGTCCGATTCGCAAACGATTAATACTGACTAAGTACCTTTAACAATAAGTTTTATGTAGGTACAAAACAATAAACAAATTAGTGTACCTAACCTACAGACAGAATGTTAATCCAAGTCTACGATCGCGTCAGCACGACTCATGCTAAATATCACTCATCGAGAAAATCGATATGGTCACTACCATTGTGTATGTGGTTCATTATACTCGATCTCTTGTGCCGTTATGTGAGCCTGGTAGCAAATACGGAGGCGGCTCGTCACTCGACGTGCAAAATGTCGTCGGCAAAAGTGTACTTTTTCCCGATGCACATTTTAAAGAAATCATGAGTAGAACTTCAAAGTATAGAACTTTGAAGTTCAAGAAATAAATAAATCTAACCTAAATGTAACTAAATAGTTATATCTTAAAAATATCATATATCCATATTAGCTAAAACGTTACATCTTAAAAATAATAACAGTGTAAAAAAACAAAATTAAACACAGAAAATCAAAAGGTCATGTTTCATTTATTAATAAAACATTCTTCTTGATTGACAGCATCATCAAATTTGGTATCTAGTCTGGTGGTCAAAGCTGATGAACATCATAACATGGATGTTTCTGGTACTGGTCTGGAACAGTTGAGTTACCTATAGGCCGTTTGTAACGGTCCTTAGGTAATTTGACAGATTCCTTTGTACATAGTTAGTTCAATTTACTTTACTCTTTATTTTTTATTTTATTGAATACTTTTTATTGAATAAATGTTTTCTCATAAACGAATAAATAAAATTTATAACATAATTTAGTAACATACAAGATAGACATGTAATTTTTTGGGAAATATTCTCTCACGCATTTTTTAAACCATCATGGAGACTTACTAGCACGGACGTCATGAGGAAGAGAAATACATAACTTGACGGAGAAGCTAGTGAAAGTGCCACCGTGCCGAAACATGCCACCTACTGAAACGCTATGCTATCCTGGTCCCTATACCGAGCAGACGGGTGTGTTGCAAAACTGCTAAAGGCAGTCGACGGCAAAAGTGACTCGATCCACGGTTTCGCTGCAATAAACGAATAGCTTTTTCTGCATAAGATTATTGAAACAGCGCTACTACGACTATAACGTACGTAATAAATTAATGAATACAGCCAACAAGTTTAAAGTTGAAAAAACTAAAACGCGACTGCACAATATTTTTATAAGGTACTTTTGTGTACAGGTAGCGATGATATCTAATTATAAATAAATCAATTTGCCGAAATGCTTTGAGAACGTGTGCAAATTTTTCCTGTGGCGATATCTAGTTTTAAATTTAAATATGTATACATCATTATAATTGTGATAATATGCTGTAAAGAACTTTGTTTAGTAAAATTTGTCCTAGACCGGGTATGAGACAGGCAATTTTTTAGCCTCCTAATAATTATTTCTATTATATTTTCTATTTTATTTTAATAAGTTTCAGCCGTGAAGAAGGAAAAAACACCCATCTAAATTCCGTGGGATGTCAAACGTCACACAAAACCAAAGACCTTATACTTACTAACTAAGTATATGGTCTTTGGTTAAAGACCTTATACTTACTAAGTATAAGGTCGTTGGTTGATTGATCCTTCACGGATAAACAACAGAACGTATCTATATATAGAGATACTGTCTTGGACCACCAAAACATGTCGCCAACTATCCATATATATCCCATCTGTAATTAAAAAAAAACATTTTAGTAATTTCTATCACTGTCGTGTTAGAGATTGCGAAGCGAAAAGAGCCGATTGACGTTATTTTTGTTGCAACTACGTACGTACAATAAGCACCCTACCATATTCAACCATTGTTCTACTACGGCTCTTTCAGCCAAGTATTTGCGTACAATAAGCAGCCTGTACCATATTCAACCAATTTTCTACTACGGCTCTTGCAGCCACGTACGTACAATATGCACCCTACCATATTCAACCGATGTGAGAGCATTGGTTGTACATCGTCAAAGCGTTTCGCTGAAACACGAGATGAACAAAATTAATTTCAGCAAATTATGTCCAAACGTCTCCTTCGTCCCTGACACCAATTCTTTTGGTGCTTAGCAATCCAGTTATAATTTAAAAATCGGTTACGCGTATGGAATTGAGATAGTTATCTTTGTGTTGCTCTAAGCTAAAGTTATATGAAGCATTGAGCAATTTCTTTTCATGAAGTCATGTAACTTTTCTTCTGGATTTTAAGTCAATAGGTTAGCCGGGTTTTTTTTAAATAAATATTACAGGACATTAATTTCACACAGCTATCTAGCCTCAAACTTAGCAAAGCATAGCTTGTAATATGGGAACTAGATTACGAATAGAATACTTAAATAGGTACATACATACTATTTGATTCAACACCCAAACACAAAACAAAAATCTATATTTATCACACAAATGTTTGTCCTGGGTGGGAATCGAACCCACAGCCTACAGCGCAGCAGGCAAAGGTACTACCAACTGAGCTATGAGGGTTGTTAAAACACAGTTACACAGTTGCTAGTTGCTACTGCTTATTCCATGGCTCGCCTGTCTAGGCGATACGTAAGGGTTAGACAACCCTTACCATGCTTATGATGCCAACTCTGAATCAATGTCGGATCACACATTGTAGCGCAGTCGGTACGCTAAACTTTGTTTTTTTTATCTGAGATGAAACTGCAAAAATTACAATTCTTGACAATACAAGAAGTGTAATTTTATGTATTATGTAGTGTGGGAGTATGTTTGTATGTATAAGGCCCGCTCTGTAGCTTGATAAAAAAATATAAAGGGTAGTGGAAAAAATAGTACAGCAACAAGATGGGTATTGAATGAATGCTGATTCTAGTATATTTTTTTCATTGAAATAAAATATTTAATAGTTAACTACTTTATAAGGCCTTATTTTTCGTAAGACCTGAAACAAGTTTCGCCTGAATCAACAAGCATGTGTATGAATGAAGACACGGCCTGTACTTAGTACCTATATACTAATGTTATTAAAAATACACCGTTTCTATTTTTTTTATAATTTGGAAGAGGCTCATTAGTGAAGAGTAGGTCATATATCTTGCCAGTACAAGGCTTCATACAGTATGTTTTTTCTATGGAGCTGTATCTCATGAACCGTATATAGGTTGACAATCGAAATTTTCAGTGTGTATTTCATTGACACTTGTTAAAATTGAAATATATTTTGTAGGTACTATAAACTTGATTTTTGCACTGTGATTGTGATTTTGAAATGTGGGTAACACTCGTTTTGAAATAGATTTTGCAGACGATGCTGTGAAATCACTGAAAAATGAGCGCAAAGTATTGGTTCGAGCTGTCATCCCATTCCATACACCTCAATAGTTTATTCAGTGCTTTGATGCGATAGGGGAATGTGTGGTTATGTGTGCGTGACATGCACACAGCGATAAAGCCTACATGGTTGTCTAGTTGTATAGTCACTGTACCTATGTTTAACCTCGGTTCGCGACTGCGCAATGGCAAAATGACGGCTCTCTACTGCCTCGTGCCCTATATTTTACAGATTGAATTGTGTATGCTATTTTTTTTTGTATTTGCATCTTAATATTATCTTACCACAAAATAAAAATCTGCCATCAAATGGAGTAAAACTACAAAAAGTATGCCAGGTGTGGGGTTCGAACCCACGCTCCCTCTCGGGAACCAGAACTTAAACCTGGCGCCTTAGACCACTCGGCCAACCTAGCTTCGAATGTTAAGGTAAATATTTGATACACCTCAAATCTTTTCAAACGTCTCTTTGTACCCCATGGTTTCTCGTTTTCCATTCATTTAGCAAGACCACTTTCTACTATGTCTTATACAAGTTGAAAGTTGAAAAAAACGAAAACCCTTCTGCAAAATATTTTACTAAGGTAGGTTATTCTTGCTTCATTGGCACACGGCACATCAGATTGAAGAATTAATTTTTCGCAGACGTTGAATTTAGATCGTGAGGCCTTTCACAGCTTTCTGGGATGCAGGGTACTAATAGCTAACCAGCCAAGGTCTTTACTCGGTTAAATGCTACGTACCCTTGACCCTTAGCAAATAAATAAATTAGCTGAAACACTTAAACATTTCGCGTGCAAATTTTAGCTGTGGCGAAATCTCTATTTTTATATTGAAATAATTATATGTCCGTGCAACGGCTTTTTATTCGCTGCTTTTAATGATAAGATATAAGATCCTTAAACAGTTTTATTTATTTATTACATATGTATAATTAAACTAACTATGCACAAAGGAAGCAGTCAGATTACCTAAGGAACGTTACAAAGATCTTTTGGATAGCAAGTAACGATGCTAAAAATATAAAAATGATGATAGGACACAAAGTTAATTTATGACTTTGGAGTTTTCAACTACTTAATTAATTTCATGAATAAATTAATGTTCAGCGTCGTCGCTCAGTTAGTAGTAACTCCGCCTTCTGCGCTGTAGGCTGTGGGTTCGATTCCCACCCAGGATAAACATTTGTGTGATGAATATAGATGTTTTGTTCTGTGTTTGGGTTTTGTATTATCTACGAGTAATACGTATGTATTTACAAAAAAAAGTATTTAAGTATCCGTAATCTAGTTCCTATGTGCTGTGCTAATCGTTTGGGGCTAGATGTGGCTGTGTGAATTTGGTACTTAATTTTCAAGTTGATGGTTAATAAAATGTAATTAAATCTATCAATCTCGGCTTTAAGCAATTTATTGCCAGTAGAAATGCTTGGTGATTTTACTTAAGATTTCTAGAAGTATTTCTGTATTTTTTTTTTCATTACTTTAAATGCATGTTGTTGGTAGACCAAAAACCAATTTAATAAAAGTGGCTTTCTGAAACTTTATTGCTGTCTAAAGATACTTTTAAATGTATCTAGTAATGATATAATTATTATAATAACATATTAGTATAACAATGGTAACCATGCCATCATGGTGTTTATTTTTCGTCGATCATGAAAATTGTTTTTTTTTCTCCTCTTCTTTGTATGGCCATAAAAAAGAGATACTGAATCGCAAGCCAATCGGTGGCCAACAAATTAAAAATTGAAAATGTTAAGAAAGTACCTACCTAAATAAAAGAAATGGAAGTGTAGAATAGAAGACCCCCCGATTCATTTCGACATCTACAACGCCAATCAAAACGGTATACGCGGTCATAGCTTTCCGATTAAAAAAACATATATAATTTACGTTTTAATTTATCTAAATACACAAATGTTCAAAAATAATAAGCCTCATAGCTCAGTTGGTAGTAACTCTGCCTTCTGCGCTGTAGGCTGTGGGTTCGATTCCCACCCAGGACAAACATTGTGTGTGACACAGATGCTTGTTCTGTAATTGGGTATTGTATCATATAGTATGTATGTATTTACAAAAAGTATTTAAGTATTCTATCCGTAATCTACTTCTGTAATATAAGATGCTTAGTTATGGGCTGGATGGCGCTGTCTAAAAAATTTATGTCCTGTAATGAGATACATGAAAATCAGCTGTATGCACTTTCTGTAAAGAAAAAGCCTTCTCTCTTTTTTTTAAAGGGCTATACGCTGGCCTGGTTCTAAACCGGGTAGGTGACAGCTTTGCGCGACCCTGAGCCTTGTATCTCTAGGTGGAAAACACCTATAGTTAATAGGGTGTCGTCTGGCGACAGACCCGGGCCAGCCGACATCCCTTTCTGACGTCAGAAGCGTAGCTTTCTGTTGGGTACACACTTGGTACATCCGCTCAGTCACGCATGCGTATTGACTTCCTCGTTTCATAGAAATTAAGAAAGTTGTTTATGTTAATTTTATTAAATAAAATTTGTAACTAATATTTTTTTTTCTATGTTATGCTAAAACAGACAATAAAGTTGTAATCTTATCCTAACTAACATACATCTGAAGGGGACACGGTAGGGAACAGCCTGTTGTTATCTTTGATTTGACAGTCAACTTTTTGGTGAATTTATCACAGTATACAGATTTGTACTCCTCTGCAAGAAAGTGGTTTATTATATATATATGGTTCAATAATATGGCGGAAACCAATAAGAAATATAAAAACAATCATTTTTTTTATTTAGCCTTAAGATAAGGCTATTTTTTCATTGACTATTAAGAGAGTATCTACGCTTGGCCAGAGGTCTGGTGATCGCAGTATTATGGTGTGTTTTTTTTTATAGGTACCACTTGGAGTCGGAAAAAGCAAGCAGCGCACTTGCCGAAATAGGTATGATGATGATGGTAGTACTTCCTCTACTACTCTCAAGTGAATACCGCTGGCTATCCTCTGGTATTAAGCCTTAGTGGCTTTAAATGACAGATATGGATATTTATTTGTCCTGTAACTGCTCGGAAAGCGCTTGAATAAAAAACGGTAGACGTCACTATTGTACTAATTGCGGGAAGTCAATGAAAGTTCAATGTTAAAGTGCTGTTTTTTTTGGTTTGGGTCATATCAGTACGAAACATTTTTTAATGCCACAAAACAAAAAGTTTTTATCACCAAGTCTGCTAAATCATACTGGCCACTTGATTTTCCTAAACAATATAATGATTATTGCAAGAAACGAATAACGAGTACTTTAATAACTGAGTATATCACTTTTTATAATTTACTGTTTTTAATCTGCAATGTCCCAATGTAGGGATTCCCAAATTTTCAGGACCTGGAAATCTGTACTTACTAATGGTAGTCAAACTCCATACTTAAGATCGAACAATTATCTTCCTAACAGTCAAGAGAGCTCGTCCAGAATATACGTACCTACTTACCTAAAACGTGCATCTCGTTAACAGTATGTCAATGGTGTGTCCTCGGGAAAATCGATAACAACGTTCGTCTAACTCCATCTCTTGTGTCGTTATGGGAGCCTGGTAGTAAAAGCGGAGGCGGTTCGTGACCCGACGTGCAAAACTGCAGGTCGCAAAATGTACATAAAATTTTGCAGTTTTAGTCGAGCATGAATTGAGAATGACTCAAGCAAAAATCACGAAATTGAACTATAGACTCTGTCTGATATAAATGTGTTGAAATTAGACAAGTCAAGTCACCTAAACCTTTTTCGGATGCCCGTCTGATACAGGTAATAAGCATCCTCCAAACACAAACGAATGGGCTGTAATCTTCAATAACATGCTTTTGTATATTTTGGTGGATTTGATGACATTGTGCATACTAGAAATTTTACACGGCTAACAAGGATAGGAGGTTACTTAGGATTTTACTTTTTTCAGTGCTTTACTGTCATTATTAATAAAAATTTTCATCATACTAAAAAAAATACAAAATAATATCTGAAAACCTCCAGTAATTATTAACCGAGTGAGCGTAGTGAACGAGATCTCCGAGTTAAGTTGGGAAATCTGGCACTGTATGTATTGTATGGCAATGTTTGTGACGGCAAAACTCTACAACGCGTTTTCCGCTTTTTATGAAATTTAATCTGCAAAGAGATAATGTAAATAGAAATTGATTATCAAGGGGGATTTTGCATAACTGCAGGCTTAGCATGGACTGGAGACAACTCTCCCCGGGGAGAGGATAAAAATATATTCCCCTGAGACAAAATTGTCTACTCTCCGACCACGGGCTAGACTGGGAATATTCTATCCACGGTGGAAAACCTTTGTCCTTGGTCTACCCTTTCTCTCCGTCGTTGTTGCCATACAAAGAAAATGAAATAATTACATTCACTAAATTTTGAATAATCGTACGTTCATTTGCTTTATCATCAATTAATTTTATCATACGTCTGATTTAAAATGATGCTATTGATGTGAGTTTCTTAGCATGAAAGCGACATTTTATTTTAGTAGTGCTGCTGGAGGTCTTTGTATTATTGACTTCTTTGTTTTGCTTTTGTCGATGTTGATGTTACTGATCAGGAATTCAATGAATTCAATTCAGTAATAGTATGTATGTATTATTATGTGTTACAATGAGTGGTTAGAAGTTAGTAATGTGGTAATTTTGATTAATACTTAAGGATGAGGAAATATATCGACATGGGTGCAGTCAATAGCGCCGATTACCTATATCAGTAAGACCATGCTTTTGTTGGAATCCATGAGATACCTTCTGCTTTGGACTCTCCGTTCCCGGAAAAATAATCCACTTTGGCATGAGTCTAGTATAGTTAAATGAAGCAGTTTTTAATGAAGCAATATTTTGATGATAATAAACAACTAAATCAGTTACATACATTCTAACGATGGCACCACTAACTAGGCTCAGATATTTACTTAGTATTATACTAAGAGCCGGAATGAATTAGGTTAGAATTTAACAATTGAACAAATTGTTATAAAACTAGGTAGGTAGGTACTAACCTTCACATGCACCGGCAAACCATCCCAAGTATTAATCGGTTTCAACGCGCTATTAAGCTCCTTACTCAAATAAATATTACAGGACATTAATTTCACACAGCGCCATCTATTCCCAAACTAAGCAAATCTTGTAATATGGGAACGCCCTAACACAGACAAACATCAATATTCATCACACAAATGTTTGTCCTGGCTGGGAATCGCTCCCTACAGCGCAGCAGGCAGAGCTACTAACAACTGAGCTGTGTTAAATACAGGGCCATATCCTTATTTACACGAAAAATTTGCTGGAATTCGTTGTCCGAAAGCTCGAACGAATGTTGCCGTGCTCTACATGGTAGAGAAGATAATTTTATCTCTCGAAGGTGGATAAAAACCGGGGACAAAAATTTTATCCCCGGCCCGTGCTGAGAGGGCTGGTGTAGATTTTGAAATATTGGGTTGGAGAGCAATTCACATTTTCATCCATATCTCTTCGAGATCATAGATCTTGTGGTGATATGGAAAAAGTATGAAAGAGTATCATGATACTCTTTCATGTAAAACACCACAAGACAATGAAATGTGCAGTATATCCTGTGTACAATGTGCATGCATGCACATTATATACTGCCACATTTCAAAAAAGTTATTACATATTATTTTTTTGTACGACGTGGAAGCGCTTGGCCTTCATATCATCTGGATACATAGGATAAGGCCGATGGTGGAGGTGCACTTCACCCGGAATCCACAACAAACTGCTGGTTATCTTACCACTAAATGCCAGAACACAACAATTTTAGACTTGTTGTTATGGTGACAGAATTAGGTAAAATGGTGATAGCTAGCCAGGCGGACTTAAACAAAGTCCTACCACCAACCACACCAACCACAATATTGTTCTCCCCTGGGGATCGAACCCAGGACATCTGGATCTGAAATCGGTGGGTTGAACCACTAGACCACAGGCGGTTAAAATTTAGAGATACATTGTTCTGTATTGATGTGAAATAAAACTTCAATCTTATGCACCACCTGTGCCTAAGATTGAAGTCTTGGGAAGTGTCATAACGGCAGAGTTAAGATAGAAGATTTCCAAATTTGTTTACTTTGTTCTGAATAGGGGTGGTTTTCAAGATAAAAGGTTGCGAAGGATGATCATCAGGTTTTTCAATATAGCGAAGACGTGAGCCAATCAAATAAAAATAAAAAAAACGATTTAAAAGCCTTCACTTTTTATTAAAACTGGTCTGTTTATTTTTATTATTCTATCAATAGGGTTGTCGAGCCAAGGGTGCCAAGGGTTAAGATCTAAGAATTGCCTTTAGGATGTCATACAAGGGGTTTGACTGCGCACATCCCACATCAACAGCACATTATTGTCCACCACAAAGTGGAAAAAGCTTCCTCCAAAAATGTAAGGTTGCCATATTCACCACGCTTGGCAAACACATTGATGTTTGCAGTAAAAGTTTTGTTTAAACACATAAGAAAACTATTGCCTTTTTGGTGAAGCCCCTTGGTTAGTAACGACATCTGTGAGCGAGGCGTAGATATTTCAACGATATTACTAAGGCAACTGTTATGAGAGCACTTTTCAAAAACTTGACATTAAGTTTTTAATATTAGTAAAATCTGACATATTCACCTAATGTTTCTGGCCACTCACTCTGACGTACGGTCGGTGCTGGTAATTTTCTCTCATTCTGGCTTTGCATAGAACGAGAATTACCAACGAGAGAGAGAGAGAGAGAGACTCAAACACTCAGGCGGATAAAAAAAGATTCAGACAGTGAGACTTGCAGAGTAAGGAGTAATGAATGCACGTTTTTATCGTTTGTTTGTTACTTTCTTTTTGATAAATAATTATCGTGGTATAACTTCCTAACACAAACCAGACATCACGAGATCTCAGTTCGGGGCGAACTTAATAGTTATATAGTTTGAGAGAAGTTCCATTTCAACAGTGGATGTGTAAGTCACACACATACTAACTCCCATTAACACCCGGGAGTCAGGTATGTTATGAAGTTAATTACGAGTATATCTACGAAAGTGTACTCTGATTTTGCAACATCACTTTACATTAATGGGTGAGATGTGAGATTTCGCATAGTTAACTTGTTTAGTGTGGAGGAGTGCAGAAAACATTTTTTTTTTACGGTCGTGTATTGTCAATACCATATTGGTAATAGGTGCACTTGCTCTACCAAGTGATTTCTTTCGTCGCAACCGCAATATCGTGAGCGTGCCGCCTGTGCGATACGTCATCGGTCGTTCTGAAAACGGCAATAAATTCGACTCCCACCAACTACAATGCTATGCTATCCTGGTCCCTATACCGCTGGGTTGTTGCAAAACTGCTAAAGCCAAAAATTACCAATTTAGTCTATCGAGACTACTCTACAAATGAAACTTGTAGAAGGCCTTAGGAATTTATTAATTTTTTTTTGGGACACATACCTACATTGTATATAGCCCTCACTATTCTAAGCGATGGGTGCAGATAGCACTCTGAAAAGTTACACACTCTTAGATACGTCATGTATCTTTAATTTTAATTTAATTTAATTTAATTGTATAGTTTTTATATGTGTATGGATCTTGTGTCTGCAATAAGGATATATTATTATTATACCCACAACACATAGAATCATATCTGCATGGAAGTTTTTTTTTTCAACTAGCCAGGTAGGTTGTAGGTATCTTGCTATTATAGAAAAAATATATCAGAAAAATGGTATGAAAATCCATATCAACACTAAGTATATTCAAATAGAACGGAGTAGAACAGTTGTATAAAATTGTAAGTATTTATATTCTGTTCTTATTCTAGTAACTTTTTTTTGGGACCGACTTTTTTTTTGAGGGACAAAACCTTATGCTAGGAGCCTATGCTAGGACCTATTTGCCTCATGTTTAACAGATTTATTTGTTAAAAATCCAAAACATCTCGTTAAAATCTAGAATCAAGACTTGTATGATCATCGGTACAATCGCGAGCTAACACAGTAGGTAAAATAAATCGACACGTGTACCAGGACAGCATATCCACTGAGGACGTTGATCTCGGCTTATATATGTAATGGACAAAATTGAAGTAGAGTGGAAACACAGATACCTACTTACCGATTTGAATAAGTACCTCCAACAATGAAAATGTTCATGCTTTACCTAGGTACCGATTTGTTGGTTAAAATGTAAAATCAACTTTTAAAAATCTAAAATCAAAGTTAGCTACCACCACCACGCCACGTACACGTAGGTACGATAAGTTCGTCTTGACTTAAACTAAGTTCACCTGTCAAAGTAAAAAAAAAACATTCGACATCACATAGAAACGTCAAATCTACCGCCTTTTCGGAATCGCGGTCCTGCTACTTACCGTTTATGTTCTCCAGGTAGTTTCCTGGCAGATTGCCCAGTCCAGTTATGACTTCGGAATCTAGAAAGGGGAATATGTGGAAATGTGAATCTATAGAAATGGGAATATATTAAGATGGGAATCTGTGGAAATAGTAAACTGTAGACATGGGAAACTGGTACATAGTATTTACAATCTGTAGACAAGGGAAATATTAGAAATCTGTAGTATTGGGATTCTGATAGACGTGGGAATAATTCCAATCAAGCAACATAAATTTATGTTCCGTGATAATAACGGCAAAATGTATGTTCGTCTTTGTGCATTGCACGTTGCTGTTGTGAACTTGTGCAAAATGAAATAATTGTCAGCTCCTTGTTCTAAAATACTAACCACTGATTTACTTTAGAAACCAGAGAAAAAGTGATGGAAACAGTTTTCCGAGTTTAGTTCCCCAAAAAATTCGAAACACCTTTCTTGCTTCTTAAATTTATGCTAAAAGTACCGACAGATGATCAATTCAAAAAAAAAGACGAATTAAATAACTCAATGTGCCTTGCCTTGGCATATTGCAAAGTCATTTATCGTTCCAGATGAGCCATTATGAGACGACATTACTATAACTTCTATATGCTGCTATAACTCCGTTAAACTTTACATTTCCTTAGTTAATTACACTATTAAATTCGCTTAGTAGGTCAGATAATGGATAAACTGGAGAAATAAAGAACAGGGTCAAGGGGAGGGACTTGCATTCACCGGACGTTACCCTTTTATGTAGCTACTATTGTTTATTCTGTGCCCCTTTCCAGAGGGCGTTTCCTAGTTAACTAGGGGTTGAATTGCATCTCTCTTAGACCTTAGGACATTCCCGAAGCACTAAGCGAAACGGCGATTTATGGGTGGAGTTAAAATTGCAATCTATAACGTTGAGACCTCCACAGCGCTAGTGATGCCCTGGTACTTGCAGTGGAATATTTTACCTAAGCCTGAGATTACCGCTATGAGCATGTTTTATAAAGAGCGAAGTTCCAATAAATGGTAGGGGTCTTGTACGTGTCGGAACGATGGAAGAAACGCAATGTATTTAAATCCCGATCTAAAAGAGAACCTTATGGTGTACTGTGTCTGGCTGTGGCCATTTAGCTCCGAAACTATTGCCCAATTTAAATAAAAAAGAATTTTGAATTTTGTAAATAGATGACATCATAAAGGCCGACTGATTCGTAGCCGAGAATCACAAATGGACTTAAAATATTATAATACAAGACTATTATGATATTTTTAGCCCTTTTGTGCTTCTCGACCGTCGACCTCGACCTCGACAGAGATCAAACGTTTTGTTGTTGAGGCTTTGGGTCCGTCCGAGCCCCAGAGTACACCGTCCGTTAAAACAAAGACCACATAAGAAAGACGAAGACAAAGAAAGACCATCGGATGAAACCTTGTTGAGTATCTTCTTGGTTTAAGGTAGCATGTTATCGTGATGCGTTTTGAAAAAAATACTATTTATTATAGTAGCTCGCCCCGAACTAAGATCTGGTGATGTCTGGTTTGTATTAGGTATTTAATCACGAAGGTTATCACACAAAAACTAAGCCAACACCACGTTAAACACCTTTTCTGAGCACAGTTTTTATCAATTTCTCTTTAATTGCCGAGAGTTCGAGACTCTCGTTGCAAAATCTCATTCTATCATAAAATTGACCTTACATCATAGTGGGTGGGCAGAATACAATAAATTAAATGTAAGGGGTGTCCTTCCATTACCAATATGAAATGATTGATATCAGGTTTAGTGAAAAGTGCTCTCAAAAACGTTGATCGTGGTTTAAAAATCCTTCAGCCCACGGATGTCGTTAAAGAAAATAAGGTTTCACCATAAAGGCGGCAACTTCCTACTGTGTAGTTCTGTCTGCCAAGAATGGTGAGTATGACAAAACCCTGATAATTATTATACTATTTTCATTTATGTTACTGGAAGGTAAGCAGTTCAGTAGGTCCACTCAAGTGACCGCAAACACCTTAGGAAAGCAAAATACGCAATTTCGTTTACTTGGATGACATACTTTTTCCAGTTATTTTGATATAAATATCAAACTAATGCACCGATTTTGATGAAATTATCTTATCTATGGGACCACCTCGAATGTATGGCCTACCAAACATAACAAGAATTATCAAAATATATTGCGAATTGGTGGAGAAATCAAGTAACAAAATAAAATTATACAGCCGAATTGAGAACCTCCTCCTTTTTTTGAAGTCGGTTAAAAATGTGGTTATTGTGACATAACTACGAATACCTCTATAATAGAGGACATAATCCTATCGCTGACTTTTTTGTAAGTATTGATGTGTTATCTAAAACAATTGAAAAATACTTATTCTATCATCTTGTTTTCGTAACGCGCGCTATGTAGGTAAGGAATTTTATCGGTCATTTTCCTCAATAATGTAACCAACACCTAAGGTGGGTTACATTATTCGAGTTTTCGTACTCAGTGATATATAATATATAAGTAAAGTATTTTTTTTGATCGGTCCAGTAGTTTTTAAACCAATTTAATAAATACAAACAAAAATTTAAATTGTTTATAGTTTTAACCTCCTGAGTAACCAAAAATAATCGACCTGTTAAAAAAATAAAAAATAAAATAAGTGGGAGTGGAAGGGAAGAAGAAGAAAAAGACAAGAAAAAGAAGAAAGAAGAATAAGAAAAAAATATATGAAGATAGAATAGATATAAGGAATAAAAATCAAATAGATATAAAGAGAAAATATGAAGGTATAGATGATTATTTTTGTTCAATATGATGTCGGTGCCTTTATTAAAAAAAAAACTGTGTACCAATTTTAACATATATTTATGTCGACTAAAATCTTTTTATTATTTTTCAGATACTACATAATCAGTTTCAGTTTCAGTTCTTCAATAACTTTGAAACTAGAACTATGCACTAGAAGTAGGTATGTATATCGATGAAACCTAAATTGCAGATTTGACAAAGACAGGGCAGGCGGCGGCAGCGGCACCCTCACTCACGGTGACAGACAGCGCATGCGCGCAATCTGTACAGCCGCTGACAATATGCCGAAGTTCGTCCACGGGTACTAGGGCATCACGAGCATAGTAGAGGCTGTTTAGCCCGGCCATGGAATGAGCATAACAAGAGAAGTAGCATAGCTAAAGGGGTTGAGGAGACACGCCCCTTGTTGTTACGTTGTGTGTACGTGTCACGTGTATTTGTGTGTGATTTTAAATGATATTATGATATGGAGGTGAATTATACTCGTAATTTATTGTGATTATTCGTGATAAAAGTGTTTTTAAGTGTGTTTATAGATTTGAGGTTTACTTTCGGTATGTATTATTTTTATTTGTTTACATTAAATAGAACATTTATCATTATTATTAAGTTATCATTGTTTTGTTACCTACTTATATGTACCTACGTACATGAGTACCTACAGCCACATGTTTTTTTTTGTATTATTGTGTTCTTGAGTTGTTTTTCTTCAAACAACTCAAGTTTTCTTGAGTGTATTCATTTTCGTCGGCTTCATTTTTTTGAAGTTCTAGATTGTCTTTGTGTATGCTGGTTATTTAAACTTGAGATGTCTCTTTGATCATTTACCGATTATAGTTCTATTACCTATATCACTAGTGGTTCTGTAAGAATAGAAGACCTCGCGAGCCCTTAAAACCATGCAATAACCGATGCTTTCCTATTTCACTTTTCCTTTTAAGACTTTTGAGCAAAAAGAGGTATAAGCTTTAGTGATTACTCGTGTTCCCCTAATCCAAGTAGGTCAAATCTGATATCTACGAGCTAGTTTCGCAAAGGCGGAAAGGACTGCGATAAAAAAATAAAAAAAAACCTACAGCAAACTTCACCCCTTTTCTACATCCTCTACCCCCTTTTTTTTCACAACATCATGTGTAGAATTAAATCCTTAGTGTGTCTTTTAAATTTAATTCAAAACCGTTGATAAATAAAGCTACAGCAAACTTCCCCCCTTTTCCATCGATCAAAAATCGCAATCGAATAAAATAATTTAGTAAATCAAGGAACATGTGTGCCAATTTTCATCAAAATCGGTTGAAAAATGCGACCTGCAGACGAGAACAAACCGAGAGGCAGCGGACAAAAGCATTTTTGGCCAGTCTCGAAACAACAGACGCTATTATTTTAGACGCGCAATAATTTATTCAATTATATGTCCAATTAAACTAACTTTGAACAATAATTCCTTTATACAAAGTAAGTTTAATTGTACAGTCGCCTGCATAAATATGTATACATTCAATTTTCAAAATGATGTCACAGTACATTTTTTTATTATAATGTATCAAACAAAGGGTTCAAAATAATGTAATCACTCGTTTCTGTCAAAATAATGTATCCAATATCAAAACAAATATGTAGACATGCTTATGTCAGAAATATGTATACAGCATATTTTTCAAAAACATGTACACAGTATAATTTTCTCAAAAATATGTATACAGCTATATACGAGTATGTATATCATTATAGAGAATTCGTATCATTATAATAAAATATCATTATAGAGAACCTTGATCTTCTAGGTGTTTCAGTATCACGAGACCTCAACTATAGTTCATCAATTGAGTCCAGAGCCAAAACTATTACGATGAAGTTGGGCATTCTCAATAAGGTGCGACGGTACCTAGAACCAGGACAGCTTCATTCCCTCAATAGAGCGCAGGTCTTCGACTTTATTCCACTTCAAGGATAACCTACTTGGGGTTGGGGTAGTCAGAGGCACGTCCAAACTTACGTTCGGCACATCCACATCACAATCGTGGTGGACATGGTGGTATGGAGCCTGTTTTTTAGATTTCCGTGCCTCACTGGTCAGCTTCAGGTCCTGAAGGTTGATTATGGAGCGTAAAGTTTTTACTATTTTATCATGCATACTTTGAAAGTTATTAAAGAAAACAGACGAAATTATACAATAACTTCAATTTTCTCCTAAAATACGAAGACAACATGTTTAAAAATAATTGGCCGAGCGAGCGAAGCGAGAAGCGTCTCAATTTCGAGATTGGCCAAAAAATATTTTGTCCGCTGTCTGTCGGTTTGTTCTCGCCTACAGGTCGCATTTTTCAACCGATTTTGATGAAAATTGGCACACATGTTCCTTGATTTACTATTTACTAGTAATTATACCTATTACCTATACGTGGGACGGAAACCTCTTCACTTGAGTCCGACTCGCACTTGACCGCTTTATTATATACGTAGGGTTAGCTCTGGACCGAGAGGCTTGTCTAGGCAAAAACAAGGTCTACCAGTCGTCGCACCTTTGTAGAAAATGTTTTGTTCAGCCATAGCCTTAGATGGGCTGAAATGATACTGATGAAACTTAGAGTAATATAAACTTTACAATGACAACCTTTTCCGTAATATTTGAGTAGGTACTGGCCATCAAGAATTTTGTATCTAAATAATAAAAATATAAATTTGAATTGATAAATCTATAAAATTAAAATGTCTTTTTTTTAATTTTAAAAAGCAAACCATGCTCTGATTTTTTTCTTTAGAAAAGCTTTTCACAAAGAATCACCCATCTGTTGATGTTACAAACCGCAGTACCTACACATTCCAGAAAGAGTTACTAAAACAGAACTGAAATCAAGATATTATGAAGAAAAGAAAACATCTTGCTTTAAATGTTTTTTTTATTGTGCGACGGAAAAGCGCTTGCCACTTCACCCAGTTTTAAGTTGTAATACGATTGCAGACTTCACCCAGAATCCTCAACAGACTGAGGAACTGGTTATCTTAAGTCAAAATTCTGGAACACAACATTTTTTTTCTGATTTCCGTATATATAGGTTGACATTATAAACACACCATCTTACATAATTCTGTCATCATAACAACAATTCTTAAATTGTTGTGTTCCGGCATTTAGAGGTAAGATAGCTATCAAACATACAATAGTTGTTGCAATAGTCCTGGCAAGTAGTTGCGAATTTCAAAATTTGCGGCTTATATTACTGTTTCTTTTGATTGCTTTGACATAGAGGTTTGATTCTGTTACAGCTTAAAGGTATTATATTTTTGACTTGAGTATTTGATATGAATTTCAACATAATACCACTACGCGTTCATGAGGAAAGGGGTAGTAAGTTTAAAATTATTAATAATATTTTTACTATATGATGTAACACAGAACACATGATAGAGGTTAAGTAGATTCATTGTTCTGTGTGATGTAACTAAAACTGTATGCTTTTTGCAATTTTTCCTTTATCTGTGCTATAAGATAGTACCAAATTTCAAAATTCTGAGTACACGGGAAGTACCTTGTAGGTTTTGATTCCCTTGCGAGTGTCGAAAATTTGCGGCATAAACGGCTGTATCTTTTAATTGCGTTGGCTTAGAACAGGGGTCTTTTGATTTTTGATTTTTTCACAGGGCAAGGGACAGTAGACCTGAATATTTAATATTAATTTCAGCTTGATACCTTTACGCGTTCCTGATGAAAAGGGTCTTGACAGACAGACAGACAGACGGACAACAAGTGGGTTATTTTCCTTTTCAGGTACGAAACCCTAAAAAAACACTATTTTATCCTTTAACCCCAAAAATTACAAAATACAGTTTTTTTTTATTGTACGCCGGGGAAGCTCTTGACCTTCATCTCGCTACAAGTTGAGATAAGGCCGAAGATGGAGTCGCACTTCACCCGGAATCCTCAACAAACTGAGGAACTGGCTATCTTACCTCTAATGTCGGAACACAACATTTTTTTTAAGAATTGTGTTTATGGCGACGGAATTAGGTAAGATGATGGTAGCTAACCAGGCGGACTTAAACAAAATCCTACCACCAACCAAATCAAGCACCATATTTCTCCCCCTGGGGATCGAACCCGGGACCTCTAGATCTGAAATGGGTGGGTTGAACCACAGAGGCGGTTAAAAAGTTTGTTAGTTTAGCTACTAAGCCATATGAAAGAACTCAAAAAAGCTGAAAGCTTGACAGATTTTCACGATATTCAAAAACATAGGAACTGCAAAACAAATTCAAAGTATTTTTTTCATAATAGTAATTCAGCAAGAATTTTGGTTATTATAATACAATAGGTCTGGTCTCGAAATGTTTCGACTTAATCTGCAGGTACCTAATCAAATAAAAAAACATCCTTTGAAAAAAAAGGTCCTTTGAGGAGTTTTTTGGTCTCGAGGTTCACAAATCAGAATTTCACCAAATCAATATGGGACCTTGTGTGTGATTTCATTTAAACATGATTTTATCACTTTTACTAGTCAGTACAAGTACCAAAAAGTATTTGGTGTCCGGCCGGAATCGAACCCATGACCACCAACATTAATTGTGTGTGATTTCATTTAAACATGATTTTATCAAATAAATAAAGCGGTCAAGTGCTAGTCAGAATCGCGTGAAGAGGTTTCCGTCCCATTTGTAAATATAAAGTAGTAGATCACTAGGAAATAGATCACCGATAAACCTACCCCAAATAGTAGACATTAAATTAACAATCACATTATTATAATTTACACCAAATCAGCATACGGATGTTTACATATTTATGAAAATAAGACGTGTTTACATCTTATTGGCTTTTCACTGGTTAGATCATTTTGAAACAAATGACTGTATCTATACCTACCTCTGCAAAAGTGTTGTGTAAACATAATTGTTATGAAAATGGATACATAATTATGACACAAATGAATGGTGACATTGTTTTGAAAATTATTTTTGTATATTAATGAAATTTAGTACCGTGACATCATTTTGCAAATTTGGAGTGTATCCATATTATTGCAGGCGACATACATTCGGATTACCTAAGAACCGTTACAAACGGCCTATAGATAGCTCAACTGTTCCAGCCCAGTACCAGACGGAAGCGTGCCCAATACACTGGCTGCATTACCACGCTGAATAGCTATGCTAATTCGCAGGCCTAAATAAGTGCCACCCTTGGGTCACGTGTCACCTCAATCAAAAGCACCGCAAGATTTTTGATAGCCCGGTGGGCATCGGCTCCCCACGGACCCAAGGTCTCAACCCCAAAAGGCTCAAATCGCAGCTCTGTCGAGACCACGATATTTCCAGCTTTTGTGATCCTCGGCCGAATTATCATTAATATTATTTTCATCATGTCAGCCCGAACTTCAACCATATCATTTCCGAAGTCGTACTCGACGCAACGTTCTTTTCATTTTCTTACTTGGTAGGTTAGGTAGGTATCTAGTGCGCCGACTCTCTTCTTCTTCGTTGATTGTAAGATTAGAAGAGATCCATCTAATCTTATCATTAG
The DNA here is from genome assembly GCA_951394065.1 of Venusia cambrica. Classification (NCBI taxonomy): domain Eukaryota; kingdom Metazoa; phylum Arthropoda; class Insecta; order Lepidoptera; family Geometridae; genus Venusia; species Venusia cambrica. The sequence goes on from OX596034.1 coordinate 17,661,069, forward strand.
AGTAGTAGAAGCCCCTTGTGAAAGGGCTCGTCCGGAGACTTGCTACCACCATACCTATTTTGGCCGCCAAGCAGCATTGCTGTGTTCCAGTTTGAAGTGTATGGTTTCCGGTGAAATTACGGGCATGCGAGGCTTAACACCTTTATGCCACAAAGGCCTCAAGTTGACGGGCGCAAGCAGTGCCGTGTAGGCTATGTTCTTTGTGAATGTGACCTGTGCAGTAATTCTTTGTTATAGGCAAGAGATGAACTTAACAGCAGGTGGGCTACTTGCTTGTCCCGGCTAATAAATGTATAAAAAAAAATCTCCACCACAACTCATTACACAGGTACTACATGCTGACACCCCTATATTTTAATAAAATTTCTAGCACTTACTAACCTAAACAGTGTTCAACAATGTATTCAAAGTGATCATAGATATTTTGTTTTTTTTTTACCAATTATTATCGTCCCTCCCTAACCATGTAGATATATTTAAGTAGGGTTTTACCTACTTATTTTAAGATGGCCTTGGTTTTTGTACTTTGTCAATGGGTCGTAGGTACCTATGGGTTTGGGCGAGCTTGGACTTCTCGCTGTCTCAGGACCAGTCATATCGAGAATGCTTCGCACGGAATCGGGAGTGAACCTAGATACTCGGTTTGTTCTGTATTCTGAGTCTAGACATAGCTTTATCTACTCGGTGTATAATCTATTATTAATAGTAGTTCGCTCCGAACTGAGATCTCGAGAGGTCTGTTTTGTATTACCTATATATCTAACCAGGAGATTATTTATCAAAAAGAAAGTTGTTAACAAACGTTAAATTTGTGTGTTTTTATTGCACCATTCCTAACTTACTCTAGAAAACTTATTCTCAATTTCTCATAAATATAAATAACCTGAAAACAGAAAGGTAATAGTAGTAATAAATCCGCGTCATGTAAGGGGTTTGACTGCACCTCGAAAATAATTATTTGGCCACTCTTCGCATGGCTTGGCCACACAATTGTGTGAAAAAACAAAATAAATGCGTCAGTTTTAATTTGAGTTATTGTTAGTAGGTATAGGTAGAGACTGACTGAGCGTGACAAGAAATCAACAGATGTAAACATGATCCAATTTCGTTGACCTGGATGACGTAATTTTTACAATTATTATGATGACAGATGGACTAACAGGCAGACAGACAAACGCGTGATCCTATATTTGGTCCGTGGTTTTCTTTACTTTTGAGGTAATACACCCAAAATCGCTTCAAGTGTGCCTATAATATTTGAAGAGTTTCCTCGATTTTTCCAGGATCCTATCATCAGACCCTGACCTAATGCCGATGGGATCACCTGGGAAGTATACCGACCCTAAAAATAGCCAAATCACTTCAAGTGTGCATATAATATTTGAATTGTCCCCTCGATTTCTCCAGGATTCCATCATCAGATCCTAACCTGATGACAATGGGACGACCTATGAAGCCACCTATGCCTATGACCATCCTTTCAAACAAAAAAGGATTTTCGAAATCGGTCCAAGCGTCATCGAGTAATCAGGGATATAAAATACATACATAAAAAAAGATTCCGAAGAATTGAGAACCTCCTCCTTTTTTTGAAGTCTGTTAAAAATTAGAGCATCATAATAATTTATTTGAGTGCATTGTCAGATCAAGTAGGTACCTTGGAAGCCACCGTCGAGAAGTGAAGGCGTTTTTAACGACTACCCTCAGCTTGGTCTTGGACGACGCACAACACTGACAGAATCAACACAATTTTGCCTAGGATCACACCTAGTGCACCGTGCTACCACTGGATTCCAAGAGGCAGAGAGTCTAAAGCCGTCTTCACGATTAAAATTAGGATAGGATTTCAAGCGCTTCTCGAGCCCCGGGATTAATATAGGTAAAATACGCGATAAATACCCGTTTTACGAATAAAAATAATGTATTCTGATCGCGAAAGACATTCAAATAGCTTTTAAATAAAAACAATTATAATAAGTATTATGTTATAGTAAAATACATCAAATACGCAGTATGTACCTACCTACCTAACCTATACAGTGCTGTCTAGCACATATGACTGATCGACTCACAATTACCGCACAGCCCCAAACCAAAGGTCCAAGAGACTTGTTATTTTCAGGGTAGCTTTTTTAGGGGAGGGGTGAACAAAGAAAATATTTTGGCTACCTCTCTTTAGCCACTTGTTTAGTGAGGTTAGCACAAGTAGGTTTTAGGTATCTATACCTACTCAAAAAAAATATATTCTTGTTCGAATATTATTTAATTTATTTATATTTATGTTACTATTATATGAGCATGATAATAATAACATAAGAATATACTAAGTAAGAGCAGTAAGACTACATACATTATTAGCAACATACATATTATAGATACTATGGTGTAATTACTGGCTTTCGGTTGAACTGTTTATTCAGATGAATTAATTACTCCTAGAGTGATGGTCTAGATTGTCTGTCGTCATATGGCTAAACGTATCTTATAAAAAATGACCTATGCAAAAATACGTTATTAGATTCCCCATCCCCATCCCTGTGCCTGTGCCTGTGCCAAACCCCGGCACAGATGGGTGTAGAAATAAAGTATATTCAACTTGAAACATTCCATCTACTGTAATGTTATGCTAGCCTGGTCCATGAACCGATTTTGCTGGTGAGTTGCAAAAGTGCTGAAGTATATTCGTCGGAAAAAGTGCTACGAGGCGTGGCAAAGTTATCATTTATTCACATGAAAATAAATTACCATTATAATAAATAATCATTTACAATGGAACTACACTATGTAAAACAAGGGCAGCAGTTGGATTACCTACAAACGGCCTACAAGTGTTTTCTTATCAGTGTGTGTTTTTGTTATTTTGCATAGCAGCAACTGAGGAGTTTTATTATAAACGGCCCGCTAAATGCGGACATAAAGGACTTACTCTACCTGACCTGATATCATTTTTTTTTATTAACAGCAGGAGTAGGTAGATCACAGAGGTCACATTGATACTTCACGGTGAACATCCGTTTTACTAAACTCTATTTGAGCAGATTTTACCCCGTCTTGCCGTATGCACCATTGACTTGCACTATCAATGGTGCAGATGACACTGCGGATAGGTAGTAGGGTACCTATACATGGACGAATGCCAAAACAGCAATTGAAACATTCCGCCTACTGTAATGCTATGCTAGCCTGGTACCTGCACAGAGCTGGCTGGTGAGTTGCAAAAGTGCTAAAGTATATTCGTCGGAAAAAGTGCCACGATCGCAGCCTTCCAAAACTGAAGTCCTCGATCATCAAATGATAGCAAGCCTGGTCAAGGAATATACAAATGTTTGATTGGCAGGTGCACGTGTGGAATAATTTAATTACCTGTACCTAACCCTGATTTCTTAATTATTTGCAGTCACAGCAACAAAAACTATTGTTGTATTCAAAAATGTGTTCAATATTTTCGTCGGTAACATTCCATTTCAAAGATATTTATTTTTATAAACTTAGCAACGTTACAGCTTTTGATTTGAACGTGCATCGATCGCATGTCTTCATAAATAATTTGTTCGATGTCTAAAGCGTTTACACAACGAAGCCTTAGTAATAGTATACACACATCAACATTGTCTAGGGATATTCCATTTCGAAATGATTTGCTTACAAACTGTTTGCTTTTTAGAAAAAGTTTATATATGGAATTAAACCTCTTTTATTCCCTTTTCAAAATTTAGAAAAAAATAAAAATAGAACGCAATAAACAAAAGATGAGAGAACGGTGAACATCCGCTTTACTAAACTCTTTTTGAGCGGATTTTACCCCGTCGTGCCGTATGCACCATTGACTTGCACTATCAATGGCGCAGATGACACTGCGGATAGGTAGTAGGGTACCTATACATGGACGAATGCCAAAACAGCAATTGAAACATTCCGCCTACTGTAATGCTATGCTAGCCTGGTACCTGCACAGAGCTGGCTGGTGAGTTGCAAAAGTGCTAAAGTATTTTCGTCGGAAAAAGTGCCACGATCGCAGCCTTCATAAAGTCCTCGATCATCATATGATAGCAAGCCTGGTCAAGGAATATACAAATGTTTGATTGGCAGGTGCACATGTGGAATAATTTAATTTTTGAGGTGACACGTGACCCAAGGGCTGGCTCTTATTTAGGCCAGCGAATTAGCATAGCTATTCAGCGTGGCAATGCAGCCAGTGTCTTGGGCACGCTTCCGTCTGGTACTGGTCTGGAACAGTTGAGTTACCTATAGGCCGTTTGAAACGGTCCTTAGGTAATCTGACTGATTTCTTTGTACATAGTTAGTTTAATTGTACTTTTTATTGAATAAATTTAAGTTAAAAGATAGAATGGGGACTCCGATTTAAATTAAACAACGATAATTTTGCCTAAGATAAACTAACTTTTATTTAATTATCAATTAGTGCTATCTAAGTAATTTTTAATTTTAACGGATCTTGTGATAACCACCCCTAGACAAGATCGTTTTCTCCAAAATTCCGCCAGGAGGGAACCCAATCTCACAGCAAAGCAGCTAGTGCAAAGGCTTCAGTCAGACCATCAGCTGTCAGTCAGAGACCAAACCGTCAGAAGGCTACATGAAGTCGATCTTCATTCTCGTAGGCCGCTTCGTGTGACAGCTCTACGACGAGGCAATCGCGAGGGCGACTTCTTTGGGCTCAAGAACATTTGTTATGGAACAATGGCCAATGGACAATGGTTCTCTTTACTGATGAGTCTCGGTTTGGATTCTACCCCGATTCACGAAGAACACGTGTTTGGAGAGTTCCAGGCAGAGAAAGTCGCCTCCAGCAGCCACAAGAGGTCCATTCGTACCGAGGTGGGACAATCATGGTTTGGCGCGCGAACCGAGTTCATTTGGATAAGAGGCAGCATGACTGCACTAAAATACCGGAACGAGGTCATAGAACCTGTGATCATCCCTCACAGAGTTTAAATTGGCCAGGAACTTCAGCTCATGCATGATAATGCCCCTCCACACACGGCGCGTTTGGTGTCAGCTGCCCTTCAGAAACATGATGTCGCGGTTTTGGACTGGCCGTCACAGTCACCCGACTTAAACCCAATTGAACACGCTTGGGACATGGTACAGCGAAGGGCTTTCAACAATTTGCCATCAAATTTGACCACAGAAGACCAACTTTTTTGCCATTTAAAAAGAACATGGGATCGCATACCCCAGCGAGACTTCGACACCCTAATTTTGAGTATGAATAACCGGTGCAGATGTGTTATCAACGTCAGGGGATGCAACACCGATTATTAAATTGTAAAAAGGTAATTTTATAAAGTCATGGCAACGTAAAAATAGTTTTAACACAATTTACCGAACCTTGTAAATTTTCTGATTTTTAGAGATTTTGTTCCTACTTTAATGTTTATTAAAAAAATTTATAAAACTGTTGTTTTTATTTTTATTAATAAACAACACAAAATAAAGATTCTTGCCATTCCTAGTTTTGTAAAGAAATTATTTTTTCAGTTTTTGTAAAAATCAACAAAATATTTTATTTGTACGCTTTGAGTTCGGAACTCTTTATTACATACCTACTGCTCTCCGAATCACTATCCTCATCGTAGATTCGTAAAAGTGAACTTTTAGAAACAACTTTCAAAAATTGCGCGAGTGATTTATATTTTTACAAAATTGGTGCCTTCATCATCTATCATCAACTATCACCGTGCTCATCCGTGTTTAAAAATATATGAGCAACTTATGGAGGGAAATTAAATTGGTTCAAGGGGAGGGGCTTGCATTCCCGAATGTGACCCGCTATATACCTATTCTCTAATATATTCTGTAAGAGGGGCGTGTCCTAGCTAACCTAGGGGTTCGATTGCATCTCTTTTATACATCAAGGCATTCCCGATTCATTTAGTGAAATGGCGATTTATAGGTGGGTTCAGAACGTGGACACCTCCACAGCGCTTATGATACCCTGGTACTTGCATTGGAATATTTTACCTTTTCTCATGGTAAATTGATTTTCCAACAACATAGAGATGGTGTTTGCGATTGTGCTTAACTCGTAAACCGCGGCCTGCACCTATGTGTCACAACTACTATAATATATAGCGGTGATACTAAGAAGAGGCATTTCGTGTGTGTCAGGGGCCCGATAGCTCCGCTCCATAGCGAATGCATCAATTCAGCCTCTTTTGTGATAAAAAGTTCCTAAAAAATAAATCTTCCATTGAAAACTTCATCACAATCATTATGTAATGTCGGAGATTAGCGTGGTCAAAAAGACGTTTTCGCTGTGGCGCGTGGATTATAAGTGCATTAGAAAAGCCTTGATTTGGCTAAAGAAATACATACATACAAAACATTACCCTCCTGAGGCTGTTGGGTAAAAAGTTGATGACTAAAGGTTGTATTTAAAACCTGTTGGGTAAAATAAAAGAAACAAATACTTACGTAAAACTAATCTATATTTAATACTTTTTAAAAAGCTATACAAATCAATCCCTGTGCGTAAAATTCACGAGTTTCAACAATAGTACCATTTAGACCTTGCTCAGGACATTAATTTGACCAGATGGATTCTCGTCAATAATTCGGTCATTTATTTATTTAATACTTAGCCTAGACCATTTGAATGCAAACAGATATAGAGACAAATAATTACCACAATTCTTGCGTGTTTTTTTTTGTTGAGATTCTATCTAAGAATGACTCAACCAACCATAGATTCAGTTCACAAGTCGCCTTGGGTGCCACATGCCGGCCCACGCTCGAGTCACACCTGAGGCTTACCACGAAAATCGAATGAGGTCAATGTTTCGGAAATCTGTCATTTTTGTAAAAAACGTGAAATCCGGCATCATATACACCATGCTTCGTATTTCGTGGTAGGTCTCCTGATTCGTTTGCTTGTCATTGCTAGCTAGTTCCGTTTTTAGTTCAGCATCTTTACTTTAGAAAAGGTAAAACTAAGAACAAATACACAGAAGTTAACCTCATTTTAGCGTAGCATATTTCATTCGAATTCAAACGTGGGCCCTGCGACAAGAGGACGAGGAAATCTTGGCAATTTATCATAGCAGATTAGGAATGAAAAGGTCCGATCTTATAATTAAGACCATTAAGAAATAAAACAAAGGTAATCATAGATTGATTACCATGACAGTTAAACTAGAAGTGAGCCAGACATCTTTGTAGACTAGACAACTCTACTTTAGGTGGACAAAGTGGACGACTGAGTAGATACCACGGGAAGGAATAAAGGAAACAAGTCAGACCGAAAAATCCGATGCAGATACGTTTACAAAACAATGAGGATCAGACTGGAGGTCTAGGCCGTAGAGGCGACTATTGCATAGCCTAGTCAGACTTGGACCAAATACATAGTGAATAAGCAACATAGTTTTATAGGCAATACCTATGTTCTTAGATTGTAAATATGTAAATTTTAGAAGAATAAAAACTTTTTTTTATTTCATTCGAACTGATTATATTAGGTATCAAGACCTACTTAGTCCTCATGGACAAACCCGCGTGCCACCACCAGATCGTTATGAATGAACGGTGAATGATGTGGAATGAAGAGAAGAAATTATAATAGTTCATTCATAATCTAATCGGTGATGCCAATATTATAAATTAGAATGAGACGATTTATTTGTTTGTAGTTTACCTTTTCAAGATCACGTCTGAACGGAATAAATTAGACAAAGGATTTTTTTTATCCTGGCGCAGGTCAAGTAACAGTAGTTTTTAGCCTGGTATAAGGCGGAAAAAAAGCTTGTTTTTAATAAATTAACAGAAGCTCTAGTGTTTCTCACACATAGTTCACAACCTATTTACCTACTCAACTATATTTTTTTAATAGAATATCTAAATAAATGTTGATAAAATGTAACAAAAACTCAACTGGCAAATAGTTTTTGAATATTCAAAATGATCTCTACTGATCCCTACCAACCATTTATTTTACTATTGACATGAATGACTGACAGGCAGGAATATGCTGTTTTTTCTTGACAATAGTGAATGGACGTGTTCTTGAGCTCGGATATTTATCGATATTGATATGCATTGAGCTCACAGATTATGTAAGAAATTATTCAAATTGATTCTTCAATGAAGAATTACAAAATGTATCAATTAAATATAATTTCTCATGTGTACCTTGATAGCGTTTTGTTCCGTTAATAGTTGCGCAAAAATGAATAATATATTTAAAATTTCTTCATTTTAGGACATTACTAATTGATTTTTACTCAAGCTGAAAAGTAAAATAAATGGTTGGACCAACATACTTTATTCAATAAACAATATTGGAATTTGACGACCTTTGGCCATATGGCTCCAATCACCCCGGGCATTTTATCAGGGTCATACGAAGACTTTCTCAGTATAAGGCTTAGGATAGTGATACTAACCCCACACTGAGAAGTCTTCGTCCAAAGGTAAGAACTTTTAATGAAAATGTCGTACTTTTTGGCCGTTCTTCATGTTTCGTCGCGATTTTCAAACCGGCCATTCGTTTTGACGATCCATAGGGATTCATAAAACAATTTGAGATAAGTTGGGCGAGTCCTCTCACACTAAGATCACATGAATACGCGTCAAACGTAGACCTCCCCGCGCTTGGAACCGTCCGGATTCCTGATGAACTCTGACCGGTCGAGGCCTTCCTCTCTCCTGGTGAGGGGGGAACCGTCAGCTGGACCTCGCTCCGTGTGGGGGGTGCCGGGGGTGGGCGAGGGGGTGGGCGGCGGGGCACTAGCCAGCCCCCCTGGGCCTAGAACCGCCCGGGCCAGGGCAGCGGTTCCGGGCTGGCCTGCGTGGAGAGTGTTGTTAACGGACCCGCCGTCTAGCTCCTGGAATGTGTAATCATTACTTATTTGGTGATATATTAAACACTAGTTCTTATACAAATGATAAAATGACACAAAAATTCAATGCACAACCCGCGACGATTTCTTTAAGCCGCAAAAGCTCTAACCAATTGAGCAACGAGGATCTTGACGCTGTTTCCGATTTTTGTGCCAAACTCAACTCAGCTTAAGTTAGAGGTGAGTTAGAGAGAGAGTGGTTAGAGCTTTTCCGGCTTAAGGAAAAGATGCGGGTTAGAGTCCCGTTTTGGGTTTTGTTTTCTAAAAAAAAATATGTGTCACTGGGGAAAAACCTGGGACTTTGTCTCCATTTCGTCGGAAGTAAAATCCTTTCTTAGTGCTCCCCTACACAACACCAATAATGTTTGAGACCTATGAACCGACCTTTGAATAGCTCGTAAGATCAACATTCCCAACGAAGCTGGTTCCAACAACCGTGGTCTTGCGCGGACAACGCGATCAATACCCGAATTAATCAGTTTTAAGAGTCTATGATACGTGAAATGGCTTAGCTTCAGCGATCATATCTTCAACAAAACTGTAGCATTTACTTTGAAATTAATATATTTTATAGTTCAGGATTTATGTTAAAACATGTTTCGAAATAGACGGTTACATAAAATTTTCTCAAAAAAAAATAAAGTTGACTCTAATTTGTGCCAAAAATGCTCGTCATTCAATAAATACGCCCAATTAGGCCTTGTCATTTTGTATAGAAAATAAACACAGTAGGCAGACACGGTCTGTGTTTTAGATTTATATTATTGTATTTATTGATATGTGTATGTATAAAATATTTAAAGATATATTTTTATGTATTTAGTAGGTATTAAATATATTTGTGTAGGTACGCTTTTGATATCTGTATGTATATTTAATTTGTCTATTAACATTTTATTTTAATTCAAGTACACTTTTCTACCTTTTCAGTGTAGCAACTCTCACTCTCTCAAAGGTTTGCTGGTAGAAAACTCTTTAAGGGTTAAGCTCGCCTCTGTACATATGTTTTCTTATGACATGTTATAATCATATTTATGTGTACAATAAAGAATTACAGAATTAGGTTTTCAACATTGATGTTAGTTTTACCGTAATAAATTAAAGTCATAAGGCCATAAGCGCTGTGGTTGAGCGCACAGCAATGTCACCTTTATTAGAACTATATCTCAGTTCGAAACTAGAGTGAAGTTGCATTGTGTTGCTAATCTGAAGTACTATAGGCCGTAAAGGTAAAGTTCGTAGCCGACTGCAGACAGCAAGCAGGTAACAGCGACACAGCTTCGTACAAATTCAATACATAACACTAGCCAATGTATGCTAGTGCTAATGTACCTAGGACCTTAAAGTTTCCTCAGCTTTAGTTACGTGTATAGTTTTTGGATGAAAAGCTTTAAGAAATTTAAGAAACAGATACGTGAAGATTGTGAGGTCAGTTGAGCAAAGAAGGACCAGCGGGAATTACTGACCAGCAGGACTGAGTTCATGGACCTGGGGCTCTACCGGGTTAAGCTAAGCCGATGTCAATAGATATAATAACAATAAATAAATATTATAGGACATCAATTTTTACACAGCGCCATCTAGCCCCAATATAAGCATAGCTTGTAATATGGGAACTAGATTACGGATAGAATACTTAAATACTGTTTGTAAATACATACATACTATATGATACAATACCCAAACACAGGACAAACTTCTACATTCAGCACAGAAATGTTTGTCCTGGGTACAGCGCAGAAGGCAGAGTTACTACCAAATGAGCTATGAGGCTTGTCAATATATTTTCTTATGTGCCATTTCGTCATAGTTTCTCCAATTACGAGGATATAACAGCTCAGAAAACTGACATTTAAGCGAAATTGCGCACTGCAAGAACTTGGAATAAGCTCCCAGCGTCTGTTTTTCCGCTGTGCTACGACCCTAATGTCTTCAAGAAGAGAGTTAATAAGCACTTTCTGGGTAGGCTCGCTCCATCGTAGATCTCATTCTTACCTGTGTAAGTTTCGTGGTCAAGAGCCGACCCATCGTAAATAAAAAAAAAAAAAACCCTTTATCATACCTAATTTTGTCGCCATAACAGCAATTTAAAAAAATGTTGTGTTCCGGCATTTAGAGGTAAGATAGACAGTTCCTCAGTTAGTTGAGGATTCCGGGTGAAGTGCGCCTCCACCTTCGGCCTTATCTCAATTTGTAACCATGTGACATAATGACCAAGCGCTTCAATTACAATATAAAAAAAAAAACTATAAGAGATACATAATGATCATGACAAACGCACATTATTGATATCGGTTACGCCATTCCATTTCTCCTAAAACGGGATTACCAGGGAGGAATTCTACACATTTAGGGGGGTTAGTGGAATAAGCCACTAAGACTAACATCCAGGTCGCTAGCAGTGAGTAGCACTGACCTGTATAGGTGAGAGCACGAGCGCGCCGAGCACTGGCACCTCGTTTTGGTACCCCTGGTGTGCCATGATGACGCCCATGTTCTGCATGCCCAGGGCCAAGCGACTGTCTCGGTCAGCCGTCTCCTTGGTCACGTCCGGGGTCGGGATCCGGGGCCGGTTCCGCAGGGTCATCGGGACGGTGCCGTTGCTTCTTTGTCCACCTGAGTTCAATACAATATTCATAGATAAGCGCATTACTTCTGGACATATTTTTTAGTTAATCGGCATCACTCGTCGGTCACAATTAGGCAAGCACCATCTATAGCTACTTTTAAGAATCGAGCGAAATCGTTTTATTTGTCTGATTTTACTTGATCATTAATTATTTGTGGAGCCGTATTCATTCCCTCTCGTGGTATTACAGGTATTTAATAGTCTATAAATAATTATTTATGTAATAGGATAATATCACTCATGAAAGTATATATTTTGATAAGTAGATACATTTTATTTTTGTTTTTAGAATGTTTAAATTATTATTACGTATTAAATTAGGTATGTTTTGTAAATGTAAATATTTATTTATTCGCATTTATATTGTGCACCCTCCTACCATCAACTGTACTTTTACTATCTTATCCACCCTAAGGTTGTCTGGAAGAGATCGCTTTTAAGCGCTAAGACCTGTACTGTTAACTTAAGTTTTAAATTGTAAATGGTTCTATATGTTTTTGGTGTACAATAAATAACTTTCATTCATTCATTCATTAATTTATTCATTCATTCATTCATCACCTTCCTCAGAATAAATAAAACATTTGAACATTTTAGGAACTTACATACTGAACTTACTTACAGAAACACCTATTTAAAAACAGTTAACTAGAAACAGAGTTCTCTATTTTCGGTTTATTTCCATCGATGCGAAATCACAAAAGTCAGTGGAAAATCTTGAATTTGGAACTCATAGCTGACACCTATGTTCATAGCTAATTGATTCAGGCGTTATTTTGCGGAGATCCATATTTCAAAATAAAATTTGAAAACAGAAAAAATATTTAGTAACAAATCCGCCAAATCTCATTTGGCGGATTTGTTAAATTATTTTAACTATTTATGGATTTTATTTTGACCTATGATCATCCCATGCCGTTCGAATTTGAACCAATTATTTTAAACTGCAATTTTATCCACAGGTCACAAATCCTAGTAACAGAATGCTGGTCATCAGACCCTAGACTATGAACTTGAGTCTGTCAAACTTGAATGATAAAGGATTTATACCAGAGGCCTTAGTATGAGTTTCTGACAGCAAACTGAAACTATTTTCGTTTTCGTTTAGGGCGTTTATTTCCATACATTTGGTTAGTGGAATAGTATAAGCAACTGCCCCCTCAGCACGGGGCGGGGATATAATTTTTGTTTTTATCCACCTTCGAGAGCATTTTGTCTCCCGATGGTGAATAAAAACAGAGCTCAAAATTTTTATCCCCTCCCCGCGCTGAGGGGGCTGTAGTTCCTTTCAGTTCTATTTTGCCTCAGGGTTATACTGAGTATAAGTAGCTATGGTATGAGTAGCTATATATATTCATTCGCTCTGAATGAATATATATAGCATGGTACTGACTGTGTCTGGAGGTCTGTCGATGCTGCCCCCGGCCCGATTTGCGACCGACCAGCCGCTCGTACAGAGACATCTTGTGGTGCTGCGGCTGCATGATGACGGGCGGTAGACCACCAGCCTCGGGGCTCGAGTACACTACGGAGTTGTGTCGGTTCCGCCCAAACAGCCCGCCCGAGGAGTAAGCGGTGGAGGCTGACCGCACGGATCCCATCCTCGAGATCTGCCGCTGGAACCAGTTCTTCCGCCTTTCGACCAGCGGCGTATCCACGCTTTCCTAAATATATACAGATCAATTGAAAAACCTCTACTTTACTACCTTTGCACTATTTTACGTCAGTAAGATTTTAAGGATCATTTTTAATCGTCAACTATAAGCCTGTTCGGAATTGCGACCAGCATAGCGATTTACAAACACACGGATAGTTTTAGGCAACGTCACTTTTTGTCGGATCCGACACAGAATCCGATAGATTTCAACGCTATTCTCACACCATTTCTGAAAATTTTCTGCGGGAAGCATCGAATTATAACGTCAAAATATTTAGATTTCGGAGTTAAGAACAGTGTTCTTAGAATCTCCATCGGAATCTTCCGAATTCTATCCGATAAGGCTTTCCGAATGTTTGAAAATAGCTATACAGAACTCAAGGAGAGCCTAAAATCTCGGACTATTTTATTACTTTTTATTATTCAATTATTGTATTACGTGTAAAGTATTAAAAAAGTATTAAAAAGGAGGAAGTTCTTAATTCGGTTGTTTTTCTATATGTTTATTACCTCAGAACTCCGTCATTTCTCCCGATACCGATTTGTAAAATTATTTTTTGTTTGAAAGGATATGATTTCAGATTGGTCCCATATACATTTTATCAAAACCGGTCCAGTAGTTTGGAATAAAAAAAACAGGACAATGAGAACGAAAAATAGCTCCCATTATCCTGACGTAGTGCACCTACACTGCATCATAGTAGGAACCGATGCATTTGTTTTGGCCATCCGTATTTATCTTCGTTCTCATCATAGCGTAGATATTTCCCAGATTCCCGTATTGCTCTATGACTCTTAGGGTGTCGTAGACGTGGTGTAGTTGGTTTTACAACGAAAAAAGCGAAAATAACTTATCTTTAGAATGAGTCTGAAACGGCTGAACAGAAAACCTAGGCTTACTCACATAATCGGCATAAGTCTCGTCATGGCTCTTTCTCGGCGTCTGCACGTTTGCATACACCGCGTCTTCAGCTTTCACCTGCAAGTATACACGTGGTGGTCATCTGGGAGAACTTATCCGGTTACTACTTCGAATAACCGGTGAAGGTAAAGTTTAAATTCATTTATTACTATTGTACAAAATACATAAAAATGTTGAGCCCTCGTCACCAAAATAAGCTAAGAAAGCTTGTTCTTTGGCAAAGAGTGCTTCCCATGATAATAATATACAAATAAAAATTGGTACATTGTGCTCAAAAGTTTACAAATATCAATTATTGAGTAAGATTAATTATAAAGTTGAATGAAAATGAAATATTAAATGTTCATAATACTTAATCATAAATTTATGTAAATATGTAGGTAGCTAGTTTGTAGTAAATTGTAGATTTAAATTTTAAGTTTTAAGAGTACAACTCATGCTTGCTCGGTTTATACTCGTAGTATCTGTAATGTTTGAACTTCCTTAGGTATTTATGGTGACAGAGATAATAGTAGTTTATGCAACTGTCATATAAGAAGGGATTTATCGCATGAGGCGAAACCGAATGCGATAATAGGTTGACTCGAGTGTTTTAATACCTAAGTTATATGCAGTTTCATACACTACTTTATCTTCACTCATAGGAAAAAAATAAATTAAACTAAGTAGGTAGGTTACAAAAACACGATCGGCAAAAATGTCTGGGAAGCGCGGGAAATTAAGTTCAAACTACGCATGCGTGCGCCATTTTTTTCACAGTTCGAACTGCGCATGCGTGCGCTTTTTTTTTCAAATTCAGCCTAAAACCATAGACTAGTTTAATGAAATAATAAAAAAAAAGATAGCGGTACTATAATGAGTTTTATTCTCAATTTTATGTATATGCGTTTATAAAGTGCGTCTGTATAGAACCGTCTTTGAATTCGTAATTCGAATTTTTCGATTTGAGTGTGTATAAAATGGTTTAAAACACGTCTCTTGTACTTCTTGTACAGTCACATTTTTTTACATTGTATTTTGTATATAACATTTTTGACTATGTATTTTATATTATTTGCCAGGTATTTCAACGAAATAATATATTGTTTAAAAATTTCAAAAGTTCAAAGGACAGCTCAATAAGTCGTTGGATGCTGAGAAACAAGAAGGGATAGTTCAACGACAAGGAGTTAAGTGCTAACGGATAAACGAAGTTTTAATAGCAAGTAAACTACAAATTACCTACAATTTTATTTGTTTGGACTAAAAAGCATAGTAGTAAGAACCAGATGGCAAAGATAACGAATTTAAGAAAAAATTGTCGCTATTTTATATATTAAAAAATTGTGATTCATCCTATAACTATTTAACCGCCTCTGTGATCTGGTGGTTCGCCTATCAGTGTTAGGCCCAACGGCCCAGAGTTCCCTCGGCTTGGTCTGTGGAAGCAGTAAGTCCGCCTGGCTAGCTACCACCACCTTACAAGTCTGTCCATAACAACAATTCTAAATTGTGTTCCGGCATTAAAGATAATATAAAACCAACGAGGTAAGATAGCCCGTTCTTCAGACTGTTGAAGTGCGCTTCCACGGCTTAATCATAACTTGAAATCAGGTGAAATGAAGTCAAGCGTTTCCCCGTTGTATAATAAAATATTGCTACTCATGTCTGAGTAAGAATTACTTACATAATTAAAAAAGATCGATTAAACCCATTTTGCCCCGGTCTCCCCTACCTTGTAGTGGTCGGCGGAGCAGGCCGGCTCGTGCCTTCGGTAGTGCTCCGAGGCCACGGTGTACGGAAGGTCCTTGGGCACCACCTCCTCCCAGTACTGGTCCTTGAGCAGTTCTGGGTGCTCTTCGTGCATCTCATCCACTATCATGTAGGCTGCCTGGAAGATACAGCCCGCTCTCAATCATTACAACAATTACGTTATCAATCTAGGTATATTGTACAATACACTATTGATAGTTTGACGTGGCGGTCGCGGCATAGAGTTCGACTCTTCCAACTCAGCCCATGTATGTCGGAAAAGTTGACTAAGGGATCTGACCAGAAAAACGTGGTGGAAAAACCCTCCATTTTCGGAGAAGGCTCTGGACACTGGACACTTATGACCTGTGATGACCGCCTCAGTGGTCTAGTGTTACGCCGACCGGTATCAGCTCCAGAGGTCCCGGGTTTGATTTCCAAAGGCAGTACAATATTTTACTTGGTTTTGTTGGTTGTAGGACTTGTTTAAGTCCGCCTCCTTAATATATATAATCCCGTAATACTACAATTCTTAAATTGGTTTGTTCCGTTAGAGGCTAACCAGTTCTTCAGTTTGTGGAGGATTCCAGGTGAAGTATGCTTCCACCTTCAGCTTTATCATAGCTTGAAAATCAGATGTGATGAAAGCCAAGTACCTCTCCGTCGGAGAATATAAAATAAAAAAAAAGACTATGTGATGTGAACTGATGTGATTGGTAGAATACAATAAAGAGTACGAGTATAACATGGACTAGAAATAGACAGGGACAGAATTAAATAGACTCTAGGTAGTCGTTCAGCTTCAATTAAACGTATAAATTCGTCTATATCTATACCAACCGACAAACCAGGCTGTCCACCTAGTTGGACGGTTGGTATTTTTTTTTCTTAACCGACAACCTGGTTCATCCGTTAGTGATGACGTCGCTAATCTAATGACAATAGGCAGAGTGTTCCAAAGACGAACCGCCCGCACATTGAAAGAGTTACTTTAAAAATAATGGTTGTGGCGGGGAAATACACATGGTAGCGCACAAATACCTTGATATGTCTGTCGATAAGCCAGTTTAGTTCGATGTCGTCATCGTCTTCTCCGAAAGGGTTGATCAGCACCTCGGCCACCTTCAGCCAGCCCACGTAGAAGCAGAACTGAAATGATCGTACATGGCCGTCAGTAACATGAAGGTATTACACATCCTACTTTCCACGCCTCTTCATACCCACATGACCTAGCCATTCCGTATGCATCAGGCACACCACATGACATAACATGATGCACACTATAACAACTTATCTATAGGTACTCATAATAAAACTGTAACGGGTCAAAATCTGTGCATTAAATATATTTTGACGAAACACTAAACGACACTGAAGCCAAAACAATAGTTTTTACCGTTTTTGTATGTCCGTCTGTTTGTCTGCCTGTATCTTGAACGATGCTGAAACTACTGAATGGAATTGAAGGAAACTTTTTACAATGATTGCTATAAATAAATATAATTCGGCAAGGATCATGCCGGAATAAGTTTATAATTCTTTCTTCATGTAAACTCCAAACTAGGTATCCTCCTGCTGATCATAAGAAAAAAAACAAACGCCACTCAAACCTGTCATGAGTTTGCATCCAGGTATTACCCTGCATAACAGCAATGTGTCAGTCCTCCTGGCTGGTGATCTGCCACGGTCTCTGCTGAATCCTCTGGGCCATCACTCCGTCAAGGCCTGCCTCACATACTACTTTAATAAGCTAGTGCCAAATAAACAAATAAGTAGGTAAATAAGTACCTGTAACGCCGTAAAGAGAGGAAAATACACATCAGGCTCGTACTTGGATGTGCTGCCTGGCGCTGGCGGGACCAGCTGACGGCCCATCAGGGCTGCTACGAAGTACGTGTAGAGAGCCAGGGTTACCACCTGAAACACGTCATATTCATCATCATTTTAGGAATCCATACTTGACGAGTAAACTGCATATTGCACGAACTGACATTTGATATGGTGGAAGAGCGCACATAGCATTTTATTGAATCGGCCATGTGCAAGTTACTCTCACATACACATGTTACTACTTACAAAAACTGCTAGGATTAGGTTTAGGTTTGTTGAGGGTTCCGGGCGAAGTTGCGCTTCCACCTTCGGCCGTATCATATCTTGAAAAACAGGTGAGATGAAGGCCAAGCACCTCCCGTCGTACAATAAAAAAAGAGTACTAAGTGATCAGAAGGTGAATAACTCGAAAGGGAAAAAGTCATAAGTCTGTTACTGTTTTTTTTATGACTTATTTTAGTACCTAAAGCCAGAATACCACAGACAAATAACACTGTTGTCTGTTATTTCAAAGACTCCTAAAGGGTACCTTAATAATACCCTGATATAACTAGGTATATCATTAGGGTATATTTGACGTAGCCAGCTGAAATGTAGTACTATTTATGTATTAGGTTAGTACCTAATAATATACCCGTAGTAACAAGAACACCACAGAAAGATGAGATAACTTATGCTACTCGCCCGCATGTTTAGATAGTTAACTTTGCTATGTTATTGTAGCAATTATAGCCAAGGTTCTAATACAATTACACATTACATATGTAATTCTTTGTTTTGTGACTCCTTCCTGTTGAATGAGCAATACCATCATCATCATACTCCCACTGCTGCGGGCTATCAACAGCCCATTACTGTCTATTGTAGGACAGGCTCCTCCAAATCATACTTCCGTAGTCATTTTTGTACTCTATTATCAACATACACAAATGCACTTATATCGATAACTTGTTTTTTTTTTTATTGTACGACGGGGAGCGCTTGACCTTCATCTCACCTGGTTACAAGGGTGGAGGCACTTCACCCGGAATTCGGATTCGAAAGAGTAGTACAGCCGGTACCTCTAAATGCCGAAGCACAATAATTTAGCATTTGTTGTGACGGCGACAGACTTAGGTAAGATGGCCAGGAGGAATTCAACAAATTCCTACCACCAACCAAACCAAGCACAATGTATAGTACCCCCCTAGGCATCGAATCCGGGACCACTGGATATGATAACAGTAGGCGAACCACTAGACAACAGAGGTAAAAATGTAGGTTATCAAAGGTTAGATATTCTTGGGGGTTTTACCATCCACGCTTGGCTGATCGGGAGTATGTTGCAGCGGGCAGCAATTCACTTTGATGCGGCTTAGTTGCTGGTCTATTGCTAGGCCGTCCGTGGGCTGAGTTGTAAGATGTAATCTGCTACCGTGGCACCACTTCTAGGTATTGTAGAGCATCCCTTACCTTGTGCTTCTCTCACCGATCTCCGAGTATTATTCAAATTAAAATGTGCAACCAGCATGTTTTCCAAGGTCACCTCACTTGTTGCCTTCCCGCACACACATATGCGTGTGGCATCGTCATTGCAATACTCCCATAGTCCAGTCCTATCGGTTAGGGTTGTTAGAACCGTAGATTATTGTAAAAGAACAATGGTATACATTGTTCTTTTCCAATAGTCTCCATCAACTCGCAATGAGGAAAAGGGTTAACCTCTAGGTTAGGTTAATACCGGTTTAGCTCGATTTTCCAGCACGTGTCCAAATTAAATGGAAATAATGCAGCCTTTTCCAGTTTCGACTAATATATATAAGGTGCATTAAGCAGAACATCTATTGTAATAACCGTGAAGCAGGCAAATTAATTAATATATAATAGTCATTCGTTTTACGTATTTTTTTTTGATAATAAATTATTTAAATCGTTCGTCTATTCTGACCTCTGTAAGCTAGCAGAGTTTTCGAGCCGCCGCTATAGGTGTCTGGCACTTCTCATTGTGACTACCTATTAGAGTAATAGATGGTGGTAGTCATAGATGGGCCCCTGTTACAACATTCAGGCGATTTAAGACTGCTATATCCTAAGGGCCCCAGTCTTACAACAAAAAAATCCTGCAAACAAGATGGTTTCGAAGAGATCGCTTCTAAGCATTGTCTCTACCTATCGACCTTGCTCTTTTAGCTGTTCTTATCCTAAATACCAAAATTTATAGGGTCTTGCGGTTCTCCTTGTGTTGGGGTCGCGATTCTCAACAGGCGGTAGAATTGACGTTTCAAAACGATTCTAAAAAATCTTACTGAGAACCTATTTACTTACATAAGTACTAAGTAGGTACTTAAGATTTTTATACTATATTCTACAACTATGGTGGCAAGCGGGCGTAAGCACCTGATCGTAAGCAGTTACCGTCACTTATGGACGCTCTCAACACCAGCTTTCTGTAATCTTTTTGAGAATAAGAATAAAGAACATGAGATTTTTTTTTATCTATACGCCTTATGTGCAATGTGGGGAACGAGAGAGTTATATATAGATGGAAAATACTTTAGTGCATACACACTAGGAAACAATCGTAAAAACTAAACAAGCTTATAATGATACAATCCGCGTTATCAATCTTATCGCTAAAACAGCGACCACTATCAGACAACCTTTGGATGGAGAAGAAACATAATTAATACCCACTAATCATTTTTTCAACAGAGGGGCAGCAGCTTCTTTCTGTATACTACCCAACACCTTTACTGCGATCATCAATCCGTCTGCCAAGCTTGGTGATTATGACAAAACTGATGAAACTATGTTCTTACTGAGGACCGAGCAGTTGGAATCTCGCCACAATTATTTTAAATCGTTTGTGTTGCGAGACCCAACTGAACATCTATCGATCTTCAATAAAGAAGAACTTTGGCCGAAAGGTGTTGTGTTTAGAAGGTATCGCAGACGATCATTTAAAACAACACTAGTAAGTCGCGTACAGTCTTACGTGCCAATATATAGTTATAGTTACTTTTTTTTTAACAAGTATACATTTATTCAATAAATTAAACTAACTAAGTACAAAGGAATCAGTCAGATTACCTAAGGACCGTTACAAACGGCCTATAGGTAACTCAACTGTTCCAGACCAGTACCAGACGGAAGCGTGCCCAAGACACTGGCTGCATTGCCACGCTGAATAGCTATGCTAATTCGCTGGCCTAAATAAGAGCCAGCCCTTGGGTCACGTGTCGCCTCAATCAAAAGCCCCGCAATATTTTTGAAAACCCGGAGAGCACCGGCTCCCCACGGACCCAAGGTCTCCACCCCAAAAGGCTCAAATAGGTAAGCTCTGTCGAGACCACTATATTTGCGCCTTTTGTGATCCTCGGCCGAATCAGCTTATAGTTACTTATGTGTGTTCGTTTTTTAAGGTATAAATTACTATGGGCCGTGGACTAAGTTAGAGTAAGATCTGTAATTTTTCTATTGTTGCATGAAATAAAATTTTATTATTATTAATATTAGAAAACCCTCCAATTTCGGAGGAGGCTTTGTCCAGCAGTGGACACTAATGGGGTGTTGATGTGAATATCCACAAAATAAACCACGAAGATCTCGCTTATGGTATAACTACACTACAAGCCTTATATTTGTACCCCAACGTTTGATTGAAGGTAACGTCGATCGGTAGCTAATCTGCGAATGCCATTATTATACAAGTGGCGATTAGACACAAGCATTGTTTACGCCGCACCGTCCACAATGTGTAGGTAAATTACATTGCTAACGTCAGAGACGTAGCCAATTCACGGATTTTTCTCTACATACCAGCAATATGGTAAGCCAAGAGTAACGTATCTATCTACGCCTAGAAAATATGAATATACCTTTCAAGTGCATTGGCAAGGACACTACCAGCCACATTACGTGTCGTTTACTATTACCGACACTACCAAGCCTATTTTGGATTAAATTGTACAGTCCACACGGAAGTTTTGGAAGCCTTGTTCGACACAAAGTTCAACGAGTTGATGTAATTGATAATCAACCTCATTTACGCAAATGATTTTTTACTCATGAAGTTTTGATAAATGCCGCCCAATCAATGGTCCAGTCTGTGAGCATATATAAAAAGCTTTTGCTCGAGTAAAGTGCCTACATACTATAAGACTAAACAACATTATGTCAAGTTATGTTAATTATGTCCCCAAATGCGCTACTGAGCTCAATCTTCGGGCTTTCTCATCCACTCTCTGACCTCCTCGGTACGGGGGTCATCGCTTCATCTAGCCGGCATCCTACACTACGCTTGCCTAGACGTGGTCTATACTGAAGGACTCGTTCACCGTAGCGGTGGTCGATCCTTCGATAAATATGGCCGGCCCACAGCCACATTAAACAATTCAGAAATAGGAATGGGGATAGTAAAACTGCCTGCCATTGGCAAATTTCAACAGCAAGGCTTCCATTCCACCTGTCCTGTGACAGATCAAGAACTGAATACTTATTAAGCAATAACCATAGTCGCAATGGCTAATGCCAATTTGTTCTCGTTATTACACGCCATATTCTAGATCATTATACTGTCAAATGGACCACATTATTACACGCCAACAAGTACAATAATACTAGATCGATTATATTCGTTATTATTATGGTCAAACGACATGTACCATGAACTACTATGACACAAACTATGATATATACTATACTATAGCTATGATATATGTGCATTATATTCTTTGGAAATCTTACCTTATTACGTACCCTATACCGCAAAGTGACTTATGTTTGGTTAGTTAACTTTTTATTTTCAGATTATGTTCACACGTTCCAGACAGTATTACAATCTATATCTCAATCGTTATCAAAATGTAACAGGTCAAAATCTGTACAGAAAATTACAATTTCAGAAAACAAAATTATCAATACAGAAGCCGAAAACAATAGGTAATGCTATTTTCCATTTCTTTTTATTGACAGTCCGTCTGACTTGAACGCACATCACGCTGAAACTTTTGGATAACTGTTACCGATATCATTGGATAGGATCATGTAAACTTTTTTCTCCCCTTCACCCCAAACTCCTCTCGAAAAACAAAAGCCGCCTGCTGAGGCAGGTGGGTAAAAAAGAGTCCCGCGTCTATTTGAAACTTATCTGCGTAATCTCCTCTGTGGCCTACACACACAAACACGGTGTCGTATTTGATAAGACATATCCTGCGTGTAAGCAAGTGGTACACACACGGTGTCATATGCGATAAGGCACTAACCTGCGTGTCGACAAGTGGCACACACACGGTATTTTTTTTTATTGAACGACGAGGAAGCGCTTGGCCTTTATCTCACCTGTTAACAAGTTGAGATAAGGCCGAAGATGGAGGCGCACTTCACCCGGAATCCTCAACAAAGTGAGGAACTGGCTATCTTACCTCTGAATGCCGAAACACAACAATTTTTTTAAGAATTGTTATTATGGCGACAGATTTAGGTAAGATGGTATTTTATCCAATTAGGCACTAACCTGCATGTAGACAATTGGTACACACACGGTATTTTATCCAATTAGGCACTAACCTGCTTGTAGACAAGTGATACACACACAGTGTCGTATCCAATTAGGCACTAGACAAGTAGTACACACACGATGTCGTATCCAATTAGGCACTAACCTGCGTGTAGACAAGTGATACACACCCGGTGTCGAATCTGATAAGACACTAACCTGCGCATAGACAAGTGGCACACACACGGTGTCGTATCCGATAAGGCATAACCTGCGTATAAGCAAGTGGTACACACCCGGTGTCAAATCTGATAAGGTACTAACCTGCGTGTAGACAAGTGGTACACACACGGTGTCGTATCCGATAAGCGCACCGAGCCTCCGCCGAATATCCGACAGTTCGACCAGCAACGTCTGCACGATGTGGTCGCTGGTGATGAGCCCCTCCTTTCTAGCTCGGTTGATAATGTTCGTCGCCCACACCAGTGGCATCCAGTACTTCGACATTGGGGACTTTCCATCCATTTTTTCGAAGACCTTCCTCTCACTTTCTAGCATAAGACCTGAGGATAAATACATAAAAAACACGTATTTAGATATTACCAAGTTGTTTTTAGTAGTAGTGTCATACTACGTAGATAAAATCGACTAGTCCAGAGAGTTCTCGCCTACTTGCAAATGAAAATACTTGTCGTGTGGAATTAACTATTTCATCGCTATTTTGCATGTGATATTCTAAGGCGTTCTCATGAATGTTATCGGCGTTTAAACTTGATCTAATTTATAATAAACCGGTCGGACATACATACATCCAAGGGTTCCGTCTTAGCCACGTAGTTTTGCATTTTCAAGGCAAAAACGGCGTGACTGGAAACAGATTTTTGCATTTAATACAGGAGCCTTAGTGCGGGTCCTACTTACGCTTAGCCAGTTTTTAGCAAGTAATAGTAGTAGCAAGTATTAAGTATTATCATACTACACATAATTCATATTTTTTTTATTTATAATTCATAATTTTTATTAGCCACATTTTTTACAGTAATAGTGGGGCCCTGCTTCCTGGATTAGCGTGAGTTGTGGCCCAGGAAACGGTTCTCTCCCGAATGGTAGTATCCATTTGGTACAATTTAAAAATAAAAAATAACAATTAACATTCATTATTTTTAAAAATAACGTGTCCCTTAGTAATATAATGAAAAGTAAACCTATTGTATATGACCATAATATTAATTAAATGCAATATAGGATTATGGTGATAACTAAATAAATTAATTAATAATTAAAATAAAAATAACTTAGTAGTTAAAAACGGCATGCTGTATACAGGTGTGCGTGTTCTTAAGTGTGAGTTGGATGTGTAGAGATGTGTATGTGTTGTGTTTGTTGTTGTGGTACTGGGGCTCCCGAGAACACCAGTCTCATAAGAGTTGGGCAACAGGAAACTCCATATGTAAAGTGTGCGTGTGTGTCTGTGTCTCTCTCTCTCTCTCTCTCTCTCTCTCTCTCTCTCTCTCTCTGTGTGTGTGTGTGTGTAGTATCGGTATATGTGGCAAAAGTATCTGTAAATGAAATATGTATTTTATAGGATTTATCGTGTGGTTATTATTAATGTATTATTTGATTTAGAAGGTCTTCCACACCATCATAGTCATAATTACTGCATTGATTTATATGAAGTCTTGAGTCAAGTTTGAAATACAACCGTGATGCATTATAATCATATTATCTTCGAGCTGTTTGCACATACGAAATTAGGAGTAGGAAATCTGACAATTCTTTTTTTAGGTTGTGTTAGAGTCGGGACTGTGAAACGATGGTATTTCTGGTTGCACATATGGAAATATTTTCAATTTTCGGACGCTAAGCACTTTGAGTTTGTTAAATAGTAGTGTTGTAGGGAATCTATATGATATACTAGCTTTTGCTCGCGGCTTCGCTCGCGTTAAGAAGTATTATTATTATTTAGGTATAGTTTTTGCGGCTTTACTTTTGTTTAGCGTGTGTAAAAAATGAGGGCCTACAAAACTTAAAAACGACAGTACATTCTTCAACTTCTCCATTAACGTTCAGATTTTCTTTAGCCATTCTAAAAAAGTCTAACCGACAAAACCTATACTTAAACCAAACGAAAACAAAACAAATGCCAAATACAAAGCAGAGTCTATAACCAAAACTACTAAACCGAAACAAAACAAATGCAAAATCTCAAAATCCTTTCTTAGGGGATGTCATAGTAGTTTCATACAAACTTTCATCCCCTATTTTATCCCCTTGGGGGTAGAATTAATCAAAATCCTTTCTTAGCGGATGCCTACGCCATAACATCTACCTGCATGCCAAATTTCAGCCCGATCCGTCCAGTAGTTTGGGCTGTGGGTTGATAGATCACTATGTCAGAGATATGATAAAACTTTTAGGAGAGTTCTTTGGGCTACTTCTACTTCTTTCATAAATGTTTTCGGTCCCCACGAGCGTATACAATAATTTATTATACACTGACCAAGAGATTTATAAGTTTTAACTAGAAGTTTGTTATTAGCAACAGTTCTTAAGGTTCTAATTAGGTGATCTAATTCGTTTAGCCGTAACAGTGAGCTGTTCTTGCCAGTTAAGATTTTGATCAATAACTACTCCTAAGTATTTGAAAGACTTGGCTCTTGCCAATATATTACAGTAACATTGTGTTGGTCAAGTTTGTTACATGGGCGTGTGTGAACTGTTAGCTGGGAGGCGGACCAGAAACAGCGGTTTTATAGAAACATACGTACTTAGTTTTGACTATGTTGAATGTTGAAAGATTATTTTCCAGCCTACTACTAACTCTACACAAACCCTTTTCTGCCTTGCTCTTAACACTAGGCCAAGTTTTATGATTGAGTAAAAGTACGGTATCATCTGCAAACATTAGAAGGTCCGCACCCTCTAACTTTATATCAAACAAAGAATTTATATAACCCAAAAATAGCGTGGGTCCAAGTGTGCTTCCTTGTGGAACTCCGTATGAACAGTCTGCATCATCACTTAAGATGTTGTCAACTTTAACCATTTGCGTTCTGTGGTTAAGATAGCTTTCAAATCATTCAAATTCACATGATACATGATAGTAAACATTTTTTAAATCCGACCTATAACCTATAGGTTAAAAATAAATAAATTATAACCCTAAAATATGTAAATAACAAATTGGAAGTAAAAAATAACTAAAACCCGCAAACACGTTGACTGCAAAATATTTTACTAAGATAGGTGTATAGGTAGCGACGACCTATAATTCTTATACACCTTCGTTGCTTCATTGGCACATTGCACATCAGATTGATGAATTAAGTTCTCGCAGACGTTGAAACTCTTTCAATTAATATGGCCTTTTTTTTTTCATTCACAAATAATATACATTGTGTCGGAATATCTTATGCTTATTCTTAAAAATAACATTGAGTACCTACAATAATAAGCAAAAAAAAAAGTGTCAACATTCTAACAATTCAAATCTTTCTAACAGCTTTCTGAGATCCAGGATACTAATAGCTAACCCAGCCAAGGTTAGCCATTAAACTTTACTTGACATCTAATTTTTAATTGAAATTAATATATAAAATATTACAGGACATTAATTTTACACAGCGCCATCTAGCCCCAAACTAAGCATAGCTTGTAATATGGGAACTAGAATACTTAAATACTGTTTGTGAATACATACGTATGATATAACACCCAAACACTGAACAAACCTCTATATTCATCTCACAAATGTTTGTGGGAATCGAACCCACAGCCTAAAGCGCAGAAGGCAGAGTTACTACCAACTGAGCTATGAGGCTTGTTAAATAAACTATAAATGTGATACTTAATATGATATTAAATACTTTCATTGGTAAAATTTTCAGTTGATAAGTATGTGTTTACATTTCTATGAAAACAGGAGTTCAATGTTATAGATACTTACCAGCTAACAAAGACTATATTTTTTACAATAGATTCAAGGTACGTGTGACATGCATTGAACTTAATAAGTAACAATGTGGTAGCATAAAATTGGTTTTATATATATTTAGAATTGGCATATTCCTAGCTTTCATTTGATACCCGTATTGATGGAATAGAAATGTCACCAAGCCATTTTTGAGTCCACCCCCTCCGCCCCTCCACTTTGATTCACACTCCCATAAAAAATAATATTATGTTATTAAATAGGACTATCTTTATTCAATAAAATATACAATTAAACTAACTAACTATGTACAAAGGAACCAGTCAGATTACCCAAGGACCGTTACAAACGGTCAATAGGTAACTCAACTGTTCCGGACCAGTACCAGACGGAAGCGTGCCCAAGACACAGGCTGCATTGCCACGCTGAATAGCTATGCTAATTCGCTGGCCTAAATAAGAGCCAGCCCTTGGGTAACGTATCGTCTGGAACAGTGAACAGTTTGTAGCGGTACTTAGGTACCTAATCCGAGTGCATCCTGTGTACATTTTTAGTTTTATTGTACATTATTTTTAATTGCTTGTGAATAAATATATTTATTTAAAATTTATCACATTATTGGATGGTTTAGTAAAGGAAAGTGTTGTAGTAACAAAAAAAAAACACAGTTTAGGAAATAAAATTATGATCAATAAATTACTAAATATTACAGGACATTAATTTCACTCAGCGCCATCTAGGAGTATGATGAATGAAGTTAAGAATACGAGTTCATCGGTCAAGGAATAGATTTGGCAGTGACGTAAACGAAAAAAAAAATCTATAGGCTACTGTTTGATAATAGTTAGCCCTTTTCAAATAATACTGAAATTGTTTCAAGAGTGTAATTTTTTTTATTGTTTTTTTAATTTTAAAGAAATTTATCTTGTGTCGTTTTTGTTATTATTGTATAATATTAATGAGTTAGAGGTTCATTTTGGTTTTATTCTAAAGCAGTGCAATACAATTCATGGAGTGTGAATAATAATTAATAATATTAATAATAATAATTAATGACTATGCTTCAAAATAATGTTGTTTATCCTTTTGCTATACGCTCTAAGAACAATGGAAATGATAGTAGGGTAAAGTGTGGTACCGGCTCTATGGTGGCTTTTTTGTCAATAGACTTGCTAAAATAGTGACAGTTTCATAAACTTTAGTTATAAAAATGGCTGCATCTTTCCGAGGTATATTTTGGCATGAAGACTTAACTAAAAACATCTCGTCTCTCAATGTAACCGCAAGACCGCCTACACTGCGCCGGCTCCACAAAAGGACAAGGTATACCTATCATTTGGCAACAATAGCAATGTCACGCAATGCAATAAGATAAACTGAAGCAATATAATCATGTAAATACCTACATCAAAAATCTCAATTTGTGATTAACATGGAAACGTTCGTGCGGAGCCCTGACTAGTCTATGGCCTACCTATAATATTCTATGGCCCTGACAGCCGCAGCTGCCCGGCATAGATCAAGTTTGTGATTGACTTTTGACTTCTTGTGTTTTTGTGTCTATATTTTTTCATTATTTGTTGTAATTTTTGTGATTTTATAGCTTGGAAGTAATTTTCTTTAAATCACTACTAGTCCATGGCTTCTGTAGACAATTTAACCTCTCAAGACCACCATACCACTGTTTCATATGAAAATCTAATACCATGCAACAAATGTTCCCAAATAAAGTATTTTAAAGGCCTGAAAGGTCTCAAAATACATGAAGGTACACCTTTGTGTACCTTCATGTATTTTGGGTACCAGTCTTTTCCACCTCTAACCCTGTCATCGGCACAAGCAATAGCCTTCCTAATTCGGTTCCACAACCAGCAACATCTTTTTGGAAACAGTTATCAATATGCAAACAAAATTTACCAGTTATCAAACGTATCCCTCGTGGTGCACGTATACGTATGGCACAGGCTTACACAAATGATATAGAAAAAACTATTTTGGAAAATATTTAATCAGCTTGGGAACATTTGTTGACTTTTCCATACAGAATACAAACTCGAAATGGCCAAACTAAAAATTCCCTTACGGACAAAATCAAACAAAATTGTAATTTAGTTCCTTCGATTTTTTCAAAAATAGAAAATTTAAAAAAAATATACAATTTGAAATCGCGATCTCTTTCAATATGTTCGTACTGGTTTATTGACGCCTTGTGCTTACTGCTTATAGTTTGGTACATAAATAACACTGAAATAACCCAGTTCAGAGCCAGTCGGGTAAAAAACATTCGCAGTCGCAGTGTTCCCAGCCCGTCAGCATTCACTTACATTACTCACCGGAATCAACAACGTGCTGCCAGGTTGGGAACCGCCGCTTCACCCGCAGCGAGACCCTCTGCAGCGTGATCACGTACGCCAGGATCGCGTACCTGACGATATTGCGGCGCATCAGGCGGCCCGTCTCGTCCTGAATGGAACAAACAAAAAAATACAACAAAAATTATCAACACATTATATTATAATATAAATATTTACAACGGGGACGTTGAGCAACTGCAAAAGTTAGAAACTGTGTAGCAGTGTCAGCGCCTCCGAACAATATAGTGCAGGTTCCATTCGAATGGGAAGGTAGGTAGATAAGAATAACTTATATAATAACTAGTGTTAACATTATATTAATGATGAAGATAAAAACACTAAGCTAATAGGTACAAACAAAGAATTTAAATCAATAAGAATTAAGAATACTATGTGAGACTATCTAAGAGTGCAAGTATGTGTGTGATATGATGTGTGCGTGTGTATGTGTGAGAGAGAGGGGATGTGTTGAGGGTGTGTGGGTACTCTCTCACTCATCATCGGAATATAACTATACAATTGTGCCTACATTGCGCACTGCACAAACATAAAAAGAGCCATCCACTTCCGTCATCTGTATTCCGTACCCAAAGGGTGCCAGCCCTTTTATGGCCCTTTTAGGACCCTTTTACAAAGCCTCCAATATTCGTCCGTCTCTGTCAGCGGGCTGTATCTCATGAACCATAATACGTAGAAAGTTGAAATGTATGTGTGTATATCTATTGCCGCTATAATAACTGTAAACCATACAAGAAACTTGTTTTTTTTTGTCTTGAAATGTACCCACATGGTGCCTGTCCCCGCACTTGGCCAGTTTATTTAAATATACCAGCGTTGATCTCAAAACTTTCGAAAGTAAGGATGAAGGCTAGAAGATCGAGCCCAGAAGGTGCCTGTAAAATGTTTTTTCATTGTTTTTTATACAACTGGCTCTTATTTGTTATTTAAAATCTAATCGCCAAACGGCACACTTGCAAATCAAAGTGTTATATCTCATAATCTCTTCTGCTTCATAGGCTATGAATTAAAAAAGGACATTTCATAAAGTTTGCTTTCACTATAAAAGGATTTCCTATATCAAATGTCATGCCTCTACATCCACAGGTTTAGGCTGTTCGTTGTCTATCAGTCAATAAGCTAGCCAGTATTTAAAAGTATATATGTTGACGGTTAAAATTTGTTATAGGTTTCTTAAATTTCTTTATTAGGGCTGTATAAGAGTCCTGTGTAAACGAGCTCGTAAATTCAAATTGTATATAAAGAATAATTTAATTAAAAGAGCCTACTACAAAATAAGTGACTATATCGACGATAAGAACGCGTGGCCCGATGTTGCTATACCAGTTGACAGTTAAATGGTGTTTTTCAATGTCAAGAAACTGCCCATTAGATAGTTATGTAGTAATCAATGTTTTAAGATAATATTAAGTTTTTAGTTTTATGATGTAGGTAACACTTGTAATGTTATTAAATTATTATAAACAATGTACCTAAATGTTAAATGGATTTTCAAAAAAATTAATCAGCCCGAGGTTCTTGCCTTTCTCCTTGTGTGCTGGTCGCGATTCCGAACAGGCGGTAGATTTGACGTTTCAAAATGATCCTAAAAATCTTAATGAATAAAAATATTTGACTTTGACTTTGACTTTGAGCCGCCGCCATGGTTCATTGACAACTTCTACTAGTGGCAGTATCACTACCGGAACATGAGAGGGTGAAACTTCCTCTGAGCCAACTAACAGTATAACTTACCGTGGTACTATTATTTTTCTGTGTTATTTACGTCAGAAACCCGTAGAAAAGTATTAATTTTTAAGTTTTAATTACCTGCACAGAAACATTGTCAACCTCTTTGATTGCGGTCAAGGCGAGTCTTAATATAAAATGCAGAATCAGACATTTATACGTAAAGTTATTATTTAATTAACAAGTTTAGCAAAGTAAAGGAAAACAAAGTTTCAATGTTACTACTAGGGGGGGCAGTGAGCATTTTATTTCCCAATCGCAAGTTTAGATTTCTACGGTGCATCTCCACATCTTTTGACGTTGCATCTAAAAATGGCAAGAAAGCTAAGTAAAGAACCAATGTTTCTTCATAGTATTCTGCTATTAATGCTATGAAGAAACATTAGTTCTTTTAAATAATTCTAATGTGACAGAATCCTTTCAAGGCAGTACAGTAGGTAGGTAGGTGCATTACTTACATAGTAAAGGTACTTGCGTTTACAGTTATTAAATGTTTTTTATTAATTCTTGGTCAGCAATAAAAATCTTCTAAAAAGTTATTTTGACGGTATATAATTCGAGCTTATGGTGGAGTTTGTCAGTAAATAAATAACAGGAGTCCATTCTAGCTTCGTGCGATATTCCGGTGATATAATATTTATCATGTGTGAAAAAAAAAGATCAACTACAACTAGAAAAACAATAGCACGATAATGTCAAATGACTCGAAATCTATAACTCGTTATCTATTATTTTACCATCGATGTTTTTCTATAGTGATATTTGGGAATAGCGAAATCAGTGTGCGATCGATATTTTGACAGTTGTTCAAAATATCACTTGCCGAGAATGACGTTAATTTCACACAGCGGCATCTAGTCCCAAACTAAGCAAAGTACTTAGGCATTTAGGCTTTATATTTGCAAATGGTTGACCAAAACCTCTTGAACTACCTAACTGTTCATTTAATTAGCTGACCGTTTAAATGATAACCATCAAACAGTAGTGCAAATGTTTCAGTACCTATAGTTTTAGTATTCAAGCGCATTTAACTATACCAGTCGTTGAAAAACTGTTTATCGACAGACAAGTAATCAATAGATGGCTTTGAATGATTTTATTTCGAACCTAGTTTTGACATATCACATCACAAAGCTAGATTTCCGCACCAGGTATAAAATAGGTTCCTTTTAGACAAGCATGTTTCATCTTAGACCACATCTGCGCATGCTTTCAAACGCAGCTTGAAAAACAGTGAGCTGTGGTGGGTAAACGCTTAAATAAAACAATCAAAAAATATATATCACGATAACATCGTTAAATACCACGCAGTTTGCCTGGCTTGAGAGGTATTACTAGTTTCGATTTAATCGGCCTTATTTGCGGAGCTGCACGAGCTGTACAACAGATCTCTGTGATACACAGCTCATGACTCCATTATCAGATCAGCTAGCTGCTACGTCATGATGGCATTGTCAGCGAAGGGACATTTGTGTGACTATTTTAGTTAGTTTAGTTATTTGTGAACTAAGCCAGTGCGTCGAAGCCCCATATACTGACAGGCGTAATCAATGACATATCTGGACGGCCTTGACCTGACGTTGGCTCTGAGAACCAGTTAATATGGCTGGTATGCCGTTTCGGCTCATTTATTAATCATAATTATAAGGCATCAACTATTTTTTACTATAAAGCGCGCAGCCTTTTATTTATTGTGAGCCTCAATTCGCAGTGGCCTTAAAATGTAACATATATAACTTAAAAATCGGGTTATCTAACGCAAGCAAATTTAATTCCAACCAATAACTAGTTCTTAAGATAATGTTTTCTATATATACCAACATACTTTCTTTCTTTCTGTACATACTTACTTTCTTTTTTCTTTGTTTCTATGCATACTAACAATACAAGCTCAAGAGCTCTTTAGAACAATAAGGATAGCAGATACTGATTGTCCATCAGTCGGTTTATAAATCATATGTAAACCGGAAAACAATAAAGCCAAATAGTGAAAACCGTAAGTACGAATAACGTATGCGCTAGCCATGATGATTTCAAAAGAGAATTCTTACAAAAATGGCGACAGGTATTATCTTATTTATTTCCAATATCACTGCGATGTCCAACCAGCATGCCAACGGATGTGTATTAAAGGAGGAAATTTGACGTTACAAAGTGATAAAATCTTGCCGAACAATAATAACATTTGAATTGATTTGCACAAATCCAACAGTAGACGCTTTCACAAAAAAAAAAAAAAAACAATATTAAAAAAAATATCGGAAGCAATGTTATGTTTACTGACTTCTAAAACAGATGAAAATCTAGATCTGTGTCGTAGTTATTAATTGTGATTGAAATGATCTAAATTACGTAGTCTAGATTCGTGACCTGCATTTAAAGTGCAAGTCATAGCAAAGTGTTTATTGGACACAATCTAACTCTTACCGGGGTAGAACTGCTAACTTTCAACTGGTTGTGTCACAGGGAACCTGGGTCTACTCATGGTTCAACTTCGAGAATAATATTGAATGGTTTTTTCTGTTTCTCGTTAATCCCCTGATACAACAAGTTGATATTGTACTATTCGTTTTTTATGTTTAAATGATTATTACGCCCATGACGACTCTAGCGAAAAAAACATTAAATGCTAAATAAACATCTGAGAACTTATAACATAGTAATACCTATATTATTTCATACTTAACAGGAGTGTTTATGTAGATAGGATTGACAAACAAATATTGTCTGTTGATCCTCACACTAGGCTAAGCCCGTATCATAATGAGAGCAAAGAATATGGGGTCACCCCAACCTAGTCATTAGTCGCCTCCAATAACATTCTTGGGGTGCTCAGATTCTGAGAAATCACGCTCCATCGTAGACTCCACCACTTGCGCTACAGTAAAAATTAATAATAAACTAACAGCCCATGGTCGTTTGGTTTGCCCACCGGTTTCAGACCCAAGGGTCCCTCCCGCGTTCGATTCCCAGCGGATACAAATTGTTGCTCGATTTGCTAGGTGGAAGGGCCTATTTTAAGCCCGTCTGGCTGGCTACCACCATGCGCAGTACGCATGCGGCGCATGCGTATCGTAAATAAAACCTTTTGATAATTCTTATTCTGAGATCGCATTGCTGGTATGTAGGTAGGTAACGTGACCATATGATGGTACCTTTACTGGCACAGAACAAATAACTTATTGAAATTCGTCCTAATATTTATTCTAGGTGTTGTCTGACCGCTGCGAGGACGACAAGCACACATCCGACGTCGACAGTGGTCACAGAGCTACTGATTGAAGGGCGGGCGCGCGGAGTGCCTGTAGTTTTTCAAATAATTCATGATTAAAGTAAATTTTGAATTGATATCAAAAAACTAGCTTACCTTTAATGTAGATCAACATGTAACCTATTATTTAAAATAAATCGTAAGTCAATATTCGTTGTAGGTATCACAATATTTCTCTTGAAAATTTTGAAACGTACCATTTTCAATAAATATATTTTTATCGAGAAATTTTCAGCTATTATGTTTTCAGCTTACCTTTAATGTAGATAGGTACCTGAAGTAATACATATATAAAAAATAGATTCGTGACTTGTTCAGATGTACTATAATTTTCCATTGGAAAAAGAGGAAACGTCTAATGACAGGGCCTTAAAGTGACATTATATTGACTATGCCCTGCCATTATATTTATGAAAATATTATGTACGCGCGTAAAAACATAAGCTTATTTGACAAAAACTGTGATAAACATAATTATAATACTAGAAATAAGAATAAACTCGCTGTTCCCAGCTACTAGGACCACTAGGCTCCATAAGGTTAATAAATCGTTCATAGGGCAAACTTTACGTTTTTATAATAAATTGCCAAGTGATTTGCTAAGCTTGTCAAATAATAAATTCAAAAATGTTGTAAAACAAAAGCTATCCAGGAAAACTTATTATAAAATTTCAGATTACCTAGAATATAAGAAAGCCTAGCATTAAAAAAAAAATTTGCTCCAGTGAATAAATTGTAATTAGTATTAGATAATTTTAAGCTATTGTAATGGATCAAGAAAAAAAAAACTAGCCCGAGGTTCTTGCCTTTCTCCTTGTGTGCTAGTCGCGTTTCCGAACAGCCGGTAGATTTGACGTTTCAAAGTGATCCTAAAAAATCTTACTGAATAAATATATTTGACTTTGACTTTGATTAGTAGAATATAGAATACCTTTCTTTTGTAATACTTGTAAGTGGAAACTTTGTTGGATTAGGAATTATTACTTTTTACATATTCATCATCTCTATGTTTTCCGAATAAAATAAAATAAAATATTTCGTTTACAGATGTGAATATTGAGATGAAAGGAAGCACGCAAAGCATTTAATGGAGCATTCCACAGTACAACAAATCGCCATGCAGAAAAGTAGATACAAATCCAAGCGTAATAAAATCGCTAGTAGAAGAAATATTATTATATCAAGTGTAATCTAATACTAGTAACTGCATACACAATTTTACATGATATTGGTAGGTTCTTTCCCTCAATGGCAAGACCCTTGTCTGATTGATGAGGTCTACGATAGAGCGAGCTTACCCTGGTGGTGCCTCCCACGCCAACGGAACACCGCGAGCTTGGTGCTGGACGTGGGCAGGGTCGGCTAGGTGGCCTTTACAGGTCCTACCACCAACTGGTCAATGATATCAATCAGCCATACCCACTGGCAATCACATCACATCAACAGCTCATTAATCTCCACTGATGGACACAGTCACAGTGATAGCAGTACGAGAGAGATACAAAGAATAAAAATCAAAACAAATCATATGTATAAATACAGGTCCACAAGTTGGTAGGTTCTTAAAAAAATATCTTTATTCTGTCACATTTGCAGCGCACAAAATGCTATATAGCCGCTCATAGAATAAAATATAATAAAAATAGAATTACATGTCAAATTCGTGTGAGCATTCAGAGTACATTGCGACATATAACATTTAGTAGAGTGAAAAAAGTCAACCCAGGTTAGTCGTCAAGATATTCATTTAAATTGTAGTAAGTATGCCTTTCTTGTAAGTCTCGCAAAGCATTATTCGTACTTATGTTTCTGATTCGTAGCGGTACTTAGTTTGCTATAGTTTTTCTTTGAGTCACAAAATACGCGGTTGTGCAAATGCCGTTGCAGAGGGATGTTTGACCAGCGAGAGTTATTTCGCCTACTATTTAGAGTCTCAAACAGATGCAAGTTGGTTCTAACGAATAAGGCAATTACAAATAGATATATACAAGGAAAGGTAAGTAATTTTAAGGCGGGGTAGTATCACTTTTTAGCTTTTTTTTACCTCTGGAAATAATATTTTTGAATTAATATTTTTGTAAAATCGAATACATGCCTTCTCAAGCGTGTGCAAAGACGGAAAAGTGAATCATAATAATTGGCTCGATAAAAAAAAACACAAAATTACACTGAATTAATAATCTTTGTGAACAAAAACAAAGGAAATCTAGCCGGCCAAACGCTCGCGCCGGGCGGCCAGTGCTTGCGTCTTCAAAAAAAGCTCTTGGATTGCCTCGCCTTAAGCGTACAAAATGTGGTTTACTGGAGTCGGTTTGTTGTTTGTAAATCAAGAAAATACATCTCTTTTGTGCTATGAAAAAGTGGCTTAACCTTTATTCCTCAAGTTGACGGGCGCAATGCAGTGCCGCGTAGATCATGTTCTTTGTGGATGTGACCTACGCAGTAAGGCTTGTTCCTCATGGCCAAACTAATTCGCCTAACTGATTTGGCTAGCATATAGCTAGCGAGGACTAACATATCCTCATGGCCGAACTCGTGTCAAAATAGGCAAAGTACACTCTCCATCGCAGACAGGATACTTAGAAGATACCTAGTAATTACTTATGGTTTCTGAATATTATATGTGATATGGAAGAGCATACTACTGTATCGTCTCCACGAGAAAAGGAATACATTGAAAAAGACGATTTCGTTTTAAATTGCCAACTTGAGCTTTTGCACAATGAAATCAGCATTGGACTTTTCTTGGAAAAGCTCAGATATTTTTTTTCATTACATTTTTTTTATTCTTTTTCACTTTTTTTTATTTCGTACATAGTAGTCGTTGCAGAGTTGCCGGTTTTTTTAACATGCTTAAATCAAAATACTTCTGCGATACTTTTAATGTCCTGGTACAGCCTACTTCAAAACATTTTATCCGTTGTCGTCATGAAGGACAAATCATGTTTTCGAAATAATGTTGCAAAACAAATTTCCGATGGTTACACATGTTAAAAAAATCGTTCAAGCGATTTTCGACCTTATTGATATTTTAGGTTTCGATTATTTTCCAAATCTTGCACCTTAGAAAAATATTACACAAAACTTAAATTTTTGAAAATGTTCATAAGTTCGAAAATCGCTTGAAAGGTTTTTTCAACTCTTAACCATGAGAAAATGGTTTTGCGAAATTATTTAAAAGACCTAATTAATTCATCCTTCATAACCAATATATAAAAAATAATGTTTGAAGTACCAGGACATCATAAGTATTGCAAAGGTATTTATTTTCATTTAACCAAGTAGCTAACTGTACTTGCTTTGCCTATTTTGACACGAGTTCGGCCATGAGGATATGTTAGTCCTCGTAGCCAAATCAGTTAGGCGAAATAGTTTGGCCATGAGGAACAAGCCCGCAGCAAGGTTTTTTTTATTATACGTAAACTTAAACGCCCCTATCCTCCTTCTGGCAGGAAAAGGATGCCACCTCCATTTGTTTCACTGTTAGCAATAAAGTGTAAATACCACAGCGTATACAATCCCAAACGTACAACCAAAAAACCTGAAAAGTGCAAATCGAACACGCACACCGAGGACCCATTTCAAAGCGCTCCCGGGCTTTAGCATTTCATTCTGGTCTAGTTCCTTAGTGAGAGGTTCAACTTCTACCCACCGTTTACAGGATTATCATTGTTGCGAATATCAGAACTAGATGACGCTAGCAAATATGACCCGCCTTGAATCGCGCTAACGTTACGTTCTATGGAATTAACGGCAATACCCGGTTTCTGAGTGACAGTCGTCTCTAAATAAAAGTACCATTTGTAAACTCAGTACTATTTTTGAAGGTGTTTATATCTCTCCATAGAGAGAGATATCACCGTAAAATAAAGACATTTCATTATCGCCATCTTATTTTAGTAGCATCTCATTTTAGTGGCATATACTTCACGTATATACACAGTATACAATGTATGTACGTGAAGTATATGCCTTTAGTTAAGACAGTAAAATTTTTCTATGACTAATGAAGGAGAGAGGTACCAAGTTTTTAGTAAATTACCTATACCTATCTGTGTCGATCGATCATTCCTTGTAGCGCAGGTCAAACACGACCAAGTGGTGATCTCACTTGGTTTCAATTTATGATAAGGCCGAAGGTGGAAGCACACTTCACCCGGAATCCTCAACGGACCGAGGAACTGGCTATCGAGGTGATCAGTCTCAGGCACTGATCACTTGCCTACGTATTCGTAAGATATTAAGGTAGCTTCAGAGATATAGGACGTAGAGTTCCTATAGTGACTAAAAAGCCTCATAGCTCAGTTGGTAGTAACTCCTTCTGCGCTGTAGGCTTTGGGTTCGATTCCCACCCAGGACAAACATTTGTGTATCGAATGATGTTTGTTCTGTGTTTTGGTGTTGTATCATATACAAAATGTATTTAAGAATTATATCCGTAATCTAGTTCCCATATTACAAGCGAAGCTTAAGATTATTATAATTTATTTACTTATATCTTTATCTACAGAGAAATAACAAAGGAATTCTATTCATGATGGGATGGGTACTATTAAACGCAGAGTGCTGAGTTACGCTACCAAATAAGTGAGAAGCTAGCTTATGGTTTTGAGCTCGTAATCATTCATTTGCGGGAAGCGGCCGCCGGTTAGAACCGCGCAGAGTTCACCCGCAACCGCAACGGTTCGTCATTTATGCTTTCGACACCCTGTGAAGAAACATTTTGCTGTTTACCATTCACTTTGTATTCAATGCAACCTAGCGCAAATAGGTCGCGATACAGCGGTGAGGAATGGAACTCGTTACCTTCCTCCCATTTTGTACAGGCCGCATAGCTATGAGAAGAAGCAGCAGTTACAACAAAACTGAGCTCAGTTTGGTAGTAACTCCGGCTTCTGCGCTTCTGGGTTCGATTCCCACCATGACAAACATTTGTGTGATGAATATAGATATTTGTTCTGTGTTTGGGTGTTGTATTGAATGAAAAGCATGTAAAAAAAGAAGTATTTAAGTATTCTATCCGTAATGTAGTTCCCATATTACAATATATGCTTAGTTTGGGGCTAGATGGCGCTGTGTGAAATTTATGTCTTGTTTTATTTATTTAATGATTTATTATAAATAATTGTCTTATTAGGTGTAGCCAGACCAGTCCAAAGTAAACGGCGGAAGAAAATTGGAATTAGGTTGGTGGTAGGGCTTTGTTAAGTCCGCCTGGCTAGCTACCACCATCTTACCTAGTTCTGTCGCCATTAAAATAATTATTAACTTTATTTATTTTTTTGTTAAAACAAATGTTGTGACCAATTGCAATACAAATATATAATACACTTGAAATACAAATATATATATTTAATTCTTAAATTGTTCTGTTCCGGCATTAAGAGGTAAGATAGCCAGTTCCTCAGTTTATTGAGGATTCCGGGTGAAGTGCGCCACCACCTTCGGCCTTATCATAACTTGAAAAATCCGGTGAGTTGAAGGCCAAGAATATCCACGTAGTAAAAAAAAAGGAATCTCTGGAGAATATTGAGCTACCAATGTAAGCTCCCACGCCTTATACAAGTAGGTATCACGACGATAATAATTGTAGTGGTTGCGGGGAATCGGAGCAAAGTGGCGGCTCATGATCTTGGGGATGCTTATTTTCAATCAAGTATGCTGGGTTGATGATGATGGATGTTATAGTAAAACCGCATGCAATAAAATGCTCACTATTCATTTACAAAATGAAGCCATTACTTTTATATTTACGTCTGGTAAATTTTGACATTACTTTTTGTGTCAAGCATGATACATTATATCACAAATGAACAATTATAACATATTGGTTGGTGCAAAGACGTAGTTCAATTCCCCGTGGCTAGCTACCAGGCTACCACCATCCTATCTACCCGTCGTACAAGAAAAAACATCAATATGGTGGGTACAAAACCATTTCAAGTTATGAAATATTATTGCTTTACATACATATTATTCCAGGCGACTGTACTAGATAGGTTTGAAGATACATAACCTTCTGGTAATTAAGAGCCATCAATGACATGTTTATGTACCTACCTACGTTAGTTTTTAATTATATCTTGAAACTGCCTTTAATTATAGCTAAAAATTATTTCTCAGAAACGGCATGTTTTCGACAGATTGGCAAAAAACATCGACCATTTGCAAACAATAGCAATAATATTCATTAATAGTCCGTCGTCAATGATTAACTGGCAGAAACATGCGATATATTTTAAGAGAAGACCGACGCTATGACTATGGATACCGCTTTTCGTATCTAAATATAGCGGATTTTTAACCATGGGTTCATACTCAAATAGATAATGTAATAGATATACTATAATATCGTAACACCACTCGTACACACACGTTACGATTTTAGTGAACCTATCCTAATAAATACGAACTGAATCGATTTTGAATTTGCCGCGAAGCCAAAAGAGCGCTTAATGCGATTCTTTCGTTGGTGGCAGGAGTTTGTCCGCCCTGCTACCACTATCTTACCTAATACAAATTGTAGAGTTCCTCCATTTAGAGGTAAGATACCTTTAGACGTCTGTTGAAGATTTCGGGTGAAGTGCGCATCCACCTTCGCCCTTTATAACTTGAGAGAATGAGGTGATATGAAAGGCGAGCTTTTCCCCGTCGCAGACTAAAAATAGACCTCCTTGTCAGCCTGTGGATGCGGAACACTAAAATAGGCAATAAAACGCTGTATTACTACGCTGATGTACTAGGTTGCAACTTACCGCGCCCGGGATTCCGGCAGAGATGAAGAGGGCGAGCGTGTCGGGCCAGGGCAGCAGCTTGTACTGCTCCCACCATCGCTTCACCACCAGACTCACGTAGAACCCCAGCACGAAGGACATCGGTATGGATTCACTTTGAGCACCGAAGTATTGGCGGACTCTCTCAAACACCCTGCGAACAATCGAGGCCTTAGGGCGCTTATTTCCATACATTTGGCAAGTGGACATTAAAAGGAACTACAGTTGCTTTACTATCCCGCTAGCCAAATGTATGGAAATAAGCGCCCTATGCGAAAACGAAAATAGTTTCAGTTTGCCATCAGAAACTCATACTAAGGCCTCAGGATACATATACTAACAATAATGTCATAAATATAAAGGGATAAAAATACCCCGGAGGGAAAGTGCCCTAAATATAGTTAGCAAATTTTATCCGGAGGAAACGTAACAATATTTTTCTAGAAATAAAAATACTCAAAAAAGCGTACAAAGGTTTTTTAAATTTGCCAGAGGCATCCGTCGAATAAGTATTACAGGACATTAATAAGTATTAATAAGAATCCTCCAAATGTAGAAAATAAACAAACGATAGGGTACTAATATAGTATAATAAGGAACAAATTATCTCAGATTGCCTCTAAAAACAAAAAGAGATAAGGCAATAGTCAAAGTAAATAATTTTTAAATATCTTTATGCACAGTTTGTTGATGTAGTATAATTTCATCATCTACAATTTGAATAAATTAAAGTAGTATCATTAACCTGAAAGTTTTCAAAATCCAAACCGTTTGCCACAATCAAGCCGCAATACTAAGATTGATTATTTTAATTTATTAATTGCGTGTCACTTTGATTGATGTCTAAAAGCACATTTCGAACTTCATGACGTAATTCACATGCAATGTAAATAACACGACTCTTTTTTAAATTTAATCTTTCACGAAGCCTTTTAATCAAAAGTCTAGTGATAAAAGTTTGGCTTAAGTTTTATTTAGGTCAGGAGATCGTCAATGACTTTTAAACAATATTTGAATGCATTATTTTTGTTTCTTAATATTAAGAAATGTTTCCATTGAGTAAAATTAGCTAACTTAATTTTTTAGGGTACTTTCCGTCCGGGGGGGGGGCATTGGTTTAGTTCACCTAAAATTTTACACGCTCATACCTACAGAGTTATACTAACTAAGCATATGTATTTAAGTATGTAGTGCAGAGTACATCATCATCTTTAAATTATTGTTACGTTTTAATTTTAGATGCGTGAGTTTTATTTTGTAAATTGATATTTAGTTATTATTACTCACTTGTTCACTTACACTTGTTTAGTCTATACAAATTGTGAATGTATCAATGGGATCAGTTGCCTGATTCAAAAACTGATCCGGCGAGTCAAGTTCGAGCAGCCTCCGTTGAGTAAAAAACCTTATTATTTTACACTTGTGACTGTGTAAAATAAGTAACAAACAATGCAGTGGGATATTAAAAGTAAATTTAACTTCTTTTTAATTGTTATATCGAAATAAAACTTTGTATGTATTTGTAGTTGGGATGATACAATTTTAATTTGGTATCGTCCTTTCTTATGATGCAGCCATGAACCAATACCAACTGAGTTGATAGGCTTGTGAACATTTTTTTTATGTGCACATAATTATATCATAATAAAAAAAATGTTTACATCCTAGCATCCATCAAAGTTGTACTTTATTTACTATCTTCTTCATCGTTATTATGTTTTGCATTTAAAGGTAAGATCCTCAGTCTGTTGAGGATTCCGGCCTTTATCATAACTTAACACCAGGTGAGATGAAGGTCGGAAACGGAACATAACTATTTTAGAATTGTCACAATTCTAAAATAGTTATGTTCCGGT
Organism: Venusia cambrica; assembly: GCA_951394065.1. NCBI lineage: Eukaryota > Metazoa > Arthropoda > Insecta > Lepidoptera > Geometridae > Venusia > Venusia cambrica. Next base: position 17,704,106 of record OX596034.1, read on the forward strand.
ATTTAGAGGTAAGATAGCCAGTTTCTCAGTTTGTTGAGGATTACGGGTGAAGTGCGCCTCCACCTTCGGCCTCACCTTATTTTGTAACCAGGTGAGATAAAGGCCAACCGCTTACATGTCGTTCAAAAGAACAGTTCCAAGATCCTAAATTTTAGTTTTGTTATCCGAACTACATGAACATACAAGGTATCATTTCGATAAACCAGTTAGATGTAGTTTACGATTGTATTTTAAGTTTTTGATAAATGGTTTGTTAGATGCCAGTAATTCTAATAAGAGCGTGTTAAACGGAACATTTCATTTCACAACAGCACATTCTGGAGAAATTAAAAATTTGTGCATTCTAAAGATATAAATAACTTATAAATTTTAGGGTAAAAATGTGTCAGTAAAGACCACCACTCTGTCTACGAGTATATCATTCATTTCATACAGAACCCATTAGACGGTTACGGCCTGTTGATGAGGATGATGATGACGATTAAATAAATATATCCACGCGTAGAGATTTTGTTCTAATAACTTTTTTTTGAGTGTAGAAAACCTAGTTAGGGTTTTCGCACAGGATTGTTGGATCTAAAGACATGAATTTCCTACGCTTTGATTATTTATGAGGTATACAATCAAAGTGCCTACGTTATTAACTCTTCGTTGTGTAATTGAAGGTAAGTCACAGAATAGAATCTAGTTAGTTACATCATATAGTTAGGTGTAGTAGGTGTAGGTACAGATTTTAATTTGCCGTGAGCTATTGAGTTCGTACAAAGTAGGTAGGAACCTAGGTATTTGTAATTGGACACGTCTGCCAATCCACGTGTCACCTTCGTGAGATTAAAGACTTGGGCATAGGCACATCTAAGTAACCTCACCAACAGATCCAGCAAAGTAAAAATACAACACATTCTTTGCCCAGGCAAGCCATGACATCAAGGTCGATCTGATCACTTCTTGCTAGATACCTAAATAAAGTAATTGATAATTGCAACCGTCGATAGAGCTTTGTGGATGTCACTGGCCACCTATTTAAATTTAGTGCCACCCACTCCGTTAATAATTATCAAGTAGATAGGTAGGCAGATATGGTTCCATACATACGAAGTATTTTTTTTTTTTGGTGACGGAACACGGAACTTGTTAATTTCATCTCTTGCCTATATAACAAAGCCTTACTACGTAGGTCACATCCACTAAGAATATGACCTACGCGGCACTGCATTGCTCCCGTCATTTCAGGCATAAAGTTAAGCGTCGCATAACTCTATGCCTGACTCGCTAAGGAACTCAGCAATGCTGCTAGTGGCCGAAATAGGTACGGTGGTAGTAGGTACTTCCCCGGTCTAGCACTTTCACAAGGAGCTCTACTACTCTTCCACACAATACATTTTTTTTTAATATACGACGGGGATCTCACCTGATTTTTCAAATTATGATAATGCCGTAGGTGGAAGCGCACTTCACCCGGAATCCTCGATAAACTGAAGAACAAACAATTTAAGATTTTTTTGTTATGGCGACAGAATTAGGTAAGATGGTGGTAGCTAGCCAGGCAGACAAAATCTTACCACCAACCAAACCAAGCAAAATATTGTAATCCGCTGGGGGCCGAACCTGGGACCTCTGGATCTGACAACACGAACCTCTAGACCACAGAAGCGGTATCAATGTTTTGTAATGCTTATAGGCTATAATATATGTACTATATGTATAGGATATTGCCTGCTATCAAATCAACTAGGATGTTCCACTATAATTATGCGGTACGGTAAGCACTATTGTACATATACCTCACCTAGTCATTTCAAAACACCATCACCTACTCTTCCTTTTTTTTTATACAACTAGGAGACGGAACAAGCAAGTAGCCCACCTGATTTAACATCAGTGCATCTCTTGTCTAGAGCAATGCCTTACTGTGTTGGTCACATTCATAAAGAACACAGCCTACACGGGACTGCATTGCGCCCGTGGTAAAGGTGTTTAGCCTCGTTTTAATGAAATTTTGAATACCCTCTCTTATCTTACAAGACCTGATGATCATCCTTTGTCCCTTCATCTTAAAAACCAACCCTAATAAGGGCAAAAATAAACTGGTTTTGATCTACAGTCTCAACCTATTTCATATGATATTTCTTGTTTTAACATATTTTCAAGACTTCAATCGTATTTACCCTTTTTGCAACCCTTAATGTTAATACAGGGGTGGTTTCAGTAAATCAAAAGAAAGTTATTTGTGAAATCGACCCCCTTTAACAGTCTATCCTACAAGACATACCAAGCGATTTAACCCCTTAATGCGCCCTTTGTTACGAAAACCACTCCTTATAAAAAGTAAAATATATGTTTTATCAATGTGTACTCTTTCAAATGACACCCCACAAGCCAAAAATCTGCTCTTCCCACTAAACACCCCTTTTTCTCAAAAACTACCCTAGTGTCAACAAAATCCTCGTACCGATTGATGAGTATTAATATAATCTCTGCAAGTTCAAAATTTTTAATTGATCGGATCAACCATTCAAAAGATATGGGCGAAAAATGTTATTTCTTTTCACCCCAATATCTCAAAAACTACCCCTCTTATCAAAAATGCCCCGCTACAATCAAATTATATTTACGTTATCTCTATTTAGTTTAAATTTTATGAAAATCGGACAATCTGTTCGTGAGTTATGCCGTCACAAACATTGCCACATACATAAATATATACAGTGCCGGATTTCCCAACTTAAGAGATGTCGTTTGCTTCGCTCACTCGATCAAATAATACGCGAAACGCTCCTTTTGCGTTGAAATTATTAGATGTACACCTTTAAATTATACGCAACGCACAAGTGACACAGATCATTTATGATTACATTATATGAAGTACACTTGCCTTGCTTCGCCTTGAAATCACTCAGGTGCATCTAAAAAGCGATTAATTATGTATCAGAGCCGTCGTGGCAAGTTAGTAGGGTGGAATCAGACGTACCTAGGTACTAAAGACACACAGATCATGAACGCCTGAGTCTTAGTCAAACTGCGAATTATAACTTACTTTTTTTTTAATATGCATAAAAAATTGGCCTTCATCTCACTTGATTTTCAAGATATGATAGTGCTGAAGGTACGCACTTCACCCGGAATCTTCATAAAACTGACGAAAACTAGCCTATGTTTCTTCCTTTTTCTGTCATGGTGATTATGATCGCTGTTGCGATATAGGGTGTAGAGGTAGTTTTATAGGGGTTTATTTACATATCACACCTTATTAAAATTAGGTAACCATTTCCGCGTCACAGATCTCAGCAGATTAATAATTACATTGCGTACGCGCAGCCTTCGGGTGCATGGCGGAAGCAGGACGAACAATGCACGAAAGAATCGCCGGTTCTCAAGCGATCAAGTACACAATATTATGAAGAACCGCGACTTTACTAAAACAAAGCAAGTCGTTTGTCTTATTCCCGCGGACATAGAAATATTTGGGTGCCTATATTACGAGTAGCTTGAATAATCAGTTACGTAGGTTAGGCAAGTTATATACCTTCTCCATTTTTCACTATTGTCAGTAAAGTTATTGTTTACCACAACAGGAGGGTTTTGCCCTAATCAAATACGCTTGGCAGATGGATTGGCTGTCGCACACCGTCGTGTACACTCGGTGTCCGACTCACACTAATTGACCAAGTGTGTTTTACGGGGATCTCCTCATACAAGAAATTAGATTTTAGGGTTTATGGGGGTAAGGAATACTAAAAACAAAACGGGAACTTATTACTAATCATCCGCTGTCCGTCCGTCTGAACCGTAATAGGTCGACTGTTGACATTTTTACAGTGTATATTTACGAGAAACGTGATTTTTTTTAACGATTTTTACTTTATCTCTATCGTAAAAGCAGTAATACCTAAATATTTAAAACTAGGGTGTACTCACCTTGATGTATGACAACGTATACTAGAAATCGTCATATCGTGAGTCGGACATATAAACAAATGCTCCAGAACAAAATGCAAAAGACCAGCACGTATTGCCTAGAAATGTGGGTCGGAACGGATGGTGAGAAGCCCTCGTGTGTTTTAGTTATCTTTATTTTACTTTTTTTTTTGTACAACGGGGAAGTGCTTGGCCTTCATCTCACCTGGTAACAAGTTGAAATAAGGCCGAGGTCGAGGCGCACTTTATCCGGAATCCTCAACAAACTGAGGAACTGGCTATCTTACCTCTAAATGCCGGAACACAACAATTTTAGAATTGTTGTTATGGCGACAGAATTAGGTAAGATGTTGGTAGTTAGCCAGGCGGACCCAAACAAAGTCCTACCACCAACCAAACTAAGCACAATATAATGTACGGGGTGTACATTATATTGTGCTTGGTTTGGGATCGAACCCGGGACCTATGGATCTGAAATCGGTGGGTTGAACCACTAGACAACGCGATTGTACTTCTTTTTAATCATGTTTTTTATAATCTTTAATTATTAGAGAGGGTTAAATTAAAAATAATTATGTCACCTTACATTTACTATATACACCACAACTTACAACCGAGAATACAAAAAAAAACTATTTAAATTACTGATCGCCTACGCTTAATACCCAAATATGGTAACAAATTTTTAATCGTGTTGTCTATACTATATCTATCTAGTCAATTATTAGTAATATGACGTGTTATTTGTATGTAGTATTTAAATGTAAGTACGTGTGTTCTCGTTCGCAATGCACTCAACTGGTTGTAATTTATATTATAACACAGCATATTGCTGAGTCGAACGCCAATATGATGCATTTATATGCCTCAAATAAACTAGAAAAAGAAAAAGAAAATTTTCTTTTTCTTTCTTTCTTTCTTTCTTTCTTTCTTTCTCGCGATCCTTCTACAAACTATGTAGAGATACTATGAATAATCCGCCTTCAATTCGATACAGGAACTAATCAATCATAAGTTTACGGATATTTTATACAGCATGCGTGGACGTAGGGATTCCGAACTTTCACACATCTCTCCCAACCCGATGAGCTTACAAAAAGATAATGATGAAGAAGCGCAGATGTTTGCGCTGTTTTTCTACGCCAATGTCCGTGTATGTGTATAAACAAGCCTTATAGCTCAGTTGGTAGTAGCTCTGCCTCCTGCGCTGTAGGCTGTGGGTTCGATTCCCACCCAGGACAAACATTTGTGTGATGAATATAGATGTTTGTTCTGTGTTTGGGTGTTGTATCATATAGTACGTATGTATTTACAAAAAGTATTTAAGTATTCTATCCATAATCTAGTTCCCATATCACAAGCTATGCTTAGTTTGGGGCTAGATGGCGCTGTGTAAAAATTAATGTCCTGTAATATTTATATGTGTGTGTGGGAGAGCTGGTGCGTACAAGGTTGTATAAAAAACCTGCTTGGTAGGTTACCAGACCCTTCGCCCTGCTTGTAAGTACTTATGGTACTATTTAAGCTTATACGCTAGACTACAATTAGGGCAGGGACGCTACCGCCGACGGCGAAGCCGATCTCCATTGGCTTAAAATTAGCTTCATGAGGACTGTTTTTGTTTGTAGTTTGACTGGCACTTGGCCGATCTTGACATATGGTAGGCTTAATTATCTTTGGTTATGGTAAAGTTCCTACTAGAGGACTCACCTACGGCAGACGACTCGAGCCGTCTTACCAAAAAGGTGGTATCAAATTTGGTCTTGAAATATATCCCATTATAGTCTGATAAAAAAACTCCTCAATGGACAACAGCAAATCATACATATTTCCGCCCGTTAAAGACCGAGTTGCATGATTTTGTTTTTCTTTGATTAGGTATAATGTACCAATACCAAAAGATTTATGAATTGTTAAAAACATGTTTTAATTATTTTCAAGTTTTCGTGAAGTCAGTTTTAATTACATATTGAGTTATTTAAATTAAATAAACTTTGACGTCAGCAGGTGGTCTCGAAATGGACAAGGAAAGTGTACTACAAATTGAATTTGCAAGTGAACTACCCTTAGTTTCCATTATTCCGTGCGAATTTACCTAAATCCTTTCTAAATAATAATACAGGATATTCATATATATGAATAAATATAATTATTTTATTACTAATGTCGCTACATATAAAAATGCGCTGATATATGAATAAATAACAATTATAAATATATAGTTAATTAATAGATATTCTTAATTGCTGGCCTAAATAAGCGCCAGCCCTTTAGTCACGCGTCGCCTCAATCAAAGGCTAACAAGTGTTTTAAAATTAGCATAATATTATTTGGCGTGACAATGCAGCCAGAGTCTTGGGCATGCTTCTGTCTGGTATATTTATATGTATAATATTTTAAAATAGAGGTTTGGACAGCGAAAAAAAAAATTGTCTGCATAGAATTTTAATAAAATGTGTTTCCGGTGCAAAAAAATACCTAATAACCTGAAGTACTCTGCCATAAGTGTCAAAATAAGTTTTTATCTTGCTGAACGAATATAAAAATAATATCATTAATTTTTTACGGTTCATGGCTCAAGACTTCTCATACAAATTACAAAAAATCGCTTATAGATAACATAAGAATTTGATTATTTATTTTAAGTAGGTTACCTAGGTAAACAGGAAACAGATGTGCTATTGTAAACAAATATAAATATGGGCAAGTAATTACATTTCTACGCTTATGATTTGAATATATAGATAGGTAAAATTGTCTGCTAGCCATTTATCAACATGCTTCGTCATGTCAGAACAGAATCAACAGCACGTCACATTTTTGCTTACGCAACGCATAATCTGGTTTATAATCTGTATTCGGTCAGACTTCCCCGGTATTGCTGACATTCATAATTTTAAACGATTTCTGTGTTGCGAAATTCTGATTGCGAAACCAGTGGGTAAGTAAGTTATTCCTCTGCTATTTAACCGTTAGGTCACGAGGTAGTTACTTGACGTGACGACGCTGGTGGCCATTTTTTTTTAATTATACGACGGGAAAGCGCTTCCCCTTCATCACACCTGGTTTAAGGTTATGATAAGGCATTTTTGCCAAAGGTGGATTCCCTGACAAATAGATTGGAAGAGCTGGGCCGATACCATGGCCTGCTCGGTCACCTGATTTGACCCCATTACATTTTTTTGTCTGGGGTCGAGCCAAGGAACTCGTGTATACTGAAGAAATAACGTCACGGGAGCATTTAGTGGAAAAAATAGTACAAGCCTTTGAAACAATGAAAACAGATATGTTATTAAAACAACAACCACTGAAGTGCGAAATAGGGCCCGAAAATGTATAAGAAACCAAGGTTCACATTTTGAAAATGTATAATAAACGATTTGATTATTAATAAAATGTTTAATTTATTATTAGGACTTTTTTAATTTTTGTTGGAACCGGACTTAAGTTGGGTTTATGTACTCTAGTTCTGAGAATTAGGCAGGTATCTACGTGTATGATACACCAATCGAAAGGGCAATAATACTGGATGTTTTTAAAAATGTTTGAATGTTTTAGTCTTTTCTACTTTTTTTTAAAAAAATAATTATTTTAAAACGTAATTTAAATTTTTGACTAAAGTTTCATTATTAAACACCTCCCATTTAGTCAGTTATGTGGATACAGATGATTGTTTTGGTGTTTATCGATTGAATACACATTATGCTAGGACGCAAACAAATTGTTAGGCACTAGTAACTGTCTGTTTGAACACTATGAACGAATAAGCATATAATTTTGGTAAATTTTTCAAAAATCATGGATATTATGATAACTCGGAATTCGTCGACATTGGACTAAGGTAATCTAGCCTGAATAGATGCGTAACGAGGTGACCTACCCCCCCCTCACAGCTTTGCATCGACCTTCCGGACACCCTGTATAATAATTTATAGAAATAAATATATAGTATACATTTATTCAATAAATTAAACTAACTAAGTACAAAGGAATCAGTCAGATTACCTAAGGACCGTTACAAACGGCCTATAGGTAACTCAACTGTTCCAGACCAGTACCAGACGGAAGCGTGCCCAAGACACTGGCTGCATTGCCACGCTGAATAGCTATGCTAATTCGCTGGCCTAAATAAGAGCCAGCCCTTGGGTCACGTGTCGCCTCAATCAAAAGCCCCGCAATATTTTTGAAAACCCGGAGGGCACCGGCTCCCCACGGACCCAAGGTCTCCACCCCAAAAGGCTCAAATAGGTAAGCTCTGTCGAGACCACTATATTTGCGCCTTTTGTGATCCTCGGCCGAATCAGCCAATAAATTAATAAATAAATTAATTTAATTGAGTTGAATTGTTGAGGATTCCGGTTGAAGTGCGCCTCCACCTTTGGCTTTATCTCAACTTGTTACCAGGTGAGTTGAAAGCCAAGCACTTGTCCGTCGTACAATAAAAAAACAATAGCTCAAGTATTCCAGACCAGTACCAGACTGATGCGCGTCTAAGGCTGCATTGCCACTTAACAGCTATGCTATTTTTCCATGAATATAAATTTCCAATAAATAGCACTAGCAACCTGTCTATTCTACACGAAAGTCATCTGAAAGGAAACGCTTCATAGAATTAAGTTCGCCCATGTAGTTTAATCAGTGCAATAAACAATTTTAGTATCTATTCATATTTGCACTGTGGCATGAGATGAAGGCCAAGTTCATCCTCGCACAATAAAAAAAAACTGCCTGTTATCCCACACTGGGTGGGGTGACATTGCTTTAGTTTTGGTTGAAAGTATGGTATTTTGTCTCGACCGCCCGCTGGAGCCAAGGCACTATCAGAATAACCTTGTCTCCCCCAAGGGAGCCACCGGGGGAGCCAAGTCCCCGTAGCCAAATTTAAGACCGGCCGCCTACTTGACGTCAACCCTCCTTCGGAATACTTGATTGCGTGTGATGGGGGGGATAAGGTCCGTTCCTTAGTCTGTTGAGCATTCCGGGTGAAACGCGAATTCACCTTCGGCCTTACCATAACTTGAAATAAGGTGAGATGAAGGCCCAGCAATTGCCCGTCGTAAAATAAAAAAAAGTAACATGATAAGTTGATTTTTAGGCGCCTCCGTCTATCTATACTACACACTGCTGAGCAGTTCGACACTGCTCAGATGCCGACGATCAGGTGAGATGAAGGCCAAGCTATTCCCCGTCGTACAATAATAAAAAAGGCGTTCTAAAAGTTGTTTCAAAAGTCTCATAAAATCTCGTGCCGTCAAAATGAATTATCATTCAAGTTCATAATGAGTCGCATAGAGTTTCAAAAGGTCGGTGTTACGTGATTATCTTGGTTTCTACAGCTTTTGGAGCGTATAATTTACGTCAAATTATTTTGCGAAAAATATTTCAGGCGCTTATCTGTTTTTGAGATAGGTACGAATCTTACAGAGATACACAGAGGAATAGTTGACTTTACAGTATGTATGGGTAAGCGCTACGCCCTCTATCTCAAAGACGGTTGAGGGTATAAAAAGAAGTTTGAAACAAAATTTGACGAACATTTTATGGTCTACAATTTCTATAATAAATTTAGCATCATTGTAGCTAAATAAATTGATAATCGTGAATGAGATGAAGGTCGCTACCCCATCGTACAATAATTCTTGAAATATTGTTGCTCACGCACTTACCTTTGTTGTTGTTCGGTCAGGGCGAATCGATATATTAGATTTATGGTGTAGTACAGCGTGAGGTACGCCAGCAGCTCTCGCCAGACCAGCTTATACACGCTGCCTCTCCATCTGTAGACAAAACAATATCATCTGTTTACTTGTTTTGGTGGGTGGGCTCTACTTCGTAATCGTAGACCCCAAGCAACGTAATATTTGACCTTTAGCCAACGCAATTGGTGACCTTTAGTAACGCAATTGTTGACCTTCAGTTAATGCAATTGTTGACCTTTAGCCAACGCTTGGTTACCTTTAGTCAACGCAATTGTTGACCTTCAGTTAATGCAATTGTTGACCTTTAGTCAACGCATTTAGTTGTCTTCAGTCAATGCAATTGTTGACCTTCAGTCAACTTAGCCGTTGACCTTTAGTTAACGTAATCCATAACTGACGATTTTATGATCGTCGTTGTGATAAAAACATAATTTGAGATTCTATAGAAGAATCACTTTTAGCGATAAACCGCCCATAGTACTTATACACTGTTTTACCTGATGTCTGTAGTATTCGACGTAAATATTATGTTGTGGATAATAAAGTTCTATTCAATGATATTCTTAAGCAGATTCTGAGAAAGCTCGCTCAACCGTTGACCTCATCCTCGCATAGGCTTACCCGGTTAAAATAAAAAAGGCCCAAGACCTGCAATGATCGTAAACTAATGATGATGATGTATTAATAAAAATCACTAGACATTTTACACAACGCCTTCCAGCACCAACCTAAGCAAAGCAGGGCTAGATTACGATGAATATTCATTCTTTCATATATTTCTTTGTACATACATCTATCATGCAATACAACGCCCAAACACGGAACAAAAATCCATCATTTCATCAAACTGTTTGCTGGAAGAAAACTCTTTTTAGGGTTAAGCTCGCCTTTGCCATGTATTTTAATTTTTAAGTTTTTCTTTGTTATTATGTTTATGTGTGCAATAAAGTATAAATAAATAAACATATTTTTTTTTGGATGGGAATCGAACCAACAACCTACAGCGAAAAAGGAGAGCTACCGACTGAGCTGTGAAGCCCGAAGAAAGATAAATTAAAATGGATGATCTTTAGGGTGAGGGATATGGGCAAGAAAGTAGTGAGTGATAAGATAACGTCCGATAACATAAATAAATAAACATTACACGACATTATCTTCAAACAGCGCTATCTAGCTTTGAACTAAGCAAAGCTTGTATTACATAGCACACATTACAGAAAGCATACTCCTATACTTTTTTTTGTATTACGTAGCTGTGGCGGTCGCGGCTTAAGAATCGACCCCTCCAGCTCAGCCCATGGATGTCGTAAAAGCCGACTAAGGGATCTCACCAGAAGGAGGGGCCCTACCTCCTGTGTATTATTTACACCCTTACTGCGATCACCAATCTACCTGCTGTGGTGATTATTGTAAAACCTTCCAGCTTTGGAAGAGGCTCTGTCTAGCAGTGGACTACTAATGGGCTTTTGATGATAATGATAGGTAGATACTGATCATACAACACACCCATAAACAATTAAAAATAATATGTACAATTAAACTAACTCAGTACAAATTAAGCAGTCGTAAGGACCGTTTATAACGGTAAATAGGTAACTCAACTGTTCCAGACCAACCAGACGGAAGCGTGCCAAGGTCACAGGCTGCATTGCCACGCTGAAATTTGCAGCTCTCAATCAAAAGCCCCGCATTCCCGATTTTTGAAAATCGGGAAGCCAACAGACGGCACTGCTCCATACGGACCCAAGGTCAAGACCCCAGAAAGCTCATACATATAACACCGGATATATAACATACAAACATCTATATTCACCACACAAATGTTTGTCCTCCATCTCCATGTCCATGGAACCCGGGTTCGATACCCAGGGGGACTACAATATTATGCTCGGTTTGGTTGGTGGTCGCCTGGCTAGCTACCACCATCTTACCTAATTATACCGACATAGCAATAATTCTAAAAATTGTGTGTTCCGGCATTTAGAGGTAAGATAGTCAGATTGTTGAGGATTCCGGGTGAAGTGCGCTTCCACCTCCGATCTTATCATAGCTTGAAAATCATGTGAGATTAAGGCCAAGCACTTTCCCGTCGCACAATAAATATAAAGTGGCACTCCGGGAGTGCCGAGAGAAGGGAAAACTTGAAGTTTGTCGATCTCTGCTGAAGAAAATAGCTGAGGTTGTACTTGAATCTCAATGTGTTTAAATATAAATATGTCAAAAGTGGTGTCGGTAAGCGTAACAGTGTGGCGAGTTCAATGTTTTTTCCCATCTCAAATAACCAAGGCGCATAAAGAAGATTTAAATTCGAAAAAAACACGAATAATGCGCAGTTTCATAGATCAGGTATATCTACCCACCTACCTAGTAGTTCCTACGTAGATAAAACTGAATCACGACAGTGTAGTGTACCTAGTTTACAGATTATCATGCTCAACAACATAGGTAGATACCTTTTTTGCCAGCCTTTTAAACGTGTTTTTTTTTACTGGTCTGTGTTAACCTGAAGTTGATACCAAAACAACATGTCTTGGTGCCTCATCCTAGGTCTTATAAATGCGAATGTAAGTTCGTTTGTTTGTCACGCTTCCTCTCCAAAACTACTCGGATTACTGCACGGATTGAGATTAAACTTTGCACATATTCGCTCTAGACCGCGAAGGAGACAGGGTATGTTTATCCCATGAATCAGTTCCCAGATTCGTTCTTTGTTGCTCCTTCACGTAAAGACAACCGGGCCGATGAAGACGAGTTGAAATTTTCGTTTGCTCTCACTAGTTCGATTCATTCGTTCTATCGTCGAACTATTGAGTTTTTTTTCTGATTAGTTCGACCGTCGCTTTTGTTTTCACTAGTTCGATGCATTAGTTCCATCGTCGAACTAGTGATATTTTTCACTAGTGATATTTTCTCGATGGTCGGACTAGTGTGAAAAAATATCACTAGTTCAACGATCGAACTAATGCATCGAACTTGTGAAAACAAACGCGACGGTCGAACAAACAAACAAACCACATTTTGCACATAATATCACTCTAGACCGGAAAGGAAATAAAGGCTACTTTTCGATCTATTATCCAGTTTCCGTGGGATGTAAATGGACATCGCCACCCAAAACTGATTCCATACGTACTTTGTCGGTCCTTCACGCAATATTGTTTTCTAATAAAAACATGTATAAGCTTGTTTAATTCGGATACAACGCGGGCGAAACCGCAAGCCGAAGCTAGTAAGACAATTATGTTTTTACTCGCAAGTCTACCCACTTAAACATGATACAAGCTGCATCCGAGTAGTTAGTAGCTGTAGATATGCAAGGTTTGGCTTTTGTATCAATAGCTCGAGTTTCATCTTACTTTACACTGAAGTAAATAAAGAGGCGACTAATGAATACTTTTTTATGAAATTATTACCTAGCTCTAACATTCTCCTTCTCGGCTCCTCAAGGTCTAGGCCAGAGCAAGGATGTGTATGTTGGAGCGAGCTGTCCCAGAAGGCACTGGCTCTCACGCACACCAACTGAACACAGCAGGAGGGTTGCTACCCAGGTGGAACTTTTTTTTTATTATACGACGAGTAAGCACTTGGCCTTCATCTCACCTGGTTACAAGTTGAGATAAGGCCGAAGGTGGAGGCGCACTTCACCCGGAATCCTCAACCAACTGAGGAACTGGCTATCTTACCTCTAAATGCCGGAACACAACAATTTTAGAATTGTTGTTATGGCGAGAGAATTAGGTAAGATGGTGGTAGCTAGCCAGGCGGACTTAAATAAAGTCCTAACACCAACCAAACCAAGCACAATATATTGTACTCCTCATGGGGATCGAGCCCGTGACCTCTCGATCTGAAATCGGTGGGTTGAACTACTAGACCACAGAGGCGGTTAACTTTACAGGCACACCAGTGTTGTGATCATTCAGCCGTAACCGCTAGGAAAACCCATGGATTGGCAACAGAATCCATGAATCCATCCATGTCCACCCCATGCAGATAAGACACATTCAAATACACAAGAAAACGAGCAGCTAAGAGCTTACCATTAAACATTACAGGACATTACTTGACATTCATTTCACACAGCGCCTTCTAGCCCCAAACTAAGCAAAGCTTGTAATATGAGAACTAGATAACGGATACTATCGTGTCAGCGATGAGTCCCAATTTCAAGATTTTCCTCATTGTACCTTTTCTAATTTCTTTGCAATACGTAATAATCTAGTAAATACATCGTGTGCAATACCCAAATACAAGACCAACATCTATTACTCATCATCATCGCACATGTATCTCCTGGGTTGAACTGGAACTGGATTGAACAGCGCAGAAGGATACATGAGAAAGAGTCGAGCTCATTTAGTTTCATTGCATGAGAAACGGGGCAGGTGATGATGATGACGACTCGTGGTTAAGTGACACGGTGTACTTGAAGTAGATTCGACACGGCTTATGTTAACAAAGACCAGTAATTCAAAGAACGTATGAACCATTATCCATCAACAACGACTAGCGAGATTTTTTACGTAAGCAACCGCGAAGTTGTTTTCACAAATCATCTGCTGAAAGCTGGACCGATCATGCATACCAGTGCTTACGAGCGCCTGAATTATGGAATAACCGCCTCTGTAATCTAGTGGTTCAGATCCAGAGGTCCCGGGTTCGATCCCCGGGGTATTACAATATTGTGTTTGGTTGCTGGTAGGAATTTGTTTAAGTCCGCCTGACCTAGCTACCACCATTTTCGGTGTTCCGGCATTTAGAAGTAAGATATTAGCCAGTTCCTCAGTTTGATGACTATTCCGAGAGAAGTGCGCTTCCAACTTCGGCCTTATCATAAATTGAAAAAAAGGTGAGATGTAGGTCAAGCAGTTTTTTTTTATTGTTATACGGGGACCTTATAACAATAAGATCGATTTGGATCGTAGACATCACTTTTAATCGGATTCGACTTAGAATACGATAGATTTCCACGCTATTCTCAAACCATTTCTGAAAATTTCTGATTTATTCATGTAAACATTTTTCGATTATGGATTTTCGGAGTAGCGTTCCGGGAATCGGAAATTTCCAAATTGGATCCGATAAAGCTTTCCGATCGTTTGAGAATAGCTATACTGAGACATGGCAGTGTAGGCACATGGAGTTGAAAATCCTCTTAGTCCCATTAGTGGAACAAAGTACACGAAACCAAGAGATCTTGTACTGGATCATCTTAATCACTACCCTTGGCAAGCGTGTTGGTGATCGCAGTAGATCGGTTTAAAGACAATTTATTTTCATAAGACAAAAAAGCCACTTACATGATAAAATTATTCTAACTTAACGTACTTAATTATTAACAATAAAATTTAAAATTAAGTAGGTAGGTAGATCCGTAGTTACCATAATTAATTCAACAGATAACAAATACTTAGATACTTATTTCATATTACAAAGTAGGTATGTAGGTATCAAACAATTATAGTCCTTTATTAAGGTAAGTATAGTACAGGTAGATATTGATATTTACTCAGGTAGTAGCTGTTGCTCATCCTCTCGCGTGTTAACCTTGAACATCCATGGATAGAGACGATGCCACGAAGAAGTGTAAAAGTGGGTCATGGGGTAAAATACTACTCTTACCATGGTAGGTGCGCTAGTTATTGTAGAATGTTACTAGGCAGCGGTACGGCACAGCCCTCATGTTTATAAACATGGGCCCGATAGTCGAGGCTGTTGCCAGCTTATCACAGCGAGAACCGCACGGATCAGTGCGCGCGCGCAGCCCTATAGAACCTCAACTCTTCCGAACACCGGCCTCGTTTGACACTAAACCAATAACATAATACCAACTGCACCCACATTTGTAAAGGGCTTACTTAAGTATGTTACCATAACAGCAATTCAAGATTATTGTGTTCCGGCTTTCGAAGGAAAGATTCAAGGCAGTTCCTCAGTCTGTTGTCATTTTCCAGGAGAAGTGCGCTTCCATTTTCGGCGTTATCATAGCTTGAAACCAGATGAGATGTTTCCGGGTGGTTAGGTCTGAATGTAAAAATGTACTCATCTACATAACGTACGTAACTAAGTACGTACTTCAAGGGTGTCGGGCGGCAGTATCCACAGAGTTAACACCAATACTGCGATCACCAACACGCTGCGCGGTTGCTGAATAACGGATCATAATCATCATCACAGATCGAAATATTCCAGAACACAGGCCATTGGTGCTTTGTTTTATTAACCACGGTTGCGGGCAGATTGATGGTTGTAGTATAGTAATACTTCTAGCGCTTCTCCTGGTAAGGTTAGTCTATTTTAAGGACATCCGCGGCCTGGAATGTCAAGAACAAATTCCACAATAGAATATAAATTAAAAGAAGTGTCCTAGTTGTGTCCTGAGTCAGTATACTACATACGATACGTCTAAATTCCAGATAGGACACAATGAACTGCTAGCATTTTGTATATAAGCATTTGCAATCACTGCCAAAATAGTTTTGTATGTACCAACGTGTAGAAATAAATGTCCTTCTATCACCAAATTCCTGTCACGTTCGAGGATAAGTGCGCGAAATTTTGGCGCACTTTATCGATAATGCAACGTCACGTCTACAGGTGTAAGTTTGCTTGCGCTGCGCATCCGCGCACACAATGCTGATTATACATTTCTCATACGCATTTATGCTTGAAACCGGTGACTGATTCAGGCACCTGACTACCTGCTTCGAGGTGGAGTTAGCGAAGGCAAGGAGGTCCTAGGTGGCTCCTTCGTACCATCCGATTTTGTTGTGATATTTGTGATCATTAGTCATTTAGAAATCTACCCTTTTTAATATTGCTCTCCTCTAAATCTAAAATGACATAGACTATCGTCTTTGTCACTCCCATTCCTACCACTGAGCGTGCCAATTAAAAGACATACATACTCTCGAAATACATAACCCTCATGAGGCAGTCGGGTAAAACGTGACGATAATTTCAATATTTTATTTTAATTATTTTAATCATTACTACTTGGAAATAAATAGCTTTTGACACAATAGTACGCCAATTAAAGGTTCTCAGGTGTAGGTACTGAATTAGGTATACATATACATAGTATGTAAATAATACCTACAATATAGCAAGCATACAACGGCGAAAAACGATTTAGTGAAAAATATACAAAATAGATACATTAAACGTATTCAACAAGACTCACAGCGTGTTTGTTTAATCATATGGTACGTAAGTACTTAGTGTTTATAAAAAATGTATTTATGTATCTATTCGAGCCTTTTTTTATGTATCTTATTCATAATCTAGTTCCCATATTACGATGCTTAGTTTGGGTCTAGATGGCCTGTGTGAAATGAATGTCCTGTAGTATTTATTTATTTTGTTGCACATCAATCGATAGAGCCGCCGCCGCGGGCCGTAAACAAGAAAATGTTGTAATGGAAAGGCGTCGGTGAAATGTCAATTTTCTTTTTTTCTAATATTTTATTTTTGACATTTATTTTATTCTAATGATTTTTTTATTGTTCTTTATAAATGACTAAATATTGTACACCATTATACGGTAGAATACATTGATGCACATTCTGACATTGTTACCATCTCTATTTTTCACATGTATTCACGCAATA
Organism: Venusia cambrica; assembly: GCA_951394065.1. NCBI lineage: Eukaryota > Metazoa > Arthropoda > Insecta > Lepidoptera > Geometridae > Venusia > Venusia cambrica. The sequence continues at coordinate 17,721,333 of OX596034.1, forward strand.
AATATTACTTTACTTTATATAACAGGCTCACGATCAAATGGTTCAACTGCCTTGATACCGCTTGGGCCATGTTTATACGGGAAAAGCAGTGCACTTGTTTTCCAAGTTGTTCGCAACCTGCACCAGCTAAAACCGCAAACGCGAGACCCATCGTGCCTGTCTCACGCTGAATCCAAATTAGAAGGCGTCAGCTGACCTTCGACAGAGCCCTGAGCATTTGAACGGCGCTTACTAATTATAACGCTAAGGCCTTGTCCGGCAAAAATCTGCGGAATCGCAGTGTGCAAACTTTCAAGTAACCATAGGTTACCCTTGTTCATATCTAGTTGTTTTAATTGTATTTTTTGTGAATAACATTCAACTGAAATTAAGGTAAAAATAAGTAGGTACAATAATTTACACAGATTCAAAGTGTTTTTTTTTATCTAAGGTGATGCGCCTACATTTTTTTATTTCTTTCGTTTAAGTTTATCTTCTATTATACAAAACAACAAGTCCCGAGTGACTGACTGACTGATTCAACTAAATACAACGCACAGCCTAAACTGCTTGTCGTACAGACTTTTTTTGACAGAAATTTGGAGGGTATGCTTGTCATGGTGTTGGTGTGTAATGGTGGTGTGTTGGGCGTCCGCTAAGAAAGGAATTTTGAAATATGAAATATTGCATATGCAAAATGTACATGATAGACATTTAATTTTGTAATTGCATATGTAGATAGCCCATATAGAATTAGCAATGGCATATTTTAAAGGTTTTTTAGAATTTAAAAAATTAAAGAGTAGGGGTCTAATATTAAACAACTTTTTTCTTGAACTGTGGTCTCAGGTTAAAATTTTCTGAGAATATGTATTATTGCACCGAAATCCCTGAAATATAATCATAAAATAAAAAAAGGGTGTCCCCATCCAAGGAACGTTTTTATAAATTGTTATTATAGCTCTGACATACAAACGGTAATACTATCTATTTCAAACTTGGTGTGATTATAGTAATAAATTATGAAAACTGGCCAAGCGTGATTCCCGCGCAGAAGGCTTCAGAACTAACTTTAAATTTTTTTATTGTGCATCGGGGAAGCACTTGGCCTTCATCTCACCTGGTTACAAGTTGAGATAAGGTCGAAGGTGGAGGCGCACTTCACCCGGAATCCTCAACTAACTGTTTTTATGGCGACATAATTAGGTAAGAAGTCCTAACACCAACTAACTGCAAAAATCCTGCATTGTTAGCCTGGAAATGAGGATCGAAATCTTCAGTGTGCAATACAATAGCGGGAAAAGGTCATAACAGGCGATAATTGACGTAGCGGGAAATGGACGCAGCGGGAAAAGGAAGGAAAAGTCCTGACTGAATGACTGGTTCAAGTGGAAACAACGCAAAGCCTAAGCCGCTGATCTTGCAGACTTGAAATTTGGAGGGTGTCTTTGTCTTGGTGTGTAGACAACTGTTAAGACAGATTTTTTGAAAATTCGCACTCCAAGTTCAAAATGGCGTTCAAAGTTCAGAGTGAAATGTTTCATAATTGTCCGAAACCGTACATGATAGGCGTCTAAAAAACTGACCAAGCCTGGATCGGATCCGCACAAAAACTTTAAAAAAGCCTGCATTTTTTTAAATGTGGGTTACGTGCGTGTTTAATGATTGTTTCATTCGTTCGTGTGCATGCACACCATGCAGAAGCAAAATATATCTATATACCTAATAAAAAAAAACATTACGCGTACGAAGTCGCGACTACTTTTATTTGCCCGCGGCTTTGATTGCGTGGTAGGTAGGTGGTAACTGTACCACCTCCCTACCACGCAATCAACCGGATAATATAGACATAATTTTCACAGAGACCAGGTTCCAAACCAGTTTTGAAAAGAATAAACAAATAACTGAAGGCCAAGTGCTTCCCCGTCCAATAATAAAAAATAAAATTCTTTCGAATTTATGATATGAAATGGATAGCGGGTTAATTCTAGATAGGTATATCACCTTCGTAATAACAACAATGAACGAAATATATATACATATACGTCGCGGAAGTGTACTTGGCCTTCACAGCCTGTTGTATACCTGGTGTACAAGTTTTGATAAGGCCGATGGAAGCGCACTTTACCAGGCACCTCTTTTCAACGGTCTGAGGAACTGGCTAGCAACAATTTAGAATTGTTTTTATGGCGATAGACTCAGGTAATATGGTGGTAGCCAGCCAGACGGACTTGAACAATGTCCTACCACCAACCATGATCTCATAGGCATAAAACGTATAGTATTGTATATACGTAGCATAGTATTGTTCCATATTTTAACATATTATCATAAAAAGTTTGAATACTTGTGTTACATGTCTTTTTGTTTTTGTGTATATACTTTTTTAGATTTAAAATTGTACCTAATTCTAGTTGAGTTGATATCTATACACGCTGTGGCGTCCTGTAAATGGAAAAACAAACTGTTTTAAGACTTGTCTGCTACTTATCTTACCCTATGTTTGTATTTTGTTTTGTCTGTTGGACGTCCTATTTTAAATAAATAAATAAATAAACGTATTTTAAAACACGTTTGGTACCTAAGAAGTCATTCAACGCGACCACGTGTGTTCCACTCTACCATGCGTTTGCGTGCTAATACCTACCTAATTAGATACCTGTGTATTTTCCTAGGGCGTGGAACGTTTTTTTTTACCTATGATGCAATTTGGTTTTCTAAGGCTAGGCCAGAGCAAGGATGACGATGGAGTGACCTTTCCCATAAAGCACTGGCTCTCCCGTTGGACCGTTCAGCACCGGACTCCGGCAGAAGGATGGTCGGTAGCTAGGTGGACAGGTTCTACTACCAGTGTCGTGAGCACTCAAAACGCCCAAAACCCACCGATTGCCTTTGCCTTTGATTTGTAGACCATGCAGTAGCTGGGAGGAAGATCACACCCATTATTAATATGAAAAACATTTGCGCTATCACTATATCTACTTGTGTAGCTCTCTTGGTTGACTTCTTTTTTTATTGTACGACGGGTAGACGCTTGGCCTTTATCTCACCTGGTTACAAATTAAGATAAGGCCGAAGGTGGAGGTGCACGTCACCCGGAATCCTCAACAAACTGAGGAACTGGCTATCTTACCTCTAATTGCCGGAACACAACAGTTTTAGAATTGTTATTATGACGCCAGAATTAGGTAAGATGGTGGTAGCTAGCCAGGTAGACTTAAACAAAGTCCTACCACCAACCAAACCAAGTACAATATTGTATTCCGGAAATCGAACCAGACCTCTGGATCTGAAATTGGTGGGTTGAACCACTAGATCACAGAGGCGGTTAAAACGCGTTGACAGGTGTGGGTAGGTCAAGTAATAGGTCATGTACATATATTATACATAAATAGCTGTAAGTACATGAGTAAAGTAGCTAATGTCTGTAATATGGACCAGCTATACAAAAAAACTCGTTATGTCTGGGTTGTATTGTAGTCACAGCCATGTCAGTTTCGTTCGTAAAGAACAATGTATTTAGGTCCATTTTAAATTTTTCTATACGGCGGCGGCGTCACTGACAGACCTAGACTTGTAAGAAATATATTGGAAAATAATCTGAACGGAAATTATAACGAAGACAAAATTGACTAGAGTTAGAGAGAACAAAGCTTTGCGTAAATCTTTTGATTATTTTGCTCATTAGAATAGGTTAAAAAAGTTTTAAATCTTTAAATCTCTGTCGAAATTATTGTTATAAACGAACTATCAATTTTGTACCTATCAGACATATTCATATTCATTTATTTCATGCAAACGTAATCATATCAATGGAATATCTTATTGTAACACTGTACTATAATTAATTATGTGACCCAGTTACGGTGTAGCACTTTTGTATACTCACCTATATACACAGTCAGGTCATAAGTATTGTCACACAGTAAAAACTTTTCTTTTAGAATGCTGGCCACAAAAAAGTTTATTGAATTCGAATTTCCAATTGTTCATGAAAATAAAAATGTGTATTTAGAACAATAATTTAAATGTTTATGTCGGTATTTTAATATGTCAAGGAATTGTTATGATGTATATACACAGTCAGGTCATAAATTCTGTCACAAGTTTAATATAAAATAATTGAAACAAGTTTATTAATTATGTAACCATTTATATACCAAAATGAACTTAACGAAACATAGATTCTTATGCCAATAAAGTTTATTCAAAATGACATCCGTGATTTTAAATACAGGCCTTCAATCTGCGCGGCCAGTCGTCTATCGCAGCACGAACGAGGTCCATGTCAATATCGGCGACTGCCGATAATTAATCAATGATGTCTTGAGTGACTCCAAATTGGGATGAGGCTTTGAGCACGCCTTTTCCTCCAAGTGTTGCCATATCTTGTAATCTAACGGACTCAAATCTGGACTGGAGGAGGGCCAGTCTTCGTGCCGGATGAAGTCGATTTCACGCGCCGCCAGCCAGTCTTGTGTGCTTTTCGCTCTATGAGCTGGCGCCGAATCTTGTTAGATTACCCAGTGCCTGTTATTGAACATGGTATGAGAAACAGGTTCCACGAGGTTTGTCAGGACTGTATTTTGATACACAACTGCATTCGTTTTTACACCTTTCTCACAAAAATGTACCTCTGTTAAGCCCCAATAAGAAACTCCCAACCATACCATGAGCGAGGATGGAAAATGACCTCGTTGGAGACGCGGAATACGGTTGCTTGTTTCTTCACTATTGTGTGCGTACACCTTATCATTTTGTTTGTTGTAGCTTTCTTCTACGGTAAATTTTTTTTCATCCGAAAAAAGAATTTCCCGATATTTTTTTCCCGCGTACCGCTTCAACAAAGCGCGGCATCTCTTCAGTCTCAGGTCCATTAGACGAGCATTTAAACGATGTCCTGTTTTTCTTCGATATGCCCGAGGCCCTAAGTCTTCATTTAACACCCTTTTCACCGTGGTTCTGCTTAACCCCATCTGAAGGGCCAACAGTTTCTGCTTACGTTTGGGATTTCTTTGAATTCGCGCCTTCACTGCTGGAGTCCTAACAGACCGAGGGCGACCACTTCTTGACCTGTCATCTACACTAGAGTCTTCATTGTATCATTTGATGGTACGATAAACGAATCTTTTGGTTATATTCAAATTTTTCAGTATGTCAAAAATTTGAATTGGCGCGTAACCGCAACGATGCAACGCAATAACTACAACACGGGTCTTCTTTAAGCGTCCACTCCATACTTAAAAATGAGTAAAATTCTAAATAGTATACATTTTTATTTTCATGAACAATTCGAAATTCGAATTCAATAATTTTTTTTGTGGCCATCATTCTAAAAGAAAAGTTTTTACTGTGTGACAATACTTATGACCTGACTGTGTATATTACATGATGGGATATTTGGTAGAAATCCAGTAGGTAGATAAAATATATACCGAATGCAGATATTTTAACTTTATTATTACAAAGACAAATAGTTGTCACTTATGCAATAACATATTTATACAAAGAAAAAATAGGTATTCGTCGTCGCACTCAACACCAAGTAATACATAACATTTATAAAATTTGTGGTAGGTAGGTTTTATTATAGATATTATTAGACGTATTATTAGATGGAAAATTGTTAACAATATAATAGTAAAATAGGTATGACTTTAATTCATTCTATGCGTTTTTTTTTGTTAATTGGCTATAATAGATTCACGCGAAAGCAAGATCGGTTGGTACATTTTTATTGGAATGATTTTTCTGCGATAATATGCTGAGCCAATTGTTTTTTAAATACATTAAATGATACATTTTTAATATTTGAGGGTAGTGTGTTAAACAGTCGCGCTCCCTTCACAGTAATTGTTGTTTTGCCGTAATTGGTTCGATGCTTGTTTTATTTTATTAATATGTCATATAATGTGTCATTATAGTAAACTTATGTTATCTGTTTAAGTATAAGTACGCATAATTTATGTTATTTTATTTAATATACCTACTTAATTCGTATATCATCAGTATGTATACTTATATATTTAACTGTAAGTTTTTAGATATTAGGTCCTTACATATGAAATTGGCGTTTTGTCGTACTGGCCACTTTGATCTTAAATATCTCCTCTTTGGTTAGGAATTCCAAATTCAAATTTAAACAGCTATTTACTCATGCATTTGTGTTTCGAAAACCGTAATTCATTTGTTTTTTTCTCTTTTGCTTTTTTTTTCTGCGTCACTCATTTCACAAAATGGAAAACTTAAAATATCGCATTATTTACGAGTACGAGTTCCACCGTGGCACCAGTGCTGCAGAAACGGCTCGAAGGATTAATGATGTGTATGGTGGTGGTGTCGCAAAAGAAAACACGGTGCGTTTTTGGTTTCAACGCTTTCGTTCTGGAAATTTCGACCTGCAGAACAAGCCCCGTGGACGGCCGGAGACCAAGGTCGATAATGATGAATTGAAGGCTATTGTGGAAGCAGATCCATCGCAAACCACATCACAGTTAGCTGCAGGCTGCGGTGTTAGTGACAAAACCGTTTTAATCCACTTGAAGCAAATTGGGAAGGTGAAAAAGCTTGAAAGGTGGGTACCTCATGAATTGAGTGAAGCAAACCGACAAACGCGCGTCGACTGCTGCGTTACATTACTCAAGCGGCACAATAATGAAGGAATTTTAAATCGGATCATTACATGTGATGAAAAGTGGATCCTGTACGATAATCGTAAACGCTCATCGCAATGGCTGAACCCTGGTGAACCAGCAAAATCTTGCCCCAAGCGAAAATTGACTCAAAAAAAGTTACTTGTAAGCGTTTGGTGGACTAGTGCCGGTGTCGTACACTATAGCTTTCTTAAATCTGGTCAGACGATTACGGCTGATGTCTATTGTCAGCAACTGCAAACCATGATGGAAAAGCTCGCTGTTAAACAACCGAGACTTTTCAATCGCTCTACGCCACTGCTGCTTCAAGACAACGCTAGACCGCACACGGCCCAACAGACGACTACCAAATCAGAGGAGCTTCAATTGGAATGTCTAAGACATCCACCGTACTCTCCGGACCTTGCTCCAACAGATTACCATTTTTTTCTATCGAAATTTGGATAACTTCTTGCAAGGAGAAAAATTCAATTCCGATGAGGCAGTCCAAACCGCTTTCAAAGATTTCATTGATTCCCGTCCGAATGGTTTTTTTAGTAAAGGGATCAATGAACTACCTATAAGATGGCAAAAGTGTATAGATAGCAATGGTACATACTTTGATTAATAAAATATATTTTAATATGAAAAAATTGCCTTTATGTTCCTCCCATACAAAACGCCAATTTCATATGTAAGGACCTAATATTATTTATGGTATTTTTAACGCCATCGTTACCTAATCTTATTTGTAAAAGACCATTCTATCTAAAGATTGTCTGTTAGAGATTTTTTAGAGTTTTTTAAGCGATGAGATCGCCCATTGACACTGTTTTGATTGTTCCTTGCTTATTTTTTGTGGTATATTGGCGAACAATACATATTTTTATAACTTACTATCAAAAGAGTATTGGAAGCCCCTAGTGAAAGGGCTCGTCCGGAGAATGACTACCAACATACCTATTTATACTTTGTTCCGGTTTGAAGGGTATGGTTGCCAGTGAAATTACGGGCACGCGAGGCTTAACACCTTTACGCCTCAAGTTGACTGGCGCAATGCAGTGCCGTGTTGGCTTTGTTCTTTGTGGATTTTACCTATGCAGTAAGGCATTGTTATAGGCAAGATATGCACTCTAACACTAGGTGGGCTACTTGCTTGTCCCGTCTCCTGGTTGTATACGAATAAAATAAAAAAAAATCTTATACCTAAGCTCAAAATGTCCCAACTCTATACAACAAAGTCATTCGTTATCATTTCCATTCAGCACTTTTTCAATTCGGCAGCAACACCGCTCGATCGCTTTACTCCATCCTCTCGCTTTGTCATGGTCCACGTCTCACAACTCACAACAATCGAAAAGTGAATTCCAAGTAAAAACAAGAGTTGGTAACAGCAGCATAAATACATACCTACAACCGGTAAAAGTAAGTTATCAAGCATGGCTGACTTTAGTGCATATTACGTACCATATTACTCGCAAATTGGCACTCAAATTATGCATAACGATTGGACGTTCACCCATTGTGAGGTAGTAGGTGTAGGACAAGCCAGTTAGCTCTAGAAATCTTCTAGGTGTCTAATAGAGCCTCGGTTTTATCGTTGATGTCAGATCCAGAGGTCCCGATTTCGAGATAGATTATCGTCATTTTAAGGACAGAAATTTCAAACTTATTAGTCTCACTTGAATAATAATACTTTCAATACGTTAACATTAATTTTTGTTTGACAAGCCTCATAGCTCAGTTGGTAGTAACTCTGCCTTCGGCGCTGTAGGCTGTGGGTTCGATTCCCACCCAGGACAAACATTTGTGTGATGAATATAGATGTTTGTTCTGTGTTTGGGTGTTGTATCATATAGTACGTATGTATTTACAAAAAAGTATTTAATTATTTTATCCGTAATCTAGTTCCCATATTACAAGCTATGCTTAGTTTGGGGCTAGATGGCGCTGTGTAAAATTAATGTCCTGTAATATTTATTTATTTATTTAATTATATGTACATTTACATTTTTATTGTACGAAGGGGAAGCGCTTGGCCTTCATCTCACCTGGTTACAAGTTGAGAAGGTGCGGGCGCACTTCACCCGGAATCCTCACCACACACATTATCACTAAATGCCTACCTAATGATATAAATGACCCATAGGACATAATAGGACAGTATTTTTTACACAGCGCCATCTAGTAAACTAAATAAAAAGGATTGTTTGGTTCAGATGTCTCTGCTAGACTAAAGCTTACACCAAAATATATTTATGGACATCTGCGCTATCCCACTGATATACAGGGTGAGTTTTTTTCCTGGGCCACTGAGGCCAAGTCTGAAACCGTGAGAGTTATTGGAAAGTCATGTTAGGAGTTACGTGTTCGATTTAAAAAAATAATAAGTTCTGCATTCGAGAAAATCTATATTTTATTATAGATTTCCTGGAAAAGTGAGTTTTTGAAAAAAAAAATGTTTTTGCATTAATGAGTTCTTTGTTTGATAAAAAAACTAATGTATGATGACTATGTGCCCAAACTACTGGAACACTTTCAAAATTAAAAATGTATATGTTCATCTTCATGAATTTAGTAAAGGTTGTACGTATAGTCTAAAATATGTAAGCAAAGCTATTAAATTCTCTTTTGCTGTACGTGTAGAACTTTTAAAAATCAGAACGTCTTCAATATTATATATATTTTCAATTTTGAAAGAGTTCCAACAACTTTGGGCACTTAGTCGTCATACATATTTTTTTTTATTATCAAACAAATAACTCATTAATGCAAAAAAATAATAATCAAAAACTGACTTTTCCAGAAAAACTATAAAAAAAACAGTTTTTTTAATGCAGTACTTATTTTTTTTTTAATCGAGCACGTATTTCCTAACATGACTTTTCTATAACTCTCACGGTTTCAGACTTGCCCTCAGTGGCCATTAAAAAAACTCACCTGTATAGGTACCTATTATACATATACGTACAGTACTATAGAAATATGAATTAATCATAGATATTATATTATACTTATTTATTTATTTATTCATTTAAAAGCCTGTGTCAGACATCTGCGTCCTGGCTGTGTAGGTTGTGGATACGATTCCAACCCAGGACAAACATTTGCATGTTATCCGCTATCAGAGGCAGCTGGAAAGCTGTATAAACTTCACAATTTAGCAATTAGGAATCGTAGTTAGGCTATTTTTAGGAAACTAAGAATTTATCTGTCTTTTTTTTTACATGATTATGATTTATGTTTTTTGTGTGTCTAGGGAAAAAAAAGAATTAAAAAAATATAAAAAAACGTACCTACCTATGTTAGAATGATGTATTGTATGATTATATATATTTACAAAAAAAGTAGCATATCAGTATTATATCCGTAATCTAGTCTTCTCACATTACGAGTTTCGCTTAGTTTATCCTGTCATATTTATTTTACTGTACACATACTAAGCGTGTATGTTTGTATTCATTTGTACATAAATGGACGCAAATTGACACATTTTATTGACAATTGCTTTAGTTGGACTATTTAAAAGAAGAATGATGTCATATGTAGAACACACATCTCAGAACTGTAAAGATAAGAAGCGTCCAACGCGGGCACTAGGTACAGTCGCATGCACTAATCAACATCAGCGGTCCCGTTGCATCCACTGTTGGACAAAACCACCACGCTTGGCAGGGGAATTGGTCTTCTTTTTATCGAATCAAACGATCCAAGTCTCAAATCTTCCTCGACCAGTACTGAGCAACCACGGCTCTGTTGGTCGCCTCTATCAGGTCTTCATGGGTACAGGTAGAGGGGCATAGCGGGCAGGAAAGTAGGTGGGTCATGTTCTGTACGTGGGCTCCACACTCACAATGTGCGCTCGAAGAGTCTATGATACCCCACCTGGCTAGATTTTTCCTACAGCGGCCGACTTGAGTCCGTAGTCGGTTTAGTGATTTCCAAACCGGCGACTGCAGATCGTGTCCAGGGGGCAGGTGCTCAGCAGGAGTATTGAAATGTGGAGGGGGAGGTTGTCGATCTCTCCACAACTCACGCCTTGCGACTATTCCAATCTCGTCCAAAGACGTAATATGTCGCAGGAAGCTTTTTCTGCTCTTTAAGCGGGCACATGGTGGCCTGTACCTGAACCCATAAAGGGGATGTCGAATTGGTGATCACAGTAAAGATGTTAGCTAATACACAGAAGTAATGTGGTGACCTGGTGACCCTCTTTTGGTGAGATCCCTTAGTCGGCTTTTTCAACATCCGCGGGACGAGATGGAGCCCATTCATTTGAAATTTTGCAGGTTTAATAAGATAGCGATTATCTAAATTTTCATGAAATAAAGGTAAGATTATTTTCTGATAACTACTCAAAGGGGATCTTATAAGGATAACTTTCTAGGGGGTAAGGGTAATTAGAGGAACGTCCAAACAGAACGTCTAAACGGTTTGCAAGTATTCAATACGTGACAGGTTGCCTTGCCTGTGTCACATGTCATTCGGATTTTTGGTTCTAGGGATATGCCGGTAATGTAAGTACTACCACCATACCTATTTCGGCCGCAATTTAGCACTGTTGTTTTGCTCTTTGAAGGGTATGATTGTGAAATTACGTTCCGTTTCTAAGTAGTATAAAAAAAACTAATGTTATAAATTCCTGTTATATTTCGGCGACATGGATATCGTGTTAGGTTAGCTGGCATGTGGATGACATGGGCTGGGTTATCAAAACCGGGTTACGTACCCGAATTAGGATACCATGCATGCGGTTGCAGTGAAAAAGCTACTTAAGCACATTAGGTAAGATTAATTTATTCTAAGTAAAGTTGTTACGTAATTTGGAATTAATTAGCACACGGCTGGCCTCATGATTTTAATAATAATTTATAATGACGAAGATGCAAAACAAAAGAGGCTTGACCTTTATTGTTTTTTTGTCGGACTGTCTAGGTCTCCGTACGAGGAATTTGTCATCTTGATATTACAATAGTTGAACAACATAAAAACTTGTTGACTGAAACAACTGTAAGCATTACGAAATTATAAATTTATAGTTGTATTGGGGTTGGAATATCGACTTACTTTACTAATACTTAGGTTGGAATGGTGTTTTTCTCTAGTTTTGTGCAATTTATACATATCAATATATTTGCCCAAAACTAGCTATCAAAAAACAGTTTTTGAAATATGCACATAAAAGCCGCTTCGTAAACTTAATTCACCTGAGCTAATTCACCTAGGTGTATTAAATATACTTTTAGTAAACTTTAAGCACCTGGGTGCATTAAAATTACTTTTAAAAAACTTTATTCACCTCATTCACCTGGGTGCATTAAATTTGCAGACGACAGAAGTGTAGAACAAGAAATGTCACTTTTTAATTTTCTAATTTAAAAGAGAACATTAATTATTCGTAGCTTTGAGAGTTCCGTACCCAAAGGGTGCCGAAGGGACCCAATTATTAATCCTACGCTGTCTGCCCGTCTGTCTTGTCTTTAGAGGGATATATCTTTTGATTCGTAATAGTAGGTAGCTGGTTGAAATTTTCACAGAACATTTAGAATAACGTACCTAGGTCATTTTTTTACGTTTTTTATTTAAGCTCCATGTAGTGAAAACGGTAACAATAACAAAGTTTAAATTAGATGTGACAATAGTCATTACTCTATTATAGTTATGACAGCAAATACTAAAAAACAAGTAAGCCACAGTCCACAAAAATTCTCCGAACGCAAATTTTGCAAAAAAACTTTGCAAAAAAACTATTGCAATAAAACAGCATTTGTTTGCCCCGAAATTAGGTTCGGAACTCTTGGTGCGTGTCAGACTCGCACTTGACCGGTTTATGTAGTGACTGTGACAGAAACAGATAGTGATAGGTAAGGTACTCGAGCACTCGCAGCTATAGCCAATAGCCAAGAAGCCAAGAAAGAAACTAAAAGAAAATATGAGTCGAAACATGCCGCCGCCGCCACCGTCGCCTCGTGGCATAGTGGCTTCTCTCTCCAACTCTAAAAAGCTGAGCAAGGAATCTCACCAGGGCATGGGATATCTTATATGGTATAATCTTAACCTTCACTGCTATAACGTTCGCCAAACTTAGGTGTTTATGGCAAAACCCTCTAGTTTTAGGGATAGTTCAGTAGAGTTACAGGCTGTCGATGTGATTATGTATGGAAACTTGGAGACGGTAAGGTAGGTACCTATGGTAAATCTCTCCAGTTTTGGCCGGGGCCCAACATTAGGTACCTAGTTGTTCAGGCTTCTGAACCCTTGGCACGTGAGTTACATTCGCAAACGGCGAATTTATTTTCGTTTCTGTTGAAAAATAAGAATTTAGGCCTAGTTATAGATACTGTCGTTTTTAGAGGAAAGGGCCTAGCTGATAGAAACATAAGCATGATAACCCAAAGCATAGGCATAGGTAGGATAGGAACATTAGCTTGAATTTACACAAGCCAAAAAGCAAACTTTCCTATAATTTTGACCAGTAGGAAGTATGCTGGGGTTATATATAAATAACAGGTTAGTAAATTTAACTAGGTACATAGGTAGGGAGCACGTCATTACTTTCGCCAATGTCTGCGCTGCCTGCGGCTGCGAGGCGCCGATTTATGTCAACGAGGACAGTCTGTCGTAGGTCTAGGTAGCTACCTATTTATCATTATGTTTTCGAGAACCGGAAAAACTATGGGATTCGTAAGACGCGTTTACCCAGTCGTTCGAAGCTAATAGCGTGTGGGGCATCAACACAGTTTTCTATAAGCGGTCGTCACAATATCACAGAAAAGAGGTGCTATTGTTGTGTATATGCGGTTACGGACGATTGGTGGCGGTGGCAGCGGCGGCGCGCGGGCGCTGTGCGTCACGTACCTACCTACAAGCGACACGGTGACAAGAACAGCTGTTCCACGGAGCCCAGCGGTCAGGTCACCAGAGATGGCTTCGCGAGCATTCGACTTACTTGCAAAGAATCCGCCAGAAGCATCCAAAGCTACTGCCGTTCGGCACCTCCCCAGCATAGGATATAGTCATGTCTCACGATTGAATACACAATAAAATTAATAATTTATAAACACACACACGTTCACACAAGAAATATTTAGAAAGTGATTTGTTTGCTGTCGGTTGGGGAAGGGTGAAAGGGGGGTTAGACTTAAGCACTTATTCGATCACATTATGGTTGCATCGCGTATGCCTTCGCTGGGGCGTTGGAAGGTGGCATTAAGACGCGGCACGACGACCGTCCACTGACCGCGGGGTTCTATCGTCAACTGTGCCAGGTAGGTACCTGTGTGTGCGTGTGCGTGCAGGCAGTGCAGTGTCTCCATTATTATTGAAAATTACCGTGTTGCTGGGGTGAAAATACGGTGTTTCAACAGTTAATTACGGTGTATCTAAGAAAAAAATTATTATGTAAGGATGTTGAGAACCTGTCTGCACCATTCGATTTTGAACTTTTGTTTGTAATTTCTCCTTTTTTCTTTTCTTGTGACTATCACTACCACTTTTCATTGTTCTCAAAGAATATATTCGAATATTGTCTCAAAACAACAAAATTAGAACAGCAGAACGAAATATATACATAATTTTTGTGTTTCTCCAGCTCACACCATTCGGTACGAGTTGTGGCTCAAATCTATACAGACCAATCCAATTATCTAGCAAAACAAAGGAATTAGGTACATAGGCCCATTATAGGTCGTACACCATTTACTCATATCACACGGATACCAGATGCACTTGAAAATGTTGTTTCGTTCTTTCCGGATGGCATATATAAAGACGACAACATACTGATAAGGTCTATTGTGACTCACAATAGACCTTTTCAGTAATTCTATCACATTTTGTGAGTGAAAATAGCCTACCAGTTAGGTATTTTAGCCTACTTAACTGGTACTAGGTACGCATAAAAAGTCAACGCTGGGCTATTCCGATTAGGTGGTAGGTACATCATATTTACTTTACCGAATTGACTTTCTCTTAACCAAATGCCGAGTGTTGCCTTTTTGATAAATTTGTGTTTTAAAGCTGTGTTTCGTAACAAGTAATTGTGCTACACAATAATAATACACGGTAATTGACACTGTAATGCATAAATATATGTGGACGATAGATTACACAAGATTACGGCGCATCTACCGTAATTATCGTGTTTTTATGGAGACACACTGCGCGCTTTGTTTGCTGGCGTGTTCAAGTCTGTTCAACTGTCAAGTCAACAAACAGGACACAGGTTCAACTTCACAGTAGACGCGTGCGCAGCGCAGCCTTCTACAATCATTGGCAGCGAACTCGCAGTCGTAGGCTCTATACCACCGCTTTAGTACTAACGGCATCCGCTAGATGGCGTAATTTACAAAATTTGAGTGCACGAAGTGCGGGGTAATAATGGGTAGGTACAATAAGTAGCTTCAATCAAGCACTGAGTAGGTAAGTACGTAGAAGAGGTACATTACATACATATGCTTTACTGTTTAAACACCTGGATCTGATTGGTATATTAATTTGTGATGCAATAAACAATAAAACAGTTAGGTTATATATAGGTATAGCTTACCTAACTAATACTATGATTTATAGAGGCGATCATAACTTTAAGTCAATTGAAGCTATCAAATTATAACTGGCACACCTACCTACCTACCTATCGATGAAGCGGCCTTTGCTTGCGATTTGGTAGCGGGATATAATAATAATAAATCATTTATTCATATGGGATCCCTCGCACTTGCCGATTTAAACAATATTTTCATAGTAATGTTGTGCTATAGGTATACCTATAGCACAAAGATAACATGATTAAAATGGCATGCCTAATTCAGATGTCACCATGCGAATTTCGTGTAAAGACAAATGATTTTTACTTACGGACATTTAGTCGCAGCACGCCTACTTTTTATGATTAAGCTTGACTTTACTAGGTGGATTGCCTGCTACTTGTACAAGCAAAAACAAAACTATAAATATCATAAGTACCTACAAGTCAAACAATTTTAACGAGGTCAGTCATGTACTTAGTTTACATACTTATGAATACCTACATATATTAATATATATACTTACTTCTCTTAAATGGTAGACCTACGTACTATTTCAAATAAGTATTTTTTTTTATTAGTTCCATACTCGCTCAAACATAGCTTAGAACACAGACAGTAAAAACCACAAAAGCCTTTTAAGTTCTGTCGTTTACATGATTACCGGCAATTTTGAATTTGGAACTATTTTATATTTTTTCTATGGCCGGACACGCTTTAACGAACTGAGCCACGGGGGTCTTGACGCGATAAGTATCAATATTATTTGTATTGAATTAAAATTCGGAATCTGATTCAGAGCCGTCGTGACTCGATTGGTTAGAGCGTCTCCGCCTCGAGGAAAGATGCTGGTTTGAGACCTGCCACGGGTTGTAAATTTTTGAGTCATTATAACATTTGTAAAGGTTGTGACCAAATGAAAAAAAACAAAAAAAATATATATTTGTTTCTGATTGCAATAATAAAATTTGGCATTTAGAGGTAAGATAGCCAGTTCCTCAGTTTGTTGAGAAATCGGGGGTAAAGTGCGCTTCCACCTTCGGCCTTATCTCAACTTGTAACCAGGTGACATGAAAAAATATCAAGTAATTTGACGCATAATGTACCTTATGTTACTGGTTTTGGCTGGTAGCTTTATGACTTTAGCCGTTTGAAGTATTCTAATGATGATAAAGAATGAATATGTTATATGAACGTGTGCCACTAACTATGAACTATGAACCACCAACCAAACCAAGCACAATATTGTACTCCCCCGGGAGATCGAACCCGGGACCTCTGGATCTGTCACTCGTGGGCGGACCACTAGACGACAGAGGCGGTTACAGTAAGTGATTTCAATAATTGCCACAGTTAATACGAAACATGACAGTCATAATCTATGGGCCTTATGTATATATAACCTTATGTTAATAAAATTAAAATCAAATATTGCTTGAAGTAAGTACTTTATTCAAAATAAACTTATTCAAATACCTACTAACAAAGATTTCGTGGATAAGCGTGTTCATAACTGTACATTAATTTTATCTACAAATCAAACAGACAACAAACAGTATTATACAAGTTGGTGATCAAACAAGTGAGATCAAAACACTGGTTTTAGTTGCGTTCTGTTGTCTTATACAAGCAATCAAATACCACAATTATAGCATAAGGTCTCAAAATAATTACAATGTGTACGCACTTTTGTTCCAATCATTGTATGATACCGCACCTACTGATAATATAATTCTGGGCACAGTATTTCTGGCACGTACAAACATTGCGATGGTTTCTTGAACCAGGGTCCCGATTCTACAAAAACCAATAGCTTTACAATGACATTGGTTACTAGAATACCAAAGGGCACGATACCATTGTCATAGTTATGCGATAAGTTTAGTAGAATCGGAGCCCAGGGCCAGGGGTCTCATTCTGACTTGTGCTACCCTTGTGCTTGTGCCAGTGGAGAAGTGTATCAACTCATTTAATGCTGACATAACACTTGTGTAGCCATAGCCGGTATAGAAAACTCGACAGTCAACGAGATAAACGGTTTTGTTTATATACGATACGATAAACGATGTTAATAATGAGACCAACAAAAAACACAATGACAACATTAGCCGAGGCATGGTCATCGGAAAAAGTAGCGGTAACATCATCACGCCCATAAAGCGTCCTTACTATGCGTAACATTCCTTGAATATCCATACCTACCGTATGCCGCCATCAAACATATCTTGCCAAGTATTGTTTAACTAAACATAAATCCTTAGCTTAAATCACCTACATATGATAACTCACAAATTGTTTCCATCAAAGTGGCTATACATCCATTACAACTCCACTGACACCTATATAATAAATAAATATACTACGCTGACACAACACTTATTACATCTAGTATTGAGGATTCTCTGAATGGGAAGTTATTTCCAAGGGACTTTCGACTTCTTGCATTTATTATGGCGTCTTCTTAAGATGTACAACTGCCAAGTTCGACTCGGTATGGGTTTGCCGGAGAGGTGGATAAAGATATGGATAGTCGGGCTAAGTAAGAGTAATTCTTCGAAAAGTGAGGGCGTTTGTAAGACTTATGCAGATCCAGGAGATATTCCGATCGGAAGCGTACAAGTATGTGCTGTCCTCCGCAAGAAGACGTTGGTACGAGAGATGTCGTTAAGACACGAGATGGAGTCATGTCGTATTATCGTGGAAATCTTTCGACTGTACTGGAGGGAAACATAAGAATTCACTATGTCCGGGAAGTGGGTGTGTCAAAATCAATTTCAGCAATTATATTAAGTTTGATACCGTTCGAGTTGGTAGCTTGACTTCGAACGAGCAGTTAAATTCTCCAGCCGGTATCACGCCACTGAAATGGCTTGAAGATTGCTCGTGATACAAGGTTGTGGATTTTGTACAATAAATAAATAAAATAAAACAATTTAATTATCTTTGCGATAACGCTTATAGAGATAGATCATGCTCGGTGATCACTATTCTACATACAGTCTAGAAGCAACGAAGCGGGTTGCTGCTAACAGGAGTAGTAGGGCACGGAATTTAAATCGCGTTACGTTTTAGTTTATTTTAAAGAAGAAACAGGTGGAGGGGTCGGTAGAGTACAGAGAACCCATGTGAAGCTACGATAACAGCTATTTACAAACATTGGCCTGTCTACACATCATATTTCCATTATTTCAGACGGGTCTACGTTACGATGGGACGGGGTTCCCTTCACAAACATTAATTTAAGACACCAATTGCTATTTCTATCCTATTGACTGAAAACATCGAGAGTTAATACAGAGTAAGTGAAAAAACGGTGTTTTGAAAGCTTATTACTATAATATATCCACTCGAGTAAGTGTTTGTACTACCAAAGTTGCTGTGTAAGTTATCGTTTTATTACGATAACAATATGGATTTTCAGATATTTTATAAAATGTTCAGGTTAAATATTCGGTCTCAATCGACTCTATTTTCCACCAGTGTGTCTAGTGAGAGTTTTCTACATGATCCTTACCGAAACGCGTTTGCGTTTACCACGGTTTGTATGAAAAAGAATATATATTTACCATTCACGGAGAGCAAACGCGAATCGAGTAAGCTTCGATTGCAACTCGCACTAGGCACTCAGAAATACATTACCTATAGAAAGTTACATAATCAATTCGAATACTTTATCAAACTGCCTCAGAAAGTTGATTATGTCTTTAGAGAATACGTATATATACGTTATTTCATTGGCACGCTCAGACGGCTTATTTAGAAAAGTGAGGTGTCGTTTGGTTCCTCTAAATATGTATTCATATAAAAACCATATTTATTACATAATGTATGGTACTTAATATAATGCGGCCGGATTTCATTTTTTTTTAAACAAGAAAAAATATTCATACATTATTTTGATATGACTATGGCTTGTGTAACCCGACCTAAGCGTCAGGATAAATATAGGTCAAATACGCAATAAATATCAGTTCATCGTATCAAAATAATATCAAAAACGTTTTCTCATACATTTTCTATGATGGAGTCCATTACATTGTTTATATCTTCCGAGTCCGTGCATAACGTGTTTCTACAGTAAATAATTAATGAATCACTAAATCCTTAATTGCATTGGTGATAACTTTTCAGAATGGGTGTTTGTCATACAATATTATTTCCTTATATATTAACTCTAATTGAAGGTACCAATACCTACTAACAACAAAAACAACATGGTACCTAGATTTCATTTTGTATGCATCATCATATGAACTACTTTACACCTAATTATTTATAATAATGGAACTACCTAAATCACTAAAATAGAAGTATGAAGTACATGATACAACAGCCCGTAGCTGTCTGTGGGCGTGCGCCTCTTTCAAAGACTAGAGGATACTGCCATAATCTTCACGCTTGGCGGGTGGTTTGGTGATTTACTAATGAGTAACTATAGTATCACTCATTTTTGTGTAGTTTTAAATTCATTGTGAAGCTTAGAAATAATAAAATTTCATAAAACAAAATGACGGGAAGGAATTAGTCAAAATGTATAAGGTAAAAATATTAAGCCTAGTAAAGTTCTTAATCAATTAATAGGTAGATTAAATAGATTAGTTGAGGGGTCAAAAATTTAAAATAAATTACTTATCATTTTCAGTTAAAATTTTTTTTTTGAATTTTATTAATTATATTTTTATTGTTAAAATTTATATTTATAGTATAATAGTTTATAATGTTAAAAACAAGAAAAACTAGCACAAATAACGACCTAAGCGTCAGGATAAATATAGGTCAAATACGCAATAAATATCAGTTCATCGTATCAAAATAATATCAAAAACGTTTTCTCATACATTTTCTATGATGGAGTCCATTACATTGTTTAT
Source organism: Venusia cambrica (assembly GCA_951394065.1). NCBI lineage: Eukaryota > Metazoa > Arthropoda > Insecta > Lepidoptera > Geometridae > Venusia > Venusia cambrica. The sequence goes on from OX596034.1 coordinate 17,741,343, forward strand.
ATCTTCCGAGTCCGTGCATAACGTGTTTCTACAGTAAATAATTAATGAATCACTAAATCCTTAATTGCATTGGTGATAACTTTTCAGAATGGGTGTTTGTCATACAATATTATTTCCTTATATATTAACTCTAATTGAAGGTACCAATACCTACTAACAACAAAAACAACATGGTACCTAGATTTCATTTTGTATGCATCATCATATGAACTACTTTACACCTAATTATTTATAATAATGGAACTACCTAAATCACTAAAATAGAAGTATGAAGTACATGATACAACAGCCCGTAGCTGTCTGTGGGCGTGCGCCTCTTTCAAAGACTAGAGGATACTGCCATAATCTTCACGCTTGGCGGGTGGTTTGGTGATTTACTAATGAGTAACTATAGTATCACTCATTTTTGTGTAGTTTTAAATTCATTGTGAAGCTTAGAAATAATAAAATTTCATAAAACAAAATGACGGGAAGGAATTAGTCAAAATGTATAAGGTAAAAATATTAAGCCTAGTAAAGTTCTTAATCAATTAATAGGTAGATTAAATAGATTAGTTGAGGGGTCAAAAATTTAAAATAAATTACTTATCATTTTCAGTTAAAATTTTTTTTTTGAATTTTATTAATTATATTTTTATTGTTAAAATTTATATTTATAGTATAATAGTTTATAATGTTAAAAACAAGAAAAACTAGCACAAATAAAAAAAAAGAAATTAATCAATTAATAGGTATTATTTGAGGTATAAAAGAATATTGCTAAGACAATAATTTAAATTTGACATATTTATGTTATAAATTAACTAATTCTTTCAAATCACAACATCACAGACACATAATCCGATTATACCTTAATCTATACCTTTATATTTTGATAATATATTAAGTTATTAGTGATAAAACCGCAAAACTGCATTAGAAACGTCAAACTACATTTATACTAGAGGGAACCCCGGGGATTTCTTAACAGGGATGCTCTTTCACATATTTTGCCTATTTGAGACGAATCTACGTTACAACGGGATGGTTTTACAAACAGACATCTAATACACCAACTGCTATTGTTACTATGATTCGAAAACATCGTTAGAAGGGTCCAGTAGTACCGCTTACGAAAACAAACGTAGTTAGTTGATTTCGATTCAAATATAGCTTTCTCATATTGACGCGTTTTTTTTCAACAAACCAAGCTACTGGAGAGTAAAAATCAGCGGTACTTCTCGAGCCCACATAAGAAATTCTAAAATGAATTAAGTAATCTGATAAAATCATTGGACAGAACATAACAGAGAGGTTTTCTCATTGGCATTCTCACTGTAGTATTTGATGAGGATGCTATGAGCCAGGAATGGAATCGACCAAACAGCTTGGTGCAAACACCACCAGCTTAGTTCAGTGTAAACCGAACACACCATCGCAAACCGGTTGCCACCGGTCTAAACCAGCGCGTAGACTACTTCTTGATGCTCTTCATCTTCCTCTTCTTCTTCATCCAATTCCTCAACCTGTAATAAATGCAAGTTTGCTTTGAGTACATCACACTTCACACAGGTTTACACTTATACAGGTTTTTAGTATGGAAAAAAAAGATTTTAACTATTCCCAGATATGCCGTAGCTGTCGTTGCTTAATCGACCCCTCCAACTCACCCCATAGATGACGTAAAAGCCAACTAAGGGATCTCTCCAGAAGGGAAGCAGCTTTCTTCTGTTTCCGCCTGCCAAGCGTGGTGATTATGGCAAAAACGTTTTAAAAAGCTTTAGAGGAGGCACTGAGCTGTGATCCCAGATTCAACTGTTTAGTTAACATTGTAACACGATTCCGTGCTTCGAAGGATACGTTTAGCCATCGTTTACTGCATATAGTAGTAGACTGACGCCTGTAGTGATGGCTCGTTAACTTTAACACCAGGGTTGTTACACAGCCCGCACAAAGAAAGTAAGATTAATTATAAAATAATTTGTGAAAGTGGCACTAATCAACGAACAATTGAGTGGAATCTAGGTATGCTTGGAAAACTACGCACGATAGTCAGCATTATCACTGGGCACTGAACTTAAACACCATCTCGTCATGAAAGGTGCAACAGACAGACGTCGCAAAAGTTCCTAAGAGGAAGTAACGGTGGAGCTCGTGGTTGTTCACTGTGCCACCACGAGACCGAGCGATCTCTAGTTTGCAATAGCTACTTGACCTCGGCCTAAATGCTGAGGCACAAGAGACATCAAAGTTGGAAGCGCTGGAGCAATGTTGTCAGCATCTCAAGGTATATTATAATATTTATTCTCTATTATAATAGGGAGTCAGGCTGGCTTGGTTCAGGTTAGCAAGGCAACACACAATACACCAATGAGGGATGTCAATTCAAAACATATGAACCCCTTTATTAGAATTAGGTAAGCTTGTCGGTATGGGCATGTCATGGGCATTAAATTTGTGACAAGTGTAATGAATATGTGAGTGAAAGGTTATAGGGGTAGCGGAAGAGATCGAGGGATTGTTTGATGGTCAAAAAACAAAAGCATACGAGAATACTTGGATAAATTTTCTTCTCTCTATTTTTTTTATGACTTTCACACACAATCCATCGGTAGTTCCCATATTACAACTCAGCTTAGTTAAAGCCAACCCCACCTAGCGTAGTTGGCGTGGTACTCACATTAAACATGAGTTCAGGCCCAAACTTCTCATCCATAGGGATTATCTCCTCTTCGGTATCAGCCTCTTCATTCTATAACAATAATCTTCATATTGGGCATTGTTAATGGAACCAAAGGGACAATACAGCTCTCTGGAATAGGATCTCCCTCTAGGTAGGTATGTGTTGTATTCAACGAACTTTGACCGATACATAGTGGGTACATCTTTACTTAGCTTTGACATACATATACATCTACTGTCTACCCCCATCCAGTCAGTTAACTAGTCATGATTGAACCAAGAAGAAGAATCTTCAAGAAGAGAGTTAATAGGCACCTTCTGGGTAGGCTCGCTCCATTGAACATATAATTCTTGCCTTTGTAAGTATTGCGGCTAAGAGCAGAGTCATTCTAAAAAAAAAACTTGCTGAGACCAATTTGCAAAGATTGGTTTTGCATGCTCGGTGTTCTATAAATTTCACTTTCATTAATGTGCGCACAATATCTTTGACCTAATCTCTTCTTCCCCTTTCCACCACCAGACTAGCAGACGTGCGTCAGCCTACAACTCCTAATGCAAACCGATAACGTTCTTCTTTTGGATAACCGCAGATAAGTAAATGTGACAGCTTTTATAAGTACCAATTTGTTAAATGTTAGGAAATAAACCAATTTATTTATTTTATTTTACTTATTTTTAGCTTTCAGAAATAAGAAAGTTAAAGTGTCACCAAGCGGGAGTATAGGTTTCATGATATGGTTATGTATGGCACATATAATATAAAGAATTGATTGTTCACCCAATCGCAGACAAATTTCAGAGAAACGTTCAGCTCTTGAACTCGAAGCTTGCCTGCAAGATTAAGGTCTACTACAGGGAGCCTATCCAGAAAATGCCTAGCAACTTTACATTTAAGAATCAGGTATTAGGGACATAGTTATAAGTTTTTGCATTACACATACAAAATGATGTTTGATAGCGCTCAGCTGTAATAGATGAAGATGTCTTTAGCCCGGTATATGAACCTGATGCATGATAACGGGAAAGTGCATGATTTAGATAATCATGTGTGATGACTCACATTAAATCCGAAGCACTCATCCACCTCCTGCTCTAGTTTGACGCTGCGCTCGAGCGCCAGTTGCTGCTGCTTCAGCTGCTGGTTGTACTTCTTCTCGTCTTCATCCTCATCGTCGTCTTCCAAGCGTTCTTCCTCGCCATAGTTGTCAGTTACAGCTTCTTCTTCTACTTCCTCTTCCTCTGGAAAACGAAACAGTGTATGATAATTTAATGTCTCAGTTGACTGTTGAAATCTACTTACTACCTATTTTCGTGTTGATAATAATGTTGTTACCATGTAAGTGACAAAGTGTACCTATATTATTAAAGGCACTCATTATAAGACTTATAATATTAAGTTTCAAGGAATTGTACCTACATCTTAGTCAAACCTGTAAAGGTGACAGCTTTTTTAGGTGTATTATATTATGAAGTAATAACTTAGATACGACAAAAAAAGTAAGTTATTCAAGGACAAGGCTGTTTTTAAAAAGTCTCTTATCGTCGAAATTATTAAGCCATCTCTTGATCACAAGCTGTGCACGTTCGTCGGCCTCACATACTGATAGGGTAAGAGAAGACTGTTGAGGATTCCGTTTAAAGTGCACTTACACTGCCTTATTTTTTTTTTATTGTTTATTGTTATTTTTTTGATCTGTGATCAGTCTTCTGACTATGAGCAGATTTTCTGTAGGAAGTTGGGCATTTAGGAGAGTTGTCCCAGTGAGCACTTCCCCTATGTTATGTATCATCTCCGTCCAGCTCAATGATGTGTTATCTTTTTAGCCTCTTTGGATAGCTAATAGTCATGAATGGTGTCACCAGGGGGTTTGGATGTGTAGCAAGTCGTTTTTTGTATTTTGATGAGTAGAGTTTGATTTCATCAGTGACTGTGCTCATTTCTAGTTCCTTATGCAGCTCAGCAGTCATCTAGAGCCATGGTGCATTTGAAGGTTGGTTTGAGCGGAAGGTCGAGTTGTAAGTCCTGGCTAATTGTAGAGTCTATGTCTAAGTGTTGTACCAGTAATTTCATTGGACACCTCAGCCAGGTGGTTTGCGAAGACGTCAACTCTTTGTTGCGCTGTTCTTGCCCATTTGTTGTCAGTAAGTCTTAGAGGCAAGTTCTCTTTGGTTGGTTCACATTTGATGTGGCTTTCCACAGGGAATAGTTTGTAGACTTTGAAGCTGTGAGAGAATCTAGGTGTAGGGCCAAGGTAGCATTTTTCGCACTGCTTATGAGGTCCTTTAGCTTGACTATTGAATTGTTTAGTGCTGTTTTGCCTTCATCATGTCGGCTACAGTGCCATACTCTGCGAAGCCTTCTTTTCTCTTGGATTTTGGTTCTTATTTCCTGTGGCACAGAGTTGTGTCTAGCTGAGAGTTGAGGGGCACTAGACCAGCATGCTACTTGTATTAGGTTGGTGAGGATGGTAGCAGCCGCCTCTATATCTTCCGGGGTCTTCAGAGCAATCTGCAGTTCCAGTTTTTTATGAATAAATTCCTTAAATGACTCCCAGTCGGTGTGCTTATTGGACAGGTGAGGGGTTATCTCGTATTCCAGTATTGTTGTGCCAATTGTTAATAATACTGGTGTGTGTGCTGAGGAGCCATCTAGGCATGAATTGACTCTAGCAGAATACTGGGATATTCCCTTGCAAACAAAGAAGTCAATGATGTCCGGTTTTCTGTTTTTGTCAGAAGGCCAGTGCGTTGGTTCTGTTGTGGACAGTATAGGTGTGGATAGGTTATTGTTATCAATGGCTAGTTTGAGCCGTCTTCCCCTTGTAGAAGCTAACCTTGACCCCCAGTGGGGATGTTTACAGTTGTAGTCTCCTCCGGCAATAAACCGGGATCCAAGAGAGTTAAAGTAGTAGGAAAGTTGCTCTTCTTTAAGTTTATGCTTCAGAGGGCAGTATACCGCAGATATGTTAAAGCTATCGTTCCTTCCTTCTACCCTTACAGTAGTTGCCTGCGGGTGTTCAGTCATGTAAGCTGGTAGTTCATGATTTTTTATGAATGATCGCACAATTAATGCTGTTCCTGCATGAGCTGTTCCATCTGGGTGTTGAGTGCTATAGATGATATAGTTCTTTATATTGACTTGACTTATGCTGGTAAAGTGTGACTATCAGGAGTATGTCAAGTTTATGGATGTTGAGTAGCACTTCAGCTTCATGCACATTTGGAGCTAATCCATAAATGTTCCACATAGCTATATTTAGTGACTTTATTGTGGATTTTTTTGAACCAGGGTCATTAGCATGCCCATTTGATAGAAAAGCATGTCCATTTTCTCTAGTTTCTTTAGAGTAAGTCTTGCATAACTTGTGTTGACGTGTCGTGAAAAACCTCTTGAGATGGTTGTTGCTATGACTCTTCAGGATGTATTGTGCTATTATTTGGTATGTTCGTTTTTGGTTTTGATCCATTTCCTTCCCGCTGTTTGGGTTTTTGTTGTTTTTGATTGCTGGAGCCAGCTATGGCAGAATAAGATTGTGTACTTTGATTCCCGGATGAGAGGTAGCGGTCTGGGTGTATGTGTTAGTACCTGGGGTATGCAGTTTTTTTTTTCATTGGTAAGCTCACAACTCTGTTCTGTGATTTGTTGTTGTCTTTCTGTTGCCACAATTTGGGGCTCTGGTTTTATGGAGTAGTTTTCTTTGGTGATGGGGTAATTTTTCTGCTACTTAAGCTCTGTTGTTTTGGTTCTACAGGTTTCTTCCATGTTAGGGATGGCATTGGGCTGTCTCATTGAGTTGAAGTAAGTGTTGCGGTTGTTTTTCCTATGTAGAATTTCTTGATATACTTCACATCCCTTATAGATTGCCGGGTGCTCTCCCAGGCAGAGTGCACATTTAGCAGGTGTACACAGCCTTATAATAACATGAAACCAGGTGAGATGAAGGCAAAGCGCTTCCTCATAGTACAATAAAAAAAAATGTGTGTGATAGGGTAGAGAGACGAACAAACCTCCTTGCTGTAGGAAGTCCGGGGCGACAACAGCCACCTGCTGCTCTGTGCCATCTTCCAGCTGGATCACCTCCAACACCACGTATTGCTGCCCATCGCCGTCAGACACCGTGAGCATCTCGCCACGGTGCAGCACGCTCATGCTCTTTTCTTGGTACTGCTCTTGGTACGGCTCGTGCTCAGCTTTGATCTCCGACAGGAACGGGTGCTAGCAAACAAACATTGCTTTTGTAATTGCTTAATTTTATAAACATATAAAAAAAACCAAAGGATATTTATCATTTAGTAAATAAAACTATGAACAAGAATCTTATTAGAGTAGGACCAGCATCCGGTGTCTTAGGTTTGGAAATGGGTGCCATCGGAGAGTGTGTGGTTGACTCCACCCCTTCTGCTTTTCGATTCCTTGCGTTTTTGGGGTCCTGACGAAGCGTCAGCATTAGTGGACACAGTCAGATTTTGCCCAGTACCCTTTGACTGCATAGCATTCCCCACACCGCGCCCAGTTTTGGTTTGGCTCATCGAGGAAGTTCCGCTAGCTAGCCGTTGTCGGGGAAGAGGTTTTTTTTTATTGTCCGATGAGGAAGCGCTTGGCCTTCATCTCACCTGGTTACAAGTTAAGATAAGGCCGAAGGTGAAGGCGCACTTCACCCGGAATCCTCAACAAACTAAACTAAGGAACTGGCTATCTTACCTCTAAATGCCGGAACACAATTTTTTTTTTAGAATTGTGGTTATGGCGACAGAATTAGGTAAGATTGTGGTAGACTAGCCAGGCGGACTAAAACAAAGTCCTACCACCACCAAATTTTACGCCGTTTAAGTCTTTTCTGATAGATAAGTTATAATAGTGGAGGATAGTTACTCGGAGTGCGTTAGTGTCGATGTATTTGACTCTCTTCTGGCGGCCCAGTTTCAGAGCAAGCGCGCGTTCGTGGTGCCCCGATTCAGGATCGTGAACGGCCAAATGACGCATCAGGTTGCCCTAAACAAATACAAATACTGTTGTATGATTATGTCCAGTCGCCAGCAATTATGTGTACACTTAATTATTTATTTTCTAGGAAAACCAACAGCACAGTAATACAACATAAGGCCAATAAGAGGTTTTCACGTATAGAAAGCAATATAGATTACATAAAAGTGTGAACAAATCAGTATACAGTGAAAGAAGAGTAGAAAACAGTTTTAGAATAAAAGTAATACAGGAAGAATACATACAAGCATTCATCGGCCATTAATAAGACTACATACTAAAAATACATATAAAGCTTAAATTCATAAGTTTCAAAATGGTTTGAAAAACAATAAACACTGTGCGACTATTAGGCTGCAAGTGTTAAGCTTACCTTGTGCGCGAAGGTTCGGTTACAAGAGTGACATGTGTGAGTCTTCTCCTTTGGAGGCTTGGGCACGTAGTTCGGATTGTGGTACAAGTTCTGGTGGCGCTTCAGTAGTTGCTTTTGCCTGCATATGAAATAAAATGTTCAGATCCTACCCAACTATCTTCCTAATAATGCTATCAATGCGAAAGTTCGTTTGGTTATTTTTGATTCTTCAAGCAAATCCGTTCGGATCGAGCTGAAACTTTGGTCAGATATTGTTTTAGACCAGGAATTGGATACTTCTTTGCAAGTACCACGAAGGCGAAGCCGCCAGCAGATGGTATTTTTTATTTAAATTTAGTTTAGTGATATTTGAATGTAATATGAAAAGATTCTGTGATTTTTTTTATGAATGTTATTGTGCCGTGTGTTTTTACCTGAAGGTCTGGTCGCATTGGTCGCACGCGAAAGGCTTCTGGTCCGTATGTTTGAGCACGTGCGACTTGAGATGGCGCATCGTGGTGGACGCGTAGGGGCACAGGTCGCACTTGAAGCACTTTTCGCCTTCGTGAGTCTAAGCAATACAAATTTAATTTGTTTAAAATGCATTGAAACATCGGAATGTTCCTAAAACATACACACCAACCTTAGTACATTTTGTAATGGCACGTCCGATTCTAAATGATGATTCGTAGCTTTATAATTCTAAAGAAATGTTGCATTTATTGTGGCTATATGCAAATCCCGATGCGATAGTTATTGAGATTTTGGAGTGAAGCAAACTATAAAAAAGTTGATTGTCATCAAGTCTGCAGGTATGTAACGTGAGTCTCATCACTTGCAAGAAGTGGGACAGAAGTTGTTGAGCAGCCAATCTTTTTTTTTAGACTGAGTAGTAACTTTGTTGTGCAAAAAGTGCGGTGTTTAGAGAAAATATGAGTGGAGTACCTTGTTGTGCACTTTGCAGGAGTAGCGATCGGGGAAGGACTTCCCGCAGCGTTTGCACTTGAGCGGCTGGTCGGAGGTGTGGAGCTTCTGCACATGGATGCGCAGGTCTGTCTTGCGGCCGCACTTCGCGGGGCACAGCTCGCACGAGTACACAGGCTTCTCGGACACTGACAACAAACACTCAAGTGAACACATATTTTTATTTTATCTCATTTATCTAGAATTAGTAAGTTTGGCTCTGCCTACCCCGCTAGTAAGTGATCATTTATAGATCCATCAGATGCCAGAGGTTAATCCTCGATGGGGTAAAAGTCATGAGACTGTTTATTTACACATTTTATTATAATTATACTTAATTCCACTGTACAAAAACGAATTAGGAGGATGGCACAATTTCAGTGTTCATGGTATGAACCGAGAAGAATAAGTAACGGTGATTCTGATACCAATTATTTGTTTCACTACATACATTTGAAATGTAAATCTCTGCAAGAAACCCGACAGCTCTTAGAATAAGCATAATAACATATATATACAATATCAGAAGAGGCTTGGCAATGCAGGCAGGGCGCAGCTTATTTTTTTTTATCATATTATGAGGAAGCGCTTGGCCTTCATCTTACCTAATGTGTTCAAATAGAAAAGGGTAAAAGACCTTTTGTATTTGAACACATCACACATACACACACTCGCTTAAGCCTTATTTTTCTGTAACTAGGTACCGAATGGATGGTGTGATGTGAATCCCAGGTCCATAGGCATAGGTAAAAATTCACTCTCATCAATTGTTCCCTAACGCGCCAAAAGAAGTATAACTTAAAATTATATATTAAATATCTCTTATTTATTGCAGCATATCTGTTCAACTTGGCAATGCAGCCAAGCTTGGGCACGCTCCCGTCTGGTACTGGTCTGAAACAGTTGGGTACCTATAGACCGTTTGTAACAGTTCTTAGGTAACCCAACTTTCTTGTACAGTTAGTTTAATTGTACATCTTGTTTGATTAAATTTTATTACAACGAACGTTTGCTTTGTCCAAATATACAAAATGCATTTAACGAGACGTCACGAGGTGCGCCATAGCACTAGCAAACGTTATAATGTTAAAAAAAGTTTCATGATAGAACACAAGTTTCTCATAAATAGCCACCATACCTAAGCACCATGTATAAGGTTTGTTTAGCAATTCAAAGGCAGGTCATTAGTACACACAATTGAATAGTTTCGCAGGGGCGCAGTTGGCGGATTGATGTAAAAATGAATATAGGTAAGATGTGAATGGTTTGGGTGAAGGCTGGCCAACAAACAAATGAGTTGTTGAAATAACGTCTGAATCAGAAAATCTGAGATTGCGAGCTGAGAAAGCCGAAGGTATTGATGAATAGTGTGAAAAAGGACATGGGTATGAATGGCGTGGAGTTGGCTGATAGGAGTGGAAGAGGAAGAGGAGACCCCACCTAGCATGGGATAAGGGCAGGAGAATGATGATGACATAACATTGGATTAAGGATACCTGTTGCGCAGAGCCTTTTTACTGTGGGATAAAGGCAGGACATTCATTTGTGCTTCACAGAAGCGCGTTTATCAAATGTACAGTTACAACAGTCACATTGTATATGTAGGTACTAAAAAAAGGCCAGTTCATCACAAGGCTGCCTGGAAGATATCGCAATACAGAAACAGATGTCATATTAACCATTAACATAACTAAGTCATAATCATCATCAAACTATCGCAGTCCACTGCTGGACGTAGGTCTCTCTCAAAGTAAGCCTATTTTTCGTTTTTTTTTTTAACTCAGTTCTGTTTTACAAAAGTGAGTTCATAAAATATGTTATTATGTTACAACAATTGACAATTCGCATCGAGACTTACCAACCCGTGTATAACGTACAATGATTGAATGAATTGTACATTACTCCGGCATTTAAACGTAAGATAGCTAAGATACAAGATTTATTCATCAATTTGTTGTTTACATGTCAGAGTGGAAAACAAAAATTTAATCTTATACCTAATTAGGTATAGATTACGTTGTGATACTAGGGGTGATCCAAAAGTAATGATAATCAGTTATTTCTACTGCACACAAAAATACAAAAAAAATATCAGTCACTTGCTCAATTACCAACTAGTTTAGGAAAAAAAAATCATATAAATAGGCCACGATTCCCGGGAGCTACATTCATTTGAATACGGACTGTCAAGGAGTGAACATCAAAATGGAAAAACACGAAATCAGAGCTGTCATTAAATACCTCTGCTTGAAAAAAATGTCTACCAAAGACATACATAGCGACTTGGTGGAAACATTAGGGGACTCTTCTCCTCCATATTCCACAGTTGCACGCTGGGCTAAGGAGTTTAAGCTGGGAAGAACATCGACGGAAGACGAACACCGCGAAGGACGCCCATCGACGTCCCTCACTGAAGAAAATGTGAAAAAAGTTGAAGAAGTTGTATTGGAAGATCGAAGAGTGACTATCAGGCATGTAGCTGAGGTCACAGTGATCTCATATGGCAGCATTCAAAGAATCCTTGCGAACGAATTGCATATGAGAAAGGTCTCCGCGCGTTGGGTACCGAAAATGTTAAACGACGAGCAAAAGAAGAAACGAGTCGACATGTCAAGAGCAAATCTCGAAAATTTCCAGGCAGACAAGGATAATTTTTTGTCACGTTTTGTGACCATGGACGAGACCTGGATCCACCATTTTGATCCTGAAACAAAACAACAATCGATGACATGGAAACGATCCGATGAACCGACGCCGAAGAAATTCAAAGTGTCAAGCTCAGCAGGGAAGGTTATGGCGTCTGTTTTTTGGGACGCTGAAGGAATAATCATGGTGGACTACTTGGAAAAGGGGGCCACTATTACAGGCTCCTACTATGCAGAACAAATAAGAAGATTGCGGGAGGCTATTAAGGAGAAAAGGCGAGGCAAACTGCGGGCTGGAGTGCTGTTCCATCAAGACAACGCACCGGTTCACAAAGCTGCAATTGCCATGGCTGCCATTCAGGAAGCGGGCTTTGAGCTGGTGGATCACCCCCCCTATTCACCAGATCTAGCCCCCAGTGACTTTTATCTCTTTCCACGACTCAAGGAACATCTCCGAGGCAAGAAATTTGACGATGATAGCGACGTGATGGCCGCGGTTGATGACTTTTTTGAGAGTCAAGATAAAGATTTTTTTTCTAAGGGAATTTTAGGTTTAGAAAAGAGATGGACTAAATGTATAGACTTGCTAGGAGACTATGTTGAGAAATAAATTTATTTTTTTATTTTATTCATTGTGTTTGTTATTGATTATCATTACTTTTGGATCACCCCTCGTATTAGATCAATTATTAAACTATATTATTATATATTATAGCCAGTTCCTCACTGTTGAGGATTCCGATGAAGTGCGCCTCCACCTTCAGCCTTCTCAACTTGTAACAAGGTGAGATAAAGGCCAAGCGCTTCCCCGTTGCACAGTACAAAAAAGTATTGTACTGTGTTTTTAGATAGATAGATAACTCTTTATAGTTCACCACTTACAATAAACATAAGAAAATACTGATAGAAGAAAACTCAATCCAAGCGACACTGGTAAAACAACGGACCGAGAAGATAATGCCTTTCAAGGATGGCAATAATACGGACTGAGCAAGGTAAGTGCAGGGCAGTGTAATGAGAGAACGTACCGTTGTGTATAAGTTTGTGCGCTTTGAGCGAGTTGGACTGGGTGAAGCACATGGTGCACATGTCGCACTTGTAAGGCTTCTCCCCGGTGTGCGTACGCAGGTGGCGCTTCAGCTTGAACGTGTCCGGGGAAGCGTACGTGCAGTGCGGGCACTGGAAACAACACATTAATTTATTAATTTATCTTAAAATCGGTGATAACTGGCACACAGGCCACTTGAGGCAAGTCCTCTAGACCTTTGCCTCTTAGGTCTAGTGGTTAGCCCACCGGTGTAAGATCCAGAGGTCAAGGAGTATAATGTGCTTGGTTTGCTTGGTCGTAGGATTTTATTAAGTCCGCCTGGCTAGTTTCCACCATCTTACCTATAAACACTGTTTTTTTTTTCTTCATCAATATGCGGTCTGCAGAAACCACACTATCCTAAGTACGGCTGCTTTTTGTGTCAACATGAAAGTATGTCTGGGCAGGTCTAGTAAGGATAGAGACTGTGAGATATAAACTGAAATTTGTATTGGGACACCACCAGTCGTTGAACGCTTTGGGCATTGAGACTTTTTGCAAACCCAACATGCGGGTAATTTCACTTTTGATAATTATGTATTTGGATAGTTTCAATGGTATTCTGTAGGTTGTGTAGGGAATGGCGATATTATTATTACTATTTGATGATAAGCGATCAGCACAGGGGCTGATGTGCCTATTTCAACGTGTTAGTTTGGTTGTTGCTGCACTAGGTTGTTCCTTATAGGTAATAATAGTTTATGGTTTGTAGCTAGACATTAGATACCGTAATATCTGGTTAAACAGTAGCCAGTAAGAGTGGTACATATTACTGGATAGTCTGTTCGTCCCTGTTATCCCGTGGCGATTGCAGTGCCACCTACCGGATCCAATTGTGAATCTAAACCATCTAATTCAGTCCAGGGCTCAGTATATGCAAGTATATGCTAAGAGCTGCTGGGTCAAGTGGGTAAGGGCCCGCCTACCGATCCGGATGTTGTGGGTGCAAATCCAGTTTTGCACCAATGAACTTGTAGATTTTTCGGAAGATGTACATGCTCTGACGGTGAATGTCACATCGTGTGGAAACCGGCATGTGACACAGACAAGTATTCCGCTAAGCGGCGATGGGCTTGCAACCTGTCACGTATTGTGTATACTAGCTACATGCTATATGAACATATATAAAGTTTGGAATACCTGTCTACCCCTTTATAAGAACCACGCTCTGAGTAGTGGTCAGAGGTGAATGAAAATGGTGCTAAGGGAAAACTTCACCGAGAACCTAATAAGATTTTGAAAACTGTATGTATACTTTAATGTTGAATAGATCATCAAAAAATTAACTGGCGCGAGTTTTTGACTTTCTTCGTGTGTGCTGGTCGCGATTCCGAACAGGCGGTAAGTTTGACGTTTCAAAATGATCCTAAAAATCGAATCAAATTGGGCAAGTTTGTGTCGCACCTGGTAAGGCCAGAGGTGAATGAAAATGGTGCTAAGGGAAAACTTCACCGAGTACCTAATAAGATTTTGAAAACTGTATATATACTTTAATGTTGAATGAAACATCAAAAAATTAACTGGTGCGAGTTTTTTGCCTTTCTCCGTGTGTGCTGGTCGCGATTCCGAAAAAATCAAATAAAATCAAATTGGGCAAGTTTGTGTCGCACCTGGTAAGGCCTCTCCCCGGTGTGGCAGCGCACGTGACGCCTCAGTTTGGACAGCTCGACGGACGCGTAGTCGCACTCGGTGCACTTGTGCGGCTTCACGTGCGTGTGCTTGTAGCGGACGTGGCGCACCAGCTCACCTGCGCATTATAATACATATTGTGAATTATATATAATATACTTGCTACTTTGAAGAACAAAAATATAAGAATCGAATATCACAACTTGAGCCATACATTGTGATACTTACTGTTGGTGTGTTTTGCTGTGATTAGGTTGCGTTTGAGACAAAAACCAGCTGGCTTATGTAATTCTATAGAGACTGGTTGCAAAGTAACTTTGTGAAACTCACCGGAGGTTGTAATGGAGCTCTTGCAGAACTTGCACGTGTGAGGTTTGATACCGCTGTGCATGGTGGTGTACTTCTATAGACAGGTTGCAAAGTAACCTTGTGACACTCACCGGAGGTTGTAAAGGAGCTCTTGCAGAATTTGCACGCGTTGTGAATGGTGGTGTACTTCTATAGACAGGTTGCAAAGTAACTTTGTGACACTCACCAGAGGTTGTAAAGGAGCTCTTGCAGAACTTGCATGAGTGAGGTTTGATACCGTTGTGCATGTTGACGTGGTTCTGCAGAGAAGCGTGAGTCTTGAAGCCACGTTCACAAACTTCGCACTTGTGCGGCCTTTCATCTGAGTGAGATTTCTTATGCCGCAGTAGGAGGTAGCTGAAACAAATACAACAGAATTGTTTAATCTTTTTTACTGAGAAAGCTTTGGACAGCCGCATTTCAATTCAGAAGTTAGAGAGAGTGGATCTGTCCGATATCTAGCCAGAATCATTAAGGGTACACATCCCCAAACTGCTCTAGCTACTAGTGTCACACTTACCATCCCCCGTGACATTAGTATCTCATGGTTAGGATACTAATGTCACAGGGGGTAGTGAGTTCCTTGGGAATACTCGATCGAAGGGATATGGAGTGCCATTTCCTTCGATCTTGTATTACCAAGGAGGGTTGACTTCAGGCAGGCGACCGGTATGAATTGAATGACCCCACCAAGTGTGGAATAACAGGCAGAAAATTGATGACGGTAAATGTCACACCAGCACGTCTCTAGGTCCAGTAATCCAAATGGCGCTCCAGAGGATACAATTAGTAGGGCTGCAATAATATGTTTCGTTTCTAGGTAAGAGAATCCTACTCGTGCTGTTAGTTACGTATCTGAAGACTCGTAGTATGAAGTAAATCTTGACCCTACGAGCCGGTGCAGTGTACTGACCGGCGATGGCTGGTGTATGTGCAGAAGTTGCAAGTGAACAGCGCGCGATTGTTCCTGCGCCTCTTCTTTTGAGCGGGCTGCACGTCCTCGTTTGACTCGGCATCGCCTTCATCCTCGTCGTCTTCGAAGGTATACACATCACCCGCTTCTTCGTTGTTTTGTTTATCTTCCTGGAAACATGTTGTTTGCAACATATTAGAAAATCGAAAGTGCCTCTGTCCCTCTTTTACGTTTTTACAACTAAACGGAACAGTATAACATTTAGCAAGAAGATGGATTGTATCCTGGGAAAGGGCATAGGCTACTCTTTATCCGACGCTACAACTATGGTAAGCCAGTTTTTTTATTATGTTCTGTGTTTCTAAACATGTTCATTTTAACATGTTTAGCTTCATATACACACTTAAGTATTTGTTGAGAAAAAAGATCCCCATAAGCATCTGCTGACATACAAAAAATCCTAACCCATTAGTCAAATTGCTTACGCATGAACTTTTAGGTGATGTTTGCCTTTGTATATAAATAAATACAAGAACTAGAAAACGAATACATACGTCTTCTCCTTCCTTGTCTTCTTGGTTAATTTCCTGGTCGACGTCCATCTTGTTGGGAGAAAATAAATAAATCAATTAATAATTACTAAACACTTTCCACAACGCCAACGCCATTGACGGATAATCCATAACATACTTTTTTTGTTTACTTATGATACAAATGTAACACCCCAAACACAGAAAAAAACATCTTTATTTTTACAAATGTTCCATTCTTATCTCTTTGTGTGCTGGTCAAGATTACGAAGTAGCGAGTAGCTAACCTGACCGTTTAAGTTGGGTAAGCAGTTGTGTGGTTACCTGCTCGGATTGGTTGCTGTCCCCGTTCATGTTGAGGTTGACGAGGTCTTTGTGGTCGTCGGCCACCACGAGCACGTAGCTCACCTCGCCGGCGTCGTTCTCGGAAGGCACCAGCGTCAGCGTCTGCGTGAAGTCGCCGCCGTCGTCCGGCACTATCATCTCCTCTATCGTCGGTTGCTGATACGATACAATCATATATTAAGCATATAATATATATATATAGGTATAGAAGACAAGTCCTGACTGACAGGCATATAGACAGTATTAACGTAGTTTGGAGAGTGTAGTTTGTTGTGGTGTGCCCACTAAGAAAATAATTAGGAAAATTTACATCGTAAGTAAATAAAATAGGATGTCAAAGTTTCACAGATAATATTGCATATCTCTGAACCGAATGAACCAAGCAATGGTATGATTCAGGGTTATTAAGAATTTTCAATATTTAAGGGTGACTGGTATTTAAGCTGATATGTCAAACATTGCAATACAAAACGGATGTATTCTTTGTAGCTCATTGACGCAAAAACTACTAACGGATTGCTGAAATTTTGCACAGCCAGATAAATTCCCATCATACCGTATGCACCATTGACTTGCACCAGCAATGGTGCAATGCTGATCCCGTATATAGACAACTTTTTGTTGTCAAACACGGCAAAGCCGTAAGCAGGACCTAATCCTTTATAAATACTATTAAGTAAACCTAGTTTTAGTCAAATCAATATTAAAATTACCTCGGGCTCTTCCGATTGGTTAGCGTCGTCAAGAGCAACCATCCCGGAATCGGGGTTGTTCGACTGGTAATAGTACCGCCCAGATTGGTCCACGAAGTAGGTCACGTTGGGCGTGTCGGGCATCTCGTCGCCGTCCTCGACAAGCTCTGTTGACAATGGACTTGCCTTCAAGGTGGATCCTCGCATGACACGGGTTTTGGTAATCACCTAATTTAGGCCTCATATTAGTTGTGAAGTAGTTGTGAGCACACGCGAGCAAGCGAGATGATTATTGTACAATAAACAGCTCACTCACCAGACAGGTCGGGTTTGGATTTATGAATGTATTGTATGCTTGCTTGTAAGTACATTGTGCATTTACTACTTGAGTAAAATCCGTAGGAACGTTGTCGAATGATTTCAATAATGGTTGGCGGTGATCAGCAGTTCTTCCGCCTGCTGTTAGACACATCACAAACCAGTTCCAACGACGCTCTAAGCTACTAGACTTACCAACACTCTGAGTGACGAATGTTTCGACGGGCGGAGCTGCCCGAGTCTTGACTCGGGAGTACTTCCTCATCTCAGGAGGCATGGCTGCAACAAAAGGCATCAGCATCAGCATCAGCATCAGCATAAACAGGCACTAGCTTTTGCCCGTGGCTTCGCCCGCGTGGTTGTACCCTGGTGAATAGTTCCCAGCCTATGTTGCTCCCTATTGCACACTCTATCTTACGTACGTTGTGTCTGGCTTCTCTTGTGTCTCTACTATAATTGCAATAAATTAAACAGTACCCTGGTTAGGTACAAATATCTGAGTATTTTAAGTTATAGCTTGTTTTATAGGGGGATCCGCCCCTGCACATTGTAGTAGTCGCACGCGTACGCATCGTTGTCCGTGCCGAAGTCGCTGATTTTCACTTGGTGCGACTTGCCGATCAGGCAGTTTCTATCACCTCAAACTTCAATAAAAACCGTTCAGCCGTTTAGTCGTGAAAAGTTAACTAACAAATAAACATTCAGAGCTACTTCCAAGCGCAAGGTGTGGTAAAAACCCCGATAAATGCGAATTATTTTACGTTAAGAGATTAATAAACCATAGCATCAAAGGGCTTTTCACGTTAGTTTTAGGAGCAACAATTCATACAATTTATAAAGCTATAAGCTCGTGTGACGCCTGTTTATGCTACACGTCCTACTATTCACCGGCGCACTCAACCTGCGGCCGGATAGATCCTCAACTATATAAATGGCCGCCCGCTTGACCAGCGCTCCGCCGTAACTGGAAAGGCACAGACGCTCCCCCCGCCCGCAGCTTACCCCTCGTGCCGCGATTCCACGAAAACGAACTACACGGTAACATAACTGCGAATACCTATATCTGCACTAATTTATATCGTTTCTACCTGTAATAGACTGTTTGGGCTTTGTAGAAAATAGTACATATATTATACATTTTTATTTAACTGATGATTTCTAATACTTCTCTAGCCTAGAGCTTGACAAGCCGAAGGGTCAAGAACTAACCCAACATTTACAAAAAAAAAGCACCTCAGTGTTACAAAGCCGCATTTAATGACCATATTATTTTAGCAATCCTTTCCCTATATTTATAACGACATTTTGTTATACACTGCGCAACTCAAACAATTTACAAGTTCAAGATTATTTTTTTATCAGCAAGATTATAATTCAATAGCTTACCGATAGACATTCATTGTTATTACAGGACATTCATTAAACACAACGACATCTAGCCCCAAACTAAGCATAGCTTGTAATATAGGAACTAGATTACGGATACAATACTTAAATACTTTTGTTTTGTAAATACATATGAATCGAACCCTACAGCGCAGAAGGCAGAGTCACTACCAACAGAGCTACAAAAGTGTTATAAATGCCATAAGAAAAACTATATGCTGTATGCTGTAGAGATTAAGAATTTTACAAAAAATATAAGTGATATAAGTGAAGTTCCTGTTATGTTTTATTATATTATTATATTAAAAATTCAATAAAAGATTGTAGATGTACTGCCACACAATGAGGAAATAAAAGATTGTAGATGTACTGCCACACAATGAGGCTACACTTGAAGTGTTACACTGTAACCTGCTCAGTGCCCACAAGGTACCATCACTACCATTTACACAGTTATTGTTCTAAATTCAAAGGTATTCAATATGAATAATGGATCAGTGCACCTTTGCTCTCATTTTACAATCATATGCAATCCAGCATGAGAAATATCAATAATACACCATATACCTGGAAACACGCATACAAGTTATGTTTGGAGATCCAGCACCAAATCTATGTATTTCCCAATGTTTAGTGATGGCATAATTTCAAGAACAGATTTGTAATGCACTCCCCCCATATAAAAATAATATAGCCTATGTCACAATTGTATTTTTCCACTTTGTTGTCGTTTTTAAATAAATGTTTCATGACAAATCAAAGGAGTGGCTGCAGAGTGGAAGTTGGAAATTCCATTCATACTCTTGAAAAACATAACACCTTCAAGTTCTTTTTTCATTTGAGCTGTGTTTACTCCTGACATCCAAAATTGCAATATCAGCAAGATTTATTAACATAAATTAAGGCATAATTTTACATACATAGGTACTTCTTTATAAAAATAAAAACCAACTGAACAGAGTACTGTTCAATACACAGCTCATTATGTAGTACTAATGAGTGTGTGGAAGCTGAATGTATTGAACAGTTAGGATTGAATGAGAACTGTGTTGTGATAAGTAGGTACCTACTAATACATATGAGTTACTAATTAGCTTGAATCACCAGTTTGAGGTCAAACAGTAAAACTGTTTACAAAACATATCTATTTACCTATGTATGTACACATTGATGAATTAATTATGGTGCTTTTTTCACTACCTACCACTTCATCATGATAGTCAGCAAATGCTCTTTCTCTTGACAATCCTTTAGTAAGTAACAGGAAGCTGATTCCATACAAGTATCGATGCGAAATTGGTATTGGCTAAGTATATATTTCTTTATACTCTATTGAAGTCGCCACGAGCGATCCGCCATTTTATCCTGCCTACTTACTTGTAAATTGTTCTTGGATGTTAATCACAACTTCTTATTCAGTAACAAATGGAATTTTAAAAGTATTGTCTCCGCAAATAGCGATCTAAACATTAGAAACATGAAACCAATGTTTCAAAAAAGAAGGCAGGCGGCGCTGATCGCTGAGTAACAAACTTACTTGATTTTGATTCGGAAAATCAGGGAATTAGTTCACCACCATTGCGATTCACTCATCAGTAAATATGTACAATCACAGCCAATTCTTTTCTAAGCCAACATGTAAAATTAGATTATAAGCGCGAAGAAAAAGTTTGCTAGTAAATACCTGATTTGATTAGCAAAATATAACTTCTATTTCTTCACAACGAGGGCGTTCTCATCAATTATCAATTTGCCTTCGCGATTGTTACGCCAACACCTCAAAATGGCGGACGCATGAACTACGTTTAGGTATAGGTAAGCCAAAGCGCTTTACGCCCGCCAGTACATGTACAGCTACAGGTACACTGGAGTATAGACCTGATTGGGCCAATTTCCCAATGACGTAACTAGGCTAGCTACCATTGGACTATCATCGTTATGTTCTTCTGCAGCTTCTTCCGTCAAGCTACGGGTAAGGGTAACTGGTACTTTACCCTAACTTCAAATCGTGTAGCCACGCCATGGTACAAGGTTTTCGTTAAATGAAATATAATATGTTAATGTTTAGTTAACTAAACATTAACATATTATATTATTTATTTAATTTATATAGTATAGTATATCAAGTCAAAGACGTCTTATAACTTGACAGTATCCAAAGTATAGGTACCTACTCGATTAGTGATCGGTGAATCGTTTAATTATTATTTACTGTGTTGATGCTATAGTTATCCCAAACAAAAAATACTTAAAATAAAATTGATTAACTGCATTATCTCTAGTAAGCCGAATAGTGGGTGAAAGAATAATTATATTTTGTGATGCAAATTCTGATCCATTTGTAATTAATGTTAAACTGAATTGGAGGCGTCACAAATCCGATGCCCGCATTTTTTTGTCTTGACCTACAAATAAATAATCGTAGGTCTTGAGAACAATAATGTTTGTACATTATTGTTTATTGTACGCATTTTTGGCTCTAAAAAGCCCTGGGTAGCCGGTGGGTTTGATCAATTCATACATACAGGTTGATAATTTTTTTATTTAAATTTATTTAATAATTGGGAGCTACTGTCACTACAAATTTTTAGGTAGGTAGGTAGGTGGTTAAGTAAAACTGCAGTTTAGTATTTGATGTTTTATTTTAAAATTATGTATATTCTTATTGTTACAGTTTAATATTATGTGTGTATGTTTGTGCACCAAATATGGGTCAACATGAATGTGAATGGACCCATCTGGTGTTATTTCCACAGGGTAGGCAAAGGGAAGTGGGACTGAAGCATCTTTTTATCAATTTCGTAACTAAAATGAAAAAAAAAAATAGCTTACTCACAAAGCTTATAATGACGACTGGCTCTTTGGAAAGCCTTTGGTGGGTCCGGTAGTTACAAAGGCAAAAGTTGAAAATGGACATTCTTTGTTTTGACAACATGGAGTCATCACAGAGTACGACTTTGAGTTGTTCGCGAAACACGTAAATTCCTCTCAACAATAGCACACACTAATGCATACTTTCTTTACTCGATTTCTGGAAATTGAAATAACTTTTTAAGAATGTTGTTAGCAAATCAGATTGCTTAAGGTATTATTAATAAAATAATAGCAGATACTTACGTTTTATTACACAACAACCACTGTTATTTACTGTTATGCCATATTGTCTAAAGGAAACAATAATTGAATCGATTGCGGAAACGATGATGTGACCTGGTTAGCCGGCAGGAATCAAAGTTTTTTGACGCCATCTCCAGAAAAAGAAGGCGAGGACCGAAAGTTATGTCGTCTTCAAACATTGGCAAAGGTATAATAAGTGGCCGCGTAAATAAAAAAAAATGCCTGCTTATCAATATGCCAAAATGCCAAAATGTTACAACCCTATAAAGGATTTTTTGTAGATCTGATAAAAAATAACCATAATTTAATTTTCAAAGATAAACCTAAATTTATAGTTTTTTTTAAAGTTTATACAAAAATAATCCAAAAATCTGTTTGTTAAGTATTTGTTCCTTTCCTAGCTAGGAGCAATCTACATTCCTACCAAATTTCAAGTGACATAAGTTTGATTTGATTATTAATATGTGCAACTTATTGTGTGAGTAGGTAGAGTTCAAATCTTCAGGACCTCTGGTTTGGGGTATGCGTTATTGTCAAACAGTCAGTCAGCTTAACAACCTTATTATTTATTCATCCATATTATCAACCTATTGCAGTCTACTACTGGACGAAGGTCTTTCCCATAGTGCTCCAACGAGCCCGATCTTTGGCCTCTCATCCACTCTTTACCCGCCACTGTATGGAGGTCGTCGCTCCATCCTCATCATGAATATTCCATACAACAGTTTAAAAGTTGATTTATATGTCCCGCTGCTGATTATCAAGTTTTTAGAAAAGAACATTAACTCCTTGTAATTTTGATTTTTGTAAGCCATGGCGTTTTTACCATTTTTTTATCCCAATATCAATAATCTGTCTCATCTGTGGACTATAGAAAATCTTTGGTAGGCTTGGTTATCTTCTCTTTGGTTGGTTTAGCTCACGATATTCTCTGTGGTTTGGTTTTGTTTTTAAAGACTATTTTTAATTTTATTAATCTAGCATTTTTTGTTCTATGACGACAAAGCCCTGCCGGCTTGAAAACAAAAAATGTTATTTAACTAAAATAAAATCTATGATTTACGTTTATGGTAGCTATTCTCATAAAAGTGGTAGCTAGCTAAAATCGGACAGGGTGCAAAAATGAGTATCCCGGTAGCAGCTTTTCTTTCCACGGGTTAGTAAAAGCAACAATCATGTTCTTTAGGGAATCATGAATTTTGTTGATCGATGATTTTTTTTAACAATATCGCAGTAGTAGGTAGGTCTTTCAGGCAGTCACGATCAGAGTGTACAAAAGGGGCTGTTCTTATTAATTATATTTATTGCATTGTAGATTTCTGAAGAATGAAAAACAGAAATTAAAGTTGGAAAATGCAGTGTCTGAATAAATCTAAAAGTAGTCTGTTGTTTGCAGTGCCCATTTTAAATGTGACGATATTCCTGGTTATTCTAGGAAAGTGCAAGTCGCAATTCCGAAAAGGTGGTAGATTAACTTACTGAATATAAATATTTAACTTTGACTTTGAAAAAAATATTAACAATTTATTCAAATTTAAGTCTTTTTTTTCGTCTTGAAAATTTCATCACGTTCATTTGATGTCATTTAATTATACTAATATGTGGGGATATCTCACATTTGACAAACATACCTAGCTTTTTGTACTAACTCTATATGGAGCAAAAGGTTTGTTAGGTTGCTGTCAAATTGAAGGTAGGTCAGATGATACCTATCAAATAGGGAGGAAAAAAAGTACTTTCAACCTTTAACCCACGTGTAGGGTACCTAAGTGCTGTAGATTCCAATAAAAATATACACGATGTTTTGGTTAATTTTTATACTTAGATACAAAAAATTAGGTAGGTAGCGTAGTCAGGGAGCATCAATTTAATCAGGATACTCACACAAACGTTTTTACAATATTTTTTTTCTGTGTTCTGTTTGGTCATGGTCACCTCATTAGGAAGGAACACACTACCAATGTGAGCCCTCTCGCACGGACCAGTTTTTTTTGCCAAAGTGCACAGTCTATTTAGTAAGTTTAAGGTCTTGTCGCTATGCGACCACATCGCCCAATCATACATAGTCATATAGGTTCTTTGGTAATGTACATAGTACATTACCAAAGACCATTATTACCTGTGCCATATTACTTACTAGTTAGACTGTACACAATGGCGAAAAAACCGGTCCGCGCGTAAGATAGCCTTTTCCTCAGTAAGTTGAGAATTCCGGGTGAAGTGCGCTTCCACCATCGGCCTTATCATAACTTGAAAATCAGATGAGATGAAGGTCGAGTCGAGCACCTCCCCGTCGTACAATAAAAATAAAAAAACGACACGACGGAGAAAAAAATTAGGAACGAAAAAAAAAACACTGAAGATTTGGATTTGTAAGCCGAAACATTGGATACATTGTAGATATAAATATAAAGTATGTAGTTTAATATATAATAATTCACCTTTTTGTTTTTTGTTCTTAGAATAAATGTTTATGGGAAAATAAGTTAGTAAGTTTAAGGTCTTTGATTCATTCATATTCACAGACTAGGTACTTTACAGTACCAGGCTACACACATATTCATATCTTTTGATCTGTACTGATGTGCTGTGGGTCTGTGGGTTTGTTTTGCTGTTTGTTTGTTTGTTGTGATTGAGATGGTGAAATGAAATATTTTCTTGTATTATTTTGTGGAAACTGTGGAAAGGCTTTGTGATTGTGTAAAAGGCCTCCAGTCCAGTACCAGTACCAAAATCTATAAAAAAATAAGATGCGGGGTTTTTTTCTGTATATGTTTTTTGCTCCACTTTATCTCTGCGAACAAGAAAGTGGGAACTCTGAAGGCAAGTATTTTCGATTTATTGCACTGAATATTTCTCGGGGGCTGAGGAGCGAAAGGGTCCATTAAAAAAAAACAGCTAGGTGATTCTGGGCGCAAACATTAAACCCAGTTTTACTAACGCTAACGCATATATGCAATATGTTTCTGGGTGAAAAGGAAACAAAAATCTTTAGAACCTAGAAACCCACTCCGTGTTTTCATATATTTTCTCGAAAACCAGAGAGAAAATCAGATAATGTATGGAAAAATAAGGAACTCCAACTCTGTACTTCTGAGCCTAGCCGAGAGCATGATTCATGGAATAATGCAAGAAAGCATGACTATTGACATGGTTGGCTCAAAAACAACATGCAAATTTATATTGTGAATGGCTTAAACACATTTCTTATTCTCAGTGGGGTCAGTCCGAGGCCTGCACTGATGTCCCCTCTTGTTGTCAACATACTGTCCTTATCTACATAACTCCTTGAAATACTGGAGTAGGACATATTATGTAGGTTATTTGTGATGCTTAATGAGCACCTCTTGGTGTCAACTAACTATCCTTTCAATACAGCTGCTTGAAATACTGGGGTAGGACTTATGTAGGTTATTTGTGATGATTAATTAGCACCATAAAATTGCTAATAATGTCGTTGACGAAAATTTTTGCTCCAAGCCTTGGCTAAGTATGCTGCTTTTTCCGCTGGCTGAAATAGCCCAGTTGCCACCATAAGACATTATCACAGGGCCAAATGCAAATTCATCTACAAATCAAATTCTTAAAATCATTCATCTACAACCTGTTTCACCAGGTTGATTTTGTCTTTAAAAAGTATTTATGTATATCAGGATTTTATGTACACACAATATAGAAAAAAACAATTATAGACTAATTATCTCTGTGTAAACTGTTTCAGAAGAATTCAAATGTTCTCTGCCTGATGTGGCCAGCATTGATGATAAGTTGGATGTAACCAGATTCAGAAAGGACTTCTCAAAGATATCAGAGGTAGATGTAGAAACATAATCAATTGCTTGTAAATGTCTACTGATGTGGAGAGCTAGGCTAGGCTATCATGGTATGGGCAAATGCCAATTCTTATTACATAATTAGGAGGGTTGGAGTCAGCCATCGGATCAAATGTCTATGAATTGCATGTTGTTGGAAATGCAAGCAGAAGAAAGCCAGATAAAAAATTGATGGATTGTAAAGAGGTTTGAGTATGAAAGGTGTGGATACAGAATTGACGACTGACTGATAAGTGTGGAAGACAAAACATGTGCTAATAGTTAGCTAATAGTAATAATATAGTATAGTATGGGTGGGATCGAACCCACAGCCTACAACGCAGAAGGCAGAGTTACTAACAACTGAGCTATGAGGTTTGTCAAGTATAACGGCTCTGGTTCAGACAAGCCACCGCAATAGGCGCCTGACTGGTTCTTTAACAACCACTACTAGTACATGTTCATG
The DNA here is from genome assembly GCA_951394065.1 of Venusia cambrica. Taxonomy (NCBI): domain Eukaryota; kingdom Metazoa; phylum Arthropoda; class Insecta; order Lepidoptera; family Geometridae; genus Venusia; species Venusia cambrica. The sequence continues at coordinate 17,767,591 of OX596034.1, forward strand.
CTTAGCCTGAAATGTCCTAACCAAACTGGGAACAAACATCACACAGATGCCTTACTCGTGTTTTGAGCCTTCACCGTTATTTACTGCCGAAGATGTGGAGCAAAAAGCGAATGTCAAAGATACATAACCTTAATGATATAATATAATGAATAGTTCTATATGTTCCTTTCTTTGATTTAAATTGAAGTGGCATTTTTAAGCAAATGTTTTAATCAAATTATAGTAATGGTACATTTTACATTAGTGTGATTTTTATGAAAAAATATATTTTATATGCGCACTACCGCATACAAATGTTTCATTATTTCAACTACCTATATGAAATGTCTGATAACAGTGCGTGTTAACACTGCTCAAATTATCCTAAGCTTAGTCCTAAGTTTTTTCATTTAACGCACAAGGTATGGTGATCTTTGCATCGCCTATTAGTATTTCACTTGCATCACCCATCGAGATTTCATTTGCGACATAAGTCGAATCAGAAATATATCACACATTGTAATACCTTAATTATGATCGTTTCAGGTGAAGTTTCCTGGTCTTATAGGTCCGTTGAACGAACGGTTGATTTGCAAGATAAAGTGCATCGACGGAAACTGGGTGGGGCCTTTGTGTTCCACCACACCAAGTAAGGAGTAGTGCATGTGATTGATGTCTACTTCCTGTGACCTCCTTTTGTAGTGGCTATCATCAATGTAAGTTAATTTTCATAGATTTTCCTTTTCTGTCATCACTACCAGAGATTTCATCCACTACTTTGTCACAGTCATAGACTATGTACAAATGTGTCACGCCGAACGGTCATGAGTCAGTCTCTTTCGGTGCGGCTTGCGAAGTTGCCAATATTGTCGGTTCATCTAGCAGTTGAACGACCGACGTACCGATTCCCTTTAAACCGAAGTCATTCTGTAATGGCCTCGCTCCATCTTTAATCCTTCCTTCGGTGGACCTGGTTTTTGACCTTCGTTCGACTTCAGATCTGGCCGTTGATAAACCGGTCTATAAGCATGACGCGCTTTTTTTTAACCGACTTCAAAAAAAGGAGAAGTTTCTCAATTCGGTTGTATTTTTTTTTTGCTACCTCTGAACTCGGTTATTTCTCAACCGATTAGATTTTTTTTATTGACTGGATATGTATGATTCCACATTGGTCCCAATGGAAATTCTATCAAAATATAAGAAAACAGGATAATGGGAACTAAAAATCGTTCCCATTATCCTGACATAGCGCACCATAGTATGAACCGATTCATTTGTTTAGATCATCTGTAGTTATTTTAGATCCCATCATTGCGTATATATTTCCCAGAATCGCGTATTAGTGCACCCTCACACGACTCTCAAATAGGGTGTTCAAATTATAGCTTAGAATAAGCCCTTAGAGCTGTTTTTAAAGTAAGATAGTTTAGATAGTCCGTTCCTCAGTTGTGAGGATTCCGGGTGAAGTGTGCCTCCACCTTCGGCCTTATCTTAGGTTAGGTGAAGGCCAAGCTCTTCCCCATTGTACAAAAAAAAAACATTATATTTTTGACTAATAAAAGCTTCACCATATCCTATAATGCTGACGAAAATGTTTACTGCAAAGGTAAGTCCTAAATGATTGTTTAAACCTGCAATATACTCTTAATTTACTCTCAAGTTCATAATAAAATAACTGTAAACATACCCAAATCCACATTCATAAATAACATTTATATTTTTTTGTATGACAGGGAAGCGCTTGGCCTTATTACAATTATTTTATTTATTATAAAATATATATATAAAAATAAATATTACAGGACATTATTTTCACACAGCTCCATCTAGCCCCAGATTAAGCAAAGCTTGTAATATGGGAACTAGATTACTGATAGAATACTTAGATACTTTTACTTTGTAATTACATATTTATCATACAATACAACACCCAAATACGGAACAAACATCTATATTAATCACACAAATGTTTGTCCTGGGTGGGAATCTAACCCACAACCTACGCAAAGGCAGAGTTACTACCAACTGAGCTATGAGGCTTGTTAAAGTTATATGACTTTTTTCCCTCCGCATGACATACATCCACATACATTCCAACTGCCCCTGTACCTAATCCTAATTTTATCATCCTTGTTAAACCACACATATATTCGCATCACAGTCGCATACACTCTCTTTTCATCCGTCTTTTTCATTGGCCAACATTCAGGTCAGATGACCGTCTTGTAGATTTACCTATTAAGCTTTAGACGCATCCATGGCTCACAAGTTGTTTCAGAAACACGCCCTGGGTCAATTCTACTAAACCAATCGCTTCACTTGTCAATGATATCATCGCAGAATGGCCTCTAGAATACCACCCATAAAAGCAGCTATAGTGTTAATTCAGCAACAATACCATTGTCAAGTGAAGTTTTTTATTTTAAGTGGAGTTTTACTGTATTTCTTTTTCTGAAATATATAATTCTATGAAACTGTATCTGCGACACAGACGTCACTAATGCAGACATCATTGTTTCTCACTTCAAGTTTATATTTTTCTGTTCAAAAATAAATATATTTGATATTGAAGCGAATGGTTGGTTTCGTAGAATCTACATATATATACAATTCAGTGCAGACCATAAATTTGTGAATGATATTGTTCAGATGGGCGCTTCCAGCCAGTGCTTCGGGAATGTCTGTACCGGCACGAATACCCGCTGCTGGCTATATCATTCAAGAACTCTACCATATCCGTGAGTAAAACCTTAGACCAGCAAGCATGTGTTTCATATGCCCACAAAATATTCTCTTTTATATTTTTATTAAAAAAAAATTATTACAGGACATTAATTTTACACAGCGCCATCTAGCCCCAAACTAAGCATAGCTTGTAATATGGGAACTAGATTACGGATTAAGATACTTAAATACTTTTTGTAAATACATACGTACTATATGATACAACACCCAAACACAGAACAAACATCTATATTCATCACACAAATGTTTGTCCTGGGTGGGAATCGAACCCACAGCCTACAGCGCCGAAGGCAAAGTTACTACCAACTGAGCTATGAGGCTTGTCAAATTCAAATGTCAAATATTATTTTTAATGTATACCTTATTGCACACACACATAGAAATAATGATACAAGTTAACTTAAATTAAAATTAAGCAGTGTGGCAAAGCTTAATAAGCCCTAATAAGAGTTTTCTTCCAGCAGACCTAGGTAGACACAGAAACAAAACTTTAAATATAAAGTGTAACAGCATTAATAAATAACATAACTTATATAATAATAATAATACAAACTACAAAAGATAATAAATATAATTATACTGTTAATATAATATAAGTATAGCCTCAAGCCTAATTAAACATACACAACATATAATATAATACATATACACTAAATCTATATGGAAGCTCTCCATTTCGAGGCATTTTATGCAAAGGCTCGTTTCATCGTAGATTCTTCTTTGCCCAGGCGAGCCTCGAAGTCAAGAGCTGACCTCATCTCTTAGTTTTCAAACCCGCGCAGATGACTAAAGTAAAATAATAAATAAAAACTTTCCAGAAAGACACGTCTTTCCCCCACGGTTCGATTATCGCGGCTCGCTGCGCTCACTTCGGGCTTTACAAGTTGAAGGGCGAAGGCACATTGCGATGTGAAAATGGAGAATGGGCGCCCGACTTTCCGGAGTGTGTGCCTACTACACTCATCACTAACTTTACCGGTAAGTAATAATATAGTCTGAGGGACATGTTTACTCACAGCTAGATTACCACGCCTCATTACGCTCACTTTGAGCTTTACAAGTTGACAGGCGAAGGCATATTGAAATATAACAGTTTTATAAGATTTACTTTTACTTTTTCATTATATTAAGGGACACATGTCATTATGTTATTGTTTATTATTTGTTATGTTACCGATTTTTACAACTTGTATCAAATCATTCGGGACTCGGGAGAGTACTGTTTTCTGGGCCACAGCTCACGCTAATCCAGGAAGCAGGGCCCCAGGGAAGTTATTGTAACTTCCCCGTCAAAAAAAAGTTACGTGAATGCTCGATTTTCAGGTGACGCGCCCCCGTCTATACAATACACACTGCTGAGCGGTTCGGCAAGCGTCGAGCCGTCGGGCGAGCTCCTCGCGTTCCCGGATAGCTCCATCCGGGTGGACTGTGTGTCCTCACGCGCGAAGGGCGAACCCTGGTGGTCGTGGACGCAGTCAATCGGACACTATCATTCTGGTAAACCGCATCATCATCAATTAGCGTGCGCTGCTGAACTGGACTGAACCTCCTCCAAAATTGTGCTATTTGTCATTGGTGATCACAATAATAATAAAAACATCCACACGCAGCAGCACTTGGCCCGTGTACCGTATTTTTCCGGCCTCGAGCGTTATGATGAAAATCTGTAAACAAATAATAATAATAATAATAATAAAAAACCATCTATTTCGAGATTTCACTACTTATTACATATTTGAGTCAAATATTTTCAAAATTAAAACAAATAAAAAGTTACTTATAAAATATCTCTGGTCTCGGTGTGCCTTTTGGCATAGGCCTCCTTCAACGTTTTCCATTGCCTTCTGTCATGGGTTTCCCTTCTCAAGTTTGGTCCGGCCGCCATTTTCAGGTCATCTTCCCATTGCTTTGGTTGCCTTCCCCGATTCTTTTGACCGTCTCTAAGATACTAGGATGATGATCACAATACATGTGGCTATATAATGCACAGAAGTACCTGCTGCCCTGGTTCATTCGGCTTGTATGACATCCGAGGGCTGATTTGGAGAGGTCGCTTACAAGCTGCGACCGCTACGGTAAACCTCTATTGTACTGATCCTACCTTTTTAAAGAGAATACTCTCGAGCTATGGTTTTTGTAAATTGTAGCTTTAAGTATTATTTCCGTCTATCTCTGTCGCCATAACAACAATTCTAGCTATAGCTTGTATATGGGAACTAGATTCAAAAGTTAATGTTTCGTGTATTCCAGCGTGGTCGTCCGACGACGGTGAAAAGGACACTCACTTCCGTCTCACTCTCTCCAAGATGTCTGTACGTAACAGCGACCTATACACTTGTACCACGCCTAACGGGACCACCAATACTGTCCACATTAAAGTTGTTAGTGAGTTGAATATTTGTATCTATTTATTATTAAGGTGGTAAGCTCCGGTGTTTTCGCATTACCGTTTGTCATATAAACACGAGTTTTACGATAGGTTATAAAGGCACCAACTTTGTTTCGGTTCTACCAGGGATCCATAATCAGGGTGAGTGTGATTCCCGGATGTGTCGCGGTAAGTACTTAAATGTATGATAATACTCGCGCATTACATTCAAGTTTTATTTACATCAAAGTATTTTTTTTATCCAATTCCCATTTCAAACAAATTTTTTTTCATACTGTTCCCGTTTCACACAAATTCAGTTTTATACAAATTTCGTTCCATCCAACTCTTGGTGAATCGGTTGGTACCTACATACATACAATAATACCTCTAACGACACTTTTTCGATTTTTTTTTTAATCGAAAGGAACTTCGTTCCATCCGGGTGTCCCTTGACACCTCTCAACTTTTTTTTTTATTATGAACTTTTTCAATTCCCCACACTATATGTTATGTTTTAGTAGCTTACTATTGATTACAACACAGTGTGACCACGAGTAAAATAAATTCCTGTTAGTCATACCAGTGTGACAATCTGGTGTGACCACGAGTCCGTCACCAATTACTTTAATAATTAACCGCCAAGGTAGATAAGCCCATACCCAAAGGAAAATTACAGAGAACTCTGCTAAATTGTATGTATTTCATCCCAACTGATTTGGATAGATGGAACAGATCGTCTATTCATCGCAAAGTACTTACTTACGAGTGACTTTCCTTTCCGACTTCTATACTCTTGGACCGGTCACTTGACCGGCCCAAGAGTATAGAAGCATCGACGGTGAACGTTAGATGATGCTTGCCTGGCATCATTCATATAATTCTATGGCAACTCAGTAAAAAACTATTTTGATAACATTGTCTCACTCACTCTTCATGAAATAGTAATTGTATGTAACAGGAATTTATTGAATCAGGATTTGGTTAAAACAGCATTTTTATGAAATGGGAAAAGTATGAAATGGACTTTGGGTATAAAAAAAAATGTATGTAATGAACCAAACCCCGTTACCCGAATGGCTCCTGACAAATTAATGCAAGACACCAAGCTGCAACTCTTTGGACACCTTTGGATGGACAGCGTATTATATGTTTATGTTTAAAACATTGTATTTATTTATAATAATTTTGCCTTATATTTATATATTTATAGGTATTAAACATATATGTGTGCGTATACTTTTGATATATGTATGTATAATTAATTTGTCCATTAAAATTTTACTTTCATTTAAGTAGGTACACCTTTCATGAGTATCACTTCTCTCTCTCAAAGGTTTGCTGGCAGAAAACTCTTTAAGGGCTAAGCTCGCCTCTGTACATATGTTTTCCTATGACATGTTTAATTTTTATGTATACAAGCGCAAGCGTTGGTGTGATGACATCGACCACTACTATGGAAGGAAAACGCCGCGATCAGTGGTAACAATTGGAGGAGACGATTGTTCAGTGGGAAACCTACGTTAAAAACATATTCACATCAACAGCCCATTATTGTCCACTGCTGAACCGCGCCTCCTCCATAGTTGGAGGGATTTGCAACAGAACGAAGCTGCAGCCCTTCTAGCGAGATCCCTTAATCGGCTTTTACGACATCCATGGGCTGAGTTGGAGAGGTCGATTCTTAAGCCGCGACCGCCACTGCATACAATATGTTATTGAGAACAAAAGCGTGCTGAATCTGAAATTTTAAGCTCACCTGACATCTAAATCATCTGCAATAGATGTGATAACGGCAACGATGATGATATCAATGTTGTGAAAGTCCAGAATTCTAAATTATGCAAAAACAGGAATTTCAGTTTGTGAATTATACGAGTTTTTACTCATAACTTTTGTGATAACCAGATGTGGTGTGCCCGGAACTGAGCGCCTCCAGTCCTCGGCTGCGGCAGCACAGCCAGGGATCCCGTCTCGGCCACTCGGCGCACTTCAGCTGCCAACCTGGATACCATTTGGAGGGCGAACCCATACTTACTTGTATGGGAAACGGTCCGTCGCATTTTATTTAATAACCCATATTACAACTGTGCTTGAACTACTAACACTTCTGCCACAACTGGCGAGAATCCTAATTAAAGCTTTGACAGCGCTTATAATCAGGCTAATCGATAATCACTTTGCTTGGCAGGGGAATTGGAGATCGCAGTAAAGGTTTTTATCAAAGCAAGCTGCTGCGCTCCTGAAAGGTCCATTAGTCGAATTTGACGACATCCGTGGCCTTAGTTGGAGGGGCCTACTGGTCACCGCCACGGCCTCATTGACCTAATGAGGCCGTGGCGGTGGCTGTCGTGTGACTGTATCTGTTGGCATTGCAGGTCGCTGGTCCACCCCGCCGCCCACTTGCGTGGAGACATTCTGCCCAGTGCTGGGATCCCTGGGCCCTCACCTGTCGCTGGTGGAGTACAACTCCTCGTCTGGAGGGCGGGCGGTGTTCCAGTGCGCGTGGGGGTACCGTCTCGCGGGGGCGCCCGGCCTCGAGTGCGAGGGAGACGGCAGGTGGTCTGGCGACCCCCCCGTCTGTGTGTGTGAGTATAATTTTAACCATCCCCAAGCCCTCTTAGTCTCTAGGTCCCATATTCTCAACGCAGCTGTCGATCTAAAAGATTCCTGTCATTCTTAGCTGGTCATTAGACCCTAGAGTATCGTTTGTCAATCTGTCAAAACGAAATGAACCTAGTACTTCAATCTGCAAGCCGAGACCCCTTTAAAGCCGTACCGCTTGCACGGCATTATATAGGAAGACCTAATTAAGAACTAACTCAGATTGATCATACTTCTTACGACAAAAACTTAACTCGGCGCCATGCAACAAACTTATGTCTGTAGGTATTGTATAAGTATAAAGTAAGGATAGGCACAGTGACAAATTAAATAAGTAGGCACAAGAAGTACAAACAAAACGATAAAACCAAAACACGCATTATACAGCAACACCATACCTACCCAACACCAAAAAAACCTATCAATTCGTTGATAAATACCAGAATTCCGTCGCAACAAAAAAGTCCCAACACCTGAGTAGGTAATGTATCCTACTCTTCTTCTTCTGATGGCGTGGTTAGTGGTCCATATGGGACCCCAAAATAACTCCCCCTACTCAACTCTGGTATTCTGCTGGAAGCGAGAATGCGAGTGGTGTCACAGACGTCAAACTTAGCAAATGTTAGTTATGGTGCTATTTTGTAGTTTAAGATTTCAACTTTCAGCAAGTTGTGACCCGTTCCTAATTTTGTGCAGCAATCTACTGCCCGGAACCGCTGATCCCGGAAAACGGGAAGCTGCTCACGGAAGCCAAGCACGGAAAGTTCTCCGTTGGCGATCTGATGTTCTACGCGTGCGATGACAGCTTCCACATCCTCGGGGAGTCTTCCATAGTGTGCACGGAGAATGGGTTCTGGTCGCACCCCCCTCCGTTCTGCATCCCGCAGGCCGTCAGGAACACTGACACCATCTATGTAGAGAATACTACCATGGTCCATGTCGACGAGTAGGGGTCAGCTTAGCGACTATATGATCGCCCAGTTGATAGATTGTTTCCAACGGCCCGTCTATATCCACTGAGGCTTTGCGCTAAGCCTCCTAATTCTTTTCCATCATAATTAGGTCAAATATCACACTTACTATGTGCGCGTAATAGGCGGCCGAAGTTTTCGATTTCATTAGATCTATACAATGAATTATGCTATCTGCCCCCACATGTAATACATTATTACCGTATGCCCCCACTGTTCATACGTGTCGTTTGTGGGGCAGACGGTAACAATTCCTATTCAATGCGGTTTGAATATGGAAGACGTTGTGCAACCTTGATGGAATGAGATGATCATGGATCATGAGGTGTCTTTATTTGTAGAAACAAAGGCTTCAATCAAAAATTAAGAGCACTCCTCTCATAGGGATATTCGATTTTTCGTTCGTAGATTATTGATATCAAATGAAAGCTAACAACATTCCAATTTTAAATATAAAGAAAATTTGCTTATTATGTGATTGTTTTTAAATATAATAATTATTGTTATTTTTGCCTTTTGACATTTGTACCTAATTGTTTTATAAAATATATTTTATTATGACTACTCTTATGTATTAGGTCTAACCGTAATGATAGATGTAATGTTTTAAATAAATAAAATATATAGATTGTTATTATATAAACAGTTATAATCATTGTTTAGTTGTCAATACTCAGACGTTTCGAAATCTTTTATGGCGGTCACAAGGCGCAAACTCAATAATATAATATTATACACTTTCACCTAGAATTAGAATCAAGAAATACTTGATTTTCGGTAGCGTTGGCTGGTTTATTATAGCGATTGTAGGGTATATTACCGACTTCCTGTCTTTTGGCACAGGTATCAGAATACTTTCTGTAAGCTACTAGTTTACTCAAAAGTTAAGTGTACCTATAGTCATGAATGGTGTACTGTAATTTGTAGTAAGTTTATTGTTCACTATCTCCTATCTACACTAACAAATTTTCATATTTGTGTCTTTATATTTCAGATACCTTGATATTTAAAGCTTAAGTTTCACTACTGCGTTTAGGTAATTTATAGGCTTTATAACTATTCAAATGCTTTGTCAATAAATAAATGAATTGAATATCCTAGAAATATGTTTTATTGTGTTTGAACCTATAACCTTGTTAGGAGATCTCGGTTGGAGACGTGTGAAGAATGCTTGGCTTTATGGAACCTATTCACTTGAGACTTCAAGATATCTTTTATTTTTTTTGTTTATTGAGGAACAAAAAACAGCCAAAATTTATGTAATTACAAAATCCTTAAAAAAAAATTTGGCAATTCTGTGGCATACAACTCTGTCCACAGTGTACTAGTTACATGACTAAAATAAAATGTTCTAAATGACATCTTACTTGTCTTTATACGAGTAGTAAGCGTAGTCAATAGTCAAAGAGAACTATTAATTATAGTGAGCGTAGTCAATAGTCAAAAAGAACTATTAATATTATACTGTTTGATTTGAATTAACGTAACAAGCCTCACAGCTTAGTTGGTAGTAGCTCTGCCTTCTCCGCTGTAGGTTGTGGGTTCGATTCCCACCCAGGACAAACATTTGCGTGATGAGTATAGATGTTTGTTCTGTGTTTTGGTGTTGTATCATATAGTATGTATGTATTGACAAAAAAAAAGTATATAAGTATATACTATCTATATCTAGTTCCCATATTACCAGCTATGCTTAGTTTGGGGCTAGATGGCGCTGGTGAAATTAATGACCTTTGATTTAGTTTATAAATAATGAAACGTGTGACTTAATTAAAGCAATATCCACCTTGCCCTATTACAGCCAGAGTTCGACCTCTGTGGTTTGCCCACCGTTATCAGACCCAGAGGTCCCGGGTTCGATTCACAGGGGGCGGTGGTGGCAGGGCTTTATATTAGTCTGCCAGGCTAGCTATTACCGTCTTTCTCAAGTCTGTCGCCTTAAGCCTTAAACATACGCGAGCTCCTAGTCATGATATAACAAGATGAAAAGCTTTCTTACTCCCTATTAATCTTACTTTATTGAAGCTTAGCCAAGTTCATCATAACTCACCACTTACCTCCAACTTCACTTACTCCACGTAAAACTTCTTTACACCATACTCAAACTCACTCTATTCACAAACATTCGCAATACGCACACACACACACAATCTTCCGTTGCCCAGATGGTGTTCTCGGGAGATCAACATACCACACACTCTACACACACATAAATACATACTCCACACTTAATTCTCAATATTTTACACTTCCGTGTATTAGTTTTTATGTTGATTACTAACTATCATATTGTTTGATTATACCTACCAACTTGTACATTTTTGGATAGTTTCTACGGAGGGCGCGAAACCATTAAGGTTTCGCGACACAGTGTTTGCAAAACTCTTGCGAGCATTATCGATGCATCAATTTTTCTACATTGTTTTAAATCCAAATAAAAAATAATGAATTTGAATATGACAGAAAGTATATGATTCTGGGCAAATTGGGGTCTCTGATTCCATTTCTTTTTTAAGAAGTCAAAGAAAGGTGTTAGGAGGTTGATTTTCCGGTGGTATTTATATTACTTTTGTCCGCGTAGGACTAATACCCTAAAATTTTATTATTTTCCAATTAAGGTGTTTCCATACCGTAACATATATATGACTTTTATTTCTTCTCTCTTTATTGTGGGTAAACAATTATTCTAAAATTGTGTTCCGGCACTTATAGGTAAAATAGGCAGTTCTTCAGTCTGCTGCGGATTCAGGGTGAAGTGCGCTTCCATCTTCGGACTTACAAAAAATACCTGAGTAGAACTATCACTTTCGTCCCCAGAATCCTCTTCGCACCACTGATCGTAATTAAAGAGTATGCAGTCTGCTTCTAGCCCACAAGCATGCGTAGTTGACGTCACTATTATTATTTACACAATACAGATAAGATAAATAATAATTATTATTATTATTGTCATTATTATAATTAGTGTCGTATTTAGTAGGTATAATATGAATAGGGCTTTATTCATTTTTGTTAGTAAATCAAATAAATTCTTATAAGTCTTAGCTAGCAGGTGTATGATAGAGATAAAAAAGTTTATTTTAGTAAATATTTATTATTTTACATTACAGGTAATGGAAACAGTTTTATAACATTTGCGTAGAAACAGGTACGTATTGGTACACGTGGTATAACAGGTAGTAATTATATCTAATCTACCAATACTTATGTAAAAATAAATGAAAAGAAAAAAATTGAAAAACGTTTCAAAGAAGACGTGAATTTCGAACTTAAACTGAATCGTTTCTAACAAGCTAAGCAACTAAAATCTATAACAAAATAAAGCTTTCGGTGTAACTATGGCTTTATACCCGATGTCCCTACCAGTCTAGCCCGCTGGTGGGTACATCAGGAACATCTAACAAAAGGTGGGACATCAGGAACAAGGCACTTTACAATCATTGATAGGCACATTCCATGGCAAATACGAAAATAGATAGTTACAGTTAAAAACAAGAATTTCTTCATATTACTTACCAAGAGGATTTTAAAAAATAATGATGTCTGAGGAATATGATCAAATACCTGACATTGGCTACCGGCTATCTCTGAAATATACGCTTTATAGCACCATAATAAGGCACGTAAGTTGCATAATCAACATCTATCCATTACTTTCCAAAGCAAAACTTAAGTATATCCTTTCATCAAGATATATATAATTAATAATATATATCCTAGTATATCCCATTTTTATAATTCGATTTAAGTAGGCACTTTCCCTATCTTTACATTAGATAAAATAACAAAAAAGATTACATGGCCTAGCTTATGATAGCAGCAATAATTATAAAAAGTTTCATTCAAATTCTTCTATTAGTTAAATTCATCATTTAGTTTCATCGTGCATCGTGATGTGCGTTCAAGATATATAGACACAAATGAAAAAACTGTTATTTTGGCTTCTGTATCGATACGTGTTTCCTCCAACATTTTAAATATATTTAATGTAAAGATTTTTACCCGTTAGTTTAAAAAAGCATAAATGGAAAGATTTGGTGTTCAAGATGTATCTAGAAGACTAGAATAAAAAAGAAATTGCAGAATTAACGTGAATACAGAAGTGTAAAGGCTTCATTTTGAATAATGATTACAGGCGAATGGTATGCATCGTATCGAGTCAACAGATCGTTACAGAGAGTAGGCATGATTCTTATGTTGCGTTGTTCGTCAATTGAATGCACTTTAGGCTTCAATTATCTCATTCATCATAGGAGTTGAGGCAAATTGATACAATTCCCTTTGATTCAGTAGTTACCGTTAGTAACAAATGCATCACTAACAAAACAATAAGATCCATTTATGCAGGCTCAAGGTCTACAACTAAATAACAGTTATTCTGAACAATTACGTGTTCATAAATTGAATCAGTCAATCGATATGCTTTTACCGGCATTTATGGCAAAATCCCTCCGATCTTGGAAGCGGCAAGTTTTTTTTTTGGATAAATTTAATCTTTCCTGCTATAAGCCCAAAGTTAAATACAACAGTTTATGGTTTCAATGGTAATGATCCGTACCAATATCTTATGTAAATATTTGTTTTAATACTAGTATAATAATTAATAAACTAAATAAATAAATATTACAGGACATTAATTTTACACAGCGCCATCTAGCCCCAAACTAAGCATAGCTCGTATGGGAACTAGATTACGGATAGAATACTTAAATACTTTTGTAAATACATATGTACTATATGATAGAACACCCAAACACAGAACAAACATCTATTTCATCACGCAAATGTTTGTTGTGGGTGGGAATCGAACCCACAGCCTACAGCGCAGGAGGCAGAGCTACTACCAACTGAGCTATGAGGCTTGTAAAAACTTTCATAGTTATATTATAAAATAAGTTCTTATCAGCCAATTCGCACATATTTTTCTCGTAACTTGTTACTAATCAGTCTTTATAATAATAGGCACCGCTTGGTTACAATAAACATCTGCAATTGAAACATTCGCGTAAAATCAGAAAAGGTAAGTACCTAGTAATCAACTATTTATTTTTAACTAATTTCTAGACAAGCATGTATAGGTTTACTACATACAGGTTGATAAACTCGTAGCTGCTTTTGAAGATCATCCCGTATGTATTTTACGGCACACAATGAACGAAACGGGGCAAGCTGTCTTGCTTCAGCATTCATTTGATGATGACAGTCTTGTATTATAAACAAGTTAACATTAGGGCTATCATTTAAATGTTCAGGTTTTGGTAAGCTCCAAAATGTTTATTGTCAGCAAATAACGTGAATAAAACAAACAATAATGTACTACCCGTTAATTAGAAGCCAAAAAAAAAACAAGTAACTTACGTTCCAAAAGATTTGTAGGTATTATCAGGCCGTGCAATTTCAACACGTGACTATATTATGCCGACAAAATAACTTTTTGGCTTCCTTTTTTGTTGTTAACATATAAAAAAATATATATATCATTGAATAAGGTACTTTCCACATAAGTAGATAGGTACTCTGTTAATATTGGCAAGCACGAAATTTAATGTTTTAATTAGTTAGTCGTGGATACATTATCTTCTTTAAAATGAGGAGGTACATTGTATAGGATGGTACTTTAGTATTCATGACCGTTTATCTAGGTATTCAGAGTAGCTGCCTTGTATAATATACCTACACGATCAAATACCAGATTAGTCTAGAATGTTAACATGTTTGTGAAAACAGAAAAATCATCATTTTTCAGTTTTTATTTTCATGTAAATTTGTAATGTCCTATTCTTTATTTAATGTTGGGACATTGTTGTTCGTTTTTACTGAAATTGAAAAATCATTCCAAGGTTAATACATACACAGCAATTGTATTCAGAATATTTTTCACTTCATGGTGCTATATTATCATAACCCTCGTATTGGTATATGCCAGCTGAAAATAACTTCTAGGACATAGGTAAATAAAACATCTCTAAGCTATCACACTGATAACAGACAGGATCAAATAGTTATCCTTGACTGATATGTAAGGCCAGCCACAACATATAATAATTAACCCATCAAGGAAAGGTTATCATTCGAATGATTATATCAACAGTTATTGCTATAATGACCACAATAAAATATAGAGATTCACTAATTATTCAATAGGTACAAAATTTTGAACTGGTTTGTTATACTTAACCTAATAATATAATTGTAAGTAACATTAATTTCCAATGTCCACATAAAATCTTCTAACGTAAAGGCTACACCAAAAAAACTTATAAGAACACTGTTTTATTTTTCCACTGTCAAAGTAGAACCAATGAACAATGGACTGAAATATTTACTAGTGCATTTTCAATTCAAGGTGCTTTTTTAAACATTTTTGATTTTGATTTTCAGATTGACATGCATAGTTATTTACTGGATATAGCCGCGTTTTCACGATAAGAGTTGACTCTGACGGCCACTCTGATGGCACTTGTATTGTGGAAACCGGGCATCCAAGTGCACTCGGACAAGTACACTAGGATGTAGGCTACTCTGTCATAGTAAACTCTTACAAATCAACTAATCGTTAAAACGCGGCTTAACATAGTAGTTACTTACATTAGATGTGTTGGACTGTATAGGGTACACTTACAACCTGTTTTTTTCCATAAAAAACTATAAAAATAGTTATATCATGCCAGTACAGGAGTACATTGAGATCTCACCAATTACATCATTCTAGCACCAATAGTAGTAAAACTGATTTAGATCTATAGAGATTAGAAAAATAAGATTTATATATATAGTCTGCTATATATATTAAACATAGTATAATCTTACTTTACCTAATAATATAACTATAACATAATAAAATATTATTTTACTTGTAAAATAACATAAGAATAAATCAATATAGATTGATATAATAGTAATTTATAATAAGTAAATAGAATGCTATTAGTAGTTAGTATAAGTTGAATTGTAGAAAATCATCACCCACCAAGGGTCAATCAGGCAAAAGAAGTTTTTTGCATATTCACTATTCAGTTCCTTTTGAGAGACATATATTGCATTTTGAAGTTACCAGACCCTACTTCATTGCAACCTGCACTTAGAATTAAGAAGCTTATTTCTAAACAAATTCAACAGAATTATCATAATTAACATGACAAAAAATGCAGTACTCAGCATAAAAATAAAGACTTTCAAGGCACAGAGATATTGGATTCATAAGGTGCATGACATAATTCTTATTTGCAAGCCTTAATTGAGGTATTTTTGATCACCCAGAAGCCAATGGAGTATGGAGGCATGGAAATATTGTTTCCATACTTAATGTGGCGAGCTTGCAGAGGAGGCAATGGTGATTCGTAGAAGAGAGGCCAGCCATTCAGCAGGATGGTTTGTGTCCTCCTATTGTTTGATGGTGCACTAACTATAAACTCGTCTATGGTCAAGTTATCACCGTGTAAGGCTGTGCCATTTAAATGGATCCGGACTGTTTTCATCTCCAAGTTCAAAGCATATACCGTAACTGCAGAGGTGTCATTAGTGTAGTTTCTATTAGCACAGTGAGCATACATTCTCTGGTAGCGTGAGCATTTACATTTAATGTTAAGTACTTTATTGCCAACAACTTTTTTATAAATGACACTAATCCACCAATCAGGTAACGGTTCCAAGTTCTCGCTAAGCAGGCCGTAATTTTTACCAATAAAGCTTTGTCGGACTACGGTAGTGATGTTGAGTTTAGCAGCTAGACCAAGCTTGTCAATCCACAGTGGGCTACCCGCATAGGAGTTGGATAAACCTGGCGCACCCCCACCATATGAGCTGCTGGTCTCTGTTAACCACATTGGTATATGTTCATACTGCTCAGTATGATTCTTCATAGTGTCAATTTGATATTTCAACAAATCCAATGTATCTGGATTCCAGAAATCTTCCAGGGTAGCGGTTCTACTATTCAGATAATATTGATGCCATGACCGTGCATCTATGGTGTGTGAAGCGTGTTCTAGGAATTCCACCATGTAGCTGAGGCATTTGGGGCATTTGGTTTGTGGACGTGTTGTGTCCGGACCCACCAACAGTGAATTCTTGTAACCTGAACGGTTAAGGAGTTTCCGTAAATGTTGAAAATCATTTGCCAGCACATCAGGAGTCAATGACTCATTGAAAATATGAAGAAATGAGTTGGGTTCATTCCCAAGCTGCCAGTCTACTTCAAACTGCGAGAGAGCCGAGTAATCAAGCAGTTCTTTAGCATTGTGTTCATTCCAGCCGTGCTCATCTCGGATCAGGATATTAAACGTGAATAAAAGACGAAGGTTTGCCGCTATGCAGAATTCATTTATAGAACTCCACTTACTACCAGTCATGATGAAGAACGGCAAAACCTTATGTTCGCATACTTTCTTGATATACAAGCATAGCTTGGAATGAGTATCTTTATGGCAGGGTTTCTCGCAATTAATCTGTCGGTCATTTTTACTGAAGATAAGCCGTTCTGACATAGTACCCCCAAGCCGCAGACGTGCCGGCGCCAATGCCAATGCTAGCTCCCGTAATTTAGGACTTGTAAAGTCTATCTTGTCATAGTCCTGAATCTCGGACGCATCTATGCCTATACTTAGAAAATTGTCTGGTAAAATTGTAGTTACCCTCTGATGTTCGTTGATCGTAGCGTAGCACCTTTCACCAGACTGGTATTTCATGAACAAAACAAGTAGCGCTACGTTGCAGCAGAGAGCTATAGCGCAGATTGCGACTAGCCGCTTATTAGACAGCATTTTTGGAATTTTACGCGTTCACTAACTTAACTCATAAATAGTTTTTCTTGTAAACAGCAACACAAAACACAACCACGCGCACAGAACACTAGCATGTAAGTAATGTACTAATAAAATAAACAGTAATGTAAACTACTACTACTACAATAATGCACAGCCAATAATGTACGACCCGATAATGCACGAGCACGACCAATAATGGGTGAACATATTAAAAATGTGGACTTGGATTATTGGATGCATAATAACAGTAGGCTCCTCTCGGGACCTTGCTTGCGAGCTTTTGGCTCCGCCTTTTTATACACACACCCCAATGTCACGCATAAGTCTAACTGGTAGTGTCGGGGTTGGTCGTGTCGGTTTTGTAATTTGTTCGCTACGGAAGTCAGCGGGTGGTACGGGAATCGCGATAAAAACACATAAGCCTTAAATAATTATTACCTAGGTTAGGTACTCTGTGGAAATAAAACTATACTCACCTTGCACTAGCCCATGAAAACAAGGGATCAAGGTAGTCTACTACAAAAAGTAAGAAGAGTAGTAGAAGCCCCAAGTGAAAGGGCTCGTCCGGAGAATTACTACCACCATACTTATTTCAGCCGTCAAGCAGCATTGCTGTATTTCGGTTTGAAGGGTATGGTTGCCGGAGAAATTACGGGTACATGAGGCTTAACACCTATGCCTCAAGTTGACGGGCGCAATGCAGTGCCGTGTAGGCTTTGTTCTTTGTGGATGTGACTTATGCAGTAAGGCTTTGTCATAGGCAAGAGTACACATAATACCAGGTGCGCTACTTGCTTGTCCCGTCTCCTAGTAGTATATAAAAGTTGACACGAATAATTGGCTGTGCATTATTGACACGTGTTTGTACGGCCAATAATTGGAAGCCACCTGCTTCTCATAGGTCGAGTCTTTAAAATTCGTGAGCCGTCATTGGTCGAAGTAGAGAATCATGCCTTGTTTGTACTGTACGAGTTCCGCGAGTTCATACAGTAAATTTGCAGTTCCAAGTCTACTTTTGTACATGGTAACCAATTATTGGTCGTACATTATTGGCTGTGCATTATCGTCTCCCCGTGGGCGGGATTCTTCGAAAAATACACAAGTAAGGAAAAAGCTAAACTAACTTTTGTGTCTGAACCTGTTCTTAGAATACTTATTGATAACAAAGACAGTAATTATTCATGTCTAAAACGAATAAGTGATGATTCTAACTTTGTTTGTACATTTCCATATTTTACCACGTTGCTCTTAGCTTCCTGGTCGCTGTGTTGAATGAAAAAAGTGGAAAAACTTGATAACGATACTGATACGGTAACGTGACTAAGAAGAAAACGCTTCTATTGTTCCATTAAAACATTTATTCAACCACAGTGGAATGAAGTTCATACAGTAATTATTTCTTTGACAATAATTGCTTACAAGATGTAATACTAAAAATAAATTATAATATATAGTAAAGTAGGTTATATAGGTATGTAAAAAGCTTTCAAACATAAGCAACATCGGTTAGTAGTAAACTATAGATATAAACAAATATTCGTAATAAATCATTCAATTATATAGATAGGTCAAATGGATAAATATAATGAAATCGTCATGGCCAACAAATATGCTATTAATTATAAAGTATATTATTAACTTATGAATAACCAAATTTAAATAAAACAAACCACGCCAACAAATTATAAACTAAGTACAAAACGATTCAACAAAACTTTCCTGTGACTTTTTTAACGACACCTAGTACCTATCACTATTTCTCTACCGGCTATATGAGTGGTACTCGAATCATGAGAATTATAAGAAACCTAGTTTAAATGAATATTGTAAGAATATAAGTTTATAATGTAGCAAGTAAGTAACTATTGCACCCTACCCTTACTTTTATAGAAGATATCTTAGTAGTCATGACCGTGTAGGTAGAGCTAGGAAAAGTGAGGTGGTAACGCGTTATGCCTAAAGCTCGTCATGCTTTGGGCCAGAGAACTCCTCGTGGCTGATGAAGCCGTTCTTGTCTTTATCCTCGTGCTGGAATATCTCCTCGACCAGCTTGTCGTGGCCCTCCAACATCTGTTTGATGTCATCGCTCATCTCAGCGCCATCTTGGGGCACCATCTGCTTCTTCAGGTATTCGCTGACCTGCGACAATGACAGAAACTCGTTTGATTTTTGTTAAACACTGAGTAGCACAATGATGAACTGTAGGTAACTGTTTAGGATGTAAACATTAATACAAAAACTAGAGAAACGAATCCTGGTCGTTCCAGTCATCATTTCAGTTTTGGGGCCTAACCACAACGTCATAGCATTCTCGTTTTGATCTTACATTACTTTTGTCTCATTTATTCTACACTTGATAGATAATGACTAAAGTAAAGTAATATCAAAACAAGAATGCTATAAGAGGTCGTGGTACCCCCCAGTTCATTTATAAATAACTGTCATTTTTACAGGTCACATCCCGTAGGAATGTCTTAATATTTTTAAAGTGCACCACAATTACAAAAGGAAGCTTGAAAAAAAAACTTCGTTCTCTTCGGACTCTTTGACAATCTTGTATTGTTTAATTACCATTATTATTTTACCATTATTAGATTATGAGTGAGTCCGAAGCGAGCGAAGATTATTTTTTTAAACCTCACTGTCCAAGATTTTTGCATAGTAATTCGCTGTGTTCCTCCCGCCGGTGATCACAATACCTTTAATAGGCAGCTTCTGGAAAAGCTTGCTTCATCGTCGACCTCATCATTGAATGGGATGGACACTTTGACTTGACCGTCATAGTCACGTGGGTTTTTAGTTCAGCATGTGATTTATGTTCAAATCATCACCTCCAATATGTGAGTAGCGCATGCATAGGGCCTTACCTTCACCGTAACTACCTGACTAAACAGCTGAGTTAGCCAAGTGGATTGACCTGCCTTCCTATCTGAAGAGGTGGTTTGAAATCCCGGCTGCGCAATGGGTTTTTCGTTGCAGAAACTGTCTTACATTAATGATTTAACAGAGAAGGAAAACATCGAGAGGAAGTTTTGAAGGAAGTCTTCAATTCACTAATGGACAGTGCCTAAACATCTTCTGTCTTTATAATCACCTACCTTGGCAGGCATTGAGAATCGCAATAAAGATGTTGGAACATAAGTAAGCTGCTGCCAATCATCTAGTGAATTCCCTTAGGAAACCAGGTATTTCTTTATAACCACCAAGTATGAAGAGATGCCATCCATCAATGTGAATTGAGCCCGCGTTTTGGATTATGATTGTGTATAACTGAACCGCGTCCCGCTTGTTAAGATTAGCCGGAATGAATTCCAATATCTTCCAAAAGAAAATATTGTGATCGGATCGGTCATATAGTATGTATGTATTTACAAAAAGTAATTTAAGTATTCTATCCGTAATTTAGTTCCCATATGACAAGCTTAGTTTGGGGCTAGATGGCGCTGTGTAAAATGAATGTCCTATAATATTTATCCTGATATAAAATCACTTGACTCAAAGAGGAGATAATATTCGTTTATTTTAGGCAGTAGCATTACAGAGAACATAAAAATGTAAGTTAATTTATGATTTGTGACTTTTTATTTATTATTATTTTCTTATTGATATTGATTACCTACCCTAAATAGTGACATAATTTATTGACATAATAACATTAAGTATAGTACCTACATAATTATTGTTTATAATAGATATGACATGTCTAGGCACGTTTGTGTGACATTTTCTGTTTTTTTTTATACAACTAGAGGACGGAACAAGAGAGTACAACCTGATTTTAAGTGCATCCCTTGCCCCTTGCCTCAATGATTTACTGCGTAGGTCACATCCACAAAGAACATAGCCTTCATGGCACTGCATTGCGCACGTCAACTTGAGCCATAAAGGTGTTAAGCCTCGCGTGCCCGTAATTTCACCGGCAACCATTCCCTTCAAACCGGAACACAGCAATGCTGCTTGGCGGCTGAAATAGGTATGGTGGTAGTACTTCCGCGGACGAGCCCTTTCAAGGGGCTCTACTACTCTTAAAAGTATAACTATTACCTGTTTTTAGTACTTAGTTGAATTAAATCGGGTTGAATTTAGTAAATACATTGATATAGTAAACATATATAGCTATTCAGCGTGGCAATGAGCCCGTGTCTTGGGCACGCTTCCGTCTGGTACTGGTCTGGAACAGTTGATTTACCTTGGACCGTTTTTTAACGGTCCTTAGGTAATCCGACCGCTTCCTTTGTGCAGTTAGTTTAATTGTACATATTATTTTTAATTGTTTGTGAATAAATATATTTCATATATATACATTATAATAAATACGTATAGGTACACACAAAAGTACAAGTCATATTTTGTGTGCAAGTCTCATCGTGTAAGATGTAGGTAATTCATGCAATACACACGCAAGCAAGATATAATCTTCAACAGCCGTCAGACAGGAATCGAAAATAGACAAGTCCTTCAAATTTGCTCTCTATATTTATTAATTTAACAGATTTAACGGATTATTGTGCAAAACTTAATAATTATGCATGGTGAGCATAATGCCAAGCCATTTTCTAACTATACAAGATGTTAAATTATACTAAGATATACAATAAGTTCTGCATAAAAAAAAACAGCATTTTTTATAGTTTTTCTGGAAAAGTGAGTTTATAAAAATTTTTTTTTTGCATTTTTGAGTTCTTTGTTTGATAATAAAAAAAATAATGTATGACGACTATGTGCCCAAAGTTGTTGGAACTCTTTCAAAATTGAAAATATATATGTGTGTATACACATACATACTCCACACTAAATTCTCAACATTTTACACACTTCCATATACTAGGTTTTTATTTTAACTTTAATTATTAACTTACATATTGTTTTATTATACCTACCAACTTGTACATTTTTGGATACAGTTTCTCGGAGGAGGACACACTAAATTCTCAACATTTTACACACTTCCATATACTAGGTTTTTGTTTTAACTTTAATTATTAACTTACATATTGTTTTATTATACCTACCAACTTGTACATTTTTGGATACAGTTTCTACGGAGGAGGGCGTTAATGGTTTCGCGACACAGTTTTTGTAAAACTCTTGCGAGCATTATCGTTGCATCAGTTTTTGTACATTGTATTAGGTCCTTACATATGAAATTGGCGTTTTGTCGTACTGGCCACTTTGATCTTAAATATCTCCTCTTTGGTTAGGAATTTCAAATTCAAATTTAAATAGCTATTTACTCATGCATTTGTGTTTCGAAAACCGTAATTCATTTGTTTTTTTCTCTTTGGCTTTTTTTCTGCGTCACTCATTTCACAAAATGGAAAACTTAAAATATCGCATTATTTACGAGTACGAGTTCCACCGTGGCACCAGTGCTGCAGAAACGGCTCGAAGGATTAATGATGTGTATGGTGGTGGTGTCGCAAAAGAAAACACGGTGCGTTTTTGGTTTCAACGCTTTCGTTCTGGAAATTTCGACCTGCAGAACAAGCCCCGTGGACGGCCGGAGACCAAGGTCGATAATGATGATTTGAAGGCTATTGTGGAAGCAGATCCATCGCAAACCACATCACAGTTAGCTGCAGGCTGCGGTGTTACTGACAAAACCGTTTTAATCCACTTGAAGCAAATTCGGAAGGTGAAAAAGCTTGAAAGGTGGGTACCTCATGAATTGAGTGAAGCAAACCGACAAACGCGCGTCGACTGCTGCGTTACATTACTCAACCGGCACAATAATGAAGGAATTTTAAATCACATCGGATACATGTGATGAAAAGTGGATCCTGTACGATAATCGTAAACGCTCATCGCAATGGCTGAACCCTGGTGAACCAGCAAAATCTTGTCCCAAGCGAAAATTGACTCAAAAAAAGTTACTTGTAAGCGTTTGGTGGACTAGTGCCGGTGTCGTACACTATAGCTTTCTTAAATCTGGTCAGACGATTACGGCTGATGTCTATTGTCAGCAACTGCAAACCATCATGGAAAAGCTCGCTGTTAAACAACCGAGACTTTTCAATCGCTCTACGCCACTGCTGCTTCAAGACAACGCTAGACCACACACGGCCCAACAGACGACTACCAAATTAGAGGAGCTTCAATTGGAATGTCTAAGACATCCACCGTACTCTCCGGACCTTGCTCCAACAGATTACCATTATTTTCGAAATTTCGATAACTTCTTGCAAGGAAAAAAATTCAATTCCGATGAGGCAGTCCAAACCGCTTTCAAAGATTTCATTGATTCCCGTCCGAATGGTTTTTTTAGTAAAGGGATCAATGAACTACCTATAAGATGGCAAAAGTGTATAGATAGCAATGGTTAATAACTTTGATTAATAAAATATATTTGAATATGAAAAAATTGCCTTTATGTTCCTCCCATACAAAACGCCAATTTCATATGTAAGGACCTAATATTAAATCCAAATAAATAATTTTGAATTTTGAATTTGAATTTGAACTAAGTTACTGCTATAATGTAGGTGCCTACCTATACTTACTATGAGAAAACTGCGGACCCCACGTATAGAGTACGTAAGTGAGATGAAGCCTATGTGCAGAACGCATTTTTTTGATCTTATCCACTGGTCTGCCACTACTACTTCAGTCATGTTTTAGAAACATATTTTTATATGTGAAAATAAGTTTTGCTACGATTAAATAAAATTTCGTTACATTGTTTTAATTGACCACGAACTTTTCGGAGATAAATGAAGATGTGATCAAGGTGGATACGAGCACGATTATCTTGTTTATTGAGATTTTGTACAAAAACACACTTGATATTTTCGATCTCTATCAACGGCTGGCTAGCGTTATCGACGCAGCTCCAAATGCCAATCACCGCCATAGGCACC
Organism: Venusia cambrica; assembly: GCA_951394065.1. Taxonomy (NCBI): domain Eukaryota; kingdom Metazoa; phylum Arthropoda; class Insecta; order Lepidoptera; family Geometridae; genus Venusia; species Venusia cambrica. Next base: position 17,791,880 of record OX596034.1, read on the forward strand.
TCATCCACAGATAAAACGAACCTCCTCTCTGGACAGCTCACCGTCTGCGTTCCGGTCCATAGCTTGGAACGCAAGCTGTATACTCACTTCTTCGCGGGAGAGCATGCTGTCGGCATCAGCGTCGATTTCCTTGAACACGTTGGTGGTTGGGGGAGAGTCTCCGATGTTAATAAGTTCCACTTCGAAGTGCAGGGTCGCGTCGCGGGGGATCACGTTGCCGGCGCCGGCTTCTCCATACCCGAGAGACGAGGGGATCGTTAGTTTGCGCTTCTCGCCTGGAAAGTACCGGAGACTGGGTTAATTATAAATTAGAAATATTTACACCTACTGAATGAAGCGCACCAAACGGGTGGTGTATGTGGAAGTACCTTGGTGCGCTACGAGGAATGCCTCAAAATAACATTACAGAATATGAATCCACAATGATTCCACGCAGATATGGGCTGGCCGTGGCGGTCACGCACGTTTATTTCTCTATACGTCTATACTATTATTATAATAAGTAATAAATGTTTGTATTGAATAGGCAGAAAAACTAATGCACCGCTTAAAAAAAATCGAATAATATAATGCTATATTATTCTGCTAAGAAACCAATCTACAAAAAAAAACTACCTAATATAATATCTCTGTACAAAGTGTTTACTACGCGCGAGAGGTCTTAATTGAATGCTCTTACCATAAATTAAATTTCAATTAAGTAGTTAGCTACTTGGGTTGACTTGAAATATATAATATGAATAAGGGAAACCCTCCAGTTGCTTCTTCAACATTTTTGCAGTGTTTGATTAACCGTACATTCAGTTATGAGTTATTAGAATATTTTATTTGAAATAAGTGAATTCTTGAACTGGACTCGGTATAGAATTCGCCATAAATGCCACACTTAACAGGCATTGACCTCACCGGGTGTTATGTTATGACCGGCGGTCACGTGGAGTGGATGGATAGAGGCTGCTCATGATTATATACGTTCAGCCCTGGATCTCGAGGCTTGCCTGGGCAAAAATGAGGTTTACAATGGAGCGAGCCTTTTGAGAAAATGCTTTGCTAAGCAGTGGCACAGAACATATAATAGTACAAGCAGTGGGCTTATATGGCCCTGAATGATAGTGACCTAGAACCTAGGCATAAGTGTAAACGGCGCGGGGTCAGCTAGTGTCAAGGGTAAGTGCAACCTACAAGCTCACTTGAAAAATAAGTGGGTACCTACACATTAGAGCTAGCTTGTCTAAATGGACTGAAGACTTGTATCGGTGCAAAAACAGATGTGGGCAACCAATAATGTTCCTTATAGAATACGACTATAACAAATTCAATGAGCCCGAAGGGCGGCGAGAGATGACTAAGGGAAGGACATCAGTATCAGTATTATCTGATATCTTAAATGATTTAATGCAACCACCGCTATACCGGCTAAGTACAGTAATTACGGCAAAAACATACAGATCCGAAGTCTTTCGGCAGCAAAATTAATGAGCTGTTATATTATTAAAAGCTAACTGACACAACGCACAGCCTAAACGCTAATTGTAGAGACTTGACTTTTAGAGGGTATGTTAAGAATGTTAATTTGAAAATTCGTACTCTATCTAAAGGGTTCAAAGTTTTCTTTAAAAATGTGCCGAATCTCTAAAACCGTGTATGATAAATGTTCCCAATTTATATTATCGTACGTGTTTCATGGTTTTTTGATATTTTCATAATTAGTGGTGGGGAATGTTCTTTTCTTAAAAAAAATAAAAAAAAATTGCTTACCAATAGACAAAACGCGATGTAAACGTTTTTACTATAAAATGGTATGTACATTTATCAAGGCGTGTGCTATAAAATGGACTGAAAATTCACACCTTAGGAGTTCAAAATGGGTTAAAAAGTTTTGCTAAACAAGTGTGGCCTATCTCCGATATAATATCCTTCTATGATAAATGTTTTTAATTGACATCAAAATACTTCTCATATCAAATAAATAAGTGTTTCAGAGTTTTTTGGTATTCTCTTCATTAAGGGAAGGGTCATTTTCTTTAAAAAAATGCTATCAAATAGACAAAACGTTATGTAAGCGTGCTGGTCTTCTTGTCCATTTATTAATACTTCCTTCGGGTTGGTGCACCTGTTATGTTGGTGCGAAATAAAAATCCACTAAAATTGTGTAACGGAACCAGGCTTCGAGTAAAAACATTAAATCGCAACGTTATCGAAGCAATAATAATTACCGGTTGTATTCCACGTATTTCTTTAACATCCACCAGCTACCCCTCTTAGTTTAGAATGAGTTGAAGAATGCAGTTTCCTCTAAAAGTATGTATAATGGTGCTATTATACTAAAAGTATAATAGCACCAGATGCCAAAACAAAAAACATATATAAGTTTATAGTTTCTTCACAAAACGATTTGATCAATTGTCTCTCCACTTTGTTGATTGTAGGTTACTCAAATTAAACCTTTGTATTTTCCCCATACGCCGTTTCAATTGTATTAGTAATTTATGTGTCCGTTTATGTATCTATAAACGAACGAAATTAACATACTTCGCACACCATGAAGATATAAAAAAATACTATTACTATAAAGACAACATGTGGATGAAAAGGATTCCATAGATTAATACAATAGTATTGATAGTTGTAGTAGCATGAAGCCCGCACTAGCAAATTTATTTATCAACACTACGCAGACGAAGTCGCGGCAACAGCTAGTGTAATTATGATAATATGATAATAGGGTAATAGGTTATAGTACTTCATACTGGGAAATTAGCTTATTAAACTATCAAGAGCAGATTGTTTACATCGACAGCCCGAAATTTGATCAGCAGCTGCTTAGGAAGTGGATTGGAAATTGCAGAATGGCAGGCAATGTTTTAGTAACATAGGGAATAAAAAACATTACCTACTGCTTTTTTATCTGAATCATCACCAAAGGTGTCACCTTTTAGGATAGTCGTTGATTAGAATTTTAGCTTACTGTTACTATCATCACACTAGTCTTTTTTAAACTTTCGCTATTAGAACACATAATTTGAATTCGAGAAACGGGTATTTATCGCGTATTTTACCTCTATATTTATCCCGACGTTTCGGCAGGGTTGCACCAGCCGTGGTCGTGGGCAGACTAAATAGATATAGAGGTAAAATACGCGATAAATACCCGTTTCTCGAATTAAAATTATATCATCACACTGTATCTCTATCACGGTCAGGTGATCGTCCACGCTTTGATTAGTAGATACTAGGAGTGGTAAGGAGTGGAATTCCTTGCCTTCGTCTGTTTTTCCGCACGAGTACAATCACCCTATCAACTCTACTTTGCGAGAATCCTAGCTATTACACCCTGGACGCACATTGCAATAGAATATGTGTGTTTTTTACAGAAATGCAATAGACGGAGTTGGCGCGCTGCCAAGCGAAAAAATTAAACTTTCGGACATCTTTTAGTTTTAACATCACTGACCGAACGTAAGCTGCTCTTTATCTATGACGTTTATAACATTTCAACGTTTTTCGCTAAAACTTATATCGAATTCGTATTAAGATTAGGATACGAATCATGAAGTAATCTAACATTCTTTACATAGAGCTAATGCATACTTTTGTTAAGTAGTAAATCGGAAATGCGGGCTTCATGGTATGGAATATCCAATTTTAAATATAGAAACTCTATTTTGAAGGTGTTCTATTTTTGAATAATTGGATGTTTATAAAGTCCTGACTAAGGAAAAAACCTTTTTATAAATAGAACACCTTTAGGGATGGAGCAGATGTGGAGTAGGCAGTATTTATTTGCTACTTTGATACTTACCAACACACATGTCAAGAAGTCCCTGATCCCAGCCCTTGATGACCTGTCCCATACCGACTTGGAAGGTGAAGGGTTGATCGCGGTCGAAGCTGTAACAAGGAAACGGTCATGTTACACCGCTGTCAAATACATGTCATAAATGTCACTGTCCAATTAGTGCAATCATATTCATAGCTATCGATTTTATGTAGGGTAAATTAATATTTAGCTTATTCCTCTAATCCCCCCTCAAAATTAAGGGTGCATCTAAGGAAAAAGTGTTTAAATAGAAACATATTTAAAGTAGTGACCTACTCTATGAATACTTATTTTAAGTCCTTTTTCAGGATAAATCAAGCACCCATTGCATTTTTCTGCAAACACCTGGGGTACATGCCATATGCCATTATCAAGAGATAAAAACTTTTCCCGTTTCGCTAGAAAAGGTCGTTATAATTAAAAGCTTATTTTTTTCCACGTTCAACTAATAGGGGTGCGTTCCGTTAGACGATCGTAAAGCTCACGACCGTAACTCCATGACTATCCACTTGCCTATCCACTTGCTTGAGATTCGACGCCGCCACCCCAAACGGAACGGATCGTGGTCGTGAACCAAAAAGAAGAAAGGGAAAAAAAACAAACAGCGGGAACGCGTTCGCCTTCGTCCGTCTAACGTAGTAACAAAGCATTAGAAGTGTGTTTGTTACCTACGACAAATACATACAAAAATCCAAATTAAATCCAAAAGTAGGTACTTAAGTGTCTAGTAACTATGCCTGATGTGCCCGTCGTTATTCAGTGTATTGCGCCCTATGCATCGGAAAGCCTTGTAGTTGCAGGAAGTAAGAAATCGGGTTCGTCTGCGCATTACAACGCACAGAGATGTCGTACAGAGTACATGATGAGATGACGTACAGAGATATTGCCCACTGAGCGAAAAAGCAATTTAAAAGTCATTTTAGATTAGAACCAATTGAATTCTCTTTGTATATTTTTCTTACCCTTGCAAAATTCAATTAAATATTACCTAAGGTTTATTATATAATCATGAGATATTTCAAATTAATACAATTTTTTTTATATAATGAGTCAATGGTTTTTTATAATTTGCATCTCACGCTCTTTTCACTCACTTGTCATTGTCACTAGACAACCGCGCCTACGCCGACCCACATTCCACCACGGGCGCCGCATGGGCCTGTCGCGGTCGTCGTCGGTGACGACCACAGCGACCGCGGCTCATAATGGTGGCGAATTTGTCCCTCAACAGAACAGGGTGCGTTCCTTTCAGTTCAGATGAATTTTGATAAATTACCGTGTAATTTGAAGTTAATATTATTAACGCCGAATTTTCTTAAAAACCTAAGCTACTCTGAAAATTTTAGGTCTATTGATTTATGACTGTGTGTTGATTGTCCGTCAGTCAAATTCACGACTTTATGTATTTAGATGTTGCAATTGTAATAATATCACATATATTACAAGCTGCGTTGACAATGAAATTCGAGAAGCATTCAAAATGCAACTATAAAAATTTCAACAAAATATCACAATCGGTTAAAATCCTTATCTACCAACATTTATATTTCCTTCTCTTTCTATAGGTGCGTGAACGCTCAAGTCTTTTTTTGTTTTACCTTCGAAGTCAATAAACTGTGGAACTGACTATCTTACCTCTAAATGGCTTTTAAGAATTGTTGGTAGCTAGCCAGGCGGACTTAAACAAAGTCCTAACACCAACCAAAAAAGAAGTATTATACGCTTTTACATGGTATATCGCATAATAAACGGAATATATAATAACAAGTATTTAACTTACAAACATATGGTATTAACATAGGTTCAGTTAATCTAAACGAATTACTTGTAATATTCTATTGTCAATTTTGCCAATAAATACCAACGTGGGCCTTTGCTGATGCCTGCATTCATTATTGTCAAACGTTTATGTATGCACTTTGTTAGCATACCTACCATCACCTACGCGAGCATCGTAGCGCGATGCAATATATTGCGTGTTTGCGTGCAACGCTTTATCCATATATCCCGGTGAGGCGGATATCAGATAGCCAGCCACCGCCTTTGTTCACACTGCCCATTAAACGTTATTACATTGTCACAGACTAAAGGGTATTTGGAAGATAAAATACAAATCAAATTAAAATCATGGCAGCGGGATAGGTGCGTCAATTGCTCTTTGACCTTTGATGGTTTAAAGCAAACGTAGTAGGTAGTAGATACTTACTCTAGTAATTGATGTCAAGTCTCGTTTTTTTTAATTTTACCATTTATCTTTGTAAGGTTGCCTAGAAGAAATAACCTTAAGCGATAAGGTCGCTAATTATACACTGTGTTTGTAATGTTTATTATTGGATGTTTTTTTGTGTACATACAATAACGTGAAAATGTAATGTTTGTAATCTTTCTTCTTCCTAAGTAAGTACTCAAATGTTTGTAATCTTTCTTCTTCCTAAGTAAGTACTTAGGAAGAAGAAAGATTACTAACATTACAGAAACAATTAAACATCTGTTATATATTCATTCAGTCATATGTTATGAAAAAAGCCGGGATGTCATTTTTATTTTTATTTTTCAAGGTTTACGATGGAGCGATTTCCCAGAAGGCTGGAATCAGGCACGAAGGTGGTCGCTACCATCGTGGATCATGATTTACATTTCCAGCAGCTAGTTTCCTTTTTCATTCAAAGACAGAGTAACCATCTAAATCACCTACATGGCTGTGAACCCTGCGCTTGAAAAGAAGAAAGAATCTGCAATGGTGGCAAGTTTCGAAACGTGGAGGAAATTTGAACATCCTAATCCCTTCGACCTTATCGCTCCGGCAGAACTACCATAACGACTTGCAGTGGTTGGTATAGGAGGAAATCCGAACGAAAAGTCAATCATGGCAGGTTTAACAAAAACATAGCGATTTCAGGTATCCAGAGCTATTCATGTCGCACTTGATTTCTTATCTATTGTGTGGAACCAGGTTCACAAAGATCTGAACTAGACAACGGAACCTATTGAAATCGTAGCATTTTAGTAAAAAATAAATGTAACTGAACAACATTGACTCGAATAAAAATAAATGAAAAATAATAAATAAAATACACTTAGGTAGGTATTTTAAGCTAATTGAGACCTGACTACCTTACCTAATTTAGGTTCGTCAATCCGTGAACTTCGGCGACAGGCAGTCGACGGATTTCCCGCAACCAAAATTCGATTTCAATTTAGTGCAGTGCGGTGCATGACTTTATTAGCCTGTTCGTACAGTATTTACGAAGCTACATTGGTTAGCATCGACTACTTAGATACCTATAAATAGGTAAGTTATAAGTACCTTTCATTATATCAGTAGCTCTCATTTTATAAGCAATGTTTGCTTGATTACGCAGTTTTTGCGTAGTGGTAGCGGTACAGGAGATGGGTATTCGTCTATATCCCTCAGAAAACTGTTTCTGGCTATGATGATGATGCAACCTGCTCAAGAGCCTGGATTTCCCTGGGAGTCATTCCTGAGATTTGCATTACAGGTATTTTCATTCGAGAGTGAACGGAGCCATCAGATGGCATCTAGACCAGCAAGCTTCACACGGTTATACAAACATCTAGGTAAGCTTTACATTTTTTTTACATGTCGGACAACCGAATGATAGCCTGAAATTAGAGAAACCCGGCCATAATGAATGGCCGGGTTTCTCTAACTTCTTATTCTCGTAAGCATATAAGACAAATCAGGCATTCGTCTATTGTCAGACAGGAAGACGTTAAAGCTAGTTAGAAATCAACTGCCTACATTACATGCGCACGCGCATCGCATTGACACTAACTTTCACTCGCGGTATAAAGGTCACTCTGCATAATCCTTGCGTTGCACAATTATCGTAAGACGTGCAGTACTGCACAGCAGTAAGATGCTTATGCAATGTTTTTACTATAAAGTAAGTAAGTTTGCATAAAATAAATGGAAGATTTAATTTAGCTTATGGTTTTTTTTATTGGGGAAGCGCTTGGCCTTCCTCTCACCTGGTTTCAAGTTATGATAAGGCCGAAGCTGGAAGCGCACTTCACCCCGAATCCTCAACAGACTGAGAAACTGGCTATTTTACCCCTAAATGCCGGAACACAAAAATTTAGAATGGTTTGTTTCGACAGACTGGTCAGATAGTGGTAGCCAAGTGGGCTTGAAATAAATCTTACCAACCAAACCACGCTCAAACTCATATTCACCTGGGGATCGAACCCTGGACCTCTGGGTGTAATACCGGTGGGCGAACGACTAGACCACGGTGACGGTAAAATTATGCAAAACATGTAATAATGAGCTAAAACAAAAGACATGTTGTGCCGCCCCAAATAGTTGTAGGATGGGCAGTCAGATGCATCTCATGAATATGTAGAGAGTCAGTGGTGCTAAAGGACTTTAACCATTGCAATATTGATGGTAGATTAAAGTGTATCCTTTCATTATAATGCCTGGCTAATGAGCGATCGCCGATGAGTGTTGAATAGGCTATAAGCGGTAAATGTCCCGACCAAACGGATACCGAACATCGTTAGCCGTACTTTCGTCGGACCGATTGCGTGCATTTTGATAGGTATTATGAGGTGACATTACAAGTAACTCTGGGATTATCTCACTAGCCTACGATTATTTAGCTAGATTTTAGAACCAGCCTTGTTCGAAACAGGGATTGTATAAGTAACAAGAATATATTATAAGCTTCTACCACTTGGTTGGTAAAACCCGCGGCTTCTCTATTAAAACTCCCAGGACTTCGTTCCTGTCATCCCATGGGAATTTTCTGAAATCCTATCTTAGTGCATCCCTACATTATAAAAGGAACTACCCTGAAAATGTTAAGTCTCTAGGACCTATGGTATGGGCTGTGCCTTGATTGTCACATTGTCAGTCAATCAGATACGACGATTTTATTTTATGATATGTATGTGTTATGGTAAAATTATATTTCGCGTGGTGTTAATGTAAACGAATATTATGTAGGTGGAGCAATAATATATGTTTTGTAAAGTTTGGATAATTTTTGGATATTGTACGTTTGGATATTGATCACAATCACAACTAGTCGAATCAATTCAAGAATCTAATGAATAAAGTACATATTCAAATGGTTTTATGTAACAACTGAATAGGGTATTCTGACAGGAGCTTCATACAGGGCCCGGATTCTACTAAATCAATCGCTTCACAGTGACAATGGTACCGCCATAGAAATGCTACTATAGGTGCCTTTTGGTATTCTAGTGGCTATTTTGCGATGATACCATGAAGCTATTGGTTTGGTAGAATTGCCCTGGTTTTATAATAGCCAAGCGTTTGAACACCGACTCACTTGAAAAATAAGTAAGAACATTGAGTCATTACAAGAATGTCTCATTTGTATGATGGTTTCCCACGGTGGGAAATTACAAAAAAAGGAAATTATTTTGATAGAACACGCTTGTCTTGCTTTTTTTATTGTACTACGGGAAGGATTTGTTAGCTGTCGGTCCAAAAAGCAGTACGTCCATCTCGCATTTTGTCGTTCGTCTACTACTCAGTTCGTCTATAATCGGATTTGTCCATTTCGAGATTCGTCATTACGCAGTTAGTCCATTTGGTGACTACATTACAACTGACAAACCAATATAACCTTACTTAATATGTGTATTGCTAAATCGTTACGATATCGCAGAATATAGGTAGGTTGGGAGGGGGGAGAGAAATACAACAGATAAAATATAACATAGTAATATATCCTTTCAAAATATAGTCCCATCACATTATAAACGGTAACGATCTTTTTCTTATAAAATAAATGGAAAAGAGACTTCCACTTGTAATTAAAGTAACAGGCTTTTATGAAACGCCACCCTGAAGGACTTATAAAATTTGTTTGGTTTATCTCTATAGTTTGTGCATGTGAACGAAATATTTGTTGGGCGAAATGCTTGTTGGACGAAATACGTGTTTGACCAAATGCGTGTTGACGTAATTCAAAATGCCTGTTGGACGAAATGCGAATTAAAATTCAATTTGGACGAGCTGCTTATTGGACCGGCAGCTAACAAATCGCTTGCAATATGGGAAATAGATTACCAATAGAAAACTTGAATACTTTTACACTTTTTTTTGTAAATACAAAATTATCATGCAATACAACATACACAGAGCAAACATCTATTTTCATAACACAAATGTTTTTCTTGGTTGAGAATCGAACCCACAACCTACAGCGCAGAAGGCAAAGTTACCACCAACTGATCTATGAGGCGTGTTGAGATAGATGAGCGCCGACCTCCGTACGGTGGCGGGCAGTGGATGAGAAAGGCCAATGAAGAGCTCAGTGGCGCTCCTTGTAAGATACCTACGTCCATTGGTGTGCGACAGGTTGAGGAAAAACGTAATTCAGATTTTATTCAAAACCTTCTATTATTTGCCAAATAAAATATAATTCTATAATGCTAAGTACTAAGACTTCATTTAGCACGAATTTCCAGCTGGTACAACAGAGCAATGTAACAAACACGTCATCCGTGTTATAAATGCTGTAATAGTCATCAAATTACGCAAGGATAGACAATAGCACAAATATAACTCAGACCAGCTTGGTAACGATTTCTAAAGGTATTGTTTGTCTAAACTAGAGCACCTCAGCGGCATTGCTGTATTACGATATAATAAAAAAAAACGTTTTTATGTTTTATTTTCGATACGTTAAACCAATACATTGCTAGCTCAAGAAGGAGAGTAAAGTTTCTCGAGAGTGTTTGTATGGTATGTATTTCATTGACTATTATTATAATTTATTTATTTACTATACATAATCCATACATGTGTATATTCACTTGACACTTGGGCGCGATCTGTAGCCAGCAACAATCAGATGGATTTTTGTAAGCAGCTGTTTTTAGTTTAATAAGATAGTGGGATTGAAATAGGCTATTTAATTCTAATATGAAGTATTCATATTATAAAAAATGGTTACCTATCAAATAAAAAGTCAGATTATGTTAAAATTTTGTTGTGGTGTTCAAGATTTTTCTACATTTTGGCCTCTGATAGAGCTTGAACTGAAATTATACCTATATTTACCATTACTACATCACAAATGTTGATTCCATTCCTTGTTATACTTAGTATGTTTTCCGTAAGTGGCAGTGTTCTCTCATATAATATAAACAGTTAGTTTACGATAAAATTAGCTATGAACAAAGGAAGTATTATATTCTTCAATATCTTTTCGCAGGTCATACGCAGTGGCTACACACCAGATGCTACCAACCAGTTGATGGTTAATACTTTGTATTTCAAGTGATTGCACTTGGTCAGAACGGGTTGTAAATTTTTGTGACATTATTAAATTTGTTAATAGTTTAATGTTATAATGATAATAATTAAAACCACGTGGGGGTGACGAATGGGCGATACTCTGTATACAAAGGCTAAGTCTACAATAATCACAAAGCAAAACTTACATTACACGTAAACACTAAGTAAAAGTCCCTGTCACATGGTGGAACAACTCAGAACGTTTTATTTAAGTAAGCGAAAGCGAATCTACGAGTACTTAAGCCGATCGTACCGTCCATTATTGTCATAATCATAACAAGGACATGATATGATAACAATGGTCGCAATTACTTTTGTTATGTTCAAATACTATGCAGTGACTCTCTTTCCGTGAGCGCGGCGTCTTGATTTATACCTACCTATATATTAAATTTATATCTATACCTATTGAATGTAAATTGAAAGCAACTTACACACCGTATGCTTATGCCGAACGTCAGTTTGGACGTGCCTCTGACTACCCCTTAGTAGGCGACGGGATCATCATACGATGATCCCGTCGCTACAGAGGTGAATCCTAGATGAAAAGTCGCAGTAATGTAGTACCTACAAACGGTCATACTATCGCACCAGAGTACATATTTTGATTAGATAAATGCAGTCTTTAGTCAAATTCAGAATAGACCGCATACTTTGTTCCTACTAGACTCGTTGAGTGCACACGAGTGTGAAGTCGTGGAATTTGGACATTGGGCATTCAAAGAGAAGAGCAATATTTTGCGACTCTTATACAAACATTTAGTATGATTGTAAGAAACTAGTGGTCGGGTGGTGAATATGGTTTAAATTCGACCGAACAGCTATCTGTACTCCTAGTAAATACTAAGTATGCTAAATCTTACACTCGATGTGACATGCTTTCACAGGGTTCTGTTTTCATTTAGCTTATAGTTTTAGGTACTACCCAATACGCTACATCAGGACCTGCCTACACTTTTAACTAGTTTGTCAAACCAGTTGGACTATTAAATTCGATAAAACATAATAAAAAGAGAACCCAGGAGAATAAAAACGGCATAAGGGGCGAGGGTTGTAGTTGTGGGGGCTGGTGACTAGATATATATATATATTTATTATAGTACGGGGAATCGTTTGGCTTTCATCTCACCTGATTTTATAGGTTATGATAAGGCAGCAGTTGAAAGCGCACTTCACCCAGAATCCTCATCGGTCTAAGGAACTGTCTATATTACCTCAAATGCCGGAACACACAAATGTTAGAGCGACCTCTTTCTTACCTAGTCGCCATAACAATAATTCCAAATTGAAGTGTTCCGGCATTTTAGAGGTATGATAGCCAGTTCATCAGTCTGTTGAGACTTCCAAATGATCTGTGTACTTCCACCTTCGGCCTTATCATAACTTGACAAGGTGTTAAGGTCGAGCACCTCCCAATCGCATAAAAAAAAGACTGGTTATCATGCGAAGCCAGGGACAGCTAGTGAAACAGGGGTAAGGACAATGTGGCCTCTGAAAGAGTTAAACTTTTTAATATTGAAAACTCGAAACAAATGTTAGGGAAGAACGAGTTGGCAATTAGGCATATGTTCTTTATTTTCCCCATATATAACGCGATGTCAGGGTATCACTGATTCTAATCAAAATAGTGTACACCAAGGGAAAGCACATTCTTTACTCTTTATCCGGGTATCATAATGAAGTGAAGCAGCGGGAAAAACCTGCTACTAAGGCACTGCGGACATTTTAAGCCGAAGGCTAAGAAATCAATTTGTGGAAACTTGTATTTAGCTGTTAGTTTACCTTATTTTCTACTCTTTTTTTTTGTACTACCGGTACAGGTGCTTGGTCTTCATCTCACTTGATTTTTAAGTTATGGTGGCCTAAGTTGAAGCGTACTTCACCCTTCAGTGTTAGTTCAAAAAATCGTAAATTTTCAAGACTGGTCGTGGTATTGAAGGGAATCAGCTAGTCATAAGAGTACTTACTTTCCCTGCCATCCGGTACACGTGATTAATTCGCGAGTTTCCGCGATCCTCAAGTGAAAGGCGGCATAACCTGTCTGGTAGTACATGTCAGAGCAAGTAACTACAAGTAACGCCTCATTCCCATCAGACACGGTGGCATTCCCGAACCGGGACAGTTGGGAACAACCGATAATTCTAGGTAAAGACTACAAACTGAGATAAATACAACTCTACGACAGTCATTTTCTTGTCTTTGGAGAAGCTTTGAGAGATTTTTGGTGAGTCTCTGTCCATTAGTGGACACTAATGCTGTTGACGTTTGTGCACTGAACCGAATAAAATGAAAGCTGCTTAGAATATGCTACTTAAAATATCCATTTTCTTCAGAGGTAAGTACACATTATTTTTAAAAGTAATATCTGAATTTTAGATCTTCATGGACCCGATACTAATAGAATCATACTATGCAATGCACACCCGGTAAAGTATATCATTACAGTATAATTACAGTACCTACTGTCTGTTTTTCCGCAGCAGAACAACCTTGAAGTCTTCTAGTCCAGATCAATCCTTTAATACAAGCGTGTTTCTTATGCAACATATTTACGTTTTTTTCAAGTGGAGCTCAAACTTGGCTATCAACAAAATAAACGCGCACATTTTTTTGTGATACCAAAATCTCCCCCAAATGACCCACAATGATTGTACGTACATACAATATTTAACGTTTTAAAAGAAAATAAATGGTAATGTTGTCCAGTAGCCCGCACTTGTAAAACTGAGATCTTTTTCTAAATGTGTAATAATGGATCCCCAGGCTAAATTAAATGAGAAAGGAGCCGAGTGAACGGCGACACGGGCTTAAATCAAATTGCGATGGAGCCCTACAGACGACAAAGAGCTTCAAACTACCAATAAAAGCCTTTGAGCAAGACGCCTTTCAGGACTTCTCAATGAGATGTCCGCGAAAGGTTTTGTAGCATAAAGGAGTGTCAAGACCAGCCAGATTCGAATAGTCTGTGAAGATAGCTAGGAACAACAACAGTATATCCTTACCCAACTGCCCCAGGAGGGTTATTTCTTCTATAATAATGAACACCTGTTGTGTACCAAATGTAAACACATGCTTATATATTGAACATTCTTCTAAACAAAGTATTCTAAGGCATATAATCACAATTATAATTATGTATACTCATTTAAATTTAGAACTAGATATCGCCACAGGAAAAAATCGCAAGCGCTGTACCATATAAAAATATTTTGTAGTCGAGTTTTAGTTTAACTTTAAACTTGTTAAGTTTTATATTGTATAAATAAGGCAAAAAATTACGTTTCTTGTATGGGGCCTAATTTTTAATTATATTTATTTTTTTCAGGATTTGTTATTCGACATTCTGAAGTATCATAAAACTTGCAAATATGATTATGACACAAAAATTCACAAACCACGACGGGACTCGAACCCGCATCTTAATCTATTGAATCTCTACTAGATGACGTTATCAGCGCTATAGCTGAGTGATATGACACAAAAATTCAGAATCTGCGTCGGTACCCCCGAAGCTCAGTTGGTTAGAGCGTTTCCGGCTTTAGGAAAAGATGCGGGTTCGAGTCCCGTCGTGGATTGTGAATTTTTATGTCATTATATATTTTGTAAATGTTGTGACCAAGTGCAATCACTTGAAATACATTTTTTTTATCATAAAACTGCCGATTGACCTGTTCATATTATCAGCAACCCTATTACTCAGCGGAGGCTTAGTAATAGGTTTCTGTTGGCAACGTTTGGCTACGGGACCCTAAAAAGCTACTCTCATTGTATTAGCATGGAAACATTATAAACTGATTATATGACTCTCTCTTGTGCCTTGTTGTCCCCTCGGTAAGTCTTTATAAATGTGACTGGGCAGTGTTGAGCTATATAAACAGGGTGGGGCTAGCTAGCTTAGCTTAGTCATGCTTAAACCACCGATCTAGATTCCTCCAATGCCCCAGCATTGCACTAAACGGGCTACACATAAAAATACATATTAAAAGGAGGTACCACCGCAACAGAACCGAAGAGGTGGCAATGCTGAATTTTTCACACCCTTTCCCCACAACCACCCTGCCTTTAATAAAATATCAACCTAGACTTCGTCACATTTCAAAAATATAAAAACTCCACCTTTTCAGCGACGCGGTTATCGAGTCTTGCGAGTTAAATAAATGCTATCGTGGATTGTTTTTGAAGTCGAGACGATACAGCGTATTTTATTGGCGAGAATAACTAATAGCAAAGGTTTTTCTAGATGAATGTAATAAATTAATAAATTCATGCTAGATGGCGTGGTGTGAAATTGTAATATTTATTCATTTATACTTATGTATGTATGACTAACTTACTTACTTACTACTTTTCTATGATTTTATTGATAATAAATAAATATAACAGAACTTTAATTTCACACAGCGCTATCTAGTCCCAAACTAAGCATACCTTGTAATATGGGAACTAGATTACGGATTTATGCCGATAAATTAATATAATTATATACTTACTATTTGTTAAGTTACAAATTTGAGGAATTGCAATTCAATTTGATTTAATTACCTATATATATCATAATAATGTCGCAAAATGAAATAGTAGCCTGTAGCTACCTATCACCCCTTTTGTAGAGACTCACAACATCCTTTGAGGCTTTGTCTAAAAATGGGACTCCAAATTGGTCCGCCTTAAGACGTCACATTCATTGCCAGGAATGCACTTCATTATTAGAAATTCCTAGTTTCTACTATTTCACTCAGGTACCTAAATAGGAACGGTGACGGAGTATGACAGCAATATT
Organism: Venusia cambrica; assembly: GCA_951394065.1. Classification (NCBI taxonomy): domain Eukaryota; kingdom Metazoa; phylum Arthropoda; class Insecta; order Lepidoptera; family Geometridae; genus Venusia; species Venusia cambrica. The sequence goes on from OX596034.1 coordinate 17,807,780, forward strand.
GGAGACGCATTGAAATTGACTTGACAGGACCTTATTCCTTGTTTATTTATAGTTTCATAGTTGAGGAACAAACGAACACAGTTGACGCGCCATTTGTTTGTCTGACTGAAGCTAGCCGATGTCGATTCAAATGCATGTACCATTCATTAACGCTTTTTGTCCTTTTGTAATTAAATATAAATTTCACAGGACGTTAATTTCACACAGCGCCATCTAGCCTGCTAAGCACTAGATTACGGATTGAATACTTAAATACTTTTTTTCGTTAATACATACGTACTATATAATACAACACCCAAACACAGAACAAACCTCTATTCGTAACACAAATGTTTGTCCTGGGTGGGGATTGAGCCCACAACCTACAGCTCAGAAGACAGATTTACTACCAACTGAGCTATGAGGCTTGTTTCAATTGCCCATATCACTGCTATATCTAAAATTGTGCAAGTATTCCCAAAATGAAAGTGTCCTGATTAAAATTAAAACTCATTCGTGTTGCAATAATATACATAAAATTGGAGGGACATTACGGAACATTTAACTTGTACGCAGCGCCATCTAGCCCTAAACAAAGCATAGCTTCTTCGATGGAAACTAGATTACAGATATACTTTTTTGTAGATATGCAGACAGCAGCAGCAAGCGCCAGCGACAAGTGTCAATACTGACTCCTATACTGTGTCTAATTTATAGGAACCAGAGCTCACCAAAACCTCTTAAATTAGCTGACCGTAAGTGATAGCCTTATTCAATAAAGATATTCACGTTATTGCACTTATCAACAGTTAGAATTCGTAAGTGCAAGTAGTAAGTAAATACAAAACGGCAAAATCGTCTATAAATAGACGACGACGTAATGACATTTCTAAATGTACGTTAAGACAGACTTTCTTGCTTTTTTTCTGTGAATCCTCGAGTACCTGTACCTACAGGCTGCCGAACGCCTCCAGGCTTGATAACGCATTCTACCATTTGCAGGAGAGCAGATCTTCAAGGTAATTAATTAAAAAGATCACCAAACATGGAGTACTTTGTCAATGAAACAGTCATACTCGTAAATACATTTTTGTCAGAGTATAATATACTCACTATGCGTCAGAGGAGAAAACTAAAGCCAGCCGACTAACCAGCGCACTGACCCTGGACTGAATTATATGTGCCATGTAATTTGGTCCCCTGCTCGGGACCACGAAGTAAACGAGGTCGATGAAGAGATGGAGGGATAGTATGAAGGAGGACATGGGTATGCAGGGTAGACGGCTGATAGGAGTGAGTGGAAGAAGATAACATGTTTTTCCGAACCCACTTAACGGATGAGGGCAGGAGATTAATGATGATGACATCAGAGGAGTTTTTGAGTTTCGTGGTCAAACCTACCAAGGAAAACGCTAAGCGCTTCGTATGGAAGTTTGGTTCTGAGTAGTTGTTTTTTGGCGTTTCAAATATGCTACTATGAATTTCTTCGTATAGTTTAATCATTCAGAGTTTTGAATACAAACACCTACGTCATAAATTTTACAAATTCTTAGAGACCATGATACAACTAACTTACATGATTATTCATACATTGTACCTACTTGCTTAATATTTACTTGTTCTATTTTATACATCAACACCTAAGTAGTTTAACGATAAGACAAATGAGGCGTGTGCTCATAATGTTAGTATCCTGAACGCTTGAAAGAGTACTTACAGAGTCTGCGAGGCTGATCGCACAGGAGCGTGGCTCTGATATAGAATTATTTTGTTTTTGTAGGCAACCCTCTTGTCTGTATCCATCCTTTGCCTTACCCAACATTGGAAAACACTCAGCACATCATTTTATTAAATTGAGTTTTTAACCCCGCTTCAAACTTTATAAATGCACTTGGAAACCGTATCATATTTTATCCGGTAAAACTTTATATTACTTACTCTTTCGCAATATATATTTCAAGCACCTCTAATATAGTAGTACCCTGTTCCAGGACATATTATTGTACCAGGTTTATGAAAGCGAGTCAAGTTCAATTTGTCGCAAGTGACTGCCAGCGCCCACAGTCCCCCTTCATCATGACGTCGACAACGACATCTCGTTATCATCGTAGAGTCAATTTAATATATCAAAACCGGTCAAGTGCGATACGCAGGCTAAGGTTTTCGATTCTACCCTCAAATAAGGACATAAAATGTGGGACTTTTGCATTTAGTTCCGGAGACCTAGTGCGGGTCTGACTAACTCTTGGCAGATTTTTGTAAGTGGTTATACCGTATAGTAATCGCTATTACCTATCACGTCAAAAAGTTAAAGGTAGGTTATAGATATATGATAAAAAACTCGTTTCTTGTATGATCCCTTAAATTTTTACCATTTTATCATCTGGCAGGTAATTGGCCAGGAAAATTACCTAGCTCAGAAAATTTCGATCGGCTACCAATTACGGTTCATTTCTACAGAGGACGTCCTGGATGGACGACGAATGGAGAGGCGGACAATGCAGTCTCGGTAATAGGGGTCCGTTCTGTCCTTTGCTACAGAGCCCTAAAAACTAGCGCGTAACCCGTTTGAAGCGAGGTTTAGTGTATTTATTTCGATATATACTGAAGCCAGGACAAAGGCGGTAGGTATAACGTCTCGCTGAATGTTTAATGTGGCGGTTAGTAGGTACCAGATGCGGCGGTGGTGGTCCGAACGCGCAGAATGCGCCATCTAATATTTATGGAACTCACTCCGTTTTTACAATATGCCGGTATGACGCCCTGGCTTTTTGCTGGATGCAATCGTTGTGTTGGGTTCAAGCATGGTTGAAGAGCATCTTCTCTACAAACCTATTTATATAAATAAAAATTCTCATCAGATTCAGCTTAATAGTATACAGATCTACTGAGAAAATATATCTCACTAGATCCATGATGGAACTAGTCAAAGAATCTACTGAGATTGATCCATTTAATCTACCTACCTATGTATAACCTTGTTATCGCTAAGCTGGCTAGCTTTTGCCCGCGGCGTCGCCCGGTACCTATATAAATACAAATTAGCCTACCTTGTTTTCCCATGGCATACACTATATTAATGTCAAAGATTCAGCAGCTTAGTTCAGAAAAGGTAACAAACAAACCAACAGTTACTTTGAATTTATCATAAAGTATGGATTGACTGACTGAAATTCAACGCAGTCTGTGAAGACCTAAACTTAAACTTACCATGCGTTAGTAAGGGTTTGTACCTGATATAATATAAGGACAATTTATTTGAAGCAAAACATGCTTCCTGCATACCTTAGAAACTTGAATTTATTCATTTGATTATGTATATTTTGTATAAATATTTAGATTTAGATGTAAATAATTTATTTCCAACATGACCTACCTAATTATTATAAAAAAATTTTATGATATTCCGTATGTCTTTATTTTTGGAATCAATAAATTTAAAACTTAAAGTATGCAAGATCTCAACACGCGCAATAAAACCTACTTAAAAGGAGTCCAAAGTTTTATCTTAGCGTCGTTCCTACGTGGCAATTGCGAGCCAATTCAAAAGCTGAAATGATAAAAATCACTTTTGCCGAAGACAACACCAACTGGATTGCATCGAAAGCCTGGGATTCGCGAACGCAGCAAATAACCATGAAATGAGAATATAAAATTGAAATAGCTTTCCTCAAGATATGAGGGGGAACGGGGAACCCCCATTGTACCTAAATATCTTGGGGGGCAACCGGGGACTTTCACGATGACCAATCAACAAACGCTTTGTTGTCACAACGACATACATACATACATACTTAGGTCCCGTATACTCTCTGCCGTAACTGTCTGTTGCCCGTGTTATCATACACAAGTACATAGTCGTACTGTCAAAAGTTATTAATAATAATACAAATAGTTAACAAGCCTCAGAGCTAAGTTGATGGTAGCTCTAGGTTGGGAGGAGCCAGGAGGTAGGAGTTGTAGGTTGTGGGTTCAATTCCCACCCAGGACAAACATTGTGTGATGAATATAGATGTCTGTTCTATGTTTGGGTGATACAACACTCTTATCAAAGATCCAATGGATTCAGCAACTTAAGATTACTTTGTAAATAGGCTCCTACAATGCAAACGATTGTCCTAATAATGCCATACCAATAAAAAAAAATATCATACCATACATTGTTTTATAAAATATTATTTTCGTAATCTGGTCCCCATTTTACTTTGTAGCTTTATAGTTTGGGACTATGTGGCGCTCTGTAATATTTAAAATCATTACCTATGTCAATACCCATAAAAAAAAAACTACTATATATGTAGGTAAAGTTGATAACAATTAACAAGCCAGCCATGTGCGAATCAGACGCACAATTGACCCACCCACATTTCAAAGCACAAAATGCGGGTTGATTTCGCATGGGTTCATCCTACTCAGTTAGTTATTAAATCAGACTGGTGAATCCCAAAAAAAATATCTTTGTGGGAATATATAGGAATAGGAAGTTTCCATATTCCACTTGTACACTACAAAAGGAACCAACGCTGAAAAATTCTAGCTTTCCTAGAATCTAGGTAGCCTCTGGTTCGGGCATTCTAAGCAATATAATTCATTCGATGATGACAAGAAAAATTATGAAATATTATACACTTATTATTAAATATTAAGAGATAAATGTCGGCTTGATCATAAAAGGCGCTCAAAGCTCCAGTCGATTTTAACGACGCAGACTAAACATTGGCTGAGAACCAGTTCCGAAATGGTATTAAAATTCCTAAACATGCATGAAATTGGAAGCAGTATCAGGTGTGAAGCACCTTGCACCACTATATCTAGGCTATACTATTCCGCTATTCTGGTACTAGGGTGACCCAGAAGGTGTACTTTCTACTGTACTGGCGACAGCCTTGGGAGAAAGGCTTTTTCCGTGTAGGTTTAAGGTTTTTAATGCTGACTGACAATCAAAACATCCAAACGTCTTTGAGACTTGTAGTTTTCAGGGTAGCTTCCATTGTTGTGTAGGGATGCACTAAGAAAGGATTATGAACCTACGCGGATAACGGTAACGAAGTTCCGGGCAGTTCACTAGTATTTACTATTAGTTTGATATAGCCCAACAAATGGCCAAAATAGGACAGTCGAAAAAGCACGGTAAGAAACGACAAACTTTGCTATAGACTGATGAAAACGATACCCACGTTAATTTATGACCCTGGTCGAGCTTAATGACCTGAAACATTACCGTCTGCTCCGTAGGCAGATCACACAGCGGTAGGCGACACCTATAGCACAAATTATTTTCTATACCGAGTCTATCCTGAGTGAGTTATCGTCACCTTCTAGGACACCCTGTGTCAGATAGACTTGATATCACTACAGAAATATTTCACAGGAAACACATAAATAATAGTACTACGTACAGGAAACGGCATCAGGCAGGGTAGGCTGCCTAGTGGGCAACGTTCTCGGAATGTTAATACGCTCGAGTCGAGATGACAATGTTAGGTACCAACGGACCGGGACCGTAGCGGGTCTAGACCGGACGGTGCAAGCCTATGCCTTCCGCTTCGATGCCTTCAGCGCTGGTTGCACCCACGTATAACTAAATTTAGACGATTTTATTATTACACAGCGACATCTAGTCCCAAACTAAACATATCTTGTAATATGGGAATTAAATTACGAGGGGAGCCGGTGCTATTTAGGTGTTAAAAATAATGCGGGGCTTTTTATTGAGGCGACACCGTGACCCAAGGGTTGCCTCGTATTTAGCTATTCAGCGTGGCAATGCGGCCCAGTGTCTTGGTCACAAAAGTCTGTTCCGGGTGGAAATCGAACCCACAACCTACATTAAGTTTATCATCTCATATAAATGCGATTGTTCGTTTGTATTTTAGGATGTTTACCAAATATTGAGCTGAGAGTTTGCACATCTTTTTTGCGAAATGAATATCCAAGCTTTTTCTCTTTCGTATTTATTTTAACACTAAACAACTCAAACACCATTGCGCATGAAGACTGTGAATTGAATGAAGCAAACCTAAAAAAAAAAACCTAACTGTCAACTAATTGGGCAGCAGCTTTATTTATAACAGTGGACACTAATGGCCCGTTGATGTGATGTGAATTATAAATAAGTTCAATCGAAGCTGATTTGTGCCCGGTAAAATACTTTCGAAAATGTGTGCATGCAAAGTGAGTATCGGAAAGCAGATGCAAACTGACAAACAGATCTGCCACATCGACCGCCATGTACTGTACTAAAATAAAAGTGAACCAGCTCGTCTGTTCAGCGACAAAGTGAACACAAAAGAGCCCAAATAACATTGTCTAAGACTGCATACAAAACGGGTTTAAGACGTTATCTAAATGCAAAATGTACGATGACGAGAAGACGGCATTTTAATACTCATGTAGAGCCTGCCCGGAGAGTTGAGGGATCCCGGGACGCTAACTCATGTACTCTGACATCATTTAAATACACACTTCGGTAACTAGTCGAATTTTGAAAAAAAAATACTTTTAGGGTTCTGTACCTTTGATGACAAAACTGAACCCTTGTAAGATCACTCGCGTGTCTCTCTGTTTGTCGATCATACCCCGCTTTCTCCAATACTACCAGAAAAGTTGTGATTTGGTACGTATATAGAATTTGCTGACGTTATGATACACGAGTAGCGTAAATTAGTAAATTCTGGATAAAAAGGCTGATTTCAATTTACGATGTTTTATTTAATCCAACGGTCGCTGGGAGGCGATGGATGAAGGATGCTTAGGATGGCTATTTCTGGCATGGATTGGGGGTGGCCTATGTACAGAAGTGGACGAGTGGCCTCATATGATGATGATGATAATGTTTCCTCGAGTGTAATATAAACCTACCTACACGTAGTACGGAAACCTCTCATTACGCTTGTACTTGACCGCTTTATTTTTTATTTAACGACAGCGAAGCGCTTGACCTTCATTTCACGTGTCAAGTTATAATAAGGACGAACGTAGAAGCGCACTTCAACCGGAATCCTCAACATACCAAGGAAATTGCTATCTTATAACATTTACCTTTCAATTTAAAACACAACAATTAAGGATTGCGGTTATGGCAACTGCCTTAGTGGCACTTAGACAAGATGGTGGTAGCAAGCCAGGCGGACAAAGTTCTACCACCAACCAAACCGAGCACAAATGTGTACTCCAAATCCGGGCCTCAGGGTCTGATACCGGTGCGCGAACTACAAGAGTCTTGTGGTTTTTGTGACAAGAGCATAGAGACATTTATGTACGAGTGTGTACATAAATACATAGTATTATACGCCTGATTCCCAGAGGGGTAAGGCGATCTTTTCATTCACTCGCTCCTCGTTCTTTTTGATTCGCCTCTCATTACTAAAATTGAATAGCCTGTGCGCTCTCACGATTCACAAAATCAAATGACACCTCACATGCCAAAATCCATCAAACCGTTTCAGCTGTAGAGCGTAAATTATCTCGAAAACATAACCTGAGGCAGCCGGGTAAATATAAATAAGTATAGCTTATTCTTGACGTTATCAATATTCTTTAACAAAACTACGATCACACATACCTATGGATCACCGAACAAAATTTGGCGTCATCTGACATTTATTATCTGTTCCATCGTCTCATGTACAGTAGCCATTTTAATAGAACATATTTTGACACCTGTCAGTTTTAGCTAATTTGCGGGTGACGTGAAAATAATCGGTAAAATTTCGTGAATCGACATGGTTTTCAAATATCTGTAAAATGAAATGCAGTTATTGTGTTAAAATAATATGCATACATAGCGTATGACAACATTATAGGTAAGGCGAGGCGGTATGTTTCCTCATGCCGAGTTAAAAACATATTACATACGCGATTCAAAAATAAAGCAGTGTACTTTATCTATGACATTTTTAATAGCATTTTACCTTATCTTCCGCCTTCTTTAAGCAATAACTGATTTTTCATTCCGATTATAAGTAACTAGGTAGTTATAGACGTAAATTCGACGTCAACTGATAAGTAGGCATGGTGCGAGAAGTATGCAATTTTAATAATGTTGTCTTTATGCTAAATTCTATGAAAATATGTTTGTGCGATAGTAGGCATCCCGCTACCATATCATATTATATATTATTTATGTCATTCAGATTCTAGGTTTATGGGTTCGGATTTTTTAATTTATATTGGACGAAACCACCACGACACAAGCCTTGTATTTAATAAAGTTCAAAAATGTACAAGATCTAGCACTCGATGTAACTTAGGTTGCAGAGACGTTGTGTCACGTGCGCCCGGGGCTATATAAACTTGGGAAGTGGAAACCGATGCATCTTTCTTCTTATTAATATATCATTTCATCGCATCTACTCGTAACAGAGTCTGACAAATTGCGCGCTAGTTTATTTAATATTTATTGGAGCGGAGGGAGCCCGATCAATCAATAAAGAACTTCGGAGACAGTCATAGTCCCTAGTCTAGTCTCAGTCTTTAGAGCTAGTTAAAACATTGAAAGGACTTTAAAACCACAGAAATATTTAGTATGGAAGTTGTAAGCCGAAACATACGAAAAAAAATATTTCTAGAAAATATGTGGTTATTCTCACGGATTTGAAATGAAGATGTTTCACATATGTTTTGTCTTACCTACTTAAACAAATACTTTAGGTACATCTAAGCTTTACCATTAAAAAATACATACTACGCAATCGAACACAGGTGTACTTTAAAATGTAGTAGATTTTATATTTATGTAGAACTGTTCTCACATAGAGGTATCTTACCTAAACTGACCGTGTGACTTTAAACCGAGATTTACCAAAATGGAGATTTTTTGGTACAAGTTGTGATAAGGCCGAAAGTTCCTCACTTCACCTGACATTTTTAACGCCGTTTGTAATTGTAACGGTCCTATGGTAATCGGACTGCTTCCTTTGTACATAGTTAGTATTGTACAAATTATTTTTAGCATAAAGTTGTACTCCATTTGGGGTGCGAACCTGGTTCTCAACGAACGAGGTTCTCAACAAATTAAGTTCTCAATTAGACAATATAAGTCATATCTCTAAAGTGAAGCCAAGGTTCGACGTTACGCTGGCAGCCGACCTGACCAGTCCAATCCACTATACCAGGGGTTTTCAAAGAGCAACAAAAATGTTTCTTGCCGATTATCATACAAAGAACTCAAATGGGCAAATTTTTTTTTTCAAACACTCACTTTTCCAGAATAACTATAAAAAAATAGATTTTCTTTAATGCAGAACTATTTTTTTTTAAATCGAGCACGTAACTCCTAACATGACTTTTCGATAACACTCACGGTTTCAGAATTGGCCTCAGTGGCCGTGGAAAAAAACTCACCCTGTACACAGTCAGGTCATAAATTCTGTCACAAGTTTAATATAAAATAATTGAAACAAGTTTATTCATTATGTAACCATTTATATACCAAAATGAACTTAACGAAACATAGATTCTTATGACAATAAAGTTTATTCAAAATGACATCCGTGATTTTGAATACAGGCCTTCAATCTGTGCGGCCAGTCGTCTATCGCAGCACGAACGAGGTCCATGTCAATATCGGCGGCTGCCTTAATCAAGGATGTCTTGAGTGACTCCAAATTGGGATGAGGCTTTGAGCACGCCTTTTCCTCCAAGTGTTGCCATATCTTGTAATCTAACGGACTCAAATCTGGACTGGAGGAGGGCCAGTCTTCGTGCCGGATGAAGTCGATTTCACGCGCCGCCAGCCAGTCTTGTGTGTTCTTCGCTCTATGAGCTGGCGCCGAATCTTGTTGTGGTATGAGAAACAGGTTCCACGAGGTTCGTCAGGACTGTATTTTGATACACAACTGCATTCGTTTTTACACCTTTCTCACAAAAATGTACCTCTGTTAAGCCCCAATAAGAAACTCCCAACCATACCATGAGCGAGGATGGAAAATGACCTCGTTGGACACGCGGAATACGGTTGCTCGCTTCTTCACTACTGTGTGCCTTATCATTTTGTTTGTTGTAGCTCTCTTCTACGGTAAAAATTTTTTCATCCGAAAAAAGAATTTCCCATTATTTTTTTCCCGTGTACCGCTTCAACAAAGCGCGGCATCTCTTCAGTCTCAGGTCCATTAGACGAGCATTTAAACGATGTCCTGTTTTTCTTCGATATGCCCGAAGCCCTAAGTCTTCATTTAACACCGTGGTTCTGCTTAATCCCATCTGAAGGGCCAACAGTTTTTGCTTACGTTTGGGATTTCTTTGAATTCGCGCCTTCACAGCTTTTATCACTGCTGGAGTCCTAACAGACCGAGGGCGACCACTTCTTAACCTGTCATCTACACTAGAGTCTTCATTGTATCGTTTGATGGTACGATAAACTAATCTTTTGGTTATATTCAAATTTTTCAGTATGTCAAAAATTTGAATTGGCGCGTAACCGCAACGATACAACGCAATAACTGCAACACGGTCTTCTTTAAGCGTCTACTCCATATTTAAAAATGAGTAAAATTCTAAATAGTATACATTATTATTTTCAAGAACAATTCGAAATTCAAATTCAATAAACTTTTTTGTGGCCAGCATTCTAAAAGAAAAGTTTTTACTTTGTGACAATACTTATGACCTGACTGTGTATATATGGTATTATTAGAAAATTACTTATTATATAAGTAATAAATTACATTTATTCAATAAAAAGTACAATTAAACTAACTATGTACAAAGGAATCAGTCAGATTACCTAAGGACCGTTACAAACGGCCTATAGGTAATAAATAAAATAAAAACATTTACTTCAACAAACAATTGAGCAAAAAATTCAATGGGAGCGATGACTTTGTATGGTTTTAAAAAGTTTCGATAAATTTGGCTCATAACGTGTTGTTTTAAGTTTCAAACACGACTCAAAATTTTAATTTGTTATTTGGCTTCTTACTTTCCCTTTGAATTGCATTTATGCAAGAGATCGCTTGCTCGCACGAATATGTCGATCCGAAGATAATCAGCACTCCAAATGCTGGTTTGAATCAAAATGATCCTTAAAAAACGTAATGAATAAAAACATCATTGACTTTGTCTTTGACTTATGCCAACTTCTCTATAGTAACGACGCGTGTCACGAGCGAGGGGTGCAGTGAAAAGCGAGTACAAGTGGCTGAAAGATGTAAATGGTGCCTAATCCTCGTTAATCGATCCAGAACAATTTTTTGACCCAAGGGCTGGCTCTTATTTAGGCCAGCGAATTATCATAGCTTTTCAGCGTGGCAATGCAGCCAGTGTCTTGGGCACGCTACCGTTTGGTACTGGTCTGCAACAGTTGAGTTACCTTAAGGCCGTTTGTAACGGTCCTTAGGTAATCTGACTGATTCCTTTGTACATAGTTAGTTTAATTGTACTTTTATTATTGAATAAATTAATAGATTTTTTGATGATTTTTATAAAATAAATAATATTTGCGCATGTAACTAAAGAGCCGCAGCCTCACATCCAAAGAGCCGCATGTGGCTAGCGAGCCGCAGGTTGCCGACCCTTGCACTATACGAATGATATAAAACGAATATACAATAATTCATTTATAAGAGCAGCTACATTTACCTGAAAAGAACATCGATTTCTAGGTATACGTATGTTTCTTCACTCTCTAGGAATCAAATATTTAAGATGTGAAATGTCATCTTTTTTGCTCAAATGTCAAGGAATGAAAATTGTACCGAAATGTGTAATTTTTCCATGCCCAGAAAACGTCAATTACAGTATCTCCCTGGCGCAGACAGCTGTAGTACATATAACATTATCTGGTTATGTAATAATACCAACTGCACTTACCTAGTAATCAGTGTTATGTGATTCAACAATGATGTACTAATTAACAAAAACACATACACGGAATTTACCTAAACCCTTTCTTAGTGCACCCCAGTTTAATATTATGTGTTGAAGCTTCACCTTCAACACGTACTATTAAATTGGGGTGCCTTAAATTACTGCTAACTATAAATATAGAACCTTTCTCTACAGATCTCTATCACTCTGAGAAAGGTTCTCAAAAAAGTGAACAGACATCTGAAACCATCAACTAGAGTGATAGAGCAGTGAAGCGTACTGCTCTATCAATCTGCTGGTGGTTTAGTTAGGGCAAGGAGAGCGTTTTCCTACCTGTTATACTATTGTTACTCAGAGGAAATTCTGTTCCTAACATGGGACATGTAAGGTACATAGAGTAAGTATAGAAGGTGACAGAAGGTGAATCAGACGAGGAAAAATATTAGATTTTTATAAATATTTCGTGTAACTTTAAATCAATATGCTCTAGACTGCTCAATTTACCTTCTTAACCCATTACTTATGTTATGATGTTTTATTTTTATTTTTTATAGTACGACGTGTAAGTGCTTGACCTTCATCTCAGCTGATTTTTCAAGTTATGATAAGGCCGAAGGCGGAAGCGCTCTTCACCCGGAATCCTCAACCAACTGAGGAACTGGCTATCTTATCTCTAAATTCGGGAACAAAACAATTTTTAAGAATTGTAGTTGTGGCGACAGACTTAGGTAAAATAGTGGTAGATAGCCAGGCGGACCTAAGCAAAGTACAATGATGTGATGTGATGTACAACCAACCGCCAATGATGTGATCCTCGCTTGCTTTGTGTAGTGGTAGTGTAACTAATCAAATCTAGATTGTAGCGCTCCCTAGGGCGCTAGCCGTTAGCGAACTAGGCCACAGAGCTATGATAGATGCTGTGCCAGCAGACATGAATTTGTCGGTGTTTCGGGGTTATCGCTAAAGCAAATCAATATTATAATATATTATTGCTAATATATAATCAATTTCATTATATAAATATTTAAATGGTTTGAATAAAACATGTTATACTTCTGTCAATTTTGATTAAATATTTTAATGTTGTTAACATTGGAGTTACCCTTGTAAATAGTTAATTTAATTGTACCTACATATTGTTTGAATGAAGAGTGTCACAAAATAAAACGTAGTCAGTATTTTGTTTAAATATTCAATCAGCAAGAATATTCTGCTAAAAGTTTTTTTTACAGCACCTTGCTTTAGCACTTCAATTCACTTTGTTTGCGCACAAAATACATTATGGATGGCTAAAACCTCTTTAAAATGCTAACCGTTATGATGATAATGGTTACAACGATGAAAATATGCGAATGTAACCGTAATATACGATGGCTGGCACTATACGTGGCTTTATATTTAACTCGCATCGAGTGCTGATCCACTCACCCGTGGAGCTCGACACCCAGCAGTCGAGTTATATCAGTTTTTGTATCGAATAAGCACCTACCTGCAGAATAACGACTACCACAAACTAGTAAACTAGTTTTCAAGCATGCAAAAAAAGTGCCCAACAGTGGGATGATACAGGCTGCACCTGATTATGATGATGATGAAGTACAAAAGTAACTTTTTGAAAACACTTGACATAGGTATGGGTTTGGTCACAGCGCGCGGCGATTTACTTCAACAATGTTTCGAATCATGCGATTGAATGGTTTGTCCATTTGACAAATTTCACCCCCATCGATTGCAGCCAATTTGCAAGCCAGGTAAGTATATTAGTACAGTTGTATAGTACAAAAAAAAATATTATATCCAAAATCAAGAAACCGTTATAACAAGTTTTGCTTAGTTTCTCCGTCGTACAATCGCAAAATAAATAAATATAATAGGTACACGTGGTTGCTACATCCCTACTTCAGCTAGTATTACAAAACATTCTGCAAAATCCAGGATACAACACCTTGTCATTACACCAACAAAAATGTCAGTGTTAAGGCCATATCTTTATCTTTCCGCGCAAAAAGAAACATTTTTCAGCGAAAAAACATAAATACCGTACAAAATAACCGTTCATCTAAAACATTTGTCAAGAGGGGCTTATGTTAACTTAGTAGGGAAATGCGTGTAGGATACACACCCTTGCCTACTCCAGTGGCCTTACCATGAGTTGCTATAGTAAAATCGATGACGGAACTACAGGTAGCCGTAGGATATGGTGAAGTCACACCTACAAATACATAACCGACCGGTCTTACTCTCGAGTAAATTTTGTGTCCATTATTTTTAAAAACTGTGGCAATCGAAAACGTTGGCTCGCGGACCTATCTGGCTGTGTGTTAACTATTTTAAAACATCGGTCCAATGGAAGCCCTGTTAAAGTTCTTATACCAAATATTAAAAGTAAATATTTTGACGATGTCCTGCCAATACAATTATAAAAATATTATGTGAGCGCGTAAAAACATACACTTGTTTGAAAAAACTTTGCTACACATAATGATAATACTAGAAATAAGAATAAACTCGCAGTTCTCACAATTAGGCTCTATTAAGTTAATATTTCATAGGGCAAACGGTACGCTTTTATAATTAATTACCAAGTGATGTGCTAGGCTTGTCAAATGATAAATTAAATAATTTTGTAAAACAAAAGCTATCCAGGAAAACTTATTATAAAATTACAGATTACGTAGAAAATAAGAAAGACTGGCACTAAACAAAATAATTTGCTACAGTGATTAAATTCTGATTACCTAGTATTAAATAATTTAGGCATTCTCAGAAATAAGCCTTGTGTAGTGTAAATTTTTTTTTTTTTTTATATAAGCAAGCTGATTGATTAATGACGCTGATAACGAGCTTATATATTGTCAGTTATTGCAGCTCGGTAACCCGAGCGACAGCAAGTCTACCGGAAGCTCGTTAACAATGTGACGCTGATTAAATTATCGTGTATATTTTGACCGCAGAAGCGACGAGTACAGTTTGCAAAAACTCGTGGTAAGCACACTGTGCTGCGTATTCTGTGCTCTGTGGTGGTAAGATATGTACCTGTTTAAGAATATGCTTTGCGTAGTAAGAACGGTTGGTATCACTCAAGTAAACTACTTTACTGGGAAGCATGATGACGAATGTATCCACTTACTTAGACGTAGATGTTGGTAAGGTCGAGTAAAGGGTTCATCTGAAGATCGCATATCTACTTTGAAACCGAAAGATCTTTTATGCTTTTACAATGAGACATATTTTAAACAGAAATAATATGTACAATATACAGTTACAAAGTAAGCAGTTTACCTAAGGTCTCAACGGTTTAGAGGTAACCCAACTGCTCAGCTGAGTTCTAATGAAATTTTGTTTTTACATATTTAAATTCGGATATCCAAGACAAGTTCTTGAATATCATATATTTTAAGGATGGGTTGGTTTTTGAGCCTCTAAATCTCTATGCAAAAGACTGGTAAGATGATGTACCGTTCGTATTAAAAGTTTTTTTCATACGACATGGAGACGGAACAAGCATGCCTACCTGATGTTAAGTATGTATGTATGAATTTATTTATTTTAAAAGTTTACAAACAATGTTTTTTTTTACACGACATGGAGACGGAACAAGCAAGCCTACCTGATGCTAAGTATGTATGTATGTATGAATTTATTTATTTAAAAAGTTTACAAACAATAATAATATGTAGACACTAAAAAAAAACAATTTTGGTTCTGTCAAGTGAAACTCTTGCCTTCATCAAAGCCTTACTGCATAGGTCATATCCACAAGGAACATGACCTACGCGACAAAGCATTGCGCCCGTCATCTCTTGAGGTATAAAGTTGTTAAGCCCCTTATGCCCGTATTTTCACCGGCAACCATACCCTTCAAACCTAAACACAGAAATGCTGTTTGGCGACCGAAATAGGTATGGTTGTAGTACTTTATTGAACGAGCCCTTGCACAAGGATTTCTACTACTCTTCGATAAATAATAATATTCAATTGATTTTTTTTTTTCTGTTAAAATTTACATGATACGCCTTTGGGAGGTAAACTTACTTATGGTACCACGGGGGCAAAGGCGCGGTCAAAAGCTATCTTTACATATATTTTTCACGTGTTTCGTCACTGAAGTTCAGTAACTGCCTAAACGGCTGAACCGATTTTGATGAATCTTTTTGTGTGTTTGTGTACCCCTGATGGTTATAATTCACAATTGAACCCGGTCGCGATTGCAGTTGGCACTACAATCGCAACGGGATTGTGGGATCGAATTCTCAGGCGTTCCACTAGAACTACATGAAACAGCTTGTCGTGAGTGTATATGTACATGTACCGACTTCTTCATTGCTACGTATTTTTTAAATATTATTATTATCAAAGCCTTTATTGAAATCGAAATAAGAACTTGTTTAGTGGCAATTATTAATATTATTATTATTTTACTACGAAATGGAAGCGCTTGGCCTTCATCTCACCTGGTTACAAGTTGAGATAAGGCCGAAGGTGGAGGCGCACTTCACCCGGAATCCTCAACAAACTGAGGAACTGGCTATCTCTAAATGCCGGAACACAACAATATTAGAACTGATATTATGGCGACAGAATTAGGCAAGATCGTGGTAGCTAGCCAGGTGAACCCAAACAAAGTTCTACCTCCAACCAAACCAAGCACAATATATTGTACTCCCCATGGGGATCGAACCCGGGACCTTTGGATCTGAAATCGGTGGGTTGAACAACTAGACCACAGAGGCGATTGATATTCGGAGGTTGTGTAAACCTTCGGAATTGGAAGCTTCCAATGGAGATTCCGATTCCGTTCAAATACGTGTCGGTAGGCTTTTGATGCATGATTAAATTCATCCCTAAAAACATACCCTAAACTGATTTTAATGAAACCGCTCTGCTGTAGCCTGTTCTAAACATTCTTAACTAACAAGGTTGCTAAAAAATTACAGTCATAAGCGAGTGATCGTCATAATTTTACAGTAAAATAAAAATATCTTTTAATGTCTTACAAGCGGGCACTTGTACCGCCGCGCCGCTTATCCAGGGTACCTTGCATTGCAGGGGCCTTACCCGCCGCGTAAAAGTGCCCTTAATTATTAACGCGCAGCACATTTCGAAGGCGTCGCTAGAAAGTTGCGTTTTTAAACGAACATGCCCGAAAGGGCTGCGGACTGTTAAGGCAAATATTGTTATTTTGTCGTTTAGAAGGAACATTTTTAATAAACTAAATATTTAAAACGAGCAGTCGGATTAACTAAGAACCGCTACAGACAGTCTATAAGAAACTCAACTGATCCAGACCAGTACCAAACAGAAGCGTACCCAAGACACCGGCTGTATTGCCACGCTGAATAACTATGCTAATTTGCTGGTTAAAGTTGCTGGCATTAATAATGTATTTAAAAATGTAACATAGTGGAGAGCCTGTTAAAAAGTGGACGTATGTGAGATCATGGTCACGGAAACACGTTTTGTCTCCTTTAAATAAAACCAGCAACCTTTGGTTTCTCAGACGAATATACGCCCTCAAAACTACCGACATGCCGTAGAAACACTTTTTGGACCGGACATTTTGAAATGGTGACAAACTTCGTTTGTACTGTTGAGTCTCTCTACAGTACAAACGAAGCTTCGGTATCCGTCAGCGGTACTCCGTAGCCATCTTCAGATGTATTCAACTCTTTCAGAACAGATTACATAATCTGCAATTACAGATATAGTATAGGGCTTTTGATTGAGGCGACACGTGACCCAAGAGCCAGCTCTTTTAGCATAGCTATTCCGCGTGGCAATGCTGCCAGTGTCTTGGGCAAGCTTCCGTCTGGTACTGGTCTGGAACAGTTGAGTTACCTATAGGCCCTTTGACTGATTCCTTTGTACATAGTTCGTTTAATTGTATTTTTTATTAATAAATTGACAGATATAGTCAGTTGTATTCGTCTCTCAAAGAGTTACATGCTTTTACCTATGCTTATTGTGTATTTTATGATTATTATCAAAATCAAGGGACAAGGCAAGGCGGTCTGCGGCCAATTGTCCGCAATAAAAGCCGAAACAGCCAAGGCACTTGTATTATTCACGTGGACGGACACACGGGCCGGAGCTTTTGGAACCGCGATACCTGTTTACGATGTTGCTTGGTATTGTCAAATTCACAAAGGGTTGAAAGGAAGGGGACATTTTTTCACACAGAACAGAACTTTTGGAACAGAAGTATATTCTTACTCAGTACACCATGTTGTACTAGTTATTACTTATTGCGTCTTAAGACTAACCATTGAACTTGGGAGCAGAATAAACAAACAGACATTAAGAATCATTATTCTTCATCCAGGCATCAAGGCGAGACACTGTTGATGTGGTCTGCGAAGTAGCAGACCACAACACTAACACTGACAATAAACTTAAAGGAAACTCGATCAACATTATTACACAAAATAACTGGAAACAAAATAAAATATTACTTATCAAACAACTGAAAGAAAAAAAATATAATTTAGAAACAGAATAACAGTTTTTAAGTCTTATCTGTAAACTGTTATAAAAGTATCAAAAGTGATTTAATAATTTGATTGTTTATACGTTTGGAAAACTAACAGAAATATGGTTGTAGCCGACTTTGGCGATGTCCCAATCAATGTGCTTGCTATGTTACCAAAACCAAAATATAAAATTCTGTCACGCACCATGACGATAACATTAAGCGTGCTTGTGGTCTCAATTGCAAGACAAAGGTTCCGGATAACATGACTGCGCAAATTTAAAGCCCTACGCAGAACACAAACCAAGAAATCTAAAGAACTTCTTTCATTTTTGTATCGATAAACTAGGAATCTGTCATCGGATACGTTATGTTTCGGTTATCGTAGTAGGAATGCTGAAACTTCTTACACAGTATTTCGTTACTCGTTCCCAAAGGGTGCCAACAGAATCCTATTACAAAGTTACTATTAGCGGTGGGTCATCCCATAGTTAGGCAAGTGTACCTCCAATCACTGTGATCTATCCTACCCCCTCAGCACGGGGCGTGGATAAAAATGTTGTCCTCTGTTTTTATCCACCTTCTAGAGAATATTCTCTCCAGATGGTGGATAAAAACAGAGGACAATTTTTTTTATCCCCTCCCCGTGCTGAGGGGGCTGGATCACGAAACTATTAATACATGTGGTAGAGAAACTGACCAGTCCAAAGAGGTGATCGTAAGTCATCAGCTCTCCTCCGAACTCCTGTTATTTATATCTACGATATCCCAAACCTTGGTATCCGATATTTCGCAAAGTTTTAAGTGTAATATCTGCCCGTTAGCCGTAAGTTGCGGGGAAAGTGTGGCACGTAGCACGTAACGCTTGCATTTAAGATATCGAAATGTGAATGATGGGAGGCACGCAGCCTGGTCTGTAGACATGCTAATGTTTTATTTATCGGCCTGGTGGGATGTGCGTGCGTTATACAAAGACTTTTAGGTGTACCAACGAAAGGAATCTAAAAAAAATGGCCATTTTTAAGTTGGCACTTGATATTCACGCGTTTAACCACCAACTGACTTGAAATCGAGCGCAGATATGATCTAAGATGGAGCAGCCTTGTCCAGAAAGAACTATGGATCTTTATTTTTCTTCTTGTAAATTGGAAGACATGCTGAAATATATAAAAGAATCATTACGAATGGAAGTTTTAATGCAAAGTGACGTTCATACTTTCGTTATCAGTAACTGTCCCCAATGTTGGCTGGTGGTAGTTGTAATCATACCGACAAACATAGCAAACCATATATTTGTATATACATAATAATCGCAGATAATATATGAACAAATAAATAGGCTGTTGCCTTGAATCGTCTGCTTTTGGACATGATTCCAATCCCTTTTATATGGTCTACGTATAGTCTAACCTGTCATCATAATCTATCATAGGTTATCCTGATCATTGGTTATGGATGATTTATTATATCAGGATGATTCCGGAGTACACATGTCTTCAGACATGGTGGTTTTCAGACACTTTTGCAATTATAACACATTCGAAACTACACGATAATTAAGGGCTTCGACACATTTTATTTCATTTTTTCTTAAATAGTTAAAGATAAACTTGTTTTGGGGTAGGTGTCATCTGCCTCCTAACCGTCTACCCCTATGTGATCGCATAGAGACAAAAACCTACCTATTTTTGTTTAAAAAAAACGATCTGCCCAGGGCAACGGAAATGAGCGTTTGCTAGCGGTTACGACTAAATAAAATACTATTATAAAAAGACTAATAAAAAAGCTCGTTCAGTGCTAATCCTAGAGCTCTAGCTCTAGAAAGCCCAGAGATGACTTACTCAACTCTAGGCTTACCATAATTTAAAAAGATAAATTGTATGGACCCACCACGATTTTGATTAGTAATAAACCTTAGGTTACTACAGTCAAAAACAGACTTTTGACTTGTAAAGGGTTGTCAGCAAAAGCTATTATCTCAAAAGGCTCAGCGCGTAAGTAGGTGAAATATGAAAGAGGTGGGTAAGTTTTAATTCTGTCGATTCAACTTGAGGATGGCGCGAGTAAATAATTCAAGACTTGGGGAGACCGCATCGTTCCCGGTGCGGAGAAGGCTGCGACACGGACCTGTACGCAATGGATAGGGCGCAGAAATACTAGAGTTTTTTTTAATAATTTATCAATTCGACTGACATTAATTGCGGCGGCTGATTCGGCCGAGGATCACAAAAAGCGCAAATATAGTGGTCTCGACAGAGCTAACCTATTTGAGCCTTTTGGGGTCGAGACCTTGGATCCGTGGCGAGCCGGTGCCCTCCGGGTTTTCAAAAATCTTGCGGGGCTTGTGATTGAGGCGACACGTGACCCAAGGGCTGGCTCTTATTAAGGCCAGCGAATAAGCATAGCTATTCAGCGTGGCAATGCAGCCAGTGTCTTGAGCACGCTTCCGTCTGGTACTGGTCTGGAACAGTTGAGTTACCTATAGGCCGTTTGCTAACGGTCCTTAGGTAATCTGACTGATTCCTTTGTACATAGTTAGTAAGTTTAATTGTACATTCTACGATAGGAAATATGAATCGCTTATGCGAACGATTCATAGTAATAATAAATTATTCACAAACAAGCAATATGTATAATTAAACTAACTAACGTGTCACGTGTCGCCTCAATCAAAAGCCCCGCGAGAATTTCGTAGAATTGATTCACAGAAGATTACTATATGATTTATTGCTTTTCTATTCTTGCATTACACTTGAGGGGTCTCAGCATCCAACGAGTTTATGTGAGGTTTTTTTTTTGTATGTTGCCTTGTCTCATCCAGTACGTCGGTACATCCACGGCTTGTAACTACACGGTTTACGACTGTGGCTCGAGCACAACTCCCAGGTCCACGTGAGCATTACGACGTTTTTCCACACTATCTACGTTCAGGGATGTTCAGTAATCTGAGTGTACATGTCCTATCTACTTTAAATAGTTAGTATTCATTGCTAAGATGCTCAATCATAATAGAGAAATAAATAAATAAATTACAGGACATTAATTTCACATAGCGCCATCTAGCCCCAAACTAAGCATTGATTTTGTAATATGGGAACTAGATTACAGACTTACAAAAACTTACAAAGCTTAACAGTTTTAGTTAGACGAACCGATAGTTTAAAAAGTTAATCAAATCATGAACCAAGTACCTAAGGACTCGATCGGACTCAACCTCGCCTAAGCGAGACTCGAGGTTACCCAATGAAGAGATGTGGTCCCGGCTTCGCGACAGTTGGGAAACAAATCCATTTACCCGGTGTTTTGTATTGTTTACCGTGGTGGATAGGAATAGGAACTAACTGTCCCGGTGGGTGCTTTACCAACAAAGAGACTTCAAAGAAGCGCTTGGCCTTTATCTCACCTAGTTTTCAAGTTATGATAAGGCCGAAGGTGGAAGCGGACTTCACCTGAGATCATGTCAACGCTCTGAGGAACTGGCTATATTTCCTCTAAAGGCAGATATAAGATAGCCAGTGCATCAGTCTGATGAGGATTTTGGGTGAAGTGCGCTTCCACCTATGGCTTATGATAACTTGACACCAGGAGAAGGCCAAGCTATACTCCGAAGTAAACTGAAAGAATTAGTAAATTTTCGAAGCTTATTTTCAATTAATTACTGCTAACAACTCATTACCCACTCCTATCACAAACATCTCCCATACAAATGAGACATCTCCTTTCTTTGCGTCATCTGTTGCTGTCATGCTGTCATCAACTTTACATGTCAAAATGTTTATATCTATAATGGAAACTGTCGGGTTCCTACAAACCTTTGTAAACGGACATGTAACGAGGCAAGGCAGTGATAAGAGGTACTATAGTCAGTTGCTGTAGGATAGATAAGGTTGTTACGCTTTAAATTAATTGAGTTAAATAAGTTATGAAAATACTAATTTAAATGTTTTGTAATGTAATCATTGGTGTAGTAATACAATAATATATAAAATATTATTGTAATATATAAAATATTACTGTATTACAATACAGTAATGTGTAATCTCTGCGCATGTTATTTATTACATAATAACAATTTCGAATTGATCGGATTAACCATTCATGGGATATGGGCGAAATATTGTATTTATTTTCACCCGAACATCTGAAACTACCACACTAATCAAAAATCACTTGCGTTTTCATTTCTTGAAAATCGGATAACCCGTTCGAGAGTTATGCTGTCACAAACATTGCCGCACATACGTACATACAGTGCCGGATTTCCCAAATCAAATCACATAATTAATGTTAGACGTTTGATCCCAAATAAATAATTTAATTTAATTAAGCTTCGAGCAGCAAAAGTATTGGCGGTAACAACATAAACCACTGTTATGAGAGAGGTTAAGTTTTGAAATACAATGAACACATACAAAATAAAGTTCGGAACTTAAAAGTTACGAATTAATTTCACCATAACATAAAAAAACTTCCCAAACTGGCATAATTCTGAAAGAAATTAACAAAACAACGTCATCAGTTTGGTTTCTGTTTCGTTTCCATAAAACTATTTTTTATTTTTTATCGTAACGTAAATTGGTTCATATTTTGTAAAGCAAAAGCCGTTTTGAAGCGTAGTAATTTTGCTAACGTGACACATTCATATTTTCTCAAATCACCGAGAGCGCGCGCCCTCCACTTGTCACCGAACCACCGCGCGCGTGCACTTCTTGTCAGACCTTCTGACTGAAACAAAATCTCGGCCGAAGAACTTTTCACCACACCCGTGTTATCTTAGTGCAGAATCTTCCCAACACCTGGACAATTAGGATTCAACGAAGGCGCAGAGGCATGCAGTCTCGGGATATGTAATGTGTCATATTCAATTCTGCTATCCTGCCCAACATTTTATGAACCAGTCTACTATCAGAGTAATATATCGTTGGACCCGAGGGAGAATTTCTATCCTGAGTCCCCCAAAAGCCATCTTAAAAGAGATGCAGCTGTAACAGTTTCTTTTACATTACTTTTCCTTTCGGTAGGTAAGGAAGTTGGCATTTAGTCGTTGCGTTGGGAGTTTAAAAGGTTTCGTTCTGAGGGTTGGTGTGGCGCAAGCAACATCATCATTACAGTCCTCAAACGTCTGCTGAAGGACATGCGCTTCCCACAAAGTATTCAAAAGGATTGACATATTCATCACTCATAACATGTGGGCTGGCATCGCAGTGTAGTTTAACATATTTTCATACACACATCTTCTACATATGTGCACTCTCCAATTATCAATTTTGTACTAATAGTCTCCTCTATCCTAAGGCTGTCTGAATGAGGCGATAATACCAATTGTACGTTTAGCTTTCGTTTTTTTTATATTAACAATTGTCCTTCATTATTCTTTTAGGTGTACTATTTTCGTACAAACGATTTATTGATTAATTTCGTCTTTCATTTACTCTCACCAAGGTTTTTAAACAATGAGCTATTATTGTTTGAAAATATCTGTCACATACACCTTTTCAGACCTTCATTCAGGCCTTCGAAATTCGAGCTTCGTCGGATCCAAAACAACTATCATTTTTGTATTGATTAACACGTAATCGTCATCGGTTTCGTAATATTAGATTTTCGTAGTAGGCCTGTTACTCGCAACATGTAAAATCTAAGCGTGTACCGATTCGGCTCGTTCTTTCACCAATCACATTAGTTTTTCCACTCTCTATTGCCGGTTAGAGGGTTATTGCGATTCCGCGCACCTTCGAGCGATACATCGCGCGTTCGAGACAACCTCAATAAACAAGTTGCGAGTCGGTACAGCGATGGATAGCATTTTTTTCATATTAAATATTTAGGGGCGGCAAACCTCACTCCGGCTATAAAGTGTGGCTTCCATCCATGCATCACCTGGGTCCCGCATCCACGCCGACAATCTTATTTTACTGACTAGAGATGTGGATTACTATCCTCTTAGTTCATCTATTTTCCCCCCAGTAATTTTTGCCCGTTTCTCATGGAAAACACGTGAGTAATAATATTCCATTACAATTTTTAAAATCATCCTCATTCCTACATTAATAAATATTAGAATGGTAACAAAATGTTTTGAAATTAATGTATACTTGTACGTGTTTATAATTTGCAGAAACAGGTTCATTTCACACTGATAATTAGCCCTGGGTGACCGAAATAAGTAAATGAATAGTAAATTACAAAATATATATACGTTTGTAAATCAATATGCTATAAACTAAAAATTCCAATCCAGATTCAAAATACAAAAAAGCGTCACGTCAAAGTCAATCGCTTTTGTTGTAAAAACGAAGCAATTTCGCACCTACAAAAAATACCGTAAAAATACTTGGATTTTTGACTACCGCTTTTACCGTGCTATTTTTGGGTAACAAACAGTTTCGCTATCATTTTTATGGTGCCTACTGCTTACACTATAAAATTACATTACAGACTCACGACTTGATCCCCTTCGATACCACTATTTTGCATACAAAAATGTTAAAGGTCATCTCTAGCTCGTCACAACATCAATAGATGGCGCGACCTCCTTGACAATCGTACTCTTACATGTAATCCACAGAAAGACCGGCTTCGCACATAAATCGGTCCCAATCTGGGCCCGTGGACCCTTGATCTGGGACAATTCAGGGACACAATGACACATTTGACCCTCCCTGCAGTGCCTCAATAGGATATTTTCGTGCGTGTTACTACCTACTCTACTCGTAGAGAGTTTATAGCATTGTCTGAAGGTAAGGTACAGGTACATCTTAAACACGAATTGGTCTACCTATTGCTATAGTTGCACATATATATCTGTTTACGGGGGTAAATTTTTAGTATTTTATACGTCGCGTAATACTCGAAATTCGACCATAACAGTATAACTTTCTGCACTCACTTTTCCTCCGTATAAAACTAATGTTACTATGATGAATGTTACATTTGACAAAATGTAACATTCATCCGTGCGCGCACTATGTTTTAAGGGTCCAACGTTAGGAGTAGCTATAACGGAGGAGTAGCTATAAATATATATATAATATATATATACAAAAGTATCTACTTTTGTATTATTTTAATTGACTTCACATAATCAGACTTAACAAACAGAAGGTCTAATATCAGCGTGTATTCGATTATTTTCAAGGAAAATGTCATTTTTATTTGGACAGTAACATGAAAGGGAAATCCCACAGCTTTCAAAAATCTAGCGGCAGATATAATGAGAAATGACGTGTCTTGTAAGGGACAGATACAGATGCGAAGAGCAAAACATTATGTAGCAACAAATGCGCTCGTGTGCAAACACCTTATTGTTCCAGTTTGGCAGTATACAGGCATCAGTGTATTATACAAGTTCATATACAAAGCAGAGCTATTCATTCGCCATTGCATGATTTCGCAAGTGCATAGTTTTGTAAGTTTTTTAGTTAGTTTAATGAAACATTTCGAAAATGTTATAAGTAGGTATAAACAAAATGTTTCCGAGCACATTCGCATACTGCCTGCCTTATGTAGGAACTATGTGTGTATTTTCAGGCTAAGAATCAATTTTAAGTATTGAATGTTAGTTTATCTCTATCACTAGTGAAAGATGCAGTCTGCATACAGTGATATCCAACGGACATGTATACTGACCACAATAGTAGGTCTACCTGTGTACGTAATAGGGGTAAAAACAATTCTAAGACTTAGATTATTTTGTTCGATTTTAAGTCATTAATGGACAGTCGAGCGAAGGTTGGTGCTCAATGTTACGTACGTGCAAGATGTGCTTAACAAAAATTGCAGCTGTAGCATTGTGGATTTTAAACGAGTAAAAGCTTACTTTGCTCGTTGAGATCCAGTTAGGGAACAAATAACGGAAATTTAAACATTGAGTCTCCAAAATATTGTTGTTATTAGTAAAACATAACCTGATGTACTGGCGAATTACACTTTTTTCGAACCACGATGTGTTTCCTTGCTACTATTTACCGAAAAACCTCTCGTGGGTACATAGCCCAAAGAACCACCTTAAAGTTACATTTTACCGAAAAATGACACGACTAGAAGAAAACCACCTCAAGCCGCACAGTATCGGCATCGAAGACATAATTTTTGGGTTTTATCAGTAGCCATCACCACGTGTCCTACTATGTCAGCTTACCAAAACAGAGCTGATAGCCCCAAGGTTGAGGCTCAATGACACAGGTTTATCAGCATTAACCCACACATACTCCGATAAAGACGATTGGGCCACGTCAACAGCGTAAACGTAAGTTTGGTTACTATCAGATACATGTTAAGTACATACCTTGTAGGATACCCTGGGGGATACATAGCTCCTATTTCGCAACGTCCAAGTTTCGAGTAAACTAACAAAATTGCAAAAATAACGATCTACGGAATGATTACCCATCCCCATCCCCATGGGGAGTACAATATTGTGCTTGGTTTGGTTGGTGGTAGTACTTTATTTAAGGCCGCCTGGCTAGCTACCACCATCTTACCTGATTCTGCCGCAAAAATAACAATTCTAAAATTGTTGTGTTCCGGCATTTAGAGGTGAGATAGCCAGTTCCTCAGTTTGTTGAGGATTCCGGGTGTAGTGCGCCTCCACCTTCGGCCTAATCTCAACTTGTAACCAGATGAGATGAAGGCAAAGTGATTACCCGTAGTACAATAAAAAAAAAGTTATCGCAGAATGGCCACTTTAATACCAATAGGCACCTATTGTGTCCATTCTGTGACGATATCTTTGTCATAGTAAACCGATTGGTTTAGTAGAATCGGGACCCTGGATGAAACCGTTACTCTCGATAACGCCTGACTCGACCACTTAGCTCAAGTGGCGACGTAACCAACGTGTCACCAATAGGGTCTTCTATGTGCCACAGGTGAGGTCGAAGTTGCCACTTCTGTATAGGTCTGTGGTAATGGACGAAACTGTGCTATTACCTTAAATTGCCTAACTTTAATTATTAACATAAATCTGCACGATTAAACTAACTAAAAAGGAAACAGTCGTATTACCTAAGGACCGTTACAAACGGCCTATAGGTTCAATTGTTCCAGACCAGTACCAACAGGAAGCGTGTATAGTAATTTAATTAGACTCTTAAATCATCTGTGATAGATATCGTAAGGCAAATGATCAATCATAATGACTCCTTAAATTAAAAAAAATGTGCGAGTATAATATATTGCTTACACGTTGTCTAACGTTTTCATTGTTGTATTAGAAAATAAAAGTGTATCATTATAATTTAGCTTATGCAATGATTTGGCCTCGACGCCACAATTATATCCTAAGCCTACTCCATCCATCGCATCCTCGCGACATTTTACTTGGTCATTTTGAAATACAAGCCTACATTTTATTATTATATACAATTTTTCCGTGAACTGAACGTAATGAAAAAAAGGTATTATCTAGCCGGACGACGTTCTCCGAATTAATATGGGATAAACGCTACAGAATTGTATTAGTACATTTTCAAAACAAACTACCTCTGTTTTACATCCGTTGGGAGAATGCTCCGAGGAAATCGGTAAAATGCAGGTTCGTAGGATCTGTCATAGTGTCACTGTACAAGCTGAGGTACGTTAACTGTAAACCTACCTATACATGCCTATACTCACCTACCTATTTACCCTATATGATCAGAAAGTTGAATTCCCAAAATGTATAATTTCCCAGAATGTTGATTAGTTTTTGATTCGCAAAATGTTGAATTCTTTAAAAGTTAATAATATATGTAGACCTTTACGGGATCACATAGTTTTATCAATCACTAAAATTATGTATAATTGTACGGTGTTACCCTTTAGGAGCCGAAAGATCCATGCCCACGTTGTAAATTTAGGTGAGATAAATAAATGTGTCTTTCTTTCTTTCATTTACCGGTCTAGCCACCTGATAGCAAACTACTCGTACATTACAGGCAACTGCGTCGAAGCCACTATTGGTACTCATAGGTTTTGCCCGCTGCTTCGCCTGCGTGGTAGGTACCCAGATTAAAAGGGCTACTGTTATACGATCAGCTAATTAAAGAAACAGTATAGTGAGAGTGGGGTGGTGTGAAAGAGGATGTAGTGACAAAGATTGAGAAAGGAATGCTAAGACTGTTTGGACATGTAGAGGGTGGATGAAAGCAGTTTTTTTTTAATTATTCGACTGATAGGTGCTTGGTCTTCACCTCACTAGATTTTCAGGTTATGAGACGGCCGAAAGTGGAAGCGCACTTTACCCGCAATCCTCAACGGACTGAGGAACTGGCTCTCTTACCTCTAAATGCCGGAACACAAGAAATTTAGAATAGTTGTAATGGTGACAGACAGTTTGTCAAAGCAATGATGCTACTGGTAATGGAAGACCTCGGAGAATGTTCTCTGATCAAATTGGAGAAGTTCCCGAGGAAGGCCAGTGGTCCAAGTACGGGTCTTACCGATCGCATAATAGCGAATCGCAACGTTCGTTAAAATGAACCGAATCGTATCGTAACTCGCGAGTATGGAAGTCCAGTAGGTAACTCATATCGATACGCTTGCGATCGTCAAAGTGCTCTAAGTTTATCGAATAATAAAAACTTTTACCGAGAACTTCAAAGTAGATAAAACAATCGTGTAAATAGACAAAATATACGATCTCAAACGTCAAACAAAAGAACTAGTTATCGATAAACTCGATATAATTTAAGGAATGTATACCGATTTTATCTACCGATTACTTCCGTACTTGCGATGGTCGATAAAACCAATTTTATTGATTTAAACCATTCTAAATATCAAATTATGCGATCGGTAAGAACCATACTTGCTCCGCTGGGAAGTACCCTAAACAGCCGAGCATGTATTCATAATGTGATGAGAGTGAATGAGACAGAAAAGGTGTGCAAGGAGCGTAGTAAATGAAATGGAAATCCGATGTCTCCGCTTACTCCCCCTGGAAAACAGGCGTGAGTCTATGTATGTTAATATATAGAAGCACCAAAATTTATTTTGTCGGCAAAAAAGTGAATTAAAATAGCGAGGTGTTTCTGGGAGAAAAAAAAAACCTTCAATAATACTTAAGGTTGAATTTTCTTGCTGAGATAAATAATACATTTAAAAAATACATTAAGTACTTGCCGATTCAAAGTAGCCTATGTTCTTAATGTGTAGGTGCAGAGAGATATGTATTAATATATGACATATATGACAGTTTTATACAACAAGGACGTCGGTACGTCGTCGGTTGAAAATATTGGCTGAACCGCAGTGAATAATTATATTCGGTTTTAATTGCAAATTGTGATATTCGTTCAGGTCGTAAAACGCTACATCGCAGCACGTAGAGTTGCCTGCAATGAAATACACGTAATCATCATCAAATCAGCCAACACACGTCCACTGCTGAATATAGGCCTCCCCCAATCGACGCCAAATAGCGACCTGCAGTGAGTATTCACAACTCTGTCGGAAAGATATCCGTTCGGATCCACATTCTCTGTCTCTGTCATCTTGAATGTAGATTACTGACACAGATAGTGTGAATCCGAACGGAAGCCGGTCCGACTGTGTTGTAAATACCCCTGATGAACCACCTTCATCACTGTCAGTGATGACCTATGAGTGTGTACTCCAAGATTTTTAAAATGGTATTGTATTCACATCTGGAAGATATTTCGTTATTTGGTATTGAGGAGGGATAGATTTATCATCAGGCTTGAATATAAGAATTATGAATTTACCAGATGCGAAAATAGAGTAATGGTTTGATTTTGAATGTAATTAACTGTATACAATCTTCAATAAACTTAATTCACGTGCTCGCAGCAAAGAAATATTTTGCTGGCAATATTGCCGTGATTTCGTACTTTTAGCCATAGAGATTTGTTTCTATTCTGGAAAATTTTACACGCGCCTTTGTTTACAAATATTAGTTAAGTTAGTATTACTTAAGTTGTTTCATGTCGGAGCTTATAAAGCCCTTTAGATATGAAAGTGTTATTAGCGACAATAAACATAGTATTTATCTGATAGGGATCTTCAAAGGCGTTTTTAAGAAAAGAGAGAAGTACCTTCTGGGTAGACTAGGTTCATCATAGCCCTGTGTCAGTTTCGTTCGAGGATGTGTGATTATGACCACACCAAATAAAATCTTCATAATATTTAGTAAATTACCAAATATATTATATATACACCAGTATTTAGTGATACGCGTGTTATATAAAAAAACGCACTGTTCCACTCTAACCCATAAAACAAATCCACCATTCGATATGTTACTACTTTTTGTTTCACTGTAATCCATCAATGGATCTATTTCTACATTTTGTTCCACTCATATCCATTAACGATTTGTTTCTATCTGATCTGTTTTTTTTACTAGGCATACTGTTTACTAGCAGAACGCGGCTAATGCCGAGTGTAGACTTCTGCCTCTGCAGGGAAGTAAGTTTTGCGACAATAACCATTGTATAACCATAATACCCAGGAACGGGATAATAAGTTGATGGCCTATCTTAGAAGTAAAAGTAAGGCCTTGAGAGACATTCTCCAGAGCGAGCCTTCAATATTTGATAGGTGCCTGATCCGGCGGTGGCGGCGGCGCTCTAGCTTGCGTGGTGTTTAATGGCGAAATTATATAAACATCGGTACTGTTACAGTGTACCTTCCTCCACAGGATCACAGCAGTTTACAATACGTGACGTAGGATAGTATACTTCAATGACTATGTTCTGCCAAATTTACTGTAAATACATTTCCTACCTTGCTAGGCTCATTTCCGTTCGAAATAAAAACTGTTACCGGAAAAGATATCACAACGCTTTTATTGGACATAAGCTTCCTTCAAAAATATAAAAGATTTTACTTCAACCTCCACGCTCGGCAGGCGGGTTCAAGATCGCCGTTAAGATTTTCGGTGTGCGTGAGGATGCTGCGCATTGCTGGTGGGCATTATACTCAACCTTGAAACATGACTTCATGACTTTGTCCGCCTCTATTGTCTAGTGGTTCAACCCACCGATTTCAAATCCAGAGGTCCCGGGTTCGATCCCCATGGGGAGTAAAATATATTGTGCTTGGTTTGGTTAGTGGTAGGACTTTGTTTAAGACCGCCTGACCAGCTACCACAATCATACCTAATTCTGTCGCCATAATAACAATTCTAAAAATTGTTGTGTTTCGGCATTTAGAGGTAAGATAGCCAGTTCCTCAGTTTGTTGAGGATTCCGGGTGAAGTGCGCTTCCACCTTCGGCCTTATCTCAAGAGGAAGGCCAAGTGCTTACAAATCGTACAATAAAAAAATAAAAAAAAACCTCAACGACATTGAACTGGTCCTTATCCTAAGTCCTAAAGTGCTGAGACCAATTCCCCGACTTCACGTTATAATATACGGTATAACTTCATTGGACTTTGTACTGGCGGGTGATCCACGTAAAGTTTTCCCATCTCCCGAATCGACAGTCGCTTCCTACGTCGGAAGTAAATGAGATTCATTATTAATAGCTCCCGACAAATTTCATACAAATTATTTCGAAACTTCACAAAAACTTGATGCGAGTATCGCGATCGCGAGACAAGACTTATAATTGTGTATATACTACTCCTCTTTCACGATTATTATGTAAAAACGTTACAATGATTTAAAATGGGGCACGGCCCGATAATAAGTGGATGGACCGATTAAATAACGATAAATTTTCTCAGGATTTTTAACCGCCTCCGTGGTCTAGTGGTTTGGTGTAATAGGAGACCAGTGGTCGAGAGGTTCGATACCTGAGTCTGTCGCCATAACAACAACACTAAAAAATTGTTGTGTTCCGGCATTAAGAGGTAAGATAGCTTCCATAGTTGGTTGAGAATTACGGGTGAAGTGCGCTTCCATCGGCCTTATCATAACTTGAAAATCAGGTGAGATGAAGGTCAAACACCGCCCGTCGTCGTACTATAAAAATTAATGGCGGTGAGCGGTGAGTGAACAGTATAATGCGACAGTTTTGTTTGTTAGCAAAATAATGTGTACGTCAGAATACTTATTCTCAAACCAATCGTATCTTAATCTTAATACGCCTGCGTTACGATATGGGTGGAATCATTGTATAATCGTATTCTGTATCTGATTTCTTAGACGCGTTTCAAGCGTGTTTCGAAGCACAATAAATCGTGTAGATATTTCACGACCTGATAATACGAATCTTAAGATGTCGTAAGTCAGTTGGTTGTTGTTTTTGCACACATAAACACAACGCTTTTTAGCTTTGAATTCGCGCGGGTCCAACTTTATTGTTTCATCTTGAAGCTGACCAAAAACTCTTTCTTTAGCTGCCCTAGAGATTAACGCTGACAACAATTCAATGATCAACAGGTTTCTCTGAAGGATACATGTACCGTGTAACCGTATATATGCAAAAGTAGCAGAAGTACTCAAAACAAAAATAGAAGTAGAGTGTAATCGGGGTTCCCTTACATTTAATAAAAGGGTACGTGTCCTGCAGTTGACTGGCTGTAACAATTATGATGAATATTTTCTGAAATTTGAGTAAAGCCTATGGAAATAAGACACGTCAGCGAGCTAATCGGTTCGATACGGCAGCTTATCGCTTTCTAGTAAGCATACCTGTGAGTAACTGTGATTTTATTTGACATGTAACAAATCGATTTAAAGCTTGTGGCAGAGTATGAACACGTTTTTAATTTAATAGTTATCACTGTGGTTAATTGTATGCATATGTAACATGCTTTTAGTAATAACACGTCGGCAAAAATACACATTTACGGCTATCATTTGTTTTTATTTGGGTAAGCTCTTAAACTCGAGGCTCGCCTGGGCATTACTTGGCCAAAGTGAGGTCTACGTTGGTCCTCGCACCGTAAACCAGAGCGCACCGCTTGGCGCTGGACTTTGTTAGGAATTCCTTTAATCGGTCAGCTAATTAAATAGGTTTTGTTCAGCTCCAATTTTCAAAAAAAGCTTTTTTAATTGGCCTTCAGCACATACACGCTGGTTTATACCGGCCAGTATTATGTAAGTAACAATTTTTAAGATCTAGCTGTAAGTTTTCCTAAAATTTTGAAAATAAAAATAAAATAAATATTTCATTTGAGAGTGGAACGAACGTTATCTAAGGTCGGAGACGTTTTCATTTTGTATGGGTCAACTGTTGACCTCGAAACTTACAAATGCAGGGATGAGGTTCTTGAGAATCATACTCATCAACGTATCGTAGGTCTCACGTTGTTTGTCCCGGTATTTTCCCTATCAATGTAGGACGGCGGCTGCGACGGTATTTTCGTTGCCTGATTAGTACAGATTCCCACCAATATCATAACTAAATGCATGAATACATTGAAACATTAATTATAAATTCATTCATATATAAACATCTCGGTTTGGACTGAATGCTCTCATTAACGGAACGTTGCTGCAAGGGACTTGTTGCACAGAGCTAGTTGCTTTCCTAGCTTTGCTGTAGCAGTCTTGCCAATAACTATTGAAAATTACTGTCTAAATAATACGAATTTGTAAATCCTCGATTCAAACTTTCATAAAAATTATGATTATTTTAAGGTGTTTCGAGGCTGGAGGCTCCCGAGCCCAGATCAGAAAACAGCTCCTCCAATAACATTAAAAAGGTAGATAACGTAAATATGGATACATTTATGTGTGATTCATTGTTAATGAGAAAATGGCGGAAACTAAAAAACTTCGAGTTTCTCACAGAGATAGGCCGATAATGACTTAGGCCGACTAGTCGGTTACAAAAAGGTTTAGTCAGCCAAGCTATTTCTTATTATGAATAAAAGGCATTTTTTTTAGACGATTACTATTATTATCAACGTCAGCAACTGTCTACTAGCACGACAGCTACTAGCGCTAGTCCAGCCGCACTCTCACTGCATTGTGCGATGTACATTGTGTTTGAAACAAAAGGCCCGTTCTCATGAATTTGATAAGTGCAATTATTTCGCATTTCATAACTGACTATCTGATCCAAAAATGCCCTTCACTTCAGCTTGGTTCATTGTTCCTGACGTGGAATATTTGCATTGAAGAATAAGCGACAGGCGGGACGCAGGTTTATGTAGCAATTACGTGAGGTACTCACGTATTCTAGATCCTTTCAAGCAAGCCTCATAGCTCAGTAGGTAGTAACTCTGCGTGTTGAGCTGTAGGTTGTGGGTTCGTTTCTCACCCAGGACAAACGTTTGTGTGATGAACATATATATGGTTGTTCCGTGTTTGGGAGTTGTATTGTATTTTTGTATATTGTGATGAGTATGAATTTACAAAAATATAAATTATTTAAGTATTCTATCCGTAATTTAGTTCCCAGGCTACGCTTAGTTGGGGCTAGATGGCGCTGTGTGAAATTAATGTCCTGTTGATTTTATTATTATTATTTCAGATAAACTGGTGTTCATGTTTATGGAATGGATATCATATATCATGTACATACCTATCAGATATAGATTCTTATCCAAATCCAAAGTTGCCAACGGTGTTTGGTTGTTATGCATGGATTGCAGGAATTCTATGCAATTAGTTGTGAACTTGTTTTTCCATAATGCATAATCTTTCCCCACATATCCAGGCATTGCGGTCACTCCTACAGTTTAGAAAAACCAAAGTAGATTTTAAATGTATATGATGTTCATACATCATCACATATTCACTGTCGAAAAATAAAACCCTCCTTCTGAGGCAGGTGGCTAAATACATAAAGCATTTTATGCAACTGCATAAAATGCATAAAATACTGCATAAAATGATTCGATTTATAAAATGATTTTTTATGTTGATAAAATCAAATGAAAAATAAATTTTCTATAGGATGAAATGAGGACTAGATGGGACGATCTTTGCTTTTCTCTTTTTACAAACGAAGCCGATGGCTGAGGTTTATTTTCTTGCTTCCGGTTCCGTTCACTTTGATGGAATAAAAGTACATCCCCACCGGGAGGCGGCAGCGCTTTCTCATTTTCTATCTTAATCAGTAAAACGCTTTCAATCACTAGAAATTAAGAAAAAAGCAACCACTGTTTATGTCACTACCGTGAAATTTCAGTTCATAAAGTTCTCAAATATTTAATTGCAGAGGTGATAATTTGCTGATAATACTACTGCATTTACCATAATACAAGCTATGCTTTGTTTGTGGCTAGTAACTGTGTGAATTCGATGTCCCGTTATTTTTATTTATATATATAAATATATGAAGTAGTGCACATACATGTATATATATGCAGTAGTGAATATACTCTGTATGGCGTGTGTTATAGGCGCGTTGACAATCTTGAAACACATATAAAAAAAATATAGGTGAGCAACGCAGGAGTGATAATCCTGGTGTTGCGAGCGTCCTTAAGCAACAGTAAGAGCATACCATCAGGTGGGTCGTAGGCCAGTTTGCCATGTTAGTGGTATGCAAACAAGATGTTAGATGTCTATTGCTCATATCTCAACATTTCGATTCTCAGAGCCAAAAGGTTGCCAGAACCTTAGGTGGATATTGGGAATATCGTGAAATGGTTCAGTGGGAGTTTTGAGAATTTCCATATACAAAGCTTTACTTAGTTTGGGGCTAGAGTGTCCTGTCCTGAATATTTGATGGCGAGATCATACCTTATGTTACGAGGCGTCTTAAAAACTCAAACTTTAACGATTGAAATCACCACAGCGATCTTGTTCATAGAAATAATTAAAATTTGACAAATCGTTTGCCAAAGCTAACGACTTCTTCCTGCCCTTATCCGATAGGCTACTATTAGTTACTTACTTAACCAATATACTTAACTTAGTCGTCACAGAACGTCCGTCCATCTCTTCCTTAAGACTAATACCATAACCCTTAAATAAACCTTTACTTTAAATCATATCACATTCATACCCAAAATTATATTACTTTGTTACTTGACTATCGCCCCTCAGCGTGACAGGTCAATACATACCATGCTAACTTATTACACCTCATTCTTTCTGGTGCAAGTAGCACCAGAAAAGTCAAGCAAAAATATCATAGGTAAATTCAACAAATCATCAAGGGTTAAAAGTATATAAAACTAAAATCTTCCTGGTAGAAGGTTTGTTAAAATAAATCTCATTTTTTGTAATGGAAGGGCAGCAGCTTTTATCTGTATACTACCTAACACCTATACTGGGATCACCAATCCGTAGTCCAAGCGTGGTGGTTTTGACAAAACCATCCAATTTTGGAGGACGCTCTGGAGCTAGAGGCTCTGCATAGCAGTGGACACTAATGGGCTGTTAATGTTGAAATCTCCATTAATAATATCTAATTTTATCTAATTTTTCAATCTTACACAAGCATATGCAATGTAAAACTAACACAATTTCAGA
The DNA here is from genome assembly GCA_951394065.1 of Venusia cambrica. Classification (NCBI taxonomy): domain Eukaryota; kingdom Metazoa; phylum Arthropoda; class Insecta; order Lepidoptera; family Geometridae; genus Venusia; species Venusia cambrica. The sequence continues at coordinate 17,844,356 of OX596034.1, forward strand.
TATTTCAATTAAAATAGAGCTTCATAATTCAAATTAATTGGTGTGGAGCAGTGGTCCGACTTCTTTGTCCAGTCTAACTAGATCGATCGCGCTTTTACTAGGGGTTACCTAAAATATTTCGAAGGATATTTCCTAATCAATTTTCAGTATTGATCTTTCTCATTGGTTCCCGAACAGTGACAATTTCATTAGGCCAGGGATTATGGCGTCTATTCGTGTTTGACCAAGGACTTCGATTTATAGCGATCGCGGTGAAACTTCATTTTCTTTCGCAATTCCAATTTCTATTCAAATGTGGGAAAACACCAAACAAACTAACCAAGATTGATTTTATTCGGGGCTTCGACGTGCGGTTTATTCCATCTACATTAGTCAAAAGCCTGCAAAAGTCACTGCTTGCAGTTTGCAGGTTTGCCACATACGAAAAATGTCACTCTTTATTTTCACAAATACACTTTTTGCGTTCCGATTTGGAAGAATATGATGCTTTTTGCGATTGTATGTAAAGTAAACAAATACATAATTAAGAGTTGCAGGGTTAAGGGCTGGTTCGGAGAAGTACTACCACTATACCTATTTCGGCATCAAAGCAGCATCCCTATGTTCCGGTTTGAAGGGTATGGTTGCCGGTGATATTAAAAGTACTTGACCGTCACTGGAAGCTATTTATATGAGAAGGTATATCCGTTTCCGTCGAATAGTACATAAAGCCGGTACGTATTTCCGGTCTCAGTGGTGACACCTGGCGGCCGCGCGCCTCTTTTAGTTTCGTAAATCTGTGAGCGCCATTTTTAGTTCATTGGCGTTTCGTTTCCCGTCGAAGCAACTTGTGCGCAGCTGCTCAGGCTCTACGCCGTTGCTAAAATAGAACAAATTTAAGAGAATATTCAACGCTACAAAATTACTAAGTTTTGTAGGCGATTGTTTTTAAAAGTGATTCGGGGTATGATGTAAGTCTCTTGATACTACACACTACCCTCGTTATTATGCAATCCACACTATAAACGGTTTTGCCGTTCGGATTTGGTACGTATTTGAAAAATTTATTTTAACAATTTTTCTGCTAAGAATTATTGTCTTGATTGTAATTCCTGTTGGTACGTGTGAAATATTTAACGGTGAAGCCGTAGAATTTCGTACTACTGGTGATTTTATTTCAGATGTGATTATTATTTTATTGTACGTCGGAATTTTAAAGGTTATACCTATTTATGTCTCGGATATTAACTGTTACCTTTTTCAGTATCCTTTTTAGGACAAGTCTGTACGGGCTGCTGGCGCAGCTGGCCCGAGCACGAGTGCTTGTAAACGTGACGAATAAAAACGCTGTTATTATATTTTATCTTGAGCGAAAACATAAGTAGATATACTTGATCTAAGTAAAATAGAAAAGTAAGTACTCTGATCTCCTGCACTAGCCGCTGCGGCACTTATGCTGAAATCATGAAATACGCTCTTTTCTCCGCTGAACAAATTAGTAACGCTATAAAAGGCGTAATCAAAGCTTTTTGGCTCTTCTAAACGAGTAGGAAGATAGCCAGAACAACATCTGCTTCTCGCGGGGGCAGGCCTCGGCCTAGTAAGCAGGTCCATCGTTTGGATTTACATACACATTTAGAGAACTCTGGTTCCCAATTATACGTGTGCATATGGTGATCATGCAGGTGAGCACGTAAGTAACACACCCTCGCGGGGTGAATAACAACTATTACGGAGGTCAACCCTCAAGTGCTTACTACGAGAGCCATTACTCTAGTGAGAAAGGTCCATACATTTAGAGAACTCTGGTTCCCAATTATACGTGTGCATATGGTGATCATGCAGGTGAGCACGTAAGTAACCCACCCTCGCGGGGTGAATAACAACTATTACGGAGGTCAACCCTCAAGTGCTTACTACGAGAGCCATTACTCTAGTGAGAAAGGTCCATTTTCAACAGAGGCTCGCGGCCCAATCTTAAGGGGATATTGCGGAGGACGCACGAGTGCTCTCTTAAAGCCTACCTTATATTAATTAAAAACGATTCAAGGTCAGATAGTTTACCATTTCAAATTAATAATGTCCATCTTAAGGGATCTACCATAATTGTTTGGTAATGAACACCAGTATTTGGTATTGCATACTGCATTTTCGAAATTTACTTATCAAAATGTAAATCGAGTCTTCACTAATGCTCATCTGAGCAGACCCATGTGTGTCGGCGGGTGAATCAGCACGGTACGGCACTGTCGAAACCGCCGTAAGAAAAAGTATAGCGCTTGGCGCACTGACCATACGCTGAGAGAACTAATTGAGAATATGCACAAAACTCTAGCTATATTGGAAGATTAAATCGCAAATCAATCTGCTATGATATGAGGTAAGTGGGGAATTATATGAACAATATTATTGTCTCTGCCCTGTCGGGTTAGTGAAAAACCGTTCACGATTTCACATAAATATACCTATGGGTATTCTGATAAAAATTGCAAATTGCAAATGCAAATCGAAAGGCTACTTGAAGCTTCGTTACGGTACTCAAATGGTTTTCCATTAATGCTACTTGATGACCAACGCTGTAGTCATCATCGGTCAAAACATTATTCTGATACATACTCAGAATTCGTTTTACTTTATACTTCAGGTTTCATAGACATGAAGACAAACAAAAGGGTAAAAATATATGACACCTTACGTCAATGCAATTATGTATATCCACTACATCACTTAGAAAAAATCTTATGTAGCTTATATACCTAGTGTAAGCTAAAATAAAAAGAAACCCTCAAAAAATTTTGCTATGATTCACAAACGAACAAACAAGGGGTCCTAAAAGTAGCTCCCCAATCACAGAGTTTCGTACTTGTACCTGTATAATGTACATGTGTGTGTATACCGGCTACCCTCATATTTCTGGTACCAACATCGAAATGTTAACATGTATTTTAGTCAATCTTTATGTGCTTGTGCTAAACGATTACGAAGTGACGAAACCTTTAAGTGTTTCATAATTGTTTGTTATTATTGAGTTGCTACAATCTCCTGCGACTGTAGAAATTACTGTTCATCCTATCTTGAACCTTTTAAATATGAAAGTCTCACGGGCACTTTCTTTGTTTGTTTGAACGAGTAATGAGATAAATAACAATTAGAGACGACAATGACTTCGACTGAAGCGTTTGGACAAAACCCTTTTTTCTTTTAATGAATGGGTTGACCCTGTTATTGTGATAACACTGCAACATGAGATTCAATTTCCTGATTGTATATCGGAATGTAGACGTGCTTACCTACTCCGCAAGCACGTCAATCAATCGTTTGGTTCAATCACTCTGTATCGGTGAAATGTAAATCTCGGGATATGAGTTCTAAGACCGCAACAAAACATTAATTTGCTTAGGTAGAAATACAGCGGATTCTAAATAAAGGTTGGCTGGCCAAGGTATGTATAATCTCGGAAGATTAATTCTAAGCCTTGCAAGGATGGCACCTTCAAGAACGGTATAATCACCGACAATTGTTTTTGTTACCATTATATATACCAGTAGTGTTATTAAAAATCTACCCTCCAAAATAAATCACAATAAAACTATAGTTGGGTGGTCTCTGAGTATTTGTCTTCCGACTAACGTCTCTGTTACACATCTATCAAGCCTAGCATGACCTAGCAGCGAGAACACAACTAAAATGATCTGGCATTCGGACAAGTCGCTCTGCAAACGGGCAACCTTTTATATTTTATTGCAGTGGAGCGCCATCATCATCATCACCATCATTCACAGATGAGTATTAGATGTCTCTTGCATATATACCATACATACTCCACAGAGGGCCACTGAATAAAAATTTAATACTGGCTATCCCCAGAACCCGGGTATAACCAAATTTACCACATGCGTTAGATTGGTGGTAATTAGTGCAACAGATTTTTAATCGGATAATTTTCAGAATTCTCATTTAAAATAGAGTACAAAGTCATTGCTCAAAATGGAAGTAGAATTTATTCCAGGCAAGTTCTACTTGGCGCTTTGACGCACATCATCATAATGGTATCTACTTACCAGCCTGTGTTAACATAGTGTTTGCGATACTCGATACCCCGAGTAGACATACTGCCTCAAAGACCGCGCATAAAGTTACAACAATGTACCTTCGTTATACGAGTAAGAGACATTACAAATAAAAAGCTAGGTATGTTTCAAGATGCGTTCAGTGTTCCATGAACCGTCGAGTATGGGTATTAGACAGCTTTTCTAATTATTATACTACCTAGTACCAAAGTGTTGATTTATCTGAATAAATCTACAGTAATATACTTCTTAGGGGTACATACCCCGATGGGAGAAGGTAAACTCCGAAACACGCGCCGAAGTCAAAACTTCAGCGTTGGAAAGGCTCTTTAATCAGCTAATCCCACTCTAAACTTATCCCATGGAATGGTTGACTAAATAATTAATTTTATTACTTTTTATTTGTAAACCTTCAGAAATAACTAATTTACCCTAACTTCTACGAGGATACCACCATCAAAAGTCAAGCTAAAAACATGCAACACCGAACAAAATTGTTCTAGCCTATAGAATAAATTTATTATTAAGCCTACGAGGATGTGTGTTAGAATGTATGGTCTAACTAATGTCAATAACGTTGACACAACAAGCAATAGCCCCATAACTGCTTTACTCGTGTTTTAAATGATTGATTTTATCTCACTTGAAATTAATGAACAGTACCTACTTATTATGATACTAAATGTGTCTTCAAATCGATTGCTCAAACTCAAAGGTTTCATAGCTACCTTTTTGGGATGTTTGTACTCTGTTGTAGGTTCCTTATTTCAGTTTCAAATCAATAATTGAGCAAGCGTCGTGTCGTACTTCGAGCTTACACTCTGCTCAGGCAGATGCATCTTTGTCAAACACTACTTACAATAGATCCTGATCTAACCATCACAATCATGATGTTGGTATCATGGACCAACGATTGTATTTGGTTTGGCCAATATTTGTTCATAACGTATATAGTAGTTGTTTAAAATGCTAGTCGGCCTAACCAATCCCTTTTACTGTGGGTATTGTAGAAACTACTTGCTTCTATGCTACTAAAAGATGTAGGTTCGGCGGCTAAATTAAATTAAAAAATTTTATGCCTAACATTTTCCATTAGAGTTGACTTCAATGGTTCAGCTGATTCGTTACAGTTTGACCAAAAACTTGAACCTAATTCATGCACCGTTGAGTGGTGTGCCCTGTTGCCTATAAGCTAGCTGGAAAATCATCTTCTAGCTTAAGCTAGAATTAGAATTTACAAAATTTTCAATAGGATAGTGGCCATTGATATTAAGCACATTCAAAAGTTTTTCAGGTTCAAAATAATGAACAATACCATACAGAATGGTTCGATAATTATGTGCATTAAACCTAACAATGCAACCTAAATGGCAAATTATTATTGATAATATGATATATTGAACTCATTCAATGAAATATTTCGAATTCTTGATTAGTTTTCTAGTGCCTATAATTAATTTCTCGATGGTTTAATCTGATTGATATATAAATACTGATGTCCATTCCAGTATTCGTCATTCATAGCTTTTCTATATTACGTTTACCTAGTTAATAATGACATCACATTGGCGCTAGATTAACTTTCCTCATAAGTGGCGACACCAGGCGATAACAAACAGGTCTCATATAAATAGCTTCCAGTGACGGTCAAGTACTTTTAATAGCAGCGTTTTACCTGAAATAAAACGCATATTAAAATACTTACCTCACTGGAAGCTAGGCTTTTATCGCTGCCTGGTGTAACTAAGCCAATGAACTAAAAATGGCGCTCACAGATTTACGAAACTAAAAGAGGCGCGCGGCCGCCAGGTGTCACCACTGAGACCGGAAATACGTACCGGCTTTATGTACTATTCGACGGAAACGGATATACCTTCTCATATAAATAGCTTCCAGTGAGGTAAGTATTTTAATATGCGTTTTATTTCAGGTAAAACGCTGCTATTATGCCTTCACCTTTATGCCTCAAGTTGACAGGCTTAATGCAGTGCCGCGTAGGCCATGTTCTTTGTGATGTGACCTACGCAGTAAGGCTTTGTTAGGCAAGCGATGCACTTAACATCGTGGGCGGCTTGTTCCGTCACCATGTATTGAATATACGCCATCGAACCAAACTAAGCATAATACGTATCTAAGTTACTCGATTAGCAAGACTCGTTGAACTTGGTCACAACTCTGAGTTATACGTCACTTGGCAAGCCACTGACGGCAGCCGCTTAGAGCAAAGAGGGTACCTACCCTCTTTGCTTGCCGGGAGAGCTGCACCTCCTAATTGCGTTATCATTATGATGGTGTCATGTTCACAAACTTTGACTACCCCTGTTTCTCTCGTCGGGTCGAGATCGGGACTACAACACCAATTATACTGCTATTTTAATAGTAAGGTACCCTATAGTAAGTATACATTTATTCAATAAATTAAACTAACTAAGTACAAAGGAATCAGTCAGATTACCTAAGGACCGTTACAAACGGCCTATAGGTAACTCAACTGTTCCAGACCAGTACCAGACGGAAGCGTGCCCAAGACACTGGCTGCATTGCCACGCTGAATAGCTATGCTTATTCGCTGGCCTAAATAAGAGCCAGCCCTTGGGTCACGTGTCGCCTCAATCAAAAGCCCCGCAATATTTTTGAAAACCCGGAGGGCACCGGCTCCCCACGGACCCAAGGTCTCCACCCCAAAAGGCTCAAATAGGTAAGCTCTGTCGAGACCACTATATTTGCGCCTTTTGTGATCCTCGGCCGAATCAGCCGCCGCACCAGCCCTAACTGATGTCCCAGGCAGATGAGATGGCGCTAGGGTGTCGACGCAGGTAGCGTCCCACACCAAAGGCCTACCCATTTCCCAAGGGACAAGAGTCATACCGTCGGGCCGCTTACCATCATCACGTAACAGACCATTCGGTTCAAGAACGGCTGGCTATATATACTACATGATATATATATATATATATATATATATATCATGTTATAATATATATATATATATATATATATATATATATATATATATATCATGTTATAATATATATATATATATATATATCTATATATATATATATATATATATATATATATATATATATATATATATATATATATATATATACCCTATAGTTACTACATGATATTACTAGGAAGGTAAAGTCCTTCTCAGAATTTCGTGACGTTTTACTGTGGGAATATTAACGAAATACTTAATCACGCGCTCGATAAATCGCGATCGCGATTGCAGCAAAAGCAAAGATATCACGATTGGCATCAGCTTTAGCTTATCATATCATATAGAATAATCCAGGTAAATACTGTATTAACAAGCCGTTGACATGTGGTGACCTAACATGAAACACGCTTGCTTGAAAGAAACCTAGAACATAACAAATTATAGTAGTACGATAGGCGTGCTGGTCTAGACTTGGGAGCAAAGAGAAAAGCAAGCATTGTTCAGAATCTCGGTAAAAGTGATTGTTATCAACTAGTCAGACGGTATATATTTAGCATCGATAATGTTTCGTGTGACATCATTAAGCCTTTTATCTTTTAAGTAAAAGGATCAAACCTATGCTATGCATGATAAACCTAATTGGGAAATAAGTAAACAGGGATAATTAGGATTGGATTAATGGATTCGTCCTCTGAAATATATAATTGTTTGACGGCCCATCGTGTATATATTTTTTTTTGTAACCCAGTTTTATTTTTAATTTTATTCACAGCTTATTCAGCGTGGCAATGCAGCCAGTGTCTTGGCCACGCTTACGTCTGGTACTGGTCTGGAACAGTTGAGTTAGGTTGAGTTCGTTTGTAACGGTCCTTAAGTAATCTGACTGATTCCTTTGTACATAGTTCGTTTAATAATATTTTATTTAATAAATATGTAAATTATTTTTAAACTGGAATAAAAAATAAAGTATTTTCATTCATAGTTAACAAGCCTCATAGCTCAGTTGGTAGTAACTCTGCCTTCTTCGCTGTAGGTTGTGTGTTAGAATATAGATGTTTCATTTGACATTTGTGTGATGAATATAGATGTTTGTTCTGTGTTTGGGTGTGTATTGTATGATAAGTATGTATTTACAAAAAAATAATTAAGTATTCTATCCGTAATCTAGTTTCCATATTACAAGCTATGCTTTGTTTGAAGCTAGATGGCGATGTGTGAAATTAATGTCTTGTAACATTTCTTTCATATTTACAGTTGTGGCAACGAGATAACAGGCGCACATCCGAGTAAAAGTATAGATGTACGTCTCACTCCGTATCCGTATGTTCTGTGAAAGTTTAAAGTTTAAAATTTCAGTCTTTATCGTTATCTTACTCCGCTGAAAAAAACTGGCCTAACCTAAGCTACCCGTGGCGTTCGCCCCTCCAACTCAGCCTAAGAATGTCATAAAAGCAGACTGAGGGCTTTAGCGCACACGTTATTTTAAGCATTGGCGATCTGCGTTGTGGGACTTAGATGGATTTTTTTTAATTGGATTAGAGTGGAATAAAGCTTTTCTTCTAGGTAAGCGTCAAAAACGACGAAAAATAGTTACGAATATAATAATACAAAAATTCACAACCACGGGACTCGAACCCACATCTCTTTCTAAAGCCGGAAACGCTCATCAATTGAGCAACGAGGGTCTTGACAAATATTCCTCACTCAGCTTGAGCGCTGATCAGCCTATCGTGGTTACAACCCACGATTTTACCAAAGTTATGTGTTATATATATATATATAACATTTGTAAATGTTGTGACAAAGCGCGATCACTTGAAATACAAAAAAATGGGTGAGAAATAGTTACCTACCTAACAGTGGGTGAAAAGATCTCAAGTTCCTGAACCTTGACAATTGTAGCGTAAGGAACCTCCGTCCATGTTTATTTAAGGTGCGCATGCAATGAGCAAAGCACACCAACAAGTGACGTAGGTTGTTAACGAGCATGAAATGTACTACAGAGTACGCCTATTACCCTGGCACTAGAGCATGTTGCGTCTCAATCAGGATACCTAACCCTAGAACACTGATAAATGATCAACGATGAACAATGATTATTAAAACATTCATTTGCGGTAGAATTAAAGCTACTATTAGCTATGGAATGGGTTTTGGTGGTTCTATGCGGTTTATGCTGAATGTTGTACTATTGGTAGGACATGTAAAACTACTCCAAAAAAACCCACCGATTTCAAATCCAGAGGTCCCGGGATCGATCCCCATGGGGAGTACAATATTGTGCTTGGTTTGGTTAGTGGTAGGACTTTGTCTGTCACCTGGCTCTCTACCACGATCTTACCTAATTCTGTCGCCGTAACAACAATTCTAAAACTCCGACATTTATAAAAAAAAGTGGCATATACAGCCAGTGCGTTCTGGTACTGCTCGCCCTGTCGCAAACGTCTTCCTTACCAATGTAATCTTTATTCACACTGACAAAATAAATTTTGAAGTTAACCAAAACCTCTTTTATTAGCTGACCGTTTAAATGACAGACAGTTAACAGTGATTTTCGCACATGTGCCATGACAATAACATTGTATTTGCCATTGTTATAATACGAGCACTCGTTCGTATGGATGAAAAGAAAACTTTCTCCAGCCATGATGTGACCTAACAATGCCGCGATAACACGTGCTAGGTACCTATTAATTGTGGGCAGGCGCAGGCAGGTCGCTAACTCGTTTTATATATGAAAGTTTTAGAAATATACCGAGTGAAGCGCATTTCTACCTCTGGCCATACTTTTCTCCCTGTGAGATGAAGGCTACTTACCGCTTCCCCGTTAGAATAAATAAAAACAGTGGCACTCAGGGTCGGGACTGCCGACAGAAGTGAAAACTTTAAGTTTGTCGTCTATTGGTTGAGGCAGTCTTCGAACGGTCCTTACCCGTGCTTCTGAGGATCGTAAAGATAACGTTACAATGTGTTTAAAGTCAAATGTGTCAAAAGTGGTGTCGGTAAGCTGTATGGTGTCGCGAGTTCAATGGTTTTTTCCCATCTCAAAAAATGCCCATCGCGCCTAAAGAAGTTTTCACTTCTAAAATATTTTTAGAAATTAAAGTGAACATAGAAAAAAATAACGTCCGAATTGAGAACCTCCTTTTTTGGGATGTATTAAAAAGGATACCCCGCTATTGCCGATGGCCGGTCATGGAGTCGCGGAGAAAGTGGTCTTGCGATCCAAGTATAGACTTCGAAAGTCTTTTTGTGAAAGTATTGTCGGAAAGGTATAAAATATAAGGTGCAATACCAACGGTTCTCATGTGAACGTTCTAATTTATGTTTACCTTGTCAACAAACAATGTTCCTAGTTTAAAAATAAAATCGAGCAGTGAGTCGGATCTAGATACTTTGACATTATGTGATACAATACAATACAAATGTTTATGTGATTGAGACCTCCGTTTATGGCGCGCTACGCAGCTAAAATCGCGGCAGAAGCCCGTAATTTCACCCGCAACCCGGAACTTAGCAATGCTGCTTGGCGGCTGAAATAGGTATGGTGGTAGTACTTCCCCGGACGGGCCCTTTCACAAAGCATTTAATTCCATTGAAATGATGAGGAATGATATACCATTATAGGTACACGTCAGTACTTAGGTTATAAAATCAGTAGGTACCATCTTCTAATTACAATCCCAGAATCTTGGTGAGGTAATATCAGCAAGAATAAAGGAAAACAGGCAAACATCTCCTTTGACTTGAAACCACAAACAGAACCAGGGGATCCGAGCAGTCTAATTGAAACGAGTGAAATGAGTATTGAACGTGCTGACAAAGTGGAGAACTCCTACGAGCCAATGTGAGCGAGTGCGCGCTGCAGTTACATTTGAGTTTGAAAGTGACTTTGTTCATCTTTTTTTTCATTCCATTCAGCAAAGCCAATCTTTTGAAACCTAAATAGTGCCAACAATATCAATAGATACGCCTAGCTCGACTGGGCTGTCTGGTTCTGAACGTCGATTTCAATCTGTCTGTAACTGACTGCATTTTGTTCCCTTTCCATTCAGCAATGCTAATCTTTTGAAACTCAACTAGTGCCTCCAATATTAACACATAGGTACGCCTAGACTTGACTGGGCTGCCTGGTTCTGAATGTAAATTTCAATCTTCTATAACTGACTGCATAATGTGCTTCTATTCCATTCAGCAATGCCACTCTTTTGAAAATCAAATATTGCCTCCAATATTAACAAATCCGCCTTGACTCGGCTAGGCTGCCTGGCTCTGAATGTTAACTTTAATCTGTCCGTAACAGACTGCATTATACATTGGAAGTTATTATATTTATTTACATTACTTTTTCTTGCTAATCGGCTTTTCTACGTAGATCTTGTTATTTATGTTCTTAAAATGTTGCCAGACAATTTCGCAAGTTCTTCGCTTTTATTCTTTACAAGAACGACTATATTGTGGTCATGCACGCAGGTTTGCCAGCATGAGACACACGCTAAGAATGTCTGTAATTAAGAAACAACGGTTCTACAAAAGTTTCCCATTAAAACCAAACAACTTTTGAAATTTGTACAAGTTTCAGTATCAAGTATGATCAATTGCTACGGTCATCAGTGCGTTAAAAGGTCCTCAGGACATGGGCCTCCCCAAATTTTAACACATTAAGACTTATATTGTCCTAATATAAATCTGAATGTTCCGCAACATTAAGTAATTATTTCACGATCTCCGAGTAGCGTTCAAGAACAAGTTCTTAGCCAACTGTAGACTGTATGTAGCAGGCGATAGCGACACAGCATCATAAAAATTCAATACATAACACAAGACAATGTATAGGAACCAGTACACTTGTCGCTGACGCCTGCAGTTTTTTTTTTACTGTACGACGGGTAAGCACTTTGCCTTCATCTTACATGGTTACAAGTTGAGATATGGCCGAAGGTGGTAGCGCACTTCACCCGGAATCCTCAACAAACTGAGGAACTACCTCTAAAAGCCGGAACACAACAATTTTAAGAATTGTTATTATGGCGGCAGAATTAGGTAAGATGGTGGTAGCTAGCCAGGCGGACTTAAATAAAGTCCTACCACCAACCAAACCAAGCACAATATATTTACTAAATTAAAATTAATAAATATTGTACTCCCCATGGGGATCGAACCCGGGACCTCTGGATCTGAAATCGGTGGGTTGAACCACTAGACCACAGAGGCTTTGCAGTCAGTTACGAACTTGTACCTTCACCAGACAGATAAAAGAAATATCCTTCATTTTTGTGACATGTAAACAGAAAGTGCCTTGTAACTTTGTGTTTCTGTCAAAAACTTTGTAAACAGAAAGTGATAGTATGGTTTTAATTATTAGCGGTATTCCGACACCGTGAAAGCTAAGACTTATTAAGGACATCGCAAGTCTATCTACGGTAGGTACAGCACCCAAAACTAGCGTAATGTTCTAGTCACGACTTAAACGTACCGGATATTAGAAAATAAGAAAGTAAGTACCTATTCTTATTTAAACAACTGTGAACATGTACTCTTCAGATCATGAATGACTTACGTGGATGTGCCGCAAACAAGTCCCGACTCGCAACAACCAACCAACCAACCAACCAAACCAACCCAACCAACGCTTTGGGAGGATTTACCTAAGGACCCCGGAGTACCGTTGGTTTTCGTTATCCAGTACAAACGAAGTCTGTCGCTCATTTTAAATTCCGATGGCCGGCATGTCATCGTAAAATTACGGGCACACGTGGTAACAACTTTATGTCTCAAGTCGACGGCGTAATGCTGTGCAGCGTAGGTCATGTTGTTTATGTGTTATGACCTACGCAGTAAGGCTTTGTTACAGGCAAGAGTTCCACTTAACATCAGGTGAGTTGCTTATTTGTTCCGCTTCTATGTCGTATAAAAACAATATGAATTTTGCAGTTACAATAATATTAGGATAATCTAGATTCGCATCGCTTTACTTTTTCTGAAAACGTTATAAAATTCGAATGTCTAAGAACACCCCATGAGTGTTTTTAGCACCTAACGTGTTAAAAATTATATTACGTGATAAAAATGTATAATCAAAAGGAAACAAGCAGATACTCTATAACTAGTAAAGCAAAGCCAGTGTCATCAGAACAGATATACTGATAGTGCTTGACGACTGTTGACCCGTGTTTGTCCTACACTCACTCACTTTAGGCTGCAATGCAAGATAATCAATATTGAAGGGCGAAAATACATTGTAATTATCGTGGGGGTGTTGATATATACGACCTACCTATCTGCGACATTTTTTTTGATCCTTTACAGATATGCCAATACTGAACAAGACTTGGTATACTTTCTGGCCAACCATCAATTGCTACGTTTTCTACTAGTTTCTGTGTGGCTCTCACTTGGATTGACTTTTAGCCAACTTCCTAAAGTAAGAGTGATCTCAATACGGACGGTTTTTTGCCTATGTAGGTTCTAAATGAAGTAGAATTAACGAAATACGTAGCGATGTAATGATAAGAGACTAATGTTCTCAGGAGACCCCCTTACACTTACACATAAACACACTTCACACAATGAAATCGCATAGTCACTAATCATAATTGATTTTAAATTAATTACAAATGTACTATCTACCTATTGCATTTGCTTCTAATACAAGTATTATTTATACTTAAATGAAGACTCCAACCCTTATTATGGCTTAAAATGTTGGTTAATGCAATAAAGAACATTTTCTGATTCTGATTTGATTTTGAGTACTGGTATAGCCAAACCATCGGTACTAGTGTTGGCGGCAACGTAATTTGTGCGCGGCACAAATTCACTTTGACATAGGTACTTAGGTAAGTACATGCGTCCAGGATGCTGAGTTGACGGTTGACAATCAGTCAATCAAATATTTATTTTGTTCTCATACAAAAAGTCAGTAAGTAATACCATAATACTATGCTAAAATTATAACTGGCTAAAATTAAAGGCTACAATAACCTGTTTTGTGTGAGACTGGTGCCTATGGGCCTATGGTAGATTTGAAACAATCCTGCCATAGACAGAAGAGTGGAAAGGACGCACTGCGCCGACCCCGCCTCAGAGTTATGGTCAGGAAGACTTAGAATAAATATTACTATTTACGAGTAGTTAGGTGAAAAGTAAGTTTAGGTAAATACATGAAAGCTACTATAAATTTGCAAACGGTAATCGTTTGTAAATTATTGTAACTAAATTGGTCATAGTGATGAACTGATAATCATATGACAAGCCTCATAGCTCAGTTGGTAGTAAATCTGCCTTCGGCGCTGTAGGCTGTGGGTTCGATTCCCACCCAGGACAAACATTTGTGTGATGAATATAGATGTTTGTTTTGTGTTTGGGTGTTGTATCATATAGTACGTATGTATTTACAAAAAGTATTTAAGTATTTTATCCGTAATCTAGTTCCCATATTACAAGCTATGCTTAGTTTGGGCCTAGATGGCGCTGTGTAAAATGAATGTCCTGTAATATTGATTGATTTATTTAGCTATGTATGTATTTTTTTAACATCGTCATCATCAGCTCATCAGTGTTCATTGCTGAACAGAACCTCCTCCAAAGCTGGAGGGTTTTGCCACAATCACCACGCTGGCAGGCGGATTATTGCCCGCAGTAAAAGTGTACTTTATTTATGATATCATATTATAAGTATATATAGGAAGGAAGGTATAGAATGTGCACGGAATTTCAAAATTAAATTCAATTACTCCAATTAGAAAAAATAAATAATATGATTTATAGTTACCTACACTGGTATGTCACACAAATGTGTAGATAATACACCGAAGGAATTATGTTGAGATCAATTAGATGGTTTTAACAACATCCTTGCTGCGTTGGTTATAAAAATGATAAACTAGCGTGCATTTTTTTATTACAGTACGTTACCACCACCTGCTAAGTGAGGTACAGATTCCATTTTTCTAGATAAGTACTATAATTCTGTACTACTAGACCTCCTGGGTAGGTAGGTTCCCTCTTTTTAGGTTTGCGTACCCGAAGGGACCAACGGGACCCTTCGTTGTCCGTCCGTATTACGATACAGGGCTTTACTTTTGAACCGTAATAGGTGTTTTTTTATATTGTGTTATTACGGCGGATTAACTTATACATAACAGTATAAAAAATAAATGCCTTGAATTTTATGTGGAAATCGGTTTACCTACTTTATCACTTTGGTGTGTAGGCGTCGTGAAACATAATAAAAAAACCTACAAATACAATTAATATGTTTTGGGTGTTTAGAATGTAGATGAAACTAATTTGAATGTAAGAGGAACTTTTATGCTTATGAGTGACTTTGGAGAAAGCTTGGAATTAGAATTTTGACTTGACTTTTGCACAATGCCTTGTCAAAGCATGTTTAAAAACGTGTTACATTAGAACACAGAACAATGAATCTACTTAACATGTGTTCTGTGCATTAGAACGTATTGTAACATAGTTATTCTAGTAGAATTTACTAAAATACTTTCTTTGTGCACCCTTAAAAATAAGGTTAAGATAAGGCTCAAGCTGGAGGCGCATTTCACCCGGAATCCTCAACAAACTGAAGAGGAACTGGCTATCATACCTCTAAGTGCCGGAAAACAACAATTTTAGAATTGTAATCATGGCGACAGAATTAGGTAAGATGGTGGTAGCTAGCCAGGCGGGCTTAAACAAAGTCCTACCACCAACCAAACCAAGCACAATATTGCACTGCCCTTGGGATCGACCCCGGGACCTCCGGATCTAAAATCGGTGAGTTGAACCAGTAGACCACGGATGCGGTTAAAATCACTGCAAAAGGAACCCTGAAAAACCTGTAAGACCTCTAGTATGTTCGTTCTTCCGTCAGCTACACGACGAATATTCTTTTTTATTATACCAATCGGTAGGTAGGTAGGTACCTATTCTATTAAAATTACGTATTGTTTCGACAATCGCTTTTCGCTTGCGCATGCGTTTTTCATGAACAAAAAACCGCATCGCACGTGTTAGTTGGCATAGCTGACTCTCAATGAATGTTTGAGAACGAAATTGAAAATATTTCTTGATAAATACCTACCCTTTCATAGGGTTTCTTTCTTTACAAAACTTGTGAACCGTGTAGGCGTGAAATAGAAAAGACTCAAATAGTTTTATCAGAGGATAATGAAGTAAAACACAGTATCAGGATAGTCTAATCATCAATCATATTTAGGGTTCCGTTACTCGAGAAGATGACGTTTACAAGACGCTACGCTGGACACAGAAAAGTAAACGCACCAAGTTAAGTGCGACGTGTCTTGAAATGAAAACATTGTTTTTAATAATAGCACCACGCTCCAACATCATGTTTTAAAATAGGTTGGCATTATTAATAGGTATAAGTATAAGGTATTTGTAATTTAATTTGAAACTCGGAAAATGGTTATTTTAACTCCAAAGTTGATTAAATTACCAACCAGACTCAATAGGGTCATGTTCTCGGCACGCGAATTACAGAACGGTATCTGCCTAACCTACTGCTTGCCATGTAGGTAGGTACCTACCTAACCTACCTACTATGCCGCTTACAATCATGTTTCCTGTTCGTGCGAGTATACTGCGAAGCTGCAAATTGACCAAACAAACAAAAATTCGCTAGAAAATGACAGGCGAGGTGACTAACCTGGAATCAAACTTGTGTCCATCGTCGAGGGTCCCGATGTAGTGCATGGTCAGCATGTCTCCGTGCTTGGACTTGACGGTGCATCCTTCTGGGACGCTCTCCACCTCGACCTTCAGTTCGGTGACCTCAGGGCCTCCGAGCGTCGCCCTGGCTAAAGCCAGCACTACTAAAACGCAACGCAACGTCATGGCGAACTTACGAAAAGTTATCGCTTACAAATGGAAAGAAATGCGTGCGTTGCCGGTGCCGGCTGGAGAATTACTGAACTGAGTGAGCGTGTGAGCGTGAGCGAGTGAGCGGTCTCCGATCTGACCGACGACAACGCGCCAACTTGGGATTCGGATCGGACAAAGTTTCTCGTTGTTGGAACTTTGGAACAAGCCCGGCCGCTCCGTGCTCCGTCTTGCTCTGTTGGCGGGTTGCGGCAGCGAGTGACAAGGTCCGCTATACTGCCGATGGGATCGTCATCCAGCGAGCTGGTGACGCGGCGCCTCCTCAAGCCACGAACGGCCACGCGAACAATGACGTGATCTCCTCAATCTTGCCACGTTCCACTTTATAGGTATTTACCAAAAACATCCGTAGGTAGTAATGTAGGTACTAAGTAGTTACCTACTTAACTTTATTTAAATAAGTAGGTACCTACCTAATTATGTTGATTTATATAACATTGGCAGTGATTGGGGTTTGAGGACATTTTGTCCAAATAAAAGCAATTTATTAATTTCTGAATATAATGATAACTAAACGACCTAACATTTCCACCTACTTAGTGTTTTTAGATTATCATACCAACAATACAAAGTGTTTTAAGTAATTTGCCTTTGCCCCTTGTTTAGTAATTCAGCGCTGCCGGGTGCCGCCGCCGTCTCACAGACAGAGCAGGCAAACTTTAATCATGCTAACCCACTTTAGACGATACACAGTCGATCAAAACTTTACGATGGTTCCCATAGCGGTATCCGGCTCGACTGGCGCTATGAACTATGAATCCTGTAAAGTTTTGATCGTCGTCTAATGCCTATTAAAGGTCTACCGAACTACCTACTCTACATACAGCACTGCAGTGTCTGCTACAGCGGCCGTGTAAGTGTACCTACTCTCGTGTTAGAGAGAAATGAACTTTTTCTTCAACCCACGGATTGAGCTGAATTTTGCACAGTTATTGTTCTAGAACAGAAATCCTTCCCACTATAATAAAGTTTGTTTGGATGTTTGTTTCTGTTTTCTGTTCGCAACATCTAATAAACGGAATGAAATGGAGCTTTGCACAAGTAGGTTGGTAGGTATGCTTACCTACCTATGTGTATTTTATATCCGGTAATTCATTATCAGAGAGAGCTTTTGAAACATGAGATGGGTATCAAATGACGACAAACGAAAATTACTCAAATGGTAGGTACCTTACCCAGGTAGATACCTTGGTACTTGTTTGTCTTCAAAATATAGAGGTAGAGAGTACGCTACAGTAGGTACAACTTTAGTTAGTCTCAGCATGTCTCAGCTAAGAAATCTTGGGGTGCATTTATAGTACATTTGAATTTCATATAATTTAGCCTCAATAACAATTCTAATTGTTGAGTCCTGATTATAATCGGTTCACTGTGATCTGCTCGTGAATATCAAAGAAGGTGTGGTCTTATTATATATCTCTCAGATGGTCTCTTCTTGCCTGATTGTGGGTGGAGAGTAGAAGGATAGGAGTTATTTTCATCATGGTACTAGCGAGTTTAATAAAAGACATGTTATCAATTTTGATTTTTGCTTGCTTAGTCAAAATTTGCAGGCACTGCCTACGTTACGTTGTGCGATAATGGTTGCTAATGTTATCGTTCAGAATTCCTTAGTAAAAAATTAAATAAACAAAGGCACACCTTACTATTTATGAACATGCACTTCGAAAGTAGTGGAAAATAGTATAAGTATATGTAGGTATTCACATCTGAAGCTATTTTAATATTTCTGTGTATTCTTACTAAATAAACTTGGGTATTGCAGAGTAGCATGTGGATTACTGTGAGAACTTTGAATTATATTAATACTAATTATATTAAATTATATTAATACCTATACGCATACACAAGAGTCGAGGTAAGTAGGGTAGACTGGGTACGGTTGTGCCAATTTTCACTTGATCGCCCATAATTTCGTAAGTATTCCAGTTAGCTGGAAGCAATGTGTGTCTTACACGATGATTTCACTTACAGTGAAATGGACATTTGTCTACGTATAAATACTATTGGTTAGTCCATATGTGCAAAGGTTTATTTAAAGGAGCTATTTGATATAAAGATAAAAATGACACAATCGTCTCCATCCCAAGGACAGTTGTGATAGTGCCTGGGGCGAAAGTGACAGTTTCAAAAATACATATAAATAGTCTTTAATCTACTTTATTGCACGTAATAAATGTCATACAATCATTTTGTAGTGAAATACGTCGTTAAAAATTAAAACATTTGCATCACTTATAGATATAACTAATAAGGCCAACTTTTTAGTTTTGGAACAAATATTTTGACCGTATTCCGTGTGAAACACGGGATATATATCGATGACGTTTCACTGCATTTTAAGCGTCTCCGTTTGACCTCTTTCCGTCTTCCTTAACACTGTCGAAGCATCTAAAAGCAAAAAAAAAACATTTTTAAAGTTTACTTTTGCCACTATTGTACCCAGAAAATATGGCACAATCGTACCCATTGCATTCATTCACAAAAAAACAATTACCATGACTATACCGGAAATACATCGTTCCTGCAATTTAACCACTAATGCTTCACTTATTACTCTATCTAAACACATAAAACAATAATCAGACAAAGAAATCGAACAAAAAAACTTACTTTTCATTGAAAAATAGTAATGTCACTCCGCAAGCCGCTAAGTCGCGCGCCGGCTGACGGAATTCTATAAAACATATTCGGACAGTCATTTCGCCAATACCACGGCTGTCACTACCGTACCCTGGCACAATCGTACCCAGTCTACCCTATGTTACGTACATACCAACGAAAAACATAACCCTCCATAATCTAAGTAGGTAAGTATCTAATTACCTCTATGAAAACTCTAACGGGCGTCAAAATCTGTGCATGAAATTAATTTTCAAAGTTTAAATTTCAGGAAACACTACTATCGATACTGAAGCCAACACCATCCATAGTTATCTGCTCTCACAGTCTATGTCTCGGCACCAGAGAGGAAATTTGAGAACACCAGCTTACGAACGAGCGTAATCTTTGTCTTGAGCCTGATATTCCTATACCTCCATGTCTAATGGAGCTTATTTTTTTTTAATCTTCATACATCGGTCCTGCAATGTTTGGTACCTAACGGTCGGATGAACATTTTTATTTATTTTTGGCAGCTTTACGCATGTGTAGATCTCCGCGGGGTGAGCTAGTAAGTGTAAGTATAAATTAATATATTTCAATGCACGATTACGAATTAGGTAAAAATACTTATATCTATAACACAGAATAAATAATATTAGGTTCCTAGGTACCTACATAACTAGATGTAAACAAACGTTTAACCTTCGGCCCGATTTACATGTTTCGAATCTCTGCAATATTAATTTGCTAAGCTAAGTCAAGCCAGCCATGCTAATAACATTATCTTTTTCGAACAATTTAATGAATGGCCAGATTTTTCGACATTTAATTTTGATCTTTCTCCATCTAGGTAGGTACCTAGAGTACCTACTAACTATGGAATTTTCAATACTAAATACCTACGTGATCAAATCCAGAATATGGATCTCCATTAGAGAACCAATGCTATTGACATATCACTCAGAATAAGCAAGCTGAAGTGGCAGTAGGCAGGCGTCATAGCTCGCAGAACCGACAACCGCTGGGGTACAAAGGTTCCCGAATGGCGACCACTTCCATCTCTTCTTCTTGTTATCTAACAGAGATATATTTTCGATACTTGTTATCGAACAGAGAGACTGCGCGCATTTCAGTCTGTCTGAAAAAAAACAGACAGACTCGAAATAAAAGACTTACATTTCTATAGAACTAGCGAGATCCAATGGTTTCCTAATTTTAAAACTAATCAACATTCCAGCATTACCCGTCAGTATTAACATTTTTCGGTTACAAAGAATTAGTACTTACCTAGGTACCTCATTCTCACTTTATAATATTCACTTCGTAAGTATATCAGTTTGACATTCATTATGAGATCGTATCACAGGCTTTTTATAAGTATGATATGTTCTCTAAAATATATTATATATATAGAACCGTTGTGTACCGGTATTTAATAAATTATTGATTAAGTAATAAATAAATTATTATTATTACGATTATTATTTAGAGGTAAAATAGTTCCTCTCTGAAACTGCGTCATGACAGGACATAACATTTGTAAATGTTGCGACCAAATACAAAAATACTATAAAGAATTAGTAATTTGTTCTAGAATCAATATATTTCAATAGATCAATAGAATCACAGCACACACGATGAACGGAATTTTATCGGTCATTATTCTCTAACTGGGCCTCGATTCTACTAACTAAGCCAATCGCTTCACTATGACGCGTGGTATTATCGCAGAATGGGCACTAGAATACCAAAATGCACCTATATTGGTAATTCTGCTACTATACCATTGAAGCGTTTTAACAGTTTACTATTTTACTTTTTTTAAGTAGGTACTAAAATGTTTTACTTAACAATTTGTCCTATCATGGAATTGACCAGTGGAGGAACTATATAAAAAATACCTATTGATTAAAAATTTACACGGATGTGTCGCGCCGTTTCGGAAATACATTTGCATATACACGCATCAACATTGTCTAGGGATATTCCATTTCGAAATTATTTGCTTACAAACTATTTGCTTTTTAGAAAAAGTTTATATCTGGAATTAAACCTCTTTTGTTCCCTTTTCAAAATATAGAAAAAAATAAAAATAGAACGCAATAAACAAAAGATAGAACGGGGACTCCGATTTAAATTAAACAACGATAATTTTGCCTGAGATAAATTAACTTTTATTTAATTATCAATTAGTGCTATCTAAGTAATTTTTAATTTTAACGGATTTTGTGATATTCGTTATGTCATGGAACGTCGATATTTAAGCAGAGACGAAATGATAAGAGCGATAGGCATGTTACAAGCCGGTGCTATACACCAATCAAAACGTAATTTCTCGATTGTGGTCACGTTATCGTATTACTGGGGATGTAAGAGAGCGCCACACTGGAAAAAAACGAGTAACCACCCCTAGACAAGATCGTTTTCTCCAAAATTCCGCCTAAAAATAGTTTCAACACAATTTACCGAACCTTGTAAATTTTCTGATTTTTCGAGATTTTGTTCCTGCTTCAATGTTTATTAAAAAATTATATAAAAATGTTGTTTTTATTATTATTAATAAACAACACAAAATAAAGTTTCTTGCCATACCTAGTTTTGTAAAGAAATTATTTTCAGTTTTTGTAAAAATCAACAAAATGTTGAATATCCCTAGACAATGTTGATGTGTGTATATGCAAAATACAGGATTGTAAGTTTTTTTTATCGAGAAAATTTTCAGCAATCGTATTATCGAAATAGGTCCAATACAAAACACCAAAGTTTCATGTGCGTTAAATATTAGCTTTTTAGCTCTTACAAGCACCGAAATTTATCTGTGTGTTTAAGACCTATGTATTTTACATAGTATACGAGCTCTTAAAAATCGAATAAATAACAGTTTTTTTCCAAGGATCCCTTATATTAAACCTGATAAAAAATGTACAGTGCTCAGTGATACTATAGATAGTTAGGTTAGAACGAATTTTCTTAATCGGTCCATTCGTTTTTGAGTTTATTAATTACAAACAAAAATACAAATATTTGCTCATTATAATAATAATAGTGTATATTATTTGCTTTGAATAATTTAAACACAGAATGTTAGCCTATATATTTCACAATCTACCATTGTAAATCTTATTCGCTTTCGAAGATTAGTCGTTTTCTAAGTGACGTTTTCGGCGTGATGCGTGTAAACACACTAGAAACTTTTTGATTTCCTTTCTGGATTTTATGATGAGGTTGTAGGTAAATACTCCTTGGAGATGTGAATTTTGTTTATTTTATATATGTACCTATGTAGTTGCAAAACGTTTGAACATAGTGGAACATCCTTACTATCGCAAGTGTGTGTAAGTGCGCGACTGCGCGAGACTGCTAGTCTTACTTGATTTAGAATTTTAGGGAGGTTACGAATAAAAAAAAATTCAATACAATATTTTATTTTTACAATTTTTAAAATAAAAAGTAAGTATCAGGTATATCATGACGTTTAAAAAAACCAAAAGTAAGTATCCTATAGTGAAATATGCTATTCGGACTGTTAGTCCTAGGGACATGCCGGCTTCCTCACGATGTGACCTTCACTGTCAGAGCACGTGGCATGACTGTGTTGAATGCGTATATAGGTAATTACCTACCTAAACTTCCGAAAAATGGAAGTCTGGATAAGATATCTTAGCCGGATCGAAAGGCGGGCCCTTAGGTTCCTACTTGCCCATACAGCTCTTAATATCGATCAAATTCTCATAGGCTCTCCAATCCAACACAGTGAGCAAAGATGGCTTGCGAATGGATTCTGTACCCAGACTTAGTACCTAACTTCTTGAGGTTTTTTCGGAATAATATAGCGGCGCAGAGAGATCTACCTTGATACTAAATATCTAATGAGAATCACTATCTGTGCTTCAGCTAACAAACAATGTCTAGCCCTGACTGAACTGACCGGTGAGATCATGTTGCAGATCGTTTAGGCAGATGAATACAAATTTGTAATGACAAAGGTTTGGTGTACCAAGCCTGTAGGTATCTACCTACAGTGATTGATACACTGGGTTTTAACTATACTTACCAATAAACTACCAACTGTACCTACCTACTTACTCTATCGCCCACGGTAAAATTCATAAGGTACCCCTTACCACAGATACCTTCTAGAATCTGTATTCTACCTACAGTTAGTACATTCAATAATATCGCATCTTTTTAACATGATATTATTTTTAAAATAAGTATTTTATTGCGTACGTCTTGTTATGTTATCTCATGTAATCTGTGGTATTCACAGATCAATCATAATTTTGTATTCCATATGTATTTTTCACAGACTCTAAGAGTTATACTCGCTTTAGCTTTTCCTTTCTATGAGACGAGATCCCTTGCCCTTACCTAGAAAGAAGAATAACGAACCTTTGCTACCGGTTTTCCCATTGTGCTGTTTTCCACTTACCTACCTATTATTATTACCGACACACGGCAGAACGACGGTTTTCACTTTTCGTATGAAAATGTAACATGGAAAACACTGCTTATGTTAAACAAAATAAAGCCTAGTTTTTTTATTGGCACAGCAAGTCAATGGGCACATCATGTCTCAAAAGCATTTGGTCTAAAATTCAATGTACTTAGACATCATGGTTTTACCAAAACACGGCAATTACTCGCTAACGCTCAGGATTCTAATTTTGAATCACTCGCTGTGCTCGTGATACAATTTTAGAATACTTCGCTTGCTCGGTCATCAAAATTGAACACGCGGTTAAAAAGCAACTTTGCACTCTTGTATAACAAATAACTATTTCAGTATAGTCTGAAATGCGTAAGCGAAGCTATTAAATACTCTTTTGCTGTTGTGTTATACCTATACGTTATAGTATACTACTATAACGTATAGGTAAGTTTGTACTGGGACTCATATTAGGTCGGTCCTTACATATGAAATTGGCGTTTTGTATGGGAGGAACATAAAGGCAATTTTTTCATATTAAAATATATTTTATTAATCAAAGTATGTACCATTGCTATCTATACACTTTTGCCATCTTATAGGTAGTTCATTGATCCCTTTACTAAAAAAACCATTCGGACGGGAATCAATGAAATCTTTGAAAGCGGTTTGGACTGCCTCATCGGAATTGAATTTTTTTCCTTGCAAGAAGTTATCCAAATTTCGAAAAAAAAATTAATCTGTTGGAGCAAGGTCCGGAGAGTTCGGTGGATGTCTTAGACATTCCAATTGAAGCTCCTCTAATTTGGTAGTCGTCTGTTGGGCCGTGTGTGGTCTAGCGTTGTCTTGAAGCAGCAGTGGCGTAGAGCGATTGAAAAGTCTCGGTTGTTTAACAGCGAGCTTTTCCATCATGGTTTGCAGTTGCTGACAATTGACATCAGCCGTAATCGTCTGACCAGATTTAAGAAAGCTATAGTGTACGACACCGGCACTAGTCCACCAAACGCTTACAAGTAACTTTTTTTGAGTCAATTTTCACTTGGGGCAAGATTTTGCTGGTTCACCAGGGTTCAGCCATTGCGATGAGCGTTTACGATTATCGTACAGGATCCACTTTTCATCACATGTAATGATCCGATTTAAAATTCCTTCATTATTGTGCCGGTTGAGTAATGTAACGCAGCAGTCGACGCGCGTTTGTCGGTTTGCTTCACTCAATTCATGAGGTACCCACCTTTCAAGCTTTTTCACCTTCCCAATTTGCTTCAAGTGGATTAAAACGGTTTTGTCACTAACACCGCAGCCTGCAGCTAACTGTGATGTGGTTTGCGATGGATCTGCTTCCACAATAGCCTTCAATTCATCATTATCGACCTTGGTCTCCGGCCGTCCACGGGGCTTGTTCTGCAGGTCGAAATTTCCAGAACGAAAGCGTTGAAACCAAAAACGCACCGTGTTTTCTTTTGCGACACCACCACTATACACATCATTAATCCTTCGAGCCATTTCTGCAGCACTGGTGCCACGGTGGAACTCGTACTCGTAAATAATGCGATATTTTAAGTTTTCCATTTTGTGAAATGAGTGACGCAGAAAAAAAAAGCAAAAGAGAAAAAAACAAATGAATTACGGTTTTCGAAACACAAATGCATGAGTAAATAGCTGTTTAAATTTGAATTTGGAATTCCTAACCAAAGAGGAGTTATTTAAGATCAAAGTGGCCAGTACGACAAAACGCCAATTTCATATGTAAGGACCTAATATTATAATTCTTATTATTGTACATCTATGTTATCTACATTCTGACAAATAAACGCTTTGATTTTTGATTAACTTCTTATAGTAATTTGGAACCGGTAGCTATGTTTGCACCTATCATTTGAAAACCTACCCATATTTATTCCCACATTAAAAAAAACAGGGCTTGTCGTAAGGACACACAATAGAACTTGCCTGACTGAATTACAGGGAAATATTTTGATTATCTCCCACTCTACCCGACACAGTGCCTCACCACTTTTCGTCACACAAAAAGGTTTCGGATCAGAATTTCAAGACCCGCCGATACAATTTTTACTTCAAAATACTACTTAATACTAATTACTATGTCAATTCCACAATCTACTAAGAAATACGCATCAATACTTACTATGATTCAAACAAATTGAAACATCACAGCACGTCCATCCATCCGTCAATCCATCAAGCCGTTTGGACTGCAGAGTATGTCTACTAAGCAATGAAATAAATAAATAGGTACCTACTCTCGAAAATACAACCTTTCTTCTGAGGCTTTTGAGTTTAAAATATTATTGAGGCATTGTAAAGACTAAGATTATATAGGTATATAAAATATACGACTTCAGTGTCGCGATTCTCAAAAACACACGGAACCTTTTCGTTTCGGAAACATCACTTTTTGACGGATTTGACTTAGAATCTGATGGATTCAACGCTTTTCTCAATTTCTCATGCCATTTCTGAAAATCCTCTGTGGAAGTTTCGTATAGGTAACTTTACCAACTAACGTATTTTTTATTTTAGATTTTCGGGAAAGAGTTCTCGGTATCTCCATCGGAAGTTCCCATATTCGATCCGATAAGGCTTCCCGAAAGTTTGAGAATAGCTAAACAACGGAGGTTCTCAAAATGACACGTATTAATCCTACTGCGTTTGATCTACCTCTCGCAGTAGGCACCTACCTTATAGCACAGGATACCTATATATAATAATACAAACTTATAGTGTACTCTGCTGTTGTTAGTGTACGTATACGCAACGCACGTACAGTATCTAGGTAGGTATATAGGTACCTACCAGTACTCTAGTAGGTAAGGTACCTACATACCTCCATAATAAGTAGGTATTGAATACAAGCTGTTCAATTATAAAACCAATTTACAATGCATTATGATAGGTATGGGTATTATAATTAATTCAAGCTATTTACCTTGCCTACGCTTAGAATAACAAAACTACGGAGAGGATTTCTTTGCGAGTTCAATGGCTTTACAAAACTACGGAGAGTAGGTTCCTACCTACCTACCTAATTTTTTGAGGGTTCCATGGTGTTTTAGACAGTTTCTGAACTTTTCTTCTTATTCATCGAATGGCTGTAATAGCCCTTCGAGTCAAGATAGAATTAGGATGGCATCCAGTAGCGCGTTGAAAATATTATCGGGTAGTAGGTGTAATTTGATAAGTCGTTATAATAGGTAAGTAGGTAGACGTTGCAGGATGATAGCCTATCATATTGATGGAGGTACCTTCCTTATATCAAAGAAGATCCGAGGCACAGATAATAAAATACTAACGTATCCGAGGCAAGAAACCTATGTAAAAAAAATATCAAAATCAAAACCTATGGATATGCTTGTTTTATAATTATATTGGATATGATCATTATGATACATAGTAGGTTGTAGTATCTAGTATCTATACCTACCTGAGGTAAGGTAAGGTAGGTAGGTAGGTACTAGTACTAGGTACCTATAGGTATAGTTATACCTACTGACAAAATCAGAGTTGGGTGAGATTAAGAAAAATATAGACTACAAATTCTGCGGATATTGCCTCATCATCAATATGATATGATATGAATATGCCCGATCACAAGTAGGTTCGGTGGTAGATAAGTACCTAACCTAGTAGGTTTCGAACGTTCAGAACGTTTCAGAACGTGCTATCTGTGACTTCCTTATAACTTGCAATGAAAATGCATTGTCAGAGCTGCGCTTGGCTTTATATCTGAATGTTCGCAAAACTAATAAACATTGAAGTGTATTCAAAACACATAATAGGCGTTTGGTTCCGTTTTCGTATAGCTCACTCGACCGCTCCACGGATGATTAACAATACGCCACGCCTTAGTGTTACATTAATACAGTACATAACTAATACGAATCAGTTGATCTTCTAGCTCCAAGCTGAATGCTCGAATCAAACAAATTATAAATAATCTTGCATTGTTTTTAATTTGAATCTCCTATTTGGATCAGACAAATAGTAGAAAAATGTTACAAATTTGAATTTCGAACAAAAATTTCGCGGTTTGTTTTAAATGGATAACATCGGATTTGTGGTTGACGAAAACCTGCCAGTGGTGGCCAGTGTGTCGGCGTCAGCAAGGTCTTATGCGACGGCGTATCCCTCGGGAAGTCAGTTCAACAAATTCGTCAACTCCTGCCTTTGTGTCAACGGAGTCACAGAAGACATGATGGTGCCAGTCTACGGAGCGTGAGTTACTAATTAATATAATTTCAGATGGGTATTTCTTCTATGGATAGGTCTGTGTATATTTACTTTGGACATTGAACGTCGAAGCAAATTCACACACACTCCTGTAGACTTTATTAGGGTGCCTCTGGGATGTTTTGCAAATAGGTAAGTAATTCGATGATGATCTATTATAAACTACTTACAGATTTATTTACAAGTCACAATACAGTGTGAACAGAATCTAACTTGGGTTCCTTAGTCGTTACTACCTACTTTCTACAAGAATAAGAAGGTTGTGATGAAAAGGTTTGGTATTTTATATAATATACATAGGCTGGTACTTTGTGTTTGTACAGTTTGTCAATTTGGTATGCTACAATAGGCTCTTAATTTATAGAGTTAAATAACATGAACGTAAGTGAATACATAGGTAGATAGGTGTATAGGTACAAGGCCTACACAATTCGATTTCACTAACAGTACCTCTACCTATTTAACTCTTCTTAGCCTGCTTTAGTTAGGTTTGGGTAGCAGGCATACACCCTAGGATCATACTAATCAGAGGCCATACCAATAGGTCCACATTTTGTACGAGAAATAACGCATAATTAGGTCGCAGAGCTGAATTGAACAGCTTTCTAGAAAACAGAACAGTTTTTAATGATTTTAAAACATTTTTTTTTGAGCTTTTTGAAGATTATTTTTGAAATATTGGGGATGATGAAGACTCTCCACAAATATAAATCACAGTTGAAGTAAATTAAGGAGTACATTTTTGATTATTATTTTAAATAATATGTTACTATCATCCCGCCACTTTGCATTCAGTACGGAAAACACTATTTCTGTTCTTAGAAGGCTGAAGTAGCGTAAACAAAGAGTAGTTATGTTATTTTTTTGAAATACTAGTAGTTCACCCCGAATTGAAATGTGGCTTGTTGTGATTAATCACGGAGATTATTTCTCAAAAATAAATTTATAAGCCAACGATAAAAGTGTGCTTTCGTGACACTTTCCTTACCACTCCAAAGTATTTATTTTATTGTACGACAGGGAAGCGCATTGGCCTTCATCTCACCTGATTTTTCAAGTTATGATAAGGCCGAAAGTGGAAGGGCACTTCACCCGGAATACTCAACAATCTGAGCTGGCTATCTTACCTCTATAGCTACAACAATTTAAGAATTGTTATTTTGGCGACAGAATTCGGTAAGATGGTGGTAGCTAGCCAGGCGGACTTAAACAAAGTTTTACCACCAACCAAACCAAGTAAAATAATTTGCTTACGATATGATCGAGCCTGGGACTTCTGGATCTGATACCGGTGGGCGAGCAAACGGTTTTTCAATCTCTATTTATTTACCTAAGTCGTCGAGGGTCTCTCTCTCTCTGAGAGCAAAGTACCAATGCACCGCACTTATACGTCATAGTAGGTGGGCAGAATACAATAATGAATAAGTGACCCCATACTAACATGAAAAGGTGGTTTTCTAATTTTTGAAAGTGCTCTCGTGGTTAAGTTTTAAAAATCTACGCCCTCCAGGTTAGATTTTTAAACGACAGTTCTGATGAGACATGTTCGTCAAACCCGCATGACATCTTAGAAGTAGAAAATTGTTGGATCTTATCAAGATTACCTTGGTTTGGCAACCCTATTTATTCAAACAACAAATTGACCACTTTAATTTAAAATAGAAGGTAAATAGCCTGTTATTTACCCATTAATGATACTATCTTGCAAGACCTGATAATCGTCCTTTGCAACATTATATTTAATAAACCACCGCTAATCAAGGTAAAACCAATAGGTAACCAATTATGAAATTTGTTGTCTAAACCCTGTCATAACGATATTTCACAAGACTAAGACTTATTTAGGTAGCTACCCCTTTGTTAATACCAACCACTCCTGGTTTCAGAAATTTAAATAAATGTAACGCGCCCCCATGTTACAAAAAACACTAAATTATCTTCTTAAAAAGTAACTTATTTTAACTGTGCACTTTTTGAAGGTTGAAGTGGTAATAAATTACCAAGTGATAAACTTGTCAAATAACACATTTAAAAATGATGACAATGAAACATTTAAATTTGAAATAACAGGCGGTAGATTTGACTTTTCAAAGAGATCCTAAAAATCTTACTAAAATAAAAGTTAGAAACGTTTTTTTTTAATTAATGTATTTATTATGTAAATAGCAGGAAACTCAACAAACAACAATAAAACTATGATTAACCATAATAATATTTAAATAAACTTACTATTTCATTCATATTGAAACAAATTGATTTATTTAGTTTTTTTCGGTATGTGTTTGATATGGTTATTTCAGAGTAAAAGTACCATAACCAATTAGGAGGTATCATAGATATGTACCTATATGTATCTATATATATGTAAGCATCGTGCAATAAAAAAAGCGTAATGAATGGTTTATAGCGTAGTTTTGATTTAAGATTTACTTCATGTTTAGCGGGACCACGAGTCCTAATGGAATAAAATTGGTGAGGCCACTAGTAAAAAATCCAAGATATGAGTAGGTACCAACAGGCTGACAGACAGACATACAGTGAAAATTTAAAAGATAAATTTTTGGCTTGTGTATCGATAATCATGTTTCCGTCAATTAAAATTGCCCACACCCTTGTCGATTCCCCCAGTCTCGATTCCCTCTCACAACTTAGTATGAACGTAAATCCTAGGTCTAGGCGACTCTTTCTTCATATTTTCGGCATACAGGATTATAATAATAATACATCTTATTATTATCCCGTGGTTAGGATGGTTGTCTATTTACGAGTAACATCATGAAACTCTTGATATTTTCACAAGTTGTCTGCCATAATTTTAAAAGACCGCTCTTGCGACTCTTGTATTTGCGCGAGAGATAATGTAAAATTGAAAATATCTTTAAACTTGTCATGTTTTGATTATATTAGTACGTAGACTGACCCTGGTAGACCCCGGATCTCGGGGCTTGCCTGGGAAAGAATTAGGTCTACAACAGAGCCCTTTATATACCGTAAAAATATAATGCTTTATTACTGATACATATAAACATATATGGTATGTTCGTCTAAGTACCTACTAATAAAATACCTAGTTAGAGCATTTATTCTTGGTAAAAATCATAATGATAAACCGAAATTAAACAAAATATTATTCGAAAGATGATTTTTGATTGAACCCTGTTTCCTACGAAGTTATCTGACAGTATGTACTGAACTGAAATCTTGTGATGTCTGATGTTTAATTTCTGTTTGTCATTATTATTCTTACCAAGAATAAATGCTCTAACTAGGTACTTAGCTATAAGTAGGTACTTAAGTAGGTACCAAGTTTTTTTTTTAGAAGTATGCACCCCGCCTTACTAACATGAAAAATTTGATGTCAAATGTTTTGAAAAGTGCTCTCAAAACCGTTGCCTTAGTCGTCTTGGTTTAAAAATCTACGTCTTCAGCCCAGTCGTAAAGTTAACCAAGGGGCATCACCCAAAAAAAAAGAAATAGTTATCTGCTATATCTTACAAAACTTTAAGTGTGAACAAACGTTCGTTATACGAAACCTTACATTTTAGGAGAAAGTTCTTTCCATGCGTTGGTGGACTATAATGTGCTGTTGTTATGAGATGTGTGCAGTCAAACCCCTTGCATGACATCCCAAAAGTTATAATTGGATCTTATCGGTACCCTTAGCTTAGAAGTTTTTTTTTTTCACTTAATAGGGTTGACACCCTATTAAGTGAAAAAAAAAAAACTTCAATCTTATTGCAATTTTGCAACCATAAATGTCAATACAGACAGGGGTAGGTACAGTTAACAAATCAGTAAACAGTTAATTATAAAACCCCCTTTAACATTATATCCTACTAGATACTTATATCAAGTAAGTAAGTATTTTCCTCTCTTAACACACCCACATGTCACAAAAATAACCCCTGTAAAAATTACTAACCTTTTTAAAATTTACAGTGGATACTCTTACAAATGAAACCTTACAATACCTACTGATCTTGAATGTCGCACTTAACACCCCTGTTTCTTAATAAATACCCAATTAGAAAAATAAATCCTTTATTCGATTTAAGAGTGTAGGGTATATCTGCAAATAAAAAAAAAATTTACCCCAATATCTCAAAAACTACATGTTATCAAAAATTCCCCTTGACAATCAATTTAAATTTACGATAGAGTCTTTACCGTTTAAATTACATCAAATTAGGATAACGCGTTCGAGAATTAAGCCGTCACAAACATGGCCACATACAGTGCTGGATTTCCCAACTTAACTTAGAGACCAATTAAGTTTTCAATATTTCGAATATTTAGGCATAGATGCCTAAATCTATAGATAATCTATAGATCTATAGACTACTTACGTCTATGTTATACTTATGTGATCTCTGACAAAACCATCCGTTTGTTTGTGTGACCACTGACCAGCTCTCAAATGATTGCTTCACCTGCTTCATATATATCAATAATTAACAAAGAAAAGCAAATGATACGATGGGGAAGCCTTCATCTCGCCTACCGGGAATTTCGTCTGGTCTGGTGTCAAGTTTTGGTAAGGCCGAAGATGGAAGTGCAATCCACCCAGAATCCTCTGACTGAGGAACTGAATCTTACCTCGAAATGCAACATAACAATTAGAATTGTTGATATGGCTAGCTAGTATTAGCCAATCCAGAAAACTTAGAACAAGCCCTACTACCAACCAAATTGAGTACAAATTTGAATCCTCCTGGGGATCGAACCCGGGACCTCTTGGTCTGACCAGTGGTGAAGTAGACCATCGAGACGAATAAACCTATCAGCCAGCAAGCATGCGAGCCCTTGTAAAGACCAATGATTATTTATTTAGTTTGAGCGCCATCTTTTGAATTCAAAAGTAACTAAGTGACTGAGTCTCAGTTTGAGGGGTTTTTGGTTCGGGCTTGAGGAAGTAAACCAAATGCTCACAGTTGCTGTTGCTAACTACTCTTTACAGATGGCGATCGTTTGGCATCTCGTAAAATGACATTGACATGACAATAGAAGCATTAGACAAGTAGTTATTTTTTCATTTCGTTCGTTCTTTAGCTTTACATCAATTTGTTCAATGGATTGGATCTATACCACAGACTAATAGGAAATCTATAGTTATGTAGATTATTTTAGTTGGTTTTGTTTTGTTCGTTTCGTTTCGTTCATTTTTTCTTTAATTTATTCTTTTGTTTTCTTTTTGCCGGTCTCGATACGGCCGGCGGCGGCGGCGCGTCGCGCCACATTTTTTTTAAATTGTATGTATGAGTTGAGAACGTAGGTACCTATTGGTTTAGATTTTTGTTGTTCTAACCTCCAACTACAATTAAAGTAAACAAGCTTGTCAGTGTAAATAGATTAGTTTTTAGACCCCGCGTAGATACTACCTATTTATATGTATGAACCTGTAGAAACATACCTACCAACCTGATTTTCAATATTTAAGTCTTATGTCAAGCAAATTGTATCTTGCCGGGTTGAAAATTGAATAATTGGCGTTGTTTATCACGCATGCGTCGTTGAATGAAGCGAAGTCAGGCTCGCCTCGTGCGATGAGTTTCCTTTTCCTATCTCCAGTCAGCTCCGCCACTTCGCGAGTTTCGTGCAAGGAGACCGATTGTTCTGCGCGCTCGCTAACTCCTAACGACTACAAATTCCTGTCAGGAGGAATCTACTCAGACAAGGTAACATTCACTTCCATATTCCTTTTAAATTATATCCACATTTTTATAGCTAGGCAGGTATTGGTTTTATGTTCATCATAGATACTTACTTTAAAGTTTTAATAGTTTGTTATGAAACTATTTTACTCCTCCAACTAACAGCTGAAGGTGATAATTTAAGTATGTAAGTAAGATACAAGATAGAGAAGAGAGTATATTTTTATTTAGGTAGGTACCTGAGATTTTTTTAATGATTTTTAGCTAATTTAATTTAAATTTTAAACTACAAAGAGTCAACTGGACCAAAACAAGTTGGTGTGCAAGAACTTCATGCACAGCATGAACAGATTTATTAAAAATACCTTATGTGATAATGTTCTTACCTAGTAAGTTATTTATTAGATTAATTTATCAGCATTCATTTTTAGCTTCAATTAAATGTAGCTAAGATTTCTGGTTGTTTAGAATTAAAAATAGATTCTGTATTAAAACATAATCGCTGCAATTACTAATGTTCATAGACTAAACCTTAAAAATATTATCAAAACCACTTACTGTATTATTTAACTTTAGTGCCAGGATCCTGTTGTATGCTCATAAATTATTATGCAACAGACCTGAGAAACAAAATTATATATATAAATTCCCTGTAAAAGTCTAAAAACCATGTTGAAATTTAGCTGTTCATACACAAAAGGTATAAATAATTTTGGTTATAAGAGGATCTCAATTATTTATGAATCTTGCCCTGCGATATAAATTTTGTTAAATTGAATTCACTTCAGTATATTGGTGGTAGGGTGTGTTTATTTATATATATTTAACTATGTACTGACATATCAGATATTATAAATAATTGCTGTTATAAAATTACTATATGTATAAAATATAATCTTGCATAAACACAAACCTACTCACTTTATATCATTTTCATTTTCCTATGTATTCCTCTCATTCCTTAACTCTCATTCACACTACCTACATTGTGTGAAAACCTTGTTATTAAACGATATCGCCGACGAAGATGCGCCGTGTTTTACACAGCTATTTATCTCAAACCTATTGGAAAGCATGCCAACATCATATTGGCAGCCAGATTTCACCCACTGCTAGGTGACTCTTTTTGTATGTGCCACTCCAAATGATTGAGCCAGGCTCATTCAGGTGGAGCTTGCGATGTGGGCAATTTTGACGGCCAATCTTACTGCTGGACGCACGACGTTTTGATACCCGTTCCTTACAAGTCATCCCGTAAGCCTTGCCCCATCTAATCTTTTATACATCTAGTGGAAAACATAATACACATATTTTTTTCGGTACCTAAATCAAGGTGCAGTTTCCCTATTCAAGTCAAATAAAAATCCATGAAAGGCACTAATCCAATAATGCCTACCTAATTTGTAAAGTAGTTTAGAAGTTATGAGGTGAAGTCCCAAAAAAAAAACTTAAAAATTCACATTTTAAAGTTTGTATTGCCAAAGATAGATAGGATTTTATTTTGCACGTGGGATACGCGCAAAGTAGAATCTTACTTTGCGCGTGGGATGGCAAGACCCAGACAGGAAACCTTTCGTTAACCTACACTCGTACCCCTCTGGCACAATACAAACCTCACTAACTTATTGTTACCAATCGTAAAGTGAACTCTTTGTCACAGCCATTTATATTATTTTATTTAATAAGTTTACGGTAAGGCTTGAACCATAATTTCCGCAATTACTAGCGCGTGGTGTGTCGAACAGAAAACATCGCATTTTCTAGGCCACGAAAGTCAACGCAAACATTTTTTTTTTTCACCCCCTCTTTGTCCGGCCTCGATGCTTTGGAGAACTCTGGGATGTTCTTGAAACCTTTTCTAGGGCACCGCGCTTATCGCCAGAAGCACCCCGTCCCCATCAGCTCTCGGTTCGTGACGGTACGTGCCACCGCGTGCTGTTGCCCTTTTTGTCGCAGGATCTCACCTGACCACGGATATTAAAGGGTCCTCTGGGGGATACCCTACAAACCCGTTCTGTGTGAAATTATTGTACAATCAATATATAGGGATAACATATACAAAAGGATAATATATGGCCTTATAATCTGATAGTATGGCCGTCTTCTTTAGCGCTTCCACTTAGCTCTGCCAGACGTGTTGTCTGCCTGGAAATTAAGTTGACCACAGATTTCTAAATAATAAAAAAAATAATACGCTCAAAAAGAAGTTCAAACGTTCAAAGTAGTCTGGCCACGGTCACAGTATTCTGATATTAATAATTGAGTCTGAATCTGAGTCTCTGGATTTCTTTTGATGGCTGTATAGCCCTATGCCAGTACAGAATTTTGTACAGGTGTATGAGGCGGGGAATATTGTGTTGGAATTGCTCGCGTGACGCCTTGCAAATATTCTGATTAAATTCATTACTCATTTACAATTCACATACATATTGCTGATGGGCTTCGCAAATATCTACTATTAATTCCAATATGACTCCTTTCGGCAAGTATTTCATTTTTTAATTAGCATCCTGCTGCTTCTGGTAAAAGGTCTCCAAGCTAGTCCAATTGTCTCTCTATGTCAGGTATCCCACACTCGGTTGATCAGGTCGTCGCGCCAACGACCTGATCCTACCACGGGAAATAACCTACAGAGTACTTCCCGTAAACTCAGAATCTTGAATTTTGGTACGAAGTTTTGTCTTATACCACAGATAAAGGAAAAATTACAAGCAAAACAGTTACATCCGATAATTAAAATATTTTGAATAATTTTAAACATTCTACCCCTTTCTTCATGAACGCGTAGTGGTATTATATTGAAATTCATATCAAATACTCAACTCTATAATACCTTTAAGCTGTAACAAAATCAAACTTCTATGTCTACGCAGTCAAAAGAAACATATTTTTTTTGCAACTACTCGCAAGGGAATTAAAACCTAAAGGATACTTCCAGTCGACCTAGAATCTTGAAATTTGGCATGTAGCAACGTTTTACAGCACACATATAGGAAAAAATCCGTAAATCTATCATTTTTTGTTCCATCACTTTTTTTAATAATTAAAAACGATAAAGAGACCTTTGTCTTAAATTTTTGCTCCTCCAGCTTTCCACATTGTAATGTTATGGATTTCATTCAGCAATAAAAATACCATAACTTTCAGTTATATACCTACAGGTTTGTACGGAACCCTCGGTGCGCGAGTCCGACTCGCACTTGGCCGGTTTTTTCTATACCGGATAGATAAAGTAATATCAAAACAAGCATGCTATAAGAGGTCGTGGTACCCCCCTGAACCAACACTGGCATCCACCAATCTGTCCGAGTTGTGGACTTAAGACACAATTACTCTCGCATAGTTTAGTGCAGACCGGTGTCTCAGGAACATTGTAAGTGCATTTAATATACAATTTAATGGTAATCATTATTGCAGTCTAGCTTTTGCTCGCGGCTTTGTCCGATTGGTACCCGGATAAAAGCAGCCAATAAATTATTCCTTGCCTTGAACACTATCTGTGCAAGATTGTAGCACAATCTTGCTACAACAACTTGGTAATTCGGGAGGAACATCCAAATAAACTATCGCAGCGAATCATATTTATAAAAGATGGCGTGTGAACGTGCGTATGCTATAGTCTCCAAAACGGCTGGAACAATTATGACGGGCCTTTTTCTGAGCTGATTCCTTTAAGGAGTACCTTAGGATACTTTTATTCTACCGCGCTACAACCCATGAAATCCAAAGAATACAAAAATGTAGGGAACGAAGACTCGGCTGATCCACTAGTTTATAATACTAATGGTATGACTGAATATGAGAGGATGCCTTAATTGCAGCATATTTTGTGTGTACTCTGTAGTTAGATAATATTCTGAGTTTCGTGAAATAAAATTACCATTCTGTTCTGCAACTTGATAAATAAAAGGCGAGCTCAGTTCCCCTTTGGTGTGAATGACGCTATTGTGACGAATGCCCATGACGAGATTGATGTCGGCCTTGGCTATCAATCCTAAGCATATTGCTCGCTATACACACCACTGGAGCAATCAAAATGGACAGGGAATATAACTAGGCTATATAACGCTCACATAATAATAGTAGGTGTATAGTATTTATCTATGTATAATATATCGTAGCCTTCATGGTGTTAATTTCACAATTTATGCAGAGCATTTTTTTTTTGTTACGACGCGTCAGCTCTTCGACTCCGAGAGCCTGGGTAAGGTTTAGGTAGGTATATATATATATTCGGGTTATAGTATTTATTCTGTGCCATAATTTGTATATGGAGCTGTCCAATGATCAGGTTTAGGGTAACGCTTTTAACCCAGACCAGTCTGGGCAAAGATTATAGACATACTACTTAAACAGATCTAGTAATTTATGTTATTGAATTTGAGGGTGCCTTCAATTCACCTGGAATCCTCAGCAGTCTGAGGAACTGGCTATCTCACCTCTAAAATCCAGAACACATCAATTTAAAATTGTTGTTATACCGACAGACAGGTAATATGGTGGGCGTTAGCCAGACTTACTTAAACAAAGTCCTATCACCAACCAAACCAAGCACAATATTGTACTCTCCCTGATCGAACCCGGGACGTCTGTATCTGACACCTGGCCGAACCACGTGACCACACAGGCAGATAAATATATTCTGTGTCATACGTAACGCTAATTGCTTAAGGACCTGTCAAATCAATTTAAGGATGTAACGATAACATTACGATCGAAAGCTCTGAGGGGAGGGTTGTTATTCGAGGGTATGTATGTATTTAATCCCATAGAAACAGAAGGTTGAATTACTAAAATTTTGAATTCGCAGCATGTTGAATGGTAAAATGTTGAATTTGTAGAAAGTTTAAATTGGCGCACTCTGCAGCCTAAATGGCTAGATGGATATTCATAATATATGATGTGTCATTTGGTTTTTATGAATTGTGGGTCACACCACATAGGCTATAATTGTTTTAGAATGGGTGGTGCGAATCAACACAATAGATTTATTACAATAATATGGATGTAGAAAGATAGATTATTTATACTTTCTAAGACGTATTTTGGTTAAACCATGAAGTTTGATTTCGTGGTTGGGTTTTAGTTTTATAAAGCTACAACTAGTTTAAAACGTGGACGGCTCTTCCCTGCGGCTAAAACTTGAACATGCAAACTTTGGCCCCATACTTCTTCGCATTGTGTTGTAATGCGACACGGCATAGCTAGATCCATAGCGCCAGGCACTGCGGTCGAATCTTCGAATAAAAATATTTTATAGTTTATGTACCTTATAGGTAAAACTATATAACTTAAAAAACAATGGTCAGTCTTATCGCGTAAATGTGATCTCTTCCAGATAAATAACCTATTGATAGGCTAAGCTTGAACCGTCTAATTAGTACTGAAGGGTTGAGGATCGACAAAAATCGACATCTTTTTTTGTTGTGCGACAAAGATGTGCTTGGCCTTCATCTCACCAGATTTTTCAAGTTATGATCAGGCCGAAGATGGAAGCGCACTTCACCCGGAATCCTCAATGTACTGTAATGTAATTACCTGACTATCTTACCTCTAAATGCCGGTACACAATAATTTTACAATAGTTGTTATGGTGACAAGATTAGGTAAAATGGTGGTAGCTAGCCAGGCAGACTTAAACAAAGTCCTACCACTAAACCAAGCACAATATTGTCCCCTGGGGATCGAACCCCGGACCTCTGGTCCTCACACCAGTAGGCGAACCACTAGACCACAGAGGTAGTTAAAATATATACCTATGAGGGCCAGAGTGCCTTTAATTAGCATCTTCCTGTAAAGCAAGCTCCTTAGTAGATCATCCCCGCCCAGGCGAGGTCAAGATCTTACCCAAATAGAAAAAAAACCGCTTCTGTGGTCTATTGGTTCAACCACCGATATCAGACCCAGACAACACTATAAATTTGTGCTTGGTTTGGTTGATGGTAGGACTTTGTTTAAGTCCGCCTGGCTAGTTGCCACCATGTTACCTGAGTCGCCGTAGCAACAATCCAAAATTGGTATGATCTGGTATGTTGAGGTAAGATAGTGCGTTTCCATCTTTATCATAACTTGAAACCAAGTGGTGTGAAGGCCAAGCGCTTCCCCGTCATGTAACAATAAAAAAAGTCTATGGATATCTGTTAATATCTTTTTATAGGTTATCCAATTACGACATGAAAATAATTTTCCTGTTACGACATATTTTTGCTATTTCATTAGGTACCCGCGTTCGCTCTTATGAAATACTCGTAAAAATGTATATACGCTCCAATAAGAAATCTTAAGCTTTGATATTGAAGAAGTAATTCAACATGAAATCTTCTTAATACGTACTACTAATAAGTAAAATCGAGTTTTACACTCCTCCGTGATCTAGTGGTTGGTGAACCACATACAGACGATACGGGTGAGCGCCGGTATCGGGCCTAAAGGTCCCGGGTTCGATGCCAAGGGAGGCACACATTTGTATTCGGTTTGAGTAGTGGTAGGGCTTGGCATTCGGGTGAAAAGCGCGGAATGAGTTCCTCTTCATAGAAAAAAAAGTGCAATTTCCATACAAAATAGTTTCTCACATCTTTGAAAGAGTACTACGTGAATGTATAAAAACATTGATGTTTATCTATACAGGGTGAGTTTTTTTCCAGGGCTACTGAGGCCAAGTCTGAAACCGTAAGAGTTTTCGAAAAGTCATGTTAGGAGTTGCGTGCTCGATTTAAAAAAAAATAAGTTCTGCATTAAAGAACATCTTTTTTTATAGTTTTTCTGGAAAAGTGAATTTTAGAATAAAAAAAAAATGCATTTATGTGTTCTTTGCTTAATAATAAAAACAATTATGTATGATGACTATGTGCCCAAAGTTGTTGGAACGCTTTCAAAATTAAAAATTTAGAAATTTAACTTCATGCATTTAGTAAGGTTGTACGTTCAGACTATGCGTCAGTTAAACTATTAAAACCTCTTTTGCTGTATTTTCTGTTCGTGATGAGCTTAAATTGAATCGTCATCGGATTAATAAACGTTCGCTTTTTCGTGGTAACGCAGCTGATGACATGGCACGGACACCCTAATGGCTGAACATTTTAAATATTGTCGTACCCACCGTACAGTTGCAGATTGTCTGCAACTGTACGGTGTGGTATGTTTGGGCACATAGTCATCATACATTATTTTTTATTATCAAACAAAGAACACATTAATTCAAACATTTTTTTTTTCAAAATCTCACTTTTCCAGAAAACCTATAAAAGAATATTGATTTTCTTTAATGCAGAACTTATTTTTTTTTAAATCGAGCACGTAACTCCTAACATGACTTTTCAATAACTCTCACGGTTTCAGACTTGGCCTCAGTGGCCCTGGAAAAAACTCACCTGTATATAGAAACAGAATCATGACTGCTTCATGTTTCCGCTTTCTATTAATTACTGGGTCATATAGATTTAGAGTTCTACGCGACCTAAATACACATAGATTTCAATTACCTATAAATACAAGGTATTAGCATGTATTAGTAGTCGGTAGTTTTCAATAGTTTTCCACTAGATGGCGACATTCCAACTAAGCCTTATGTTTGACAGTCCATTACTCTCCCATTAGTTATCATCTAATTCAAACCCTGTTGCCAAACCAACTCTGTACATCAATCTACTAGTAGTAGTATATTTTTCTATAATCACCTCCCATACACAACAGGACACGATTAGAATTCAAACATTTTCGACAACATCTATTTCTCTCAATTGATCATCTAACTAAAGGTTCTGCATTATCATTCTCGCCTATCTCACAATAGGTGGGTACAGGACTCCAACACCTAGTTCTCTATTTCAGTCCATCCAACCACCTCAACTGTGCAACCTCCTCGTAGTCCTCACTCCTCAGTCCACCTAGTCACCTCACTGTATAACATAACACTTAGCGTATGGAATGCTACATCCATAGCACTATTACAGACCGGCCCAGGAACGAGCGTCATGCCGTCCCTAAGCATGGAAGAGACTGCACTTCTTGGGTGAGTAGTCATTTGTCCTAGATCTGTCCTCAAGTATATAGCAAAGTTATTTTTAAGATCGCTCTTGGTCTCGAGGCTTGCCATGACTTGGATAGAGTCTACGATGTCGCAAGCCTTCCTAGAAAAAGACATGTATTGTTTCCATTCCGCGGCACTAACCAATGGTTTGATGTTGTAATTATCTCTCTGTCCATAAAACATATGTACAATATATCATTTTATTTCTTCACTTTATGCTCACAGATTTTTGTCGAGGATCCCGTAGTACCGCTGATTTGCGCTCTCCAGTACAAACGTAGTTCCTTTTTTTTTTCGAAGTGGTACGTCCGATTCACATGAAATTCTGCAGGTATAATCGGAAAGAGATAATCGGTGTCTGTAGCGCGCTACTTTTTCTTAAAACGTGTGTTTGTGTGGAAAACTTTTCCATATATTTCGGTTTTTATTCGTTTTTTAGAAAAAATAACGCACCACAGACACAGATTATCCGTATCCGATTATACTTGCAAACAATCATTTGAATCAGACTTGCCATTTCGAAATGAAGATGGAACTACGTTTGTATGGGAATGTAAGACTAATGGGCCTTTTTAAAAGTAATATGTGTCTGAAAAGATTGTCCTGTACCGGATATACTACCAGAGGTTTTGTGTATTCGTTTTTTAGAAAAAATAACGCACCACAGACACAGATTATCCGTACCCGATTATACTTGCAAACAATCATTTGAACCAGACTTGCCATTTCGAAATGAAAATGGAATTACGTTTGTATGGGAATGTAAGACTAATGGGCCTTTTTAAAAGTAATATGTGTCTGAAAAGATTGTCCTGTACCGCATATACTACCAGAGGTTTTGTGTATATTAACTAGACACGAGAAAACTATGGTGTTTAACGACAGTTATTTTTTTTTTATTATTTTATTTCGATTATTAAGGGATTATTAAGAGGATACTTATACACGTTTAACATAGGTAGGTATACCACAACAAATAAACATAAAATTCATAATAATATATCATACACTAAGATTAATGTCAAAACAATAATTTTAAGATGACGAGAAGACAGGCATTTGGGACCGCTGTCAAAAACGGTACCAATCGACTAGTATGCCATATGAGAAGAAGGCGTGATTGATTAATCTAAGTCAAATCCACTTGATTATGCTCCAATCAAAGTACGCCATTAGTTTTTTGTTATGATTCCTTGTTAAAATCCAAAAAAAGATGAAGAAAATAATAATATGCTTTATTTATAACCTACATAACTTCCATCCATAGCAAATTTGAACAACTGAGTTAGAGCACAGTTCTGGAACGTAGTCTATTTTAGTCATCATGTCGGTAAGCTTGATGTTTATTTGCACTACTTATTTTGTTCAGGCAAAGATTCTAGTACAGATTTTACCAAAATAGAAATCGCAATATACAAATAACAGTTGGTTATGGTGCGATTAACCGACTTTCCAAAAAGGGTTGTGGATCTAATTATGACGAGAATGATTAATTTGATTCCTTGGCTTATGTGTTGTGTATAATAGCTATGTATTATATAAAAGTAGATGTGTTATGTTTGTATGGTCTCTATGTGCTCAGAAATGGCTAGAACGTTTTTGTTGCGAGTAAAAAAAT
The DNA here is from genome assembly GCA_951394065.1 of Venusia cambrica. Classification (NCBI taxonomy): domain Eukaryota; kingdom Metazoa; phylum Arthropoda; class Insecta; order Lepidoptera; family Geometridae; genus Venusia; species Venusia cambrica. Next base: position 17,887,831 of record OX596034.1, read on the forward strand.
CCTTTTATTTGGAGCTGTCTTTCGTGGTTTAGTAGAGGGACAGTGAAATCATTTCGTGGTTTAAAGGTACAATGAAGGAAATACTCACGCAGACTAGTCATCACTAGGAAGTTCCGAGTTTGCCACTAGTGCTGGATAACTTTGATTATGATTAGGTGTGATCTTTATTTTTTAATACAACTTGGACATAAGTAAATAAATATTACCGGACAAAAATTTCACACCGTCCAAACTAAGCATAGCTTGTCATATGGGAACTAGATTACTTGATCCATTCAATAATATATTCAATAGATTAAGCAAGCCGCTGATCTACTGATAAATGCAGATGGGCTGCTTAGATTGCTTTTTTTTTGCTGCATCAAACAAGGACATGATCTTGGCACTGCACTGCGCCCGTCAACTTGAGGCATATAGGCGTTAAGGCTCGCGTGCACGTAATTTCACCGGCAACCATAACCTTCAACCGAAACACGGCATTGCTGCTTGGCGGCCTGTGTATAGAAATAGGTATGCTTATAAGTACTTCCCCGGTCAACCCTTACACAATGAACACCAAAGGCCTACCCATTTCCCAAGAGACAAGAGTCATACCGTCGGGCCGCTTACCATCATCACGTAACAGACCATTCGGTTCAAGAACGGCTGGAACATTGACACTGGTAAAAGCTCGAAGGATAATGTAATTGATGGTATTCAATTTGATTTAGGTAAATAATATCGAATCCGATGTTTTTTTTTATATCATCACAATAAACACAAATCGAACCTTCTATATATAATTTGTTTTTGTTATGACTTATTTTTTTTCAATGACGAAGTACTTGCTAACGCTACCTGCAGGTACGCGAGCAAGAGCGAATGCCACACTCATCACAACAACAAGTATAGCTTAACCCGCCCTCATAAAATAGAACTGTAACTTATTCTCTGAAATAAAAAACAATAATAATAATAAGAATTACCTTCGGCCTTATCTCAACTTGTAACCAGGTGAGATGAAGGCCGGGCGCTTCCCCGTCTTACAATCAAACAATCAATTGGCAACCGGTAGCAAGCAAGGTTGCTTGCAATAAGTACAAGTGATAACTTTTAACAGTTATAAAGAGCAGACATACCTTTATAAGTCGAACAGACATAATGACTAATGAAGTCTCATGAATGTCTCAGTTTTTAGGGTTCCGTAGCGTATGCGCTGTTGCGTTATGACGCAACGCAACATCTTTGTGATACAAAGTTCACAAGCCCTAATATACTTTTATTGTATTTGGGTCCGTGGGGAGCTGGTGCCCTCCGGGTTTTCAAAAATATTGCGGGGCTTTTGATTGAGGCGACACGTGACCCAAGGGCTGGCTCTTATTTAGGCCAGAGAATTAGCATAGCTATTCAGCGTGGCAATGCAGCCAGTGTCTTGGGCACGCTTCCGTCTGGTACTGGTCTGGAACAGTTGAGTTACCTATAGGCCGTTTGTAACGGTCCTTAGGTAATCTGACTGATTCCTTTGTACATAGTTAGTTTAATTGTACTTTTTATTGAATAAATGTTTAATGATTCTTTTATTGTTAATTAGTTTCTGCTCGCGGTTTTGCCAGCATTATAGAAACATCACTCTTTGTAGGATACTACTTAGAACCGCAGATTTCAACACTATTATTAGTCCATTTCTGAAAGTCTTCTGTGTAAGTCTCGAATATGAATGTATTTTTTTTTATTTCGGGGTTTGCGCAAGTTTGAGAACAGCTAAATTGTGTAGTGATTTTTTCGGATCGGAAACATCTCACCTCATCGGATTCGACTAAGAATCCGATAGATTTCAACACTATGAATGAATTAATTAATGAAAATACTTTATTGCACATCTTAAAAATAGAACTAGATAACTAAAAAAAATAATGTACATACAATGGGCGGTCTTATAGCTAAGAAGCGATTTCTTCCAAACAACCTGTGGATGTAGAGGATTTCATGGCTAAAGAGGTGGTTGGTGGTATTATTCTCAAACCATTTCTGTAAATCTTTAGAAGTCTCTAATACGAATGTCAACATATTTTGTTTCGGAGTTAATAATAGCGTTTCCGCAATCTCTATCGGAAGCTTCCGAATTCGATTCAATAAAGCTTCACGAATGTTTGAGAATAGCTGGTCAAGAACCACTTACTTTTATTTTTTTCAAAACCAAGAACTTCCAATACAATGGCTAGAAACTCATTTGATGGCTCGGTTTTGTTTGTGTTGTATGTGTGATATGCACATACGAGTGCAAAGTGTAAAAAAGTAATATTTACGCTGTGCTGTCAATTTATGTCGTTTGAAAAAGTAACATGCTCCCGACTTCGTGGATATACATCTGATCTATATTTAATAGAGCGTGGAATCTTATGAGGGTCCAAACTTACTTTAGGCACTTTCCCACAATTTTTCAAGTAGTTATCATTCAATACGCGACAGGTTGCTATATCATCGACGCTTAACGGAACTAACCAGGGACGCAGCCTTTCGAGCTTTGGTCCTAAGGACACGCCCGTTTCCTCACGATGTGACCTTCACCGTCTGAACACGTGTATGTAGCAAATGCACACATAAATATCTGGAAAACCGAAACGCCTGTGATGGTGAATGACTGGATTTGAACTTACAGCTCCGGATCGAAAGGCGGACCCATATCCACTTGGCTACACAGCTCTTTTTCGTTTGATCCCTCGTAAGTACCTATCTATGTTAGTAACTGTCAATGAAAACCTATATGATCTTATTGCAAAACAATTTAAGGAAGGTTTACTTAGTACCAGAGATAGACAATGGTTTAAATAAAATCCATAGTATGAAAATATTGGTACAAATAATATATTAATTCCTTCATTTCGATCGATAAACTAGGAGTCTAGCAGGTTTTTCATTAGACCATAGACGAATCATGGTTTAGTGCTAAAACTTCGTTTTGTAATAAAGCTTATCTTAGACCGTGGATTAGTACCAGGTTTAAACCTAGACTTCTTTAATATAGATAAACTTCGTTTTGTAATAAGGCCGATAGTGTTTAGTCAAACGTCAACTTTGTTTAAGTCCGCCTGGCTAGCTTCCACCATCTTACCTAATTCTGTCGTCATAACAACATTACAAATTGTTGTGTTCCGGCATTTAGAGGTAAAGATAGCCAGTTCTTCAAACAGTTGAGGATTCCGGGTGAAGTGCGCTGCCACCTTTGGCCTTATCATAACTTGTAAATCAGGTGAGATAAAGGGCGCACCTCCCCGTAGTACAATAAAAACTCTTCTGAAAACTGTTTGTTAACATGTTAAGTGAATTGAGTGTTATCAAACATCCATCCAAACAAAGTTGTTTTAAATTATTAGTGAAGACAGGAATTCTACGTCACGAGGTCATTTCACACGAAGCAAAACGTGCTCTACAGCTTTCTGAAATAATTTTCTTCGCGAAATAACGTACAAAGTGACATAAAAGAACTTACGAGAGGCCCTTACGGACACGTCAGTCGACACGACACAAAATAACACTATATTTTTCTACACATTTTAGACGCCTGCGAACTATTATAGTATATTCTGAAGATTCGTTATACAAATTTACGGAAATGTTTTTTGTATGTAGTTTTGCTTTTGAACTCTTGGGCAGCTTGCTTTGGCTTTAATGAGGTCTACCATGGAGTAGGCATTCTCAAAATGTTTTATCGATTATTATCTAAATAACAATCCGAAAAATTTAGCACTTTTTCACACACTCTTTCAAGTTCGCCTGGCTAGCTACCACCATCTTTCCAGAGGTCCCGGGTTCGATCCCCCAGCGGGGCACAATATTGTGCTTAGATTGGTTGGTGCTAGGTCTTTGTTTAAGTCCGCCTGGCTAGCTACCACCATCGCTCCAGAGGTCCCGGGTTCGATTCCCCAGGGGAGTACAATATTGTGCTTGGTTTGATTGGTGGTAGGACTTTGTTGAAGTCCACCTGACTAACTATCACATCTTACTTATTTTTTTTAAAAAGGTGGTGGTAGCCAAGTTCTCAGATTGTTAAGGATTTGGTGAACTGCGCTTCTGCCTACGAAACCAGCGGTAGGAAACGTCGTACAATAAAAAATAGTGGCCCATGTTATTGGAAGTCGTCGCCATGTTAGCGAGATGCCTTTTGAATCGTAAAATAATTGTAATGATAATGCGCGATAATGGCCCGTTTTTCTTCGTCTTCAACAAACTATATGGCGCTGTGTAAAACTAATGTCCTGTAATATTTTTTTAAAATCAAAGAGCAGACCCAGTTCAAAGAGTGCCTTAAAAATTCGTGATTTTTGCATTGTGACATATATCGAATAGCCTAGCCTTATGGATAAAACTTTTCTGGCACATTGACACAGCTATATTTGCGCCATCTAGTGAACGGAGAGGCGATCACGAAATGCGCAGCCGGTGTGAAATCACGTAATTTCCGGAGGCGTCGTGCGGACCATTCCGAAAAGTTGACCATGTAGAGACCGTTACCATGAACTTTTAGTCCTACTAAGAAAATGTTATTTATTGATGCCTTGCTTCAAAAGGCATCGTCTGTTCCGGGTACTCCCATTGATTGTAGTCGTCAAAGAAAGAAGAAAAGAAAAGATATTTATTTACCCAATAAAAAACAGAAAAAAAAAATACTAGGTAATTAGCTAAACTAAGCTACACTATACTATGACGAACACAAATATCTAACAAAATAAAATTTGGGTAAAAAGGTACCCTGACTCAGCTTAGTTGCATAACCATAATGCAACAATGATGCGCTGGTTTTCAGCCAGGTCCGTAGTAAGTGGCATCACGACGACGACATGACAAATTTACAAAACGCCAAAGAGTCATCAGTCGTCTCGCAAGTTTAACACCAAAGGCTTCACGTAATATATATAAAATCGTACTTGCACTGGTGTCTCTAACTAGCACACTCGTTCTATTTTCCCCGGCATTGTTCCATTTCCGAGTGGTTGTGCAACCAATATCCCGCAGACGGCGTACGGTCTGCAATGTGGTCTCACATTCACGGTCTTAGATTCCTCTTATTTTTGTGGAAATGATCGTGGAAATTCACTAAGGTCCGGTCCACTTCACGCTGTGTACTCTTAAAGTATTACTATCGATTTCATGTGTGTCACGTGAACATTATTCTTGTTCCATATTGAACTTTATCATCAGTCAATGGACGTGCTGATCTCGGCTTGAAATATACCCGCCTAACTCAGCCCGTAGATTTCGTAAAAGCTGGATAACGAATCTCACTTAGCGGGTTTTAGCATAGGATTATTCAAACTAATACTTATCGGCTATTATATCTGCTATCGGATTCCCACAATTCATATAAACCAAATGCCTCGTGACATTGACATTGATACCACGTTCACACGTCATCAATCAATTTAGCGGCTAAAAGTCGTTGTTTCCTGTGTTCGTCCTAATAACACTCAAGAAAATTGTTTTAAATTGACTTTTGAGACGAGACGGTTACTTAGTAAAAGCTATAATTCTCGAGCAAATCAACTTAGACCTTGGCAGTACGGGCGTCACAGCCGAATTAATAGTAAAGTAATTAGTGTAATAGCGTAAAAGTGGTCCCGTTTCGTACTAGGTACGGGTACCCGGATGCTCGGCTCTCGTCCTGGCCATTTGCCAACCAGCTTGGTCGATTCCGTGCCCCCTTCCCCGAACCCAGGGTTATGGTTAAAGAAACTCAGCTTCTGTCTCGATCTTATTCCGTTTTGCATTTTCTTTCCAGCCCAAAAGGTCTATCCAGAAATAGGCAACAAGCCGTTCATAAATATAACCCTTTTCTAACTAAACTGGTAACACTTGTGTTGTCACTTCAACACTCAAAGCGACAAAGCATCTCTACCATGAGTTCGCCGGATAAATTGTCTCAACCGAACATAACAGTCAACTTGCTCGACGTATGAGATTACACACGTATGTTATTGGATAACTTCGAGAGTTTCAAGAACTATCCATAGAGAAACCAACCCAGGCTCATGAAACTTGGATTGCGGGTGCATAGTACGCATACGCCGCGGCCTCCGTCTCGCGAATAGTGTACATGTGGATTTGCTGTGCTACTTGCGCATTAATGATAATATTTTCAAAATATTTATAAATGGTTAACCGCCTCTGTGGTCTAGTGGTTCGTCCTACGGTGTCAGATCCATAGGTCGTTTGACCTATGGATCGATTCATCGGGTTTGATCCCCAGGGGGAGTACAATATTGTGCTTGTTTTCGTTGGTGGTAGGACTTAAGTCCGCCTGGCTTACCACCATTTCACCTAATGATGTCACCATAACAACAATATTGAAATTGGTGTGTTCCGGCATTTCGAGTAAAATAGCCAGCTTCTCAGTTTGTCGAGGATTCCGGGTGAAGTGCGCTTTTACCTTTGGCCTTATTATATCTTAAAAATCTGGTAAAATTAAGGCCAAACAAAATACGTACAAAATAGGTGACAGTTTAATGTTTTTTTTTTTATTCTAACACAGTGTGAATTAGAAATCGTTTTGCCAAGAACCCTGGTAAACTGACTGCGTTTTATATATGCGAGAAAGGCTACAGTTTAGCTTAAGCATGTCATTACAAATAAATTGCGTTTAAAATTACGAAAAATCGGAAATCATTACTTATGTTTAACACGGTAAAACTTATTATTATTACCGAAAAATTTAAAAATGGAATAAGTACCAGTTCAGCAATTGACTTTGAAAGGGCTAGTTAACAATGAATTATTGTACAGTTTGAGTTTTCATATATATTTGTTCTACTGTCCTCGCTAGCGACTGTCGATAGCATAAATCTGTGGTAGCACCTCTGAAGTCCAAATCGAGAGTTGTTTGTGTTACCTAACTTAATGATATTTCGTTTTAAGGTGGGTATGTTTTCATAACTATAATAACAAATACTGTCCAATCTCTTGGTACCAATATTACTTGGAATAATATACGTAGTATAAGTAATACGTAGTTTAATAATCTAAAAAGCACGCTTGTTTTTTGTGTGATTTTTGTTTGTTTTTACATTTCAAATTCAAATTCATTTAAGTTTAATTATACAATTACTAGAGGACCCAATAATAGGACTAGCCTGTGCCGCGGGAGTCTATTAAAATAATTACCAAAAGACTTGCACTGGGCAAAAGCTTTACAGGGAAAAACCAAATTAATAAACATAATGAATGTGTGTGTGTGTGTTAATACATTTGCGATTGTCTAAATGTTAACTTTTGCCATGCGTGATACTTGAAATGAAATTAAATGTTTTTTTTTGTTGATAACCACAAACATTACAGTAACACATTTAAATTACACAAAGAAGTGATGTTCCTGGTTATAGTATTAATCCTTGGTGACATTGGTACCCAAACTAGGACAACCTATGTGATGGCGTACCAATGCTGATGAAGAGATGTATAGCAAGATATTTACAGCATAACAAAATATATAACTAGCTAATTAATATATACCTACTTAGCTATAAGGTAGCGATACAACCTAAATTAAAAAGTTATACTATCAGTAGCTTAAATATTTCTTTATTTTTAAATTGAGTTATATGCTAATAATTATTAGATATGTGTATTTATATTGTAAGAATACTTGAAGAAGTTTCGTGATTAAACATCAATTGGACTCACAACTAATCATAATATGAGTTCTTACTCGACTCGAGGGTTTATTAGTAGCCAATGAACAGATCTAACTGTCCATTACTTGGCTCCTTCAGCGTCCTTGGAGCTCCAAGATACCAAATAACAGTATAAACAAGCCTCTTAGCTCAGTTTGTAGTAGCTCTACCTTATGCGGTGTAGGTTGTGGGTTCGATTGGGACAAACATTTGTGTCTAAATATCTTTCAGTTTTCAGGTTATTAATATATACCTACATACAAAGCTTAATTTCGATACGACATTGAGAAGTAGGTAAAATTTACTACTGATGTATTACATTAAATCAATAAATATATATTTCAAGATCTGAGATTCACACAGGGCCATCTAGCCCCTTACGGATTACGCATAAAATATTTGTTAACTTTTTATTTTTTATGTGATTAAACAATTTAAACAAATACATAAGTGAAGCTAATAAAAGCGTGTTATAATGGAACAAGCTCGTTTTCCCAGGACTGCCAAAGACAGCTGAAGCTATTTTCTTCCATCTAATATTATATAAATAACTATCGGAGAAAAGTATCAAATAATAAATAATAAAGTATCAAATACCAAACGATAGTAATCGCCAAGTTCAATCAACAGTGGAATTGTTATATTGTAAGCTACTTGCAGTAAGCAGCTTTTAACAATGTATCAGCAATACTCTGTAATAAAATATGATCTTCACGTTATTACGTTGTTATCTGAGCGCAGCTCTTTCATAACCTGCCAGTTCAGAGTTTCCTTGATAAGACTGCTGCGGACGTTTCTCACATTTTACTTAAAGTCTATGGTGAATATTCCGGTTAAGGTACTTGAAAGTGGTTTTTGGCAAATCAGCGTGGTTTTCCAAAAGTGTTGGCTACTGTACCTGAATTAGTTTTTTTCCAGAGCCACTGACCAAGTCTGAAACCGTGAGAGTTACCACGAAAAGCGAACGTTTTTTAATCCGACGACGGGTAAATTTAAGCTCATCACGAACAGAAAATAAAGCAAAAGAGGATTTAATAGCTTAGTTTACGCATAGACTGAACGTACAACCTTTACCATAAAAATGAATTTATACATTTTTAATTTTGAAAGTGTTGGGCTTGGGTGTTGTATCATATAGTACGTATGTATTTAAGTATTCTATCCGTAATCTAGTTCCCATATTACAAGCTATGCTTAGTTTATTTTATAGTTTATGATATTTTTATAGTTTATGCTTAGGGCTAGATGGCGCTGTGTGAAATTAATGTCATGTAATAATAATAATAATTATAATTAACTTTGGGCACATAGTCCTCATACATTTCTTTTTATTATCACAAATAAGGAACTCAAAAATGAAAAAAAATAATTCAATACCTCACTTTTGCAGAAAAACTATAAAGAAAATAGTTTTTCTTTAAAACAGAGCTTATTTTATTTTTAAATCGAGCACGTAACTCCTAACATGACTTTTCGTTAACTCTCACGGTTTCAGACTTGGCCACAGTGACCCTGGAAAAAAACTCACTGTACCTATACTACAGGCTACACGTCACCTGTGTCATGAAACCGTTACGAGTAGGGCATCTCGGAATCTCGGTATTCCGAGATCTCGAAATACCGCATCATTTTCCAATCCCGCAAGAAGCGGGATTTGCGGGATTAGTATAAAAAGTTTATGTGGAAGTAAATATGTTTAGACGCTTCTGTGGTCTGGTGGTTCACCGATTTCAGATCCAGAGGGCCCGGGTTCGATCCCCAGGGGGAGTATAATATAGTGCTTGGTTTGATTGCTGGTAGGACTTTGTTTAAGTCTGCCTGGCTAACTACCACCATCTTACCTAATTCTGTCGCAATAACAACAATTCTATAAAAATGGTGTGTTCCGGCATTTTAGAGGTAAGATAGCCAGTTCCTCAGTTTGTTGAGGATTCCGGGTGAAGTGCGTCTCCACCTTCGGCCACATCTTAACTTGTTATCAGGTGAGATGCAAGGCCAAGTGCTTCCCCGTCGTGCAATAAAAATAAAAAAAAAGAATTCTCCAACAAAAAAACAATAACCTTCAGGAGTACGTTCAAACAGAGTTCGGTAAAAATTGCAGCTAGTTGCAGATTGTTGGAACAGTTGAACCAACATGATCGAAACATCTAATAGACTTAAACTATACAGACCTTGGAACCAATACAGATTATCACTTTTCGGAAACACTTAACCGGTCAAGATAGCTGTCGAGGTTATTTGTCGAAAAGACGCCAATCTTATTAGAGCAGAAGCTATTTTGACATACACAACACTTAGTGGGCAGTTCTAACATTTGAGATTTGCGGGATCCCGCAAATTCCGAGAACCTGCGGGATCGTAAATCATCGATGTCGCAAATACCGAGATATCAAATAACATGCGGTATTGGATGCCTCTGTGGTCTAGTGGTTCAACCCACCGATTTCAGAGCCAGCCCCCTCAGTACGGGGCGGGGATACAATTTTTGTTGGTGGCAATGGTGGACCATTGCCACCAACAAAAATTGTATCCCCGCATTTTTATCCATAAAAAAGGAGGACAACATTTTGATCCCCTCCCCGTGCCGAGGGGGCAGAGGTCCCGGGTTCGATCCCCAGTGGGGAGTACAATATTGTTCTTGCTTTGGTGGGCGGTCGGACTTTGTTTAAGTCTACCTGGCTAGCTACCACCATCTTACTTAATTCTGTCGCCATAATAACAATTCTAAAATTTTTGTGTTCCGGCATTTAGAGGTAAGATAGCCAGCTCAGTTTGTTGAGGATTCCGGGCGAAGTGCGCCTCTACTTTTGGCCTTATCGTTACTTGCTACCAGGTGAGATGAAGGCCAAGCGCTTCCTCGTCGTACAGTAAAAAAAAAATAAGTAAAAATCACTCGACCATGGGCATGTGCCGAACGTAAGTTTGGACGTGCCTTTTATTACCACTTAGTAGGTTATCTTCATAAGATCCACGCTCTGAGTAGTGATCAGAAGGATGCCTCGAGGGAAAGTGAGTCAGTAACTTTACTTACTTTTATGTCGCGCGTAGGTACGTAGGAAGTAAAATAAGCTGGCTGCGCCTAAACGACTGCTTCCTTTGTACTACATAGGTAGGTTAATTGTACGTATTGTGATTAATGTTTGTGAATAAATTTACATTTCAATGTATATACGAGTATAATAGTGTATAGAAGTATAGTAGTCAACTTTTATTTGACTAAATTTGATAGTTTAATAGCAGTTGACTATGGCAAGTAAATGGACTTTAAATACACGGTCAGCAAGAAATATCTGCTAAAACGTTATTTTGCAAGCCATCAATATTGTATGAGAATCACTAATAGCAAGAATCGCGTTTGTGTAATTGATCGCATAGACCATTCGAACTTTGTGACATACACAGTTTGAATGGTCTAAGTAGATAGGATTATTTGGCAAAAAATATCGGAACATTACTCAATTTGTTTGCTGACAAAATACATTTTGGAGTTGACCAAAACCTCTGTAGTAGTTAGCTGGCAGTTTATTCAATTAACTAACCGTTAAAATGATAGCCAGTTTATTTGGACGCGCAACTTTCCTACAATTTTCAAATGCAGTCATGTAACTCAGGCAGACAGCAAAGTTGCAGTTTGGGAAACCTGGGCAAAGTTCTCATCTCGTTGAAGGCGATGTAAGCTTGTAGAGTTTTCTTCATAAATGGCATTGTTGTGAGTCAAATTTGAGTTGGATGTTCCAATGAAAATGTTGGTATATATTGTACCTTGAATGATATCTTGAGCTTGTTGATCCCCTGGACTATTCACGATATATTTATTATTCAATGGTATTTTTGAATTGGACCCTGAACTGATGAAGCTTTATTTACGAAAACTGTCATATCATTACCATATAGTATGTTTTTTTTTCTTTATTTTTTTTATATAGTATGTATTGAATAATAATAATAATACACGTTTATTTCAGACCAGTAAATAAAACTTACATTACACAATGTATCATACATTGTGTAATGTATCATAAATACCTTATATTCTAACTAACATACATGTTTATATATATATATTTTAAACTAGTTATTTTCAATGGAGGGAGCCGCTTGCCTATAGCGTCTGTACTTTTTTTTTACATATTTACTTAAAGAAAGAGTACTTACCTATTTCAGTTTTCTATCCGTAATCTAGTACCCATATTACACTAGAGCTATGCTTAGTTTGAGGCTTGATTGCGATGTGTGAATTTAATGTCCTGTATAAAAAAAAAACCTACATAAGACCTTCGTCCATAATAGTGTTCACCTATTTATCTGGAATTGTTTCCATTTGTTTCTCATTGACATATCCTTTAGAATATGGTGATAAAAGGTCTTGTGTTGTGTGGGCTATTGCAGCGAGGTGGAAGGATATTAAAAATGTTAATGGGTCACACAGTAGATAGTCGGTTAATTGCTTGGCAGAAATACTTTTCATTGAAATTGTCTGCGGCGACTTCGGCAATGATTAACCTGTTAAAATTATTATTTTGTATTGCACTTGGTCAATTTATTTATAACAAATGTTAAGATGACTCGAGAATTCAAAACCCGCGTCGGGACTCAAATCCGCATTGTTCTAAGCCGGAAATGCTTTTAACCAATCGAGCAACGAGTGTCCTCAATATATTCAATTCAGCTCAGCGGATTGTAAGATTAACCTGCCCAGTATTGGGTGCTAGATTAGCAGGATATTGACAGCAGAGGTAACTCGAGCCCTAATACTGCGACCGACTCTGCTGCTAAGCGTGGTGATTATATAACATGTCTGCGATCACCACATTGTATGGCAAGCGTGATGGCAAAAAAAACATCAAAGCCATGGTTTATAAGTTGACTGTACGATGTGTTCATGGATGTTCTGGGAATTCAACTTCTATTATGAACTAGATACGTAATGGGAAAACGCTGCTATGGTTATCAAATGCTAAAAAAAATCTGTCAAAACCAATTCAATGGTTATACAGGGTATGTAATGAGACACAACAGTTATAACAGTAGAATGCTATAGAATTATCTGTCATATTCAATGGTACACTTGGTATGTAATGGGACACAACAGCTATAACAGTCAAATGCTATAGAATTCTCTGTCATATTCAATGGTACACTGGGTATGTAATATGTATGTAAAAATAATATGTATAAAAAGTATGGGACACAACAGTTATAACAGTCGAATGCTATAGCATTTTTTTTTGTTGTACGACGAGGAAGCGCCTTCATCTCACCTGGTAACAAGTTAAGATAAGGCCGAAGGTTGAGGCGCACTTCACCCGGAATCCTCAACAAGCTGAAGAACTGGCTATCTTACCTCTGAATGCCGGAACACAACAATTTTAGAATTGTTATTATGGCGACAGAATTAGGTAAGATGGTGGCAGGCGGACTTCAACAAAGTCCTACCACCAACCAAACCAAGCACAATATATTGTACTCCCCATGGGGATCGAACCCGGGAACCGACCTCTGGATCTGAAATCGGTGGGTTGAACCACTAGACCACAGAGGCGGTGTTTCTCTGTCATATTCAATGGTATGCTAGATATGTAATGGAACACAATCCAGGATCTTCAGATTTAGAAAGATTAGAAGATTACTTCAGAAATATACTTTCAGGTATTTTTGTTTAAATCCGTCCGAAGGCCAAGAAGAATTCATTAAAAAAAATGCACATATTGCTGTTGCATATACCGGTTTTCAAAATGGAACTAGAAGCCTATTAGTTTACAGCGGCAGTAAGCACTGCGCCGCCGCTAGCTGCACTTAATTGCTTTGTGACGTAACGACACGGGTTACTTTGTATCGCGAATTGATTAGTTTTGTAATGCAAACATACCATTATTTATCGAGTGAGCGAAGCGAACGAGATCTCTCAGTAAAGTTGGGAAATCCGGCACTGTATGTATGTATGTATGTGGCAATGTTTGTGACGGCATAACTCTCGAACGGATTATTCGATTTTCATGAAATTTAAATAGTAATAGCTACCACGCTAAGCAGACAGATTGGTGCTCACAGTAAAAATATTGTTTACACAAAGAAAAAAAGCTGCAGCCTTTTTGGTTGACTTTAAAACATCCGTGGGCTGGAGAGGTAGATTTTTATAACACAACTACTAAGGCAACAGTTTTGAGAGCACTTTTAAAAAGGCCTTTCCTTTGTTTCATGTTAGTAAGGATACATTACGTTAGCAACAAGATTTAGCCTCGAACACTTAGGTAAATAAAGAGAGTTCCAGATAAAAGTGCTTAAGTAAGGTGAGGAAGGTGTAAGAGAAATAAATGATCTCCGTCACAAACCAGACATCACGGGATCTCAGTTCGGGGCGAACTACTAGTTAACTACTATACCTATACCGTGGAAAAGACTGAATCCTCCAAGCATGAACTGAATTATGTGAATAGCAATGTGATTCAAGCCCATTCGCATTCGAACATTCGGGCCACGAGATCTTTCACGTGTTTCAGTTCAGATGTAGTTGCAAATTTGGGCTGGGAGGGTTGTCCGTGCTCACTTGAGCTATTCTCGTATACCGCCAAGATGTGACCCTTAAAAGAATATTTGAACAAGTTAGTTATTGTGCTCCTTGAACTTTCAGGTTTCGCGAATATTCGCGTGCTCGTAGCCTGTCGCTAGAAACTTTTGACTTTCTTCTAACTTCGCGAAGGTATACGCTCCGCTTTTCTGAAAATTTGAACAAAACTTGATATATGGGGGAACCGTGATCGCCGCGCCGCCCCGCTTGAATATAAACGGTGAGGGTTGATTGGCTTTTGAAGTGATTGGCCTTTGTCATGCCTTGCCAACTCAACTAAAATTAAAACAGTTTAGTCAATTACAAATATGACTTTGAAAGGTGCTATACACTATAGCTACCACGATATTACCTAAGTCATTCGCCATAACAAGTCTAAATTACTGTGTTCCGGCATCCAGATGTCGATTAAATAAAAAAAAACAAGAAAAGGAGATTACCGCTATTTTAACCGCCTCTGTGGTCTGGTGGTTCAACCCACCGATTTCAGATCCAGAGGCCCCGGGTTCGATCCCCATGGGGAGTACAATATATTGTGTTTGGTTTGGTTGGTGGTAGGACTTTGTTTAAGTCCGCCTGGCTAGCTACCTAGTTCTGTCGCCATAATAACAATTCTAAAAATTTTTGTGTTACGGCATTTAAGAGGTAAGATAGCCAGTTCCTCAGTTTGCTGAGGAGTCCGGGTGAAGTGCGCCACCACCTTCGGCCTTATCTCAACTTGTGGAACCAGGTGTGATGAAGGCCAAGCGCTTACCCGTCGTACAACAAAAAAAAAATGCTTTAGCATTCGACTGTTATAACTGTTGTGTCCCATTACATACCCAGTGTACCATTGAATATGACAGATAATTCTATAGCATATAGCATAGAGTCAAAGGAAGCTGTCCATCTTCTTGTGAGATTTCTTATATTATTTATAAGAGACGCCGAAATTTATCGAAATGCATCTTCGTTCTGCCACATTCCAAATTACTCATTCAAATGAGACGCTGCGTCATTCATATGTGGCGTCCATAGAAACATTACTAACTTCGTACCTATACCAACTATAACGAAGTGGCGTGATGTGAAAATGTCCCACTACATTCCCAGCGTCATCGTCAGTGGAGCAGTGAAAATGTACATGTCGATGAAGGGCTAATGTTTACATTGGTCTGTAGAAACAGAAGGTTCTAGTTAAGAAGAACTAGACCTGAACCGGTCAATGCAGCGCATTCCATTATTTTACTTGATATATTGTATCCGGCCAGGATTATTTCAGACGTGTCTCTGTCAAAATGAGGCTTAAGACTTCGCGCGAGTATATATTGGTGATAGCAGTGTAGTGTTGTAATCTGTCGCTGTTTTCGTATGTGATTTGTCATATACAACGACCTAACGACAATGGCGACACCGAAATGTTAATCCAAATAGAACAGGGTGCCTAAACAAGATGGCAGTCGACAGCGAATTCTACAGTTGACATCTACATCGACTGTCAATTGCATCTTGCCACTCTGATGATCTAATGATTGAATGTTAATAGCTAGTACGATTGTCATACTTTACCTGCTCCCATAAACGGTCCGATCAGGGCTTTATGCTACAAAAGTCACGGGCAAGGCATGACAACTTTATCTGGTTATTGGGGAACGTTTTAATAATGTAACATTTATTAAAATACATTAAAAAATACATTAATTCAACAAAAAGTACAATTAAACTAACTATGTACAAAGGAATCAGTCCGATTACCTAAGGACCGTTACAAACGGCCTATAGGTAACTCAACTGTTGCAGACCAGTACCAGACGGTTGCGTGCCCAAGACACTGGCTGCATTGCCACGCTAAATAGCTATGCTAATTCGCTGGCCTAAATAAGAGCCAGCCCTTGGGACACGTGTCGCCTCAATCAAAAGCCCCGCAAGATTTTTGAAAACCGGGAGGGCACCTGCTCCCCACGGACCCAAGGTCTCCAACCCAAAAGGCTCAAATAGGTAAGCTCTGTCGAGACCACTATATTTGCGCCTTTTGTGATCCTCGGCCGAATCAGCCGCCGCACCAGCCTTAACTGATGTCCCAGGCAGATGAGATGGCGACACCCTAGGTGTCGACGCAGGTAGCGTCCCACACCAAAGGCCTACCCATTTCCCAAGAGATAAGAGTCATACTGTCGGGCCGCTTACCATCATCACGTAACAGACCATTCGGTTCAAGAACGGCTGGAACATTGACACTAGTAAAAGCTCGACGGATAATGTCATTAAGACTTGCGTGGCGCGAAATCCTGCCGGCAGACCTTGTGCACGAAAGTCCGTGAAAACCAAATTGATCTACGGCCGCACCGCACCGGCACTGGTAAGAGGCGCAGCATCTTGCACCCAACCGAAGACAAGTGGCAATACGGAAAGTTACAGGATCCATAAGTGTACCGGTATTGTAAGATGGATGTGCTTGCAGCCAAAGACCTGATTCCCATTTTGAAACAGCTAAGAGACGAGCACGATCTGCGGAGGTTGAGCACGTATGTAATAGATAATTCCGTGTCAACTCACACAGAGGCCCGTCCCACTGCCGTTGTGCCGAAAGGTGTTTTGGGGGATCGGTATTAGGACAAGCACTATGCCAAGCATTTCGAGCCTCGTCAAGATAAGAAATTTGGAGTATATTGCCAGGAACAGCCGAAATTGATGGTGTTAGAATTTTCTCAACCAAAGAATGTGTACTATAGACGGAAGACAAGAACGCTGCCAAAGCAACACTAGAAATTTTGCGTATACCTAAGCCGCCCAATCGAACAGGCAGTGAGGCCTGCGACCATGCTCTGTCATCCAACTCAATATTCAAAACCGTGAAAAGGGTGTTCTTTATTATGTTGTCTAAGCCTTCGACCAGCTCACTGTGTTTCCACAGTTGACAACATCGCAAAGCATAAGTAAATTTTGGGACAAAAAGACAAAATTTTATAATGCTTAAAGCCATATGTGAGTTAATTTTTGAAAGTCTGTCCGAAACCTTTATAAAATTTTGAATTTTGCCGTCGACAAAACCCGGATTGGAAAGATTGATCAAGAATTGGTGAGCCTAGTAGGTGGAGTGAACTCTTATCTACAACAGTAATATTGGAAGCCAAAGTCTCAAACTTTTGAATAAATGAATTTCTATCCAAACATGTATCTGAAATGTATATTTAACGTAACGAAAAATTTAGTTCTAAGCCAATCTGCCGAAATTCATCTATAATATTTTTTAGATCGCCAAATACTGAGTCCACATCACCACCTAGGGTTCCGTCATCTAGATACCAAACATTTAATTTAGATTTCAGTCGTTTATATTCTATGAGGGAAAATCGAATGAAGTTCATTCGGTGTAAATACAATTATGTGTCTGACTATACGTTGAACATGACTTAATAGAATTTTACGTAAAACTGAACAAGAAACGTCACATTTGCAGTCACTGGCACCATCACTCGTGTTCACTGTGATCCAGCTAGACTAGTAAGATCGCTAAAAGTACGCTTTTAGCCGCTGATAATTTATTAATCTGTTCAGAAAACCGCCAGTTTTTTATTTCCATTTAAAAAAGGCAACAAAGTTACATATTTAGACTAACAGGTCGCAGGTAAGATATAGGTGCTGTCTCCGAGTATTAACTGTTTTGTTCACTTGCAGCATGGATGACGTAGAGCTGAAAAACATCCAACTGCAGTTCCCGTCGTCGCTGCGCCTGAGCAACACGCCGATAGCATCGGAGCAGCGCGTGCGCACCGACCGCGGCGACCTGGTGGTGGCTGTGCAGGGCGACCGCGCCAAGCCCGCCATCCTCACCTACCACGATCTAGGAGTCAATTGTGAGTACTAGTGTCTACTTCCAATTTCTTATCGTGTAGCTGGTTATGATGGGTTTTGAAGCAACTCGTGCATCTTACAAATATCTTATTCTTAGTGTTCGGTATAAGTAAGTATTTCTTGCGTTGCGTTTCCATAGATCTCCATTAGTAGCTCTATTTGCGAGTATTCAATTACGGCGGTGTATGAGATTAATTTGACACTGCCATGCCCGCGTCCAGTTAATATTTCCTCTATGAGGATTATGTGCTACCAATCATTTTCATGTAATTTAAACTAAATAGAGATAGCGTAAATAGAATTTGATTGTCGTGGGGGATTTTTGATAAGTGGGGTATTTTTTTTTATTATTGTACGACGAGGAAGCGCTTGGCCTTCATCTCACCTGGTAACAAGTTGAGATAAGGCCGAAGATGGAGGCGCACTTCACCCGGAATCCTCAACAAACTGAGGAACTGGCTATCTTACCTCTGAATGCCGGAACACAACATTTTTTTTTTTAAGAATTGTTATTTTGGCGACAGATTTAGGTAAGATGGTGGTAGCTAGCCAGGCAGACTTAAACATGATCCTACCACCAACCAAACCAAGCGCAATATATTGTACTCCCCACGGGGATCGAACCCGGGACCTCTGGATCTGAAATCGGTGGGTTGAACCACTAGACCACAGAGGCGGTCAAATAATAATATTGGGGTGAAATAAAATGCAATTTTTCGGCAATAACTTTTGAATGGCTGATCCGATCAATTAAAAATTTTGAAAATGGATTTTTTTGACACTAGTGTAGTTTTTGAGAAATAAGAGTGTAAAGTAAGACAAGAAGATTTTTAGTTTATGGGGTGTAATTTGAAAGAGTATCGGCTTCACATTCATAGATATATACTCGTATTTTACTTTCAAATAGGGGTTTTCGTAATAAAAGGGTGCATTAAGGGGGTTATAACGCTTGGTATGTTTTGTAGGATAGACTGTTAAAGGGGGTTGACCTTACAATTAACTTTCTATTGATTTGCTGGAACCACCCCTGTATTTAAATTAAGGGCTGCAAGAAGGGGTAAATAAAATTGAAGTCTTGAAAATGTGTGAAAACATGAGATATCCTATGTAATAGGGGTGGAGACTGCAGATTTCAAAATATGTTTATTTTTGCCCTTATTAGGGTTGGTTTTTAAGATGAAGGGGGCAAAAGATGATCATCAGGTATTCTTAGATAAGAAAGGATATTCGGTATCTCAGTAAAACTGGTCTATTTTTTTTTGTTATTCACTCAATAGGGAATATAGTGTCAATAAAATCCAAGAATTACTTTTGGGGTGTCATGCAAGTGTTTTGGCTTCGAATATTCCAATGTAAAAAGAACTTCCTCAATCATCACGCTTGGCAGACAGATTGGTGCTCACAGCTAAAGTTTTGTTAACACACAGTAATAAGCTTTTTGGTTGACTTTACGACATCCGTAGGCTGGATGGGTATATTTTTAAACCACGACTACTCAGGCAACGGTTTTGAGAGCACTTTTCTGTCATTAACCTTTGTTTCATGTTAGTAAGAATATTATAATAAGTTTGAAACAAGAGAGAGCCTCGAAAACTTAAGGTAAGTAAGGTGTATTGAAAGCATACTTTTCCGTTTGTTAACTACGTTCTATTTGAGAAATAATCTCCGTCACAAACCAGACATCACGTTCGGGGCGAACTACTAGTTAATATTATTTATGTGTTGTGTAAATATTATTACTAGAACTTTCCGTTCCAATTTGAATCAATACATGTTTTAAAATACATGTTCGTCTTTTTGCTTTCAATGGCTTAAAACGAAAACGTAAAACGAAAAGAAGATTTCCACCCTATGCTTCATTTTAAAAAACATGAAAAATGTCTGCAGGGAATCTCAATGCGCTAAGAGCATGCTTTTAATTTAATGTCATTCGGACTGTAAAGTCGGATTTAGACAAGTAGAAAATGTCGCTTCTCAGAAATACGTTAGATGCCTCCGGTGACCTCCGAGTACCTACCATGAGTAACTTACCAAAATTGTGACTTTATTCTCTCGTGGTATTAGCGCCTCAGCATAAACATGTGCTATTTATTATATTATGTGCATTTCAATGCACGCTTTCATTTTCATACATTTACTGTTATGTCGAATTATAATTACACATTCGACTGTATTTTCTTTACCGTATCTAGGCATAGACACCCATAACCAAGTGTCTTGGCGTAGTGTAACAAGGCGTACTTGCCTACTCACTTGCGTATACGAAAGATATGTTAAAAAAATGGTACCCTAGATTGCAGTCCACCTTACTTTTTCACTTGTGTGTACCAGCGATGTAGAGCTACTTAGTTGACGAGTACTTTATTGATGTGATCTGTCGTCAATGCTAACGAGCACAGTTTGCTTAAACTCTTGGTACTTCCACTTCCCTTCAACGATGTTTTCAAGAGCATAATACATTTATTGTTCACTTCGTCCAGTTTCCTCTTGTTCGAATGTTTCGAGAACCTTTCAACAGAAGGTACAGCAGAATTTTTAACTACGCAATTTCTCCTTTAGTCTAAAAAATACATAGCTGGAGATAAGACGAAGTCAAGTGTATGGACACCATCCGATTCAAAGATCGTGGATTATTCTGTCGGTCATGTCCACACTAAAGACTTGGGTTTTTGGAAAGTTACAGACGCAGGCCGCGATTATGCCTTGACGGTGAAGGTCTCATGTATAACCTAGATAACCAGGACCAGGAATCCTGGCTGTGGCTAGTATGCGGCTAGTGGCAATGGGGTTTGGCATAATTAAACGCGAGGCCAACAAATCAAGTCTAGGGCTGATATATTATTCTCATAGACAATACGATACGAGGGAATCTTGTAAATGTATAACCGAGGGTAGATTAATCGATAGTCAATTAGACCTGATAGACTATCGATCAATTCAAATCAGTGAGGCTCTAGTAAGGCTTTGCTCAGGTCAGAAACTAACAGGTCTGCTTGCTAGGAGCTGTATTTTTTCAAGAGTTGCAATGGATCTTATGAGGGAGGATTTAGTAGTATGAGGTACGTCCAAACTTCGTAAAGCACATGAAAAATAAGGATTTTTCTAAAATTCATTTCCGGAGAGGGTGTAACGTTTGTACACAAGTTCGTCATACTTATTTGAAGTTGGGCTCAGGCTTTTAATATTATTATGACACCTTTTCATGGTTGAGAAGGATCTCTAGATCTAATACTTTGGTTGATCTGAAAAAACTTTGTTTGATGGCCGAGTGGGAAACGTCCCATAGTCGAGATTTTTTCAGTTTAAATGGGGCACTGCAGGCTAGAATTGCCCTATTTTTCGGTAGGAAAGATGATTATTTTGTTATGTAGAAAAGATGCCAGTGACTACTTACAACATAAGTGACACTCAGCGCAGATGATACAATAATTTTGCAGACATAGCCATGAACAAAGCTCTATATTGTTACAAATTCATGTCTAAAAAAAGAGGGAAATAATTAACCGCACTACGGAAAAATATTCGCACTTTTATAACCAACACTTACACCTTACTTACTTACAATTACTGACTTGTTTTAGCGTATACCTAATAAACTATATACATCAAATAAATGTGCAATCATTGCCCCGCTACCGCAGCCCCTCTAGCATGATTACAGAAGCTCGCACAGACTATTTTCATAGCACCATGCGCAAACGATTCTTGTCCCTAGGGCGCAGGGTGCGGGTCAGCACCAATACTGCTCTGGCCATAGCTGCCAAAATTGACTGTCCGTACATTATTTTATTTTGATATGCAAATTTGATGGGCAGATAGTATGTTTAATGTACGTTTAGTATATTATGTTGGAAGAAATGAGTATTTTTTGTCGTAATGTTAATTACTACCCTGAAAGAAATTGCGGACGAGGTCGCGGGTAAAAGCTAGTACATAAATAAAACTCCGTCGCTTAAAGATCTCCTTTCTCATTAGGGATTAAAACTTTGATCGAGTTCAACTCCATAACAATAAAGTGTGCTTAGCTTTTAAATTGCAATAGCTCTTGAAAGGATCTGGCTGAGCAACTTGCTCGGGCGGTCCGGCTCCCGAGACTCGTGACTTTGATTGCTTCGACATCTTGACTACATTCATGCTGCAATTGTCTGCAAGCTGCGATAAAAGTATTTTAAACTAGTTGAGCCCGGGCAGTTTATAGACGGTAATTTCTTCATTCATTTCTTCCTAAGAAGCATTGAGAATTTTGGGAAGGCCTATGGCCCAATTTGTAGCAGATGGCTCCACACACAACACAAAATCAAAAAACTAAATCAAATATCGTTAATTCAGTAACAATTTTATGGATAATTTGGAAAATTGGGGATTTGCTATAATCACTGATGAAATCACCTTCAGGTTTGCCGAAGGTGGTTTTCAAGAAAAACAGGTGGTGAGGTGAGCGTGCCCGTCGCACAATCAAAACATTTCTTTTTTGTGTGTTTGAGACCCTTAATTTTAATTCATAGTGGGACCCGGTAAGTGACACTACTATCACCACGGGATTACGGGAACGGAGACCCGTGCGTTCCACTAGCTCTCTTTTTACTCCAACATTCGTCAACCGACATCCATATTGATGAGTTTTTAATTGAAAGGCAGGCGTCTGCCGGCATTGGAATGGAATGCTGAAAGGGTGTTTTTTATCGATAACAATTATTTTATAGCGGTAACGGTCATTGAACGTCTGTAGTCCGAGAGTCAACTTATCAACTGACACGTAAAAAAAAAAACGATGAATATACGAGTATGGATGAGCTATCGACTTCAAATCGAAATAAATTTTGATTCTGATTCCGAATCTATATATCTGTCAAAGAGGTGCCTATTAACTCTCTTCTCGAAGATGTAAGTGCCGTAGCAGCGGAAATAGTATTTGTGTATAATAAATAGCAAATGTGTCTGTTTTTCCCAAATAATATAATAAGAAATAATAAAATATGTCTTTCAATATAGTTGTATCACAAAATACTAGTTATTTCCTTTCCCATCGTCATCTACACATTGCACGTACTAGGTAGTAGTAAAAGGAAAGTCATGCTACTATTAAGAAATGAATAGAGATGTATAGGATGATCATATGAAGCAAGAAATTATTCAAATTAAGATAGCGTCTGATAGAAAACAATGGATCCGACTACCGATGGACTTACAAGTTAACCGAGTAGAAAAATCTGACTGGTAGCAGGAAACCAGGCAGACCGAAGGCGATACCTAACTTAGAATAAAATAAGTTGGAAAATATTAGGGGAGTGATAGGGTTCCTTTTAGACAAGTGTGCTCCATGATAGCTGGTGGTCAAACGCTTAAATTGGCTATTACCTCTAAAACAAAAAAAGGAGACATACATTCAATCCTGGAATAAAAGAAGTTTAACAAAATTAATATGATGATAAGTCATCAGAGAAAGAAACCATGAACTGAACTGTCCGTATTGTATCTAGTGTGGTATAAAGGTAAACAAAAAAACTATTATCCCAGTGAGTTCAGATCGATGGGCTGACTATAAACCATTTTCCATATAATCAATGTTTGGTTGCATTAATCAAATGAAGTTCACACCTTCCAATTACCTTTGAATTATTTAGTGGCTATTAGAGCCCATGCAGTTGATGCCAGTAATCAAAGACATAAAATGATTTTTGCTATAAACATGATGGATGTCGTTGCCCACCCCTTGATGTAAGAAGGTATGGTAAAAGCACATCGAATAAATCAATAAACCTTATGTGCTTATTTTGGAAATATAGGGACATGTACAAAAAAGTTGAAAGTTTACTTGAGCGGCGGCTATGCATGTACTTGGGCTCATAAATCTTTTATCGATTGAATAACAAAGCGAGAAGTGGAACGCTTTCATCATGACGCGATATTTAGGTGTCTTGGGAATACCCTGGAGTGGGGGATTTGGGGCTAGGGCTGCCGCCTAAGCTTTAAAGGGGAGCCGTATTGTTTCAGGTAACCGATGTTTTATAAATCATCATATTTACGTGATAGGGCACTGGACAGACTAGCTACTTTTTTACGCATAAGATTACGTATCTTACGCTCTTGACGTCGTAACTTGCATAAGCCACGTTGAGGCATGTCTAGATAGGCTTACTCCACAAGCTACAGTGAATGCCTATAAACTCTCTTCTTAAAGACATTAGGGTCCTAATCGTAAGACCCGACTACGATGACTCGCTAGTAGCGGGTTCTAAGCATTTGTTATTTATCTATTTTTAAGAATACTCCTTCTCCTTCTATTAAACTCTTCGGGGTCCATTCCTTTCCTCCCATATTAAGGCAAGGGATATGTTTCATTGACAACCCTACAAAAGGAGTCTGTAATGTAATTTTTTATTTGATCTCGTGAAAGCATTGAGAATGGCTACGCATGTCGTCTCGCCGTTGCTTAAATGTTTGGCCTTCTTCGTGGCAATTGATACAAAAAGGTTTGTTTTGCTTTGGCCTGAATGTTCGGTAATTGTCCCGCTACAAGATCACTAAAATAGTAAAAATTTTCTATGGCCCTGTCTCTCAAAATAAGTCACCCCACTCAGAATAAAAAAGCCCGGTCTCTGAGCATCATATTTTTGTCGTCCTGAATCACTTTAGTCTGACACCGGCTGTAACCAGCTTAGATTTCGATAGCTAATGTTGTCTATGGTTGCGCTGCCCATAGTTTCGAATACGTTCGCACGAATGAACTGAATGGTTGAACGCCAAATGCTTCCCCGTCGAATAAAAATACAATCCTGTTACGAGTCGTTCCTATTACTTTTTTCCTGGCTTCGTGCGATTTGCAATTGCCTTATACAAGTCTTTCTTTTGTAATAGTAAAAAATTTGGGAAACAGGATTATACAAAATCACTTGGGAGATAACGAAAATGGATAAATATCAGTGGGGTTGAATAATAAATACGTACAAAATCATACAATACATAAAAGTAGGTAATTTCCCATTTGTTCTATAGAACATCACTTATTATCATTAAGCATCGTGGACATCATCATATTAATAGTGGCCAGTATTCAATTAACAATATGGAGTATACTACAAACGCTATAGATATGAAAATTATTTAATGTTCACCAATATACGAGTAGCATAAAAAACAGAATGGGTCACAAGTACTACCAGTTGAACTATACAGATATATATAGATTATTGGCAAATCCTAGTTACAAGTTAGTTTGGGTAATTACTACCTCATAATTAAATTAAATATATTTCACAATTCTAACAATAAATTTGTTAATAAATAAAATTCATCTATGTCATAAAAACATATTCAAGTAACCACACTTTTAATCTCTCAATAGTACATTCTACTGATCCACAGCTTTTATGTGCTTGTTGTTTTGAGAGCTAGTCTGGTTTTCACAGGCGAAACAATTTACATGAAAAAGCATTTAAAGACTTGGAAAATAATTTCAAAGTTTACGAAACGTCAAAACCGTCAAAAGACGGTTCGCGTCATACTTTGATTAAAAGTTGTTTAGTTTACCTTAGCGCCAATAGTAACAAATAATCTTAGAACAACTAAAATAATGGCTATGGCTACAAGAACCATGATCTCTATAATAAGTGGCCATCAGAGTTTGTACCACACAATACCAACGTAATACCAAAATTACTTACTTGGTGTTACGTTGGTATGGGCGGTGCACTTTCCGCAACACTCGGCCCCTTAACTTTCGCCAGGAACCAGTTGCCGTGTGAATAGGTATAATGCATACCAGAGAGTTTCCGGAATTATTACGATTTGTATCCCGTATGTGACATGAATAGAAACGTTTTGCGCTATATGGTTGACTAAGCGTGTTGAAGTTGTGAAATATGTGAAATATATTGCTACCTCTATAGTCACGAGTACTACCTCTATAGTCACGAGTACTACCTCTACAGTCACGAGAACGTGACTATAGAGGTAGTATAATCTGATTATGAAAAAATCATACCCCTCCATTTCGCTTCGCCGTAGTCTGATAATAAAAGGACAAACGCCCTTTATGTTAGGACCGCACGCAACTTGCGTAATACAATCAATAGAGGGTACGACTGGGACTGCGGCCTAAGTTGAACAAGTCGCTCGGTTACAACGGGGCTTGATCACGAAGTAGGCACGTTTTCTTAGTATTGTGCCTATACCTTTGATCGGAGTCAAAAAACAGTCATGTAACCCATAGTAATTATATATAATAACGTTTTATAAACTAAAAAGAAAACCGACTTCAATGAAGAATATGATGCAATTTCGTTTACCTGGATGGCGTATATTTTCTAATTATTTTGATGACAGACGCGTGATACTATATGTTGTCCGTTTTTTTCTTACTCTTCAGGGAATACACAATGGGATCCCTCCATTTACTTGAGGATGTCGTAAACGACGACTAAGGAAATAAAATGCACCAGGGATGGGCAGGAGCATCCGGCTGAGTACGTAACACTAATACTGCTGTCACCAATTCGCCTGCTAAGCGTGGTCATTATGTCATATATGCTATGATTAATGTTTTATTAGATATTGGTTTATATATATATAATATGGGAGTTTTAATCGAAATAAAATTATTTTCGGAAAATCAATCGCACGATAATACGAAGCAGTCCGCTGCCTTGCTGTAATTTAGTTTGCCAAAGAGATTCGCTGATTACCGGATGAAATAAAAATATTGGTGTAGCTCTGTTTCGCACCACAAACTAAAAGTAATAATAATTGTTTCGTTTCTCAGCGGCTGTGTTTGAAATTATCGTTTCCACCCACAATTTTATAAAAGAGCCTTGATTAGCTAGACATTTTGAGATTTAGTTGTCATGGACTGGAGGCGTCTTAACCTTAGTAATGTTCCATCTCCATAATACAGTAAAATTATGTCGTATTATTAAGTCTCGTTCGTAATCTGGCCTGTTCTGTGGCAAATGCAATTATCCAGTTTTCATCATCATTATAGTCAAGCAATAGGAAGTTTCGTACCCTTCTGGTATTTCTACGAAAGTAGTCAGTATGGCGTCTGAAAACAGTTCCCTGTACATTTTGACATACATTTCTTGATCTATAGAGTGATCCGCTCACGTTTCGATATTTTGGAGCGCGCTCCACAATATCGAGACCTTGTTCTTGTACGGTTAACATTTCCTCTTTATATATTTGTTGAAGTGGTCGGGCCTCTGATGATTCCACTTTCTCCTTGTGTTTGAGGATCTCTTTATCAATAGTTTTGCCACATTGGGTTCGGAGTGAATTTTGTGCTCATTGGTATTAACTATTGCATTGTTCTGTATTTTCACAATAGCACAACATATGTGCGATTTTGAGCATCGCCAAACTATAGTTTCATCATAATTCACTCTTTTTTTTTAGATCTCACGTCCATAAAAAACCAACACATCAAAACTCCTTTTAGTTTTTATTAAATATATAAAATTCCGTACTGCGTTCGTTTTATTTCGTCATTTTTTTCAAATAAACACTCACATTTATTGCTTCACCTTACAATTGCCTTCTACTTCTTCTTACGTTCCGATCGAATCATCGATCAGGTTCCTTTTTTACTCTTGAATAAAGTCACAGTACAAATTTAATTCTTTTCGTTCTGTGTATTTTCAATACACGCCATAGGCACTCTCGAAAATATAAGAGATTGTAACAGGACGCCTATTAATATAAAAAAAATTACACGTCTATCGCATACTCAATACGCAATTAATACTCATAGACGTTCATGCTCTATGAGCGTCAAAATCGCGTCAGGAGGACCGAGTAATTCACGACAAGATCAGGCGTGGTCGACTTCATTCAAAATACCACTTAAAATTCGATTCCAATCAGTGTCGTATTGAGAGTGCCAAATAGCACGATACCGGCCTAAAATCGGAATTACGATTCCAATCGAGTGTAAGGCCCCACAGAACGGCGGAACGTATGTGCGTGAAGTAAAATGGCTTATTCCGGAAATCCCCTTCCAGCGCTCAAAGAAGCAAAGGGGATTTCTGAACAAAAGTTCCACGAATCCCAGCGCTCAAAGGGAAAGTAAAAGGGGATTTCTGAACAAAAGTTTCACAAATCCCCTTATCAATATATTTACATTATATTTTGTATTCAGTCTTTATTTTTTCATACATAGGTACATCATTACAACGATGACACAATAAACGAAATCTTGGATTCATTAGAATGCACAACAGTCTGTCGCATATGGAAATCAACCTATATTATTATTGTCTGTTTTGTTTATGCCATAATCACCCAGCTTGGCTGGCGGATTGGAGAACTTTTTTTTATAATCGAGCGAAGTTTTTTTAAGGACTCTGTTTTAATTTTTAATAAATATAGTTGGAAGCCAACAAGTCTTATATGTTATTCATTTTTAAATCGGTCGTTGCCGGAACCGAATCGTCTGGAAGAAAACCACAAAATCAGACGTTTTTCTAGAAGTTATCTCTCAAGGATAAATATTTCTTCTCCCGTTGCTCGCAGACATGGGGACGGGGCACGCTATTTCAGGGTCGTTTGGGTTCGTCGCCTTTGAAATCGTTTCCGTAATAAGATTATTTCGAAGAGAGGCGTAATTTTTTTTTTCGATTGAAATGAAATTAGTAATGAAAAGTGGAAACCAGTGGGGATGTATTAATAAGCTCAGTTGGTAGTAACTCTGCCTTCTGCGGTGTAGGTTGTGGGTTCGATTCTCACCCAGGACAAACATTTGTGTGATGAATATAGATGTTGGTTCTGTGTTTGGGTGTTATAACATATAGTACGTATGCATTCAAGTATGTCTCCATATTACAAGCTATGCTTAGTTTTTGGCTAGATGGCGCTGTGTGAAATTATTGTCGTGTAATATTTATTATTTTTTTAATCTATAGGTATATATGGACCAGGCCATAAATTCAAACGTGTCTCTATTTATTCGTTCGTTAACTTTTCAAGGCTTAATACTGGTTTTATTATTGTAATACACTTATGTAGGTAGTTAATAAATTAGCTATTCTTTATTTATTGTGTTTGTGGGGTAGGCATGTCAGTCCACCTTAACTCAGAATAAACACTATCCTGGGGTCTAACCATAACATCTTAAAGCGTTCTCGTTATGATATAACATTACTTTTGTCTCGTTTTTTCTACACTGGATAGATAGCGACAAAAGTAAAGTAATAATAAAACAAGAATGCTCTAAGAGGTTGTGGTACCTAATCCCTGGTTTTATTGTGAATAGGATACCCAGTTTCCTTAGGGCTAACACACCTACCTCAATTATAACATTAAGGATATAAAAAAAACAAATGTTATTCTAAACGTATGTAGATTTAAAGGACGTGTTTTCGTAAAACCAGTCAAATGGCATTTTGAAAATTTTCACGATTAAACACAATATGTTTTGAACGGGTATTTACTGAGTATTTTACGTATATTATGTCCGCTGGTAAAATACAGAATAAATACCCATATTTTGGTAATACGAGTAAAATAACCAGTCAAATAGTAGTACAATATAATAAGAAATAAAAAAAAGATTTAAGTATTCATCTAGTTTCCATATTACAAGCTATTCTTAGTTTGGGGCTAGATGGCGTTCTGTGAAATTAATGTCGTGTAATATTTATTTAATAATATAGTAAAAATAGTAGAAGTTGACAAGAAATATGTAGAGTGAATAAAGAAATCGTCTATTAGTTACTACTAAGCCGCTTACAAAGAGAGCTATTTAGCATTATCTGGGAAACTCTACATCGTGAACCTTCCATCTTCAGACAAGCTCTAATAATTACCTTTTAAAGAATCCTTTTTTTCCAGTGTAACAGATACTTGATAGCAATTCCAAGATGAATAAATAACAAATGCGAATCTGCTCGTTTTTCCAATCAATTGAATTGGATAACAACAGTAGTATCATTTCAATTGGTTTGATTCGTTACATTGCCTTTAATGTTTTTCAAGCACACAATTGACAGTGTTGTCTTTGTAAGATACCTATTTTAAACAATCATCATCACAGCACAACAAGACCAATGCATGGACCGACGACTATTCGTGCCTTCTAAATGCATATCAAACAATGATTCAATCTGAAGGACATACCTAACTGGAAACAAACATCAGGACTTCTTTCGGCCATATCATAACTTGACAATTGTTGTTGTGAGATGAAAAAATTAAAAAATATACTCCTTAGCTGTTCGTATGATAAGAGTGGAACGTAATTCGGATGGGCCTCATTAAATTTAAACAGGATAACATACCGTAAAACTTTAACGTAGCAAAATTATTTCAGGTTTACATTAAAATGCTTGTTGACAAATTTTAACCTTTTTACGTACGATATGTTTTACTGTATTCATATCATGATACTGTTAAACATACATACATAAGGTTAAATAAAAAGAGCCTGAATTAAGTTTTACCTTAATATTTAAAAAACATGTAACATATGATTCGTTTATATCCTCTAGAAGAACATTTTGATGCAATGATTTTTATTTTCGTGACAATGTTCACTCGCCAGAATAGTGTGTGAGTGAACTTTGTCACGGTAAACACAAGTACGCCTAACGGATGCCGGGAGTGATTGGAAATTATTGGAAATTGTTGGCTGTTCGCAATGTATCGGAGCGACGGCTATTTCGTACCATAGGAAGACGTGTGGTTTTGTTCCAGAACTTCCTTCCATCGCTATGTAACATAATTTCCGGCGAACAACATTTTCAGCAAATGGCACTGCTAAAAGCTTTATGGGCGTGGTCATTTTTTTTTAACCTACACAGTAGGTAGTAGTAGTAGTAGTTGTTAGGCAAATGTTTTACGCATATTGTTCCAGGCTTTTCGGATATCTGCTCCACCAGTCTGGATTAAACGCAGTGGTCATGCGTTTTTCAGGCCTGCCTGGAGGTAGTTGTCCATCCGCAGGCACCCATTGTGTGACGGCCTTTGCCGTCAGTAAACATCCTGCTGATGTGTTTACATAATTTATTTATTTTGCTATTTTCTCATGTTAGATTCAGCTTCAGATAATATTTATTACAAAAATGGGTTTAAATTGGTCTTAATAAATGAACATGTCCATGTTCAGCACAAAAGCATGCAATATAAGCCTTAAAAATAAAATGATGGGATATCGAATTATATAAAACAATAATTATCATAGATTATAGAGTGTTGAAGATGATGTCATATTTCAATATGTTTGTCATTTAGATAATCATTAATCGTGTAATTTGTTTTCCCAGTAGCAATGATTTAACTGTAGATTTAAATATACTGAAGAACTAGACTCCAATGTAACCTCTGTTAAATGATTGTGGATCCTAGGCGCCATGCAAAAATACTTGTTTTTTTTAGTTAAAAGTAACAAATAATAATAAATAGAACAAAACGA
Source organism: Venusia cambrica (assembly GCA_951394065.1). NCBI lineage: Eukaryota > Metazoa > Arthropoda > Insecta > Lepidoptera > Geometridae > Venusia > Venusia cambrica. The sequence goes on from OX596034.1 coordinate 17,919,278, forward strand.
TCAAATATGTATACGAGAGAAAAACCCGTGTTTGAATTGCATAATACTATTAATGTCTTGAGTATAACAAACGAATGTTCTGTTTGTTTAATTGCGAGACACATTCCTATATTTGTAGGAATGTGTCTGGCAATACTGCTTCGCATACTCACTATAGTTTTATCGTAATCGCGTATGACAGTGCAAGAAGAACGAAAGACATGATTACTCTTCCTTCTGCGCTGCACTACTATAAGCGTTTGTTCTGTGTTCGGGTGTTGTAAAAGTAACAGACTCACGACTTTTTCCCTTCGAAGATATGTGAACTTCACCGAAAACCGAAAAGTCCATTAATCGAATAAATTCATTGAATGCTAAACTGGTGCACAACTGGATTTGAACCCGCAATCTCCGGATCGGAAGTTGGGCCCATACCACTTGGCTATACTGCTCGACGTAGATGTTGTATTGTATAATAACCAGTATCTGAGAGTATAAAAAAGTACATAGGTATTATGTCTGTAAGTAATCTATTTCCCAAATAACATGCTTTGCTTAGTTTGGGGCTAAATGGCACTTTGAAAAATGACTTTACGCTCATACTCCATTTCACATGGTTTCGAATTTTAATAAGCCCGAAGGTGGAGAAGCGCTTTTTTTTTATATACTACTAAGAGACGGGACAAGCAAGTAGCGCACCTGGTGTTTAGTGTACTCTTGTCTATGATAAAGCCTTACTGCATAGGTCACATCCACAAAGAACATAGCCTACACGGCACTGCACTGCGCCCGTCAACTTGAGGCATAAAGGTGTTAAGCCTCACGTACCCGTAATTTCACCGGCAACTACCCTTCAAACCGAAACAAAGTAATGCTGCTTGGCGGCTGAAATAAGTATGGTGGTAGTAATTCTCCGGACGAGCCCTTACACTAGGGGCTTCTACTACTTTTAAACCCGCTTCAACTAAAACAACTCAAAACTACGCTTCACCTGAAATCCACAATAGACTTATTAACCGGCTGTATTTCCTCTAAATCCCGAAACATAATAATTTAGAAATGTGGTATGGCGGCAGACTCAGGCAGGCGTAAGTTTATAGATTTTAGAGATATAGTTAGTGGTGCATTAGAACACCTGACTGCCGCGTCGCGTTTCAACGGGCAGGCTTATGTTTACGTAACTAGCACATATAGCTGGATGCATAGCCCATGGGATGCGAATCTACTATAAGTGGATAAGCACGATCCACTATACAAATATGCATTTGCTGAGTTTGGGTCGGATAAATACTTCTAGCTTTACTAGCTTTTTCCCAAGGCTTCGACCGCGTGGTACCCGAATATATCCCATGTCCTTCATTAGGATACAATCAATTGTATCCTAATATAAATAAAGATAAAGCCGTAAAAAATATACAGACATCCTTACCTACGCCAATTGTGAAGATGACTACTGACACTTCAAATAACTAAAGGGAGTAACTTCCAAGCGTATAATGAATTAACGAGCGCCGTATTGTACTCAGAAATTACATTGAACAATACAAATATTAGGTGATATGATGAATAACTACAATGTGCGGCCTTAGCTCTGAAAGTGGTTTCTTCCAGGCAACCTCATCAGGTACAAGATAAAGTAAACAATTTCAGATGGTAGCACACAAATAACGGGAAAATATTAAACAAATTGATTCAACTTAAATAATACAGCAAGTACTTACATCAATTTAAAATAAAACATAATCAAATACTACAATTATATAATAAATAGCCAGGTCTCTTTTAAACTTCATTGTTAATGTTATATTATTAACAGTAAATTTTAAAAGAGACCCTACTTAATATAATTGGTATTAACAAGGACCAGTAATAAATAAAAAGGCTTACATTTTAACAGACGCTAAATTATGTTTTAACTTCAGTTTAAAATATACCCTCATAAATTAATTGGAAGTGTCTGTTTGTAATGTCAAAAGAATAGCTTTTAACTGAATGATTGAAAGTGTATTAACGGTACTGATAACAAAAACTCAATTTTTGTCTTTCTGTCTGTCGGTTTATTTCGGCTTGTATCCGAAACGGTTGGACAGTTTTTGCAGGGACTTTCACAGGCAAATAGGATCTTTTAGGGAAGCATCAAACCATGAAATACATCGTACTAATTTATTAATGTGAAAGTTTGGATGTTTAGATGTTTGTCGAACATCAGAACGAATAAAAATCAAACGGAATAAGACCGAAAAATCAAATAATAAATTATCTGCGAGACAAATTTCAACCAAATCCGGTTAGCCGTTTTTGCGTGATATTCTTGTTCATATATTTAAAGTACATTGTTCACATAGCAACAGCTCATCAGAAGCGCGGTAGTAAAAAGCAAAATCAAAGCAAAAAAAAAGTACCGTGCTAAAAGAAAGTACGCCAAAAAAATACAAAGAATGACGTGAGTTATGTCCAAGGTGCTCCAATATCTTGTACACTTTTCCTAGATTATAAGTATATACAAACCTTAAAATAGCTACCCTACAAATCTCACAAAACAAATTAATTAAAGCATTATTGAAATATCACTACTTAACTGACACACACACTATCTACAAACAAACTAAGCTTTTTAATCTAAAACAACTTCATACATATTCAACGTGCACTCTAGTAAAAAAATTACTAATGAAAAAAATACATACACATATAACATTTACAAATAGAGAATACAAATATAATTTGAGAAATACTAACAAAATTGAACTAAGAAAACCCAGAAAAAAATACGGAAAGCGTTGTATGTTTGAAGGAGCACAATTATTTAATAACTTACCTGATTATATTAAAACCTGTGACACAAAACTTTATTCAAAAAGGAACTAAAAGAATAAATAGGTGTCTCATTGATAACATATTAGAAAACCCTTAGACCTCTGGAGCAATTAAATACTTACTTATGCACAACCTAACTTTAATTAGTTACAGCAAATAGTTCTAAGCTCATTTTAAGTAAAAGTAAACTCTGTTTTTTTGAGTATTACATTTCTTTAAACCGATATATTCAAGCAAGGTACAATTAAACTAACTATGTATAAAGGAAGCCCGACTGTTTCCCTTAACCTAAGGACCGTTAGAAACGGTATATAGGTAACTCAACTGATCCAGACCAATAACAGACGTGCTCGAGGCACTGGCTGCATTGCCACGCTGAGTAACTATTCACATTGGCTAGGCTAAATAAGAGCCGTTGAGTCACGCTTCAATCAAAAGCCTCGCAAGATTAAAAAAAATGTAAAAAAATAAATTTGAGTAAATCATTAAATATCCATAAATAAAGTAGGACAAACGTGCAGAAAGCAGCCGTTTTTTTTTTTTGTAAATAATCAGCCATTATCTCAAAGTCCGGATTCCGTAGCTGCTAAAACACACCAAAGAAATTGAATATGTTATGTTAAGTAAAATGTAGGATTTTTTAAAATTCCTTTTGCGTCCAATTTTTTTAATGCATTTTAGTTCCTAACCATCCTCTAGAAGTATAGGTTATCATAGTTTTTACCTACTGTCCTTGCTTGAGACTAGTTGGCAAAATGTCGTCCTTCCTTCCATAACTTGACACCATGTGAGACGAAAGCCAAGCGTTTACCCGTCATACAATAGCAAAAAAAATACAAAGAGTAACAAAGCATAATAAAAAAAATTATGTGCATGTTTTGCAACTTTATGATATTTATCTCGTTTTAAAATTTTAAGCAGCAATGGAATAACTTTAATGATTTAAATATAAAACTCTAGAATACCATCGTTCATTATTCATCATGATGGGATTACTTTCTGTCTATTAAAATAAGTACAAGCGCCAACAATATTATAGCTCGCAATGCACACATACATGCCTATGTACACACTGCACTGCCGGTCAAAGGACATACGCTGTGCTACGGTTAGTTCAGCCCCTGCTCGCTTTTGGCCAATGTTGATCCCTATCAGTTCACCTCGAACCAATAACCAATAACCAAATTGAATTCATGTGCCCGGAGCACATGAATTCAAGAACGATAGGGAAATTTATGCTGAAAAAGATTCTAATAAATCAAAAGCAAACAAAATTGGCTTTCAGCTCAGTTGGAAAAGCTCTGCCTTCCGCGTCGCGTCGGCTCGATTCCTAAACGGGACGAACATTGGTGTGATTGAATGAAATAATTGTTTTTTCTGTGTTTGGGTGTGATATTGTATCATAATTATGTATACAAAAAATATATAAGTATTCACATTTTCCAGAATCTAATTCCCATATTACAAGCTTTGCATAAATGGCTTAATATTTATTTATTTATATTACGAGGTTCCGGCAAAAGAGAAATATCGAACGTATTTGTTTTAACACATTGAAATGGTTATTTAGTGGTCCGATGATATCCGATTGTTTCCCGACTTCGGCGAAGGAAAAAGGAGGGTTATGCGTTTGAACGGTATGTATGTATGTTTGTGGGTGGGTATGTATGTTCATGTGATCCCTCATAACTTCTAAACGACTTATCATAATTTGACATATGAGGTATCCTTGGAAGCGTCTTAATCATCCGCTGGTTAGGCTATGGGACGTCGTATTAAATTTAATATGGCGTCTTTTATAGGACATAAGTTCATGAAATAAAAATAAAAACTTTGTTTAATATGCCGTGTTGGAAATTAAATGAAAGGGCTTAATTAGCACATTTCAAATAAATATATATATATATTGTTAGCTATGGCACGCGCTTCTGCTTGCATGCACCCGATAGAGATTGAGGATTCTGACCTGGATCGATAGTGAATCGTGATTAATCGTATCACTACTGCGGTACGATAAGAAATACCGAAAATCATGCTCAAAAAAGTATGATACATGCAAAAAATTCTCAATAAAATGTGCAAACTATCACCTATCAATTAAACAACTTAACCCCACGCAAATGATCGAATCAGCGAAGCGTTAAGTTTGGACTGAATGTATGTATGTGGTAATTTTTGTGACTGCATAACTACCTACTGGACTATAGTTTATTATATTAAATCTATGAAGAGGTTACATTGATAAAAAAATGATTTTTCGCAGGCGATTTTTGGTAAGTGCGGTTGTTTCTGAAATATTGGGACGATAAGAACATATTTTTAATATTTATATGAATATTTCGCCCATATCTTTTGAATGGTTGATCCGATCAATTAGAAATTTTAAATATGCTATAATTTTATTTACACCGGGGTTAATAAGATTGAAGTCTTGTGAAATATGATATCTCATGGTTTAGATATCAGATTTCCAAATTCGTTTATTTTTGTCCTTGATATGGTTTTTAAGATAAAGAGTTACAAAGGCTTTGATGATCATCAGGTATGGCAAGAAAAAGAGTGACGAGAGGGTGTTTCGATTCAATGATAGTTTCACTCAATAGGGTTGCCAAGCCAATGGTCAATAAGATTCAAGCATTACCTTTGGGATGTCATGCAAGGGGTCGAGTTTGCGCTTATCACACATCATCAGCCCATTAATGTCTATCACAATGTATAAGGAACTGCATTAAAACCTGCATAGTTTGGCTATAATCACCACGCTTGGCATTTTTGTGTTTATGGTTCTAAAAATCCCTCCAAGGTTTCTTGGTACCTATGTAGTGCCATTTGAATGTTTCGCATACGATCATTAACTATCAAAAACCGGTGCACGACCGGATTTGAACCCACTATGAGTCTTCAGATCGGAAGGCGTAAATCCACTTGGCCAAACAGGCCCTCCAATGGCTACAATGCAGTTTAAAACAATGTCGGATAAACCTCACCCAACTCAGTTACTTGACAAAGTATCTAATCTCAAGTAATACTAGCTCTCCGTCTCATCCAAGTTTGAAAACTGGCGACGTTAAAGTTCAGCAGGCTAGATGGTAAGGGTATCAGTGCAACAATAGTGTTACACCGCAACAGACGGTGAAAGTTTTAATCAAATAATAGTTTATGGCAAAAAAAAAGCAGACTCACGACTTTTTCCCCTTTGAGGATTTACCTTTGATTTACTCAATACATTTTTGGATAAACTGATGTAATATCCTTATATTCATTGACCGAGCGAGCGAAGCCTCTCAGTTTCGAGTTTGGGCAAAAATGCTTTTGTCCGCTGTCTGGCGGTCAGTTTGTTCTCGCCTACAGGCCGCATTTCCCAATCGATTTTGATGAGAATTGGCACACATGAACCTTGATTTATTAAATTTTATTAGTCGATCGATCGATTTTTGATCTGCGGGAAAATAGGAGGGAAAAGGGGATGTTTGCTGTAAATTGTTACCGTCTGCCCCCACGTGGGGGTTGTTCGTCTTACTTCGTTTACTTATAGCTATCTGCCCCCAAGTATGAACAGTGGGGGCACACGGTAATATATTATTACCGTGTGCACCATATCTCATACGGGGGGTTTCTCATACGTGAGGGTATTATAACATACGATAATTTGTAATTCTATCTGCCCCCACAACTATATCCTGTGATGACAAAATTAACTTCGGGTTTTATAATTAAATTATTATTTTTGCAAATAAAATAGTATGCTACATAGAAGGCAATATAATCAAATACTGTCAATTATATTAATATATAGATAATTTATTTATTTCAGTACCTAATTGAAAAGACCTTTTGAAGTTATTGCATCCGTACAATATACATACAACTTGCAAAACAAAACTATTTAAAACATGAACTAGGATGGTTAAAGTTAGGAAACAAGGTCGCCTCGCCAAAATGTTAATTATAATTAAATTAGTAAAGTAATTTAATAAAATTAAAAGGTTTATAATTGTGAAAATCGCCACTACTTACAGGCTACGTGTATCTCATAACAACAATCTTTTTGAATTTCAATGTTGCTATTAGGTACCTTAATATATGTATCTGTATCATCATCATTTCAGTACACATACGTCCACTGCTGAGCATAGGCTTCTCCCAACTGACGTCACAAATATAAACCCTGAGCCGCCACCATCCATCGACTCCCCGCAACTGCCAAAATGCCATCAATAGTAGTTATAAAAGATTAATAATATATTTATAAAAAAAAAATTACAAGATAAGTAGGTATACACTCTAAACTAGTGGTTCTGTAAGAACAGTAAGCCTCGCGAGCCCTTAATCCGATTAATACAATAACCGATGCTTTCCTCCTTTAACTTGACTTTGACTTTGACTTGGAATGGGAATGAGGAATGGGGGCACACGGTAATAATGTATTACCGTGTGCACTCACTGATCATACGTGGGGGCAGATAGCCATAAGTGTTACCGTCTGCCCCAATGTGGGTCGTTCGTGGGGGCAGACGGTAACAATTATTTGCTGTAGTATTGCAATTTTTGATTTGTAAATGTATACCTACGTTTACTAATCAGACCACGCAGTCCTCACCACCTTTGCAAGACAAATCCGTAGACACAAGATTCGATCTCCTCAGACAAATGGAACGCTACTCGCGTTCGCTAAAACTTATGCCCCTATTTTGCTCAAAAGTCTAAAAGGAAAAGTGAAAGAGGAAAGCATCAGTTATTGCATGGTTCAGGGCTCGCGTGGTCTACTGTTCTTACAGAACCACTAATTTACTGTCTCCACAGTTCAGTAGCCTCTGCCCTTTGCGCTGTAGGTTGTGGGCTCGATAGATGTCATTTATGTTTTTATGTTTGAGTGTATCATAACTTATGTTCCTATGTATTTATAAAATGTAAAAGTAAGAAGTAGTAATAACGTCTCCAAGGACCTTGGGCCATTGAGGAGCCGGTGCCCTCCGGGTTTTCAAAAATCTTGCGGGCTTTCAATTGAGGCGACACATGACCCAAGTGCTGGCTCTTGTTTAGGCCAGCGAATTAACATAGCTATTCTGCGTGGCAATGCAGCCAGTGTCTTGCGCACGCTTCCGTCTGGTACTGGTCTGGAACAGTTGAGTTACCTATAGACCGTTTGTAAAGGTCTTAAGGTAATCCGAGTGCTTCCTTTGTACATAGTTTAATTGTACATACTATTTTTAATATTATGTGAATAATGATCTAGATTCTAGTTTCCATATTGCAAGCTTTTCTTAGATTTGGACAAAAATGTTGATGCGTTAAATGTCTACTAATGTTAAAAAAAACAAAGAAATTCGCCCTACTCCGCTTTTGTTATGAATTGACTGATAATGAATACACTTGCGTAGCGAGAAATGAGACGGAAATTATAAAATAAATCTAACGGCCATAAATAAATAGGTATGTGCCATATCGACGTAATTTGAGAATTCAAATAACATGTTTGATGTGTGTTGGTGCATCGACATTGCCTTCCCGCTGGAAAGATCTGTGTAACTCGATCCTGGTGTACTTCGAACTTGGACACCGGGTCAGATGACTTTGGAATGTAGTTACTAGCAATTCAAGTTTAACGATCTCACGTGTCTATTGGTGTTCTAAGCTCATGCAATCAAGAAAAATTCAAATTTAGATTTAATTCAACATAGCCATAAGTAGAATTTACAGAGGGAAATTTGTACGGCTTGAATTTAAATTACAGCTTGCGGGAAAGCGACGTAGTGGGTTTAATTACATCATACGAGCGGCCTATCCAACATAGACAAAACACGGCACACGCTTTTGATGTCACACATGAACGTGGAGTGCTATTATTGTCATTGTGAGTTATAATAATCATCTTCTTGCAAACCGTGGATATGTGCCGAACTTAAATTTGGACGTGCCTCTGACTACCCCCTAGTAGGTGATCCTCATAATATCCGAACTCTGAGTAGGTGTCAGAGGTGAATCCTCTAAAGGGAATAATTCGTGACTCTGTTACTTTTTTTACACTTTATTTATTTGTTTTTTGTGAATGTACTATTAAACTAACTATGTACAAGAAAAGCAGTCGGGGTTACTTAAGGACTTACTTACAAACGGTCTAAAGGTAACTCAACTGTTCCAGAAAATAACGCTTACGTGCCCAACATTGGCTGCATTGCGACAATTAATGGCTATGTTTATTCACTAGCCTGAATAATAGCCAGACCTAGGCTCACGCTTCGCCTCAACGAAAACCCGGAGAACACTCGGCTCCCGAATATTTCAACTCCAAAAGGCTCAAATAAGTAAGCTCTGTCTTACTATATTTGCGCCTTTTGGGACCCTTGACCCAATCGCCGCATCAACCCTAACTGATGTCCTATTAATTAAACTATATTTTCCCTCAGCAGTAATTCAGGCTGACATAACGAATCGCTCACGTGTTTAGTTACAGTATCATCATAAGTCAGTAATTCATTTATTTTCTATTCAGCTGCTATTTGATACGCCTAGTAAGCACTGTAGCCTTGTCAGCTACATGTCTAAGAAATCGAATCCGAATGGATAGACTAGGCTATATAAGAATATAAGGTTACCACATGCTTATGCCAACAATCAGGACTACAGAGGAAATTAGATAAAATGAGTGAAAACGTTTTAGTTTTAGTTTGAGTGAAAAGGTTAACTGTCTTATGTCACGAATAGTAAACTACTTTAATCCGTAGTTGGCACACTGTATTGTACTTTCATATAGAGATACTATTATGACTTGGGCTCTTCACCCAATTGTTATCGGCGTCGTATCCACCTAGTTGGCCTTTAGCAGGGGATTTCCTGGTTAGAATCTTTTATGCCCTCAATCTCACACCAGTGGCTCCCCGCTGTTTCGGCACAGCGGCCACAGGCAACCACGTGTGCTCTTGGACCGAAGTACAAGTAACGTTCTTCACCGATCGAATCATTTGACATTGAGAATCGTCTAGATTCTAAGACGAGTTCGTGGAATCGAATAATTCGATTAAACGAAATTATCGAATATATCGCTGAACTTAACATGTAACTATTGTTTGACGTTTGTTATCGTAAATTTTGACAATTTATCCGATGTTGTTGGTGTTGTATCAACTTTGAAGTTAAAAGTCTGTAAAAGTTACCGATTGAAGTTTATTATGTTATTATATTATAAGCTATGCTAATTGATATAAGTTACCGACGAAAGTTCCATACTCACAAGGAACGACGAGATTCGGCTAATTTTTTCGACCAAACGATAAGAATCGATACTTGCACTACTGGTAGATGAGGCTTCGGGTGTCTCGGCACACGAGCCTTCCGCATAGTGCACAGGCCCCCTCGGCTGTAATAGCGATCCATGGCTCATATGGGATACGTTATCACTACCCAGATACTGGGGCTATACTACTCTCTGATCGTAGCGATTATCCGTTCCATTAGGTAAAGGGGAGTAGGAAAGAGTGGGTGAGTTTTAGTTTGCGCGCTTACGCACCATAATAAATCCTGTGCGGGTTTCTGGATACTAGAGCTCTCCTCTCTTTCTCTCTCCCTCCATCATCTTGTCACATGTATCGACAAATGTGAACTTTTGAAGGAGTCTTTAAACCAATTTCCTTTTATTTTACATATTTGAAATGGACATTTACACACGAAACTTCATCGTCCCCGACTTAAACTAGTTTTTCTTTATTGCAACAATACATTTTTTTTTATTTTAATATCGCAATATTCACACGGAATCAAGCTGAAAACAAAAGAGTTTTGAGATCAGCCTGCCAATAAGTTTCATCTTCAACAAGTTTAACTTGAGCAAATAAATGCGAACTATATAATAGTTAGTTATTATTTAATCTAATGACATTATGTGAGGCCTAAGGTTTGCAGATTATATGTATTTCTTTATAGGCTCTTATTCGCTTAGTACTGCGTATTGTTTCTGTTACATATAAGTCTATAATTTAGTAACTACTATACATTTTCATACATATATGTCAATACATACTTATATATACCTCTGTTCTGTAATGGGCTATGAAAGAGAAGAGAGAGTGACTCGGAAATATGTAAGGCTTGTGAGTGAAATGTGTAGAAAAGCGAATGTTCCATCTAGACATGACATGCGTAGGGAAGAAAGTCACGTAACTAAAATAATGTATGGTATGAATGTAGACGGACGTAGGAGTAAGGAAGGGCTGAGGAAGAGCGATAACGCAAGCAATATGGAAGTATCTTACTGCTATTTATATGCAAATATACCTCTTTATTCAATAAAATGTACAATTAAACTAACTATGTACAAAGGAATCAGTCAGATTACCTAAGGACCGTTACAAACGGCCTATTGGTAACTTAACTGTTCCAGACCAGTATCAGACGGAAGCGTGCCCAAGATCTCTCAGGCTGCATTGCCACGTTGAATAACTATGCTAATTCACTGGCCTAAACAAGAGTCAGCCCTTGGGTCACGTCGTTTCAATCAAAAGCCCCGCAAGATTTGAGAAAACCCGGAAGGCACATTTATATGCAATATGATTGCATCTTATGTACCTATGTATCTATACAAAAAAAAGTATATAAGTATTTTATCCGTAATCTAGTACCCATATTACAAGCTTTGCTTACGATATGGGACATTATTGGTAATTGAAAGAATTAAATAAAAAAAAAAATCGAACGTGTTTGTTTGTTTGTTGGCTTGTTACTTCATGACTTAATGGCCTAATCGGATCTTGATGAAAACTGGCATGTATATACTATTCGTTATGGAGAAGAGCATGGGCTTTTTATCTGGATTCAACGCGGGATACGTGGGCGAAAACTAGTTAATAAATAATTCATGAATATTAAAGCAATTTAAACCAATACAATATTGTACGTGAGTGCCAAACCGACATGCAAGTCCCACTTGAATAATACAATAATTAAGTCATCACCGCTCGATTGTGCACCAATGTACAATGTCTGTATGGCAATTAATATGATACCGAGCCTCAAAGCCTGCTCAGTTGTGTTAAATTGTATCAATAGCCTGATTACAATATACTCAAATCATATATCAGAACTAGCTTTTGCTCGCGGCTTCGCTCGCGTTAAGAAGTATTATTATTAATTAGGTATAGTTTTTGCGGCTTTACTTTTGTTTAGCGTGTGTAAAAAATGAGGGCCTACAAAACTTAAAAACGACAGTACATTCTTCAACTGCTCCATTAACGTTTAGATTTTCTTTAGCCATTTTCAAAAAGTCTAACCGACAAAACCTATACTTAAACCAAACGAAAACAAAACAAATGCCAAATACAAAGCAGAGTCTATAACCAAAACTACTAAACCGAAACAAAACAAATGCAAAATCTCAAAATCCTTTCTTAGGGGATGCCTACGTCATAGTAGCTTTATGCATGCAAAGTCTCAGCCCGATCGGTTTAAAATTGACAAAGTTTCATACAAACTTTCATCCCCTATTTTATCCCCTTGGGGGTAGAATTAATCAAAATCCTTTTTTAGCGGATGCCTACGTCATAACATCTACCTGCATGCCAAATTTCAGTCCGATCCGTCCAGTGGTTTTTGGGCTGTGCGTTGATAGATCACTATGTCAGTCAGTCAGTCACCTTTGAGTTATATACACATATATTTAGAAGAACATAATGAAAGTTGACCTATCCTCTTAATTTGTAAAGATATAGAGATAGAGAGTCACTATCATGACTAATACACGCAAGAAGTACCTATAAACACATACAATCACAGTGCTTCTTTTGTTTCACGCAAAGTGGAGTTCGTTGGAGTTGTTTCGTTTTAATTGAGTTCAACAATTATGCCAAAACTTTTCGGTACCGGTTTGGTATTGAATGTAGCGTATGAGCACTCATTCGCGGGTAGAAAATAGAAAAGCGAGAGTTTTGGTACTATTTTAAGCCTGTATGCGGCAACTTGCCCTCTATTATTTTATGATCTGTGACTCAAAATGGTGAATAAAACGAGAAAAATGAACAATGTGAACCATATTATTGCGTATTTTTTTAACTGTTTTTGTGGTCTAGTGTCTAGGCCCACCGGTGTCAGATTCAGAGGTCCCGGGTTCGATCCCCAAGGAGAGTATAGTATTGTGCTGGGTTTGGTTGGTTAGGACTTAGTTAAAGTCCGCCTGCCTAGCTAACACCATCTTACCTATTTCAAGAATACTTAATTGTTGTATTCCGGCATTCCCACTTTCCACCTTCGGCCTTATCATGACTTGAAAATATCAGGTGAGATGAAGGCTAAGCACATCACCGTAAAATTAAAAAATAAAAGTAAACTAATTCGATTCGACAGCATGTGTGTAGGTTACCTTCAAACGTCCCGATTGAACGTCCGTGCTAACGCGGCGCTAAGCTGATTATCGCAGGTGAGGCTATCGGGATTGCACAGGCCCTGGTGTATCAAGGCACTTTTTATTTGGCACAGCTCAGTGCATGGCTAGTAACGACCATTCAAAAACAAAACGTAAACGTACAGCGTAGACGTAGCGGGTTTTTATAAATCTAGCCTACATTACGTTTGAGAAAACAATCCAGCTTTTCTCTTGCCTTCGTGTCTGGTAGACTCCAATTTGATACTTTAATGCAATTAGAGCTTGCCCTGTCTGTCCTAATTGCAGATAGGTCTCAGCGGCGACTTTGTAGCGATACTGTTGAAATCGCAACCGCTTTGCAACCATTACTTTACACCGTGCCTGTTCTAATAGACAGAGAAAATAAATTCAGGATTTCATCAAAATAGGTGGCTTCTTGATTTCGATCCATATCTAAAACAAAAAAACATGATGCCCATTAGTATTTCGAAGATTGGTTGATTAATTAGACTATTCTAGCAACACTTAATTACAAAATGTATTAAATAGTAAAAAGTCATTAGTAATAATATTTTTTAAATAAATCATACATAGCCCCAACACTAGGATTTCCTGTGTCGCGGGAGGCAAGGTCATTCCGGGAGAGTTGAAAAAATAAAAATAGGTATGAGCTTCACGTAACATGAAAGCAAAAAACTTCCTTCCCATTCGCTTTGTTTGGATAAAAGTGAGATTTGAAGGTTGTTTTTTGAAGCCATAACTAGGGTTACGTATCGTGTTTGTACTGGTAATTTTATAGTTACATTTATGTCTGACTTGTTGCAATCTGATCCGACTCACGTATCCACTAAAGATACAACTAAACTACTAACACCATTAATGTCTACTGTTTGGTTAGTCTCCTCTAAAACTGGAGGGTATCTTTATAACTATTTGATTGGTGATGGCAGTTTATTCTTAGATTATACACATAAGAAAGGCTGTTGCCTTTCTTTTGGTGAGATCACGTTGTCAACCTAACGATGCCCGCAGGCTGAGTGTGGGGGTCGATTCTAAAACTGCGACGCCCACAAACGCTGCAAACCATACAAATAGTGAAAGAAATACTACTTATCGACTCTTAACAGTGTGTCGTAGATCAGTCGCTACTAATAAATGTCAGTTTAGTCGCGACTTACAAAAGTCAGTTTAGTCGCGACTTACAAATGTCAGTTTAGTCTAGTCGCGACTTACAATAGTCACACTGCTACGTTGTAGGTAACGTATCCAGCACTAGACTTTGTTAATTTCTTTAATGGCGGAACACATTGTTCAGCGGTTTCCATTTAGATAGCATCACTTTATCTATGCGTGTACTTTCCCATTCGTTATTTAAATCTCATTAAAAACTAAAAATGCATTGTTGTTTATCAGTGTATTTTTCTGAATATCATCATCCACAGAACATTTCTCTCCACCGTGTGACATTATCATAAAGACATTCTTTCTTCTTGATTCTTGTTCTTGAACTTGTTCAAATTTAATATCAAAATACGCATACCTACGTGACAGGGCTCTTTATTTTTTTTTATTTTATATGATCCCAACACAGAAATAATATAAAAAGTCAAGTAAGCCCGTAGTTATAGACAGCGTTTACAAAGATATCTTTACATAACTTAGTAATTCTAGATTAGAATATGAATAAAATACTATATCTATTTTATATACACTTAAAATGTTAATGTTAAAAAGATTGATTGTATGTATTTTTTATTAAATTTGATTAATTTAACTTTCATCGATCTTGAACTTTGGGTCCCATATCGAGTCTAAGGCCAAATTCGCTGCTATTAAACTGCGTATTCTTGCTAAGGTTCGGCGGTACTTCACACCGGGACAGCTTTAAGTCTGTACAAAGCTCAGGTCCGATCTTGTATGCAGTTTTTCTGTCATCTCTGGGATGGCTCAGCCAAGTATCAGCTCGTAGCCCTGGATTCGATTGAGCGTCGTGCTGCTAGGCTCATAGGAGATGATTGGCTTGTTAAGGCTAATTTGCAGGGCCTAAACGTAGACATCGGGTTGCCAGCGGTCTGTGTTCTATAAATTCCACTTCGGCGAGTGTGTGCACGATATCTTTGACCTAATTCCTCCATCCCCTTTCCACCACCGGACTAGCAGACGTACGGCTGGCTACAGCCCGTACCTTGTAAATGTTCCATTGTGCCGATCGTTTTGCCTCTACCTTTATCATGAATGCTGGTAAAGAATGGAATTCCTTACCTTCGTCTGTTTTTCCGCACGAGTACAATCTTGGAGTCTTCAAGTCCAGTCCAGAGTAAAGAGGTTCCTTTTAGGCAAGCGTGCGCCATCTTAGGCCACATCTTTACTTGTTTTACATGTAAGCTGGTGGTCAAACGCTTGACTATTATCAATAAAAAAAAAAAGTGGTTTAGTTAGTTTATCTATCTTTAATACATTATAGATAGATAAGCTCTCTATAATACATTAGATAAATCTATCTATAATACATTATAGATAGATAAACTCTTTATTGTAAAAAAACAAAAATAAACAAACAAGCAAGAAAAACACTTAAACTAGGTAAAATGGGCGGACTTATCGCTAAAAGCGATCACTTCCAGGCAACCTTTGCATGGAAAGGATAGCTAAGAGCAGACGAAGCGGTGTTAATTATACGTTCAGTCTGGAACACCTCCTTCTGTCCTTATTTTACATAGATACTTAATAAAACGGAACCATATTGCGGTTGCTCGTGCCGCGCCTTTTCTCCCTGAGGCAGTGCGGACGCAAACTGCTTTGCACGCACCTACAATCCAGGCCCTTAATTTGCTTAACGCTAATATATATGCTAGCTATGCTCAAGACCAGGAAATAGGTATATTATTTTCAAAGCTGAATTATTTTTATTGAATTTTCTTTTTATATGAATAATATTACAGTAAATATTACAGGACATTAATTTCACACAGCGCCATCTAGCCCCAAACTAAGCATAGCTTGTAATATGGGAACTAGATTACGGATAGAATACTTAAATACTTTTTGTAAATACATACGTACTATATGATACAACACCCAAACACAGAACAAACATCTATATTCATCACACAAATGTTTGTTTGTTTGAATGTGTGGTATTTTTTAGCTACAATAACTCTAAAAGGATAGTTAGATAAGTAAAGTAATTAAGTAATAGGACATTGTGTATTTATTTAAGTAGTGTATATAAATATTGCTATTATACATTCGATCTAAATATTACTGTCTGCTGCATGTTTTGGTTAACCTGTTAGTGCAGTAAGAAATTGAAATAATAGAAATGAAATGAAGTAATCCATCTGATATTCAAATGCGAAACCGGGTCCGATGGAAATGAGTCAATGTTTGATTGTTTGAAGCGTGCACTCGATTACATTGCATTTGATGTGTGCATGCGGGAAATGCTAGCTTCAAAGCTAGCCAATCCGAATAACCAAAAGCCCTCTACTTCTCTTATCTAGATTGTTCTA
Source organism: Venusia cambrica (assembly GCA_951394065.1). Taxonomy (NCBI): domain Eukaryota; kingdom Metazoa; phylum Arthropoda; class Insecta; order Lepidoptera; family Geometridae; genus Venusia; species Venusia cambrica. The sequence goes on from OX596034.1 coordinate 17,935,937, forward strand.
CAAACATTGGGGTATTATTTAATAGTTTGCCAAATTGCTAAACGGTCTGAGCGACCACGGTATCTGTCTTTGTGGTCTCAAATATTTAATAAATTCGAAGAATTACGAATATTGAAATTTGTGACCGGTAAATATTACTACCCCCTAGTAGGTGATCCTCGTAAGATCCATGGTCTGAGTAGTGGCCAGAGGTGAATCCTTGAAAGTCGTGAGTCTATTTATTAATTTTAATTATTTGGTGTTATAAATAGTCCGGTATTATTTATTAATTACCAAATAAAATAAAATATTACAGGACATTCATTTTACACAGCGCCATCTAGCCCCAAACTAAGCACAGCTTTTAATATTATAAATATATTACAGGACATTTATTTCACACAGCGCCATCTAGCCCCAAACTAAGCCTAGCTTGTAATATGGGAACTAGACTACGGATAGAATACTTAAATACTTTGTAAATGCATATGTACTATATGATACAACACCCAAACAGAAGGCAGAGCTATTGTAGCTATGAGGCTTGTTCTTGAATATTACACGTTTACTACGTCACAATCTTATTTATTTGAACATATAAGCTTCTTTTCCTGAGCGTGGGCATAGCCGAACGAAGAATTTTACGCTCCGTCCCGTTTCAGCAGTGGTATCTAAGCTTTTTATTTTATTGCACTACGGGGAAGTGCTTAGCCTTCATCTTCATCATAAGGCCGATGGTGGAAGCGCACTTCACCCGGAATCCTCAAAAATCTGAGGAACTGGCTATCTTACCTCTAAATGTCAGAACACTACAATTATAGAATTGATGTTATGGCGAATTTGACGAGTTAGGTAAGATGGTGGTAGCTAGCCAGGCAGCTTTACACAAAACCCTACCACCAACCTAAGCTAGAGGTACGCTCACCGGTGGAGTCAGATCCAAAATTCTCGGGTTCAAACCCAATGGAGTATAATATTTCTGAGTATTTCGCCATAAAAAATCGAAATTGTTGTGTTCCGACAGATAGCCAGATCCTCAGACTGTTGAAGATTCCCAGCGAAGTGCGCTTCGACCTTTGGCATTATCATATCTTGAAACCAGATGAGTTGAAGGCCAACCGCATCCCGGTCGTGCAATAAAAAAAATTATCTGACCTTGCGTGGGCAAAGGTGAGATAAAAAAATATTTTTATTGTACGCTGATGTGACAGAGCGAGGTCTTCGAAGGAGCGAGCTTTCCAAAAGCAGCAAGCATTAGGATCGTACCTAAATTAACCTATATTTATGCATTGTTCCAGATGCCTGCTTCCAACCGTTCTTCAACTATGTAGATATGCGTGCGCTGGTCGAGAACTTCTGCCTGTACCATGTGAACGCGCCTGGCCAGGAGGATGGAGCGCCCACCCTTCCTGAAGAGTGAGTACATTGATATTTGATTTGCCTTAACATGATCACCAACATAATAAAGGTACAAATACAAGCAAAACTTCTGGATACGTCCATCCGCCTTTTAGCTAGGATGATTTTGATTACTATGCGGCATGTAATAATACTCTCACTAATACTTGTTGAATGTTCGAACCATAAATAAAAAACAAATAATAAACCTAGTGTTATAGATGTTTGCGTATAAAATACAATAACATCGAAAAAATACCTGCAGCCTTTTTATTATATTAAAATGTTGCAGCTTGCTTCGCTCCAACAATGCTTATTTTGTGCTTTGTAATAATGGACAATGCTCAGCGTGAATCGTAACAAAGGACTACCCGAAATGAAAACTTCTCAAAATCGAAATGAAAATGTTCATCGCAACGTAAAAAGTAAAACTGTTTACATGCGAGACGGAATGGCGCGGAAACTTAGAATTGAAATTGAAATAGCATATACATCCTGGGAAATCCACCACTACAGGTCATGGGCCTGTAGTGGATTTCCCGAGATTTCAGGGCTAAAGCTATTGTGTAGTAGGTTAACTCGTTGGGTGCTGCGCGTCCCGCTATGAATTAAAAAAATATATATCTAAACTTAACACATCGTGAGTGCTTTACAGCACCCATGGAGTTAATAAATCGAATTTCTAAATTACAAAATATTGATCGTGGCTATAGTTTTTAGGAGTTTGATTAGATTGCTCGGCTTCGGAGTCATAGAAACTTGAATGAAGACACAGTTTCATAATTAAAGTAATTCAAAACACACATTATATATAGATATAGATTATCTTTCCATGATAGGCGTTAACTCGTTTTAACCACGCTCAAGTAGAGTAAGTAGCTTAGTTCGCTTTTAACTTTTTTCGTCGTTGAAATGATGAGCATCTTGCGAAAGGGTCTTTTTGAGTCAAAGGTCCGAGTGGAAATAAATTGGGTAATATAAGTTTTTGATGATGTGGTTTTATACATTTTCTCTACTGAGCTCGCAAGCGACTTTTGTTGACATAAACTTGTAGTATCATTGATGTGGTTTCATCTTTTACCTACTCCTTTTTTTAAGAAAAAGATTGACAAAATATTATTTGGTAATTTATATTATTAAAGTTTTTCTAAATTTACATGACGTGCCTATTAAGTTTTGTCGTTCAAAGAAAAAAATCAGAACTAGAACCTTAAATTACATTTTATTGCTTTCAAAGTAATCCTAACGAAGCTTAATGCACTTTTAAATTCGCGCGAACCAGTTATTAAAACATATTCCTAAAACATATTCCACTCCAATGTGAGGGGTGTTCAATATGGCTTACTTGAAAGCGTCAATTGCTTTAAATACGGCGTGCTGGCACCTTGCATCACGAAAACTTTCTTGATTTTACGAAACATTAAGAATATTCTATGGTCAACAATTATTTCTTCTAAGTTTTCCTGCTTCAAATGAAATCTCTGAATCGTTTGACGAGCGCTGTGTGAGTTTGCGTTGTCATGTTGTAGGATGATATGTAGCTTTTAATAAGATATATTTATTTAGAAACATGAAAATAATATGTAAATAGCTAACTAGGAAGCAGTCGGATTACCTACGATCGTTACAAACGGCCTATAGGTAACTCGACTGTTCCAGACGGAAGTGTGCCCCAGACACTGGCTTTTATTAGATTTCCGAAGTTACGCAACGACTTAAGGTGAACAAACTATGGTATACCACTCTACATTAACTGTTCTACGTTTATCTAGTTGCAATCGTCTCGTTGACCGATTTTCGTCGACCTTATGATCGTCTGAAAGCAAATGCGGGATCCAATGGCAAACTAGCTTTCTACCACTAAGCGCCTCGTGCATGATTCTATGAATGGATGTCCCTGAGATGCCTAATTACGCCTCTATATCTCGATATGTCCCATGACGATCTTCTTGAATTAGTTTCCTCACAGCAACGATTTTATCTTCAGTGAAGGTGGTTTTTGAAATAGGATTGAATTTAAAAATGAATCCTAATACTTTCGATTGATTGAAGATTAAAGAGATTTTAGACGGTTAAATTTAGAAATTTGTGTGGATTTAGAATCCAAACAAATTTCTAAATTTAACAGTTCTAAATTCAAATATCGGTGAATATGTAAACGACAGAACTGAAAAGGCGTCCCTCGTAATCTGTGTTATAGATAATGAATATGATATCGATTATGGATAAGGGATAGTGAAACCTCAAGAGTAGATAGTGACTAGTTTTCGTCAACGCTCATGTAAAGGGAATCTGGGAAAGCTTGCACCCTCATGTTTCTCCTATCTGCCCAGGCTAAACCTCGCTGCCCCATCTTAAAAGTAACTTCATCTAATCGCAGCATTGGAATAGAGCGAACATTTCCCAACAATAAACTATCTCAAGGCTAAGGGTTGTCACTTTAGCGAACACACAGGCGCTCTCACCCCGTTCAATATGATCATCGACGGATCGAATATTCATATGGTAACAATGAAATATCCTATTCTAACACTGTACTGTATTGAATTATTTGACCCAGTTAGGGTGTAGCACTTTTGTACACTTACCTATATTTGTTTAGAACAATCATTTAAATGTTTAAGTCGGTATTTTAATATGTCAAGAAATTATTATAATATGCCAATAAATTAATATAATTATATACTACTTTGTTAAGTTGCCTATTTGAGGATTGCAATTAAATTTAATTTAATAACCTATGTATATATATATATATATTTAACGTCGCAGAATGAATTTGAATGTATACCTAACTATCTATCTACCTATACTTACCAAACTATAAACAAAAATTTGAATCATCCAAGAACTCGTCAAGGCTATAGTAACATTTATCAATAAGAATGTCCCTTAAAAGTTTGTTTAATCTTATTATAAATCTTGGCGGCCATTGTTTTTGGAACAGAACTATGCATAAACATGTTAGATTTAGGTAGTACCCATATGTATAGTATTTATTTAAATAATTTGACCAATTCCACTTTCCCGGACAAGTCGTATATTACATAATTATATTCTAAAAAAATAGTATAATTGACTAGGTATGAGACACAAAATAAAAATGAAGGTATATATCATCGACAATTGTAAAGATCACATAATTGTACAGAAGGTATCAATGTAAATGCAATATAAGCAAAAATCTGCAAAAGCAACATGCCTGTAAACTCCGGTCTGTAACCTAAGCACGCATGCTTTCCAAATAAAAGTATTAGTTATGGGTTAGCCCGTACCGTACCCTGAAGGCTGATATTAGGTATTTTAGGCATAGTCCAAATTCCTTCGTAGACGGACTTTCGGAATACCCGATACTTGGGGCTCATAAATCATGTTTAGGACAGGAAAGGGCAGGACGTGATCCCGCTTCAGCACTAGAACTATGTGGACCACTTACCCTTTTGTATTTCACTGCATTATTCAAACACCAGAAATATTTTTTTTAATCTTAATCGAACATTTTTAAAGACGACAATGATACAAAGAACGTAAAATAACATTTATTAACAAAGTAATATGTTGTATACTAGTGACTAGTTTACTTCAGTTACTTTCACAGTATTATGTCATATGGCATAATACTGTGGGGAAGTGCTGCAGATATAGACACCATATTCGTTTTGCAGAAGTGGGCTGTTCGCGCTGTTTACAAAATGGGTCCCAGAGATTCATTAAGAGACAAGTTTAAAGAAAGAAATATATTGACTATGCCCTGCCAAGTGGGACTATATTTATGAAAATATTATGTACGCGCGTAAAAACATAAGCTTATTTGACAAAAACTGTGATAAACATAATTATAATACTAGAAATAAGAATAAACTCGCTGTTTCCACAACTAGGCTCCATAAGGTTAATAAATCGTTCATAGGGCAAACTGTACGCTTTTATAATTAATTGCCAAGTGATGTGCTAAGCTTGTCAAATAATAAATTCAAAAATATTGTAAATCAAAAGCTATCCAGGAAAGTTTATTATAAAATTTCAGATTACCTAAGAGATAAGAAAGCCTGGCATTAAAAAAATGAATTTGCTCCAGTGAATAAATTGTAATTATTATTAGATAATTTTAAGCTATTGTAATCATGAAAAAAAAAACTAGCCCGAGGTTCTTGCCTTTCTCCTTGTGTGCTGGTCGCGATTCCGAACAGGCGGTAGATTTGACGTTTCAAAGTGATCCTAAAAAATCTTACCGAATAAATATATTTGACTATGACTTTGTATTAATTACGAGTTAAGTTTGTTAAGTACTTTTTTTTTCTAGGTGACCTTTGAAAGATCAAGGCAAGTAGCAGTCTACTATCAGAAATAAATAATGTACACTTATCTAACGTATTTAAATAAAAAACTAGCTAAACATTATGCGATAACAAACGTAGGTTTGTTGACGACTAAAACTACAATGCTTTAAAAGAAAATATATTGCAGCTACCTGCGGTAAGCATTCTTTTCATGTAATTGTAATTTTTGCTTGTCTTTAGACAATAGGTACAATTTATGATACCTCAGTTATAAACCAAAATCTAACCGAAGCGTAAGTGTCTCATGTCATTTCCACAATTTTGCTTGCCTCTAAGAAAAGTAATGCCATAGGGGGATTGGGAAATACACGTAAGCTTTTGAAATTCATGAAATGGATACCACTTGTGCTTAGTAATTTAAGATGGTTTTTGAAACGTGTTTTTATGTAGCAGTATTACTAACTACTAACTAGGTATTAAACAATTTTTATAAGTTTTATGTATATTTTTTAATAAAAAAATATTAAAACTTGATTTCAAATGTTCATAATTAAATTATAATACCATAATATACTTACTGGCTGATATTTTTATAAATCCTATATAATTTTATACATAGTTAAAAATGTATTATATCCTTATTCAAGTTCAATCATTACAAGCTTTGCTTAGTTAGGGACTTGGTGGCACTGTGTAAAATTAATGTTCTGTAACATTGATTTATAGTTATTTAAATGAGCACGTGTTTTAGTTTTCTCCAGTGTGTGCTTCTATAGTTAGGTACTACGAGTAAAATTTTAAAACAGTTTTTTATAACGTTGATATTTTGTTTCTAATTATTTATAAAAATAAATATAAAACTTGTTTTTTGTAGTGCCGGTCGTTGTCCATTTTTATATTTGAAAATTCTTTTCCAAAAAAAATAATTCTGAACATTTTTTAAATAAATTTATTACTTAAAAAAATTGTCTCAAAATATTATTAAACTTTGACCTAAACATTAACTTTCATCAAGTAAGTTGAAGGTCAAACGCTTCCTGCTGTGATTGTACAAAGAAAAAAAAAATGGAAAAAAAATATGTTGTAAAAGTTGATTACAATACGTAGTATGATTTTATTTCAAATTATCCTCATCCTTATATCATTTATCATTTAGTGGGGACGAACGCTACAAAAACTTCCCGCTGGCCCAATCGGGGACGAACGCGACTGAAAAAGTTCCCGCTGGTCCCTATGGAGACGAAGCGTGGGGACGAGCGGGAATAACCCGGGGGATTTGCCATAATCACCAAACTTAGCCCAAGTTTGGTGATTATAGAAAATTCCATAGCAGTTCCATTGCACTATTTGGTAGTCTTGTGGCAATAAGCTTTTCTTCAAACTTCTATAAAATATTTATTATGTGTAAATCTTGGAGGAAAGTATGTTTGACAAAAGGCGACAGTGATCTTCGTGATAGGAACTTGGACTATAGTTGGTCTAGCTCGCCGTACCAGCATGCGGGAGACTGAAGAAGTCACCTGAATTTTCGGTGGTTATGCGTTAGCTTGTACCATTATCATGTTGACAACTCCACGTTCACAAATATATAGATACTTTTGTAGACATTGTGCACTGAGTGCGAGATAATAACTAGATATTATTAAATGATAATAACGAAAAAAATATAATTGTACTAGGCAGGAGTTCGCACCACGCAAGCCATAATAACATTTTCCGTCGAGCTTTTACCAGTGTCAATGTTCCAGCCGTTCTTGAACCGAATGGTCTGTTACGTGATGATGGTAAGCGGCCCGACGGTATGACTCTAGTCCCTTGGGAAATGGGTAGGCCTTTGGTGTGGATAGTCAACTGTTCTAGACCAGTACCAGACGGAAGCGTGCCCAAGACACTGGCTGTATTGCGACGCTGAATAGCTATGCTAATTCGCTGGCCTGAATAAGAGCCAGCTCTTGGGTCACGTGTCGCCTCAATCAAAAGCCCCCAAGATTTTTAAAAACCCGGAGGGCAGCGGCTCCACACGGACCCAAGGTCTCGACCCCAAAAGGCTCAAATAGGTAAGGTCTATACGGATAAATAATTTTAAGATACGCTAGTTTTATAAAAACAAGTATCTAAGATGATACAAATTATGCAAAAAAACTTGCTAGGTTAGTTAAAATGAACATTGTTTATTTATTTATCCGTAGTACAAAATAATATATAATATATAGATTAAACGAAATAGGATAACACTTGCATTGCCAATCAAATACCAATATAATGACAATTTATATAAAACATCTTCATTTTAAAAATCAATATAGTCACAATAGGTACTTGTTCGCGCTCCAAGTTTCGGAGAAATTTAACAATGAAGAAACTTGCGGTAGCCGAGAGAGATGTGATAGAACGAGATAGATACATTCCTATGTGACGTGACATATAAACTGACGGGTACTGACGATATTTTTTTGTATTTTTTTGTATAAAATGTGTCGGCTCTTGACCAGGATTCTTATGGCCAATATATGATCTATGATGGGGTGAGCCTACCAGAAGGTGCCTATTAACTCGACTATTCATTTTATTTTTTTACTATTACTGACGGATAGGCATTGACAATCCCAACTTGTCTCGTGCCCGCTTGACGTTCAGTTCCGGGCCACCGTGACACCTTAAAAACTATCATAAATATTGCAACTGTTTACTGAAACGTAAAGCTGTCCTTGACTCGCAGGTGTTGTTCAGTAATCATCTGCGTTCTTTTCTAAACACAAATTCTATTTTTTAGGGTTCCGTACCTCAAAAGGAAAAATCGGAACCCTTACAGGATCACTGACTTTGTTGTCCGTCTGTCTGTCTGTCAAGACCCTTTTTCTCAGGAACGCGTGGAGGTATCAATCTGAAATTCATATCAAATGCTTAGGTCTACTGTCCCTTGGAGCTGTGAAAAAAACTTCAAACTTCTAAGCCAACGCAATAAAAAAATACAGCCGTTTATGTCGCAAATTTTCCACACTTGGGAATCAAAACCTACAGGGTACTTCCCGTGAACTCAGAATCTTGAAATTTGGTACGAAGCATCGTCTTATAGTACAGATAAAGGAAAAATTGCGAAAAGTGTACATTTTTAGTTACATCATAGAATAAAAATATTTTTAATAATTTTAAACTTACTACCCCTTTCCTCATAAACGCGTGGTGGTATTATATTGAAATTCATATCAAATAGCATAGTATATTTTTTTAATAATTAGAAACGATAAAGAGAGCTTTGTTTTAAATGTATGGTCCTCCAGCTTTCCACATTGTAATGTTATGGATTTCATTAAACAATAAAAATAACGTAAATTTTACTTATATACCTACAAGTTTGTACGGAACCCTTCGTGCGAGGGTCCGACTCGCACTTGACCGGTTTTTTTTTATTGGTTTGTATCTGATTTTGAGATATGATTTTGAGTTTGAGATATTATACCAAATATTTAAAAATTAAAATGTACTTATGCCCAAGATCTCAAGAATACTGTCAGTTTATTAATATACAGTTTTTTCGTAAGACAGCTAATTATAACATGGAAACGGCTGCACCGAATCCCATAAACAATAGCTAACATCCCAGATTAAAAATTGTATCGAAACAAAAAAAAGGCAATAGTTTCTGAGCATAGGCGGGAGACAGACAGGCAGACATACTTCGGTTTCAAACTTATGATGACCCATTTTAGTCCGGGGTTGATACGCGTCTACGTTGACCCATTTTTACGGATATAATACTAACATATTTATCATACCCATACAATACCGAAAACAACAAAAATCAATTTTTATCACAAATGTTGTCTCTGGTAGGAAGCGAAACAAAAACCCACAGCGCAGAAAGCAGAGCTTTACTACAAACTAGTCATTGATTTGTGCTACTTAAGGGCCTATACTACCTCAGATTAGCAACTCAACGCAACTTTACTCTAGTTTCGAACTAAGATATAGTTATGATAAAGGTGACATTGCTCTGTCGCTCAGTCACGGCGCTTATGAGCACCAGATTACAGAACTACGCGCGGATTTCTACGTTTTATATTTTTACGGTAAAACAAATATCTCTATTCCACTACAAAAAAAAAATAAGTTCAACTCGATGAACGAATTGTTTTTTTAAGATCCGAAACACAGAGCTTCTGCTATACTGTGTTTATTTACTGTACAGAGTTTCAAGGCCTAATTGGGCGTATAAATTGAAGGACGATCATTTTTGGTACAAATTACAGTCAACTATGATTTTTTTCTATGGAGAAAATTTGATGTAATCATATTTTTGCCACACTATCGTTCTATCATCAATCCTGAATCATAACATTATAATTACAAATTTAGTGTTAAATTACAATAGTACTGTAGCACTTAATTTGAGATGGATCATACCTTCCACAAGTAGAAGATATGATCGCTGAAGCTAAGCCATTTCAGGTATCATCGATTCTTAAATGATAGCCATTATAATGTGGCGAGGCGTGAAACTACTAAGGCAAGGTGTGACTCACATTACTCTAAGCAAATTTCGCGGTAAACTTAATTATTATCCTGAAACGCTCGCTAAAGTCACGACCTTAATAAACTTATCCGGGCACCGGCATTTTTGGTATAAAGTTGGCGTAACAAGTTGTCGAGATTCGATGACTACAATGAGAAGGGTTCGAAGTCGGCCGGTTGGGTCGACATTCAACAAAATATTTCATCATATTCTTACCAATACCTACCTACTGACAATTGTCGTTACAATATCGCTGCGATTAGTTCAAGTAAATAAATTAATTAATGTAGATCTATGACTCACATCTATAACCGCTATCGTACACTGTTGGTCATGAGCCTACTACCACGACCTAACTGTTCCAGCAAGCTCCCATTGCCGTGCAAACTTTAAGGGTTCAATACAACTGTATCAGCCCAAAAAAGTCAACATACAGACCATGTCAAACCACTAGGATTATTCATAAACAGCACGTTACATACATAGATCTCCCTATCGCCCACGTTTTGGGGGAGGCTCAAGTCCTTGGACTTGTTTAAACCGTATTGATGAATTCATTAATCAGTTATAGGTGCAGGATCTAGCGTTAAATACGTATAAATACCAACTAGCAGACACACAACTGCCAACAACGCCTCTCTCTACCGTGCTACGTACGTGCTATCTACTCGTATCTTAGAATTCCTTTCTCCAAGTGCTCACAAAGGCTTTATTGCTTCGATCTGTGGCTTCCGCGCTATTCCACGCCTCTATCGGTCTGTAATAGAATTGCTCTATTTATTAAATACTAGTGAATGCCCCGCAGAATCTTTTGTAAAGATCACATACGGCTATCTCTATTTGAAATATACATAATTATATTTAAGCTTCTATTTGCAGAAGCTCATAATGTATTATGTAAGCTATACTAACTTACCTAAGCCTGTCTCCACGACAGTAATTTTAATTGTTGTGTTCCGGCATATGCACTAGGCTAGGCGTTCTTACAGAAATGGTTCGAATTTGACAACATTAATATTATTATTTATTGCGATGAATGGGTAGGTACATTATGTAGGTCTTATGCCAGTTATAATATATGAATTCTAAAAAAAAAAAAAAAATTGTGTCACCATTTTTGTAAATTCATCACTAATATAATTAATAAAACATTTCATTGACTGTATATACGATACCCTGTAAGACCTAAGAAGTTCCCTTAGGTTTTCCTGTAAATTAATAATGACGGCCGGTATAATAATAATAAATATGTTTCAAAAATGTTGTCTCCATTTCGTCTGTTTACTTCAATAACGTGTAAACTTTTTATTCAATAAAAAGTACAATGAAACTAACTATGTACAAAGGAATCAGTCAGATTACCTAAGGACCGTTACAAACGGCCTATAGGTAACTCAACTGTTCCAGACCAGTACCAGACGGTAGCGTGGCCAAGACACTGGCTGCATTGCCACGCTGAATAGCTATGCTAATTCGCTGACCTAAATAAGAGCCAGCCCTTGGGTCACGTGTCGCCTCAATCAGAAGCCTCGCAAGATTTTTGAAAACCCGTAGGGCACCGGCTCCCCACGGACCCCAGGTCTCCATCCACCCCAAAAGGCTCAAGTAGGTAAGCTCTGTCGAGGCCACTATATTTGCGCCTTTTGTGATCCTCGGCCGAATCAGCCGCCGCACCAGCCCTAACTGATGTCCCAGGCAGATGAGATGCCGCTAGGGTGTCGACGCAGGTAGCGTCCCACACCAAAGGCCTACCCATTTCCCAAGGGGCAAGAGTCATACCGTCGGGCCGCATACCATCATCACGTAACAGACAATTCAGTTCAAGAACGGCTGGAACATTGACACTGGTAAAAGCTCGACGGATAATGTAAACTATGCAAACGAAAACGACACGAAAAAATAATCGGTTCGTAGACATCACTTTTTGCCGTATTCGACTAAGAATCCGATAGATTTCAACGCTATTCTCAAACCATTTATGATAATCTTTTGTAGGCTTTTAAAGATTCGAATTCTAGTGATAAAGTTAGTTTAGATATATATAGATATATAGAGTTATGAATAGCCAATGAACTGTCGGTATCTCTATCGGAAGCTTCCGAATTCGATCCGATAAGGCTTTCCGAATATTTGCAATAATTAATAAAAATAAAAATAAATAATTGGTTAAATAACTGCATGATTATATACTTTACAAAATTTTAAATAGTTAGGATTAGGTTACATATTTATAAGTTCAGTAGGTACCTATTTTTTTTATTTCTATATGCAATAAGAAGGTAAATCTTTAGTGATGAGTAATTAGTAGGTAACTGATTACTCTTTTGTGTCACTCAGTCAGGAATCAGGCAGAGCAAGAGCCCTCGCCTCTACATACAAGTTATCTTTTAGTTAGAGCGAGGAACTCCCAACGCATATGCCTACTTAAAACTACAGTGAATCATACCTACATAAGCATTTTTAGTCCTAAGTCTAAATTGTAAACCGCCTCTGTGGTCTAGTGGTTCAAGCTAGCTACCACCATCTTACCTGATTCTGTCGCCATAATAACAATTCTTATAAAATTGTTGTGTTCCGGCATTTAGAGTTGGCTTTTTTTTTATTGTACGACGGGGGAAGGCGCTTGGCCTTCATCTCACCTGGTAACAAGTTAAGATAAGGCCGAATGTGGAGGCGCACTTCACCCGGAATCCTCAACAAACTGAGGAACTGGCTATCTTACCTCTGAATGCCGGAACACAATTTTTTTTTAGAATTGTTATTATGGCGACAGAATTAGGTAAGATGGTGGTAGCTAGCCAGGCGGACTTCAATAAAGTCCTACCACCAACCAAACCAAGCACAATATAATGTACTACCTCCATAATGATGGGGATCGAACCTTCGGCCTTATCTCAAAATGTTACCAGGTGAGATGAAGGCCAAGTGCTTACCCGTCGTACAATAAAAAAAAAAACAACTGATAAACTGAATTTCTTGAAAAGTGAGGCAGCTGTCGGGCTTCGAGATTCCCTACGTGGCTAATGAAAACAGTCATACGACATTGTTGAAGACAGGCCACCTTGGCGGCCTCGACAATACCCGCCTTCTATATTTATATATAATTATATTTAGAAAAAGTATATTCTATAGACTATGAACCACTAGGCAGTAGCAGTGCAGCCACGGGCATAAATCAAATGTATAGCGAGATGGAGTGCAGAATACAATATTTTTTTTGGATTCTTAACATAGTTTATTCGCAGTATGCCATAAAATATGTAAAAATATTGTGTTCTCTAGAAGCGGAGAATGCTAATTTCCCTCTGTGCACTGAATACTGATGTTTTGTTGGAATATCGATTTAGGAGGGTAAACGTGAAATACATCCTTGTACCACGGGAGGATTTCATAAATTCCTTGATTGTGAAAAAAGTTGCTGTAACGCTAAAAGCGTTACACACAGCAAATTGCTTATGTTTATCAGCTTGCTATAAATCAAATTTAATATTTTGTTAAATGTAATTATCAAGTGTTCAGTTAAAGACAAGTGAAGATGATTCTAAGAGAAACATTCATTAGGTTTTCTTGACTGAAGCCTCCCAGATAGTCTATAATATGAAATCAAGACTCATTTTACCAGTTCCACTTAAGAGTGATGGTACAGATCAGCTAAATGATATACGTAGAAGCGCGTATTGGTTCGGTAAGGTAGAAGATGCATCAGGTGATGGTGATAACTGAAACAGTTGCTTCAGCTAGACTTATTGTATAACCATATTTTTTTTTATTATTGCCTACATCTCATCTATATTTCGGAAAGCTTTATCGGATCGAATTCAGAAGCTACCGATGTAGATTCCGAAAACGCTGTTCTTAACTCCGAAATCAAATATTTTGACATTAGAATTCGATGTTTCGAAATCTGCGTTGAAATCTATGGGATTTTATGTTGGAACCGACAAAAAGTGACGTTTCTGAAAACTTTCCGTGTGTTTAAAAATCGCTATACTGGCAAGCCCGAAGGAGGAAGCATACTTCACCCTGAATCCTCAAAAAGCTGAGGAACTAGCTATTTTACCTCTAAATGCCGGAATACAACAATCTAGAATTGTTGATATGGTACCAGACCAAACATGCACCGTCTAGCTACCGGTGGGCAAACCACTAGACCACAGAGGTTGTTGAAACAAATCTTTACAAAACTAGTAGAGCCTACCATTGGCAACGGTCTTAAGTAACCCGACTGCTTCCCTTGTAAATGGCTAGTTTAAATTACACATATTGGTTGAATACATTTAACTATTCAATTAGGTTTGTTAGACACATATCAGATAAAACGCTTGAAAGCCTGAAATACATTAAATGTTTCAGGAATACTTTTTAAAATGGACAAACCGTGTCCACCACGAATGTAAATAAAACAATGCGACACAGAAATACATCGCTACAGTGCAAATGGATTTTCTTTCGCCATTTTCCGTAAAACGACTGAAGTGTCACACACCGCATCAGACCTCTTTCGACATCCATTTACAACATTTCGGTCGACATGCAACATTTCGGTATTTACATCTGAAATCTTACATTTTAATGCTGCATTATTAAAATACATCGTCATTTGGTATTCAAACAGCATAACAGCAGAAGTATTTAGGGGCGCATGCCTTAAAAAAAATCAATACAAGTCGCACGCTTTGACGCCGTCAAGGTCACCCAAAATGGCTAATATTTTCATGCCTTTACATAAAAAAATGTGTACTCTGAATATTATTCCCTTTTCAGTATTCGTTACAAAGGGAATAAAACGATATTTACTTTTGTGAAAAACTAAAGTTGCAGCGAACTCGCTTTGTAACTGGGTATGTTAATTAGTCGAGACGTGCCCGGGACTGCGTTCCCGTCATCCCGCAATCCCGTAGGAATTTCCGTAAATTATCTCTTAGTGTTCGGCTATATGTATTATATATAAAAGAAAGTATATTACATTTATTCAATAATAAGTACAATTAAACTAACTAAGTACAAAGGAATCAGTCAGATTAGAAAGTTACCCTAAAAATTTCTAGTCTCTAGGAACTTGAATTGATTGTTAGTTAGTCATCAGACGATTTACATATATTGATAAACCCTCGAGGCCCCGGGACTATAAATTCGAGTCTCTGCTGGCTATCCTCTCGCAGATATCGTATCGACGATAAAAAATGCACCAGAAGATCGATGGGTACATAATGCGAGCATCTTCTACGATTGACGCACATACAAAGCATGATGATTATAAAAAGGGATGGGTGGGATCACAAAGTCTATGATATATAGAGCAACGGAATCGTTGACCGTAGCTCCTGCAGGTAGGCGGAAGGTCCGACTGGCTTGCGACTACCCTCCTGCCTCCTGCCTAAGCAGTTCGCTGCGAACCGTGGGTGCGCGGGAGTGCCAATTTCTAAGAGGCAGCTTCTGAGAAAGCCTACTTCATCGCAATCATCCTAGCCGCTAGCCTAGTCATGCCAAAGCAATCCTTGTGGGCAAGTGCTTACGCTGGTTTTCCGCTAGGGCCAGATATGGCATTGCAAACACCTGAAACTGTTATAATAAAAACAAATGCTTAATACAGTAATACCTAAAAATACCTACCCTACTTATCCTTCATGAAAAATCGAAGTAAAATTGTTTGGAACAGGGAGAACATAAAGATAAGATATGAGTTATTAAACAGATAGAGAGAAAACCATAAGCCTCAGTGTATTATATTGGTACACGTATTGTGTACGTACAGAGGGTACCTGGGAATGTTTGATGAAGAAAAATAAGCTGCTTTAGCGAAATATGTCCAAAGGAAACTCTGTCCTATGTTTTCACGATATTCAGCTAGACTTAGACCTGGTTCTCAAATATTTTTTTTTTATTATTTACACCAAAAAATACACATAAAATCAATATTAAAATAGCACTTAAAAACCATAAAGGTTTAACCTTATGCTATCGTGAGACACACAGGTACTAATCGATCAGATAATAAAAAGTAGGTACAATACATAATTCTAAGAAATAAATAATGTACACAATTATTATCGCAACCATCCAGCTGGTGAAATACTAGAACACATATTTTTTAAAACTTTTAATAGGATGAAGATAAAGCAATGCAAAGGTAGAACGTCCCAATGTGAACAAACATGCGAGAAAAAACCATTCGCCATTTTAATTGCCGCGCCGCCGCCGCTGGCAACTTTTACTTCATTATATTAACGATTTCAAGCATACTGTTGTAAATGCTTGCGCTAAAGTTGGTACGATTTTAGAGTCCCGTACCCAAGTGGTGCTAACAGGATTACTAATCCTCCACTGGTCGTCCGTCCGTCTGTCTGTTAGTTGACATTTTCACAGAGTTGCACACTCTGTCGCTATGTTTTTATCACAGTTTCACACTCTGTCGCTCTGTTTCTATTGTAGGCTTGACAACAAACATTATTTTTTTATTAAATATAAATAATTGAAGGGGAATAGAAACGTGATGTATTTATTGCCTTGAAATATGGGTTAGAATCCTCCGTAAGCTTGTCCGCACTAGGCCGGTTTCGTTATTAGCTTTTTCTTTAATTATACTTTTAACCTTTGTGGTACTTTATCCCACAGCACAGATAATAAAATACTAACGTACTCACAGGTTAATGCCAACTAACAGTTGCTAGCGGGGACAGTAAAGAAAATGAAAACTTAAGTTGACTATTTTTTGATGTACTAAATTAATATATATATTAAAAATGATATGTTCAATTAATCTTACTATGTACAAAGGAAGCAGTCGGAGTACCTAAGGACCGTAACAAACGGCCTATAGGTAACTCGACTGACCAGTGTCCGACGAAAGCGTGTCCAATACACTGGCTGCATTGCCACGCTGAATAGCTATGCTCATTCGCTGGCCTAAATAAGAGCCAGCCCTTGGGGTCACGTGTCCCCCAATGTACTAAATTAACGTGTCTATTATTTCTCTCTTTACAAATTATAGATAAAACGTCAAAAAAAAATTAACAATCTCATCTTGACTCGTCATAAAGGAGATAGACTCCTAATATAACCATTTGTTTTCTAAGGGCTAGCACGCGCAAAATGTGTTTTTGGTAATTTGAAGTTTCTAAACACATCGCATTTTCTAAAAAGTAAAATTCGTTACTACATATCAGACACATGTAACGAAAAAATACTCGTAACAACAATATTTTTGAAGAATAGTTGTTAATAATACCAAATATATATTTTATTAACATTTATATAATTTGAAAATATTAAAGCATATAATTTTAAAAACATTGTTTTCTAATGAAATCTGTTGAAATGAAATGTTCCATGTAGCCTGTCGATAGTGGCGAATTTCACAGTTTTGAATCCACAACGTGATTTGAATCTACTTTTACAAAAAACTAAAATGCATAGGTACATTACTGAGGAACAGCCCCAACGAAGAGATCATAGAGAAGTTGTCATGGCAACTCAGTGAGTAAAGCACACGTATTCGAGCTATTTAAGGCGAGCTTCGATTTAGATTTCACTTTCACTGTAAGTTCAATTCGGGAACTCTATTGACCTTGGCCGTTCGTTGGCTCAGCTGGAGTTTACACGTCCCTAAAATCGATACTGTCTTTGTTCGAATCCGAACACCGAATCTACGTAGATGTGATTTAAACGATTACCATCTGATGAAAATGTGGGTGGTCTAACAAGTGTAAATAGGTTTTAGGACAAACCTCCTTGGTTTTTTAAAGCTATATTTTCAACTATGTTTATTATTTAAGTTTATTTTGGTAAATAAATAAGATAAAAAAAAGGTATGGCACATACAATTGAAATAATGGTTCTTTTAAAATAAAATAATCGATTGTTGGTTCAAGAAATCTTCTGATCATAAAGTACCTACTTATGTAGCACGCTTTACTTGTGTATACATATGTAACACTAGTTACATAAGTAAACACAAGCGTGCTTTCGAAGGTTCTTAATCTAGATTTACAAGACTAACTAACGGAGTTCCCCGCATACTCGAGCCCCTAATGACTTGCCATTTGTTACGTCGAATCTAGGCAGGCGCGACTAAGTGTTGCTTCAATAAGCCCCGCCCCACACATTAACCTTCTACTATTTATTTATTACGATTGATTTGCGGGTGATTGCAATGATGCATCGCCACCGGGTCAGTTCAATTTATGACAAATAAATACAGTTCAACGGTCACTATATAGCCAACTGCAACACAAACAACGACCTTCGCTTCAATTCAGCCAATTCATAACATTTATTGTTTACAGCTGTGAGCTATCATTGATAAATTAATGAAACACTCAAGGCGATACTCACGTGGTTTATTTCTGCATAAACAAGCGCCGTATCTAAAGTACAGATAATAAAATAAAGTACAACAATCAGCGCGCATCCAGTTCATTTCACAGCCGTCGCGCCGTGAGCTATTTATTATCTCGCGAAAGATGGATCGGTCATTTGCGCCGGCGACGGGACGTCCTCTTCCTGTGAGGCCGCGCCGCCGAATGCGCTCAGCCGAACAGTCGCATACACAAATCACCGAAGCTAAATTCTACCCACGCATTACACAAATGTGAAACGTAACTACCCTCGTTTTAACACCCATCTGTGGATAATGTCTGCGGAACCGGGTTCCCCGAGAGCCCAAGTAATGTTTACGATGAGCGGATGAGTATTAAGTATTCGTTGACGCACAAACTCACATTTATTTTAATAATACTGGGTACTATTTCACGTTCAAATGTACAGTTTTAGAAGAAGCCACAGAATTTTCTTTGAAAACTGGATATAAATGGATAAAATAACAGATAAAATAAAAAAAGACATTTTTAGTCAATAAAGTGAGCAAAAGTAATTATAAAAGCTTAAATGTAATATAATCCAAACTGGTGGTGGAATATGGCAAACAGTTTGGCGCCGGACTTCGGCAAAAAGGCAAAGGTTTAAAGGTCCACCTATCAAACGATCACTCTCCGGTCGCTAGATAGTGTTGTGATCATTCAGCCGGAACTGTGTGCAAAAGCCAGCGATTCCGTTGCCCGGGTCAGCACTATGCCGTTTTTTTTTATTGTATGACGGGGAGGCGCGTGGTCGTCATCCCACCTGGTTACAAATTGAGATAAGGCTGAAGGTGGAGGAGCACTTCACCCGGAATCCTCAACAAACTGAGGAACTGGCTATCTTACCTCTAAATTCCGGAACACAACAATTATTTAGAATTGTTGTTATGGCGACATAATTAGGTAAGATGGTGGTAGCTAGCCAGGCGGACGTAAACAAAGTCCTACCACCAACCAAACCAAGCACAATATTGTACTCCCCTGGCGATCGAACCCGGGACCTCTGGGTCTGATATCGGTGGGTTGAACCACTAGACCACAGAGGCGGTAAAAGTATCTACCCCATAAATCTGTGAAATAAATGAATAATCGCTAAGCTTCATGACGTTTTCGATAACGCATCGCAGCTGTTTGTAAACTGTTTGTTAAGTAAACAATAAAGCAACACCAATCCGAATGACAAGCGACGAAAAGCTATGATTATCGCTCGAATCGATTAAATATTCTAGCGACCGACCGTTACGACCGAGGCGTAGTAGGGCATTCAACGCGAAGACGTAATACTTGGAACTAAAATAGTTCATCGATGTACTAGGTGACACACATATAAACAAAGCAAAGATTTTCTTTGGAGTGTCGGCTATTTGAAATGTCATATTCATTTATATTGTTCGGAATCGCAACCAGCACACCAAGAGAACGGCAAATTCCTCGGTCTTATTATTTTTTTGTGACCTATTCGTTGTCCGTAATGGTTCCTGGCATCAGTCTGACATTGCGCTTTGAAGACTTCTACCAGTGGCAATATCTGGGACCTACATCCGAGGAGGTACTCAGTACGGAAGCGTAGGTGATCAGCTCTGGCGGGTCAGGCTTAAAGACATTTATTCTCATTAAGAACATACCTATAATTGACTTTTTGGTTTTATATTAATTGCTGTTGGGTTTCTAATAAAATAAAATAATAAATAAATAAATATTACAGGACATTAATTATACACAGCGCCATCTAGCCCCAAACTAAGCATAGCTTGTAATATGGGAACTGGATTACGGATAGAATACTTAAATACTTTTTGTAAATACATACGTACTATATGATACAACACCCAAACACAGAACAAACATCTACATTCATCACATCTGCAGGACGCAGAGCTACTACCAACTGAGCTATGAGGCTTGTTAATAAATAAAGCTCAATTAAAATGAGATTACAAGGTTCTTAATAACATTACAACACTATTTTTGCAACAATAATACATATTTATTACCACGGATCTTCGGTTGATTGTTTTGGTTTCGAAGTGCCACGTCTGTTTCTTTCGCTTCTGTATAAACCGCGCCTCTGATAGAAAATTTATTGCGTTAGGTTCACCTCAGGTCGTCGTCAGGTTAATATATAAGTAGTGTCTATGTTTAGCGTGGCCGCAATCATGCACCGACGCTCCGTTTGTATGTTTGCTAGTATCGTAGCAACGGAATGGGTATACGCGGCGCCGGATTGCTGGCTGACTGTCTACTTTGTTTCGCCGTACGTTTCTTCAAGAAAAAAATTGGCTAAAATGATTATTCAACAGGAATGAGAGCCTTATTGAGAGATTTATTGCAAACGCGGCGATAAACTAAATAGAAAGAGCGCTATGCAAAAGCGAATGTTTCCCGATAACTGACCTCTTGGCTTCAACAAAGATTTACTTTCAGTATTTCAGCCCATATGTACGTCTCTCCCAAGTAGTCCTCTCCCAATCGACGCCACAAATAGCGATCTTGAGCCGCCTCTATGAATTGAATCTATTCATCAACTCTACCGCAAAAATTCGTTGGTCCATGGAATGTTGGGGGCGTCCCATACTCCGTTTCGTGTTAAATCGTGGTGCCATGTTACTCCCCAGTGGTTCTGCGAGATTTGTGTCCACTGCGTCTTACAGTAAATTTATAAACATTCATTACAGAAAAACTTAAGTTAGTTAATAATATATAATCACGTTTTAAAAAATAAAAAGAAAACCGAATTCAATGAAGAATGAAAATTTTGTTTACCTGGGTGACGTATATTTCAATTATTTTGATGACAGATGGACGGACAGACTGACAGATAGACAGACGCGTAAACTGATTTGTATTGAATATCATTCTAAAACATTTCGTATTTTCCAATTGTAATGTATCTTATAATAAAACCATTTAGTATTTGCTTTAACCAAGTACTTTAATTATTGCCTTGTCTTTACAAAGTGGTTACACACTATAAAAGTTAACATGGTGCGTTTTTTCCTTACTTTTGAGGTATTACACCCAAAAAATACCCAAACCGCTTCTATAATATTTTAAGAGTTCCCTCGATTTCTCCAGGATTCCATCATCAGATCATGACCGGATGACGATGGGACCATCTGTGAAGTATAACCCTTTCAAACAAAATAAGAATTTTCCAAATCGGTCCAGGCGTCTTCTAGTAACTGGGGAACATATTATATATATATTATACATTTAAAAAAAAACCTCCTTTAGAACCTCCTTTTTTTGTAGTCGGTTAGAAATGGACTTACGTTTTCCCTATGTTAGAACTTTTCATACGGATATCCACATTCCGGATTTTATCCCGTGCTGAAACTCCAAGCTCTCTAAAGTTCTCTATACGACTTTCAACTTATTCACGAAGCCTAATTTAATCTCGTCATATCTGAACAAAATCGTACGATAAAAAAATGATACTTTCCCATATCTGCTCAACATCTATTCCTGTATATTCCATATTCGCTGAAAGAGACTCTTAGATCAGCCCGTGGTCATTGAATGCGATTAGACCGTGAACCCTCGAATAACAAGCTGCATACAAACTTTTCAATCGAGTAGTTCGAAACTGGAACCGTCTACCTGAAGAAGTTGTTACTGCCTGCTCTATCAACAACTTGCAAAACAAACTGGACAACTGGTAACAAACCAATAAACTAATCCTTATCGGAACAACCAATTGCAGTGACAATCTAAAACCAACATATTGAAATAGGCACATTAGCCTTATCATTGCTGCTCGCCTATTACCAAATAATAATAATAAGAAATACAAAGGTATATTAACGCTCTCCTATATACTCCACCAACAAAAAATAAAATTTTACATTGGCTTTGGACCCGGCCGAGCTCAAATGATTACAAGTGTGCGATGAGTAATCAGGGCCCTAATTCACTATGACCAATCGTGCTTTAACGCGCCCACGTTACGATATCTTCTTGGAATCATCGTGCTTGTGTCCATCTTTGTTTATTGGCCTATGTGAACCACCACGAAAAGTCTCATGTCATGTCATCACAAGCCTTACAACTCTGTTGGTAGTAGCTCTGCCTTCTGCGCTGTATCTTTTTGGGTTCGATTCCAACCCGAGACAAACATGTGTGAACAAAACAGATGTTTATTCTGTGTTTGAGTGTTGTATTGTATAACAAGTAAGTATTTACATAAAAAAGTATGAGAGTATTCTATCCGTAATCCAGTTCCGATACTACAAGTTTTGCTCAGTTTGGGGCTAGGTAAAGCTGTGTGAAATGTGTGTCCTGTTATTTAATTTTATTTACGTACGACGGAGAAGCGCTTGTCGATCATCTAAGCTAAGGCCTTAGTATGAGTTTCTGACAGTTAACTGAAACTATTTTCGTTTTCGTGTAGGGCGCCTATTTACATGCATTTGGTTAGTGGAATAGTAAAGCAACTGTAGCTTTACTATTCCACTAACCAAATGCATGTAAATAGGCGTCCTTATTTATTATTATATTAAGTTTAATCGCCTCTGTGTTTTTGTGGTTCCACCCACCGATTTCAGATCCAGATGTCCCGGGTGCGATCCCCAGGGGGATTACAATATTGTGCTTGGTTTGATAAGTGGTAGGACTTTGTTTAAGTCCGCCTGGCTAGCTACCACCATCTTACTCAAAAAAATGTTGTGTTCCAGCATTTAGAGGTAACTTAGCCAGTTCCTCAGTTTGCTGAGGATTCCGGGTGAAGTGCGCCTTCACCTTCGGCCTTATCAACTTGTAACCAAATGAGATGAAGGTCAAGCGCTTCCCCGTCGTACAATAAAAAAAAGTGTAATACTCCTTCACGCGGAACCATGGCATATTTTCATACACCAGATACCGTACTAAAGAATCTTGCTTCAAGCGACGCAAAACGTTTACGGTTCAGTTGATTGAACTAGGAGGCTATTGTTAATATTGTGGTTAAACGCTGCGTTATTTCCTTCGGGGCCGTGGCAATTAAACTGACATAGAGCTATATACTAGTGCAACGCCCGGGACTTCGTTCACATTCACGATTTTATCATGTGTTTTTCACGTATTTTCCAAAATAATTTCTTAGTGCAGCATAATGTTGGCACGAAGCTACCCTAATACTTTCAAGTCTTTAGAACTTCTCATTTGGGCAGAGCGTTCATTGTCAGTCAGTCAGCTACATAATTAAATATGTTGGGTAAATCACAAAAAAATAACATTAAAATTAATTTAACAAGCCTCATAGCTCAATTGGTAGTAGCTCTGCCTTCTGCGCTACAGGTTGTGGGTTCGATTCCCACCCAGGACAAACATTTGTGTGGTGAATATATGTTTGTTCTGTGTTTGGCTGTTGCATCGTATGTATTTAGAATACGTATTTAAGTATTCTATCCGTAATCTAGTTCCCATTTTACAAGCTATGCTTAGTTTGGGGCTAGGTGGCGCTGTGTAAAATTAATGTCCTGTAATATTTATTTGTTAATTATCTAACTATATACAAGAGAAGCATTCGGGTTACCTAAGGACCGTTATGAACTATGGGTAACTCAACTCCAGACCAGTCCTAGACGGAAGCGTGTCCATGACACTGCCTGCGTTGCCACGCTGCATATGATAATTCGCTGGCCTAAGAGCCAGCCCTTGGGACATGTGTTGCCTCAATCTAAAACCCCGCAAGATTTTAGAAACCCAAAATATATATATTTTGATTTCTGATTTGAGTAGAAGAATATATAGATAGATTGATAGACAGTACCCTTAATGGCACATCGTTCTATCAATACAATAGCAAGAAACAATGTATATATCAATAACACGGTTTTACCGGACTGTCACGTTTCAAGAGTAGTAGAAGCCCCTAGTGAAAGGGTTCGTCCGGAGCATTACTAACCACCATACTTATTTCAGCTGCAAACAGCATTGCCGTGTTTCGGTTTGAAGGGTGTGGTTGCCGGTGAAATTACGGGTATGTGAGGCTTAACACCTTTATGCCTCAAGTTGACGGGCGCAATGCAGTGCCGTGTTGGCTATGTTCTTTGTGGATGTCACCTATGCAGTAAGGCTTTGTCATAGGCAAGAGTACACTTAACACTAGTCTCCTAGTAGTATAAAAAAAAACAGTTCAGGATATCACATATTCTGTTGTATGTACGTTTCTTAGTACGGCCATTACATATACAACCTAAGCGGCTTTATTAATTTTGGCATATGGTGTGTCGTTGAGTTGTTCTAGATTGTCAAGATACAAGATAAGAATATGAGATGAAAGATGCAAGATCCTGTACATTCTAAGCTAGTCAGATCGTCAAGATGTCGAATTTTGTACCAAATCTTTCAAACTGCTATTTTCCCTTCCCTTAACCAAAATCCTCAACTGGATTCAGTCAGTCTAGAAGTAACCTGGATCCGGTTAATCCTATGCTGGTCATCAGACTCTTTAGCATGGTCCACAGTTGTCGAACCTAAATATTTGGGATATAGTGATCAAATTCTTCAAAAGGCAGAAACTCGCGCATACCTACAATTCCCATTCCCTGACGATTCCATTGCCCACAAACCATTGGGTTAAATTAATTGCCAATAGAGAAACGTAAAGAAACAGCACAGATCCACTCAATTAAGAGGAATTGAGTGGAATTGAGACAGGTACGAACTAAGGTGTAGCATTACTGTGTTAGGGGGCAAAATCTTCTGGAAATTATATGGTTACATCGAATAGGATAAGGTTAGTCAGAAAATGAAATTATATCAACATTAAAAATACACAAAGCTAGATAGAAGAGCGTTTCACAATTGAATAAATTTAATCTGACCTTGATTCGTCTGCAGCCCTACGATTACCAAAGCCTTTGAACATGAATTATGATAATTTTCTCATGTTCCTATTGTGATATAACAAATTGTACAACCACAAGCTCACTGTCAGTTACAACTTGCTACTATTTTCGAGTTACATTTAGTACAAGACTTTGCCTACTTCCTCGCTACGTCCCTGGCCTCAGCCTCAGTAAAATAGCCCGTATTCCTTCTTCGTATATTTACGATTCTGGATATTGGAGATTACCGGATGCATTTAAATTGTTTGATTTTTTGTTTTGGTTATAAATTTCTTACTCAATATAGTGGTAAATAATTCTACTGTTAAATGATATACAGGATGTATTTTAGGGAAGGTAACTGGACGACCAAAAGACACTGTTCTTATTTTTTGGGGATCAGACATGCTGTCAACGACTTTCTCTCTCATAGTGGTCTCTCCGAGAGCAATTGGTACTTGGTTGGTTGTAGTAGCTTGAAAAACTTACAGAATTTAGAAATTGTAAAGCTTCAACCTCTAGACTACATTTGCGAAAACAAATTTGGCCCGCCAGGCTAGATACCACCATCTTACGTTAGTCTGTTAACATTTTTTTTTATTCACATTTTTTTTTTTTTTGGCATTTATTTATAGCATTTAGAGACCACTGGTAAAATAGCCAGATCCTCAGACTTTTGAGGATTCTGGGTCTGGGTAAAGTGCACTTCCAGCTTCGGCCTTATCTTAGCTTGACACCACAGGTGAGATTAAGGCCAAGTGCAATTTATTATGTCTAAAAAGATTTCAGATAGAATTGGTAATACTCATCAACCTCCGATCAGGACATCTGTTTTCCCAAAAAGGTTTTTAGGATAGCATTAGAAATTCGATTTAGATCCTCTGAATAGTATCTGAAATGAATCCTCGAAGAGGAAAAAGTAGTGAGTCTACTACTTTACTTTATAGATCTAGAAGTCCATTGTACTGTTAGATTGTACATTTACAATTGTCCCATAATATGTTTTTGGTATACTATACAGAATTTCCATTTATTTTCAAACCTTCCCGACTAGTCACCTGGTTCGTCCAGGTATTATGCCGGCACATAAGCGATAAAGTGTGGTAGGATAGAGACTGAGCTCTCTGTAAGGACCCCGTAAGCGTGAAGGTGTATAGGAAGGTATATGTATGATAATTAATATCATGTTGATGTTTTTAGGGTGGATGGACGCTTTGGCGTATGGGCTACAGTCGCACATTTTAGAAAAATAACTAATACTCGTCGCTTTGGCAATGTTCTCATAGAAAATGTTCGGTGTGATGTGGGTGAAAGAAGATGGAACTGTTGCCAGAGATTCTGATCACAGTTGTATGCTCGGATTTTTATGCTTTTACAGTAGCGAATATCATGAAAAAATTAAAAAAGGCTATATGTGATGACTACGGTCCGATTAAACCAAAAATTAAGCAGTTTAAAGAATTCCGTAAAAATAAGGAGTATGTTTAAAGAAGATCACTCATGATTTTTTATCTAATCGGATGTAAAGACTTGTTTAATGAGACTCGGTAAAGTGCTATTTTTAAAACTTAATTTTACACATAACTAACCAACTATGAACTGTTATTAATAATAACTGATAGTTGTTAATCGTTTATTTTTTACCAATTTTATTTTATAAGAGTACAATATTCTTTATTGCACAGAGAAACTACATACAATATCAATTACAATAAAGAAGATAAGTGCCGCCTTTCGCACTTGGCCCACTTGGACTTCTATTACTTTATTATTTTCTTGAATTTACATATATTTGACAGCCTGCGAAAATATACTAGACTTAATTAATTTAACAGTCGTCAAAACGCTAACTATTGAATAAAGATTAAAAATGTCGGCAGTCGATAATCGTCGAATAGCGATTAATTGCATAAAAAAATCCTAAAGTCGGCACTCCCCTATTACTTGTATTGAATACTGCAAAAGTCGGCTACTATTAGATGTTTGTTCTGTTTGGGTGTTGTATCATATAGTACGTATGTATTTACAAAGTATTCCAGTATTCTATTCGTAATCTAGTTCCCATATTAAAAGCTATGCTTAGTTTGGGGCTAGATGGCGCTGTGTGAAATAAATGTCCTGGCCTGTCCTGTAATCTTAGCGCAAAAATCCGTAAGCTTGAATCACAAGCTATAACATCCCATACCTTCACCAGAGGTTCTACTATGAAAAACCAACTTCGTCGGATCTGAAAGAACTTCTGTCGTTTTTGTATTGAAAAACGTGCAATCCGTGAACGCGTCCGTCATGTTTCGTTTTTTCGCAGTAGACCTACTGACTCGTTCCAAGTGAAACGGTGTTAACTGTGCAAACTCGGAGGAGTTGGAATCATCTAGTTAGAAATCTAGTAGTAATCACTAATTACCGATTCGGAAAAGGTACCAGTGATTACTTCAACACAATTGACGCTCAGCGCAGATAAAGCACAAGAAATACTCTACGCAGACGTAGATTGTTGTATTGTACTGAAAAACATATGTTTTCGTGGCACCCGGATATAAAGTTTTACAGGTTAAAAGTAGCCTTGGCTTACTTTTATCCGGGTGCCACGCGGGTGAAGCCACGGGCGGAAGCTAGTCTTTAATGAAGTCACTTATTGTGTGTTAGGCTCTTTTCATTGGACAATCATGTATTTCCTCTTTGAATTTACGACCAGAAAGTTTGGAGGCAGATTAAGGAAGCTAATTATAGAATCGTACACAGATAAATATTAACCTGAAAACAGAAAAAAACAAGTAACAAATCAAAAATTTGAAATTTCAAAAATTTCAAATCGACACGTGTTTCACCTCTACACGAGACATCCTCAGGAAATATAATCGTGCTGCTTGCCTCTGCCGATAGTTCGGAGAGACAATACGTCGGCAGAGGGCTCGTCAGCTTAGCTCAAAGACTACATTTCCTGAGAATATACCTCATGTAGAGGCAAAACACGTGTCGATTATAATTTTAAAACTAATTTTGCGGATTTGCTACTAAATGTCTTGCTGTTTTCAGGTTAATATTGAACAATGGATTTGCGCATAGAAACGCCTGAATCAATTGGCTATCGTACAAAGTTTCTTAAGAATAAGTAGGTATTGTAAACGCAGGTACTTTTATCAAGTTATTTTTTCTGGTCTCAATAAAGATTGAAGCTAAAGCGTTATCATCTGAAAATTACAAAGACCTATAATTATGTTTCCAACTAAAACAGCATTACCTCGTAAATGCGGCTCGAAAAGCGGGCCACTGACAATTTAACGAGCCGCCTCTATCCGTCCGCCCTAATTGTGCATCACTGCATTGTCTGTACTGATTAGCTAGGCTTAAAAGCGACCTCCGGCGCTCCAGTGCATTGTCTGCTCTGTTTATCTTGGCTACACAACCACCTCAGCCGCACGGTGATACCATTGTCCGAGCTTACGTAGACATTCCGGAAACTCTTGCCGCTGTCGTACCTCAAAAGAGATATAAAAATGTGTTTTATACGCTGCAATCACTCAAAGAACTCAAACATAAAAACAATAAAAAACGCGGCACACAGAAAAAGAACGGGCCTGGTATTTCACTTCCTCGTTTATCAATATTACTTCGAATGCAAGAAACACATGGTATCGGGAACCGATTCAATAGAAAGTACCCTCTTTGATAGCGGTGAACGCGATTGTAAAACGATACAACGTAATATTTTTGTTTGCAAGGCGGGTTCAGGCTCAGGCCTCGTACCGCAGTGTTATGTAACCCACGCCGCTCGATATGGACCGTACCCACTCGTGCTACGTGGCCAGCCCGATGTCTGAGACCCTAGCACAAACACCCGCGGAATCGGGTACCGTATCGAAGTTTCTCGCTAGCGAAGCTCTGGAAATAAGGCGAACCAAAACACCGCGAACTCGGGCACACTCGAAGGCTTAAGGGAAATAAGTAATCAACTGGTTGATGTTTTTGACTCTTCTGAAATTCTGCGAGCAACCACACAACGCAGTATCTGTATTACTGTCTCTTTCCAAACCATTTTCTGTTACAACACGTATACCACTGCCTGAAGTCATTTTTTTTACGTAGGATCTAGGATCTATCCAAATTTTAAACTTGATATTTTAGAACACTTATGTTCTTACAATTGGTAACACAATTTCTAGTGGTAACATTGAATGAAATAATTTAATCATTAATTATAAAAGATGATAAATTAAGAAAACACATTTTAAATATTACTAGCTGACCCCGCTCATAGGTTCTAAGTTCATCACTATAATTTCAGCCTATATAACACTATCAAAAAACTATCGTGGTGCCCACTGTGAAGAACAGAACGGGTAAGGGGATGTCTCAGATATTAAAAATTACCGCCCAATCGCTCTTCCAACCATGTGCTAAGATACTGGACGGTTTGCTTGATACTTGCCTCGATAAATACCTAGATCAATCTAGTACAGTATTTTACTGACCCTAGGACGCCGGTGTACGCATGTTTCCTTGACCTCTACTCCGCGTTTGACCTTGTGTCATATGATGTGCTATTGAGAAATTTGAGGACAGGGGATTTTTGGTTGAAGTTCTTAACATATTAAAATATTGGTATGTCAATCGGACCAACTACGTAAAGTGGGCTATTTCTCTGTCAGAATCGTATGGGTTGGAAAGCGGGGTGAGGCAAGGGTGGTCGAGCTCTCCCAAGCTCTTTAACCTATATGTGAATAACCTCATTGTCGAGCTGAGCAGCATGCGTGTCGGCTGCCGAATGAACGGCGTAAGTTTGAATAATATTTAGCTTTGCTGACTTAATAGTGCTGCTGAGCCCGTCTGCGGGGGTCTACGAGAGCTGCTCAGAGTTTGTGAGGCTTACGCTTTTAAGCATGGATCTTTAATGCCGCCGGTAAATGTCCTGATAATGCACTTAATATGTGTATATAAATGGCTTAAACATAAATCGTGTTATTTAATTTAAATATCTGAGACATTACCTTACCGAAGACCTTAAGGACAATATAGGTGTTGAAAGAGAGCTTTTCAAAACTTACTGTCAGAGTTTTTACACGGGAGGTCTGTGGGTTAGACATACCAAAGGATCAATGGCAGCCCAATATAATAATATCTTCAGGATGATTTTGGGGCTACCCCGATACTGCAGTGCATCAGATATGTTTGCACAATTTCAGACGGATGGCTTTTATGTCGTCTTTCGGAAAAAAAACTGCATCCCTGATGTGTAGAGTACGGGGAGTAATAAAAGCATCCTGAGGACTGTGGCGGAAAATTCTACTTCTCCGCTATGGAAGTGTCTGGTGAAGAGAGTGACTAAAGAAGGAAGATATTTCCTTCGTTGATCAATCTTGATACTTGATTTCACCCAGTCCCAGTTTTTGTTATTTGTAATTGTAGTGTGTAACTTAGTTTTAAAAATAGGTACCAAATCAGTGTTGTATGAAATAAAAATATGTTATTATTATTATAATCCCATATTTGAAGATAGCTCGCTCCATTGTAATAGACCTCAAAACTCAGATCCAAAGCTAGACATTCAGGATGTTGTGACCCTACGTATATAAAAAAAGGCTTCGCTACTGAGCATGTGCCGCCTCTATCCATCAACTTTTTTTTTCTAGTATAATATATATTAATGTGACTAAGTAGGTTGACTATTGCACTAGATGCCCCAGTAATAATAGTGTTCTTTATTATGAATAAATAAATAATAAAACTCCACGTGACCGTCGGTCACAACACAGATGAGGTCTCAGCCAATTCGTCTGGTAAGTGTGGTATGTATGGCCAATGCTCCAAGCTCAAATCCCCTGTTCCAGAACTCGCCCATTTAATAACCAGTGTTTTCATACCTCTGAGTCTTAGGTTAGTTATACACTGCAAACATTTTGAAGAAACCACTTGAGGTTTTACCATATTCATATTATATTTTTCAATTTTAAATTCAAGCGTACAACTTGTAATTGAATTGTATTGGATGTAAAAAAAATCGTTCATATTTTTTTTAGTATTTGTAGCAACTCTCAAGGTTTCAAGAAATTGTGATGGGTATATTATAGTTTTGGTTGGACTTTGTTTAAGTCTGCCTGACTAGCTACCACCATCTTACCTGAGTCTGTCCCCAGAACAACAATTCTTAATTGTTATGTTTCGAAATTTTGATGTAATTGTTTTTGAGGCAATTAGGTCGATAGCCAGTTCCTCAGACTGTTGAACATTCTGGGTTAAGTCCGCCTTCGGCCTTCACTACTTGAAACCAGGTGAGATAAAGGCCAAGCGCTTCCCCGTTGTATTATAAAAAAAGCCATAAGAATACTAATACTAAGTTTCGTGTTCCAAATCCATTGTAGTAAAAAGTTACAACAAACGTTTTTACACTAAGGTAAAAATAAGTTTTGGCGAAATAAAAACATTCATTTTTGAGGATATAAAAAGTTTACATGATCCTACCTAGCCAATGATGTATGCAAAGTATCAGTTATGTAAATTTTATTTTTTGTAGTATTTTTTTTGAGTTCACGATTCCTTTCAATTCGATAAGTAATCTACAGGTACTAAAAGTGCCTTGAATACCAAGAGATTTAGTTAATTGAAAAGCATTTTTAGTTTTAAAATCCGCAACAAACAGCCAATCCGCCGGCTGCCAGTTAGGCGCAATACGTCACACTAGCTTGTCGGTGATTCGATTAAAAATATTAGAAACCACGCATCGTATTTTCTTTCTCCATGCTCTACCTGCAATTCCAAGCTCTACAAGCTGACTCAAGCTCTGTCGATTGTTCGGCAAGTTACCGATGTAGTCGTACTTTTTAAACTTATACTTTGGCCTCTGGTCATGGACTTGGTCCTTTGGTGCAAAGGCGCTCACCGTAAAATTACTGAAACACTCGCTGGCCTATCGAGCCATCCGAACTTAAGACGTATATATTTCATAATGGCATCGTCCATTTTTTACACAAACGTAGTTATCATACAACACACAGAACAAGCTTCTACATTCATCGCACAAATGTTTGTCCTGAATGGGAATCAAACTTACAACCTACGGCGCAGAAGACAGAGCTACGCCGTCAGGGTCACTGAGATATTCTCACTTACTTAGCTCTGCATTCACCGTATAATATCACATCAACCAGTCCATTAGTGTGGACTGCTGGAGAGAGCCTCCTCAAAAGCTGGAGGAGGTGGTTTTTGACATAGTCACCACGCTTGGCTGGCGGATTGGGGTCGGCTTTTACGACATTTATGGGCTGAATAGGAGGGATCGATTCTTAAGCTGCGGTCGCCACGGCAGGTTTGCTTGGCCGCTCTTTATTCGAATAAAAAATGAGAGGGGGAGCATACCAGATAATTAAAAAAGATTTTTTACAAGATAATAGGTATCCTAATAAATACCTAAAGATTGAATACAATTTATCTTGTCACTACTCTAGACGGTGGTCTTCATAAGATCACGCTCTGAGTAGTGATCAAAGGTGAATCCTCGAAGGGATTAAAGCCGTGAGTCATAACATACTTCTTTTTTGTACTTTCTAAGGCCGTGTTTTCATTGTCACAAGCTAAAATTTCTGTCAGGGTTTTTATTTTAAGTTTTATTCATCTTTCAACTAGTGTATTTTCTTGTTTTTACATCTTCCTGGCCATATCCTTCATAAGCGGGTTCGGCACTGCACTCTCCTGTCACTTGTCAGCTCAGCATTTCCACTCACGTGCATATCGCCACTCACAAAATCTGAAATTCAATATAACAATTTTTATGAGAATCAGCTTACAATTACTCCTAAAACTTGTAAAATAGATGTGTAAATTTTGATATTTTGTACGATTGTTTTTGGTTATACGCCCCGTAATGCGATGTTTGCGTGTCAGTTCGTCAATGGCAGCCATTGGTTCAGTGAACGGGCCTGACAGTGATTTGTAATGCTCAAGGTTTTTAGAATATGAAACATAGCTTAGCGTTCTACATTGATTTGACATTAAAATTGAGCAGATAATACCCCACTTGCAATGGTCCCTGATTGTCAATGGAGTATATTATTAATGATTGGCGTTGTCAAGGCAAGATATAACCCAGTGAAGTCTCATCTTCTCTGTAGGTAATTTTATGCAGGTAGGTTTTAAGCATTTGTTTATATGTAACTATTAATTATATATATGTTTATATTTGGGAGTTGTGTGGCAATTTGTTGAGTTCTAATTGTCCAGGCAGTTCGCCAGAAGACAAGCATCTGATTTATGTGTATATATGAGACACTCATAATGTCAGATCACTACAAATGAGACTTCATATTCATCATCTTCATCTCAGCCTATATACGTCCACCTAGGGCTTCTCCCAAACGACCCTACAAAGCGATCTCATACCAGAGTTCATTAAAGTTTGACTTGATGTAAAGAAGTGTGCCTGTTCACAACTTAAATGGCCCTATCTATGCGGGTCGGAAGCACAAGTCTAGTTGACTGTTCTAGATATGCTGGTAAAACAACTATCAATACCGCCCATTCAGTTCTATCCACGCCAAAAACGTCAATTGTTCACAACCTGGTGGCAGCCTCTATAAAACATATCAAACGGGAATCACATATACGGCCTGTAAATACGGAAAGAGCAGTAGTAACAAGTCTACTTAGGTAGTTACATAGGTAAGTAGGTGCAAACGGAAATCACTACATCGACCGAGTCTTACATAACACTGCGGCGTGGGTCGCTGGGCGATTCAATGGAACCTCTCTGTATTTGCATGCTTTAGTTTTGACATTAATAAATATTACAGGACATTAATTTCACACAGCGCCATCTAGTCCCAAACTAAGCATAGCTTGTAATATGGGAATTAGATTACGGATAGAATACATAAATACTTTTTAATAATACTGAACAACTTCTTTACGTGCAGTCGGCTCATCTCTACAACCAAATTAATGAAGCATTAAATATAAATCCATTGCATAAACTTAAATTCAGGTTAATAATTAAAAAAAATATGACTTACCTTAACATACTGCGATTTTGTATAACTAATGTAGTTGTGATATAGCAAAACTATCACACACTAACATCCACAAACTCACATACAAATTTACACTCTCGCACAGCTGCATTCCCCATTACAAAAAAAAAACAAATACTATTGCTCCCGTTGCCTAGTTTCTTAATGCTTATGTTTGTAAAATTAGTTACCAAAATAGTACTAAAGTAGTTTACAATTTAGCTCATTCAATTATTGATAGTAAAGCATACAATGATATCCAATAATATCTATTGTAAAATAAATTGACTGGTAACTATAGTGATTATTAATGACTAGATTTTGCTCGCGGCTTCGCTCGCTTTAAGAAGTATTATTATTAATTAGGTATAGTTCTTGCGGCTTTACTTTTGTTTAGCGTGTGTAAAAAATTAGGGCCTACAAAACTTAAAATGACAGTACATTCTTCAACTTCTCCATTAACGTTCAGATTTTCTTTAGCCATTTTCAAAAAGTCTAACCGACAAAACCTATACTTAAACCAAACGAAAACAAAACAAATGCCAAATACAAAGCAGAGTCTATAACCAAAACTACTAAACCGAAACAAAACAAATGCAAAGTCTCAAAATCCTTTCTTAGGGGATGCCTACGTCATAGTAACTTTATGCATAGTCTCAGACCGATCGGTTTAAAATTGACAAAGTTTCATACAAACTTTCATCCCCTATTGTATCCCCTTGGGGGTAGAATTAATCAAGATCCTTTCTTAGCGGATGCCTACGTCATAACATCTACCTGCATGCAAAATTTCAGCCCGATCCGGCCAGTGGTTTGGGCTGTGTGTTGATAGATCACTATGTCAGTCAGTCGATCACCTTTGAGTTATATATTATATTTAGATAGTATATATAATATATATATATATATATATATATATATATATATATAATATATATATATTTAGATAGATAGATAGGTTTAAAAAATGTTTGCAAAGGTACCTACATAAATATGTATTTTTTTCTAAGCTCGTTTATTGATTTATTTTATTCCTGTACCTATTGCTGTAGGGCGGAACATGGCCGATCAAACTTACTTGCACTTTCTGTACCTGTATTTCAGACACATAAAGTATTTGTGTTCTTGAGTTCAGGTAGGCATACTTTTTTTACCGCCAGACTAGTCTGGCTCGCCCACCGGTATCAGGATTCGATCTCCTGGGGATCGAATCCGGGTAAACTGGAAGGTGTAAATTTGTGTTCTGTTTGGTTGGTGGTAGGGCTTGTATTAGTCCGCCTGGCTACCACCATCTTGCCTACATCAGACACCAGGTCACTCACTGCGAATCAGCTCAATAAGCTCGAGCGTCTCCAAAACTTTTGTATTAGACTTATTTTCGGCCTTCGTAGATATGACCATGTGTCACCTTTCCGTGCCAGACTTAAATGGCTTCCTATTCGGCAGCGCCGGAATTTGCATATTCTTTCTCTTCTTTATTCAATACTTTTCAATCCCTTTTCACCTTCCTATCTTAAGCACAGATTCGAGTTTCTGTATTCTTCCCACAAACATAAATAAGAAAAAATATGTTGCAGTCCAACCCCTCTATCTTATCGCTTATGATAAACACAGATTAAAAGGAGGATATTAAATTAGACGTGGAATAGTCTCCCTGCCGATGCATTTGCCCCAAGATGGGAGTGATTTTCTTGTAATGGGTCGGTCGGCAACTCGCAAGTGTTGCCTATAGGTGTTACAATCGTTCAAGGGCTACTTCGATCTTCGATGATACCATTGTACTGTGTGAAGCGATTGGCTTAGTAGAATCGGGGCCCAGGTGCGCCGTATGCTTGTTCACTTACTTGGTTGTATAAAAAAAAGCTTACCAACAATCTTCTTAATGTGCTATATCGTCCACACCCTGTCATCACTTGCAACAAAACAAATTATTACCGCGTGAAGAATTCACGGCACGGTTTTACCTGTTTTTATTACCAACTTGTCTATCAAGTTGGTAATTAAATGGCTTGTTTTTAAATCAGAAAACTAAGACAATAACTTGTGCTGTAGGTTAAATTAATAAAGTAAATAACGTAATTTTTAGGTATACGAGTCTTAAATTAATAATGTCCTGGCGCTAAAAGTGGCGCGTGGTTAAATGTAGCCCATGTTATTTCCCAGTATACAACATATAATTAAACCAAATTTAATGAGTATCCATTCAGCCGTTCAGTCGTGTAAAGGTAACAAACAAATAGAGCTACTTTCGAATCGATAATATTGTTACGGATGAACGAGCAAGCTGCTGCTGATGGCCAAGTCATGTCAGTTTGAAATATAAAAGATATTGTCACCGTCGTTTTGGTAGCGCGTGAGAAGTAAAGCGGTCGCGGGAAATATCCCAATTTACAAGGTCCATGTTGCCCAGCCAGATATCGATAATAGCATTACGGACGATCAATCCCTACACGAAATTGCCGATGCAGTGCATTTGCATATTAATTACACTGTTTTGTATCGGCCGCCTCGTAGCCTTACTATATATGATAAACACTGACAGTTTTCGGAGAATACAAACAAAGCCACATCGGTTCAACGTTTCAACTCTTGAGTCGATAACGTGCCCGTTCGGCGGCACTATACTAAAGTAGGCCTTTTGATCGCGTAGTAAGTCGTCTGAGCGAGTTTCTGTGCTTTCCACAATTCCTAACTGTCCGTTGAATCGCTGTAAAGTTATTTTTCTTAGCATACATAATAAAATATATCCTATTTACATAACGATCAAGCCAAGTGGTATAGGCTAATGAGTAATTTGACATTGAATAGATGTAACTCGATGTATGAGTTACAACCACAGGTTACAACCCTAACAATGTGTCCATCGGCACTTTTCGTATTGTAGGTATCTATTTGGGTTTGTTCACATAGTTTATGTGTTTCAAAAAGTTATAATAAATCGTCGTGAAGCTGAGTGACAATCAACGCACAGCCCAAATCAGTGGTTCTAGGGACCTTACATTTTTTGTGTAGCTTCCTTTTGTGGTATAGGAGTGCAAAAGTAAGAATTCTTACTGGATGATAAAGAAAAGTCCCGTTCATTGTTTTTTTTTTATTGTACGACGAGGAAGCGCTTGGCCTTCATCTCACCTGGTAACAAGTTGAGATAAGTCCGAAGATGGAGGCGCACTTCACCCGGAATCCTTAACAAAGTTAGGAACTGGCTATCTTACCTCTGAAT
Source organism: Venusia cambrica (assembly GCA_951394065.1). NCBI lineage: Eukaryota > Metazoa > Arthropoda > Insecta > Lepidoptera > Geometridae > Venusia > Venusia cambrica. The sequence goes on from OX596034.1 coordinate 17,973,492, forward strand.
GCCGGACACAACATTTTTTTTAAGAATTGTTATTAGGCGACAGAATTAGGTAAGATTAGCTAGCCAGGCGGACTTATCCCAAAACCCTACGACCAACCAAACCAAGCACAATATATTGTACTCCCCATGGGGATCGAACCCGGTCTAGACTTTTATACCATAGACGCTAGCAAGTAGGTACAGTTCCCAAAAACTTGTGGTAAACTACGTGTAGAAGTGGTTTGGGGTAGGTAGGTTTTAACAGCCTCTGTAGTCTAGAGGTTTGCCCACCAGTGTCAGATCCAGAGGTCCCTTGTTCGATCCCAAAGGTGAATCAATATTGTGCTTGGTTTAGTTGGTGGTTGGACCATGTTAAATCCGCCTGGCTGGTTTCGGTCTTATCATAACTTGAAAAATCAGGTGATATGAAACCCAAGCACTTACCCGTCGTATGAAAAAAAAAAGGTGTTATCTTCCTCCTAATGGTGTACCCCGGGCAACGTAATCGTGGTTATGGCTGAATGATCGACCTCCAGAAGTCCGGTGCAAAACGGCCGTGTTCCGCCTGTGCACGAGAGATCTAATGCGTTCTGAAAAAGCTGAGAGGTCAAGAGCTAACCCAACATTTATATACAAACTTACTCGTACCACAGATCAGTATACTAACACTCAGCATATCTGTAAGTGAACGTAAGACGCTTGCTTTCTCCCATTCATTGCATAGGAACATTCATGCATAAACCATTGCGGGATTGACTGACTAAGTCAACCGCGCATCAAGCCGACATTGCACCGTCTAAATTTCTAAAGCCCTATCTAATGTGAAATGCTCATTAGATTCTTGCCTATATATATAGTAGATAGCTATACCTGACATAGGACAGTTTTTATCACTTCGTACTGAAGGAAACGAGATCCATTTCTTACCAGTACTATCGATAAAGATAAAGGTGAATCTATGGGTTTTGACAGTGAAACATCTAAACGGGTTGTTACATGCCGTGCAAATGCTAGCCCGGTGGTGGAAATCAGAAGAAGAGTAGGTAAAGGAAAGAAGTCCTTACTGTCAAAGATGTTGAACGCACATTCGTCAGTGTAATTTATAGAATACTGACAGCTAAAATTGTTGTGTTCCGGCATTTAGAGGTAGAATAGCCAGTTCCTCAGTTTGTTGAGGATTCCGGGTGAAGTGCGCCTCCATCTTCGGCCTTATCTCAACTTGTTGAGATGAGGCCAAGCGCTTCCTCGTCGTACAATAAAAAAAAAACAATGAACGGGACTTTTCTTTATCATCACCAGATCATACTGTAGGTATTTAATTTTTGGGTTTCCCGTAACTGACTAAAGTTGCTCAGCCATGTAGTAAAGGACAAATAAACATTTAATTTCAATGTTGTTGTTAAAATTACCACACGCAGGCTTTGGTGAATTGTAGCTTCAAATCAAATCACTTCATCGATAAAATATATGCATAATTCGCCACAGATTACATAATATTATTACAGGACAGCACGCAGCGTCATCTAGCCCCAAACTAATATGTAATATGGAAACTAGGTTACAGATTGAATACCTAAGTAAATACTTTTTTTTGGTAAATACATACTTACCATATTATAATCCAATATCTGTGTTTTGTTATGTTATTTGTAAATGGTGAACAATAAAGAGTTATCTATCTATCTATCTATCTATTATGATATGATACAAAACAACACCCAATCACAGAACAAACACCTACCTACTTATATTAATCACACAAACGATGTTTGAAATGTTTGCCCTGGGTGGGTATCGAACCCACAACCTGCAGCGCAGATGGCAGAGCTACTACCAACTGAGCTATGAGGCTTGTTATAATCATAATAATATTTTAGCTAGTAAATGTTTATTTAATAAATAAAATGTACAATTAAACTCTATGTACAAAGGAAGCAGTCTGGTTACTTATGGACCGTAATTACAAACGGCCTATAGGTAGCTCAACTGTTCCAGACCAGTGCCAGACGGAAGCGTGCCCAAGATACTGGCTGCACTGCCACGCTGAATGGCTATGCTAATTCGCTGGCCTAAATAAGAGCCAGCCCTTGGGTCATGTCATAATTGATAGAGTAAGCGAAGCGAACGAGATCTCTGAGTTAAGTTGGGAAATCCGGCACTGTATGTACGTATGTATGAATGTGGCAATGTTTGTGACGGCATAACTCTCGAACGGATAATCAGATTTTCATGTAATTTAAACTGAATAGTGATAACGTAAATATAATTTGATTGTCGCGGGGGATTTTTGATAAGTGGGTAGTTTTTGAGATAATGAGGTGAAATTAAAAACAAATTTTCATCACCTTCGGCCTTTCTTAATTTGTAACCAGATGAGATGAAGACCAAGCGCTTTTCCGTAAAAAAAAGCCTGACAATGGCAACCCCTCTGTGTTCAAGGCTCGGCAAATTGGTCTCAACAAGCGAATCGTCGCCTATGAGCCTAGCTCGACGGCAATATAGTCCAGGGGGATGACTACGACCTCTTATAGTATTCTTGTCTTGATATTACTTTACTTTTGACACTATCTGTCCAGGATAGAAAAAACGAGACAGAAGTAATCTAAGATCGAAATGAGAATGCTTGAAGAGGTTGCGATTTGGCCCCTGGACATAACTAAAGGTGTGTTTCGTTGCAGCTACACATATTCCTAATCCATAAGCTACTCACCTACATAACTAAAGGTGTGTTTCGTTGCAGCTACACATATTCCTAATCCATAAGCTACTTACCTACATAACTAAAGGTGTGTTTCGTTGCAGCTACACATATTCCTAATCCATAAGCTACTTACCTACATAACTAAAGGTGTGTTTCGTTGCAGCTACACATATTCCTAATCCATAAGCTACTTACCTACATAACTAAAGGTGTGTTTCGTTGCAGCTACACATATTCCTAATCCATAAGCTACTTACCTACATAACTAAAGGTGTGTTTCGTTGCAGCTACACATATTCCTAATCCATAAGCTACTCACCTACATAACTAAAGGTGTGTTTCGTTGCAGCTACACATATTCCTAATCCATAAGCTACTCACCTACATAACTAAAGGTGTGTTTCGTTGCAGCTACACATATTCCTAATCCATAAGCTACTTACCTACATAACTAAAGGTGTGTATTGTTTCAGCTACACATATCCGACGATGGAGGAAATGGCGAACCAGCTGAACTACGTGATGACCCACTTCGGGATAAAGTCTTTCATTGGGTTTGGTGTCGGAGCCGGCGCTCACGTGCTCGCCAAGTTCGCCATCGGCAATCCGACCAAGGTTGGTTTTCTTTTTACTTAAGGTACCATGAAGGTAAACATTACCTTCATGGTACCTTCATCTTTCCTTAGGGTTAGGTTGCCGTGACGGTCGCGGCTTAATTTTTTTTCTTATTCTTAGTCGGGGAAGCGCTTTGCCTTCATCCCATATGGTTTCAGGTTATGATAAGGCTGAAAATGGAAGCGCACTTCACCCGTAATCCTCAACTGTCTGACGTGTTCACCAATCTGCCTGCCAGGGTTGGTAGTTATGGCAAAAACTTTTAAAGACCCTGTCCGAAGAAGAAGTGAACATTAATGAGTTGTTGAAGCGGCGTTAGCTACGTGCAATGTGGTTGAATTGCTCTTATAAAGAATGAAAATGAGAGATCCCAACATTGAATGGCAAAATTTATTGTTGACACTACACGTAGAAACTATCCTGTGTGTGCCAGACGCTCCTTTTGAGAAGGAACAAAGGCAACATAAACACAAGATCTTGTCTACCCTTTCCATTGCATTCTCAATGTTCATGTCTGTTGTGGACCCGTCTATGAATAGAGGTTTATGTGTTTTAGTTGTAAGTTTAAATTTCAAACCACCATCTCGTCGCTCATAAACCAGAGGACCAAACCTTTAAGAAAGAGAGTTTTATCATGTGATGATAAAACTGTTAGTTTTAAAAAAATAGATATTTAATTGAAAACTTATGACCATATTTAAATGAAAACTAAGCACATATAAAAAAAACATAGACTAGAATAAAAACACAAAAGTTCGGTTCTTGCGGTTAAGAGCCAAGAGCAATGGCTAGATTTCCTCGCCAAAAATGTTGGGTATTTTTTTAATTCTATTATATATTTATCTTACAAGCCAGTAAGACGGTCCCCATGGCCCAAAAGTGTCAAGAAGAGCAAGTAGGTATGTATTAGTCATTAGAAATGAGTGCATATTTGCGCCGCTTGGATGAAATGAAAGTCATAATCATATAATATGATTCTCGTGGTGGTCATAAAAAAATGTATTAATTGTCGTTTGCTATTTTGCTCAGTCTTATTTTATATATTTATTATATTGTACGACGGGGAAGCGCTTGTCCTTCATCTCATCTGTTTACAAGTTGAGATAAGACCGAAGTTGGAGGCGCACTTCACTCGGAATCCTCAACTAACCGAGGGACTAGCTATCTTACCTCGAAATGCCGGTACACAACAATTTTTAGAATTGTTGTTATGTCGAACGAATTAGGTAAGATGGGGGTAGCTGGCCAGGCGGAATTAAACAAAGTCCTACCACCAAACAAACTAAGCACCTCGGGATCCGAGATCCGTGGCTTGAACCACTAGACCACAGAGGCGGCAGATTTGCTCGCGGCTTCAACCTTCGTGGTTCGGATTAAAAAAGCGTGATACACGGATTAAATATAGCCAATGGATCTAGGTGCGATCTTCCTCCTATTGGTCTACCGGCAGCATCGTCGCTCGCTTTTACTAGCGGTTACGGCTGAAGTCATCCTAGCACTGGCCTAAAGCCACATATACTTAGAGTTTAGTCTTCATTTGTAAAAAATAAAACAATATCCTACTCCTGGGGACTACTACGAACTTTTACAGTATATTTTTTTCATATTACTCTACTTTTGTCACTATCTGTCCAATGTAGAAAATGCGAGACAAAAGTAATGTACCTACGGTCAAAACGAGAACGCTTTAAGACGTTGTGGTTAGGCCCCTGTTCCATGTCCGTTCAACAAGTAGTTTGGAAAGCAAAACAAACTCGTACGTATAATATCAGTGGGGTACAGTCTTATAATGCTCAATAAAGTCTTCGGCGTTACTCGTGTACTTTAAAACAAATTGCTGCAAAGAATTTTCTTGGTCCCGAGAAAACTCAGTTCAACTCCACAGAGTTAGTTCCCTGCATATTTCTAGTGCTTCTGGTTTGTGACCAAGTTTATTGCTCGTGTTCAATCAGTTGAACACGGGTAAAAACTTAGTCATATATACTATAGCCATACACGTTACAAAATGAGATCAATAACTTTTATCTCAATAAAATAGAAGGATTACTCGCATAATGACAGATTTTGTTCACGCACATTGACGTACACGCAAATTGACAAAAATCACATCAACAGGGCATCAGTGTCCACTGATGGACAGAGCATCTCCAAAGCTGGAGGGTTTTGCGATTATCACCAGGTTTGGCAGGCGGATTGGTACTCGCAGTAAAGGTGTGCATAATATACAGAAGGAAGCTGCTGCCCTTTTCTGGTGAGATCCCGTAGTCGGCTTTCACGACATCCAAGGGCTGAGTGGATCGATTCTTTAGCCGCGACCGCCACGGCAATATTGACACACAAGATAAGTATTTAACACTAGCTTCCCGCCGAGCGGCTTCGAGATCTGAATATCCGAGTAAAAACAATTTATGGTCTCGACAGAGCTTACCTATTTGAGCCTTTTGGGGTGGAGACCTTGGGTCCGTGGGGAGCCGGTGCCCTCCGGTTTTTCAAAAATCTTGCGGGGCTTATGATTGAGGCGACACGTGACCCAAGGGCTGGCATTATTTAGGCCAGCGAATTAGCATAGCTATTCAGCGTGGCAATGCAGCCAGTGTCTTGGGCACGCTTCCGTCTGGTACTGGTCTGGAACAGTTGAGTTACCTATAGGCCGTTTGTAACGGTCCTTAGGTAATCTGACTGATTCCTTTGTACATAGTTAGTTTAATTGTACTTTTAACTGAATAAAGAGATTTTAGTAATTAAAAAAAAAGTAAAAACTGATAACAACTGACTGGAAATAGTATTAATCTGTCAGACGGCTAGCAACGCCTCACTCTAGTTGGTTACCTGACCGACTGAAAATCAGCTCGTGTCAAAAAGCAAAAAGCAGGCACCCTAAATTGTGCAGTGCAGGCAGCTATCGGTACGGATATGGTCGCTAGTGAAATGACAGGCACATTTGTGTGGTAAACGGTATGGCTGTTAGATTGTTCGGTCTCTTGGTTGCGTTTAAAAACGAAAAGTCTGCTACATTATACTATATTCATACGGAAATTCAAAATCAGCCCATGGATATCGTAAAAGCCGTCTAACGGATCTCACCAGAAGAAAGGCAGCAGCTTCTGTGTTTTATTTACGCCTTTAATGCGATCACCAATCTGCCTGCTATGCGTGGTGATAGTGGCAAAACCCTCCAGATTTGGAGATGCTCTGTCCATCAGTGGACGCTAATGGCCTGTTGATGTGATGTGTGTAAATTTGCGTGTACGACAATGTGCGTGAATAAAATCTGTCATTATGTGAGTAATCCATCTATTTTATTGAGGTAAAAGTTATTCATCTCATTTTTTAAGAAACTTAGTCATAGTATACTATAGCCATACGCTATAGTATACTATGACTAAGTTTTTTACCCGTGTTCAACTGATTGAACACGAGCAATAAATTTGGCCACAAACCTGAAGCCCTATAAATATGCAGGGAACGAAACACATGGAGTTGAACTGAGGTTTCTTCCCCCCAGCTTTGGAGGAGGCTCTTTAAAGTCAGCTGGTACTAATGGGCTGTGGATGATACGGAAATTACTATTGTATATATGATGTGTTAGCTTGTGACCTAGGCTCGTCTAGCTCTAGCAAGGATGATGCTTACGATAGATCGAGCTTTCCTAGAATGCTCTCCCGATCACCGACGGAATTGGCAAACCATTTGGCGTTGGACATGGACAGGAGGTCCAACATCCTGTGGTCATTCAGCCGTTACAACTACATTTCTCTTGTATATGTAAATACACACGAACTATATGATCCAAAGCCCAAACACAGAACAAACAATAAATTCATCACGCAAATGTTTGTCCTGGATGGGGATCGAACCCACAACATACAGCGAAGGTAGTGCTATTACGAACTGATCTATGAGGCCAGCGATTCCTTTTGTCTTCACTAGATTGAATTACTCTTAAACTTGACGGTCGGGACTATATCCCGCTCAACGATTTCGACTACCCATTTAGATAAAGGACGCTTTGTCAGACGGATTTTTAACTCATTCGGAACTTTCATTCTATCGTTTTGTTTGAGTAACATAAAGGTTTTTTAGGTTGCCTTTTATTCGTTGACTGCTGCCCCTTTATTCTGCATGGAATCATCGTATTGACATGTCGTAAATATTTTGTGTCCAGGTGGATGCGCTGGCGTTGATCAACTGCAGCTCCAGCCAGGCGGGATGGATCGAGTGGGCCTACCAGAAGATGAACGCGCGCGCGCTGCGCTCTCGTGGCATGACCCAGGCGGTGCTCGAATATCTCATGTGGCATCACTTCGGCCGGGTGAGTAGACCTGTCTACCGTTGGAGGGTGGAAAGTGTTCTGGAGGCTTATTCATATTTATATATAAATAATTCACGACATTAAATTTTACACAGCGCCATCTAGATCCAAACTAAGCATAGCTTGTAATATGGGAACAATGACGGATAGAATATCTAAATACTTTTTTTTGTAAATGTACTTATCATACAATACGACACACAATCACAGAACAAACCTCTATATTCGTCACACAAATGTTTGTCCTGGGTGGGAATCGAACACACAAAAAATGTAATATGTTCTGGAGGCTTATTCTAGTTCACCGAAGTACAATATTTCAAGTTTCGTTTCATGGTCTCATTCAATACAGAGGGTACCACGACCTCTTATAGCATTCTTGTTTTAATATTACTTTACTTTTGTCACTATCTGTCCAGTGTAGAAATAACGGGACAAAGGTGATGTTATATCAACACGAGAATGCTATAAGACGTTGTAGTTATGTCCCAGTTCAAAACGGTTGTCGGACGGTTGTGTACAAGTAACTACAAGTTTTGAGATCGTATTTCGTTCAATTACGCGACTGCGGATGTATCGAACGAGAGTAGACTCCCTGCACCGACGTCCCGCATTCGTGTTTTGTGGTAGCGTGAAGATTTTTCGTTCGGGCATTTATGTTTAATGAATTTTCGATTTAGACACTTTGCTAAATTCTGCCATCGCTAGACTGAAGTCTACCAGTCTGGCGGTTTACGCTTGCAACGTAAACTGGGTTTATATGTGAGAGTGAGCTTTAAGTTATAAAGTGCGAGTTACGTGAAAGTTCACGAATTTCGCTATCCGGAATTAAATACTCGATAAAATAAAAAAAACCCAACGATTGAATTTTTGGTTTTTGGTTAACGGCAAACTCGTAAATTTTTTGGAAGATTGAACTGCTGGCTTAACCCTGTTTCATTTCGATTTCAATCGGCTTCAATAAATATGGTGGCTCTTCTTTGACTTCTTAATGGAATCGAAAAATTGTTCAGTAAAGCCGCCATTTTGAATGAAACCAATCTGAAACAGACTTTGGTAATAGACCAGCTTATTAATATTAATCAGCAGCAGTGGGAGTATTAACAAATGAAAAATTTAACACAGCGCTTTCTGACTCAAACTAAACTAAGCCAAGCTTTTAATATTGGAAATATGTTACAGATTTAATACACACAAAGAATATTATCCTAAATGCTTTTGCTATTGTTTTTTCAAAATGTTGTATATTGCTACGCCAAGCCTACAGCGACTTCATACGCAAAATGCTTAAAACCGTAACAGCTGTGCGTAGACTTAAGTAGATAATTATATCTTAGTCATTACTGACCAAGAACATTAATGCGGTCGCGTGGGAGTCGATGGATGGAGACGGGTTAGAAAGTTATATATGGTATCGTTTATGCCTATTTTCAGTTAATTATAGGATGAAACGGGCTAAAGGTGTGCTGGTGATTCTGGGAGTACCATAGACCGTAGCACAAGGTTACACTGCGTCACGCATGCGGCGTCGCTCTATATAGTCCCGCCGGGACTTTTATTTTTTCGCTTAAGAAACGTACAGGTGTACGTCCCGTGTCAGTAAAATAGATGTATTATGAAAGAGTTTTCGCTGACTGTTCGTTCATTTTGATGAGGTCTCTAGTGCAGCGAAGAGCTATCAAAGAAAAAACTCATTCACTTACCCTTAGTGACTAGCTTAGGTCACAGTATTTCAGTCTTTCAACTTGTATTTTGATTTTTAAACTTTGTTTTTTTTTTAAATCAATTATTATTATTAGCTAAGCTTGCCAATTGCCAATTTAAACTTGCCGCGCAACTCTATGAAGCGAAGAGGCTCATAGGTGAAGAGTAACTTTTAGATGTTTTATTAGGGATTTCAAACGCACTGATAATTATCATCCTCACCTGGTTGACAATCCACTTTTTAAGACTAAGCGTTTTCAAAAATATTTTATTATGCTCTCTAATAATATAAACATGGAACTAATTCGTCTAGGTATATTTTTGCTATGTCGACCCTTTTTTATTTATTGTAGGACGGGTAAGCGTTGTTTTGTTTTGTTGTGTTTCGGCATTCAGAGGTAAGATAGCCAGCTCCTTAGTCTGTAGAGGATTTCGGGTGAAGTGCTCTTCTATCTTCGGCTTTATCATAACTTGACACCAGGAGACATGAAGGCCAAACGAGTTGAATTAAAAAAAAAACAGTGACACACTGGTAGTGCCTACAGAAGTGAAAACTTGAAGTTCTTCGTCTATAGGTAGAGGCAGTCTTCGAACGGCCTTGACACGTATCTATTAGGATCGTTAAGATAACGTGACAGTGCGCTTAAAGTCAAATGTGTCAAAAGTGGTGTCGGTAAGCTGTATGGTGTCGCGAGTTCAATGGTTTTTTCCCATCTCAAAAAATGCTCATCGCGCCTAAAGAAGGTTTAATTTCAAAAACAATGCTCTCCATGGATAAGCTCACACAGTTGAAACTAAATACAGTATAACCGTAGAATGTTAATAACCTTATCAAAAAACTATCGGTGCAGGTATCTCCTGTGCTATTATTTTATCTGAAAGTCAGGGGGTTACTATAACGTTTTTTTACGACGTATATGTTTTGATATCAGTGATACACGCAATAGAACGTAACCACGATCGGTTTGCCATTCAATTATACACAGCAATAAAAGCTTACAAATGTATGTCCTTGTATAAAGTAAGCACACACCATCTTTTTCAATAAATAAATAATACGTGCGTTTATTGGTGAAGGGAGCCTTAGGCAAGTAATCTCTACACACGTAATAGCTATTAGAAAGCATTGAGGATTATCCTGTTCGGGGTAGGTATTGCTAATGTTCACACTTACACACCTACTGATTTCAAATTCAGAGGGTTCGATCCCCAGGGACGGTACATTATTGTGCTTGGTTTAGTTGATGGTACGACTTTGTTTAAGTCCGCCTGGCTAGCTAGCACCATCTTACCTAATTCTGTCCTCATAACAACAATTCTAAAATTGTTGTGTTCTAAAGCCAGTTCCTCTGTTAGTTGAGGATTCCGAGTGAAGTGCGCCTCCACCTTCGGCCTTATCTTAACTTGTAACCAGGTGAGATGAAAGCCATAAGCGCTTCATCGTACAAAAAAAAAGGAAATGACGCAGTTAATAGTTAAATTACTAGCATCAAAGTCGAGAATTAACCGGTTTTGCAATCGATAGGTTTAAGTGCACTTGTAATCAAAGAGGCTACTGTATCTCATTATCGGGAACCGGGTCAGGTCCCAAGAGACTGGAGTAGACTTGCCGGCAGAGGGTGCTTCAAGTGGGACACTGATTACCATTTAGTATGACCATTAGGAAATTTTAGCTCAGCACATCTGGGTTTTCTGCTGTTGATAGTTTTCAGGAATGTTATGTTTAGTGATGTGGCACTGGAAGTAGTTTTAACAAGAATCCCAGGGCCTTGTATAGCATCAAGGCCGGCTCTAAGGGGTTTCAGTGAGTCATAACCTCATCTCACCCTCAATGCGGTGGGGTATCTTGTCAAAGAATTCCAAGGCCAAGCAAGGATGAGGAATACGGCAATTTGTTTGGCGCCGGACTTTGGCAAGAGGGTTGTTGCTTGGTGGACCTTTAAGGTCCTACCACCATTGTTGTGATCATTTAGTTGTCAGGGGTAGTTCACACCTGTCTCAGGTGCCATCTGGTTGGTAAACAGACATATCCACTTCTACTGCAGGCATTATTATAAGTAATAACTATATGAGGTCCCGGGTTCGATGCCCAAAGGAAAACAGTACCAAGCATAACATTGTACATGTTATGCTTGGTATGGTTTGTGGTAGGACTTATAGTCCGCCTGTCTAGATACCACCAACTGACCTAAGTCTGTCGCTGTAACAACAATTATAAATTGTTTTGTTCCGGCATTTCGAGGTAAGATAGCCAGTACCTCAGATTGTTGAGGATTCCGGGTGAAATACGCTTCCACCTTCGACCTTATCCATAACTTGAGGTGTTAAATGTTAGATTAAGGCAAAGACGTATATATAAATACAACTTTATGGTTGATGGGTCGAGATCTTAAGGTAACACAGAACGCACTATGCCTCCAACGGGATCTATCTTCAGCGATGCGGATGGCGTCGGTATTTGGTCCGTTGAGCTGATTTGGACGCTCCAACGCATAGGGCTCCGACCTCTTTCTCCTACCACTTTGCCTGTTACCAACAGTCATCCAAGGTTGCGTTTTTTCTGGCAATGTGGGTGAATGACTCGAGAATTCTTCAAAAATGGTTTGAAGAAGCTTTGACTTTAAAGAACAGACGCGGGTGATTACTATTTTGGTCTGAAAAGTCATCAGAACCAGAACCTTTTTGTCGATTTTGTGAGTTTTGTGTTTAGTTTTTAAACGATGAGGCTTTGCCTTCATCTCACCTTGTATTTCACCCGGAATCCTCAACTGTCTGAAGAACTGGCTACATGTGGGACTTTGTTGTCTCTGGGTCACACGCGTATAAATGATCATTCATATGAATGTATGTATGTAAGAAATCAGTTCATTATTAATAATTCTACGACGGAGATTCGCTTAGCTTTCATCTCACCTGGTTTCAAGTTATGATAAGGTGGAAACGCATTCCACCCGGAAACCTAAACGAGCTGAGGAACTGGCTATCTTAACTCTAAATGCCAGAACACAACAATTTGGAACGGTTGTTATGTCGACAGACTTAGGTAAGTGGTGGTAGCTAGCCTGGCGGACTTAATAAAAGTTCTACCACCAACCAAACCAACATAAATTGTCCTCTTGAATCGAACCGCGGACCTCTGGATCTGACAACGGTTCTTGACTACGCGACTGGACCGTTTCGATATGCGCTTCATCGGTCTCAAAACCTATTAATATCCGGCCACTTTTTCATCACGTAACATATAATCTCAACAACGGTCACTTTCGAGCTTTAAAGGCGGTGTAACCTAGCCGTGTCAAATATTTTTATTCATTAATATTTTTAGGATCATTTTGAAACGTCAAATCTACCGCCTGTTCGAAATCGCGACCAGCACACAAGGAGAAAGGCAAGAACCTCGGGCTGGTAAATTTTTTGATGATCCATTTAACATTTAAGTACAGTGTTTATAATAATTTAATAACATTACAAGAGGTACCTACATTATAAAACTAAAAACTTAATATTATCTTGAAACATTGATATTTGATATTGATTTTACATAACTACCTAATGGGCAGTTTCTTAACATTGAGAAATCACCAATTAACTGTCAACTGGTATAGCAAAATCGGGCCACGCGTTCTTATCGTCGATATAGTCACTTATTTTGTAGTATACTCTTTTAATTAAATTATTGCTATGTCTTTGAATAATCAGTGCTAGGATTAAAGTATATGAAAATATAATGTTCCCTTTTAACATCTTTTACTTTTGTAACAGCGAAAGGTAATGTTTTTCGAAAGTAGATAGATAGATAACTCTTTATTGTTACCTTTAGTGTTGTTTAAACTAATACAATCATGTAACTTGTTTTTTTTTATTGTACGACGGGTAAGCGCTTGGCCTTAATTTCACGTGGTTACAAGTTGAGATAAGGCCGAAGGTGGAGGCGCGCTTCACCCGGAATGCTCAACAAACCGATATACAGAGAGAACCATGTACATACATACGATATACATAAATGTGTCAAATTCATTGTAACGCTCTACAGTCTACAGTTGATTTTGACGTGAGGTGTCGTTGAACGCGACTAAAACCGTACATGACAACCATCTAATAACCCATTTGGTTTTTCTAATTTGTGGGAGTGTCATAGACTAACTTTCAATATGAGGGAAAAATAACCCATATTGTTGTATTATTGGTAATGACATGTTGATTCTCAATATATAGATTATTAAACTTCATAAGGACTTGTTCTCGTAAAACCATGACGTTTCAAATTTGGCAGTTAGGTATTTAAATACGTATACTGTCGAGACAGTACCTCACTGGATGGAAGTTCAATTTGGGTATCTGCTTCTGTCTGGGAAACAAAATTGTTCGAAGTATGTCCGCATAGTATGTATCATGGTGGAGAGTTCTAGAGCTGCACACAGCTCATGTGCACGTAAACTTTTTCTAAAAACCGTAAAGTCCATTTGTGGACGACTGGATTTGAACCGACAACCTCCGAATAGGAAGGCGGGCCCATACCCACTTGTCACAACAAGTTACAAATGGACTTTACGGTTTTTAGAAAAAGTTTACGTGCACATGCTCTGACGGAGAAGGGCAAAATCGTGAGGAAACCGACATGTCCCTAGGCACTAATCCGAATGGCATGTGTATGCCTGAGTGGTGTGGGCTTGAAACCTATCCCGTTTTTAATGCTAGCTACTTGCAAGGATTGCAAGGCGTGTGCCGAATTTAAGTTTTGACGTGCCTCTACCCCTAGTAGGTGATTCTCATAAAGTCCACAATTTGAGTAGAGGTCGAATTGTCGAATGGGAAATGTCATGAATCTGTTACTGTTACTTTAACAATAATGTTTTAATAACAATATTTTTACGTATACGAAAGCTGTAATCGTCCCCAGAAGAAGGGCAGCAGCTTCCTTCTGTATATTATCGACACCTTTACTGCGATCACCAAGCCGCCAAGCCGCCTGCCAAGCGTGGTAATTATTGCAAAAACCCTCCAGGAGGATTTCGAGGGAGGCTCTGTCCAGCAGTGGTCACTAATGGGCTGTTGATGATATTGTCATTGTTTGTCAGAAAATAACATAGAATACAGTACGTGTGATGTGTGAGGCATAAAGCTAGCGAACGGTCAGTGACACGGCTGTATAAATGGTATATATGTAACTACTTCGCGAGGTTGTGACCCCGCATTGGAGACTACACTGAAAACAAATAAAGGAAAGTGTTTTTTTATTGATAGCCAAGCGTTTGACAGCCAGCTCACGTGAGAAACGAGTAAAGATTTGGCCTAAGATGAAGCACGCTTCTCCAAGACTCGAAGATTGTACTCGTGCTGAAAAATAAACGAGGGCTAGAAGTTCCATTTCTTACCAGTATTAATGATAAAGGTAGAGGCGAAACTATGTGCACAATGGAAAATTTACAAGGTACGGGTTGTAGCCAGCCGTACGTCTGCTAGTCCGGTGGTGGAAAGGGGAAGGAGGGATTAGGTCAAAGATATCGTGCACAAAAGTGCACATGTTTATCATTATCTCGTATTTCAGTAATAAAGTATGCCTTGAGGATATATATGTTTTAAGTTTACTTTTAATATCTAGTGTGTGTGTAAGCGAGATATTGGCCCGCAGCTGGAAAGACATTTCTCAATGATATCTCGTGTAGGTTTCTGTGGTGCCTTTTGGAACACAAACCTTCGAGACTTGAGTTTTTTCATGAGAGTCAAGGCTTAGGTCGCTATTGGTGGCGTTATTTGATGCCTTTATTTAGCAGTGGGGATAAGAGCTGATGTTATTACTCGTATAAGTGGGGTGGACGCGTGAAACAATGACAGGAATTTTATAGCTCGCGATCGCTTCATCTTTTTCATCTCTTTGCTTTATCATATAAAGCTTAATTTTTGGATCGTGTATTTTTAGTTTCCTTCTATGTATTCTTCTATCTACACCTTTACTGCGATCACCGATCCGCCTGCCAAGCGTGGTGATTGATGAAGCGTAAGCAAAAGCCTCTAAATCTGGAGGACTAAGCCATTATCACTCTTAATAAGGCTGGTGGCGCACTTCGCCCGGCGTCCTCGACTGTCAGAGGAACTGGATGTACTTCGTAAGAGCCGTAAGAACATAACAATTAAGAATTGTTGTTATGATGACATACTTACTTAGGTAAGATAGCTAGCCAGGCGGTTTTAAACAAAGACCTACTACCGATAGGCGAACCACTAGACCACAAAAACGTTTTAAATGTCCCACGCGTTTTAATACTCGAGTATGGTAAAAATCAGAGTCCTGACTAAATCACTGAATAACTTTGCACAGCCTAAACCAGGTGTCTAAAAGACTTTCAGGGTATCTTACTTTTGTAGTGCAGTGGTGCACTAAGACATGCAGGATGACAGGAACTAATTCAACATGACTTAAACAAACTGTAAATATGACTAAACCAGATCATGACCAAACCAGAACATGGGGTAGAACATGACTTAAACCAAACATGGCCAAGCATATAACATGACTAATCCGAACATAACAACCATATAATAACCCATTCATTCCAGTAGTATCCTGGAGGACTAGTAAAGCCAACATGACGTTTCCGATGACGGTTGGCACGTTAAACGATGCAAAAATTACAGAAGCTATTTCGGATCCAACGACGTTTGATTTTCATAGTAGGGTGTAAATGACGCGATAGATGTGAAATTCTCGGTTTGTGGTGGGTGCAGAACTTAAGTGAACAGGCGAATTGTGCAATCATTTAAAATACAAACCAAATAATAATTCAGTAACTTTTAATTTTCATGCAAAATTAACGGGGAAAAGTTTTGCGATTTCTGACTTTTTAAACGCCTTCAAAAATAGGAAGAGGTTCTCAATTCGTCGGAATCTTTTTGATGATGGGAGAAATCGAGGGAACTCTTCAAATATTATAGGCACACTTAAGAGTTTTTTTTTTATTTTTAGGGTGTATTACCTCAAAAGTATGGAAAAAACGGAACTCTAATCAAGCCAGGATGAGATGATGGGATCCTGGAGAAATCGAGGGAACTTTTCATTTATTATAGTTACACGTGGAGCGATTTTGCATATTTTTAGGGTGTATTACCTCAGTTCCATTCTTCCTAAATACCTTCATTGAATTCGGTTTTCTTTTTAGTTAATAAAACGTAATTATCTAGTATTCAAAGCTCAGTTGGTGTGTTAAAGAAAATAAATAAAATTCTTACCAGTATTTATTAAATGTTTTTGTTATATTTGTTAAATGCTTATTAAATGGCATAATACACAATGGTACAGTCAGCATTAGCTGACTGTACTTTTCATCCTGAATCTGTGAATGCAGGTCTAAATATCTCAAAAAGTAGTTTCATTTGAACATTTTCCCGTAGCTTCAGCGGTTATAGAACCTGCCCTACACATATATCCTGTAGTCATACTGATGTAGGTATATGGCAATTATCGATATAGTTTTATTTTTAGCGAAGTTATCAATGAAAAGTAATGTAAAATTATGTTACTAGCGACTGGAACAAAATGTTTTATGATAAAATCCTGTGTTAGTTTAAAAATGCGAATTAAAAGTATAATTTTGATATTTGCAAGGTGAGATTTCCAAGTGTTGCTTTCGTCAAGATTAAGGGAAACAATTATTGGAAGTCTTATCAATATTTTTTTATTTGCGTATTTTTTTTTTACCATTTTTACAAATAGAGACACATATTTAAGAATTGTGTGATTTTTTTATATTGTACGTAGTGGAAGCCCTTTGCCTTCATCTCACCTGGTTACAAGTCAAGATAGGGCCGAAGGTGGAGGCGCACTTCACCCGAAATCTTCAACTAACTGAGGAACTGGCTATCTTATCCTCTAAATGCCGGAACACAACAATTTAATTTTCATTATTGTTATGGCGAGCTAGCCATGCAGACTTATATGTTGTGGTGCACAAAACGGCATCACAGCTCGGTTGGAGTAGCTCTGCCTTTTGCGCTGTAGTTTGTGTCGTGGGTTTGATTTCCACCCGGATCAAACATTTGTATGATGGATGATGTTTTTTTGTATTGCATTTCAAGCTTTTACCCGCGGCATCTCTCGCATGGTAATTACCCTGTATACACTCAATCTATTTGCCAAAATCTTTAAGATCCGTTAAGCTGTTTGGGCGTGAAAATGTAACAAATAAACATAGAGGACAAGATGGCCGACATAATGTCGCCACCAAAAATGGTTTTACCTGCAATGAACAAACACAGTGACATTCTAATTTGTAATATTAGTATATATTTGCATTAATAACATCGATTTGTTGTATTCGTCAGGCGGCTGAGGAGCGCAACCACGACCTAGCGTCGTTGTACCGCGCGCATTTCACTCGCAACGTGAATCCGACCAATTTGGCGCACTTCATGGAGGCTTACGTGCGGCGCAGCGAGCTGGGCATCGCGCGCGACGCGACCACCCTTCGCGTGCCAGTGCTCAACGTCACCGGCGCCCTGTCGCCCCACGTCGATGACACCGTCACCTTCAACGGACGGCTCAACCCCAACAACTCCACCTGGATGAAGGTAAAGTCGCACCGCACAACACGACACTTGTCGCTCCCACATCTACGACACAGTCACCTGCAACGGATGGCTCTGCCGCAACAACTCCCATCTGGATGAAGGTAACGTCGCACCGCACAACACGACACTTGTTGCTCCCACCTCTACGACACAGTCACCTGCAACGGACGACTCAACCCCAACAACTCCACCTGGATGAAGGTAAAGTCGCACCGCACAACACGACACTTGTCGCTCCCACCTCTACGACACAGTCACCTGCAACGGACGGCTCTACCCCAACAACTCCATCTGGATGAAGGTAACGTCGACCGTACAACACGACACTTGTCGCTCCCACATCTACGACATAGTCACCTGCAACGGACGGCTCTGCCGCAACAACTCCCATCTGGATGAAGGTAACGTCACACCGCACAACACGACACTTGTCGCTCCCACCTATACGACACAGTCACCTGCAACGGACGGCTCTACCCCAACAACTTCATCTGGATGAAGGTAACGTCGCACCGCACAACACGAGACTTGTCGCTCCCACCTCTACGGCACAGTCACCTACAACGGACGACTCAACCCCAACAACTCCACCTGGATGAAAGTAACGTCGCACCACACCGCACCGCACAACACGATTGGACGACCACTGATTGGACATTTATAAATCTTTTTGCAGATGATACAAAGATACACACCTAGGAATTAAAGAAAAATCATTACCAAAGCTAGAGTTAAAAATTACCCAGTCCATGGAAATACTTAAATTATGGTTCGAAGCGAACGGCATTATGTTGAATGCCGATAAAAGCGTCACATTAAGATACGAGGCAAAAAAAAAAAAAAAAACTCAAGAGACGTTACTGATCATATCTTCCTGGGGTACAATATAGACTATGCAGTAAGCCACGACACGCACATACTGAAGATCTGCAAAAAGTTAGCAAGTGCAAATTACGGTCTTTTAAAATTAAAACCAATAATCGAGAAAAGGTCTCTCATAAATGTTTATTTCGCTTATTTCCACTCAACTATTAGCTATGCAACAACAGTCTGGGGAAACTGCTCAAATATACACAAGGTGCTAACGAGCCAAAAACGCGCAATTAGGATTATATGTGGCCTCAGAAAAAAAGATTCAGCCCGAAATCATTTTAAGAAGCTTAAAATTATGTCGGTTATATCTTTGTATATTTATAAAAGTTTACTTGAAAAACACGAAAATAGGAATAAATATGTTAAGCCTCACTCACGCTATAATTTGAGAAATCTAGATAGGTTACAGAAACCAAAAGTAAGATTAACCAAGGTTCAAAAGCAAGGAGAACATACTAAAATAATGATGTACAATAAACTTCCTATAAACATAACGAAGACAGAACACATGTCAGACTTTAAATGTAAAGTTAAACGATTCTTTGAAAATTATGTATTTTATAATATAAATGATTTTTTTGACATGTCTCTAGGAGAATCACATTTTATTTGACTTGCTTTATTTAAATATATGTTTTTGCCTGAAATTTTATTTATTTAAGGTTGTGTGTTATTGAAAATTGAAAATGAAATACCTATGTAATATGTAATATCTTTAAACGGATATTTTGAATCCATTTTGACATATTTTAAAACTGTTTTAGTAAGTGGTTTAATTTTTATTGTTTTTTTGTTTAATTCCTGTCATTTAACTTTATTTGATAATTTGTTGAAATAAGTTGAATTTGGTGAACTATTACTAACCTATCTTAAAGTTTAACATATTTTATGTAAAAAATTGTGACTTGCCTTGTATAGCAATCTTTGTTATAATGTGGCCAATAAATGAAATCTGAATCTGAAATCCGATACTTGTCGCCACACGTCGACGTTTTTATAATAAATCTTATTTAGGCCAGCGAATTAGCATAGCTAATCAGCGTAGCAATGCAGCTAGTGTCTTGGGCACGTTTCCGTCAGGTACTGGTCTGGAACAGTTAAGACCTATAGACCGCTTATAACGGTCCTTGGGTAAACCGACTGCTTCCTTTGTACATAGTTAGTATAACTGTAGGTACATATTATTTTTAATTGAGTCTGTATTGATATAATCTATTCAAAAACTTCTCCTACTTAAAAAGCCGACAGCAACCGCGAACTTGAGAGAAAACAGGAGACGTTTAATGTCTTCTGTTTCCTCATAGCAAGCAAAACTTATTGAAAACGAAGCTTTTTGCTATCTGTTGGTTCTAGCTCTGGGTCTCGCTTGAAGGCGCCTTCGTGCGCACACATAACTTTTAGGTACAAAGAAACCAACAGTCATTATGAGCCGCGGGTTATAAACACCATGCTTCTCAACAGCTTCAATATATAACGTATATATATTGATGTATTGGTTTATCCCAGAATTTCTATAATTTTAACAATTTTGGTCAGGGATGTCAGTTTGGAGCAAATATTTGAACCTAACTCAGACCTCCAACTCAACCCGCGGATGTTGGAAAACTTGACAATCTCACCAAAAATGACAGGGAAATCGGTCACCAAACAGCCTGTCTTCGCGTGATGATTGTAGCAAAATTCTCCTGTTTTGGAGGCTGTGTCCAGCTGTGAATATTAACGGTCTGTGCATATTATTTTGCGCTCTGCGTTTATAGCGTGACCCGCGTGTCGCTCAAGAAATAGGCTAAAGGTGCAATGGCCTCCGGATTATATTGGCAAGGAGCCATAATTCCGCTACCAAACATTTGCGGCTATCAACACACTCAATATTTTAATGAGGGACCATTCCCACTTCACATATTTGATTTTTTACTGTCAAACAGAAATAGGAAAGCCACTTTTTAAAATTCAAGATTACTTTGGGTAAAGCAGAGCTTATATGTTTGAGCCTATCGGCGTAGATACCTTGGGTCCGTGGGGTTGCTAAGCTTCTGATTGAGCTGACGAGTGACCCTAGGACTGGCGCTTATATATGCCAGCGAACTATCAGTCTGTCAATGCGGCCAGTGTCTTGGGCACGCTTTCGTATGATTAGGGAGTTACCTATAAACCGGTTGTAACGTTTCTTAGTAACTGAGTCCTGAGAACCTTATAGTAAATAGTTTATTTTAAATAAAAAGAGAATAAATGTATGTATGTATATTAATAAAAAAAACTTGAAAAAAATGGAATCTGTAGGGTTACTTATGGACCGTTACAAACTGTTATGCACAGATCAGACAATATTTTATTCAGCAATTATTTGCTATTTATTCTGTGGTAATAGTTACAATTATTACATAGATTAAAGTAACAAAAGACAGAAAGGCATAGTAAACTATAACAAGCGTAAAATGGAAGTTAGTTTTTTTTTTAAATATGTATTATTATCAATACCAATAACATCAACAATATTATATCATAATTATTGATTTTTGAGAATGGTTTTTTTCCTTTTGATTGTCTGTTTTAAAGCATCTTCAGAAAACAATCTATATTTAAAGTGCAATGCCGTTTGCGGCAAATACATTATGGTGGAGACGACGATTCATCTGATTTTTATCAATGCCATCAGAGGCCATGTTTCCCGGGTAAAGGAAATCTCTGAAAACGCAAGCTTGCATCGTCTCCTGTAGATACATAACGCTTTGCACACTTTTTATCAGACATAGCTTGCAACATTTTTTTTATTTTTAACAACAAACGTATTAATGCAAAAACGAAACAAATATGTCGGATAGTATTACCGAGATCGTCAGATTTAAAGCGTATAATATTGTCGTCTTTCTCTCGCGTGTAACTCTGTCTCATTACTCAAAGCGTGCCACGTGCATGCACATCAAACTTGTCACGGCCTGCCGTTATGCCTCAAGTTGATGGGCGCGATGCAGTGCAGCGTAGGTCATGTTCTTTGTGGATGTAATAAAAAAAACGACCCAAACTTTAGGAAAGTATAGGTATTTAAGTCCTATTTTATTTAATTGAAGATTCTCGAACTAAAAAATAATCAGATCTATGTATAACAATCAGAATAGAATTAATAGTATCACTATGAATCATCAAACACTAGTAGCTATTGCACTTATCGCGATGACACAAGACTGCAACGGATCTAGTAAGATCTGTCGTAAAGTGAAAATGTATCTAAATGAGTTCTTACGTATTTTTCAGATCCAAGATTGCGGCTTAGTGCTAGATGAGCAGCCTAGCAAGATCTCGGAGGCTTTCCGTCTGTTTCTGCAAGGCGAGGGGTATGGTAAGTCACCATCCAAACTACCTACTGTCATTTAAAACGTTAACAACTGGAATATATTGCATCGGGAATTATCTATCTTAAAAATACATATATAATTATATTATATAATTTAAAAATTTTTCAAACACAGTCTTTTAAATGTATTGTTGTAGCTGGGACTTTTTTGATCAGCTATCGAGGTAGTCAATTGTTTCTAGTCTACTTTGAACCTTTTTATTTAAGCAAAGAAATTAATTTAAAGGCTATTTAAACTAATAGGCAAAGCGCCACTTCTAAAGCAGATAATTTTTTTTATATGAAATACGTCAAAAAACGACAATGTTGTCTACAATTCGAAGTGACCAAATGATCACTTGATAAAAAAAATTACTGTTCAATGTCGAAAAAAAAGATGTATTACAAATGTATTATATACAAATAAGGCAATCTCCCGGTATTTATACACATGAAAGCTCGCAAAACCCGTGTCATAGACGATACTTTGAAATAGGTAGTATGTATGATGTATAACTTTGCACAGTCTTAATTACAAGTTATACTTAGTTAGAGCGAGGAGTCATGTAATGACTGAACATCAGGCTTAAGAAAGTGCCTAATCACTAAAGACTACACAAGGAACTATCTGTCCCTATAACTATATCTAACTCCTAAATATATATGTTTATATAACTACAGACAGAATTTCATTAATAAATTACAAATTAGGTTATTAATTAACCTTTAAGATTAGAACCTGTAAACCTATTTATAAGAAATATAATAGTCATAGCCGTATAGCCAGTTCCTCAGTTTGTTGAGGATTCCACCTTCGGCCTTATCTTAACTTGTTACCAAGTGAGATGAAGGCCAAGCGCTTCCCCGTCGTAAAATAAAAAAAATGCTTTTAATATAATTATCTAGTAATTAAATAGGTAGAGTAAGTGCGCCAATTACGGACCGGTTCTGTAATATGTTCCGGACTACCGGCGTTTCTCAAAGATCAGATGTCTCTGTATCGAGCCACCGACGGTCAGTGCACGCTAAATTCCACCAACTAAACCAGGGGAATGGTAGGTAATTGATTTAATATCAATTCTTAATAAGTTTCAATGTTCTAGAGTTATAGTGTTCGAAAATACGGCTCACTTCTGTGTGTTAATTGTGTACCAATGATTAGTTTAGCCCGAATAATTGACTGATTAAATGTTACGTAACACAACAAATTTTATTTTATATAATTTTGAAACCAAATCGCCATGGTCCATATTATATTCCCCTTTTGCTTATTCATAATAATTATATACATTAGAAGAAGTTGATTATTTCTAGAATTTTATTAATCGTTTCTGATAGGTACCATATAATTATCGAACTGTTTAATATCAATAAGGCTGATTATATTTAAAAAATCGAAGTTAAGTAAGTAATTGAAGAAGATAAATAACTAAAATAAATAAAGTGAATAGAGTGAATAAAATAAATAGAATAAACAAAATATATGAATTAATAACTAAAGACTACCTAACACAAACCAGACATTACGAAATCTCAGCTAACTTCTAGTAAAAGTAGCTAGGAAGATCTAAACTAAAGATTCGCGTGAAAATGTTCCATAAACAATTCGCATACTGCAGTCTATGGTTATAATACTGGATGTATCCAGTCTGCCCGCGACGCCACCGCTGGTGCAACGCCTCTGAAACGTTGGGAAATAGCCGCTATAAAGTAGCTAAGTTTTCTTTTTAAATCATGTGTTTTACTCACGAAAGCATAAAAAAGTAAGTTCTTGAATAATACTACGACCAATAATTTTCCCCTTGGACTCAGCAGCTGATAAAGATATGAAAAGTAATGTAATAATTAAGTTTTGGAATCCGCTGTGTATTATCTAATTCGCACATGGCGTAGGTAAGATCATAATAAAATAAAATGTTGGTAAAACTTATAGTACCTAACGTATTAATTAAGTTTAATACATCTAATTTCAAGTATGTATATTATTAGTAACTTGCCTTCTATGTATTTAACGAAATGATCAAAAACATAATACAATAGTTTTTTGAACGCAGTGTCTTGAGTTAAAACATTATGGGAAGAGTTTTCACATTCTAACTCGCGTTTTGAAGTTCATCGACCTTTGGCGTCTGTTTGCTAAGCTCTAACATAGCGCACCCGTGCTACAATCTCGCGCGGGGAGGTAGAACTAATGCATCCCAAAAGTGCATCGAGGTTCTAACAGGTAGAGATGGCGTTGTAACACATTTTTTATAAAACTTGGAATTAATCTTATTCTTAACTTAACTTGGTTACTTGCAAAGCCAAGGACGAGCGAGCTCACGGATTCATTTTAATTTTACAATAAACATATTTTTCAGACCTTTGTGACCGTTCGCTAAGAGCGTGCACCCGTGCTACAATCTCGCGCGGGTAGGTAGAACTATTGCATCCCAAAAGTGCATCGAGGTTCTAACAGGTAGAGATGGCGTTGTAACACATTTTTTATAAAACTTGGAATTAATCTTATTCTTAACTTAACTTGGTTACTTGCAAAGCCAAGGACGAGCGAGCTCACGGATTCATTTTAATTTTACAATAAACATATTTTTCAGACCTTTGTGACCGTTCGCTAAGGGCGTGCACCCGTGCTACAATCTCGCGCGGGGTTGCAGAACTATTGCATCACAAAAGTGCATCGGGATATATAGAGATGGCGCACATTGGTAGTTTTTTTTTTACATGCAATGGGTAACCTAGTTACGTGCAAAGACAAGGATGGGCATGCTCACAGCATTAACAAACATGAAAAAATCTAACTCAAAAATTAAGGGGAACCGGTTGCATTTTTCTATTTGTTTTTTATGTTTGTCAAGTTAAAATGCATGAAACGTAAGCTTGCTCTTCATACAATACAAGTAACATGTTAAAGGCAAGAAACAGAGGGAAGTGGACTTATCGAATCGAACATCCAATTAACAACACAACGAAGACTTAAGAGGGCCCCGGAGCACCGCTGATTTTCGCTCTCCAGTACAAACGTAGTTCCTTTTTAATTTCGAAGCGGTAAGTCCGATTCACATGAAATTTTGCAGGTATAAACGAAAAGAGATAATCTGTGTCTGTGGTGCGCTCCTTTTTCTTAAAACGATGTAACAATGAAAATATATGGAAAAGAGATGGAAAAACAATTTTACATATATCTTGGTTTATATTATTCGTATATATAGATCATCAAAATATCTTTTGAATCAGACTTGCCATTTCGAAATTAAAATTGAACTACGTTTGTATGGGAAAGTGAGACTGTGGGCGTTCTTAAGGTGCCGATGGGATTTCGTAGAAATAGTAATAGCTGCTATGTTATACAAGCTATATAATGCTTGCATTAATATCACAACATATATACCTGCTCAAAATTAGTCTTGCGGCAGTAAGATCATTAGGACCCCGGACTAAATTAAAAAAACCATCAATATTTTCCCTTAAAATGTGAACGTGCCCTTGGAGTACCTACGTGTATGACTCGCGCTTGACCGTCGTAATTAAAATAAACCTACACGCATTCACTAAGTTGAATTAATTTTAATATTTCTTTGGGCGTATGAAATTTTTTATCTAGATTAACAAAACCTATTGAATGTTTTGATTGTACGTTAAAGTACAAAGCACGAAAACTTTATCAAACATAATACGTGCATAATAGTGCGTTTGCTAACAGAAGCTCACTCTGGACACAACACTATTGCAGGCACGCCCAATATATGACCTTTATAAAATGTTGCCAGTTTATGTATGGTAAATTTCAACAAGTTCCGGTTCCATGGGCGTAAATTTAACTCTAGTGCTACGATCTCGCGTCAAGTAGCAGAACCATTTGGAAGTACATTCATATGTTAATTAAATTCGTGATTAAAGTAGCTGCCACGTCATTTGACCACAATCTCACCTGATGCTAGGTCAAAGTTTGGGTGGCAATAAAGCCCCATGGTATATAATACCCCTCAGTTATTCCACTTCTCAAATGACTTTGGTTTTCCTCCGCGAAAACTTTACCCAGTGAAACTGCTACAATCTCGCGTCAAGTGGCAGAACTATTTGCATCCAAAAACTGCATCAAGATGGCGTTGGGAGGCACATAATTGTCGTAGAAATACGTGATTACCCTTAGAGTGGATGTGTTAGCGATGACACGATTTTTTTGTGAAATCTTTAGCCGTGTTGAGTGATTTTTGTTAGGGGCACAACTTATGGGTACGCTACTGACTTGCAAATGTGACCGCGTCACCGACATGCTAATATGATTGAGCAAGACTAGCGGCCAGTGTGGCAAAAAACATTTTAATAATAACTTTGTTTTCATTTTCAGTCACTTTTCATAAGCTGATTTTGGTTCGTTTCTGTAGGAGATCGATGTTGTTCGCGAGCAGTGGACGAGCGTATTTTTGAGGATGTCCATCGAAGTTTTTTTTAACATAAAGTGCAAGTTAATATGAAGCGCTGCTCAATGTAGTTACCGCTGCGAATCCAATGTTCTGACAAACAATGTTTTATTATGCTCATTTTACCGAAAACATTTTAATTAATCTATCCTAGCGAATTCACCATAACGCGTTACCTGAACCGCAAATATCAGAATTTTAGCATTATGTTTACTACAATAGGGTTAGCAATGAACTCACCTGTGCTACGATCTAGCGGCAGGTAGCTGAACTACTGCATCCCAAAACTGCATCAGGAGAATCTCCACACCTGCACACCAACACCAAACAAATTTCCCGAGATTACGCCCATTTCTGACGATCAGTCACTCGGACTGATCAAACTTCATCAGTTTTCTCACATAAAATCATCATCAGAATTCTCACATTCAATCATCATCAGCTGTCCATTGCTGTCCACGATTCAACATTAATCTCTCACTAACTAGGACCCTTAAGCAGCAAGGCTCAATGATAATGGAAACTAAAATCGGAGTTCCATCATCATCAACCTATCGCAGTCCACTCCTGGAGCGCCACTGAGCCCGATCCGAAGATTAATCTGCGGATGCGGAAGGCTTACCAGCCACTGTACAGAGGCCGTGTTCCATCTAGCCGGACAACATACTTTACATTTGCTTAGAAGTGGTCTCCACTGACACTGAGGGAATTGTTATATAAATGTTAATTGTTATAATAATGAAATATTTAATGTAATAGGTGTGCAATGAAATCCGTGCCCTTATTATAGGCCAGTTGCCCAAAACGAAGCTTCGTCAGAAAAGATTATCTTGTCCCAGTCGCGGTCCTTGCTTACTTGTTCTTCTTTTTTCAACACGTTTTCTGAAAGGAGCGGTTCCTTAAATTTCCTTAGGTATTTTAACTTACTATCCACGAAACGTTTTCTAATTGTAACTAGAGAGATAATAAGCCCTTTTTTTTCTAGTCATAGTGACATTTCTTCAATAAAAAGTACAATTAAACTAACTATGTACAAAGGAATCAGTCAGATTACCTAAGGACCGTTACTACGGCCTATAGGTAACTCAACTGTTCCAGACCAGTACCAGACGGAAGACTGGCTGCATTGCCACGCTGAATAGCTATGCTAATAGCCCTTTTTTAGAGATGTATTTGCCACGTTTTGGTAGGTCATCGACGTGTTTTGTTACTAAATATTGGTTTGGTCACAAACGCCTGACCTTTTTATATACTTTGCAGCCTGAACACGTGACATTTTGGCTCATTTGGGATGCGAACAAAGGAACACTGCCTGCGAGATGCATACGCGGCACTCATACAGTACCACACCCCATCCGGTTCTTGGTGACAAATTAACTTAGCAGTTTGATCGTTAGGACGCAGCCTTTGAGTGTTGTCCGAATAAATATGGGTTGCCGCATTTTGTGCAAAACTATATCACCTGTACGCCTCAAAATTATGCACGAACAGCTGAAAAACGCATTTTAACAGGATTGAGACCTGTCTTGTTCTTCACTTCACTTCTGTTCATTCCAGTCGCTTATGATTTTTATCGGCATTCAAAGTTGAACATGGAATATTTTTTTTTTTTTGGTGAAAAAGTTTCCTACGCAAATAGTATTTTAGTATCTGGCAACCCTTACTCTAGAAATATCAACTCCGATTCATTGATTCCCATTCAGAACTAAAAAATTCTTTGGAAAGACAACGCGAATCTGATCGTCCGTTGAAAATCTATTAAGAAAGAAAAAATGGAACCATTCACTCCAGAAAGGTCTTCATCAAAATGTACATTTATTTCGTACGTGATTTCCGGCTTCCTGATGCTGTATATTTTATATTACTCGTTCACCTCCTACAACCATCATCAACAGGGGCTGAAGAATAATCAGGCCGGTAATCATCACCACTAATGGTAAGCATAACGTTCTATCTAGAGGTAGAAATACTTAAAGCACTTAAAGATAAAATCTTTAAAAAAAAAGTTAATGACGTGTCGCAGTTTGCGAGCTTTCTTTAATCACCATATATTGAACAAGGGCCTACTATAAGAGCAAGCGACGACTTCTTCATTACTGCGTGATTTATTGCGACTGAATATTAATGTAATAAGTGTGTACCTAATTCAAGTGCTTGCGCATAATACTTAAACAATCTAATACATACGGACACAAAATAAACGAAACCTATAAGTATACTAAACTTATAATTGAACATGCCAATCAGCTTCAGGCCTGCAAGATGGTAGATATATGTACCCACCATCTTGCACCCCTCGTTATCATTGCCATCACGAAAGATATTATGAAAATTGTGTATGTTTTTTAGTTAGTAGTTTCGCACGAAGGTAGCCATGTCTTAATTTTAACATTCCTCAAGATCTTGGCACTAACCATGGGGTTTACAATGACGTACTCAATGCGGCGCGCGGCGGCAGCGCGGCGGTGGCGCGGCGAGGCGGTGGGTTATGGGCGGAGCATGTTATCGATTCAAAGGTCACGTCCAAAAATAGACCGTAGCCGATAGATGTAGATGCATTTTTATCGAGCTGCTTCCGGCTTACGAAAAGAACACTTCCGTAATCTAGTTCCCATATTACAAGCTCTGCTTAGTTTGGGACTAGATACTGCTGTGTGAAATGAATGTTCCCTTATTTCTTGCTGTAAATGTCATGAAAGACAACTTAAAAACAACAACAGACATTTTGAATCAAGTCAAGACGCTTTTAAAGAGTATTATACCTAACCTACATACCAAAGATGCACCGGCATTCAAACTCGATAGATTTCATCAAGGGTTATTTCACTAATCAACAAGTTGGGGACACCGTGAGCTTAGATTTGTACCTACTTATTGGCCACTCTTTTTAACTTAGCTAGTCATTAGTCGAGTTGACTGCTGATGCTGCTGCGGATCTTTACACACAAAAAAGCAAATCGGATACTTTTATCTCGCCTTCAGATTTCCCTTGCCATGTTAACCTTCCTGAGCGTATTTCGTTGATTCAACTCATGTAAGTTAAATAAAACAAAACGACCTTCACGCCTCCTGTATACCCTTCTATCGATTAATTACTGGTTTAGTGTAGCTGTGCCTGCTCAGAGTATTTTGATGAAACTTACAAATATCTCAATGACGCCGATAATTATTAAGCTTGAGCGTTACTCTTAAATATTGTTCGTTTAAGAAATGTATTTTAATGAGCAAAATAAAAATTGAATGGAACAGTAAAAAATCAATCAAGCACCATAGGTTTTTTTTAAATATAATATAAAACTGCTAAAAACAAAAACAGCTTACACTGGAGTACATAAACATAAACTGATGTAGGTACGTAAAAGCTTGCGTCAGGTAATTTTGTACAGAGCCTTCTTTATTGAATTTAACCTTTATTGAATTGATTAATTTATTTGTTTGTAAGTGCGTTTGTCAATACCCCATTTTGTTTGTTCCTGATATCCTTTGAGGCTGGAATGTTTTGGTGCCACACGAATATGGTATGTAACTACTAACTGTGCGCTTGTGTGTGTGACCCGCTTTGTCAAGTCTTGTACGTGAGTTATGCTTACCTATAATTATAATTACGAAAAGAGACTTAATCACGCGTACCTTTTATTATATACGAAGCTTTCTGAAACTGTCGGGAATCATTAAAATACGCGCGATTTATATGATTTAAATGAATATGTATGATAATCGCGATAATAAAAATATAAAAAATGTTATGCTAACGTGAGTTGTTTGAAGCACGCTTAAGCTAAGAATAGTAGAGCTCCTTGTAAAAGGGCTCGTCCGGGGAAGTACTACCACCATACCTATTTCGGCCTCCAAGCAGCATTGCAGTGTTCCGGTTTGAAGGGTATGGTTTCCGGTGAAAATACAGGCGCGCGTGGCTTAACACCTTTATGCCTCGGGCGCGATACAGTGCCTCTTTGTTATAGGCAAGAGATACACTTAACATCAGGTGAGCTGCTTGCTTGGTCCGTCTCCAAGTTGTATAAAAACATGAGTAACTGTGTTTTTTTTCTCACAAATTCTGTGATTCTCGCTTCATAGATTATCCTGAGTGTTGCTCATCGATAGAGGTTTACTTTACAACAAGAGATGGCCGCTTTCATGCCTTGTTGCGAAAATAAGAACTTGTTGGGAACATACATATAATTTTGTAGATACTTGGTAGTTTATTTAGCCAGATATCTTTGCACATATTTTGCAGGTAGGTACCTTACACGACGTTCAGTGAGTTGGTACTATTTGTAGATTCAATACAAACTGGTACTGGTGTAAATTTCATGAATCACTTTTGCCTTTGCTTATTATATATTTTATGCGAAAAAGTTTTGGCGAAAAAACATCGTAAAATGGCGATTAGTATTTATTATGTAGATTATCACACTCAGCGCGTTCAAACATTGCGACAATCAAAGCTTATTTAATTGGAAAATAAACAAGTTTCTACATACTTTTGCTATCCAAATACATTTGCAGTCAATATAGGTTTGACATATTCTCAATGCTCGAACGTTATTGGTTTGATTTTAAGTTATTTTATTTTATTTTGTGTTTATTATGTTTTGTTTTTTGTTTTGTTTTGTGTAGCCGTGCTAAAACTGCAAAAGATAAGCAACATCTCGAGAGGCTCCAGCGACAATTCGCGTTGCTCTTCTGTATCGAGCGCACCTGTTAGTCCAGTTTGCTTGTAAGTTGATATCCTATAGTTACTTGCAAAACGCAACAAGTCCACCAACAGAGGATTATAGAAGAGAGATGGGGAAATGTCAATGTTTACGACTTCGGGCTGATGATACATTATCCCTGACGAGATAACCCCTTGACTAGAATATTATGATCTCTTGAAGGATCTTATGATACCAGTAAGTTTGCTTAGGGCGCCTGTAACCAATTTTTTTGTTTTGTTGCAAAACTAAAAATACGTCGAATGCTACTATTAATAGTTTCAAGCTATACAATAGTTTTGTGTGTGTTTGCTTCTAGAACCCTAATTTAAACATATTCTTTATCCTATGTTAAGTGAATAGAAACCTTTTTGCCTAGGTATTTTAAATTAATATACATTGTTGGAAATTCCACATTGCCAGTGCTATCTTGTCCCAAAGTTAGGTTAAGCACGATACCATTAAAAGCCAAAAAACGTCCACTGTTGGACAAGGCTCCTCCAAGCTGAGCTGGTATAGATCATGAATAATCGAAAATATCGTATCTTCATAAGCAAATAGAGGTAACGAGTGATGAGTGTTTCGTATTTGTTCACGTACTTTTATATTCACATTGAGGCGTCGTTGTAATGGTCGATCGGGTTCAAGCGCATGCGTAGTTACTATTGGGCCGTCTCTAAATACCAGAGATTGACGTAGGTTGGGGGAAAGACACCATGCGCTTGTATGTCCAAACGAGGTCTCGAGAGACCTCGTAGGGTATCACTGCAGCAGTTAAGTCACTTCAGAGCCACTATTCTGAACGCGCCCGCGTTACGATATGTCGATACGATTATTCCATGCAGATATCGTAAAGCGGGCGCGTTAAGACACGATTGGTCATACAGATTAAGGGTGCTGGAACCAATTCAAGTCCTTGATTATCATTTTGTTTTCATTCGTTCAATACAATACAATGGATGTTTAAAAGGGGGCAGCAGGTGGGGGTGGTTATCCGCTGTATTATAACATATTTTTTGGAATTAAAATAATACTGGTACCTATCTAACCTACCTATTGCTGTTCAAAAGATGCCTAACTACTGCCTGCCCCTTGTATTTGTTTGAACCCTAAAAATACGACTGATATGTCTTTTGTTAATTTGAAACCGAGCATAAATGTGTAAATTCAGATGAGGTACGCATGCGCCCCGACCTAATTACGCTGTATGAGTACAGTCAGCGACAAATTGATATGAGCGTAGTAGTAGTCAATTTATCTGAAAAACATAATATCGATTTGATATACGCAGTTCGAATAATCATATTGTAGTAACAGTCGTGACAAGTGTTTCGCCTCTTTCAAAAGCCCCGCAAGATTTATTATTATTATTTTCCGAAGATACATTATGCATAGATAACTTTGAGAGCTTTGTTTGCTAAGATAATTTTGAACACCCTGACTGCCATATAAATATGAAAGATTGAGTAGTAAGATATTTTTAATACCTTGGGTGCTTACTACAATATGAAAATTCGAACTGGGTATATCAAATTGCTTTCGTGTTTTTCAGATGATTTTGACTAGGTACTCTAGAGACTACTGATGAGACAAACCTATACCTACCTATTTACAAGGAAGCAGTCGCATAACTAGGGTGATTTTGTCCCGCATTGACTTAATTCTATTTTGACACAAGTCAAAAGGGACAGACACGTGTAAAAAAAAACAACGATTGAACTCTCGGGTTGGAACATGTAAATTTTTCTAGTAGTTCACCCCGAAATGAGATCTCGTGATGTCTGGTTTGTATGAGGTATTTAGTCACGGTCCGTCATAAACCGTCTATCAAGTAACTCGCCTGATGCAGACCAGTAGGTACCAGAAAAGAAGCGTGCATGATGGCTGCCTTGCCACGCTAAATAGCAAAGCTTATAAATGAATAAATATGTCCAAAGACCAGTATTGCTATTTTCAAACACTCGGTAAGTTTTCGGATCCGACATAGAATCGGATAGATTTCAGCGCAATTCTCAAACCATTTATGAAAATCTTTTGTGGGAAGCATCGAATTCTAATGTCAAAATATTTAGATTTCGGAGTTAAGAATGGCGTTCTCGGAATCTCCATCGGAAGCTTCCGAATTCGATCCGATAAGGCTTTCAGAATGTTAGAAAATAGCTATACAGGGCCCTTATTGTATAAGTCAACACAGACTTCATTTTTAACATTTGAAACCTAGCCTACTGTCAAATTCTGTCAAATTTTAACTCTGTGCGACCACTACTGGTAAATGACTTTAAGTTCATTTGTAATGGATTTCAAGTTACGCAATAAGGCTACAGGTACCTACCGGCACAGGCTACGGTATACCCGATGACAAATTTCTTTTTAAATGTATTGAATTGAAACACGCTACCTCGCGAACACACTGACGTCTTACGTAGGTACACACAAACAAAGGCTTTGTTGTGAAAGTGGTTCCCGTAGCAACGGAGCCCTATAACGTCGAAATCGAGGGGTTGGTAGAGCTCAAGGTCAGGGGACCTTGCTATACAATAATATTGCTATATTATTGTATCATGACAGTTATCATGAGTTTAAAAGCGAAATAAAAGAGGACAATGATTTAGGGTGATCACTTTAAAAATAAGATTAATTGCCACCGATTTCGCCTTACCCTAGCTAGCTTAGCTATTCCTACCAGGGTTGGTCGCTATGGTGGAAATTCGACTGTCAAAACCTTTGCCAAATCCCACTACCTACAAGTACCTACTTATTTGCATTTTATTTAGGTATAATCAGATGTTCTTATATATATATTTTTCCAGTGGCCCCTCTGTCTCCGACCAAGATCACGGAGCAACGCCGATCTTCCGATCGACGTCGTTGTCGTCTCTCACCCATCATCCGCATCACTGAGAACCCTATCTCCGAGGCCGTCGCTTGCTAGACTCCCTTGACACCACCTGTCGCCGCCGATCGCACACGCCGTACAAAAGGAAACAAACCTACCCACTTCGTTACCACCCCTTAACATTGGATCGAGCACGTCTATTCCAAAACTATTTATGACATACCTGTATTGAAAAACATGCAATTTGTCAACGTTTACTGCAAACCCTTTCCCCATAACTGAGGGCTACTTACGGAGAACACTTAACTTAGTAGGAAATTATGAAACATGGAAATGTGTTTTGCTACCATCAACTGCTGGCCGTGAGCTTTTCGAAAATGTCAAGGGAAAGTAGGTCTGGAATCGCAGTGAAAAGCTCTGTTAATCATTATAGGGGTTGCTAGAAAAGGACAGAGTTAAGGGGTCCAATAACCATTAATGGGTTACACACGTAGCTTGCTCGGCAACAAATAGCCCTTGTAGGATGTTTGAGGGAATCTTAATAGCAGGTCCCACTCTTTTAACCCTGCGATGTATTATCTTACTTTCTTGTTTATTATATTAAGTTAATTTAGTTAAGAATGTTAGATATTGGATGAAAAGTTTTGGAATCACGCTGGAACGAACTAACTAGAGTAATTTAAACGTATTAATTGAAAACATGTAAACGATTTAGCTGGGGATGTTAACGAATTAACTAAAGCCATGAAAAAACCAAACAACCAACTGGAGGCATGTCAACCGGTCGTGTAGTCCCGGACGCATCTCTGAAAAAATTGCTTACCTTTTCTTTCCAATTACAATGTTCCGGATGAATATAAAACTTACGAACAAAGTAATTCATGTCTTTGGGGATAAATAAACAACTTGTGTCAGATCCGTTTCCAAAACTTTTCAGTAATCCATCCGTAGGGCACGTGTAAAAATGAAAAGCGCAAATGAACTTTGTGAATCAATTCATAATTGGTAGCAAAAACAAAGGCATAATGATTTTGAACGAACACAAACATAAAACCAAGTAAACATTTATCATTGCCTACTCGGTGTATGAATTAGGTAGGAAATATTGTAATTTAGAAAAAGAATGTAAAAATGACGCGCGTCCCTGGTTTGTTATTTGACTGGCCGGTGCGGGCCACTCGCTAGTTTACATGTGCGCTGGCTTGCATCTGTTTGACGCGCTCATTTTAAAGAAGGTGCTAATGAAAAGAAACCGTGCCTCTGACTACCCCCTTTCAGGAGATCCTCAAACGATCCACGCTCTGAGTAGTGATCAAAGTTGAATCCTAAGGGGAAGTCTCGAGTCTTTATTTCATTTTTAATCTCTTATTTAGATCCTCAATTTATGAGCACATTTAATTTAAATTTGAAATCAAGGCCTACCTATTGCACCTAAGCTTTGTGATTTATTTAATTAAGTTTAAGTATTATAATACGTTACCAAAAAGTGAACGATCTATGAATTGGCAGTATTAAACTTATGTTAAAGTATATTTTTAAGTTTACTAGCTTATCTTCGCTTGTGATCATAAGTACATTGTAATCATTAATACCTAGCTTTCAGTGTATAACGGCTTGAAACGGCCTGCAACATATTTGTAATAGGACAAAATTATTTGACAAGTCTTGTAGTCTCGAGATTGTAATGTGGAAATACTTGTAACAATTTTTTAAATAACTAATTACAAGGAAAGCAGTCGGGTTACCTGAGGACCGCTCTGTTGAGACTAGACTAGATTATTTAATTCTTGATTTACTTTGTTTTCATCAGATGAAAGGCAATTGTTTAATTTAATAGGAATGTTATGGCCGGTTGCAGGCCCACAGCAAGGTCATTGTTTGTTTAGTTTTCTCCAGTAGGTCAGACCATCAGACGGCATTATGCTACTTAGCTAATGCCATCAGAGCTACTGCTAGAAAATTTAGTATGGATGTAGAGTAGAACCGAATGTTTAGTGTGAATATAGTGTTTTTTTGAGGTATTACTGTTTTATTTACGAGCAACCACTCAAGGTACCTATAGTTAGCATCACCCCTGCATGTTAATTACTGAATTGATTGAAATCCGTGCAGGGGGAGCGACTGATGGCCGGGAACTGGCCGAGCTCAGCATTATGAAGTAGGTATACTAGGTACGGCGCTAGTTTTCAGCTATGTGACGACCTAGCTGAAAAACGCGTTAGGTTCATAAAAGATAATTGGTACAGTTCAGTTTACGTTTATTCCATAAAGATACAATTTATGTACACACTTAGGAATATCAGTTACAGAATTGATATTTCATCATTTTGTTATTTCAAACTATCACAAAATAATTTGATACCTACATTTGAGTAGGAGTCATAACTACGGTATTTCTATATTAGGTTTAGGTGATATATTATTATATATCAGTTTGAACACATACACAAGTTCAGTTTACGTTTATTCCATAAAGATACAATTTATGTACACACTTAGGAATATCAGTTACAGAATTGATATTTCATCATTTTGTTATTTCAAACTATCACAAAATAATTTGATACCTACATTTGAGTAGGAGTCATAACTACGGTATTTCTATATTAGGTTTAGGTGATATATTATTATATATCAGTTTGAATACATATGTAAATTCCTAGATGTGTTTACATCCAGGAATTTACATAAATTACTAGATATGTTCACATCTAGGAATTTACATATAGGTACTTCCTTGACAACTACCAACAACTGACAGATTGCGCGAGAATTATTGTCACAGTCATGATCCTCGAGGAAGCCCCCTTAGTCCAGAAGTTCAAGTTAGTTTGCGCGTTGCGCAACAGGGCTTGCAACGAAGTAAGTGCTATCTACTTACTATGCTGATTATACTAGGTACTTTGTAATGTAAAATATCTAATTTACTAATTGGTCTGTAATCTTGTTATTTCATTAGTAGATTCAAGATGATACTGCTGATTTGTATGGTGTGTCCTCAGCCGGTAGTCAGCAAATCTGCACTGGTCGGCTTCTATGAACAGGTTGATTGCTGGATTCCAAAAAACAAAAGGAATGTTTGTGTTTTCTTCTCATTTTATACTAGCTTATGCCCACGGCTTCGCCCATGTGGTACCCGAATAAAAAGGAGCCTATATCCTATCTTTAGGTTAATAAGTGAATCAATTAAATGGTAATGGTAAATAGTATGGATTTTATTTAAAAAAATACCTGGCTCTACAACAATAGTTTGATAGTAAGGTCAGTAACTAAACCCAATGCTAGGGCCAGAAAGTGGATGAGTTGCTGCCGTAGCTGTGGAGTTTGGTGTTGGAATGAAGTAGGTAAGTATTTAGAATGAGATATTTATACAAATAAGTAAGCATTTTTATACTTGGTATAAAATATTAAAGCAAGCAGTGCATCACTATCATAGTCATTGACTTCGACTATGAAGTCATGAGGAGCAATATCTATTAAAGCCAAATCCTCGGGGTGAGAGTGAATGCGCGGCTTTTCACTACCATCTGTCTGTAATTGCTCTCTGCGATGACTGGATATTTGACTTTGCAGTCAATTTCACTAGTTTAGTTAGTAATTTTTACCTCATTTCGGGGTTTTCCAGTTTCCAAATCTAGAAAAAATATTCAGCTCGTTTATTCTTAGGTTTATTCATTTTTTTGAAAATGTAGAAGATTGAGAATTTTGATAAAACTTTTTTCTAATTTCACGCGATATGAAACTAACTGACATTGACATAACATTGTGCTAGATGTTTCCAGCGACGATCGAAATCAACGAATAAATAAATATTTGTACCAATATTTTCATATATAATCTATGGATTTTATTTAAATCGTGATCTATCTCTGGTACTAAGTAAACCTTCGAGCACCGCATAGAGAACATAATTTGAACAGCTATGATAATTGCTAAGTACCTATCGTATCGGCCATGAGCTTGTAAAGCAAAGCAGGCAAATGTAAAGAATCAAATCGCCTATCCTATGGCTAATTTTTGTGCTTAAAAGTTCTTCTCTGGTCTATTTTCGCCGTGCCACATAATTATCACAAACACAATTCATTGATTTTTATACTCTATGGTACATTACATTGATAGCACGTCTCTATGATAAAACACATCAACCATAAATTCTTTTTGTCTAGGTTAAGTACTCTGTGGCAATAAAACTGCACTC
Source organism: Venusia cambrica (assembly GCA_951394065.1). Lineage (NCBI taxonomy): Eukaryota > Metazoa > Arthropoda > Insecta > Lepidoptera > Geometridae > Venusia > Venusia cambrica. The sequence goes on from OX596034.1 coordinate 18,011,724, forward strand.
GCCCATGAAAACAAGGCATCAGGGTAACCCACTACAAAAAAAGAAAAAAGTGGACACGGATTATTGGGTGTGCATTATTGACACGTGTTGATAATGTAACCCCAATAATCCAAGTCCACTTTTTAATATGGTCACCGATTATTGGTCGTACATTATTGGTCGTGCATTATCAGGTCGTACATTATCGGTTGCGCATTATTGTCTCCCCAATATTGTCTCTCTGTGTTACCTACCCCTACCCACCTGGGTGGGTAGGGGTAGGTAACACAGATCAATAACTGGTAGGCTACGACTAGGATAGGTAATGTAGATATTTTAAAATTATTTTACAGAACTAAACTCATTCATCATCAACAATCAGGTAATTATTAAGCAGGAAAGTTATTTAAATTAATAAGAGGTCATATTAAGTATGTGAAATAAGTAAGGTACCTACCTACCTACTGGAAATACTTTTGGAATTACAATCTATTTGGACAGAGTTTCGCTGTTCATCGAGTGCGCTCGGCGACTAAGTGTTGCTCGTGTGTAAGGGCGAAATTGTATTTAAATGAAAATAAAAAAACTGACGTAATTTACATTCATTTTGATAGAAGTAAAAAATAATCAAATATTTTAGAAAAATATCGTACCTATACGTATCTACCTACTATTCACGCATGTTTCGAGAATCAAACCAGCATTATTTTGATACATTTATTATTTTATAATGGAATACAATTTATGTAGGTGTACCTATAGTATGTGGTAGTGTCGTGGCGAGTCGCGGGCGCGCGGGGAGTCTACTCGTAGATCCTCCCGAATCTTCAAGGTCATTGGCGTTAGTAAGCGCCTTAACAACTTAATATATATTTTCTGAATATTATTCATACGATAATGTGGTAAGTATACATGTGGTAGCTAGAAGGTACCTACCTAAAATATCGTCTGAATGTTATTTAGACGAGTGTTTTATGCACGCAGTAGCAAGTACCTACCTGCCGTAAATATTAATGTAGACTAGAATTATAATGCATTATTTTTGTAAAGAACTGCTAATAATATACAATCATTAATGATAAGAATAAACACATTTTAACTTACAACATCAATTATGGTAAACTGGAAATACTTCTAGAGTGACAATATATTTGAACAAAGCTTTGAGGTTTATTTCACAATTTTATTTTAAAAAGTGAATACAAACTAATTATGCTTAAGACCTAGGTACCTACTTAAAATATCGCCTGAATGTTATTCAGACGAGTGTTTTATATACGCAGTAGCAAGTACCTACCTGCCGTAAATATTAATGTAGACTAGAATTATAATGCATTATTTTTGTAAAGAACTGCTAATAATATACAATCATTAATGATAAGAATAAACACATTTTAACTTACAACATCAATTAGTGTAAACTGGAAATACTACTGGAGTGACAATATATTTGAACGGAGCTTTGTTCATTTCACAAATTTATTTTTAAAAGTGAATACGAACTAATTATGCTTAAGACCTAGGTACCTACTTAAAATATCGCCTGAATGTTATTCAGACGAGTGTTTTATATACGCAGTAGCAAATACCTACCTGCCGTAAACATTAATGTAGACTAGAATTATAATGCATTATTTTTGTAAAGAACTGCTAATAATATACAATCATTAATGATAAGAATAAACACATTTTAACTTACAACATCAATTAGTGTAAACTGGAAATACTACTGGAGTGACAATATATTTGAACGGAGCTTTGTTCATTTCACAAATTTATTTTTAAAAGTGAATACAAACTAAATATGCTTAAGACCTAGGTACCTACTTAAAATATCGTCTGAATGTTATTTAGACGAGTGTTTTATACACGCAGTAGCAAGTACCTACCTGCCGTAAACATTAATGTAGACTAGAATTATAATGCATTATTTTTGTAAAGAACTGCTAATAATATACAATCATTAATGATAAGAATAAACACATTTTAACTTACAACATCAATTAGTCTAAACTGGAAATACTTCTGGAGAGACAATATATTTGAACTGAGCTTTGTTGTTCATTTCACAATTTTATTTTTAAAAGTGAATACAAACTAAATATGCTTAAGACCTAGGTACCTACTTAAAATATCGTCTGAATGTTATTTACACGAGTGTTTTATACACGCAGTAGCAAGTACCTACCTGCCGTAAATATTAATGTAGACTAGAATTATAATGCATTATTTTTGTAAAGAGCTGCTAATAATATACAATCATTAATGATAAGAATAAACACATTTTAACTTACAACATCAATTATGGTAAACTGGAAATACTTCTAGAGTGACAATATATTTGAACAAAGCTTTGAGGTTTATTTCACAATTTTATTTTAAAAAGTGAATACAAACTAATTATGCTTAAGACCTAGGTACCTACTTAAAATATCGTCTGAATGTTATTTAGACGAGTGTTTTATACACGCAGTAGCAAGTACCTACCTGCCGTAAACATTAATGTAGACTAGAATTATAATGCATTATTTTTGTAAAGAACTGCTAATAATATACAATCATTAATGATAAGAATAAACACATTTTAACTTACAACATCAATTAGTCAATTAGTCCCATGGCTTTTCGCATGTGTATTTTCATGTGTATAGTAAAAATAAATTTTGAATGAAATATATGGGCACATTGCTCACACTTGTATGTCTTTACTTGAGTGTGTATCTGCATATGCATTATTAATTTCTCTTTTTCTGCAAATTCTATATTACAATGTTCACATGAAAATAGTTTGTCTGTGGAGTGTTCATGTATCAATTCTCTCTTAGATATACATTGTTTTATTTCAGGCTGAAATTGCTCTTCAATAATAATATCGTTATTGGTTGCCATCTTACAATCAGTTTTTTCTTCGTTTGTCGTTTTTGTGACTGCCACTTGGACTAGCTGAGAAGTTTCAGTTGATTTCAAGCAGCCTTTAGGCAGATCAATAACATCTTTACTCAGTCCAGGCATTACCATAGGAAGGGTTTCCTGAGTTACCTGTGAATAAGTGCAACTTAATTAAAAATTATGTTTGTAGGTTTGTACCTTTGAAAATCAGACACTTAAGATGGAAGAGTATTCATACTTTACCGGGCCTGGTATAGTACTAACAATCCCGTATAAATATAGTCTGTAAAACAAAGTGTACAAAGGACAGGCACATAATGAACGTGAGCTTATGACTCGTGCTTACTTTGTTTGTTGGTGTTGTGACTTCAGTAGTTTCAGTTAATTTCAAGTAGCCTCTAGACAGGTCAATCACATTTTTCTTCAGTCCAGGCATTATTATAGGAAAGGTTTTCTTAGTTCCCTGTGAATAAGTGTAACTTAATTAAAAACCATGCATGTAGGTACCTTTGAAAATCAGACACTTAAGATGAAAGTGTGTTAATACTTTACCGGGCCTGGTACAGTACTAACACTCTCCGATATAAATATAGTCTGTAATGCAAAGTATACAAAGGGCAAGGACGTAATGAAGGTGAGTTTATGACTCGTGCTTACTTTGCTTGTCATAGTTGTAGTTACAGTAATTTCAGATGAATCCAAGTTTTCTATAGACAGGTCAATCACATTATTCTTCAGTCCAGGTATTATTTTACAAATGGTTTCCTGGGTTTCCTGTGAATAAGTGCAACTTAATTAAAAACCGTGCATGAAGGTACCTTTGAAAATCAGACACTTAAGATGAAAGAGTGTTAATACTTTACCGGGCCTGGTACAGTACTAACAGTCTTCCATATAAATATAGCCTGTAATTCTAAGTGTACAAAGGGCAGGGATTTAATGAATGTAAGCTAAAAATATGCGAGTCATAACTCGTGCCTACTAGGAATTCCATATTTATGCGGGATAATTGCATAAACCAATCTCCAGGAAGGAAGGAGTTTCAACGGGTTGCAGCCTTCAGGTCCAGGAGAACATGTTGATTCCTTTAGTGTAGCAGTGGACAATGAACACTTATCAGCCATAAAAGTCATTGGGCATGGACGGTATCTTCCACGGCCTCTTACCGTGGGGTGAACCTCACCTCAACTCAACTTAACATGCCTCATAGCTCAGTTGGTAGTAACTCTGCCTTCCGCACTGTAGGTTGTGGGTTCGATTCCCACCCAGGACAAACATTTGTGTTCTGCGTTTGGGTGTTGTATTGTATGATAAGTATGTATTTACAAATAAAAATAAGTATCAATAAAAATCAATTCTATCCGTAATCTAGTTCCCATATTACAAGCTATGCTTTGTTTGGGGCTAGATGGCGCTCTGTGAAACGAATGTCCAGTAATTTTAACTGACTGCTGACAGAGATCTTTAGAGCCTGTTCAGCGTTCCTTTATGTACCACTAATATGAAGAGAGATCAGTGTTATTTATACCAAAACCAGGCAAAACCACACTCACACTGAAGCAAAATCCTATAGGCCGACCAGTCTAACATCCTTCACCCTCAATACTTTAGAGAGACAATGCGACCGGTACATTAGAGACAACATACTAAAATCATACATCCACAACTACATGCCTGTAGCGCGGGGAAGTATACCGAATCAGCGCTATGTGTAGTGGTAAGTAGAACAGAATGTGACATAATAAACATATAACTTTGTCTTGCTGCCTTCCTAGATATAGCAACAAAAGTATGTAAATAGAACACTGTTCTTGATATTAACACAATTAATATTTCACCTTGGTGCCCTCCTTGAGCAAGACAGTAATTATCCATTCTGACCTGCAAGCCATCTTCGAGAACTTACAGCATCTTTGCAGCATAGAGCAACATATGTAGCAGATACTCAGAGGTATCTCTGCAGGGTTAAACTAAAATAAATGGACAAAATCATTATGTAAACATGTTCAACACATTAACAGGACTCGCCTCTACATACAAGTTTTCACTTATAGTGAGGAACTCCCAATGCAGTTGCCTACTTAAAACTCAATAAAGCCTACCTATATAAGCATGTTTAGTATGAAGTCTAAATTGTTTAAAGTTTTAAGTTTTACAGGAATAAATTTACTATTACTACTTTACTACTACAGGATAAATGTATATACAACTCAATAGAAATCAACTTTTGTATTTTCAACACTGAAATCATCAAACTATATGCACCAAGTGGAAATTATAGCTAATTTTGGTTACAAGTGGGTTTTTTATGAGATTAGAAGGCTTAGTAATACCACTTGTCCCTTGAAACTTAGTTTGTCGTTCAATTGTGCCAAGTGTAATGTCTGATTCAAAAGATATTGTGCAGGTATAATTGGATATGGAGAATCTAGGTATGCGGTATACCCTCTTCAGCTTATTCTATGCCCAATATATTTTGATTTATATTGTGTCTCTAGAAAAAGTCAAATGTGGCAAATCTAATATTATCTTCACCTTATTATGTCTTTGGTACCTCAGAGTAAGTAAGTAAGACATAATGCGCACTAATAGATTTAGAGTGAAGTAGGTAGGACATAATGCTCACTGATAGATTGCGAGTACATTTGATTCTCATTGATCAATGTTTAGATAAACCACTCTAAAAATTTATAGGGGCACCTTTACGGTGGTTACACTTCACATACAAAGGTAAAGACGACATAATTCACCAAAATGGTACTTTATTAGAATATCTAAGCCCTGTGTTACTGAGAGCATTATTGCAGTGGTTAGAAAGTAAGATGCGTAATGCATTCACTTTAATTCAAAAATTGACTGTTAGCACTGTAAAAGATCTAAATTAATTTAAACTAATTATAGAGGAATTATGAAAAATGATTTTGCTTGTAGGTAGGCTAGGTAGGTACCTACTTCTATACTGAAATAAAACTCACCACTGTACTTGTTATTTTCTCGTACAATTGAATAAGTTCGTCGTTCCGAATGTGAAACATTCTCAAATTGCCTATGAAACATATTCTGCACACCTTTGGACCGGGAAACATGGTTGCTGTTGGTAGAAACTGTAAAAAAATTTTTTTTTTATCGTCTATCAAATGCTGTGTTCGTTCTATAAAACTACAGGCATTATATATACCTTTTAGAATTATTACTTATTATCTCCAGTATTACTACAATCATAAGTCTTTGACGACAGGAAGGTATGGTAGGTACCTTACATAGAATACGTACCTTACGTCCTTACCTGGGTGGGTAGGTAACACAGATCAATAACTGGTAGGCTACGACTAGGATAGGTAATGTTTTAAAATTATTTTACAGATGTAAACTCAGAGTAAGAGTAGAATACATAGTTACAGTCGTTACAGATCTATGGTCAGAGTGGTACGCCATTTATGGTGCGTTCCGTTACTAGCCTAGCCACTCGCCGCGGTCGCCCTTTTGGCGTTCCGTTTGTAGCAGCGATCGCCGCGGTCGAGCTCAAGAAACATAATTGTGACGTCACCGACGTCGACTGCGACGAGCCCGCAACACCCGTGGTGCGAAAGTGGGTCGGCGCGGGCGTCTAGTGTTACTGACAATACAAGTGAGTGAAAAGAGCGCGAAATGCAAATCATGAAAAACGTAATTTCCATAATCATTATTAAGATTTTATTTAGAAATTGGATATAATTAAAGTTTTTGTTGTTTATATTTGTCGTAGTTTAGGAATTATTATTTGTTTCGTCGCGGTCGTGGACTTTGTGGGCGAGTAACGGAACGCACCCTCAGTAGTAATCTATAGTATAGTAGTCTGTGGTATGGTCAAAATTATAGATCTGTAGGTAAGTGGTATGGCAGCGTAGTAGGCATAATCCATATGATCCATACCATCAATAGGTTCATGAACCTATTGTAGGTCCCGGGCATTTACTGCCACTGGTAATGGTCGTTAAAGATCCATGTGGCGGCTCGTAAAGTGTTTTGGATAACCAGGGTTATTTTAACCATCTCGGTTGTCTAGTGGTCCGCCCATCGGTCCAGAGGTCCTGGGTTCGATCCCCAAGGGGAGTACAAAACTGTATGCATGGTTTGGTTGGCGGTAGGACTTTGTTTAAGTCCTGCACAATATTGCACTTCTCCTGGGGATCGAACTTGGGACCTTTGGATTCTATATCTATAAATTTCAACTCGATTGTATTAAATAAAAAGATCTGCGTAAAAAAAGATTTGCCCTATCAGAGGCAAAATCTTATTTTTTTTTTTTTTCAAAGCTAGCATTTAAAAGTTATTAAGTATATAATACATATACGTAGTACATAATACACATAGTGTCAACCGAATTAAACTAAGGATGTTTAATTTTAAGAAATGCCGCATTTCACCCTTTAAAAAGGAATTAAAAACTGTGATATGTATCTCAATAGTTTTTGAAACATAAATACATACAACATCGAATTATGAATTGTACAGATTTTAGATGTATTTTTTGCCCTATTCCACCATTTTAGAGGACGAATCTATATTCATCACACAAATGTTTGTCCTGGGTGGGAATCGAACCCACAGCATAAAGCGCAGAGGGCAGAGTTACTGCCAACTTAGCTACGAGGCTTGTTGATAGTAACTCTAAATATAAAAGTTGCCTATGTCCGTATCTATACTCATGTCCATATATACATACATATATGTCCATACAAATTTAAATTAAGATGCGTTTAGAATCTTAGACGTGATGAGGTAAGAACTAACAGGTTTACTCTCGAATTTAAACCATGTTTTGTAATAAGATCACCGTTAAGACCAACTTTCCTGTTGGTTGGTAGACTGAGTACTTAGTTCAGGTTTAAACCTGGGTTTAAGTAATTTTTTGTAATAAGACCGATAAGGTTTGAAGGTAACGATAGGCAACAGTGCTGGTGTAACATACCCCGCAAATACAAACAAGTAGGTACATTATACAAATGTTTATTTCTGTAACATAATATACACAATTGTTATCTGTGATTGAGACATTTTTAGTAAAAGGTTTTCCGTGTTAGGTCAAACGAAAACTACTAGGTCCCATATTTTTTTCTTACGGCTAGCTAATGGTAGAACATGAGAATGTGTATAAGAGTGTGTGTGTGTGTGCTATGCTGGTTATTAGCAAGGTGTGTGTATCTCCCGAGAACACCATTTCATAAGAGTCTGGTCAAAGGGAACGGGAGCTCAGTATTTGTATGTGATGGTGTAAGTAGGTGTATGTTTGAAACTATATCACACATTCTCACACGATCACAGTTTTGTGTATGTGTGACATAGTTTTAAAATAGTGATTTACAATCAAATACAAGTATTTCTTCAACATAATTGTAGGTAAGTTGAGTAACCATACTTGTTAGTTATGCTTAACAGTTTGTATTGCATGCATATAACTGAAAACGAACAAGCAGAATGGCATAACATGTTAAACTGTGTATTATTTACTAAGTTGCAGAGATGCACCAACTATAAAGCTTAACTGTTAGGAAGGATATTGTCTTGCTATAATATAACAGAATAATTTTGAATTATAACTTACTACATCGTATTTTAATGTTATTGTAAAAAACTAAAACTCCTAGGCTCTATCTACATTTTCACCATGTATTTTACTTCAAATCTGTCTCTAGGACTTGCTGAATTAACAGCTAAATTTTTTTCCTATTTTCGCAATGTGTTGAATCAGAGACTCGTGTGTAATGTGAGAGGTCAGAGACTCGGTGTGTAATTTGAGAGGTCAGAGACTCAGTGTGTAATGTGAAAGGTCAGAGACTTTTCTAGATAACTAGTTGCATGTCTCATTGTGAAACTTTTATATAGACAAGAATCGCATATATTAATTACTTAATTAAATATTCTTAATGATAAACAAAATAGGCCACAATGATGTGATTAATGTTATACTAAAAATACATAAATATGATACTAATATCTATTTAAGTAAGCCCCATAATAACATAATTTCGCTACATTTTGGATCCATGAGTCCAAATAATATTTATCTTCACACACTCTAAGAGTTCAACCATGAAGGTAAAATAAATTAATCATGTTCATATTTAAGAGTGGAACTACGCTTGAATGGAGAAAAATAAACAGAACAAAAAAGAACATTATCATTGATAAGTATTTTTATGAGGCATGTATAAAATGTCGTTGATGCTTTTATTTAAAAATAAATTTAAGGTATGTAATCTTAAAATTATAGTTCATTTCTATAATAACAATATAATTGATAAACATGATTCATATAATTCATCAACTTATTTACAATACTTTAAGGTAATGATTATGCATTATAATATTTTTTACTGTACACCGCTTATATATATTTTAATCAACCAACACATATCTCATATTTTATTATAATGATTAAAGCACGCTCGTCTCCATTTGAGGCTCGAATTCCAGGACTATGGTCAAGCGTGAATAGAGATCAAAGCCCCGATTCTCAAAAGCCCATAGTGTTCACTTTAACAGACCGTTCATTCCCACTGCTGTAAAGAGACTTCTGAAATTGGAAGGCCTTGTCACTAGTATACTAGTAATATTTTTTAGATAATACACAGAAATAAACTGTTGCCACTCTTCTGGTGAGTACTGGATAGTTTTTACTACGTCAGCTCTAGAGCTATATAGGAATAACTCGGTGTCTCAAGGATACGTCTCGCGAAAAATCTCGGATTTTTTCAACCACGGGGAAGCACTTGGCTTTCATATCACCTGGTGGCAAGTTGGGATAACACCTCAAGTGGAAACGAACTTCACTTGGAATCCCCAATAGACTGAGGGACTGGCCGTCTTACCTCTCATAATATGATGATATGCCGGAATGCAACAAATAAAACTGATGGTGGCAGGAAGCCAGGCAGACTTAAACAAGCCATACTAAGCAATGGGTATTCACCTGGGGATCGAATCCGTAAGCTAAGGGTAGGCAAACTAGACTACATGCGACTTATTGCTCAATTCGGCTTTAGAGCCGGTTCTCTGTGATTAAATACCTAACACAAACCAGAAATCGCGAGATCTCGCGAGGTGAACTGATAATATAGGACGTATGAATTTACAAAAAAAGTAAGAATACTTACTTTTTTTTGTGTAAATTCAAACGTATTTTATCCGTAATCTAGTTCCCATTTTAGAACCAACGCTTAGTTTGGAACTAGATGGTGCTGTGTCCTGTAATTTTGAATTATTTATAGCTTTTAGGAATTAAATATGATCTGAACATCTATTATACCAATAAATTTACTATAATGGCTGAGCACGTCTGTGTTGTTACACAGACGTGCTCAGCCATTATAGTCAATGTTTTGAGGCTGCTGCGTGTTTGCAAAAGGCTGAGGTGCTAATGCACAATATGCATAATCCATCTCTTGCCTGGGTCACTTACAGCTAGGCTGCAAATGTCAGGTCTAAGAAGATATCTTTTAACAGGGCTTTCATGCATGCTTACTTGCATGGCTAAGTCATGCAAGTAAGACTTTCAGGGTTTAGAAGAAGTGATTCCGATTGATCGATTTTGCTATTGTATTCACGGGCGAAATCGGAGCCAAGCCAATATCTGTGTTCATACTGCTTTCACAAAGTACAATACATACGAGCTTTCTAATAGCATATCTATTCAGTTAGATGATGATGCTGTTATAAATTCCCATTTTCTGCAAGTTTTTGATGCAAAAAGTCGAGTCTACTTTCCTGCCCTATCAAGTCTAAAAATAATCATCAAAAGAACTATGCTTGAGCCGGCATAGATTTGGAACACGAATGCCTCAATGCGACAGCTAGTTACTCGATCAATAACCACTTACACTTATCGTCAGTTTCATAAACGAATTGTTGGCTTGTTAAAGTTAAAATTGCTTATCTCGTTATGACGTTAACATTGGAAAAACTTACTGTACGACCACGATTATAACGAACGTCAGCGAGGGCGCCAGTGTCTTCGACAATTTGCAAAAGAACCGTTTCATACCTCGTACGTACCTTAGTTCCTTTTTTGGCCACATTCTTAACGATCCCGAGGTCCACAACCACTGAGAATTCTTATTTTGATAATACATTACTTTTACCTTGTTTTTTCTATACTGGGCAGATAGTGACAGAAACAAAGTAATATTGAAACAAAAATGCTTTTAGAGTTAACGGATACCCCCCTGGCCGCGTATAATCCTCATAACAGTAGTACCACTGTCGCATACAAACGTTGGTTGTAACTGTGATGCTTTCAACTTTTTTAACGGACCTACTGGGCCAGTCGAACGGTTTTTGGTAAATTGCAGGCGTGAGTTGATTGAGTGTGAGTTAATTGAGGCGTCAATTGTGAGTAAAAAAAAATGTATTCAATTATTCTATCCGTAATCTAGTTCCCATCTAGTTTGGGGCTAGATATAGCCCCAAACTAGATGGACTTTTTTTTTTACTCACAACGCTATCGCGTTGTGTGAATTTAATGTCCTGTAATATTTATTTTTTATTTCCTTTACTACTAATATTTCCTATACTGGTTCCCTACCCTAACGAAACTGACTGATTAATTACGAACAAAATGTATTTAGTGGCAAATAAATCCACGATGTGCTTTGAATTAAAGCTACATTTTACCAAATAACCATCACATGCGCATAGATAAGTCATCTTAGAAGCTAATATAGGTTATACGTGTATATGAAACGGTCTTTTTTTTTTTTGCGAAAAGTGTATAATCATCATCATCATCATCCGCAGGCTGATTTTACCCTCTGCTGGGTATAGGCCTCCCTATGCACATGCCACGCGAAAAGTGTATACAATAATTTATTGATCCATGATAGTTTATGACAGCCCAATAAATGATTTGTCCATGGTGCTATGTACAAGTATGCATATCCATGGTGCTATAGAGCGACAAACCTCTAAACCTATGATAAGACTTTCGTATTTCACCCCACAACTAACGGGTCTAATGATTGAAAATCAGAATGAGGATGATGCTAACGATGATGATAAGCGCGATTGCGATGTACACCTTCCGTTTCCTCAGCTTGTTCTGAAACAATTATAATTATTGTTATTTTCACGTTCCATTGACGAGTGCGTAAATATATGTAATATATTTAGGTTGGCTAGTAATATAGCCGCTAAAACAAAGGGCCGATTCTAACCGCCTCTGTGGTTTAGTGGTTCGACCACCGATATCAGATCCAGAGGTACCGGGTCAACACATCTGCTTAAAGTACGCCGTTCGTAACTGATCGCAGATAGGAGTAGGTCCCATTTGTTCTATGGAACATGACGTCATCAAACAAAATGAGACATTTTCTTTTCCATAGAACTACATACTAGCTTTTCACACGATTTTCATGCCATAGAACAAAATGCAAATCAGATTTTCCCAAAATCTGCCAATAATCTGCCTGCCTAAATGACACTGATAATGACAATTATTCTGTCATACCTAAATAAATAATAATAAATAAAAATAAAATACGAATAAAATAAATCGGAAACGTGGGGAGGACTCTCCAGATTATGTAGAGGATTCTCAATCTCAGAGCATTCTACTCGTAGTACCACCAGTTCACAAGAAATATAATCTTAAGAGGTATCATTTACCTTGTCCTATAGAACAATTTGAGAAATAAAAGTATCACATGTTCTATAAGACAAAATAAGAAAAAAATATCGAATTTTGTCCTATGACGTCATGTTCCATGGAACAAATGGGACCCGCAGATAGTATTAAGAACAAAAAAAAAAACAGTCCGCCTGGCTAGAATATACCACCCATCTTACCTAATTCTGTCGCCATTACAACAATTTTTAAATTGTTGTATTCCGGCGTTTAGAGGTAAGATAGCCAGTTCCTCCTGTTGAGGATTCCGGCTGAAGTGCGCCTCTACCTTCGACCTTATCTTTACTTGAGACCACAAGGCCAGGCGCTTACCAATCCAAAAACACACCGAAGCACCGAAGCTACCGTCCCGGTGTGAATTTGCCCTTTCGGTCTAGGCTGTGCGTTATATATATGTCACTCACGCCAAGCTATTTGGTATTACTAATCTCTATTACGAGTCTGAACAGCAAGAGAACCGTCGTGGCTAAAAAGGAAACTAATATGACAGGCTTTTAGGGTGTAGAGAGTTCCTGAACAGACTTTATTACTTATTTTTATTCATAACAAGGAATAACGATTTTTTTCTCAAACATGCTTGTAAATTTGAGCATGATTTTGACCAGCTTCTTCGAGATAAATCGAAATTGCTGAACTGGCCAAATACATGCGAGCAGCGGCCGGCAAAAATTGTATGATCATATCTGTCGTTAAATTAAAAAATGGAACGATCTTTTACTCCGAATCATGGCGGCCAAGGAGGTAACAATATTGTTGTTCGGCTTGAAGACGTGAGGCGGCGGCTTAGCGGAGACTTCTTTGCGTGGCAACATTATTAGAGGCTAGTCAATTATTTAGATCTATTTTATACAATGTTTATTTTTTTCTTTTTATCTATTCTGTTATATTGTATCCTGTCCAGTTCAAACTCTTTATGAATCTATACGTGAAAACCTTTAATTGGTCTTCTGTGTCATATTATTGTGTCTATTTAATATTAATATGCTGTTGGTTTTCCTTCAAATAAATAAAGGCCCTGAGCGAGGCGTACTTAGAGCAAACGTACCATGAGAGGTATACCTTGAGCGAGACGAATAATGAGCGAGGCATATCTTGAGCCATACGTACTATAAGCGAGACGTACCACGGGCCAGAGTACCTTGAGCTAGGCGTTCTTTAAGCGAAACGTACCTTGAGCGAGGCGGCCTCCCTGACCTGGTGCACGCCTGCCTCCACGTCGACGGCCGCGTGCTCCACGTGCGACTCGATCGAGTCCACCACGGTGCCCTGTTCGTGCAGCAACGTGCCCAGATCCTTGAATATGTCGTTCACGGCCACAATGTCTTCCTGCAAACGATACAACCATTATCGTACTTAAACCCCCTCCAAGTTTAGCAGCAACATAATGCCATGTCAACATGTCATCATACAATGCCAGTTGTGTCAGCGTTATTGGAAATTTGAAATATGAGAGCACAACACAAAAACATTCGATAAAATATCGGGCACTGAGCTACCAATAGACAAGTCACATAGATTTGGGTCAGCTATTATCATGAATGTCTACGATGGAGCAGGCTAAGCCAGGAGGTGCACGTTAGGCCATTAGTCCTGGATACTGTATATTGTAGTGGTCGATAAAAGGCCATGTAAGGCGGCGGTTCGTGAAGTCCGACACCGGGGCTGACAACCCACTCTGAGTGAGAAAGTGCCGAGAAGGTTCCTATTGACTCAATCCTTAAAGGCATAAGGGTCGTAAGATAAATAAATAATAAATAAATATTACAGGACATTAATTTTTACACAGCGCCATCTAGCCCCAAACTAGGCATAGCTTGTAATATGGGAACTAGATTACGGATAGAATACTTAAATACTTTTTTTTTAATACATACTTACTATATGATACAACACCCAAACACAGAACAAACATCTATATTCATCACACAAATGTTTGTCCTGGGTGGGAATCGAACCCACAGCCTACAGCGCAGAAGGCAGAGTTACTACCAACTGAGCTATGAGGCTTGTCATAGCTCAGTTGTCATAACGGAACTATAGACGCACGTAGCTGATTCCAAGATTTTATGTGCGCATTATAAAAGACTATCTTTTGCTAGCGGAGTTGGTACGTTTGCTCCGCATCGAATATATATCCATGTCAATTTTAAACAAAACGGATAAATGGACATTTTTAAGCGCTTAGTCGTATAAAACGAAAAACTTTATAAATCCAATCTAACAGATTGGACAAGACATTGAATCAAGATCAAAGATAATTATGAATACGTGCACAAGGACGATCTTGAAACTTTCTCACGAATACCCTGTTCTCACGTTTCTTGGTGTTACGTTGGCGCCTTTTATGGCTACGTTCATTTTTTTTTGTGCGACTGGTAAGCACTTGGCCTTCATCTCACCTGATAACAAGTTGAGATAAGGCCGAAGGTGGAGGCGCACTTCACCTGTGGAATCACCTCAGCAAACTGAGTAACTGGCTATCTTACCTCTAAATGCCGGAACACAACTATTTTAGAGTTGTTATTATGGCGACAGAATTAGGTAAGACGGTGGTGGCTAGTTAGGCGGACTTAAACAAAGTCCTACAACCAACCACAAAGTTTTTTATGTACGATATATTAACCAGGTGAAATGAAAATAGAAACGTAATGAATCAGGTGCTGGTGATATATTGACGTGGCTACCTCAAGCCGCCTGACGTCTCTCTCTCGCTCCTCCAACTCGACAAGCGACCGCTCCTGGCTCGCGGTGAGCTGCTCCTGTCGGCGCGCATCGGTCGGGCCCAGCTCCACCAGCTCCTTGCCGTCTGGAGACCACAAACCGCCACAATCACATCTCATACTAACGTACAGCCTTCAGCTAAAATGTTGGTCTCTTGATCGAAACGCACAACGCTGAACGTCCCACTAGGTGGACAGCTGGTTTTTCGGTTGATAGTTGATCATTGACTCTAAACACAGAAGCAACCGATCAAAAGATCAAAGGTAAAGGTGTAAAGAGAGCTCATCAACCTAACTCTCAATATTCTATGTCCTTGTGTTATACCGCAACCACCACCAGTTGGCTAATAGTAACAGCTCAACTTATAACAAAGCTAGTGGGATACTATTAGTGATGCAGAAATCCAATACAAAGATAAAGAAAATTGCGAAACAGAAAGAAGGTGTAAAGATGGTGCGCATCACAGCTATTGTGTTTATGGTAAACGTAGCCAATGGCATCACTTCTAATAGAGGATCAAAGCACCTTAAGCCCGTGGTTGTTATGTGGCGAGGGACTTTTCATGGTAATTATTTTATAAATTTAATAGATCTATAGGGATAATTATCATCAATACACTCAGATACAACTTAAATCCCCGTTTTAAGCAACTGCGCGCATGGAAGAGTTTGGTATTTGTTATGGATAAAATTTATACCGAGGTGTGCAGAAACTTTAAATATTTGTTCTTTTTTTTATTACAGCATAATTCGGCTTCTAATAAATCACAACATAAAATCTATATACATCGTATGTGCGCCGCGCACGTAAACAGTTAGCTGCGGAAACGTAAAATTAGTACCTGTTTCACAGTAATGCCCTGGACACTTAGCAACCATTTTACACAGTTCTATTGGTAAAGGGAGCACGCTTTCTTTGCGTTTTATGTCTTCTTCCGACGCCATCTTGTGATACAAACCAGGGCAAACTAACTATCTGGGCTCTGGTTCAAGTTTTCCCTTTAGTTGTTTTGAAGAGTTGTAGTGTTTATCATTGCTTTCCGAAAATTATTCATAAGCAGCTTGTATACATAGACGACACTATATTAATTATTTCTTCAAGTAATCAATCACGCATAGACAAGAATACATAGAATAGAAGCTACTTTAATGTCTGGATTCAAATTTAATGTAAATTTTGTCCGAGAACAATCACTTTCAATGTACCCGCAGCAAAACACGGTTCACTTGATGGCCGAGCTATGTGACACTTCCAAGATAAGTGACACTTAAAACTGTCCCGTAAGAGTACATAATTCGCTCCCTTCTTGGAAGATTAGGTCACCGCATAAATGTAACACCACTCCCAGTCGCAGCAGACACAAACATTATAATCACACTAGAATTCCCGAGATTCAAGGATCTCTAGACAAATGAACTTGTAAAACGCGCGGGTTTTTTTTTCATTTACATTTTAACTCACAAATAGTCTAAGTACTATCATCTTAATCAACTTATCTTCCACAAAACGCAATTTTGTGGAATATTAAACAAAACAAAGTAAAAACGCTAGACGGGTAATTGTTGTTCCATTATTGTAAAAGGAAAACCGGGCTATAACTCTCGATGTTACTAAAATCATCGCTTTGATACAGTGTGTCCCAGAATTTTACATTAAACCGTTCCAATCTTCAGTAGAGTCAATTTCACAATAGGCAGATTTTCAGCAGTCCACTTCGTTCAAAAGTCCGATTTGACTTCAGGAAGAGAAGAAAAAAAAATAGAATCTATTTTACATATCTTTTGGAAAGGATGAATATCAGTTTGGGAAATATTTTATTTATGTTATTTATGCTACGTACACTATTTCCTGCCCGCATCTTCTCCCGCGAGGTTGGTATAGGAATCCGGGGGCTAGGTCAGAAACTTCCACATTAGTGCACCCTAGTAATACCGTAACAGACGCCTGGGATATCTTTTGCGGTAGACACTCTTGTCCTTCAGAACCAGATGGTACAGGCACAACGTGATGAGGCAGAACTGACCCTAGCAGTAGGTAAAACTTGGTAGAAATAATAGTTTACTGTATTTCAACCTACATTATCGATTTTCTACTTCTGTTTCAGTTCTTTTAAACTGTCCAGTTTGTTCTGAGGGTGGTCTCACCAGATAGCCCGTTCAACCGTTTAGTTTTAAAAATTTAAGAAACAAAACTTGTATGGTTTTTGATAAACTTTAAAGAAAACTCAATGAAGCCACAGAGTAATTCATTTCTACATGCAAACCGAACGTTCGTAACATGGTTAGTAGCACGCCCTGTAAATTGATATATAAGGACAACATACAAGGAAAATTTCATTCTATTTATGTTTTGCTACCATGTAGCACAGTTATTATTTACACAATGAGCACTCTAAAAAAAAAAAAAAAATATTGACCGCGCTTCGTGGTCAATAGCTTGTAAAAAATAAAAAAATAAAAAACTAGTTAATGCACTTGGTCTCAGCACTTATCTGAATCGAATATGGCACATGCATTCACAAATCGCGTCAGAATCCTCGTTGCTCTATTGGTTAGAGCATTTCCGGCGTGAGGAAAAGATGCGTTCGCGTACGCGGGTTCCGAATTTTGTGTCATTGCAACATTTAGAAATACTAAGAATAGTGTTTATCGGTTGGCAACCACGAATAAGAGAATAGACAACAGCGTCTGCTGAATAGCCTTGCTTGATGCTCGTTTGTTTGAATGTACTTCATTATCTATGCTTCCGGGCCGTAGAAAGTACAGTCGCCTGAACATCTTCTATCACACTTAATTATATTTAAAATGATGCCATTACTTTTACCTTTACAACCAGATTGAGTATATAAGTACAGAAATAAGGATTTGGTTGACTCTTTACATCACCTTGCCACTGGGATTCCTAAGTAAGATGAGCCAAGAAGATAACGGAATGAATCCCAAGAAAGAAAGAAGCAAAGGTCGACCTCTCATAAGATAAGAAAACACTTCTTGGAAAGAGCAAATATCCAGGTAAATCTGAATAATGTCGATGGCCAGAAACATACTTCTTCATTGGCGCAATATGGATACGGCAAAAGGAGAGGACTACGGTAAAGAGGCTTTAAATACTACATTTAAGGCTTTCTATGAAACATCAACAAACTAGCTAGCCCAAGTTCTTGTCAATAGAAGAGTCAAAGATCTTTATGATGATCGCGATTCCAACAGGCGGTAGATTTGACGTTCCAAAATTATTCTAAAAGTTTAATTGAATAATAAAATATTCAACTTCCAATTTTACCTTTGAAACTACTAAAGATGCGTTTATTTTAATTGAATTTAACGGATAAATATATTCCTTTTCTTCCAACTTTCACACAGTAGTTACAAAGTTGAAATATTTAGAAAAAAAAACGAGTTGATCTTAGTGGAATACAGGTAACAGACTCACGGCTTTTTGCCCTTCGAGGATCCATTTCTGATCACTGGGGTAGTCAGAGGAATTTCCAAACATGCGTTTGGCACATGCCCACGGTTTGTAAATCGCTGCCTAGCGTAATACTAGTCAGAGACACATACCATTTGGATTTTTGATTCTGTGGAAATGCCAGTTTCCTCACTATGTGAACATCCGAAAGTGAGAACCCACAACCTCCAGATCGGAAGTAGGGCCTATTGGTCACAGCTCTGTTAGAGATAACCTAATAAATAATAGTAATAGTTGGTAGGTACTAATGTTACGAAGAGGACATTTTCTTCCTAACCGTCACAGTGTGATAAATGTAACCTTCAGGTGAATACATTGTGATGACCATTTTTGGAAACAAATAATTAAGTGAACTACGGGTTTTCATTTTTTAGCATGGTTCACCCAGGTGGACTGAAAAGGTGGGCCACGGTGGGTAGTATTGGGATAAGTAAAAAAGTAGAATAAATAATATTCAATAAGAATATTTAACTCACGGTTGCCGGAGTAGGGATCCAACCCGATGTTGATGGGCGTTTGATTCGCTTTCACCTTCTTGACGTCTTCTTTGGTCTTCTGCGCCGCCAGACGTTGCGCACTCTGCAAACGGACAATTCACAATTGCACACAGATGCAAACCATTTATTGGTAATTCCTAGTTAGTCATTATCTATTCAAACCACCATTCTTGTTAATGAACATTACAATTCTCTACGTCGGTTACGTCGGGATAATTATAGTTAGATACGCGATAAATACCAGTTTTTTCGACTGAAATAAACACAATTCTGGCAATAAGTTAAAAAAAAACTAGTAGCCACTTCATTAATCTAGTTTTAAACGCAGGGCATGGAAGGCATCACGTATTGTCCGTGGGTCCCATAACAAAGACGAATCTTACCGACTTGAAGGTAACTAGAGATTACATTTTTCAAATGATCGCACTTGGTCACATTTAAAAATGGTCGAGTTCCGTCGCGGGTTGTGAATTTTTGTGATATTATAACATTTGTAAATTAGAGATTACTTGTGCGCGTGTGTCGCGAGACATATGTATATTGCTATGAGTTATAGCTGGTGCTGGTTTAACTCACCCCTACGATGGAACGAATCCAAACGTAAGGAGGTGCTAATTTAAAAATATGCTCACATTGCTCACATGGTAGGGGTAGTTTGTTAAGCACCTTAAAGAGTTCTCGACAGGACTCGTCACCTACTACGGCGCGGACACGCTTTTGTATCCTAAGTACTCTTTCTATATACGTAGCTCAGCCCCAAAGCTCAATGCCGTAGGTGATGTCGCTATTTACGGTGGCATAGTAGCACGATAATACCGTCGAGAAAATGCGGATAGTGCGAGCCAAGAGCGTAACACATGTGACCCAGTTTAACGTATACTTGGTCGATATGTGTTTACCACACAAGGGCGCTTTCGATCTCGTATCCCAAGCTTTGTGCTCCGGACAGCATCATCAACCGTTGCCATACGGTGTTTTGGTTAGCAACTTAATCATATGTCATGAAACAGGTATTTTCCCTGTTCAGCGCAAGTATGTTGGACCTAGGTCAGACCTAAAGTTTCAGCACTACCGAACTTAATTAGAGTTCTTTCAGCAGAATGATGGTTAAGGCATAATTTAAAATTAGAAAATAGTAAATTTTAAAACTTTAAGCGTTATCCACGTTAAACATTTGCTTTAGTGTAAAAAATATAGTTGTAATTCAGTTAATACCACCATTGCCAGGCGGTTTGGTGGCCGCAGTGCATGTGTTATGACAAAACATATCAGCTTTGAAAAGGTTGAAAGGTTTCACGGTGAACGTTTATGATCTAATTAATCATATGAGTTTTACTCCTATCGAATAATATTTGCGAATACAGTTTACCCTACCGAAGCGGGACGGTAACTTATCGAATAGTGAGTTTTATTTTTGACCTCATTTACTTATCACTTTCCACCAATACTCTCTAAAGCATACTATAACTGATTGCATGATAACACCATGTTTTTATATATGTTATGTTAATTAATTAGTTAGGTACCTGGGTATGTATTATATACCTAGGTACCTATTACACACAGATATTAATTCTGTTGGTTGAATGTTAAATTTTTCTCAGTGTTTATAGATAGTAAAATAAATCATTTATTTCAGACACCGAGTATCTATTGATAGTCCTAGCGCACAAATTCATAGAGCCAAAGTGTCCATAGCCTTGTTATATGTTCACTAACACGATTTGACTTTAATTGTTTGCAAAATAATTAAATTACATTTTGATACACGGACTCACGCCTGTTATACAGAGGAGTAGGCAGAGACAACAGATTTCCACTTACTGCGCTTCTAGCACACCTCTTGCCTCATTTCGATTTTGATTGGACGATTCATTTGTTACTAGCATTTATTTTGCGTCGATAAAAAGCCTATGATCATCATATATTTGTATTTCATTCAAGTGATTGCACTTGGTCACAACATTTACAAATGTTATGAACCCGCGTCTTTTCCTAAAGCCGGAAACGCTGGGTTGTGAATTTTGAATGGGTTGTGAATTTTTGTGTCATTATAACATTTGTAAGCCTATGATCACGCCCATGGCGTACACATATCCATGCATTTTTAACCACCTCCGTGGTGATGTGGTTCGACCACCGGTGTCTGGTCCCGAGGTCCCGGGTTCGATCCCCAGGCGGAGTACAACATTGTGCATTTGTAAAGGTAAGATAACCAGTTCCTCAGTTGGTTGTGGATTCCGGGTGAAGTGCGCTTCCACCTTCGGCCTTATCATAACTTGAAAAATCAAGTGAGATGAAGGTCAAGCACCTGCCCGTCTTACTTTAAAAAAAAAATGCAATTTTTTTGTTAATCCTTCACTGGTTCGAATCCTTGATGTATGAGTTGGGGTACCTGAAATCCGTTGAGAGTGGCCATGTACTCGTCAGAGAGGCGGTCTCGAGACAGCTTGTAGGCGGGGTGTTCCACCGGCATCTTCATCAACGCCATCAGCAGGGTAGACGTGTCTTTGGCCAGCTTCTGCGTATAGTTTTGGATCTGTCGCCTGAAATATACGATGATAACATCATCATCATCATCTTTTTCCTGACTTTATCACATCGCATCCCACTATATATATTTTCACATTTGTAGCCTGCCCCAAACAACATAGCCTTCTTGGAAATCGCGGACAATTCGCCTGCCAAGTTTGGGGTTTATGGCAAATGTTTTTTAAAAAATGTCTTGTAATTGAATTTAGTGTATGTTACACATCACCTTACTCGGCTTCTAGCAATAAGTTATAACTGTGTGAAGATATCAAAAGCCCAGACTACTCGCTTACAGAATGTAAATTCTTTAAGGGGGTAACATCTGGGCATCACCTTACTGCGATGTTGCTTTATCAATGTTACACTTTGGTCACAGCTATATCACTAGCTTGTTTTGTCCACCATTGAAAAGAAACTAGTCTAACCTAGGTAGAAGCACTGGAGTGATTCATTATGCAAATTTGGCAAGCATTAGATTCAGGTCAAGTAGTCTATTAGTCCTAGAGACTTGACCAACAAGATGTTTTGGGCTGATGTTCAGTCACTCAGTTTACAGATCAGTATGCTACACGACTATTTTATATATTTTAATACACCCATATATTGCACAATATAATTATATATACATGACTAATGACATACAGTTGGGTTCGAAGCTCTTGCGAGTCTTGTGGTGTTTGCAGCTGGTTGACCATCTTGGACATTGATGATACTGAAATAATAACAAACATTGTTTTTCTTCTTTGCATAGTACACCTAAGAACAGGACCTCATCATGTTTTTATTCCAGTTCTAAGTGGAAAATGTCCTCCACCAATGTCCAGCATAGGGGTGAATTGTGCATTGCTATCTTGATACCAACCAGCCAGGTACATAAAATAAAGGACCTTGAGATAGATGATAAATTTTATTGTTCAGAAAAATTACATCTGAGTAAAAATTTGTAATTTAGGCATGGACAGAGATAAGCTGTACCTAAATGACCACACAGAAGTCAGCAGGTCTCAAAAGAGCCTGTGATGCAGGCTAACAGCAACTCATCGTTATTGTACCTGTACCTATATGTCTGCGAACAAATATATTTAAAAAAATGCTATTAGTGATAGCCAAGTATTTGAGCACCGGCTCACTCAATTCTGTTCACCTGAGACTTTATCAGTTACATAGCAAGGAAGCCTCTTCATACACCACTTCATCATCACCAAACTTGAAACATTGCACTGCAGGGATGATTTATACCCTATCAAGAGGAGGGTGTTACTGGTTGTGACAAAGATCACTTTTTGTGGCCAGCTTCAGCATCATTCTCATTAGTTTCTGTATAAGCTTTGGTACCCAAGATTTTTTTAAAATGTTATGCCACTAATCAATTTACTTGAAAATTTATAGGCCCATACGGGCATACGGGCCACCAAAAATAAAAGATTTCTCAGCATCTGCCAGAATGTGCTTTACCTAAAGGTAAAGTCCGAGACTGACCGCAGGAGACTGCAGCTAGCGGCTGCGGTTGACTGGAGTGCTAACACGCTCGGATCAGTTTCATAGAGATTCATACAAACCAGTGGTATCACTTGCATTTTGCAGTTGCACTTTGACTCCACCAAAACGCAGTGGAGCAGCAGTTTTATTTTGGTTACAAACTGTCTGTCATGGTTGGAACAAGTAGTAACTTACTTTGCATTTTAAGCCTTAAAATAGAGTTGCTATACATTTGAAAACAAGTAAAATATTAGTAACTATACTTTTACTATTACTAGCATTGCATGACAAAATATGCCACTATTTTTGCAATATATAGTAAGGTGTGTAATATACTTTGCTTTTTGTTATCTGATAGCCCATATGGATTTTAAACATGAAGCTACATGATAAAATACCCTAATCTGACAGACAAATGAATTGAAGGAGAAATTAAGTAAATAAGTTGAGGTTTTTTTTGGAGCTGATGAGCATTGGAGACCCATGTTCAACAGTGCACCACTATGAATTGATAGTAAGGTGATTAAATGTGTATATATATCTGAAGCATTTAAGGCATTACTTAGAGCCTATTTTTATCATGAAGCATCCAGACAAATGAATACTTACAACTTAATTTTCAGTCTGGGAATTATATTTGTTACAAAAACAGTTAAAAAAGAGTAAAAAATTATATGTGAGCATGTATTGAACATATCCTCTTGAAATATTATAATTAGGTATGAGTAGAAAGTTAGAAAATGAACATTAAATCCATATTATTTCAAGACACTACAAACAATAACATCTTTTCAGAATGCTTGGTTGCCCAGCCCCCACCACCCACATCTAATCAATTTCATCTATTTGAATGATTTGTCCTTGGGGCAAAATCATGTCTAACAATTGATATACAATTTAATCAGACAAGAAACTGTAGATTTAATAGATAAATACTTACTACTAGGGCACAGAAAATAAAGTAAAGGTACCTACTGATAGTTTTGGCTTTGGACAAAAGAACTCACCATTTTGAGATATCTTTTTGATGTTGCTGGCGATGTTTCCTGAAAGGGTTTCAAAATCGCCTTGCTCTTCATCAATGCCACCTTGGTAGGACTGCATTGCTGCTACTGAAATAGGTGCACAAGTAAAACCCACTATGCAGGTGGCTAGGTCTCTATTTAAACGACAAGAGATAACAAACATACCTACAAAATATTACGATAGCAGTCGAAAAGAACTATGAGCTTGGAGGCCTCTGTTGTCACCAAAAGATTTTCATACTAGTTACACCAGTGGATAAGGTAGATAGGTACTTTAATTAGTGGTGATTAATTGTGGCTGCAAGCCGCCGCCTGTAGTGTGGCCGCAATCTAAGCAATTATTTAGTCCCACACACAACTGGTTATCAATTGGAACTAACGCGATAAACACATTTATATTCGTACTGCCGCCGTGACGTGGGTACATACCTTTTAATTAATCCAGTTATAATATTGCAATGCTTCGTCAAACGTGCTTTGTTCTTTAAGAATGGATTCAGTGTACAACTGGCCGCTGGCCACCTAAAACGATAACTATTTATCCAGCTTTGTTTGAACGATAAAGTAGTAACAATCTACATAACTAGTATAGACTAGGTAAAGACGTAGTAATAATAAAGTAAAGTGGTACCTAGTAAATAATCAGTATTCCTCTGTTTCTTTCTGTTCTGTTATGACAAGGAGAGGAGGAGGAGCGAGCAGCCAGCTTGTGAGTAATAGTATTCTATGAGGAGCAGACGGCTGAGTACACTAGCCACAGAACACTAATATCATAACACTAACCAACCAAATCCAATCCAATCAACGAGCGCGTATCAGTAATAGGGACAAAGAGCAAAGAGAATCTAACTGAAAGAGTAATGGTGATTGATCACTATAATCTGTGAGAATCATCCTTCACTGTTGTACTCTGTGGTAAGTTAAATCCCTATCTAATCCAAAGACCTTAAACTTAGTAACTAGGCTGTGTACCAAAAAAATTTTTTGAGCTAATATGAAATCTATTGTTATACATGTAGCTATTCCCTGATACGCCGTAGCTAGCTATAAGCGGTCCTGGCGAGAGGGCTCCCGCTGGTAGTGTGTCCTTGTCTGACGTAAAATAAGAATTCATAAACGTTGACACTAAAAAAATCACATCAAACCTGTTTGCTTTTCATGAAAAATGGTGAATTAATGTTGTGTGACAGGGTGCAAAAATGAGTCTAATCCACCGGGATTAAAGAAAGGCTGCTACCGAGCAGCTTTTCTTTTCACGGGTGAGTTAAAGAAACATTGATATTCGTAACTATTAATTTTGTTGATCAATGTTTTTTTTACAATATCGCATAGGTAGATATTTATAGGAAGATAGAAAGAGAATTGGAGACGTACCGGTCACGGTCAGAGTGTACAAAAGGGGCAAAGCCTTACACTTAATTTTTTTACATTTCAAAAACAATGTTGTCTTTGTTATCGTGTCCTTCGACTTTGCACCAAATTTTGCACTCGTGTTTAGATCACGTGCGTACCAATCTAAACATGTTGTACAACAAATATGTAAAAGTTTTAAAGTTTTGGTCAGGAGGGTAGATTCCAATAAATATGTACACAAGATAATTTGGTTTATTTGTTTACTTACCATAAAATAAGTAGGTGTAGGTAGCGTATTTAGCATCAATATAATCAGGATAAGTACTTACACAATCGTTTTTACAATCAATTTGTCCTGTGTTCTGTTTGGTCATGGTCACCTCATTAGAAAGGGACCCACTACCTACGTGAGCCCTCTCGCGTGGACCGGTTTTTTCTTGCGTTATTGCACAGTCTAGTTAGTAAGTATAAGGTCTTTGATCTAATCCAAGGGCTAAGTTTAGAACATTAAGAAAACTATACTCTGATTTTTATTCAAATATCAAAATTGTAAACAGGTCAATGTCAAACTATGTGTAAAAGTGAATAACCGGGGGAGAAAAACCTTTTTCAATGGATCACTTACTAGTGTGTCTGAACTTCTATGGGGAAAATAAAAGCGTGATCGAATACCTGCTTACTTTTATAAATTGACGAATTCATCTTGCCGTTGCATATCCTTAGAGCAGTTAATATTATTAAACGAAACGCCAAAATGGGCCTCCGCGGCGTTCGGTTTGTAGCCGCGATCGCCGCCGGTCGAGCTCAAGAAATATCAATTGTGTCGTCACCGACCGACGTCGACTGTGACGAGCCCACAACGCCCGTGTTGCAATGTGGGTCGACGCGGGCGTCTAGCAACACTGACAAGACAATTGAGTGAAAAGAACTCGAAATGCAAATCATGAAAAACATAATTATCAAGATCAGATTAATTTTCTCATGGTTACATTCAAATAAAAAAATATCATAATATCAAAACATAATAAATAAACCAAAACAATGCCGTTTTATTTCCATAAATATGTACTAAACATTCTAATACATATACTAGGACTCACTGTAGTTTTACAGTTACAAATTTCAGTGATCTCCTAGCTAGACAAAGTCTGTATTTACAAATGTTAGACCTAGAGGGAACATTAGTTGGGAGTTCCGTGCTCTTACTAAGTTACAATTTGTGTGTAGAAGCGAGGCGAGGGCTACCTGGCTCCGAATACTATGAGTAGGCTATTATAGGCAGGTACTGCAGTGGTTAGGTTGGTATCAAATGACTTTTAAAATAATTGTCCACACAGTGGGAAATAACATCTGTGTACGTATGTGACAAAGTTCCCGTTTATATTTAACTTATATTTGCAGGAAAACTATACGTTAAATATATTTATTTAACTTATAGTTGCAGGAAATAAGAAACCGGGAACTTCGTATATATATAGAATATTATAGTATAAATACAACTTTCCCCCAACAACTGCTGGAACTATCTGATTCCGATGGATTATAGTTATGGCGTAACACGCTCAATACCGGAAATACGGAAACATCAGGCATTGTTACTAGGCACTTAGTATGTTCCTACTTTTGGATATAATTAAGATTTTTGTTGTTTGTATTTGTCGTAGGTAACGATTTCTTCTTTGTTTCTACGTTAGTCGGACGCAGACGCGTTCCCGCTGTTTGTTTTGTTGTTCCCTTCTTCTTCTTGGTTCACTACGACCACGAATCCTTACGTTTGGAGTGGATGTGCGGTTTAGAGACTTTAGAGTGCGACGATCACAAGCAAGCGGAACGGGTAATCGTGGCGTCGTCGCCGCGCGTCGTCGCCGCGCGTCGTCGCCACGCGTCGTATCGTCGTCGCGGTCGTAGGCTTGTGGGTGAGTAGCGGCACGCACCCCAAGAGTCGAGATCTCCACAGAGTGCGATACTTACATTGCTTAGGTTATAAGCTATCTAATCTACCTACACCTATACTACATACATCCTCTTTGACTTGGATAGATTGGACGCTAACAAATGCAATGAAATATGAAATGAGAACAATAAGTAAATAAAACGTTAAACTTAGCTTTTAATTTTACTTTACTTCAAAGAATAATCAGTATTAGACTCCAAGCCCGAGCCAAAGAGTAACTATGTGGTAGTGGTAACTATGTTACAGTTGCAAGCTTTAATATAAAGTCCGAAATTCATTAGGCTCTGCAGTTTCATGTTCTTTCCTTCAGCACCAATAAATTCCCATCTATGAATTTGGACGACTTGACCATCAAATGTGTGGTTTGTAATAGAAAAAAACAATACGGCAGAAAAATCCAGTTCTTCAGATTTCCTCGCGATTCTGGAAAGTAAGTCAATATTTGATAAATAATTTTATACAACGCCACCTAACCCCAAACTATGCAAAGCATGTAAATCGACAGGGTAATACCTTCATATTAAACTTTTTTTTGTATAGACATAAACCCAAACATAGAAGAAATCCCTAGACTCATCACCAAAATATGTGTCGCCGGTGGGAATAAGACCCAACAGCGCAGAAGGCAGAGCTACTACCAACTGAGCAGTGAGTCCAGTTGATGGTAGGCTGAAAATGTAGGTATCTGATAAACAAATATTTACAGATGCCGGTCTTGGGTCAAGGTAATTGGCAAAAAAAATCTACTAACCCTAACATTAGACGAATTTTATGAAAAGTATGTGTGTGAAAGTCATTTTCCTCCAGAGTGTATAAACCAAAACGCCAATCGCCTCCATAAAGTGGCTCTCCCAACATTAGCTACACAATTACCTCCACTAAATGATGACCTGCTGTCAAACTTTCTACTAACAAAGGACAAAACAGAAATGGGTGTGTATAGTAGTTGACCAAAACATTTTTTTACTTTTATTTTGCACTTAGATTACATAATTATGTGGTTAATGAGGGTCATACTTAGGTGTGGCCTCTCCAAAAGACTGCTATTCACATCAATCTATAGCTCTCCTTTTCAAGGTGGTTTAAATTACATATCTTGCTGTGTGATGAATGAGGGTTATTATACTTTTTTGTGGCCTCTCCAAAAGACTGATAGTCACATCAAACCCTGGCTCTCTTTTTCAAGGTGGTTTAAATTACATATCTTGGCAGTGTGATGAAACAGGGTCATACTTAGTAGTGGCCCCTCCAACATCTCCATCAATCCATGGCTCTCCTTTTCAAGGTGGCTAATAAAAACTTACCTTTTTTTAAACTGGTGCTTATTTGATTTCACCTATTTCAGTTTTTTATGTTGTAATCATTAGCTTTTGTTTGACTTTGGTAAAATTTTGGTTAAGTATATTTATTAGAATTACTAAGAAATATTCCACAGTAACTCATTGAACTTCATTGTACAATACATAGAATAAAACTGTTGGTAGATTTTCAGGAAATTGATGATGGGGCACATTCTTGGTAACCATAAACAATATTTACCCTGAGTTTTGTGTTCCAAATCTTTTCCAAAGCAAAAAATGTTTACATACAAATGTTTTTAATCTTTTCGCCCTTTCAGAAGCGGGGCAGGGGAGGGTAGTTTAAAAGTTATCCTAGCCAAGCTTCTTTAAAATCCATCCAGTATCAGATGATGGGGTACATTCTTACTAACCATAAACAATATTTACCCTGAGCTTTGTGTTCCAAATCTTTCCAAAGCAAAAAAATGTTTTCATACAAATGTTTTTAATCTTTTCGCCCTTTCAGAGGCGGGGGAGGGGAGGGTAGTTTAAAGTGATCCTAACCAAGCTTCTTTAAAATCCATCCAGTATCAGTAATAGCTATGCAGTTTTTTCCAAATAAATAATTCTATATTTTGATAATATTTATAAATTCACGAATGTGATTATATTTCGTTAATTATAGAGTGTATTAATCTGGATACATTAAAGTCAAAGTACACATTACACGACATTACAAACAAATTATTTATAAAACTAGAATCAGGAAATTCAACCCTTCTCCGCTAAGAATGCACACCTTTCTAAACGGTCATTTAGCTTCAGTTCCATGTAGATCCTCTGCATTCCATGTTGACATAATCAACATTTTTCTAACAGGTTCTTACTAAGAAGCCGAGTTTTGGCAGGCATAAGAAGGAAAGGTGTTCGGCAGATATTCTTTTGTTTTTATTTTTTTAGGAAATCTACCTCTACATATTACCTCCATATATTTTTTATTCGCCTACTGATTTCCTTCATAATAGGTACATCTTTTGAGTGAGATTGAATATCAAAACCGGGAAAAAATATATTATGTAGTAATTGTACATTATGCAGAACCTAATAAATATCTGTAATTTTTCAGATCCAACAAAAATGAACGCGAAAGTTGATGGTCCATCAAAAGTTTTAACTTATGTTAGAGCGTCAAAAGCAACAGTGCATAACCACCCTCTACCAGTCGTAAACTATGAACGCCCACTAATGACTTGTTTGGAAACGCTGTTACACAATGATCAGAATTATGTCAAGAAACCTGCTGGTATACTTAACACCATATCTGTTCCACTCTTGACATATATAAGCAGTATGGAAAAAGGGACCGTGTTTGCTGCGAGTGCTCCAGAAACATTATCATTTGAGTTACCTAACATCAAACCGAAAAAAATGACCAAAACCAAACCAGTCAATTCAATCAGTTTTATCGAAGAAACAATTGCAACGAGTGATAAAGATGCAACCCTCACTCTAAATAACAGTTCTAGCCATCACAGCACTCTAAAGCAGTACAAGAAAACCACCATTCAATCTTACAAGCATGTGGGTCTACATGACAAGCTGCCTCAGCCAGGTTTGGTTCATAAGTTCATTGATAAGAGCAACAAAGATGCAATGGATATTCAAAGTGAAAACCAAGAAGTATATGAGAGACCAACCATGCACTTGAACGCAGATATTACACATGTGCCGTACACAGAGCATGATGTGAATGCAACTCCGGAAGAAAGCAACGCTTACGTCCAGGAAGACTGGTTCGACTTTAGATTGCCGCTCATGAACTGCGTTGATATTTTAAATGAAGCAAAAATTTCTACATCCGCTGAATGTATGGACCACACCTTTATTGACGTACCTCTTTTGAATTGCTTCAAGACCTTGGAGTATACTGAACACTTGGACATACCGTCAATCCCATCCTATATGTAGAATCAACCAACAATCATGTTGACAACATTATTTTCGGCACTCAGAAACTTCACAGATGTCGAAAATGGAATGTTCGATTCAAATAAACTTTTGCGGCTATAATCAGATATATCTAATCTGTGTTTGTGGTGCTACACTTTTCCTAAAATCACCATGGAAAAAAAAAGTGTGTACTTATGAGAAAAATATTTTCCATATATTTTGATTTATACAGATACAGATTATCTGCAAAATTTTATTTAAATCGGACGTGGTATTTAAAAATGTGTTATAAATATGACAACTAATTATAGGTTTTCATGCGTGGTTTCATTAGTTTGCGACCGTACATTCTTACAGCACGCGTGTGCCTGCCTCCGCTCCACTTTTGAGGGCAAAATATGTAGCGAAGTGAAGTAAGGTTTAATCGATGTGTTCCACGTCACTAGCAATCGCCCTCACGCTCCCTGTCAGCAGCGCGTCCTCAAAATTCAGCCTCGTGCTGTAAGAATGTACGGTCGCAAACTAATGAAACCACGCAGGAAAACCTATACTTAGTTGTCGTTGCATGTACTGCTAAGCTTCGCGCCGTTTTTGTCAATACGCTTACTCCAGATCAGGCCACGATCGATTTCAAATCGAAGAAAGATGGTGTACGTTATGGTAGCGTACACATAATTGAGTTCACGTTCGAGGTTATGCCTAAAAAACTCTGCGGAAATAGAGCATAATTAGAGCAAAAATAAAATAAATAGTGCCTCATTGGTTTAAGAAATAATGACCATTCTTAGTGGGTACGCCAGCATAACGATCAAGCCAGCGTACACATGCCTGTACTCGAAAACGGATTATACTATAGCAACGAAATTTACACACAAAAATAGAGCACAAATACTGCCCGAGCTATACAACATTTCATAATGATTGCTCTTATAGGAACGGAGATATTGAACAAGACTTTTGAATGACAATCCGAGCTGGCGTTATGGCAGCGTACCCATTAAACAACGTAATAGTATTATAGAAAACGAGCTTTTCTTATCATAAATGCTATATGTATAAATAGTGTGTGAAATACTGCCTCTGCCAGTAGTCATACTTTATGCAATTTCGTAGTGGAACAATATAAAAAGTCTATGTGAAGTTCTAGGAACAAATGCATTGTGGTACAGTCGCATACAAAAAATAATTTGTTAGTGAAATTATACACCGAACAATTTAGGTTATAGCATTTATATAACCTTTAAGCCAATTTAAGCACAAATTAAAATTATTTTTTCAGTGTAACCCCTTCTACACAGTCAGTGAATTTTTGAGCTGTTCTTTTGTGGTTTAAGATGTTCATTTTTGGAATCTTATTTTGTAATACCTACTATATTCAATTTGACTCAACTAACTTCCTAGAATTATGATTATTTGTATATTTTTATGACCTACCTATGACTTTGACTATGAGGTACTATTTATTTTATTTATGCACTAATTATCCTCTATTTACGCAGAGTTTTTATGCATAACCTCGAACGTGAACTCAATTATGTGTACGCTACCATAAGGGACACGAAATGTGGCCTAATACGAGGCCTTCTTAATTCGAGCCTCAATTCGATAGCGTATTCGATGTGTCCAAATTCGAAATCTGGAATCTGAACACATCGAATACGCTATCGACCATTGATCGCAATACCTAATCGTCTACCTGATTGCAATATTATTTGTTTATGGATGAAATATATAAATAATTGAATTGTACAACATTGACCATGTTTTATGATCAATTTGTGGTGTAATAATAGTTGTATAAAATCTTGTGTGATAAGAGTTTTAAGACTTGTCTAGATCTAGTCCATCAAAAGTCGTAAGGTCACTAAGATCTCGATAGTGTAGTAAGTAGGTATTGAAACTTATTACAACGAATTGAAAGAGAACATTCGGTACCGTAAATGCATACAACATGAGACAGGTTTAAATTTCAATTCACAGTATAAGGTGTAATTCTTAATAATTATGGTTTGAAATTTTACTAGAACATGAGTCTCTATCTAAGGTAATAGGAGCATATTGCAATATTGAGCCAATCAATGTAGTTTTTTTTATATATATATATTTCGTCTTGTCTCAATTTACCTGCAACATGAGGTAAACATAAGACACCTTATAAAAGTCATGGTTTCCCATGTAGAATTTTAATGTTTGTTAATTAAGACGTTAAAAAATAACAAAATATTGAATTTGCGCAAATTAAAACAATAATAAATCAGTTATAACTAGTGGTATTCAATAAAACAAAATATTATCTTCAAATCTTACCAGATCTTTTACTAGTTCTTCAAAAATCAAATAAAAATTATATAAAATCAAAAACAAAAAACAAACTTCTTCATAAATCGTCAAAAAATAAATCAACATAAATCTCGATTTTGAGACCGAAGGTAATTTGAGATCTCAATTTGCCCACATGTCTCAAATTAGCCTTTAGCACTAAGTAAATTAATAACATTTGCAACTTATAATAAAATTTAAACATTGAGATCAAAATTGGAGTCTAAGCTATTAGGAACGTTTTATTGCGATACATAGGCATACCTACGCTTTGAAGTGCGCACAAAAAAATATTATTTTACACAATTTTATTAGTCTTATAATTCAATATTAATATTAAAAATGTATTTTCCCCTTTTCACTTGAGTGGGCTTAATTGTATTTATTATTCGAGAAGTGTCAATTGTCATTCGATATATTAACATTATATAATTCTATATATATATTCGATTTGAATAAAATTTGAGACATATGCACCTAATTTGACTCATAAGCACCTAATTTGAAAATGGTCTCAATTTTCCATCATAAAAATAAAATGCGTCCAGTTTGAGGAAATTTTAAATTTATTCTGGCAACATTTAACAAATAGTCTAAAACATGGAGTTTTTTTTGTCTATGGGAACATGCTTCACAAGATGGGATTGATTAATCGATTTAAATCACAGTACTTATTAGTCAATTATCAGAGTTCTGAGGTATATGTAGTACAACAATATATTTCACAAACAAATTAATGTCTATTTCTCAAAAAATACTACTTACCTGGTAAAAAATCCTTCACGACAGCAAGTATGGAACCTCACACAACAAATTTGAAACTGAACTGTCAGTGCTGCCAAAATAATAATGATACTACATGTAATAATATATGTCATGGAAGTTTAGTCTCAGTTTACCTTCGAGTCTCATGTTGTACGCATTTACGGTACCTACTTAATAATTAAGTATTGAAATAAAAAGTATCTATCAAAAGTAGGTGTATTCTCGCTCTGAGTAGTGATCAAAAGTGAAGAATGAAAAAAGTCGTGAGTCAGGATACTTTTATTTATAAATACTAGGTACATATCTATTTATGTTGTTTTGTATCATATCTGATGTCTTGCGTCTGAAATCGGTTCTTCCACATAGTCAAACTTGAGTCCAACTGGTAAACTAGGTCAAAATAGTAGAATGATCCACCCTGTACCAATGGCAAGTAAAAAATGTGTTCAGTCAAAGTTCATTAAAATAAAAAAAACATCATTTGTTCGAAGTACTAAGAATTAGCATGTAAAATAATGCCTATCATCTTATCACTTCATTTAAAAAAAAAACATCTATTTCATCATTCCACATCGCCTTACAGCTCAGTTGGTAGTAGGTCTACCTTATGCGCTGTAGGTTGTGGGTTCTATTCCCAGTCAGAGCAAACATTTTTGTCATGAATATTGATATTTGCACTATGTTGGGTGTTGTATAATATACGTAGGTATGTATTTACAAAAAAAAAATAAGTATTATTTCCGTAATCTAGTTCCCATATTACAAGCTTTTGCTTAGTTTGGGCCTAGATAGCGCTGTGTGAAATTATTGTCCTGTAATATTATTATTATTATTATGTGTGAACTCCATTTGTCAATTTGCAATGAAATCATCTCTACAATGTCCGACAATGAGACAAAAATTACAAGAGCAAGAGCTACTGTTATTGGACGATGTCCTTTCATCGTTTTGTCGAGCTCTCTACGACATTACTAGTATGTATTTGTGTTTGTGTATTATTGCATTTGAATAATGAACATAAAAATCCTTCAACCTAACTGACGTACCTACTGACGTAAGGGATTAGTAGTACATAAGCTTATATATAATTCGATTTAACCCACCTTTATTGCAGTTCATAATTTATCTGTCGTACAACTTATATAAAACGTAGGTAATATTGAATAAATAGATAAAACATAAAAAAAACTTTCATTTAAAAAATAGTACCTTGTAGGTAAGTATTTTGTATATATGGTTTGTTTGTTGTGTGTCTAGTGCGAGTTTTCTGCTTGCTCTATACTACTCGAACGTTAAATAATTGAAATGTTCTGCACTGACGTCTCGCAATGGGGTGTACTGTCCATTGCCCCCCTGCTATCCTAACTAAACCCAATCCTGCTAGTCCAACTCCTTGAAGTAGTGTCCGTTATGGTAGCGTACACATAATCGAATTCACGTTCGTGGTTATGCTTAAAAAATTGCGTAAATAGAGCATAATAACGGACGGTAACGGAGAAGGGTTCTGGTGTGCTGTATTCATTGTCCCCACAGTGGTACACAATAACATCTCCGTACGTGTTAATGTGCGGACTAAGTTTCCGTTTTCTTATCTAAGGGTTTTCATCAACTGTTTACGGTTGTACGTAACTAAGGACAGTTGAAACAGTGGCAATATCTCGTGAATTTTAAGTGCTAGACCGCGGGTTGTTTACGGTTGTACGTAACTAAGGACAGTTGAAACAGTGGCAATATCTCGTGAATTTTAAGTGCTAGACCGCGGGTTGCAAGGGATATGTGTGTATAAATACGATGCACAAAGTCGCAGTGGCGCCGGTCGCGCAGAGTAGTAGTGTGGAGAGGGGCTTGTTTGTTGTTTAAGATACCTCGTTGATCGAAGTTTTTTTTGCTGATTATTACGCAATCATTAAAGGCGTAATCATTATTTGAGTGTTTACTGTGTGTTCATAAGGTATTATACGTCAGCTAGTGTAATCAGTTTATGCTTGTGATATATGGTTTTGATACTATGAATTGTTTTTGTCAAAAAAAGAATCCGACGAATTGAGAACCTCCTCCTTTTTTTGGAGTCGGTTAAAAATGTCGGGTGGTGTCGACGGTTGTTACAATATTGAAGTTTATTTTATGTCGTGTTGTGGAATTAATTCCTTCGTGGTGTTTTATCAACCAAATGGAAAAAAGAAGAATTCGAAATAGGCTTTACGGGTCTGTGTATCACTCAATAACTCTATTTTTTGTGATAGTTAATAAAACTGCTTCGATTAACTCAAGTCTTCGTTTTTTTTAGACCGCCCCTAGGGTCAGTTGTAATAGAGGCAGACGTTTTTTAAACTATTTATTATCGTGTATAACCACTAATCGCATTAGTGCGTTGTTAAATGCCCATACAATTTTGGTGTATTGTTGGGACAAATAGTTTCGATTCTACGGACGGCACAAGAAAAAATGTTACAACCGTAGCCAGTATAATAAAAACCTACTGCAACAAGGCTACCCTCCCAACCCAACCACTGCTCGAACTTACTTACGAACTCGGCGCATCACACTGATACCGACGGAAACGTCCAGCCATAGTTACTACTTACTATAGTCCATCAAATCTAAGAAGTACACTTTGACAGCTGTCAGATCAACTTGTCTAGGGATGTGAACCAAATAATCGCCATCGAAAATGTCCGATATTAATGAGAAATTGAAAAATCGATTTGATACATTATAGGTAGGAAAAAATCGCTTATTTTTGATAAAACTATGAACTCAGATAGAAGTTAAATAAATATGTAGCGCTTAATTAATACCAAATAAATTAATTAGTTCTGCTTTTTTTTTTTCAAGATTTTTTTCAACCCACAGTTAGACGACAGACTAAATTGGAGGTTGTATTGTACCTACTTGTGCCTACGGAGTGAACTTCAACTTCTTTATTTTGGCTTGCAACCATTTCACCGATTCTGCCAGTAACAAGTGACGTATTGAAAGTGTCAAGCTTATGAGACAAAAATATCGGTAAAAGCGATTGATTTTGAAAGACAAATTCCATGCCATGACAAAAATAATTGGGAAATCCGGCAATTCTATCTTGAAATTCTACTTCCATCTCGAACAGATTATCCGATTTTCATGAAATTTAAAATTGAATTGAGAAAACGTAATACATTTTGATTGTGGCGGGGGATTTTTGCAAAGTGGGGTAGTTTTTGAGATATAAAATAAAAAGAGATACAATTTTTCCCTTTTCAAAACGACATCAACCTTCGTTTTATGTTAGAAGGGATATTAATTACATTACGTTAGCAACAAGAGAACCTCGAATACTCAGGTTCATAAAGAGAGTTAGTGAAAAAGTGCTTAAGTAAAGTGAGAAAGGTATATTGAAAGCACAATTTTATCGTTTGTTAATTATGTCCTATTTGAGAATTAATCTCCGTTACAAACCAGACATCATGAGATCTCAGTTCGGGGCGAACTACTTACTAGAATATAAATATATATTTTATTTTTTAGGTACCTATATTTATTCAAGACATGTAATTCGAAGAACTACTGAACTAAATTTTGGCCACTCGCGCACTACACAAAACTATCTCACTGAATTTCCGCCAAAAAGTCGGTTCGATTAATTAAATTATTTCAATATTTTTACCGATTATTTGGAAACTCAAGAATTTTAAACTGTCGCAGCACTACTGTAAACAACATAATGACATAACATTGTATAAACGTGAACCTCATTTACAATTTTACTGATTGTTTATGTTTTAAACTAGTTTTATGAGATTCAAGTATAGATTAATGTACAGGAATGTTTAATAAATATAATTATTTATCTGAGTAAATAATTTTTCGACATTATAAGAGTTACTGTTTGTAATAGTTTGTGTCTACGTTTGAACAACGTTTTAGCGTAATAAGAAATGCGAAACGTTAAAATGTACTTCTTAGATTTGATGGACGGCACTTGGGTACCAATATTTGGATTTAATTATGATTTTTGTTGTTTGTGTAAGTTGTAGCTTACGAATATTTCTTTATTTCTGCGTTAGACGCAGGACGCAGACGCGTTCCCGCCGTTTTGTTTTTCCCTTCTTCTTGGTTCACTACGACCACGAAACGTTCCGTTCCGTTTGTCCAAGGTGCGGCTTCGACCGCGGCGACCTCAAGCTAGTGGAACGGGTAATCATGGCGTTGCGGTCGAGTAACGGAACGCACCTGGACAATTGTCGCAACATTTCCTCAACGACTAACTAAACGCTCGTTGTTGCTATTACGGTCATGTCTCGGAACGTCCCAAGACACCAGCACTGTAGCATCGTTACAGATAATCTATAATTTCATAAATGACGCTGCGTGATCTGCAGGTAAGGGCCTTATTTGGCGTTATTTACCCATTATATAGATAGTTAAATTCTTTATGGGATTATTATATTAAGAAACAAAAAAAAACCATTTGAGAAGTCTGTTAAAAAGTAAGTTTTATTTTAAAACGTACATCGGATCATTTCTTCAATGTGGGAGATTCACGTAATAGCCATTCACAGTAGCCCTATTTCAAAATATCATTCGCCAAAAGGACCTGTATCAAGACTAAAAAAAAAAGTTATGTTCTGTTCTGTGTGCATATACTCTCTTTGCCTGACTAGTTGATATATCCTCTTTGTCTGTGGCTGTGGCTTGTAAATTGTAATTGTAAATAATCAAAACAAAACTTGTTACATGAAATATGATATGATTAGACATGTGCTCAGATGTGCTAAATAGTGCACTAAAAGTAAATGCCATATTATTATGATATCTTATCACCGCAAAGTACATATCTACTTTTAATATCAACCATCTGAGGATGTTTTGGGCGATGTGAGAGCAATATCAATTATGATGAATCTTACTTGCATTATCCATAACATTTGGGGTATGTACATTGCGGTATGTACTAGGTATGTCATTCGCATTGACTTCAATACAAATATAGGTAGGTAAATTAGGATAGAATAAAAATAATGCTCTCAAACATGGTAATTTGTATCTATTTTCTTAGTAGGTAAAGATATAGCTAAAAAAGCATATAAGTGGATTTTCCTTCATTTCATACTTTTGGCCCTTGCATTTGGAATTTTAATGTGCAATTATGAGCATTGAGCATCACACTCCAAGGCTTAGGACTTGCAAGCTACATACGCAGTAGGTATTTGAAAATCAACTTTTTCCAATATATTAATATAATAATTTCTTAAATTAATTACATATTTTCTTCTGTATGTACCCACATAGATTTTTTTTCTTGTTTGTTTTTCAGTATCTACTCCTAGGTAAGTAGTTAATGTATACAATATTTTTAATATACCTACCTAGATTTTTTTATGTTTTCTTTTATTTTAATTTTTAAAATTAATTGCAACCTATGGACATAAGTTGCGAGATTTTTTTTGTTTTACGTCACGTTCTTCTTTCATTTAAAGTTAAGCCAGTTTTAGAGAAAAGCCGCTCGCAGGGGGGTCAATTTACAATGTTGTTAAAAATTCACGTTGAGGGCAGAAAAAAATATAAACTGCTCGAGTATCGTAACTATTTTACATTTACAGGCTTTAAATATCCTTGTTTTATATTGCGCTTTAACCAACACATCCTCAAACTCAATAGTTTTTTAATAATTAAAGCAATACACATGCTAATATCATCACAGTCTGTGAATAAAATACGACTCCCTATATTTGCAGGTAAAAAAAAACGACTAGGTACCTACTCGACGTATTAAACAGAATTTTATTTATTATTTACGTTTATTCATATTTTATATAACTTTTAAGAAAAGTTGATAATAATTTCTTCGTAAAATTAATAAACAATAAATAAATTTTTAGCATCGAAATTCGTCAACACCGTCACGGCGATATCAAAATGAAGGTAGTTCCGTCTGAGCGTAAAATTACGCGGCCCGCAATACCGCGCCCGTTTCCTCAGTTTAGAGCAAACTACGGAGTGAGAGTGAGGCGCACGTTAGCATATCTCTCGCTCCGAGGACAGAAAATTACTTTGAGTGTCCACAAAAGTTGTTTAGACAAAGTTGCGTCATTCCCGTCAGGCAGTGGTTCAAAGTAAGTACTTAAGATATCATTAAGATTGATTTTAACAAGAACTTAATTATAAGTGAAGAGGCTTACGACAATAGCGGTATCATAGTATTATTATTAATTTTCTAGAAAAATCGTCGTAACGTCCTAATCGTCATCACGCATCATCACCGTTTTAAAATAATAAGCGGTGATGACGTCATGTGTGTGGTGATGACGATTTGCTTAAAAACTACACTAAAAGAGCCACTGGCCACTAACAGAATTGTTTTTCTTTCAGATTACGACAATCAATGAAATAATTATGTTTCCATGTTGTATCTTACGCTTAGAATTGTACCTACTAACATAACTGTTTACTTTCAGATCACAAATATAAGTAATAGAAAGCGAAGTACAGAAGTTTAGTAAGAAAAACAGAAAATAGCTATAAATATATGTAGAAAATGTGTTGCCATGAAGCAGGATCCTGAATTGTATGAATTTATGAAAGAAAAGAGAAATTAGATCAGTTCGATTACATGAAAAATGTCCAAGAAAGCAGAAAGTACAGCGCAAGAAATTGCGTGAAGCAAAAGAAGGAAAATTAAGCAAAATAGAACACTACCAAACTAGAACCAATATTGATTAATCCCGATGATAGTGATGAAACTAATACAAACGATCGCTTAGATCAGGATCATCAAACCCACTAAATTGCAATGCAGCTGCTCAATTAGTTGATTACTAAAAAAACTGACTAAATTTCAAATAATTCACGATGTTTATGTGTTAATCAATATTTATTCAGAGAAAAATGTCTGATTAAAAGTACCTCTGTATGACTGATTACCTAAAAACTGTCTGAATTTCAATTTACATAACAAAACAGCTTATCTAAGAATGTTTTTTTTGTATTTCAAGAGTGTTGGTTGAATCATTAAAAATGTAAATTTTCTAAAATTAAGTTGTATTTAATTATTTATGTACCTAATAAGTGTTTTTTGTTATTGTAGAAGTACTAATTAGTAGCATGTAGTAAATTGCAAAAAAACTGACCAAATTTGTAATAACTTCAAAATATGATTATGTGTTAGTTTGTTATTAAAAGGAAATGTATAATTATGAAAAAAAAAGAAATTAAGAACAAGTAAAGTTTACATCAAGTAGTAAGATTACATCTTTATGACTGTTATTCAAAAAAACTAATTTAAATTAACATAAAAATGTGATAAGTTATGTAAGAGTAAAATGTGTTTGTGCTATTTGAATTAAGAGTGTTGGTTGAATTATTTAATGAGTTGATTTCTTTAAATTTAGTTGTTTTAATTTGACATTCATGTAAAAAGCGTCATCACCATACAGACGAAATCATCGCCATCCATAGATAAATCATCGCCATACCACAGTCATCATTACCATCTCACCTTTTCATATAAATATGCAGATCTACGCATCAAATGTTGGTCTAAACGCATTTTAGTAACATATTCGGTCTCATACAATGTTTTTTTTATAGTTTAACTATGATTCTAATGTGTTTCCATTTTTTTCAAATTTTTGTTTGAAGAAATTAATCTTGTGTAAATCCACCCAGGGAACAGACGAAGCCGTGATATTAAGCCGTCTTAGCATGTAGTTCTAGAGCTTTGGATAAACGGGTTTCCTTTAATTCCACCAAAGAGTTTTTGGTGCTAAGTGCGAATCCGTACAAATCAGTCAGAGTCAGATACAAAATGGATTAAAAATTATTATGCATCAATTGAAAATAGATCTTATGCGTCATGCACAAGGGCAATTTTCGAAGTGCACTGGAGTTGGTTGACATACTTAAGCCTGTTTCTTACCTTCGTCATTATTTGCGCTGCATGCAATATCGACTAGCTTCATGCGCCTGCTATTGCCGCTCGGTAGATAGTACATGTTTAGAT
Organism: Venusia cambrica; assembly: GCA_951394065.1. NCBI lineage: Eukaryota > Metazoa > Arthropoda > Insecta > Lepidoptera > Geometridae > Venusia > Venusia cambrica. Next base: position 18,053,574 of record OX596034.1, read on the forward strand.
CGCTCAGTCAATGCGAGGCAATGTATTGCCCGCTTGGTTGATATCTAATTTGTAATATCTACCGCGGTACATGCCCATGTCTAGTATAAATTACAAAATGCTGGCTGAAGTGATCGCATACAGTATGTCATCGTGAACGGCCAGCGTTCCTAAGGATCTTTGGCTACCATGGGTGTGCCGCAGGGTTTAATGTTGGGGCCTTTCTAGTTTTTAGTATATATTAATGATCTGCCCCAAATAATTAAAGATGACCATGAGATTGTACTGTTTGCAGATGATACGTCACTTCTATTTACATTGAAGCGACAAATGACTAACTTTGACAACGTAAACAATGCAATCTCAAAAATTGTTAACTGGTTTGATGTAAATAACTTAGTACTCAATCAGAAAAAGACTAAATTTAGGTATTCGATTTATTTTACCAAATGTAACTGAATTTGAAGCTAATGTAAAAGTTAAAGCTGAAATAACAGAAATTAGTAGCTAAGGCTGAAATACAGCCTTAGCTACTAATGAGAAAACGGGTAATTTACTCCAGACTAGTATTAATGAGGTTAAAATTAAAGTAACCGAAATTATGACTACAACATCAAACATAGCAATTAAACAAAATAACATCAAAAGTCATATAGCTATACTAGAAAATAAAATATCACTCGGTGAAAACGAACTCCAGGTTCTTGAAACTGAGTTGAATAAAAATCCCCCCTCTACATCTACATCCGCGCAGTCCGTAAGCCAGATATGCAGATGATATATGAGATATGCAGATAAAAGAATGATTCGTGAAGTAAAAGAGCGCAATGAACGAGAAAAGAATATAGTAATCGCTGGCATACCAGAGCAAAACTCTGCCACGGCGGAAGAGAGAATCTCTAAAGACGAGGCAGACGTCATTAGCATCACCAGCGCTATCGAAAATAACATACCTAAACCGATAAAAGTATTTCGTATCGGAAAGTTTACACTTGGAAAAAATCGAAGAGTCAAAGTTTGCTATAATACGCCAGCAACCGCAAAACAACTTCTTCGAAGCAAGAATAAGGCATCCGATACCATAAAAATATTTTCTGACCAAACACCGACCCAGCAAAAATATCTACAAGAATTGAAAGAACAACTTAATCGACGTCAGACAGCTGGAGAAAGCAATCTTACAATAAAATATATCAATGGAACTCCCAGCATAGTGCAAGCTGTTCCAAAAAACTCCAAGCAGTAAAAGCCACGCTTAAACAAGAAAATACAACTACCCACGAAGTATGTAATACTTACCATAATATCACTTTCAACAAGTCCAGATTAACTTTCTTATACCTCAATGCACGCAGTATAAAAGCAAAAGGTAAATTCGATGAACTCAAATGCATCTTGAAATCGATGCCAAACACAAAGGCTTTTAACAAATACTTTTCCAGCATTGGCTTTCTTCTTGCAGATCTGATACCAAAAACTTTTCATGATGATTTTTCAAAAAGCCTACCTGGCACGGTGACACATACACAATTAACAACTTTCGACCCCTGTACGATAGATGAGATTGACAGTATAATCACCAATCTGGATTCCAATTCCAGCACAGGCGTCGATGGTATAAATACCAAAATTATTAAATGTATCAAACCCCTTATCATCAATAATCTAACTAATTGTTTTAACAAACTATTGAATCATGGTGAGTTTCCTAATACAATGAAAATTGCAAAAGTTTCCCCTATTCCGATATAATTACCGACCCATCTCAGTCTTACCTACAATATCAAAGATTTTAGAGAAAGTTTTACACAAACGATTAGAAAAATATCTTGCATCTATTAACTTCCTATATGACCATCAATATGGATTCAGTACTCAAAGTAACACTCTTGCAGCAACAGTTGACTTAATAACTGAAATAAAATCTAATATCGATTCCAAAAATATTGTTCTCGGCATATTCATCGATTTAAAAAAAGCTTTTGACACTGTCAGTCACACACTGCTTCTAAAAAAACTAGAAAGCATCGGAGTTAAAAGCGTCGCTTTGAAAAAGTTCCAGTCATACCTGTCTAACAGGTCTAAAATAAAAATAATAAAAGAGCATTGCCTCTCACTTACGGTGTCCCGCAAGGATCTATACTTGGCCCACTACTTTTCTTAATTTATGTCAATAACATCAGCGAAATAGGTCTCAGCGGTCATCTTACCTTATATGCAGACGACACGTGCCTGTTTTATTTTGGAGCGTCGATATATGACATAATCTCAAGAGCACAGAATGATCTAAACATGCCTTTCTCTTGGTTTCAATATAACCTATTAACGATGAATATATCGAAAACATGCTATATCATATTCAAATCAAAAAATAAAATTATCCCACCTTATAATCCCCCGAGCATTGATAATATTCCCCTAGAAGAAAATAACAACGAAAAATATTTCGGTCTAAGAATGGACAGCAGTTTGACATGGAACGCACACATTGAACATGTCAAAACTAAATTATCCTCGCTAACTGGCTCGCTGCGGGACATCGCTCGGTGTGTACCTCGTCAAATACGATATACAATATACAACTCCCTTAAATCGCATCTTCTTTACTTAATCGAAATCTGGGGTAGTGCCGCAAAAACCAGACTTGCCAAGCTCCAAGTTGTACAGAATAAAATTATCAAAACACTATTTAATTACCACTATCTAACACCTTCAGAAACTATTTACAAAGAAACCAATTTAATGAACTTAAAACAATTATATCACTACTGTACTTGCATATTAGTCCGCAAAATCCTTAAAAAACAAATCCATACTAACTTAGCCTTTACTATTAAACGGCAAGTTACGAATCGAAGTACCCGCCGAGCGAGTTTTCTCGTGCTACCAAAAGCGCGAACCAACTACGGCAAGAAAAGAATTACGTACGAAGGCGCTCAACTTTACAATAAGTTACCATCATCCCTTAAAAATGTAAACTCGCTTAACGTATTTAAAATAAGACTTGCTCAACACATTATCAACTAACTTTGTTTAATAATACATACCTATCTACATGAATCGTTGTTATGTAATTTAACTACGTTAAATGAGTGGGCCTAGCTAAAAGGCAACTAAGTACTTATAAAACCACATACCTACTATGCATTTACCATACTTACCTTACTTTATACTTACCATACTAACCTAGCTTACTTTTAGAACGACCTACTATAATAATAATCATAAGATAACATAGTTCTCGTGTAAGTGACTTTAATGTCTTTTCGAGAATAAATGAATTAAAACAGAAAGAGGAAAACATAGAATTAGTCAAAACCAATTGGGATTAACCTTAGATAATAAACTTCAATGTGGCCCACACATAGATAAACTGGCGAAGAGATTTAGTTCTGCAGCATTATGCTGTAAAGAAGATGCTACAGCAAGACTAGTTTACTTCAGTTACTTTCACAGTATTATGTCATATGGCATAATACTGTGGGGAAGTGCTGCAGATATAGACACCATATTCGTTTTGCAGAAGAGGGCTGTTCGCGCTGTTTACAAAATGGGTCCTAGAGATTCATTAAGAGACAAGTTTAAGGAAATAAATAAGTATATTGACTATGCCCTGCCAATATATTTATGAAAAAATTATGTACGCGCGTAAAAACATAAGCTTATTTAACAAAAACTGTGATAAACATAATTATAATACTAGAAATAAGAATAAACTCGCTGTTCCCACAACTAGGCTCCATAAGGTTAATAAATCGTTCATAGGGCAAACTGTACGCTTTTATAATAAATTGCCAAGTGATCTAAGCTTGTCAAATAATAAATTAAAAAAAATTGTAGAACAAAAGCTATCCAGGAAAGCTTATTATAAAATTTCAGATTACCTAGAAGATAAGAAAGCCTGGCATCAAAAAAATGAATTTGCTCCAGTGAATAAATAGTAATTAGTATTAGATAATTTTAAGCTATTGTAATGGATCATGAAAAAAAAACTAGCCCTTTCTCCTTGTGTGCTCGCGATTGCGAACAGGCGGTAGATTTGTCGTTTCAAAGTGATCCTTTTGATCTGCGTTTTAGGATTAATATGCGTCTACGCCTATAAACCGCGCTTACGTCGCCGCTGCGTCCAGTTGCTTCTACAAGTGGAAATAAACGGAGCTGTGGACAACTTCCTAGTGGCTTCGCAAAATAATGCCTTGCGATGCTGAGGGTTTTATTTAAATGGTGCTAAAGAAACGGAAAACCGATAGCTCTATTCAGTATATATGCGGTGCCAATGACGCTGCTGTACCTACTAAACGAATCCACATAAGATTTGGCATAGAGATTGTCGCTCGAGGATAAACATAGACGGCTATCATGATGCTAGTGAAACCACTGGCAAAAGTTAGTAGTAAAATAATAGTATGAAGGTTTAAAAACCCTCATGTGCTCATGTGGTAAAATTAGGACAAAACTTTTTTACGGAGATATGCTTAAGTTATGATTCCGCCATAAAGTTTGCATCGCACTGTACGTTACGTACCTACAGTAGTGTTAATTGGAGCTTCCTTTCTTATTCGGAAATTGGAAGGCTAATAATTAGGTAATGAAACAAAGTCAATGATCAATTACTTTATTTTTATCAAGGGATACAATATTTACACGTACATTGATAAACCGGTTTCTTAAACATTAACTTAGGTACATATCTACACATAAAACAGACGGAAATTTACAATAATGGGAGTGTAGAGTGTAGATATATTAAAATTAGTTAGTTGTTCTAACAGTCTAAAAATAAAATAAAATTTCATAACACGATTTTTAAGTAAAGGCTAACCATAAACAATAAAATAGTGTTTTACATGTGAAAAATATCTAAGCGATGAACTGTCTTCAGTCTCCTAATACATTGTTAAAAAATACCGATTTTTGTTTCACAATCATCAATATGCCTCTGAGCAATAGATAGTAGGGTAGGTATCATTCCAGCTTTGCTGTCATAAAGTTTTCGAGGCCCTAGATCATTCAAAAATAGCTTGTTCCAAATATTTTTTTTGAAGTTAAAAGCTATAAAACCTTTTTGGACATTAACACAATATTTTTTTATTTTCTTAATCTTAGCGGAATCTGATATTTTAACATGAATTCACTTGTCATTTTCGCCAAATCAATTAAATGCAGAAAACGAACTATGTAGGAGATCTCAAGGCTATATTTGGATACTAAATAAGTTCAACGAATAACAATTCGAAATTTAAACTTGAGAAGAACACAACAATACTTAACCAAATGTAAACAATAATATGTTATGAGCTCGCTCAAGAAGTAGGTTCACAGATAAGACAGCGGACCAACCATAACATTACAAAAACACAACTTATTTTGAATTATTTTTAAAACTTACACAAAAAGTTAGTAGTTTAAAATTACAATTACAAATAATTAACATAAATATAATAAGAAAATAAAAGTCAATAGTGATAACGATTCTAAAACAAATCATACAGGTAGGGTATTAAGCTCAACACAATCAATACAATAACTTATTTAAATGATAAATCGACACATACTCCAATCTCAAATAAATTATGTAACAATAATCTATAATATGCAATTATAAAATTCAACAAAAGAAGCTAACCCAAAACATATGGAGGACCCCGATAGCCGATCGGAATGTCTTGAATTGTATCCCACTTACACTTTTTGATCATTAACAGACAGCAAACATACCACCGGTCGTAAAGAAACGACACCAAGTGAATCAGTTGATCGGTTGAAGGGTTTCTTTGGAGTTACTCTTTTATTGAGACATCATTAAAGGCAGTTGCGAAGCATACGGGTGATGGGAGATGGATGTTGATCGACGCTGTCACCCGCAGCACGTCCGTTCATGTCAAGGCACTAATTTGATATTATTACTACCTCGAGACAAGATAAAGACCGTGCTTCACAAAATCCATTCACTTTCAAATTCACTTTCAAAATTATACAATAAGGTCATTAAAATTAGGTAAAGGCGCGATCAAGTAGCAGTATGCAACAACTCTAAATCAATAGAAATAATGTACCTATCTATATGTTGGAAAATCAAACATTTCATAAGGCAAAAAAATTAACGTCTTACATACCTAATATAGTTTGATTACTTTATGTGAACTAAACGGGGCTTCAAAACCAAAAACATATAAAGATTGAAGACTGAAGAAACAGGGATGATACGGTAGCGCCCGCAGATGTATTTGAACCCATTGATTGGAGACCTTGCCTATTCGTTACGTAGCGTTATCGTTTTCACAGTATAGTATTAAAATGTGTACAACATTTCCTCATGATAGATTGGCTCCGATCACAATCTTCCAAGAGTATTAGTTTCAAGGCGTGAAACAGGTATCGGAAAAATGAATAGGTAGGTATCTACCGTACCAATCGTGCTAGCTCTACTTTAAGAATGTCTATCTACTTACGGACTGCACTTGATTGTAAGTCATTGATCTGTTGGTCGTGCAACCGAGAACGAAGCCATTTCAGATGACATTGCGACACCACTCGTAGAACGATTGTCAGTGATACTCACAAATAAATTCACGAATGTTAATGATAATGACGTTCCGCGTTATGATACCTATTAAAAAGAAATATTTGTAGAAGTATCATTACTGTAAAATAACCTGAAATTTGCAAATGCCATCAATATATTCAGGAGCTTAATTGCATGGCATCGCCACTTGTAAAGTCAGCCTCAGTTGGACTAGCAAGGCCATTCATTCTTATTTGGAGTGTTGAATTATTTTTTGTGCGGATGGATATGGGAAAAGAAGAACAAAGAGATGATTCATTAATGAATTAACACTATTGTAGGTATGGGTAATTCATAGACTATACCGAATGAAACTAACACAGTGTAAAGTACAATGGGCATTTATCTTTACAGTATATGTAAGTGGGTACGCAGGCTGTGAGGAGAAATTAAAATGGTATATAGTGTAGAGTTGTGATGATTTTAATGTGTAATTTGCTTTCGCAATCTGAAGTATTAAATATTTATTGTAATCTTAAAAACAATTATTATTATTCATATTATATTAAATTGAATTTGCGACTCAACAGTTGTCGGCGATTTAAAGACAGCGAAATGACCTAATGCCACTATTACAACACATATAGAATACACGTCACACATAGAAAGTTGAATGTAATGCACTATAACATTGAGATATAATAATTGAATTGAAACATACACCAATATCGATTTCACTGATTTAACTATTTACTTTACTTGCACACGAAACTGACTAGACTAGAGACATTAAAACACGGTTAATAGATAAAAAGACAACTTCCCTGCCAATTACGGTATAACGGAGGTACAAATACGGTATGAGCTCAGACAGCCAAGAGCCGAGTATATCAATGATCATGGTGAGTACCTGTAGCCCGTAATCCGTGGTAGCGAGAAGTGAAATGCAATGATTCACCAACTGTAGAATGCAACAGACTGCATGATTATTCGTATTCAATGATTAACTTTAAATTACACACTAAGACTGTAGAGGTGCAAACCTTTATCGTAGCCAAGGCGCTAGTCGCGAGATAGATAATGACACATTCTATAGTAGTAGCTGAAATATGATTATTATGTGTTACAAATAAGGACTTTTACGACATAAAGAAGATACATGCTCATAATATAATGAAAAGACGCCCAGCCCTAGAAGGCACCACAGTATTTACCTGACGAAGCCACGATCACAGCACTTCCACTCGGTCGCGTACATCGAACGATCTATCGACCGCCGTCGTAACCAAGGAGCGCTCGTTCAGCAAAAATACATTCTCATCAATCTCCTGTTCGATATGTCTTCGTGGCTTAAACACACAATTAACTGTGCACGTCCAAACTAGTACATTCAGCGAAGTATTAACTCTGTATATCGATAAAAAGGAAAATTGACACTCGATTTAACATCACATCAATATCGCACGGTGGAGGTACTCTAAGTTACACTGATACTTTATAATTTACGGTACCGCCATCGCGTTTAATGCACTTATATATAAATTGACATGTTTAGTATGTGTCACTGGCCAGGGGCCGCGAGTGACATAATGGAGACACAACACGAAAGTCTGTGAGGTCACTGTGCAGGTGTCGCGGGGTTCTTCGGTCGGAGTCTGGAGTTCACACGGAGTCGATGTCACCGACGTTGATACGGTCCTCGGACGCCGTCACGGAGAAACCGAGGATGCGCGCGTCCACTTTCAGCATTTTATTTTTTTTGGCCTTCTTGAGCTGCAACAATGTTATATGTTCACACAAGATATATGGCCACGGCCTTGAGGCCTCGGGGTACGTGTAGACATAGTAGTAGTGTCACCTTGGACTTGGGGTCGGCGTGTTCGCCGAGCGAGGCGGTGCGCGGGTTGACGGCGGCGGCCGGCACGCACAGGTCATCCGACGGCGTCACCGTGCCCACGCGCAGCACCCGCGACCTGCACATATTGGTGGATACTATTTTAAAAACATATTTAAAGTACAATTAAACTAACTATGTACAAAGGAATCAGTCAGATTACCTAAGGACCGTTACAAACGGCCTATAGGTAACTCAGGTTCCAGACCAGTACCAGACGGAAGCGTGCCCAAGACACTGGCTGCATTGCCACACTGAATAGCTATGCTAATTCGCTGGCCTAAATAAGAGCAAAGGTAATCCGATTGCTTCCTTTGTATATTATTATTTTTAATGTTTATTAATACAGAATATTATTCAAGGCAGCATACAAGTCTATAATTAGTTAGTTAACTCTATTTTATGTACGCCATACCATTACTAAGGGTTTCTAGGTTTAATCTGTACTGTTGTGCAACCCTTCCACCATCTATGTTCTCATTCTTTACTAGACCAGATTAGATGTTTAATTAAGATTTAGATTGATCAACGAAACTGAAACAAAATTTGGAGGTGATCAATCAGTATATGGAGAATTCGAAAGCAATTTCCATCGAAAGCGCCTGTTTCGTAGCTGCGGTGACAGACAAACAGACACACAGTCAAACGAATAACACCGTGGCACTTACCGGCGCTCCAAGAAGTCGCGGGCGAAGTCACCGGCGTCTTTAGAGTCTCCCAGGTAGCACTTGACGTAGTCCTTTACTTCGTACGGGGATTCGATGTCACGGAGAAAGCCAACAAACGTCGGGACTGTCAACAAACAAACGTTTACTATGATTATGATATAATCATATCATATATCCAAAATAACCAAAGTAAAAACAAACAAAGATTTCCGGCTTTAGGAAAAGATGCGTGTTCGAGTTTTTTGACCGAGCACAGATTATCGCCTACAATAGTCAGAAGGCTGTTGGTGCTGTTTTTTTTTTAAATATTCAAAAAGTCTCAGCTTTTCCAGCAAACGCTTGACTATCAACAATTAAATGAAAACCTGCCAAGTGCGGACAAAATCACTAAGGGTTCCGACCACATTTTAACAAAAAAAAAAATGACGTTTAATTTATCATTTTCTTCACTTCTATTATTTGTTGTTGAGCAGCCTTACACTATGTTTAAGTGCTCATCAGCCTACCTATTACGGTTCATGAGATACAGCCCGCTGACAGACAGAACACGGGGACTTAGTAGGGTTCCGTTGGCACCCCGTTTAGGTACTGAACCCTGAAAAAACTCTTCGCAATGAATGATAAGTCACGATGATAAATGACTCTGTGAAGCAGGGTCTTCGTATTACGCAGACCGGTCAGTGATAGGTGGGTAAAGATACCTAAAAATAAGGTAATAAAGGTACCGTCAATTTTGGCCGCGTCCTTCCAGTCGGCAAGCGCGGCGGCGCACCAAGTGTCGAAGTCGGCTGAAGGCGAGACTTCCTTTTTGGGCGGCGCCGCTGCAGCCACCTTCTTCTTACTGTTGTTGTTGTTGTTGGGGTTGTTGTTGGGGTTGTTGTTGTGGTTGTTGTTGTTGGCGGCGGCGTCGGAGGTGGTTTTGCTCTCGCTGCCACCGGACTTTGACGGATAAATGGATGAAGGGGAGTCCCAGAAAAATCCTGACGACAAACACAATAATAAATATATAATCGACAGGTACCTATCATACGAAAACATCACTGGTCAAGGAATCTGGCAAATAAATAAATAAATATTACAGAACATTAATTTCACACAGCGCTATCAGGCCCTTAACTAAGCATAGCCTGTAATATGGGAACTACATGGAATACTTTTTTTGTAAATACATACATACGTACTATATGATATGATAACACCCAAACAAAAAACAAGCCTTGAGGCTTGTACGTAGAGGCTGAACATTTGTGTGATGAATATAGATATTCATCACACAAATATTTGTCCTGGGTGGGGATCTAATCCACAGCCTACAGCGCAGAAGGCAGAGTTACTACCAACTGAGCTATATTAAATAAAAAGGTCTCTCACGGACAACAAATCAATAAGACCACCAGCCTAAATAACAACTAGAGGTCAAGAGCTCACTCATCATTCATAAAAGATATAATGGAAACTTATTTAATTGTCGTTATGTAAAACCGTGGAAGAACCAAACTCACTGACATAGCCCTCAGACACCCCCACACACATATATAAATAAAGTTATTTAAAATTAAAAAGTATGGCGAGCTAAACCCTCATAATAGTTTAATTAAGTGGTTGAATGCAATCAGGATTTGATGATATTTGATAAATAAATACAAAAGGCTGGCTTGTCCCACGGCGGCTTCCTATTGCGATTCCAACGATACGGTACACAAAAACTAATGGACGGAATGACGAAAGCTTACTGGGTACCGTTGGCCCCGTTGCGTTCGGAATTCTAAAATTGTTTTAGGAAATTACCCTTTTTGAGTTTCCTTAGTCGACTTTTACGACATTCACGGGATGAGTGGGCGAGTTCACCTTGAGCGGTGACCGCCTCGGAAACGGAAGGTTCATTTACACAGTACGTGTACAGTACACACCGACATGATACGAGTTTATCAAAGCATTACCTCAAATGCGATCGGTTTATTGAAGCGGTTTTAATCGGAAATCTGTTATTTCTAGCTGTGATATAGCTCACAGAATATCGATTGGTTTCGGTACTCGCGCCGGATTGAATTATTCTAGACTAGTACAAACGCCAACCTTCTAGCTAGTCGCCCTCGGGCCCCGGGGTGGTTTATGTGGGGAATGGCGCGCCTCCCCCATAATCCCTCCCCCGGAGTTCGAGTGCAGCTTCGTTATAATTTTATTTTATGATCTTAACAAGACAGAGTCATGTGAGCGTCATAAGTTTACGTATTCCAAATTTCGAATAATTGTAAAATAGTAAAATGTCATTAAACGATTAGGTATATGACACAATGTTTACTTTACCAAAAAAAATCTACTACCGTTTTTCGCAAAATGTATACAGGTGCAAAAAATCTACTATCCCAAAAATTTGCGATACATTTTTGCGTCTTTTCTTGGCAAAAACATTATCAAATCACAGACAACAAACACATCGTACTTCGGTGATGGCTGGGATTGATTAAGATGTGTGCCGAAACCCTTTTATCAACTGTTCAACATCCAAAATCAAAACAACATGTATTTTTGGGAAAGTGGTCATTATGGGAAAGTAGACATTTGGGGCTATGGTATGAGTACTCATTTTGGTAACGTTTACATTATGTACCCTCATCGTCAATTTTTTTTATTCAATTAAACGATATTTGAATGGGACAAGCTTCAGACCATTTCCTTTCGATGACAAAAATAATATCGCAAATCTGCCCCAGATTCCCGGAGAATATCATAACAAATTAAAAAGTACATAGGCGACGATTTTTTAAGTTCTACGACAGGAAAGCGCTAGGCTTTCATCTCACCTGGACCCTTGATTCTGGGATTCACTATTAACAACCGTGTCCTAGCGCTCCCGCGTTACGAAACCTTCTACGATGATTTCAAGCAGATATCGATAACCTGAAGTTAAGTTTTGATTAATTTCGATTAATGGAGAAGTTCGCTTCACCCAGAACCCAGGAACTGAGGAGCTTGGCTATCTCACTCACCTATTGATATCGAGACACAACAATGACAATCGTTATAGCGGCGTCAGACTCAGGGCGGTGGTAGCATGCCAGGCGGATTAAAGCAATGCCTTCCACCAACCAAACCGAGCACAAATGTGTACCTCCTGGGGAACCAGGACCTATGGGTATGATACGGGTGGGCGAACCAATAATGCACAGAGGCAGTTAATGCAGAACCTCTTTTTATGCGAAGTCAGTTGAAAATAAATAGCAGGCTGCATTTATTTCAAGACTCCGAAGCCATAAAACATTTTACCGAGAATTTTAACTTCAATGTGAGTTTCGCAACCCCACGCTAGTTCTAAGAAAATGCTCACTTTTCTCGGCACTTACATGGGCTGGGGTGAAGTTACGTAAGAGCAATCTTTGAAAGAACATGGAACTTCTGGTAAGGCTCTGTAAAGTTTAAATAAAATAGTAATCACTACTATTTTATCAGTGTTTTGAATTTATGACCTACGAGTGAAAACTCATTCGATAGGATACGTCTAATTTCTGATGTGTTAAAAAGGAGCGCGTTACATAATTGATATAATTTATTATTTCTTAGAAATATTTTCATATCCGTTTATCATGAAACCGCTTTTAAATACCTCATTCAATACCCTATTACATATATAGATATACAATAGGTTAGATTGAACATGTTTCACTGATTTTTGGAATAAATATCTGTAACATATTTTAAAATCGTGTCCATTATTCATTTTGATAATATACACCTACAAGTAACACAGCTCAGTTGGTGATAGCTCTGCTTTTTGCGATGTATGCTGTGGGTTCGATTTCCAACAAGGACAAACATTTGTATGATGGGTATTTTTTGATTAGTGTTTCGATGTCGTAATTTTGTCATCATGTATGTGTTTCCAAAAAAAAACGTTAAAGTATTCTAGTTCGCATATAACATGCTATGCTTAGTTTGGGTCTAAATGGCGCTGTGTGAAATGAATCACCGGTAACATTGGTAAGTATGCCAGTCTGATAATGTAACCTTTGCATATTGAACTATAGATATTGTATAAGAGCAGCGAAATACATGAACTTAACGGTTCTTTAATCATTTCATCGCCAGAGATCAGAGAAGACCTATCAACCACAAACAGCGAAATGAATATCTGAGTATTCAATTACGTAAAGTTTTCTACAATAAACCCATAGTTGGAGTGGAAAAGTCTAGTGATTCTGCACTTCTGTTATAACAAGCATAACTAAGACAAGTTGAAATTTGAAAAACAGAAACCCGACTGCAAAACATTTTAATAAACTCCAATACTCGTGTACAAAAACATTGCTGTCGTAAATAAAATTAGTTGAAAAAACACGAGAAAATCACCTACTAGGGGGTAGTCAGAGGCACGTCCAAACGTACGTTCGTGTCATGCCCTCGTTTTTACACTAGAATACAAGATGAATTTTCCTTGTGGGCCAAAGTAAAGCATTAAAGGAATGTTTTTTTCGCAATACTTCAATACTTTTTTTGTATATACATACTTACTATATGATACAACACCTAAACACAGAACTAACACCATAACATGATGAAATTCATCACACAAATGTTTTTTCCATGTGGGAATCGAACCCACAACGTATGGCGCATAAGGCAGAGCTACTACCACCTGAGCTATGGGGCTATATACATCAAACCGCGAAATTTCAATAATATTTCGGGAAGTGCTATCCAGCCTCCAGCCTATCGAAAATGGAGTACACGCACTATGTTGTGGTGTGGCTAAGAGCATAGCATATATTGAAGGTCAAAGCTGTAGCTGCGGTTGTGGTTCCGCGCTTTAATGGAATATTCAGATGACATTTTAATTCGGTAAATAAAGTTTTTGCTTTATTTTGATTTTTCATCATTTTGATTGTTAATTTCCATGACACATGTGTATAAAAATAATAAATAAAATAAAATAATAGAGTTACACTCGGCTAATGAGATGGGCAGCAGCATCCCCGGAGTTATTAACACCCACAACGAAACAAATGGAACGAAGACCATGGGTGAGGTCGTAAGAGTCGACTAGGTTTGCAATTGAGGTCGTAAGAGTTGGCTAAGTTTGCAATTAATTGCACTAAGTTTTGCAGTAAACAAGGACAGATTAACAATTATAGATGTATTTGTGGTCATTGCTAGGCCGACGTATTATTCCTTCTATTCTGAATGTAGTATTATTTTTTTTGTACGACGAGGAAGCATTTCGCCATCATCTCATCTGGTTTCAAGTTATGATATGGCCGAAGGTGGAAACGCTCTTCACCCGGAATCCTCAACAGTCTGATGAACTGGATATCTCACCTCAAATGCAAACAACTAGCCTCATAGCTCAGTTGGTAGTAGCTCTGCCTCCTGCGCTGTAGGCTGTGGGTTCGATTCCCACCCAGGACAAACATTTGTGTGATGAATATAGATGTTTGTTCCGTGTTTGGGTGTTGTATCGTATAGTACGTATGTATTTACAAAAAGTATTTAAGTATTCTATCCGTCATCTAGTTCCCATATTACAAGCTATGCTTAGTCTGGGGCTAGATGGCGCTGTGTAAAATATAATGTCCTGTAATATTTATTAAACACAGGCTACAAATTCAGATATACTAACGACGAATTCACTTGCTTGTTAAGAATCACGTCATCATATACTTTCCACTTAAAGTTATGCAAAGGAGTTTAGGGAAACATTTTCTATTGTTGTTATATTTACAAACAAGTACTTTTTTTTTTTCTTCTACGCCGTAGGTTGGATGTTATACCGTATCATACACAATAATGATAAAAAAAACGTATACCTATCAATATTACATAATATACGTATTCCACGCATATTACAAGCACTGCTTATTTTGGGACCAGATAGCGCTGAGTGAGAATGTCAAACAATACTTATGTACTAAATGCGTACTTGATTTTTAGGAAACATTTTCTTTTGTAGTTATATTTACAAACAAGTAACGTGACCACGTTTTTACAAAACAATCGTATAACTGGCCCCATAACACTTGAAGAGACTTGGAAAGTTATTAAAACATAGCTAATATTCATTCGAAAAAAGATGGAAGTGATAATGAACTGCTTAAAATTACTTCTAATCCTTCGGAGTCGATCGACATGGTTAATAATTACTTTGCTAATATAGGTAAGAAGTTAGCAGACACCATAACCGATACGAACTTGAATTATTTTACTCCAACTCCACAACTACCCGCAGCTCAATCCATGGCACTCATAGAAACTGATAATGATGAAATAGGTATTATAATTAGAAATCTCAAATCCAACTGTGCTGTTGGTTATGACTGTATCCCCTCACAAGTTCTTAAAGTTTCAAAGCAAATTGTTCCCCCAATTGTCCATATATGTAATTTAAGTTTTAGAACAGGAATATTTCCTACAAAATTTAAAACTGCACTTATAAAACCAATACACAAAAGTGGTGGCAAAGACAGTATCTCAAATTATCGACCAATTACAACTCTTTCTTCCTTGTCTAAAATTCTGGAGCGCCTGCTTAACATCAGACTAAGATCATATCTTTCTAAATTTCAAATTATTTCTAAGAATCAGTTTGGGTTTGTCTCTGGAAAATCCACTGAGCATGCGATTTTGTCTCTTACTGATTTCATAGTTAGAGAAGTTGATCAAGGCAAAAAATGCATCGGATTTTTTCTTGATCTCGCTAAGGCGTTTGATACTGTCTTTATCCCACTTCTGCTTATAAAAATGGAGAGGATAGGGATTCGCGGTACCACCCTGCAGCTATTTGATAACTATCTAACAGAGAGGATGCAACGTGTTAAAATAGGAGAATTAATAAGTAATGAAGTTCCAATAAGCTACGGTGTGCCCCAGGGTAGCATTTTGGGTCCAACACTTTTCTTGATTTAAGTTAATGATATTTGTGATTTTAATCTAAATGGTGGAAAACTAGTCGCGTACGCCGATGACACTGCCTTAATTTTCAGCGGCACAAATTGGAGTAAAACCTCACATCTTGCCGAGATAGGGTTAAAGGAGGTCATGTCCTGGCTAAGAAGAAATCTACTCACACTAAACATTGCAAAAACTAAATTTCTTACCTTCGCTAAAACAATTGTGGGTAAACGTGGCACTGATACAATTTCGATTAAGGCTCATATTTGCAGCTCGTTATCAGCATGTGCCTGCGGTTCAGAGTAAACTCGATTAAATACTTGGGCAAAATCGTGGACGATCTTTTAAATTGGCATGAGCATACAAAATGTCTCGCTGCACGGACTCGCAAACTGATTCCTGTTTTCAAGAAGCTAAGACATCTCCCGATCCCTCTGCTTAAAACCATTTATCTGGCCTTGTGTAATTCTTTGCTAACATATTGCTTAACGGTCTGGGGAGGTACATTTAAAACTTATTTAATGCGCATAGAGAGATCCCAACGCTCAATTCTAAAAGTTATGCTCTCTAAGCCCTTTCGATATCCCACGGCACTATTACACTCTGAAATTAGTTTACTAACAGTGCGACAATCGTTTATACTAAAAGCTGTATTAAAATCACACAAAGAATCAGAATTTTATAAGGATCACTACGCGAAGTTGAGACGCAAAGATCTGATCATTACCAAGTATAAATTCTCTTCTGCCTATGCTCGTCTATAACTATAACATTATATTTATATATTATATATTTATACATTATAGTTATATATATATATATATATAACTCGTGCTATAACGTCATGTTTGTTTTCTCGGTCCTCATCTTTATAATAAAATCAGTAAAACTAACATTATATTTCCATTAACCCTCGATAAATGTAAAATAGTAATAAACTCCTTACTATCAACCTTCAACTATGATGACACAGAGAGGCTTCTTGTCATCGACAATTTTTTTTTTATATTTTTTTTTTATTATGTTACGTTATTCACACTTATATTACTGTATTTACTAGTGCATATAAATTGTTGATCACCTACTTCTATTGGCACCCGTAATTGATATAAAACCTACATTTCTCCCTACCTTACTTAGCCGAATAATTTCTTACATACGATTACGAAGATTACTATCATTAAAGGTAAAATCAATTAAATAGTATCGGCTTTAAGTAGGTACAGTGTAGCTATATTTTATTCAGTTAACACTTAGTATTGTCATCGCAGCAACATTTTAACAACAAATTCACACTCACTTTCTTTCCACAGTACCTGATTTCACCCCGATACCTGTTTTGCCTCCTCTCCCCTATTTGAGTAAATAACATGCACACCCTCATTTTTTCGTTTTTTTTTCTTGCCAACGTCAAAGTTCCATGTCAAGCCAACTCATTCTACCTACCTATTTTTTACTAGAAATGAAATGTTAAACATCATATTGTTTTGTATTATTATAATTATTTGTAACGAACTAGGAAGTGTGACAGCTGTAACACAGGGACTTCCCTAGCACAGTTGTCAGAGTTTTTAAGTGTCACTCAAGCTATAATTTTGATTTTTAAATTTAATGTACAACCTAGATCAAGTGTTTTTTGAAATAAATAAATGATAAATTATTATAACTCAGTTGGCAGTAGCTGTGTCTTCTACGCCGTAGGTTGGAAGTTATACCGTATCATACACAATAATGATAAAAAAACGTATACCTATCAGTATTCCACGCATATTACAAGCACTGCTTATGAGAATGTCAAACAATACTTATTTACTAAATGCGTACTTGATTTTTAACCTACTTCCAAAAAAAGGAGGAGGTTCTCAAATCGTCGGAATCTTTTATTTTAATCAGATATTTATGTTTAATTATCCTTTGTGAGTTTTTAAGTTAAAAGGAAGGTTGTATGCTTTAAATTTCCTAATCTGAAGAAAAATCTTCGTGGTCAAAGGTTTCGGCCTGCTGAGCAGTCGATATTACAAGTCGACCATATTGAACGACCTGCGAAAATGACACCAGTGGTGTATGTCGACAAGCCTCACGAGAACAAACCTTTGTGCGATGCATATTGATGTAAACTAACAAAGTTCTGTGTTTTTAACCGCCTCCGTGGTCAGCCGAACCACTTCGTTAACGGGTGACAGATCCAGAGGTCCCGGGTTCGATTCCCAGGGTGGGTACAATATTGTGCACGGTTTGTTTGGTGGTAGGACTTTATTTATAAGTCTTAGCTAGTAATCCTGGCTAGCTACCACCGTCTTACCTAATTATGTCGCCATAACAACAATACTAAAATAGTTGTGGTCCGACATTTAGAAGTTAAATGGCCAGGTCATCAGAGCGTTGAGGATTGCCAAGTGAAATGAAGGCCAAGCGCTTCCCCGTCGTACAATAAAAAAAACTGTGCTTGAGTGTTGCTGTTATTACTCAATGATAAGTATGTATGCTAAAAAAAGTATATAAGTATCCGTAATGTAGTTCCCATATTACAAGCTTTGCTTTGCTTGGCATCAGATGGCGCTGTGTGAAATCAATGACCTGTAAAATTTATTTATAAATGAACTACGTCTCACTTACATGTACGAGATGGGATTGAAACCGGTCCCGAACACCATCACCAATGTAGCGAGCACACAATATGCGAGCTTCTTGTCCATTTTGATAAATTTATATTTTTCACTTCTAGGAAATCTAGACGTCCTTCTTGGTCGGAGCTCCGAGCTGATGTGCCGCGGGCAGGCAGCGTTTATTGCACCGGTCAATTTATGCGACGTGACTATTACGCATGCTCTAAAATCTCAATGGATTTTACCGTTAATTTGATCAGCCAATGTTTGAGACCTGGGCTGTGACTATCTATTTTAAGTGCCGCGGCAGTCGCGGTTTAACCCCTCACACTCGGCCCGCAGATGTCGTAAAAGCCTAGTAAGGGATCTCAACAGAAGAAGGGCAGCAGCGTGAGTATATGTTTTATGTAACACTTTTCACTGCGATCACCAATCCGCGTCCCAAACGAAGTGGTTATGCCAGAGCGCGTTATGATGACGTCAAATGTTTATTTTCGAGAGTCTATCAGCGGACAATCATAGTCAAAGAAGATAATCAATAACAATGTAGTTGAAATCCTACCATCAACCAAACTTGTACTGTTCTCTCCAACCTAAGGTTGTCTGGAAGAGATTGATCTCAAGTCATAATAAACCATTGTACTTTTAGCTTAAGTTTTTGGATAATCAATTGTTCTGTGTAATTTTGAGTACAATAAAAAGTAGCCCTCATGAGCGAGCCACCCAATCACAAAACGGCTTAGGGACAAGTCTTATGTCTAAGACGTAATGAACCTAAATAGAAAATGAAACACATCAACTTAGATCGAGTAGGCTATGCTAACATCGGGGCATTCTGCTTCTAAACCATCATGCATTTTAGTTGTTTCGCATTGCAGCTGAATGCGTTTTAGGCATTCTACTTCCGAATAGTCCTTCCTACCTACTTTTCTACTACCTTGTGTTTTAGATGGCCCTCTTTAAAATGTAAAAATAAGTACAAACGAGACTAACAGCACGAATAGTTAGTTTTCATACTTAAAATGGTTTTTGGTATAACTTAAAGGGTCAGCAACCGGAAGTTTAAAACGCAATAATTTTTGGAGCGGATTCACTTTATATGAGTTTTTTTTCAGACACAATGTTACTCCAGAACAACAAAATAATTACGAAAGATAACACACATTTATTCTGAAAACTGAATTATACGAAGTATTTTAAAAGTGATTGAGCACGACACGTAAGGTACATTTAACTTTATTTATTGTAATATTTGAGAGCTCTGAAGATTGCCGCGTCTGTGGTCTAGTGGTTTGCCCACCGGGTTCAATTCCCATTAGGACTATGTTTGAATCCGCCTGGCGAGCTACCACCATCTTCGAGGTAAGATAGCCAGTTCCTCAGTCTGTCGAGGAACTGACTATGCGCAAATCAACTCCGCTTCCAACCTCGGCCTTATCATAGCTTAAAATGAGGTGAGATGAAGGCCAATCGCTTCCCCGTCGTACATAAAAAAATATGATCAGTTTCGTAGACAAATTTGGACATATCGACGATAATGCGCCGCGTCACTATGTCGCCATTTTTATAAGATTTTTATCAAACTTGCCGTGTTAGTATGAGGTATATTATATACGAATAACGAATGAGTAAACATTTGTAAAAAACCTGTTGTAGAAAAGACGAGGAGTGCTAGGTTATCATGGTATGAGCATGTAATGAAGCGTGATGATTGCCATTTGACTTTTAGTCAATGGGTTATGAATATGAGCGTGGCGGCAAGCGGAGGAAGACCGAAGAAGAGATGGATGGACTGCTGATAAGAGTGAGTGGAAATGAAGTGTTGTGCCGACCCCAACTTGCGTGGGTTAAGGGCAGGAGAATGGGATGAATGATGTTAGTATTAGGTATCTTGCAACTGAATTTTAGACCAGTCCCCGGAACTGATTGAACTGAACACATAAATATTACAGGACATTAATAAATATTACAGGACATTAATTTTACACAGCGCCATCTAGCCCCAAACTAAGCATAGCTTGTAATATGGGAACTAGATTACGGATAGAATACTTAAATACTTTTTGTAAATACATACGTACTAAATGATACAACACCCTAACACAGAACAAACATCTATATTCATCACACAAATGTTTGCTCTGGGTGGGAATCGAACCCACAGCCTACAGCGCAGAAGGCAGAGTACTACCAACTGAGCTATGAGGCTACAGCTTAGACGGCTATATAATATTATGGTGAGTCAGAAGCTGTTCAATTGAACTCCTCAGTAAGTAACAGTAATATGTTACTTACTGTTCGGCCACTTTTTCCTCATTCACTCTCTATCACGATCCTCATACAAGCTCGTAAATTTGGAGTACTTCTGACCTGAGGGTTACCACGACCTCATATAGCATTCTTGTTTTGATATTACTTTGCCACTATCTATCCGGTGTAGAAAAAAAGAGACAAAAGTAATGTAGTATTATGATTAGATTTATTCCTAATTTTAATCTATTTATACGAGAATGCTATAAGACGTTGTGGTTAGGTCCCTGGTCTTTCTGAAGAACATCATCGACTTGGTCAGAAAAAATTGCGGAGGTCTTCCTCCTAAGCTCTAGACCTGTACCATTCACACTCGTCATATACATATACCTTCTGAGTCAACTTGCTTATATCCTTTATCTCTACATGCCCAAACAATCTTAGAATTTCTTTCTTTATCTCTGTCACTACATCCTCTTTCACACCACTCTCTCATTACGTCTCTTACTTTATCTATAAAAGTACCATATGCTTCTCAAAGCTCTCATGCCCACTGCATTAATACTAATTTAATTCTGCTTCTGCCACATCCAACCCTCACTTTCATACATTAACACTAACACTCCACCATGTACGGCCAGTCGAGCCTTATTCGAGACTCAAAGACACTGTCGATCTTTTGACTTATAGCCAGGTAGTTCTCGGCTATTGCTCGTAGAGAATAACTGATCGGTACATCCTATTGACTTTCGAAAATCAGCTTGAGCATCCCATATTTTCTAATAAGTTTCTAACTCAACTCTTTCAACCAACACTTTTGCATACAACTTATCAACAACGCTGAGTAGGCTAATGCCTCTATAGTTCTTGCAGTCCTTCCGTTAGCAAACCTTTACAAAGAGTTACGATGACAGCCTTGCACCAATCGCTTGGTACTTGGCCAGTGATAAAAAGGCGATACAGCTGGTTCGCTCTGAAGCCGCCTCTGTGGTCTAGTGATTTAACCCACCGATTTCAGATCCAGAGGTCCCGAGTTCGATCCCCAGGGGAGTACAATTTTGTTCTCGGTTTAGTTGGTGGTAAGACTTTGTTTAAGTCTGTCTAGCTAGCTACCACCATCTTACCTAATTTTGTCGCCATAATAAAAAATCTAAAATTGTTGTGTTACGACATTTAGATGTAAGATAGCCATGGAAAAATATGTCCGGATCGAATCTCGGATAAATTCATTTATTTTATACGTGACAACTTCAGAACAATTGTTGTTTTGTTGTTCGTTTTCACAAATACTAATGCTGATGACATTTAATTTTTAAAATAAATTGTAGACTTTATTTTATAATACATTTATTTTGATTATTCCGTTTTGTAGTAGCTATCGTATTGTATAATTATTACTGTGTTTTATTACAATCACTGTAGTTATTCAAATTATTTTAAAAAGCATATACATACTTTACATTGTGATCTTGTGTTGTCTTGCAACACAACGTTGGGTAACTGCTTCACAATCGGTATGTTACATTTGCAAATCTCAGTTATTATAAGAGACAAAAACGATATTACATTAATGTAAAGGACGAGTGAGACTTTCTCTGCTTTGTAAGGTAACACACATGAAGAGGAAATCAGGATAAGTGAGATATCGCCGCTAGGGCCGTGGCCCCAATCAAAACAATCAGATCTGACTTCTCTGCGCCTAGTGCGTACGTACTGAAGTGAAGATATTGGCAATTTCCCACGGTAACAAAGTCAACTCGGACCAAGTTAGCCAAGGATCTGTTTAAACGATATATGTCGTTTTTACTGATCGGTTCAGCATGATATGTCAAGTTTTTGGCTACAACTCTATACGTTCATTCTTACTGGAGTATTTTAACCGATTCCGCAAAAAATATCTGTCTCGATAAATGAGTTTTGAACGCGACTTGTACAACAAAGAAGCATAGGTGTTTAACAACATTAAATACGAAATAAAAATAAGAAATAAAAAGCCTGTTTATTTTTTTTAAATTAAATTCGTTACAAAAATCAAAATCTGAATCGGGCGATTCTTAAGCCTACATTTTCTTTTATTTGTTGTTGAGGCTAGTATTTGTAAGCCGAGTCCTTTTCTTTCGTTTTTTTTCATCCGTTGAATGTATCTTGTTGTTATGTGTTTGGCTCTCAGACTATTAGCTTGTTGTATTTTATGTAGGCGTTGTTTCCTTTCTCTAATTCGTTATGAAGCTGCTTTTGTGCTTTTGTTTGCATTTCTTTTTGGTAAAAACTTCGCATGAAAGCTTTCCTTTACGTAGAAGCCTTTATATAATTGGCCGGTGTTATGCACCGGCCAATTATATAAAGGCCCTTTCTACCGACGCGTTACACGTGCTGAAGCTATGACGCACTATATTTCAAGTCTTTAGAAAACTCAAAAATTTTGTTTTCTGGCAAAATTTGTGGTTTGTGTTTCTATTTTCATTTTTGCTTTGTCTAATACCGGCCGGGTTTCGTGCCTTGTATAGATGGCGTGCTCGCTGTGTTGAAGAATAGATTTGAATCCAAAAAGACAACTAAAGCCATTCGATTGCGAGCCCGGGGTGTCTCGCGCGCCGGCGATTGCAACAATCACTTAATGTGAAGAAGTCCCAAAAACCACGTTTTGACTGCACGGAAAATCAATTTTAAGGTAAAAAACATAATTTTGAATATTTTTTGACGACTGTTTACTCATTTTGAAACTCAAGTTATGGGATTCAAAACACGATTGACGAAATTTGACTCCATACAACGAAATCGCAAAGTTTCATCTAAATCTTAATTTCTAGAGACTTCTACGGAAAACGCAGTTTCATTTGCTGCTTATATAATATTTTTCAATGAAATTTCGTCTCACTGTTCCATAATAAATACTTTAGACGACTATGATTTTATTTTATTAACAAAAGAGGATTATTTTGTAGCAAATATACATTTATAAATAATGTCCAGTGAAATTGCGCGCAGGCCGGCCATTACTCCGCTCTCACTTTCATCTAAGGCTATGAAACGATAATATGCTAGTAATATAGATTATTACTATGCTAGAGTAATTTATATTGCAGAACCTACGTTATTATATAAATTAATAACAAGTCACATTCAACATTTTACATAACAAATTTGAAAAGCTTAGGTAGGACCCAAAAAAATAGGAATAATATCCTGTATGATGATATAACTAGCCTTCTTCCGTTTCATATGTTATATTCAGCTATATATAAAGTACCTTGTAATTTTTGTGATAGCTATGATTTATAGACTAGTAGTTGGCCCTGAATTGAGACATCGTGATTCGTGTTTTGAATTACGTATTTAACCACGAAATTCATTCTTATGAATTAAAAACGATAAAACTGTGCTTTCATAACACTTTACTTACCTCGCTAAAGCACAATTTTTCTCAATCTCTCTTTATCCACCTGAGTGTTCGAGGCTCT
The DNA here is from genome assembly GCA_951394065.1 of Venusia cambrica. Taxonomy (NCBI): domain Eukaryota; kingdom Metazoa; phylum Arthropoda; class Insecta; order Lepidoptera; family Geometridae; genus Venusia; species Venusia cambrica. Next base: position 18,077,819 of record OX596034.1, read on the forward strand.
CTTGTTTGTAACTCTCATTCCATGCAAGGCCAGAATGAGAGCAAAGCACCGACCGTACGTCATGGTGGGCAAAATACAATAAGTGAATAAGTCAACCCTTATAAACATGTTTTTTTTTTTTAAAGTGCTATCATATCCGTATCCGTTGCCGTAGTAGTCGTGGTTTAAAATCGACCCCTACAGGCTTCGGATGTCGTTAAGTCAACCAAGGAGTTTCACCAAAAAGGCAGCAGCTTTATTCTGCTTGTAAATTTAACTGTGAGCACCAATCTGTCAGTCAAGCGTGATTATGGCCAAACCTCACAGTTTTGGAGGAGGTTCTTTACACATTGTGTTGGACAATAATGTGCTGTTGATATGGGATATGCGCAGACAAACCCCTAGCATGACATCCCAAAATAAATTCTTTAATTTTATTTATTTTATAGACGAGTTTTAATGAGATTCCGAATAAGAAAAGCAAGATAAGAGAGGGTTTCTTATCTTGCAAGACCTGACATCATCTTTTGCCACTTCATCTTTAAAGCCACCTTCAATTAGGACAAAATTAAACTTATTTTGAAATCTGCAGTCTTAACGCCCGTTTCACAATTCACAAATTGTATTTAACCCTTTTGCAATCCCTGTTACAGGGGCGGCGGTTTCAGCAATTAAAAATAACGTTAGTTGTGAAGACTACCCCCTTTCCCTATATATCCTACAAGACATACAAAGCGTTTTACCTTCTTACCCCTCTAACCTATGTTACAAAAACCAACCGTATAAAAAAAGTAAAAAAATACATTTTTTTAATATGCAGGCGATACTCTTTCAAATGACACCCCACAAGCTCGCTTCTTGTCATACTTAACACCCCTATTTCTCAAAAACTACCCTAGTGTCAAAAATCCTTACACCGATTGATGAGTATTAATTTATTCTCTGCATATTCCAAATCGATCGTATTTACAAATCATAAGATATGGTCGAATGATTGATTTTCTTCACATATCAAAAATCCCCCGCGAGAATCAATTTCTATTTATGTTATCTCATTACACTTTCAATTTCATCAATATCGTATAAACCGTTCGAAACGTTGCCATTGCCACATACATACTGTGCAGGATTTCCCTAATTAACTAGGGAGATAAAAATTTACAAATATAGATTTTATATTATTTTACTAAAGTATTCTTTACTTAAGAAAATAAGTAAGAAAAACGGCAATACTAACCACACTTAGTCAAAAGTAATTAAAACAGTTGGATAAAATGGTGAGTATGTGATGAGGGAATAGGTATGCATGAAAGTGTGAAAATGAATTTATTTGCACCTCATTAGCAACAAGTATTTGAGTATAAATTATTTCTATAGTATGCCATGTATATGGAAGTATAAGTATAAGAATTCGTTGTAACACTTATATAGTCCTCACCACGTTTTATTTTATTGTACGACGGGGAAGCGCTTGGCCTTCATCTCACCTGGTTACAAGTTGAGATAAGGCCGAAGGTGGATGCGCACTTCTCCCGGAATCCTCAACTAACTGAGGAACTGGCTATCTTACCTCTAAATGCCGGAACACAACAATTATAGAATTGTTGTTATGTCGAAAGACTTAGGTAAGATGGTGGTAGCCAGCCAGGCGGACTTAAGTCCTACCACCAAACAATTGTGTGATTGGATGTGATGTATGAGGGGCGGGTGCAAGCGCTGCCAGTAACCATAGTAACGCACGCTCTGCGTACTTTGTTCATAAGTACAGTCCATTTCATTTTATTATAATATCCATTCATGAGGTCTCCTTAAACAGTCGACATTATTTCAAGGTAACAAGGGCTTAGACCTGCCCCCTGTCATGGCCGGCTTCCCGAATAGCTTAGGTGTCCTTCAGTCGTCAAGTTTCGTGAATTTTGTGAAATTCTCCTCTGCATATTTAACAATTTTAGCTACTGTAATTGGAAGTTAAAAATGCCGGCGCAGGGGTCTAAAAGTAAGATATTTAATGTCTACAATTTTATGAAACTCCAATTGTGATAGTAATTAATTTATACAGTACCTACATTTTTATTTAGTTTTATATAGTTATTAATTTAGATGTAACTGTATCTTACTGTATAGTATTCCCGAGTTCCAGAAATTAAAATCAAACGAACAAAACAAAATTATATAGCTTATGTAATACTACAGGCCATCAAATCTAAGAAGTACTTTTTGACGTTTCGTATTTCTTATCATGCTATAACTTTGTTAAAACGTAGACACAAAATATAAATAAGAGTAATTCTTATAATGTCGAAAAATGATTAACTTAGATAAATAATTATATTCATTAAACATTCCTGTACATTAATCTATATTTGAATTACGTAAAACTAGTTTAAAACACAAACAATCAGTAAAATTGTGAATGAGGTTCACGTTTATACAATGTGCTGCGACAGTTTAAAATTCTTGAGTTTCCAAATAATCGGTAAAAATATTGATATAATTTAATTAATCGAACCGACTTTTAGGCGGAAATTCAGTGAGATAGTTTTGTGTAGTGCGCGAGTGACCAACATTTAATTCAGTAGTTCTTCGAATTACTTGTCATGAATAAAATATAACTAAATAAAATATATATATATATAATTATATTCTAGTAGTTCGCCATGAACTGAGATCTCGTGATGTCTGGTAAACGATAAAAGTGTGCTTTCAATATACCTTTCTCACTTTACTTAAGCACTTTTTCTCGAACTCTATTCACCTGAGTGTCCGAGGTTCTCTTGTTGCTAACGTAATGTAATATCCTTTCTAACATAAAACAAAGGTTGATGTCGTTTTGAAAAGGAAAAAGTTGTATCTCTTTTTATTTTATATCTAAAAAACTACCCCACTTTGCAAAAATCCCCCGCCACAATCAAAATATATTTACGTTTTCTCTATTCAGTTTAAATTTCATGAAAATCGGATAATCTGTTCGAGAGTTATGCCGTCACAAACATTGCCATATACATACACACATACAGTGCCGGATTTCCCAATTATCTTTCTCATGGCATAGCATTTGTCTTTCGAAATCAATCGCTTTTACCGATATTTTTTTGTCTCATAAGCTAGACACTTTCAATACGTCACTTGTCACTGGCAGAAACGGTGAAATGGTTGCAAGCCAAAATAAAGAAGTGGAAGTTGAAGTTTACTCCGTAGGCACAAGTAGGTACAATTCAACCTCCAATTTAGTCTGTCGTCTATTTGTGGAAGGCCATCTTGAAAAAAAATATAAGCAGAAATAATGAATTTATTTGGTATTAATTAGGCGCTACATATTTATTTAACTTCTATCTGAGTTTATAGTTTTATCAAAATCGTAAGCGATTGTTTCCTACCTATAAAGTATCAATATCGATTTTATTAATTTCTCATTAACATCGGATATTTTCGATGGCGATTATTTGGTTCACATCACTAGACAAGTTGGTCTGACAGCTGTCAAAGTGTACTTCTTAGATTTGATGGACTATAGTTGATATGTTTCGCGCTAGCCATGAAGTGCGCGGCTATTCATGCGCAGTCGGCGCCATTTTGGGTCTAGTTACGCGGCGAGGACTGTTACAAGTACCCTGTGTGATGGGATTCGCCCAGCACCCACCCTCGTCACTAGCATAGAAAAAGCTAATAAGCTCCTATTTATTAAGACGAGGTAGGTAAATAGTAGGAGTGTACTTTTTTTATGAGAACAATTATTTTAATTTTGTTAAGTGTTGGTGGAAATATCCACGCTACAAAAATATTGTAGTGTCGTGTGGAATAATCATGTACAGGTAATATAAAGGTTTAACCGCCTCTGTGGTCTAGTGATTCGCCCACCGGTGTCATATCCAGAGGTCCTGGGTTCGATCCCCAGGGGGAGTACAATAGTGTGCTTGGTAGGATTTTGTACAAGTCCGCCTGGCTACCATCATCTTATCTAATTCTGTCGCCATAACAACTCTTAAAAATTGTTGTTCCGGCCAGTCGTAGCCAGTTCCTGAATGAAAAATCAGATGAGATGAAGGCCAAGCACATCTCCGTGGTACAATAATAAATAGGTATAAGAGGGTGTGTGATGACATACCGTTGGAGGCTCCCCAGGGCGCGGCGGCGGCGGCGGCGGCGGCGCCGGGCGGCGGCGAGGCGCGTGCAACCTCCTCCAGTGCGGCGGCTGCGTTCGCCAGCTTGCGGGCCTCCGCCTGGCAACACCGGCTCATTGATCAATCAATTTTCTTGTTTGTGTTCCAATAAATAATACAGGGCTAATTTCACACAGCGCCATCTAGTCCCAAACTAATAATAAATATCATAGGGAACTCGTTTTATACAGCGCCATCTAGCCCCAAACTCATAATACATATAGGGCATTCATTTCATACAGCGTAGCAAAAAAAGCATAGCTTGTAATATGGGAACTAGATTCAGTAATTACAAGGTATAACACTCATTTACTTTTTTGTAAACACATACGTAGTATATGATACAAAATCCAAACAGAACAGCTGTTTATTGCTCTGCCTTCTGTGCTTAAATTGTTTTTAAGTCTATAAAGATTTATTTGAATTTGACATGCTCATAAAAATACAGAAAACTTCTATAAATCTTAAGTAATCGTCAAGGAATTCTGCAAGCAATCAATTGTCAAATAGCCTAAATTCAAATATAGACTTCCATCACCTTGAAAGAGTCAACAAAATTCACATTAATTAAATAAATTCGTTGAAAACACAAAGTCATTATAATGAAATTTGTTTCCTATTATCATTTAAATATTTATAAGCACAACCATTTGCGATCCAAAGGATCATATCATTAAACGTATTGACTAAAAAGCTGTTGCGCCAACATACACAACACCCAAACATAGAACAAACATTTATATTCATCACACAAATGTTTGTCCTGGGTGGGAATCAAACCCACAATCTAAAGCGCAGAAGGCAGGGTTACTACCACGGAAAAGCTTGTAATAAGGGAACTAGATTGCGGATATAATACTTGTTTGCCTTTTTTTTGTAAATACGTACTTATGTCTTGCAATATATCATCAGATATCAGATCTCTGTGTGTATGTATTAAAAATATATGTAATTAAGTATTCTATATTACATATATTTATTATTATTATACATATATATACACAGTCAGATCATAAGTATTGTCACACAGTAAAAACTTTTCTTTTAGAATGCTGGCCACAAAAAAGTTTATTGAATTCGAATTTCGAATTGTTCATGAAAATAAAAATGTATACTATTTAGAATTTTACTCATTTTTAAATATGGAGTGGACGCTTAAAGAATACCGTGTTGCAGTTATTGCGTTGCATCGTTGCGGTTACGCGCCAATTTAAATTTTTGACATACTGAAAAATTTTAATATAACCAAAAGATTCGTTTATCGTACCATCAAACGATACAATGAAGACTTTAGTGTAGATGACAGGTCAAGAAGTGGTCGCCCTCGGTCTGTTAGGACTCCAGCAGTGATAAAAGCTGTGAAGGCGCGAATTCAAAGAAATCCCAAACGTAAGCAGAAACTGTTGGCCCTTCAGATGGGGTTAATAATAATAATAAACGTTTAATTCAGGTAACATAAGAATAGTAAATGATGTTAAATACTAATTCTAGGACCCATAAAATATATACCTTAAAACTAAAATACATACAACATTTATTAAAACTTATTTAATCTAGGTTACACGTGTAGTCGCCGACGTGTTGCGGTGCGGGGGGTCGTGTGGCAGACGGCCTCTGAACCGCCGGAATTTCACCCCTTTCGGCCAGAAGTCAGGGCTCAGGAAGGTCGATGCGTGCAGTAGGAACCCTCACCATAAATGAACTGAAGCTCACATTATGACGAGAGTCCAGTTTCTGTACTCTCAAACCCACTCCAGCTTTCTTCTTGATGTATTCCACCACCTCTACGGTCTTCACGTCGTAGTGGACTCGGGACACGTAGATCTGCGTGGTGGATACTTCTGCTCGGAAGAGCTGGTCACTGCATGCTGCAGTGCCGCACTGATTCCTACAAGAAGGCTTCCGCTTCTTCACTACTTCCGTGAAGCCCTCTGTATCGCAAGGCTTCCGAGGAGCCTTTGCGGATGCTGCGCTTCGAACAAGTTCACAGCGCTGCTTTATCCCTTGTGTTGGAGGGGCTGCAAGGATGCTGGCCGCTGCAGCTGCGTAGTCACGTTTTTGTCGAGGAGCGGACAACGTGACCGGGCGGCGGGCGGCGGGGCGCGGGCTCATGTTCGCTGCACTCGGGGCAGCGACCGGTGACTCGTTCGGAGTCGCGCATTCCGCTGACTCCATACTGCATACCGAAGCGTTTTGCGTACCACGACATGTGTTAACATTGTTAGAGGCCTCTGGTGACCTACATACCGAATTAGTGTTACGAAGTAAATCTAATAATGTTAAGCAGAACCACGGTGAAAAGGGTGTTAAATGAAGACTTAGGGCTTCGGGCATATCGAAGAAAAACAGGACATCGTTTAAATGCTCGTCTAATGGACCTGAGACTGAAGAGATGCCGCGCTTTGTTGAAGCGGTACGCGGGAAAAAAATATCGGAAAATTCTTTTTTCGTATGAAAAAATGTTTACCGTAGAAGAGAGCTACAACAAACAAAATGATAAGGCACACAGTAGTGAAGAAGCGAGCAACCGTATTCCGCGTGTCCAACGAGGTCATTTTCCATCCTCGCTCATGGTATGGTTGGGAGTTTCTTATTGGGGCTTAACAGAGGTATATTTTTGTGAGAAAGGTGTAAAAACGAATGCAGTTGTGTATCAAAATACAGTCCTGACGAACCTCGTGGAACCTGTTTCTCACACCACAACAAGATTCGGCGCCAGCTCGTAGAGCGAAGAGCACACAAGACTGGCTGGCGGCGCGTGAAATCGACTTCATCCGGCACGAAGACTGGCCCTCCTCCAGTCCAGATTTGAGTCCGTTAGATTACAAGATATGGCAACACTTGGAGGAAAAGGCGTGCTCAAAGCCTCATCCCAATTTGGAGTCACTCAAGACATCCTTGATTAAGGCAGCCGCCGATATTGACATGGACCTCGTTCGTGCTGCGATAGACGACTGGCCGCGCAGATTGAAGGCCTGTATTCAAAATCACGGATGTCATTTTGAATAAACTTTATTGTCATAAGAATCTATGTTTCGTTAAGTTCATTTTGGTATATAAATGGTTACATAATGAATAAACTTGTTTCAATTATTTTATATTAAACTTGTGACAGAATTTATGACCTGACTGTGTATATATTATTATAGTTCCCATATTACAAGCTTACTTACTTAGTGTGGGACAAGATGGCGCTGTGTGAAATGAATGTCCAGTAATATTAATTTATTTTATTTAATTAACATTCTTACACAAAAAAAAACTAGTAATGCTAAACACGTTGCGGAAAGTACGGCAATTGAATTGTCATCGTAGCAAAACGAGCATATTTAGTCGAACGTCCTGCAGGTATGACTTATCGCTTCAGAACGATCTCTTTCAAACAACCTTAGGACGTCAAGTTAGGTTGATTTTAGCGTGCACATAACATAATATGAAAATAAGTATTATAATTTTCAAAACAAGATTACTTCCAATTAAATACTCAATAATCCTATATATATTAATATGAAAGTTTGTATGTTGTTGCTAATCAATCACCCAAAAACGGCCCAACAGAATTGCATAAGATTTGGCATATAGAATACTTTTTTCCCGGAAATATGCTAGGTTCCTGTGGAATTATCAAAAAACAAACTATAGCATGAGTATCCACTTAAAATTTGATATAGATATGTCTTAACATTATTCCGCTCTGCTCTAACGCTATCTTTGAGCCAAATTTCAACATCTGACCAGGCGTTTTTGCGTGATGTTCATTTTGTCATATTCATAAACACACTTTTGCTAGAAGCAATTTGTTATTCCTAGTCTAGAAACATATTTGTTAACACGCAAATCATCTTCGATGCAGTAATGTCAAATCGCGGTGATTTAATTCGCGTGGTATGCGTCCTTAAACGGAACAGAAGCGGCATATATATACAATCGGATTGTTTTGAAATGTCACACATTTTAATACATTGGATTATTTATTAGTAGACTTACAATCGCCAGGGACTTGGTTCACGTTGGAATTAAAAAAAAAACTTTCCTATCACACATGCAAATGTAAAACGAAAGGAAGCTATTTAAAAACACCTTGTACTTATATATTGTTTTTCAAGATTTTTTTTTTTGCCAGCATCGATAGGTACTGCCGTTTCGGAACCTCCGAAAAGCCAATAAGCAGATAGACGGGCAGTTATTATTAAATTATTTTTTGTTTACTTTCACATGCATTTAGTAGAAAGCTGGTATTTTGATATTGTAAACAGACACTCAAAATCGTATTTATTTGATGGATAACTTCGCCCCGCTTCGCATAGGCAATTAAAATAGAGCCGCTTTTCTTTTACATGGTAGACAGCCAAACGCCATCATCGTATTGATATATATTATTTACATCATTCAACAATTCATGAGGCCGAAAGTGGAATCGCAGTTCCCCCGGTATCTTCTTTCGACTCTTTTTCTGTATTGATATATATTATTTACATCATTCAATAATTCATGAGGCCGAAAGTGGAATCGCAGTTCCCCCGGTATCTTCTTTCGACTCTTTTTCTGTATTGTTATATATTATTTACATCATTCAACAATTCATGAGGCCGAAGGTGGAATCGCAGTTCCCCCGGTATCTTCTTTCGACTCTTTTTCTTATCTGTTTTATCTTTGCATTTTTTATTTTGGCAACAAATCATTATCTTCATCCTAAATATGAGCCAAATTTATTTTGCGAAAAATAAACATAATTAAAGTTTGAATAACATTTTTAGTACATTTAGTACATTTGCATATGAGGATATTTTCAGTGATTACTTTTGATGGTAAATAATAATGACGCGAGCCAAAGCTGCTGTCACTAATTAATGTATCGCGGTGTATACAAACTCGCTGCTTTTGCCAACCTCCTTCCATAACGTATTCTCTATTTCTAATTGAACTGATACCGTAAATCTTAATTAATTCTGCATAGGCAACGCTAGCAACTACGCATTGACGCATCCACAATGTGAAAAATTTCCACGAATATGATGGATATTTACCTGGATTTCAGCCAATGTATGTCCGGGCGGTGAGTTGCCAGACTGCTGCTTAGCCCAGCCGGGTTGATTAGCCTGCATTTCTTGCTGTAACACAATACCAATATGGATAATTTCACAAAGAAATACGCCACTAATACAGTGAGAATAACTAACTAATATCTGAAGAGATGAAACACAAAAAAGGAGTCTGTTGAAGATTCCGGGGGAAGTGCGCTTTCACGTTAGCCTTATAATAACTTTTTCAACCAGGTGAGATGAAGGCCCCAAAGGATTCCCCGTCGCACAATAAAAAAAAACTTTATTTTCATACAATTTCGATCGATAAGAAAATCAAAAGGTGTGTTAGGGCCCGCAGACACAAGACTTGATGTATCTTAATAGAAGAAAGTTGGTACATCGTTACTGCTATCACCAATCCGTCGGCTGAGCGTGGTGTCCATGGCAAATCTCACATCCAACATTGAAGCATGTAGAAGTAGTAATGCACCTGTTCCCTCTGCGCGGCGGCCAGTTGCTGCTGCGCGATGGCCAGCATCATCAGCTGCTGCTCTCTCATTTGCTCGAGCTTCTTCGCGCGCTCTAGGCGCTGTATGTCAGCGAGCGTGGGATGCTCGAGCGGCGCGCCGGAGGACCACGCGCGCTTCGACTGCGCCTCGGCGTCCGCCAAAACCGCGGCCGCGGCCGCCGCCTGATGCTGCGCCTGCCCAATCTCCTGCTACGGACGCAGCAACGTGAGACAAGCATTCACCATCGATTGCTCACCCGGATAATGAAAGCACGATGACACAACATGTACATGGCGAGCGCGAACGGTACAGCTGGGAGGGCAAGACCTCGGCGAACATCCGCTGACCGAGTCGCAGGTGTTATCGTAAAAGGTCATGGTCCCGATTTTAATTAACAATCTCTTCACTATGACAGTGGTATCCGCGCAGAATGGCCATCATAGGTGCCTTTTGATTTTCAAAAGTATTATTGTTATTTGATATATATACTAACATTTATTCAATAAAAAGGACCGTTACAAACGGCCTATAGGTAACTCAACTGTTCCAGACCAGTACCAGACGGAAGCGTGCCCAAGACACTGGCTGCATTGCCACGCTGAATAGCTATGCTAATTCGCTGGCCTAAATAAGAGCCAGCCCTTGGGTCACGTGTCGCCTCAATCAAAAGCCAAGCAAGATTTTTGAAAACCCACAGGGCACCGGCTCCCCACGGACCCAAGGTCTTCACCCCAAAAGGCTCAAATAGGTAAGCTCTGTCGAGACCACTATATTTGCGCCTTTTGTGATCCTCGGCCGAATCAGCCGCCGCACCAGCCCTAACTGATTTTCCAGGCAGATGAGATGGCGCTAGGGATTATTGTTATTTTGATTTTGCGACTCAAGGCTTTTGATTGTCATAGTGAAGCGATTGGTTTAGTAGAATAGGGGCCCAGGTCAGACCCTCCTGCGAGCATGCATGAAAGAAGCATATATTCTTGTTTTGATTTTATTTGAGTTTAGATTTGAAATGAACATGTACCCCAAAAAAAAATCAATTTATTGTACAATGCCTTTTTACGCGGTAAGCGGAACTAATGAAGGAAAACAAGTACAAAATTCAATTTAGTAAATTCAGTAGGTATGTACAAGGCACTTGCTGCAAGGTTAATAAGCACCTTAATGGAGGTTGGGAATTTAATTTCCCCAGTTGGTACTCCCCATTGGTGGAGAGGTTAATGGGGACGTTGGAATTATTTAATTCAAAATTATTGTAAACGCGTTCTTAAATTCTTATAGCCCAATATACCATAAACACTGTTCCATGCACTAAATATAATTGAAATCGGTTCAGTTTACGATCGAGTCGCAAACTCGATCAAGGAGATTATAACAAGAAAATATTTACTATAGACACATTGACTGCTGGCAACACAAGCTACACAGAGCACGGGCCAAAACACTCGTTTCGATTTTTCTTATCATCCATAGTAAGAAGGAAGAAACATTATCACAGACGCCACAGGGAATAATACAGATGGTTGAACACAAAGCCTCACTTATTTGTGGATAATACGGTCAGGGAACACAATCATGCAGTCTTAAATATATCAATTGTACGAACCAAGTAATGAGTATACATGGAGCGCTTGAAAGCAAAAATTATTATGATTAGTGATGTGGTGTGCGTTACTTGACTAGTGGAAGGACGATTGGAAACAAAACGTTCTGCAGTGCGACCAGGATCATCAAGAACGTGGCCAGAATGGGAACTAACGTACATACATCGCGTGATACGGCGTTATTTCAGGTTATCGAATACACAGGCGCTCTCTGTATAACATGATCGTGATCGGACTTTACTGTTGTGTCATACTTTATAGTGCGTCTAACCATTTATTTCACTTTTGACATAATGAAGTTCTATGATTATTAACAGGCAACCATAGACAAAAAATGCAATACGTCATGGCGCTTTTAACCCCACAGATATATGTGTAATATATGTAACGAAGATAATCTGATTGATTTTACTCTTAAAAAATATTGTAATTTAAACGCCTTGGTATGTTGAAACGATTAAAACTTCCTTTTATATTCTTCATAAATCAAGTCGATCGTTATAATATTAAATCGAATCGGTGACGCCTTAGGACATCACTAATTTTTAAGTACTCGAGCTGTCAAATGTAAAATAAAAGGTTGCAACAAATACAGGTCAAGTTTCCGTAAATATGTCTGTATCTGTTTGACTTACAACAATATCTTGGTTAGTTCTCCACCCATATAGACAATCGGTCCCTCCAAATCAGCCTGCGGATGTCGATAAAGGCGACTAAAGAGACATTTCATTTAATAGCTCATTCCTTCACTGCGATTACCAATCCGCAATTGACGGAGGTCATATCCAACAGTGGACATCGATGGCCTGCTGGTAAGGATCTTCGCTAGTGGAAAAGGCGTTTGGCGCGACAGCTTGGGTCGGTATTTACAAATGGGAGTATGTGCGTGTGTTTAGTGCATGTGTTCGTATGTATCAGTGTGTTATGTACATATGATAATTTATTGGTGCTTACCATTTGTTGCTTCCTGGTGACCGGCTGCGGCGAGCGGTTCTTCTCCGCTTCGATAAGAGCGCGCTTCTCCCCCTCCTTTCTGGAAATCGATACACACTTCTATACAAATACTATACAGATTTTTTTTTTCAAGGCACGTTTTAACTTTTAGAGAACTTTTGATCGGCATTCATAGATTTTCAATAAGTATAGTCAGCATAGATTTTTTCATTTGTTGGGATGGCTTGGCACATGTCCAGCAGAGGACTGTTTTTACTGATGCTGTCAGTTAAAGAGGTACCTGTACGATGTGCATGATAATCAGCGGAGTGTGTAATAAGTAAACATATAGTCTACGTTTATGTATTTCAGTGTATTGGAAATATTTGATTTGTTAAGACGCAAATTCGAGATACTAAACCTCTTTTTTTCCGCCTCCTCAGCCGCTTTGGCTTCTTCCTTCTCCTTCTTCTTATTGTCCTTCTTCTCCGTACCTTTCACGATAGTAAAGCCATCTTTCAGCCACTCCTGCAAAATAATGTTTCAAAAGAATATAACTTTTGAAACTATCATCAACATTATAAAGACATTATCAACGGGATATTTTACCATGATTTGGAAATGAAATTAATATTTAGTAATAACGGACGTATCAGGGGGCACTATCGCCCGAGCCAAAAGTTCTTTCACAAATTTGCGAAAGGTCAAACGGAATTAGGCGAATCAAGTCGGTACCTTTTTCTCCTTCTCCAAGTCTTTTTTGTTTGGCTTCTCATCCTTCTTCTTGGGCGGAGATGGCTCGATAGCTCGTTTCTGCAACCATTACAACTTACAATATATACAAATAAATAAATATTACGGGACATTAATTTCACACACGCCATCTAGTCCCAAACTAAGCATAGCGCTTGTAACATGGGGACTAGATTACGGATATAATACTTTAGAAAACTTTTTTTTTGTGTAAATACATACATCATACAATACGACACCCAAACACAGAACAAACATCTACACTCATCACAAATGTTTGTTCTGTGTGGGAATCGAACCCACAGCCTACAGCGCAGAAGGCAGAGCTGACCAACTGAGCTATGAGGCTTGTTATACAGCTCTTCAGTTGAGTACCTAAGTAAGCCTTCACTAAGTTCAGGTACCACAAAGGAAATCCTACCGTTGTATATCAATAATACTTATAATAACGTCGTAGGTGATCCACACAGTGAGTACTGTACAGAGGTGGATCCTGGAAAGAGTTAATTCGTGAGTCACTTTAGTTTACTTTTTTAGCTCAACGTCACTTTCGATAAACTGGATGTATTATTGATTGTAAATAAAGTAAATACTAGATTTACTTACACAAAATGTCACGTATGCCTATCGCAAAACCATTTACCATGTATCGACAGTACTAAGCCCCTTATAGCCCTAGCAAATGATGCATGATCAATCCCATAGGACCAGCAGATGTATGGTAGTATCTTACCTCTTAAAATTCTTACAGACACAACAATTTAGAATTGTTGTTATGGCGTCACACGGTAAGACGGCGGACTTAAACAATCTCCTACCACCAATCAGCCGGATAGAGGCGAATCTATGTGCCGGGCACATAGATTCGCCTCTAGCTTAAGGGCTGGTACTACCTCAGATTAGCAATTCGAACTAACATATGGTTATAATAAAGGTGACATTGCTGTACGCTCAGCTACGGCGCTTATGACCATCAGATGACATCCGACGCGCGGATTTCTACTCGCCAGTTATTTCGCGCCAGTAAATTCGGGGAGCCTAAAGTCTGGAGTGAATAGGTTTCCTTTAGACAAACGTTGCCAAATTGATTTGATATAATAGAGATACGAGTTTAACGCGACTCACCTTGTTAGTTTTATTATCCTCCTTCTTCACCTTAGTTTCAGCGACAAAATCTTTTTTCTCCTCTTTCTTCTTAGCCTTTGTCTTCGCAACTTCTTTTTTCGGCGGTTTTTCCTCCACGATAGGAGTCGGCTTGACCTTAGTCTCAGACGTATGTAATTTGGCGCTCACTTCCGGAATCGGCTCGGCTGCGGGAGCTTTCACAGGTTGCTGTGAATAATTAAACGGCATTATCGCCAATATAACCAATGTCTGTTTGTTAAGAAGCAAGTATATGCCGTTCGGCGGGAACACACACCGCAATTGGACTTCGGTCACATAATGTGCCGCAGGGTACATTCTAAGCTGAATGTAGGTAAGAAGATAGGTAGATAGAATATATATTAAGTTTATATTAAATTTATAGTATTATAAATAAGAAGGTAAATAACGCCTCTGAAGTAGGCATAGAGAACTTTCCGAGTGGGTTCTAAACGCTTTGTGTACTGATTGATAATTCCACTGTAACACAAGGCGGAAAACGCCTTATGATAAGTCAAATGTGTCGAATTTTACTTTCTTAAGGTTCACGAGGGTTCCATAAAACAACCCCTGCTAACCGTTTAAAGCGCCTTACGACTTACGATTGTCGCAATCAGTGCTTCGATTTTTAACTTACTTACCCTGTTTCTCACAAATTATACAAGATTAATTTGTTCAAAAGTTCGAGTGAAAAGGTGGTACTAGAGCCAAGTACGTGGTATTGTAGCGTATTAAATTCGCCTTCCACTGTAAGTCGTTTATAGCGTAGGAAGGCGTTTTTGTCCTTTTTCGCCTAACTACTGGTTAAATATGCCGTTGTTGTGGCGCTTTCAGCTTTTCATTTTTATCAGTGTATGAATATTTTGGGCACATCGGTACTTTATGCCGACGAGCAAGCGGACATAATTAAAAATGCCTTATTGGGTTATAATTAAAAATGCCTCCTGCCATTGCAAACATTGCAAACAAGCAGATTTATGTAGGTCACTTGTGCAAAAAGGTCAATTATCTGCATATCCCATACAACAACGCAATAATAATAAATATTATAGGACGTTAATTTCACACAGCGCCATCTAGCCCCAAACTAAAGCAAAGCTTGTAATATGGGAACTAGATTACGGATAGAATACATTAATACTTTTTTTTTTAAATACATACGTACTATATTATACAACATCCAAACACAGAACAAACATCTATATTCATCACACAAATGTTTGTCCTGCGTGGGAATCGAACCCACAACCTACAGCGCAGAAGGCAGAGTTACTACCAACTGAGCTATGAGGCTTGTTAATTAAGACGACACTAGGGCTGTCTCGCCTCTGAAGTGCATCCACTATGTTCCAGAAGGCGCGGGTTAATGGAAAATTTAATTGAATGATTTATAGGTCAGGCCGACTGTATTGATTTTACTGGAACCGCGAGTCGGATGCAATCGGTTACCGAGTGGGTGCGCTTTGTCTCAAATTAATGTATTCTTATTCTACTCGTATTTGGGTATCCTTGTTGAATGTTCCAACCTGCCTAATGTATTCACCATATAGATATTAGTAAATAAAATATGTTGCATCGATTTACTTATATTTCCTCTGCATCCAAAGGTGGTCTAGCATGTGACTTAGTAGCGACAAAACAACCCATTGGAATGTTTACTAAAATATGTTGTATCCAATAACGTATTTTTCATTCAAGGTCCCCGTACTTCTAAAATCTTTGTAATAGGATTATCAACATCAAGGTCGAATGGGGACTAGTTGGTGATGGTGGCTATTGGACAAAGACTCCTTCAAAGCGGGAGGGATTGGCGGTAACCACCATGCCAAGCGGGCGATAAACGCGGTTTTAGTGAGGTACTTAGTCATTTTCAATACCAACCCCTAAAATGGAAAATGATTATTCGAATGACACCACATTAGTGCCAAAATAGACCTACATAACTCTTATTTTTGGAAATAACCGAAATCATAATAAAAAATGCAAATGCTAGGATCAACTACAAAAGTTATTGAAGACTTTTACAATTTAAAATTTCGTCGAGTCTTGTGAAGCGAGTCACGTCACGTACCTCTTCGCGCTGGGGCGGCGCGGTAGCAGGTAGACTCTGCTGCGGGTCGGCGGTGGCACGTCCCACGTGGATGTCGCTTTCGATGAGCTTCTGCAGTTCCTCCAGATTGGGCGTGATATTGGTGCCGGCGGTGAAAGCCTCCTCGGGGCACAGCGACTCTGCCGGGAACGACACCTTCGGTGGCTCCTGCGCGGCCCGCATCTGAGCGAGGATCTCGTCCTCGGTCTTCATGTCCTTGGTGATCCCGCTTGGGAGTATCGACCTCGGCATTCCGGACTTCTACCGAATAATTACATCACATTACTTCGTCGGCTCCGTTTATAAGGAACATTTTATTGCAAGTATAGGACACGCTAACTTTGATATATCCCTGCGTTGCGAAGGGAATTGTAAATAAATCATTACATTTGTATGTATTTAGAGAGAAAATGAGATTTGGCGCGACCTTTATGCTAACTTGTTAGAAACAAATAAATACATTATTTACACATAAACAACCACGCAGGACCAATAACAAATGTATTAGTAAATCATTATTTCGACATATTCGTTTATTGCGATAGGCAAATATTTATAAACCAGTAGTGAAATACAAACAAAATATGGAAACTAAGAAGATACTATCGGTTGTAAATTGCTTTCCTGGCACAATGATTATATACTAGAAAATAACAGATTTACATACCTGCTACATTCTTTAGCTATTTTAATTATGCATATTTTCCGTGGTATGATTTGTACATTAAGAAGTTTCGAGAATTTTACTTTGTTTTTAAGTTTTGGATACACATTTTGCTTCAAAAAACCTACCGACAATATACAGAAGTGGGTTCTCGTATCGGAAAATTATGTTTTTTTAATACATATTTTAATTATATTGACATGCCCATTTGAGATATTATACAAAAATTCGTTCTTCATCGTTGAACCAGGTATCAATTTACTCCTTGTGTTGTGCTGATGATCTGATCAACATAACGTTAGTTAACATAATTATGTGTACTTTGTTTGCAGTAAACCAATGTCAGAAATAATTCAAAGGAAGTAATCAATAATAATAAATTTACAATGTTGAACATTGTCTAGTGTGCCTACACTAGACAATGTACATTGTACACAAGAATTCTACAATGGAGCAAGCTTTCCCAGAACGAACTTATTAAATAATTATTATCACTACTATAACTTATCTAATTCAAGTGCGTGTAGTATTTTTTACGACGGGGAATCGCTTGGCTTTTATCTCACCTAGTTTCAAGTAAAGGCCAGTTACTCCGGGTTCCGGGTTCCGCCCTAAGTACCGGAACATATAATTGTTGATATGGCAAAAGACTTAGGTAAGATGGTGGTAGCTAGCCAGACGGACTTAAACATAGTTCTGGTAGAACTTTGTTAAGTCCGTACCAACTTAACCAAGTACAAATTTGTACCCCCCTGGGGATCGAACGCTGGGCCCGATACCGGTGGGCGAACTAAAAGACAAGACTGAGATTGTTAATGCAATAGTTTTATTGATAAGTACATTGATAGAAATGTACTTCATAATCAAGTTTAACTATAAATCACTAATTTCCATTTCAGTTCGTAGGTACTGAAATGTACTAGATTAAGGATAATAAAATCAAGAACACGAAGACTGGTTTGTGGTAGATAGATTCATAAACCTTACTATATGCCAAACCGCGCAGCGTAATCGTAAAAGAAACGAGGTAAGAGTAAAGATGGTATGTACCTTTAAGGTAGTAAAGTCGACTAAAGAGCCAAATAAACACATATTGGCTTATTAACTATGTCAAAACAAAAGCTTCAATTCAAGATGTACGCAGTTTTGTTTCAGTGAATTTATATGTATTGGCTCCGCGATCTAAAGATCACTGTTTGTCAATTTGTTAACAAATAATCATATGACAATAGAGTATCACCATTGCTGCGATCACAGATCTGCCTGCCAAGCGTGGTAGCTATTGTAAGTAGTTATATTTTGTTAACAATTGCAATATCTCCAGAACCATACACGAATTTAATTTTATCACAAACATTTACACGGCGTCATACTCAATTTTTTTTACAAGTTAATTTAAGAAAATCCGCTGGTAGGACGTTCTTTTGGCGGAAACTGTTATTCCAAATATCTAAAAATAAAAACGGCTATCTACACATAGGAGATAATTTTAACCGTACCAAAAAAATGAAATGAGAGCCAGTAAAAAAAAAAATTGCTTGAGATGGAAAAAAAAACATTGAACTAGCGACACCTTACCAACACCACTTCTGACACATTTTGCTTTAAGCACATTGTTACGATCCTTGTAAATCCAATTTTTAATAAATTTTAAAAACTAATTAATTACTATGTATTCGCCAATTAGTTTGAAATACTAAACAACACACAAATCAAGGTCTATTCGTGGTATAATTTTCAAATTGGAGCATCCAGCGGTTTTCGGGATATGGAAATCTGCGAAACGTTACCAAAACAAAATCTTGAATTTCTCTGAAACCTTCTGGCACACAAATTTCAAAATTACCGTCCGGGTTTGAACGCTAGCCCATCATTATCAACTCTTTGCGTTGATTTGAAAATATCATAATAGAAATCCGTCTTCAATTAATTGTATTATGCATAGGTACGTACCTGATTAATAAAAATAGATAGTACCAGTAGATATTCAAAATATAATTCAAATTACGCTTGATTACGAAACAAAGCGGCCGGGAACAAACTTCCACGTCGAGCGCTGCCCGACAACTGACCAAGAAGCCATGATCTATTTTGTATCCAAAGGCATAACATAAGTCGAATATTGCATGGTTCAGTTGCTTATGAAATGGCTTTTAGGTCCACGTTATAATTTTTGTTAGTGTTTTATTTAATTATTCAAAATGTAAACGTGAAATTAAAAAACTAGCCGATTATTCGACTAAAACACAAGTCTAGCTATTTTATTCATAAATAAAAAAATGGGGTTGTCGCTGATAATTTCGAGCATTTGAATTTAAAGCGTTTTTTTTAGTGTAGTATCTATTTATTTTTTTAAAAAGAACTCAGATTTTTTTTTAATTCTATCCGATCATTGTACTACAACAAGATTTTTCCCAGCTTTCAGTATTTTTTTTATTGGTATAACTACTTTCGTTACTATCACAGTGTGTTTGAAAATGCTCCTGTTGCGTAATTTTGTCATTGGGCGCGCTCTTAAAGCACTAAAATATTTAAAGTATATGACCTCTAAACTTAATTGAAAACTTGCATTAAAAAGCAGAGGCTCGTTATATTGTTTTGTGCACAAATAAGGTAGGTAGATGGACTTTGACATCTGAACTAAGTGAATCACTTGTATTTGCTGATTGAACGTGACCGTGAACTAATTTAAATTTCATTTTATATGTACCTACCTAACCTTAGACTTATTAATTACTACATACATGATAAAAGGGGAAAGGTAGAACAAATAATTAATTAATATAGGTTATTAGATTTTAAATAAACACGACAAATTAGAAACATCTCATGTAAGGTCTATTTCGTATGGTTTTTGCCACATTTTATTCAGTCGCATCATAGTATTCACTCATCGCTCATTCCATTCTGAGATAATCGGCTAGTTTGCGAATCCGCATCATAACGTTGATGGTGAACAGAAAAAAAGTTCGGTTAGATTAGGTTTTGAAGAACACCCTAAGTGGATCAAGTGTCCGGAGATTGCGATTTAACTTTGTTGGAGTTAAGAGAGCATGCTAGCTGAACTACATATTCTTGTCGGCCAAGTTACGTATGAGGTTGGTTATTTTTATACTCGTATTTTGTTTTGATATTGATTTGATACGCAACTTTTAAACTTTTCTGGGTTTGTTTTGCTCGTTGCTTTGTTCTGTTGTTGCGAACTTGTTTGCTTGTGCCTTTGAAACTGCGCTCAGGCTTCCAAGCACAAGCAAAATATTTGCTGAGGTTTTTATTTTTTTATTGAACGGTGGCCTTCATCTCACCTGATTTTCAAGCTACGATAAGGCAAGGTGGAAGCAGGATAAGGTGGAAGCGCACATAATTCGGAAACTCAACAAGCTGGCTGAGGACCTGGCTATTTTACCTCCAAAGCCCTAGAAGCCTAATTGCATAACTTGAAATCCATTACCAAAGAAGTTTGAAACTTGAAGGTCGATTACCAGCGATTAGACCCAGTCAGAATTTGACAAAGTCGAAAGTAACAGTTGACGCCTAGGCTAGGTTTAAAATGTCAAAAATGAAGAATGTTGACTACCTTAGTTGACATACACAATAAGGGGCCAGGTGAGATGAAGACCAAGAAGGCTAAGGCATTTTCTCGTTAAAATATTTCTCACATTCTTACTCAAAATACATAATTATGAAACGATTATCAATATTATAACTGAATTAGGTAAAATACGCGATAAATACTCGTTTCTCGAATTAAAATTATGAATTAGGTAGAGTCAAACTCACCATGCGCTCGCAAATTTCCTAATAATATCAACTCAAATTATGTCGAAACAGACACGAGCAAAGATTTACAAAGTAGGGCACCTGTTGCGATTCTCGATACACCTAGGCTGATTCCACTCCTTTATACGCATCAAGCCAGCCTCTACTCGTTAAACCTCAGTTTGTTGGATCAGGTCAGGATTCCGGGTGAAGTGCGCTTCCAACTTCGGCCTCCTCATAACTTGTAACCAGGTGAGATGAAGGCCAAGCGCTTTACCGTCGTACAATAAACAAACAAAAAAACCACGTGCATGCTGGTTTAGTAGGAAGGTTATCAGGCAATTAGTTACGAGGCAAGTTTGCACTAAAATTATAAGGCACGCTAACTTTTTAAGATCGCTCTGAAGTTGATATTTCCCTGCGTTACGAAGGGAATTTGAGAAATTAAGATTTGGCGCCACCTTTATGCTAACTTGTTAGAAGCAAATATATACATATTTACACATAAACAACCAATAACAAATGTAGTCGTAAATTTGCTGCCATGGCAGTGCACAGCTACAGCGCACCACTCGTATCCCGAAACTTTACAAAACTTTTCTAATATAATTGTTACCGGCTTTGTAAAATGAATCAATAACACAATTTCAAACAAAAATTAAGAGGGTAGGTAGTCTTGTGCCACAAAAAATAATAAATCTGTTTGTTAGGGGATGGCCTAACTCATTGATATAGAGTAAGGCTACAGCTAGTTCGTATCCGTCCAACTATTGATTAAATTTAGTCGCCTTTCTATCAAAAAAATACTACTAGCGAATTGTAAGCGATGCATAAAGCGTAGGTCGTTATCGGTACCTCTGTCCAATATCGTAAACAACTTAAACCAATTCAAGAACTGCCGTGCTACTCTACAAACCGATTGCGATATATTCGAAACGATACGATAGTCTTCCGAATAATCGGAAACAACGGTACTCTGAAAAACATCGAAATAATCATCGTCTGTCGAAAGTTGTATCGAATGCTCGGAACGAATGACAACAAAATGCATGGCATGGATAAAAATCTTTTGGCACAAATCTCTTTGGTTGATGGTCTTGATCCGTTTTTATGTCAAAGTTTGTTGACTTTGTTTTTTTATGTTTCATTCTTTTAGTTGTCCATTACGGAAAGGCTAAAGTTATACAACCATACCACTTATGGTTCCCTATGGTCTAATCACCAGCCAGCGCATGTCACCATTTTTAGCTACAGTTACCATAGGTAAGTAGGTACCGATGGTATAAATTTGGCATGGTATAAAATAGGATCGATCGATGGCGCGGAAGTACCTACGGGACCCTTCCCGACATCATAACATGAGCTACACGTCAACGCTTGATCATCAATGTTAAACGTCTTGTTAGATTTATTTAACCCTGCATAGGGATCTAGCAATGGATTGGAAGTTATAAGTAACCCAAAGTTTATTAGGTAGGTAGGTACCTAAGTCAACATAAACATTGTAGGTACCTATTATACCTACTACTTAAATAATTTGATTTAACTCTCTTCTTTCATGTTATATATGTATAGGTAGGTACATTCTTATTTTAAGTTGTTTTTTTCTGACCATAGAAGCATTTGGGAAGAACAGAAGAAATCGCACCATTTTACCTAAAACAATACTGTCTACATAATTAACATGGCAGAAGAGAGTCAAATCGTAGTAGGTTTAGTAGTAGAGGTACCTATAATGTTTTTGTTAACTTTGGTACCTACCTAATAAACTTTGGGTTACATATAACTTTAAAAGTTACAGATGGTGGTGAGTTTATTGAATCCAACTACAAGGTAAATCGAGAGTCCACTACCTAGTAACCCAAAGCTTACTAGGTAGGTACCTAAGTAGTTAACATAAATACTGTACCTAGGTACCTCCTACAGAAATAATTCGATTGGACTTTTTGTGTTTATTAGATAGGTACCTAAGTTAACATAAACATTGTAGGTACCTATTATACCTACTACTTAAATAATTTGAAGCAGAAAATCAAGGAATCACTGTTAAAGAAATAGAAACGATAACGTACACGATAGCAAACTATGTGTCGTTACAATGTTCGTCAAGCTCGGTCGAATTAACGGCTGTTATTGGTCTAATTCAAATCATCGTATCGTTTTTGGTGCTAGAGTACGATTTCGGCATCGATTGTCGAAATTAATGTCGGACGATTCATCGTTCAAACGATACTCAAAACGATGTCACTAAGAGTACCTTTTGCACGATAATTGTCCCGATATATCGTTTATCGGTTTGTAGAGTAGACCTACTGGGAGCTCTGCGGCAATGACAACCGTCAGTGCCATTAGCTCTTCGCAAGGCGACAGAAGTGTCTTTCTTGACGGCGCGGCGCGGCGGTTCAAATCAGTAGGTATTCATAAACACCTGATTAAGTGGCAAATAATGCGTTATGAAATATAACTGTGTGATGTGACTTGGTGTTGTGCTGTTTCTGAAAATGACTGGGACACTCGATACGAATCAAATTTTTTTGAAGTTATTTTAGAAGACTAACGATTTCCAGCCAGAAGCCTTCGTGATGCAGTGAGTACATCTCGTTTTGCTTACAGCTTGACAGAAAATATTATAAAAAAACGGATAATGGAAGAATTCTGCACTATCTTGAAAACTGAACTGGCAAAATATTGCAGGTACGTAATCGGAAATCGTAAAATAAAATCGATTCGTTACTGACAGACAGAGCTACATTCAATAATATAACAAGGCTCATAGCTCAGTTGGTAGTAACTCTGCCTTCTGCGCTTTAGGTTGTGGGTTCGATTCCCATGCAGGACAAACATTTGTGTGATGAATATAGATGTTTGTTCTGTGTTTGGGTGTTGTATTGTGTGATAAGTGTGTATTTACAAAAAAAAAAATGTATTCCATCCGTAATCTAGTTCCCATATTACAAGCTATGCTAAGTTTGGGGCAAGATGGCGTTGTGTAAAATTTAATGCCCTGTAATATTTATTTAAAAATAACATAGGTGAAAAAAAAGGAATTTGTAGTGCATAGAGGCCACATTATTTAAAGCTGTGTTTGTAAAGCTGTTCATAAGGGCAGTGATGCTTGGCAGCTTTGCAAATTTATCAGGGCCCCGGGCGCCAGAATTGCTGGCTTTTGCTTGCCGTTACGGCTGAATGACCACGACACTGGTGGTAGGTCCTTTACAGGACTGACTGGCTAGCGTCCACCCTAGCAAAGTCCGGTGCCAAACGGTTTGCAGTGTTTCGTCGTTCGTTTGTGATTTTGCTCGTTCGACTACCATACCCCATCGCCGAATGAGGGATTCATTTAAAAAATAAAGAATTTCGTTCCGTAAAACTCGATAGATATCGTGAGCACCTCATAAAATTACAATTAGAAATGATGATAGGACCTCATTGCTCATTGCAAGTATGTCTTTTAGTCTTTGATGTGTGTCGTTTTCGTGATGGTTTATTTAATAACACTAGAGGTTGAGCAGTGGTAGAATATCTACTAAAACAAGAATTTATCAGCTTTCTGCACTCTTCCTCCGTATAAACTATGCCAAATCACACACTCATCCCTGAGATCAATATGCGTCGAAGGCAAGTTCGACGCAAGGCCTCTGTGGTCTAGTAGTTCGTCTACTGTTAGCGCCTTTAGGTGTTGTATTGCATGATAATAATGTATTTACAAAAAAAGTATAGAAGTACTATTTCCGTAATCCATAGTAAGTTCGTAAGTTCCCATATTACAAGCTTTGATAAGATTGAGACTACATGGCGCAGTGTGAAATTATTGTCTTAATAATATGAATTTATGATTTATTTAGTATTAGACCCAAAGTCCCGGTCCACAGTCCCGGTAAATACCCAGGGAAGTAAAAAAATGAGCTTGGTTTGGTTGGTGGCTGGACATGTTTCAAGTCCGCCTGGCTAGCTACCATCTCTCCCAAGTCTGTCGCCCAAACAACAATTTTAATTGTCTTGTTTCGGCACCTAGAGGCGAGATAGCCAGATCCTCAAGTCTGTTGAGGATTCCGGGTTAAACTTAGTAGGAATACTTGATTGCTTAAAACTCCGCAGTCTGGGAAGCTACAAAACAACGAAGAGTCCTAACTATACCACTAAATTCATGAAGTAAGTAGGAAGGCTTTCTAGTTAGCAGATTACAAAAACGTGATTGGGGGTGAGGGGGGTGTTACAACCCATTGATTTTCACTCTCCACCAACGTAACTTTCTTTGACGTAGTTTCTCGTTTATTTCAATATGGAACGTCCGATACAAATGAAACTTTGCAGGTAAAATAAATATTGCGACAATCTTAACATACTGTGTGGACTCAAGAAAATAAAAGTTTTGGTTAATCGTCTAAAGTTTTACAAAAATTGTGTAGTTTTTTTTAAACTTTCGCGATTAGAACACATTAGTCTTAATGATTATTAGTGGAGTCTGTGACCCCGCGACCACGGCTGGTGCAACCCTTCCGAAACGTCGGGATAAATATAGGTAAAATACGCGATAAATACCCGTTTCTCGAATTAAAATAAAATTGTGTGGTTCTTTGTTTTATCGTCCCGTATGCAGCTCAACACCCAAATCCATATGACAAAACACATCCGATGACCGACTTGTAAATTGTCTCCTTTAATTTTAATGGCCGGAGACCTATAACCACATGCATCCCGCATTCATTCTGTTATTGACGTCTTATTCTTATATACGAAGGACCCTATGTATAAATCAGTGCTTTTTGGAGATAAGCGTGAGCAAACCGACAGACCGACAGAACCGACAAAAATAGATAAAGAAAATTGTTATAACTACCTACCTACCTACTTGTATAAATATGCATAAAATTCAGTCCTGACTGACTTAGACATCAACGCACAGCCTAAATTGTTGTTCCTACGTCCTAGAAATAAGGTACACGTGTATCGTGTTTTTACTAAGTCTTGGCCACCGCCCGTCTATCCGTCTGCCATTTATCTGTCTTTGTTTGCGCAAAAATCAACGAACATTCGAGCTTGCTAATTTTTGCGCAACTTCTAACATCCCATGGCCTGCTCCCATCTGACATGTCCAAAAGTTTGCAATAAACTAGGAAGAGATCATCATTTAGAAACCTCACTTATTACCGATTAGCAAAATATGCCAGTGACTACTTCACCAGAATTGACGCTCAGCGCAGACGAAATAGTATAACATGCGGGCAATAGCAATAAATAAAAATGTTTATATTGTTATTTGACATTACAAAATTAAATAGACACTTCAACTTTATCTTCAACTTATTTGTGTGGCGAAATCTATCGCCTGTTCGGAATGTGCACAAGGAGAAAGGCTAATAGTATTTTCACAGGTAATCGATAATAATTGAATTAAAAAATACCCAGTGTCGCGTCACCGTCTGTTGCAAACGTTGAGAAACCTTATCGGATCGATTTTTTAAGCATCCGATGGATATTACGGAAACCCTATTCCCTTATTTTATACATTTATTAATAACTTTGTACAAAGGAGACAGTCGGATAGGCCGTTCCAAAGGGCCTATACATAACTCAACTGTTCTAGACCAGTACCAGACGGCAGCGTGCCCATGACACTGGCTGCATTGCCACGCTGAATAGCTATGCTAATTCGCCGGCCTAAATAAGAGCCAGCTAAGAGACAGAGGAATACCGCCAGAATGTGTAGTAGGTAGTACCAGTAAAACCAAAATTGACGAATCATCATTAAGTAGGATGTTTTTATTTCTTCATTTAATAGATTGAAATCATATAAAAGTAAGAAATAACTATTAATTAACAACATTACAATCTAAGCTTTGGAATTCAAATTATATATAAATTTAACATAACATGATACTTTAGATTAACACATTTATGACCTCGACGTGTTGAAGTTGCATAATATTGGAAGAAAAATAATTCTAGGCTAGTTAAAAGTGCCTCTAGCTGGCTGTTTTATTTTAAACTCTTATGATAAGGTGAGCTTACTTAATTTCGCACAATAAATTAAGTTTACCTTAGGTATTTTATACCAACTTGAAGTAAACTTAAATTAACGTATTTATTTTAAAAAAATATTTGTTTTATAGAAACAAATTTGTCATAATCAACAAATATAATAAGTATAACCAATTGGCCACGTCATTAACTACCGCCTTGTCGCATCAAACACTAAAAAATGTAAGACTGTTTCCGGCAAATTATTTATCAGAAACAACGCCAGTGTAACAAAACAAAGTTTCGAACCAAAATCAATACTGATAAGAAACATAATTGAATCATAAATAAATAAATGCAGTCTTGAGACAACGCAAAACCAAATGTGAGCAGGCCGTGCCCACCACGTTGCTCCACCGTTGCCTAAACGGCTTTTTAATTTATCAACTATAACCTACATTCTATATATCTAGTATTTCCAAAAGCTTATTGTTTCAGTTCTATCACAAGGTACGTTTGAAGGCTATGAGAAGATTTTATATTGATATATCTATATTATTTAATAATATTAATAAAATGCTACTTGCCTTATCGATCGAATAGCGATAGCGGCCGAATTCTAAACAATTTATGTAAAACAAGTGTTCATTACAATCTTGTTTACGGGACATCTTCTCTGAGGACCCTAACCTGAAAATTAAAGGTATTTTGTAACCTTTTCATACATCTATTACAGTACCAATTTAATAAGTTTTGTAATAATATGATATATCTAATCAACTGATATGATGCTCGGATTTTTTTTTTTTAGAATAAATAATTAAATACATCCTTATTTCATAGAATGAGAAGCTTAGCAATATGTAATCTATCCGCAAACTACACACACTAACTCTTTATCTAATTCTGAGAACATAAGTATAAATTCAGACAAAATTGGTACGAGATTTTCTGAAACTACGCGATAACAGACTGTGCCTTCGACATATCGGTTCGGGGAATAAGCAAACACGAGACAGGCTACCGGCGAAGCGTATGTGTACTTTTGGTTGTAAAGGCCTTTACTCCTCGCGAGAAGGCACTATATCATTATCATCATATTAGTAATTTGCTCCAATATAAAATAAGCCTACCAATTCTCAAGTTAAAATTATTCAATTCACGACTATTCTAAAGGTAATTATAAGATTCACGCGTAAACGAGGTTCACCACCGTCACTCCATAACCCAGTTTCAAGAAATTACTTGCAAAATACAGACATTGTAAAAAAATTCACGAATAAGGTTTGAACTATTTTTAAACGGTTGCCCAACAGCTAGCGAAACTTTTCCATGGTTGCTATGGTGATGTTTACGCAATTTAAATGATGTACCGCTCCATTTGTCCATTAATACTGTTCACATTTTTTTTAATTGTACGACGGGGAAGCGTTTGTTTTAGAAATGAAGCAATCATCTCAAATACTCATATACTTACATCTAATTATGTTTACTAACGACAATTATAAAATTGTTTTCG
The DNA here is from genome assembly GCA_951394065.1 of Venusia cambrica. NCBI lineage: Eukaryota > Metazoa > Arthropoda > Insecta > Lepidoptera > Geometridae > Venusia > Venusia cambrica. Next base: position 18,105,913 of record OX596034.1, read on the forward strand.
TCTTCAATCACGGGCGGCTTACTTTCATCTACCTGCGGGGAAATGGAAAGCAGTATGGAGTGGAGTGCACTAAGACGCTATCCCGATAACCAATACCTAGGACAATGCCATTATGCTATTAATATTTCAAATAACTACACTACTTTATCAGACCAAGCATAGAAAGCACATTAAATATAATTTGGCCATGTTGTAGTTCCAAAATGAGCTGTGTGGCAAAGTGGATATACGTCCGCCTGATGATCTGATCTGTAACCCATGACGGGTTCAAATCCGGTCAAGCACCAAACTAGTCGATTTTTCTGAATTAGTGCTTATTAGAAATGCATAAGCTTTGTGGCGAAGTTTGGAAGCTGCCCGTGATACAGTGTTAAACAGATTACTGATCCTACGACCGACAATCTATTTAACACTGTCACATGTATACTTTTTAGGTATCCTATGTTTTCCCACTGCTGGGCAAAGATCTCCCCCAATGATCACTACATGTGAGGCTTGTTTCACATGTCTGTTGGTATCTGCGCTGTAGGTTGTGGGTTCGATTTCCACCCGGAACAATAATTTGTGTTATGAATAAAGAGGTAGATGTTTGTTCTGTCAAAACCTAATGTTGTTTTGTATGATAAGTAAGATTTACAAAAAAAAGGCTACAAGTATTTTCTATTTCCCGTATTAGTTGTGTGAAATTATAATAAAAAAAACTAAATTATCTATATTATATATGGTAAAGCGAGGAGCGACATAACGGGGCAGTGATGTAGTAGGTATAATTCATAGCGTGGGATAACGGCAGGAGACTGATTAACACCACCACCATTGCAAAGCTATTCACTATTTACGCGCATAAGACAAAGTTATTTCATCCGTATCGAATAAAAACCTATTTATAATATCTATATTCGCGTATTCGGATAAACGTTCATTTGTAAGCATCGACGCCTGCTATTTTCAATGACATTCGAAATTGACAAAAGTCTAACTTGATTAAAACTAATTATTCGTGACATTACACTAAAACCAAGGACTGGCTCTTATTTAGGCCAGTGTCTTGGGCACGCTTCCGTTTGGTACTGGACATTGAGTTACCTATAGGAGGTTTGTAACGGTCCTTAGGTAATCCAACTGCTTCCTTTGTACATAGTTAGTTTTATTGTACATCATTATTTTTAATGTTTTTTTATGATCAATTGATTGTTCCGCGAATAGCTAACGACGCAATTTTTAAAACGAGCTCTTAATTATCTATGTTTGACAAACTGGAGTCATACTCCAGGATCTGATATAATAATAATAAACAGTACTTCTACATCGACAGCACATCCCGTAGCATTTGGTACAAAGCAGCGATTTTACTAGAGTGCCCTGAAAATATTTTATGCTCCTGAAACGAGTCTGACTCGTTCGCTCAACCATGGTTTCTCTCAACAAACATACACATTTCTCCATGTGTTTTACGTATACATAAACGTATGCGTGACTAAGCAATTTGGTAGTTGGTAAGTTTCCGCTACTTACCAACGATGTTTTTGGCTAAAAAACGGTCTTTCTCAGGGGTAAGTTCGTCAGGGCAACAAAGCCACTGATACAGCTCAGAAAATAAAGTGAAGGTAGCAATAGGTCAATCACAATTCAAGAAACACTCAGAAAAGGTACATGTCTTTCACTTTTTAACGAGTATGGAGTAACATATTTTTGGCCCTTCGATACACGATTACTTACACTACACTGAAAAATATAATTAAGATAATAATAATTTATTTTACACTTATATTTGATTTATAAAGTTAATTAAAACTTTTATTTGAGTTTCATTAAACATAGTTTATTAAGGTTGTGGTATACTGTTATAGGGGGCGTTTTGATTTCCTATAATAAATCGAAGTACCATGAACATAATGCTGAACCCATACATTAACTTGGAATAGGGATCTCTGCTCACACACAGGGTAGAATAAATGACACTACCACCAACCTGATCTACTATTTTATCTCCGTCACCGAATTCAGCGTGATGGATCTTCTTGTGTTAAACAGATAGTATCCACAAAACGTTTAAGAAACGATCAATATGGATCACACAACATTCGCGATACCTGCACGACATTCATTGCAGGATTACCGAAGCCAACTACATGAGGCGGTTAGGCAAAGCTCCCTTCACCGATTTTCAAAGAGGGTAGTCGAAATCAGTTAAGGTTATAGCAAAATTAAACTACCCTATATTTTTATGAGCAGGGACCGAACAAATGTTTTGTATAATTTTTAACTCGTATCAAAATGACTTCCCTGCAAATAATAATGTTAAAATCCCCTGCGAACACTCTTGCCACATATTTAATACCGAGTAGTGCTCAGTTGAGATCGGACGAGTGTCAATTTTTACAACGAGCATTCCCCGTACCGGCGCTATATTGGAAAATAACGTACCTAGATAATATATAATACTTTAGTCACTAAATTGGTGTTTTTAATAGTTAAATTTCGCTCATTATATAAGTTCTAAATACAATCAATATACACAACTTCAGTATAAATTGCAAAGTTGCATTAGGTCTTATTAGTTAGTATTAGTTAATAATATATTAGTTTAAACTTGTTTTATTTATGTAAATTATGCTCTAATTTACCTGTCTATGAAGAAGAGTAGTAGAAGCCCCTTGTGAAAGGGCTCGTCCGGAGAATTACTACCACCATACTTATTTCAGCCGCCAAGCAGCATTGCTGTGTTTCGGTTTGAAGGATATGTTTGCCGGTGAAATTACGGATACGTGAGGTTTAACACCTTAACGCCTCAAGTTGACGGGCGCAATGCAATGCCGTGTAGGCTATGTTTTTTTGTGGATGTGACATATGCAGTAAGGCTTTGTCATAGGCAAGAGTACACTTAACACCAGGTGCGCTACTTGCTTATCCTGTCTTCTAGTAGTATAAAAAAAAGGAAGGGGAATATTTATGTTCCTACCACTTATTGACTTTGGTGCCATACGTCACTATTTGAACAGGCAGTCTCAATTAAGAAAGAGCCAGGCAGAGCTATAGCCCTCGCATCTACATACAAGTCTATACTTAGTGAGAGCGAGGAACTCCCTGTAATGTATGCCTCATGGTCTTACTTAGACGTGCATCTAGGTTTAATCTGCTACTGTTGTTCAACCCTTCCACCACCTATGTTAGCATTCCTTATTTTTGTCAGTAGTATGAATCCGAATTATTTTACGTGTTAATATTGTATAGGACTGAAATAAACTATTCTATTCTAATTCAAAAATGTCTAATAGAAGACACACATTACTAGTGTCAGTACCATTGACAAACAATGGTACAAATTATCAGACTATACTATTATATTCAATGTATATTTATAATCATACTCCTTCAAAAATAATACTACATAAAAAGCTTGGCGTGAGAGACTGACTGACTGACTGAAATGATGTGATGTGAAGGCTGTTCCTTATCAAGTAGCGGTGTACTAAGAGATCATTATTGGTGATATCCATGGGATGACGGAAACGGATTCCCGGACGTTTTACCAGTTTTATATATTTTAAACTACTAGGACTGAGATCTCGTGATATTTGTATTAGATATTTAACCACGGAGATTATTTGACAAAGAGACCGTAATCAACAAACGATTAAAGTGTGCTTTTATTGCACTTTACTTCAGCACTCTTTTTCTCAATCTCTTTTTATTCACGTGAGTGATTGATTCTCGAACAAAATGAGAGCTTTCAAAAAGCACCAATCCAGCAACTGTACGTCACATTAGGAGGATAGAAAACAGCAAGCCACGCGTAACTAAGATGAAACAACGGTTGATGTCATTTAGATAAATGCTCTCAAAACTAGTCATGGTTTAAAAATCTTCTCCTCCAGCCCACGAATGTCGTAAAGCCAACCAAGGGGCTTCACCTCATATGCAGCATTTTTTTTAAAGAAAAATTAAAACTTTAACTGTGATCACCAATTTGTATCCCAAGCGTGGTGATTTTGGTCTAACCTCACAGTTTTAAAGATAGTTATTTCCACATTGTAGCCGATTCTCTTTCAAAAGACACCCCACAAGCCAAAAATCTTATCGTCTCACTTAATACCCCTATTTTTCAAAAACTACACTATTGTAAAAAAATACTTATAACGGACTGATGAGTATTCATACATTCTCTGCATAATATAATATATAACATTTAGAATTGATCGGATCAACCATTCAAAAGATATGTGAAAATTAATATTTCTTTTCACCCCATTATCTCAAAAACTACACTATAGCCACAAAGTTATCTCTTTACAGTTTAAATTTCATGAAAATCGGATAACCCCTTCGAGGGTTATGCCGTCACAAACATTGGCCAAAAATACATACAGTGCCGGATTTCAAAACATAACTTGGTTACAAAAGAGTATTACTTACTCTTTTTACATCAAGTACTTAAAATCTTGGGTAATATTTCAAGTTACTCATTACAGGGCGAATGCGAATAAAATGAGAATATTCGATACCCTTATCAAAAAATGTAATAAAAGTGTATTTTTTTCAAAATTCGACTTACAAATTGCCCATTTGAACGCTTGTACCTCATAACAATAGCGGGTTTAACCACATACACATCGGTAAAGGTCCGAATTGTGGATTAGAAAAAAAACATTTACCGCTAGCTGTTGGTAAATCTCCGAATTTACCGGTGAATCTTAAGTAAAACCGCACTTCAGATTACATTGACGAAATTCCCAAAATGCAACATCTTATCTATTTTGGTCCCTAGCCAAGCATTAAAAGTATTGTTAAATTGTGTTGTACATAAGTAGCATTTTCATTGTAACCTTAGTGCTTAGAGACCACTTTAGTAAATAAATAAATAAAAAGTACCTAAGCGTGGTTGTCAGAAAATAACATTCCGAGGTCATCCTTGTATGTGAATATGAGCTAAAACAAGTTTAAAACAAACTTGGCCGAGTGCTGGGTTCTCATACTGCGTCTAATCAGTATCAGTAAGGCCAGTCGATAGAAAAGAGACACCTAATAAACAATACCTGGTCCGACCAAAGACTTTCTACTTCTACACTTTCTACTAATACATAATACAAACATATATGTAAATAAATAAACAAAATCAAAAAAACGCTTTTACATAATAAAACGACAATGTCCATGTCTAAATGAGACTACACGAAAAAAGACCATAACATTATAAGAGTATCATGTAAATCATATTTAGGCTGCTAAAATAATAACCCCAGAAATTATGCTCAGGCAACAAATCGCAGAGCTCCTTACCGGACAACCACAAGAAGCAAAAGTTGATTGGACATCTGGAATGTCACTCCATCGAAGAACACATACCGCTTCTGTGTTCTAGTGATTTGCCTACAGGTGTCCGATCCATAGGTTCCGGGTTCGATCCCCAGGAGGGTGCAATACTCTACTAGGTTTGTCGTGGTAAACTCTTCAAGTTCAAGTCCGCCTCGCTAGCTACCACCGACTGTCGCAATAATTCTAAATTGCTGAGTTCCGGCATTTAGAGGTAACAAAGCCAGTTCCTCAGTCTGTTGAGCATTCTGGGTGAAGTGCGATCTCAGCTTCGGCCATATTATAACTTGACACCTGTGAGATTAAGGCCAAGCGCTTCTCCGTCGTACAAAAAAAATAAATACATCTGTGTATAAAGAAAAAAAAAATGCCTTTTAGCAACCCAATGTTTTACATGATGCTCTTAGTAACTTGAAAGCTCCCTTTTCACTCGCCACAGAAGACTTTGAGGTTACGATAGTACTGAAACATTCTTATTACCAAAGCCCGGGCATTCACAAGTATGTAATCTTTTTAGATTTTTCGGTTGTATGGAAAATTAATTGACTTTCGAGATCAGTCAGCAAATTCTAATGTTGGGGTTGTGGTAAAAGTGTTCTGCACTGTCCCGCATTGGGATGAACTGTGAATTGCCCCCGGCTGAGCCCCTTACTTCAGCCAGTCCGCATGTAGCGCAACAGCACTTAGGGTTGATGGCACTGACTCATTAGGTAATACAAACTAATAGAACTGCCATTTGTTACTTCGGGCGTTGCGGCTATTTGCTGTGGCAAGTGATTCAATTCAGGAGCTCTTACAAACTACGCCTTGCTATCCTAAGTCGGTTGCGTAGTCAGTCGTGAACAAATAATAGGCGATACAGAATCCTGTTACAGTGGTACCCGTTTTTCATAAAACATCTTGGTGCTTTGTGTGGAAGCTTGTAGTAGTAAATCGCTGAAGTTCGCAATAGATTTGGATAGCAAGATGCAAAGAAAAATAAGCAACATGTCCCGCAGGTTTGGCGTTAGTCTTCGTAAATTTATGGTTCTAGCCGATTTTGGACTACAAATTAGAGGTTCTTTCTAAAATGTTATGAAATCGTCTTGCAGCTAACAGATAATCAAATCAACGAGCATCACAACACCGACCTCATTTTTAATTTGAGACCTTGCCTGGACGTCAACCTGTCACTTTACCGCCAAAATTCCATCGACTTCGTTTTTGACATAAATATTACAGGACAGGACATTCATTTTACACAGCGCCATCTAGCCCCAAACTAAGCATAGCTTGTAATATGGGAACTAGATTACGGATAAAATACTTAAAATACTTTTTGTAAATACATACGTACTATATGATACAACACCCAAACACAGAACAAACATCTATATTCATCACACAAATGTTTGTCCTGGGTGGGAATCGAACCCACAGCCTACAGCGCAGAAGGCAGAGTAACTACCAACTGAGCTATGAGGCTTGTCTATGACATTTTTTGAGCTATGACATTTGAAATCCGCATCATAACATTGATGGTGAACAGTAAATAAGTTAACCGAATGTTATCTTATTGATTACAGCTGAACACTCGTGATTAAGTTTTATAGGACCCTTAAAAACTTGTATCAATTTAATTTAATTTATATACAACACCTTGAATTTAAAAATACAAATTGAACACGATAATCAAGGGATAAAACCGTTTCACAATCGTATTAACCTATGAAAATAAATGTAGGACAAAAGCCATTCCGTTTGACTACTACCAACGTGTCAGTAAATCACCATCTGCCAGAAATGGACGTCAAAACCGCGGGACATGTTCGAGAGTCAGGGTACAAACATGCCGTCGATGCTCAATGCTCGCGTGAATGCGAAAATGCCGGTTCATTCGCCTGGATACCGTCATGTTACGCTCGAATAGCTCAGAAGCTATGCCGGCTTAACCATTCACAAGGGAGACGGTTTTGATGCTCGTCATCGCAATGGGGATCTTCGGCATGTTTGTACCCAGGGCAAGTGCGTAGAATGAACATACCTCTTCCCAGAAGAACATCGACAGGTTTTTATTTTCCTCGCGAGTAGTCACCGGGAACCACACCAAGTTGCCGGGAGTAGGCTGACTCCACAGAGCCTCCAACTACAACCACAAAGCATATATTCGTTATCAGCCTTGTTATGTTCCTACTGGGGCTATTCCCGACTACGGAGACGGGCGTCATAACCAGCTACGCGATCTTTCCGCTGCTTACATGTTCTACACTATAGACTGATACTACGTGCATGCTAGTTTCCTCAACAAGTTTAAAGGTCATGTGTAAATTTTTCCGCGGTGGAAAGTATATGGCGCGGCCAGGATATGAGCCCACGAGCTCCGCATCGGAATATGGGTGTGGATTTATCCAACTCAGCTTTTTATGCGACTAAGGTGAAATTTCTGGTATTCATCCGCAGACTGAACTGAATATAGCAGGGACCCATTTGCAAAAGGACCAATGACGGTCAGATGATATCAGAAGCCGTGTTGTCTGGCCAAGCAAAGTTTCAAGACCCACCAGCGATAGATTATTTTTTATTATACAACGGGTAAGTGCTTGGTCTTCATCTCACCTGGTTTCAAGTTTTAAAGCCGAAAGTGGAATCGGTTTTTTTTTTTTTTGGGATATATTTTTTTTGCAGCTGGCAAATATTAATGGATATGTATCTATAAAACCACTAGGATAATTGAAACCGAACAATTTTGAAATTGCCTGAGCAATGCAGATGAAAACGACGGTGAATTGTACTCACTTCAGGGCGGAGTCCAGCTTGTGCGTTAACGACACTGTTGTCTTGAGCTGGCTGGGGACGCAGATCCGATCTAGCCGCCATTTGATTCATTAGCGCTAGGAGATCCTGCACAAAATAAATAAATAAATATTAGAGGACAATAATTTTACACAGCGCCATCTAGCCCCAAACTAAGCATAGCTTGTAATATGGGAATTAGATTACGGATAAAATACTTAAATACTTTTTGTAAATACATACGTACTATATGGTACAACACCCAAACACAGAACAAACATCTATGTTCATCACACAAATGTTTGTCCTGGGTGGGAATCGAACCCACAGCCTACAGCACCGAAGGCAGAGTTACTACCAACAACAAAAATAACACGAATTAACAAGGTCGACGAAGATCAAGGTGCACTTCGGGTTTCATGCAAAGCATATTATTCTTATTTTATTTGAGTATTCAATCAGGAATGCGGTTATCTGACAGAGAACCAAGGTGTTCGTCAGCGCCCAAAGAGTTTTCAGGCTAAAGTGGCAGTGGGCTTGCTGTTTGTCGAAGGACCGACAATCAGTGGGGTCAACGAGTCCTTCAGTGGAGACCAAGTCTCAGCAAGCGTAGTGTAGGACGTCCTCCGGCTAGATGAGCGCCGACCTACAGTGGCGGGCAGAGAGTGGATGAGAAAGGCCAATGACGGGCTCAGTGGCGCACCTTAGGAGAGACCTACGTCCAGCAGTGGACTGCGATAGGTACCCGGGAGCCCCCCCTCAAGTCCCTCCAACCATCTCGATCTCCCACAACTCAAGTAAAAAAGATCATCCACCAACGTTTGCTCCGACGCCGCCGCCTTCCTTCTTCAGGCAGCCTGGAGCTCCATGGCCCTCTGGCAAATATTTTGCTTTGCCAGACTCAAATTTATGAAGTCAAATGTAAAATAATTCTTATTATAATGTATTTTACTCAATTATACTCTACAATTCACCGTCGTCAAAATTGTTCAAAATTATTTCAAAATTGTTCGGTTAAACTATCCTAGTGGTTTTATTACCTATAGGCCGTAATCTGACTGATTTAATTGTACATAGTTAGTTAGTTTAATTGTCAGTTTTTTTTAATAAAGTCCATATATTTTACACTACTTCATAATAAGTTGTATACAGACTGGCAGACAATGCACAGCCTAACCCGGTGGATGTCGAAGCCCGACATTTGGCACACAAGTTCCTTGTACAGTGAAGTTCAACTATGGATTCTTGAAAATTCAGCCACGAGGGTGAAATATGAGCAAAGTTGATATGTAAGTTCTAGATTTTTATGTTTTATATATGTGAAAATTGGTGGAAATATGGGCTTTGGTTGACAATTAAAAATCAGTATTTTTTATTGGTAATTGCCAAGTGTTTTTAACTTTATCCTCCTCCTTGCATAGAAATCCTCAGATCTAACAGACGGCTGTGACATTGGCTCCTTTTCTATATCACAGCAACTCTATCCTTGGCTACATGAAAAGCATCTTGATGGATGTGCTGAGTGTATGACACATTCATCTACGATGACTGATGAATCTTTATCCTTTCACCTTACCGGTGACTTCGAGCATTGGGAGGCATTTACATTGGAGTTTCTGTTGAAATTGGGTTGTTCCTTGTGGTTTTGCAGATTATTGGCTGTAGCACTTTTCACTGCACCTATATATTTATACATGTAGATAACATGGCACAGAGTCCCGAATAGCAAGTTTTTTCTTCAATGTTCCTCGATCAAGGCCACTGCTTTATTATACAGTACAAACATGAAACAATTTACATGTTTTGGAAAATAATGGTCGATAGGCAGAGGTAGAGCCCTTGCATCTACATACAAGTCTGTACTCAGTTAGACTGAGGAACTCCATGTAATGTACGCCTAATGGGTCTTCCTTTGTGCATGACTAGTTTTAATCTGCTACTGTTGTGTAACCCTTCCAGCACTTATGTTCGCAATCCTTATTTTATTCAGTAGAAAGATTTAGTTTTATTTTGCATGTAAATATTGTTTCATCATCATATTTCTTACAGGAACTTAGCAGATTTGCTACTGAATATTTTTCGTTAAGGCCATACCATCGGTCTGAAAGGCATGATGCCATAGTTGGCCAGAGGCGAGAGGCCAAGGTCGCAAGCACGGCCCACCAACAGCTCGGGACTGAAGAATCCCGCGCGATACCACCCACTCATCTCTTGCGATGTGAACGGACCTTGGATGATTTTCTGAAATAAAACTTATGGTTACTCATCAGCATCATCATTATCAACGTAATGCAGCACACGGCTGGCATAGGTGTGTCCCATGTTACGCCAATGAGGCCAGACATCGACTCTCCCTGTCCTGTTAGTGCCAGCTATCTCGTGCAAGTCATCGATCCAAGGTAGCGATGTTCGTCATACAATACGTTTGTCGAGATGCGGGCTGCATTTTACAGCGGTTACACCAGGGTGTGGTTGTTGGCGCAATCGCGTTGGTTCCTCGTATAACGACATGCTGGGCAGTGGTGGCACTTAGTTTGTTGATAGACATCGGTGTATGTAAAAAAATTTGTCATTGGTATGAGGTAACGTCAGAGTCCTCAAACAACTTAACATAGGAGCTTATTAGGCAGCAGTGGCTAGATATTGGTGTCTGAAATGAAATGTGTTATTGGTACAAGGTAACCTCGGGTTTCTCGTAGAAGTACTGCTCGGAGAGGGGCTTGTTAGGCAGAGGTGGCAATAATAATAATAATAAATATTACAGGACATTAATTTCACACAGCGCCATCTAGTCCCAAACTAAGCATAGCTTGTAATATGGGAACTAGATTACGGATAGAATACATTAATACTTTTTTTTGTATAGATATACTTATCACACAATACAACACCCAAACACAAAACAAACATCTACATTCATCACATAAATGTTTGTCCTGGGTGGGAATCGAACCCACAACCTACAGCGCAGAAGGCAGAGCTACTACCAACTGAGCTGTGAGGCTTGTTGGCAAGATATTGGTGTATGTAATGAAATGTGTTCTTGGTATGAGGAGGTAACATCAGGGTCCTCATAGAACCACTGCTTGGTAAAGGGCATGTTGGGCAGCTGTGTCTAGATATCGGTGTCTGAAACGAAATGTGTTATTGGGACAAGGTAGCCTTGGGGTCCTCATAGAAGTAATGCTCAGAGAGGGGCTTGTTAGGCAGAGGTGGCAAGATATTGGTGTATGTAATGAAATGTGTTCTTGGTATGAGGAGGTAACATCAGGGTCCTCATAGAACCACTGCTTGGTAAAGGGCATGTTGGGCAGCTGTGGCTAGATATCGGTGTCTGAAACGAAATGTGTTATTGGGACAAGGTAGCCTCGGGGTCCTCATAGAAGTAATGCTCAGAGAGGGGCTTGTTAGGCAGAGGTGGCAAGATATTGGTGTATGTAATGAAATGTGTTCTTGGTATGAGGAGGTAACATCAGGGTCCTCATAGAACCACTGCTCGGCAAAGGGTATGTTGGGCAGCCGTGGCTAGATATCGGTGTCTGAAACGAAATGTGTTATTGGGACAAGGTAGCCTCGGGGTCCTCATAGAAGTAATGCTCAGAGAGGGGCTTGTTAGGCAGAGGTGGCAAGATATTGGTGTATGTAATGAAATGTGTTCTTGGTATGAGGAGGTAACATCAGGGTCCTCATAGAACCACTGCTTGGTAAAGGGCATGTTGGGCAGCTGCGGCTAGATATCGGTGTCTGAAACGAAATGTGTTATTGGGACAAGGTAGCCTCGGGGTCCTCATAGAAGTAATGCTCAGAGAGGGGCTTGTTAGGCAGAGGTGGCAAGATATTGGTGTATGTAATGAAATGTGTTCTTGGTATGAGGAGGTAACATCAGGGTCCTCATAGAACCACTGCTTGGTAAAGGGCATGTTGGGCAGCTGCGGCTAGATATCGGTGTCTGAAACGAAATGTGTTATTGGGACAAGGTAGCCTCGGGGTCCTCATAGAAGTAATGCTCAGAGAGGGGCTTGTTAGGCAGAGGTGGCAAGATATTGGTGTATGTAATGAAATGTGTTCTTGGTATGAGGAGGTAACATCAGGGTCCTCATAGAACCACTGCTCGGCAAAGGGCATGTTGGGCAGCCGTGGCTAGATATCGGTGTCTGAAACGAAATGTGTTATTGGGACAAGGTAGCCTCGGGGTCCTCATAGAAGTAATGCTCAGAGAGGGGCTTGTTAGGCAGAGGTGGCAAGATATTGGTGTATGTAATGAAATGTGTTCTTGGTATGAGGAGGTAACATCAGGGTCCTCATATAACCACTGCTTGGTAAAGGGCATGTTGGGCAGCTGTGGCTAGATATCGGTGTCTGAAACGAAATGTGTTATTGGGACAAGGTAGCCTCGGGGCCCTCATAGAAGTAATGCTCAGAGAGGGGCTTGTTAGGCAGAGGTGGCAAGATATTGGTGTATGTAATGAAATGTGTTCTTGGTATGAGGAGGTAACATCAGGGTCCTCATAGAACCACTGCTCGGCAAAGGGCATGTTGGGCAGCCGTGGCTAGATATCGGTGTCTGAAACGAAATGTGTTATTGGGACAAGGTAGCCTCGGGGTCCTCATAGAAGTAATGCTCAGAGAGGGGCTTGTTAGGCAGAGGTGGCAAGATATTGGTGTATGTAATGAAATGTGTTCTTGGTATGAGGAGGTAACATCAGGGTTCTCATAGAACCACAGCTTGGCAAAGGACATGTTGGGCAGCCGTGGCTAGATATCGGTATATGTAATAAAACGTGTCATTGATATTAGGTTACCTCAGGGTCCTCGTAGAACCACTGCTCGGAGAGGGGCACGTTTGGCAGCGGTGGCGCGGGCTTTGGCGTCATCAGGTGGAACATGGAGGCCGGGGAGAAGGCGTTCGTCGGCACCGGCTGCGTTCGTCCGTGGCCGTGCATCCTGGCCAGTTCGTTTGCATTTTGCATCTGAAAAATACCACTTCATTGATGGGATCGAGAAGTAAGAAAATAGAGCGCCTGGATAATCTCCGGTGAATATAGAAGCTATATAAATGTTTTATTTAATTTACTCGTTTATCACGGTTTGCTGCGGCGTTCGCGGCTTAAGAATCGACCGCACAAAGACAGTCTGCAGACGTTGCAAGACTTACAAAGGATCTGAACAGAAAAGCAGCAGCTTCCTTATAAAATGTCTCAAGTACTTTAGTTTAGGTAGAGGCTCTCCTCAACACGGATCATATGAATGTGCTATTGATCAGAAATCATTATCATTATCCTACAGGTCCGGTACAACTAAGTATTTATTTATTAGTAAAGTCAGATAGTTTAAGGGCAAGATTCATAGGAATAGTTAAACATGGCACTCACGGAATTAGGTAGACCTTGCATGAACAAGGAAGAACTGCCCTGGAAAGAAGGCACCACCGATGCAGTCTGCAAATTGCTAGTGTTCAAACCACCAGGCTGCAGATTCCCTTGCATGCTACTTTGTTGGTTGCTTCGCATGTTCCCTTGTAAGTTACTTGGCATATTGCCTTGCAGGTTGCTTTGCATGTTCCCTTGAAGGAGACTTGGCATATTGCTTTGCATGTTCCCTTGTAGGTTACTTTGCATATTGCCTTGCATGTTCCCTTGTAGGTTACTTGGCATATTGCTTTGCATGTTTCCTTGTAGGTTACTTGGCATATTGCCTTGCATGTTCCCTTGTAGGTTACTTGGCATATTTCCTTGTAGATTACTTGCCATATTACCTTGCAGGCTGCTTTGCATATTCCCTTGTAGGTTACTTGACATATTGCCTTGCATGTTCCCTTGTAGATTACTTGGCATATTGCCTTGTAGGCTGGCTTGCATGCTCCCTTGATGGCTACTAGCTTGCAAGTTGCTTTGTAAGCTATTTGACATATTGCCTTGAAGGCTGCTTGGCATAATGCCTTGAAGGTTCCTTGGCATATGGCTTTGTAGACTACTAGGTATAATACCTTGGAGGTTGCTTGGCATATTGCCTTGTAGGTGGCTCGGTAAATTACCTTGCAAGCTGCGTTGTAGCATATTGCCTTGTAGGCCACTTGGCATATTACCTTGTAGGCTGCTTGGCATATTCCCTTGCAGGCTGCTTTGATAGTTGCTTGGCATATTGCATTGTAGACTGCTTGGCATATTCCCTTGCAAATTGCTTTGCATATTTCCTTGCAAGTTACTTTGCATATTCCCATGCAACTTGCTTTGCATATTTCCTTGCATGTTGCTGTGCATATTCCCTTGCAAGTTGCTTTGCATATTTCCTTGCATATTGCTCTGCATATTTCCTTGCATATTGCTCTGCATATTTCCTTGCATATTACTCTGCATATTTCCTTGCATATTACTCTGCATATTTCCTTGCATATTGCTCTGCATATTTCCTTGCATATTGCTCTGCATACTTCCTTGCATATTGCTCAGCATACTTCCTTGCATATTGCTCTGCATATTTCCTTGCATATTGCCCTGCATATTTCCTTGCATGATGTTCTGCATATTTGCCTGCAAGTTACTCTGGATATTTCCTTGCATATTGCCCTGCATATTCCCTTGCATTCCTGGGTGGTAGTTGCCGCTTTGCATGTTCGGGACCTGCATACCGCGCTGCAATCCCTGCAGCCCTGCAGATTGCATGACCGGCATGTTACCGAATCCTTGTATAACGGAGGTTAACATGACAGAGTCCGACATGACAGGTGGCATTCGGGTTGTCACGGGCAAGCCTAGAGTCGCATTGAGCATGGAGTTTGTGATTCCCCGCGGACGCATCATGGAGTCCTGCGAGAGCGTAGTCATGAGCCTAGGTTGGCTGTCGGCCCTCGTGCGCGGCGGCCCAGCCTCGCTCATCGCTACTTGCGAGCTCGAGTTCAACAGCTGCGCTTGCACCTCTTCGTTCAGTTTCATGTCGAGAATGTCTTCCACTAGTTTATTCTCTTGCTGCTTTTGCTGATCCTCTTCCTCACTGTAAACAAAGTAAACAAATATTTTACACATGCACATGCTCCGACGGTGGTGTGACATTTACCGTGAGGAAACCGGCATGGCCCTAGGACCAAAAGTCCGAATGACATGTGTATCAGGCTATTATTTCGCTAAGCGGCGATGGGCTTAGGTGGCAAGTCATGAATTGAATACTAGCTACTTGCAAGAGGTGGGCATGTGGCGAACGTAAGTTTGGACGTGCTACTCCCCCTAGTATCCTCATAAGATCCATGCTCTGAGTATGGATAAGAGGTTTCCACAAAGGGAAAAACGTCGTAAGTCTATTATATTATTATTTGTATCTCTAAAAATAATTTACAAAGAAAACCGACCATCACACTAATATTATAACAGCGACAGTTTGTTTTTATGTCTGTTCTGTCTACAAGATATAAATACATATTTCATGACGTTCATTTCACACAGCGCCATCTAGTCCAAAACTAAGCAAAGCTTGTTATATGGGGACTTGATTCTGAATAGAATATTTAGATACTTTTTTTTCTAAATACTAACAAACTATATATAATACAACACCCCAAACACAGAAAAAAACATCTATTTTATCACACAAATGCTTGTACTGGGTGGGAATCGAACCCACAAACTACAGCGCAGAAGGCAGAGTTATTACCAACTGACCTACAAGCCTTGAGACTTATGCAAGCATTACTAACGACAGCATTAAATCGACAGTCGTAATACCTTCACATCAAGCATAGCTAGGCAAGATGAAGATATAAAAAACTGAATATGTTTATACCACCCGTAAGTAGCATAAAGTATTGTATTTTTACGTGAACAAACCATTGCTAGCAGCACTAACAGAACTAAAGAGTGGTCATGGATAGGCAAAGGTTGAAACTTGCACATGTTACTTTATAATGGGAATAAAAGGTAGGCTACTATTTATCCGGGGTGCCACGTCTTATTCCCCGGGTAACACGCGAGCCGCGAGCATAAGCTAGCTGTACATTAAAGGATTTGCACGATTTACTGCCATATTAACGGCGAGATCGATGTAGATCCGGTATACAAGTTTTAATAAGTGATATATTTCGCCATGGTTTATACTTTTCAATTCAATTCAATTTATTTAATTCATATAACTTATAGATCCATTCATAATAAAAAGTCACAAATAATATAAATGATATAGAAACGAAACTAACTTAGAATATAAAATGAAAACAGCCTTAAAAATTAACACGCAAATCACTAGCATAGACTTAATTTATGTAGAAGATGTGCTTAGCAAATGGGTTCATGAGGGCTGTGACTCAGTAACTTTGCATAGCACTGTTCCATCTACCTGCAAGGGCGTAACTGTCCTGTTGGGGCTACCCAGAATTCTGTGACATAAAATAACTTCCATCCTGTCTCATGACCGCATAAAAATAGTTAACATGAGCGACAGCAAACATACCGGAGGCACTGCAAAGCCTAGGCAGCCCCAGCATAGCCCTAAATAAGTTATTATACATGATATGTAGGGCACTGATGGACTTTTTGGTATATGTGATCAACGAGCCACTGGTATAAAAAGATTTGACAATACGATTTAAACAGTGTCAGCTTGATCTCTACTGAGCACTGTGCGAACCTGCGATTCAGCATATTTCTCCTTACCGCCAGCGCCCTACGCTCTCTTTCAATAATAATAATAAATAATAATAATAATAAAATCATTTATTTCTCTCACAATAGGTTTTAAAACACAATAGGTTTTATACAAAATTCCTAAAAAAAACCCGTTTAGTGAGGCTGGTGCCAGAGAAAGGTTTTGAAACCTGTATTACTGGTCACCAGTGCTCTCGCTCCACGTATCTTATATCAGAATACATGTAGCATGTAGGAACCACAACTAAAAAGAAATAAAGTTTTAATGAAAAAGCTATAAAATAACATACAAGATATGTATATATATTTTTCGATTACAGATGTATCATGTTGATGTATTATGTTGATGTTCGGGTGAGATGATGAGTTTGTGTGTGTGAGAATTAGATGGGGTAGGGATGCGTTTGGTGTTGGTGTTCGTGATATGTAGTAGGAGTAACCATGAGGAAGGGTATGGGTATGCGTAGAGGAGGTATATGTAGTGTTTGTGTGTATGAGGTGTCTGTGTATGTGTATTTGTTTGAAATTTGGAGCTTTCTGTGAGGGTAAGTAGACAGCTTAATGTGGGGGGGAAAGAACGTCTTCAGTTTTCAGGTAATCTAAATTTTTTAGCCACTTAGTGATTTCGGACTTGCATTTAATTTTAACTAAGGGATAGATAGGTAAAATACTATTGACTTTATTGTAAAGGAAGGGTCCGAAAAAGCAGCTAAAACGGTTTGCGAAACTTGTTTTGAAGGCTCTGGTTTCACAAACTTTTGCCTGTCTACGCCTGTCTGTTAATAAGTTTTGGTCATAATTAAGTTGGGAGTGTTGGAAGAGGATAATTTGCAGAACAAAATACTGTCTTATAGATAGAACGTCCCATTTTTGGTAGAGCTCAGTTGTTGGGAATCGCCACGGAAGTCCTGCACTTACTTTGAGGATTGCTCTTAGAGCTCTTTCCAGATTCAGCATATGTGTTTTTGCTGCACCACCCCATGAAATAATACAGTAGCCGAAGATAGTTTGGTACAATGTCACTATCATCTTTTAAATAAGTAGTGACCACATGGCCTAAATATTTAAAACTGGATACTATGACTAGCTCGCTACGATCAAGACAAACCGACGGTATATGACTAAGGGGACGACCGCCAGCCGCAAAGACCATCATCTCGCTCTTCTTGCTATTGTATTTAAGCCCATATCTCTTTGCATAATCCTCGCAAACACACAGCAGTCTCCTCAGCGCGCACACCGACGGGCTCAGCAGCACCATGCCATCCGCGTAGCTAATGTTGTTGATCATTTGACCATCAACGGAGCACCCCGCATGCATGCTGCTAAGCTCGCCGATAAGCTCGTCCACATACAGGCAGAAAAGCTTCGGAAGTTACCCCCCCTGACGAACTCCGTATTCAAGCCTGTACGTGTCCGACTCTGCCTCAGCCCACCTGACACAGTTGTCCCGATGTGCGTACCAGTACCTAAATAGGTTCACAATATCACAGTGTGTTCCAGTGGCCTCAAGCTTATTCCACTGCATCTGATAAGACACCCGATCGAATGCCTTTGAAAGATCAAGAAAGTATCCAAAGACTGGTGTCTTTCTCTTGGTGTAGTACTTGTTTCCTTGAGGGCAAAAACGGCACTTTCTGTCGATAAGCCGGCTCTGAAGCCAAATTGAGCATCATGTAGAGTAACGTGCTTATCCAATTGCTTACCAAGAAGACTGTCAAGAACCTTTGCCATTACATTGGCCAGAGATATAGGTCTATAGTTATTTTTGTCAGTTGCATCACCAGTCTTGTTTTTAATAATTGGGACCACAATCGAACGAATCAGATCCGGTGGCATATAGCTGTGTTTGAAACAGAGGTTAAAAAATAAACTAAGTACGCGGGGTAGGTGAACCCCAGCGTATCGAAGGTGCTCGATGCTGAGCCCATCGTGACCCGGTGATTTTCCACTGCTCATACTTTTGATAATATTCATCACATCCCGCGCGGAGAAATAAGTAAACACCTCATCTGTTTTAAAATGTTGTTTAAACATATTAGCTACAGTTTTGTGGTCGCTGGCACCTTCCACATTCGTAGGCATGCTTGGCTTTGGGTTTATGCGATTAATGTTGTTCCAAAATTTTGAAGTCTTTATTTTTATGGTTTTTAGCAATGATATCCATTCGTATTTGATTTTGATTTTTAATACACTATTTTAGTTTAGATTTAAAAGTCTTACGCGAATTTAAAATTAAATTATATATTTCACCAGATACTGGCTTATTAGACAACAGCCGTTGAGTGAATCAATGCCTAGCCTCCCTGTGAGCATCACTCACATGAAGTTTCCAGCCCACTGCCTTCTTTTTAGTAAACTTATCACTACATTGAATATAGTCATATGAAATTTTTGAAGCTTCGGAAATAACTTCAATTATTCATTTTTTCAGGGCTCACCTATTAATTTTGTGACAATTCGTGATAGAATCACGAAATATCCATTTTGAAGAAAAATTGCTATTTTACCTGGGCTGTTTAGCAGACTCGAAGAGTTGCGAGAATTTTTTTTGCGATTCCAGCGTTTCACTGTTAGGAGAGCGGATTTTCTGGTGTTTTTGTCTCAGCTGGTTCTTGCTGCTGTTCATCATGACGGATTTGTAGTTGCCCCTGCCAGTTTCGCGGTCGTCGGTTCGCAGTAGCATGTCGATTCTCTGCTGGGCAGGGGTTGGTGAGCTCTCTGTTAAACTGCTTTTGTGTGTCCTGTCTTTATCAGTGTTTTCCTTTAAGACTGGAAAGGCGGCCGCTTCGTCTTGCATTTCAGGACCGTCTTCGTACACAAATTCCTCTCTGCTTGCGGAACGGTTCGAGTCGCGACTGGCTGGAGGGCATACCGCCGTGGCGTTCGCGGTATCCGATCGGCCGTCCTCGGATGCACCTGCTGTGGTGGGCTGCAAAGTGATATTTATTGTTCAATTGCGATAGTGTATCGCGCATTTGATGAAAAAATTTACATTTTTTTTTTTTATAAATCAATTGCGTTCAACAAGATTCGTATAACAGCGTTACCTTTTTGAATTTGACCTCGGTAGCATTGAACCGTTTGGCTGATAGTTTCTTTGCTTTCTCTGACGCCCACCATTCTTCAGACCCCTCCTCCACCTCCACTCGGAAGCGTGCCAGGTTGTTGTGAGCTGGTAAACGAACCAGACCTGAAAATAACAAGCAATGTTACAACAATTGAGTTTATTTCTATGTTTAGACAGAGACTGTTAGACAACCATAAACCTAAAAGCCATGAAGATGTTTTTAGAATAAAAAGTTGAGAATTTTCCGATAGTTGCCAATTCCCTGTGAATATACAATTACTACATTAAATATAGAATTGAGATTAAATGTGATAGTTCACACCATAAGCACCACTTCCCTATGAAGTTCTAACATTACCTGATTCCGGCGTTTTAGGTTGATTACTGTCTTCATGGAAAGCTCCAGATGCATCAAAGGTTCCCCCGCTTCCGCAAGCTTCAGAACTATCCACAGCCCTGAAAATTTTACATTTTATTTTAAAACCAGCATATTCTATGTACAATCACTTCTAGCTTTGTTGGATGACAGGGTAGGCAAAGCAGAATTTTCCCTGAACAACATGTCAGATTAGAATATCAACTAATTTTAAAAAGGAATATTTACCATTCTGGTAGAGAGTCTTCGTGATTGTCTCCGCCCCAGTGTCGACGATTCGGCGTCCACGGCTTCTCTTGTGGACGGTCGCGCTCGGGCCATTCTCTTTCTGCAAAATATAAACTTAATTACATTGCCCTGTCAACAAAATTGTAGTGTCTTGCTCGAAACAATCGGACTTCGACCGGAGGGCGAGAAAACTTACAAGTGCATAAAGAATGGGACTGGAATATTGCCGGCAGCCACGAGTTGTTGATAAAATCTGATCCCCAGGGGGAGTACAATATTGTGCTTGGTTTGGTTGGTGGTTGGACTATGTTTATGACCGCCTGGTTAGCTACCACCATCATACCTAATTCTGTCGCTATAACAGTACAAAAATTGTTGTGTTCCGGAATTTGAGGTAAGATAGCCAGTTTCTCAGCTTGTTGAGGATTCCGGGTGAAGCGCACCTTCGGCCATATCATAACTTGAAAATCAGGTGAGATTAAGGCCCAGCACCTAAATCCCGTCGTACAATAAAAACAACCAAACAGGGTCTGTTTACTTCTATTTCGTCTAATTCTTACATTTCAGAGATTGCTGTACAAGTGAATTATACATGTTTGAAAAAAGTTGTGATAGCTTTAGATATGACATAACAACAAATGTTGTCTCTGCCTAAGTAGAAAAGGCAACAGGGTCTACAAAATGCACAAGAGATTGATAAAAGCGTAAGGTTTGAGGCAGGGGTGGTATGATGTTTATTGAAGGTAAGACTTACCCCATTTCTCTGGACCTCGACGCGCTGGGTCTGTGGCGCGCCACTCCTCCCCTTCGTCTCGTGTGGGTTGCTGCCTCCAATTTGTGTGACTTTGACGAGGCCTAAATGATTTTATCAATGAATTATCAATAGAATATAATTAACAATAGATATAAGAAAGCAATGTTTAAAAATCTCAGGCGATCGAGGGACGGCGTAGAATAAATAAAAATATTAATGGATTTCATAATTTCATCACTCGCAAATTATTTTACAGTAATCAAGACAAGTGCTGAAGTCAGCAAGGAGACGTCTTTTTCATTTTTATTTACAAAATTCTTGATCATAATTATTCTTTGACCTTTTATCTTTATGAGGAGAGCAGAAATAAAATATATGTGTTTTATTTCAATTTTAAAATCGTATATCCCGAAATGAACCTGTTTTTGACCTACAAGGTTTTATTTTATTAGGTTGCTTTTTTTTTATTTGTCAAGGGATGAAACATCCCTTCATCCAAGCAATTGCAAGCTCCAAAAAATCTGTATTTTTCTTAAAATTGCAGAATATCTCAAAACGATTAACTTTCGACTACACATTTATATAAATTTTGTTGGACATGTGTACCCCAATCTCGACCTGGTATTCTTTTTCTTATAACAATGAAGCGCTTATCCTTCATCTCACCTGGTTTCAAGTTATGATAAGACGGAAGGTGTAGACGCGTTTCACCCGGAATCCTCAACAGTTTTGATGGCTATCTTACTCTTATTACCTATAAACACAACAATCTAGAATTGTTGTATACGTAACGCGCGATTAGCCACTGTTAGCATCTCAACCATCCACGATGGGGTTCGATTTGCGATGGTTGATCTTCAACACTTTTTTTTTCACTTGTACGTGGATAAGAACACATTACTCACAACACATAAAAAACATGAATTACGGTATTTGGCGATCTAGTGTTTATTAATCCACAAGGCAAGGTATTAGCAAGTGTCTATGAATGAGGTGGTACTCACTTTCTGTAGGCGACCTTGGCTGGCCATTCAGCCTGGTCGAGTGGCCGAGTGCCGGACGAGTTGCTGGCGTTGTTGTTCCAAGACCCGCGTGGCGGGGCCGGGTCATCTTCTGGCGCACCCGGGTAGCTGCGCTGCCAATTTGGGCTTCTGTATGTATCACTGACAACAAAATGCTACCATTTACGGACGTATGCCGACAAACAAAGAAGAGGACCAATGCATATCACAAAGAGAATCATCAGAAACATTCTGCAACCAAACACTTGGAGACTTTTCTGTACGTTTTAATACCTGTATCTTTGAAGCCATTTCGTTATCGCCTGGTCCATCCGATCATGCGACGGGTAAATTTAAATCAGCGCTGCATTTGCTAACATATCCCTATTGCATTACTGAAGCTATCTTTTTAAGGCATTTTATGGTGCATTAAATATTTTATTTACCGTCCACCTTTCTCGACATGACATTTAAACGTATGATAGCCAGTTCCTCAGCCTGTTGAGGATTCTCCGTGACGTGCACTTCCACCCTCGACCTTATCATAACTTAACACGAGGTGAGATGAAGGCTAAACGCTTCTCGGCATTGAGAATACGAATCATAAGAGTCGAATAGTCGATCCCGCTACGTTAAACATCAAGTTAATTCTACCTTCCGAGTGACACTTGCCGCACGTAGCCGCGGCCGGCGCGTCCGCGCGTATCCATGCCGGCCGTGGAGCGCGTCCCGCCCCGTGAGTCTCCCATCCCGCGGGCACGCCCCACGCTGTACCGCTCTGCTACCGGCATCCCGCCTGCTGGCTGACTGTTTCGCATGCTGCTGTCTCTCTGAAACAAAACAAAGCCAATCATCATTCTCCTGCCCTTATCCTACGCTACTGGCGTCGGCACAACATGTTATTTTCTTTCACTCACTCCTATCAACCGTCTGTAATTCTTTATTGTACACATAAATATGATTATAACATGTCATAAGAAAACATATGTACAGAGGCGAGCTCCGTCGACCCTGCATCTACCATTCATACCCATGTTTACTTTCACACAATCCATCCATCGCTTCTTCATCTTTCCCTGTTCGCAAGTCCAATCATACTCATATTCATACCCCTTTTAGTGAAATGACTATCATCCCACGTCATTGCATGCCCATACCATGCCAACATAACACTCCTTCTTTTCTACGACTAGCGCCCCTTTCAAACTTCCCCTAATCATTTCTAATTTTATCTAACCCTGTCACTGCACACATCCCTCCAACATTCGCATCTCAGTAACATGCACCTTCCTCTAATCCGTCTTCTTCCTAGCCCAACACTCTGGTCCATGCATTGACACAGGTATGATCTTGTAAATTTTCCCCTTAAGATTAAGAGGCGTTTGTCCCATGCTGTTTCCGAGATCTGTCGCCACTTCATCCATTCCTCATTCATTCTATTATTCACGTCACGATCAATATTGCCGTGGTCTTGTAGAAGTAGGTATTTAAGGTACCAGGCTGATTACACCATCTAAGGCAATTGGGGAGAAATGAGAGGAACCACCAAAGTTTCAAATGAATGTCCTGTACCTCCTGTACCTATTTATTTTTATTATTTATGTTATTTGATTTACAGTCTGAAGGAATTTTCGATATATATCAGGCAAGACCAAACGAAAAATCGTTGATAAATAGGTGATTTATTGGATCAGGCATAAGAACTTTCGGACAATGTGGTAAAGAATTTTGGAGTTGTTTGTTAGTAAGTTTGTGTATGTCAAGAGCTTGTTAACAGTGCGTAGTCTAAACTGGTCTCTAGTGATCGCTGTAGATTAAATTATTATCGGTATGGTTCCAAGTCGGACCCAATGGAGAGCCATCACAGTCGGAACTTCCGACTGACTCTCCATTGGGTCTTAAGTTCTATTGCCAAGTATACTTCGCAAGTGTCTTGGTATGTGTCTTCCCGAGATTATGGGTATTGGGTACAAAAATGTCTATCAGGTACACAAATATGTTTCTTTTGTCATGAAGAGAGTGATCGATGTCAGGTCGGTTGCAATGAATGGTCTTATCTGTTACTATTGATATGTCCCAGTAAAGTTTGCTTCTTAGTCTGCGTCTAAAATAGTTTGAGGTACATATTTATAGTAAGCTCCTTTAGCTTTAACAAGTTTGTACTTATATGCTAAATATTGGTGTATAACGGCTGCTACTTGGTCATGTCTGTGTTTGTAGTCTGTTTGCGTGATGGTGCTGCAAGCGCCAGTAATGTTGGATTGTTTCAGAACTGCTACGACAATGCCGGCAGAGTCGATGATGTACTTTCCTACAATTACGTGTATCGATTATATATCCTGGTAGTCCTCAGTAACCTGGTCATGTATATTATAAAACCTTCTGTTTCTAGGAACAGCTCGAACTGTTTGAGCCATGTGTTCGATGCAACTTTATCGACATTCGGGTCAAGCAGATCACGGCGATGTCTCCTGTGCAATGATTTTTGCAGCCACGAGTTAAGTTTTTGGGATGTTGGGTTGATTCTCTCACTCTGTTGTGTGCTGCGATTGCTTAGATAGATTGAGTGGCGAATACATTTGCGTGTACTATAGCTTGGTGAAATGGTGACCTGTCTGCATGGCGATGAAATAATATGTGCAGTGATGTTATCTGTGAGTTTTGTAAATTATGGATATCTATTATTATTATAAGTTTATAAGTGCGGCAGATTTTTACTCTCTCCAATTATGTACCTCGGCAATGAACAATGTCATTGGCGAACAGCATGCACCAGGGTATCTCCTCCTGTATTGACTGATGTCAGAGTATTCATTACAAGGAGAAACCAATAAGGGCTTAAAGTCGTTCACTGATCCAAATTCGGTCCCTCGATAGGCCAAGACACGTTCTTGGTGACCCGGATAACACACTCACCACCGCTAACCCGGAGGTGACGGCATCCATTCATTAACTATCTCGTCACACAGAGAAAAAAATCTACTGCAAACCTACTGCCAAATTAATCTCGTCAGTGATGCCCTGAAACAAACTCCTTGTAGGGATGCGGTGATACCACAGGGCCCTTAGATCCGGTTCACTAGGTAGATTATAGCCGTCCGATATGAAGTCCGGCGCCAAACGATTTGCTGAGTTCCTTAGGTGAGCTGGGGAGAACTTTTTAGAAAGCTTGCTCTATTTTAGACAAGATCATCCTTGCCTTTTTGAAGCTGGCTCTTGATATATTACTTTGTGTGCTGATGAAACCAAATTGTTTGGATTTCCAATTGGTTTAGATTAGAGCAAGTATTTAAATAAAACAGAACTTACAGTGTCATCTTCAAAATTATTATTCAGTGCGTAGGGTGGTTTGCCCCTAGGATGGTACAGAGGTTCAATAGATCTCATCTGCATCGGGGCTTCAGCTGTCTGTCTGTCATACAGTGCAAGCATTTCCTCTCTGCCATACCTAGAAGACGAAAACTAGTTTACAAAAAAATTTGGTGCCGTGTAGCTATTCTCTCAAACGAAAAAAAAAAAGTGAGGATTTGAAACAATCACTCAGACTAAGAATCAGAGAGATTTCAACACTATAAACGAACCATTTCTTATTGAACATTCATCAAGGGATGTAGAATTCGAAGATTGCTCGTTTTCATGCTTTGAAATAGTAGACAAAGGGGATTCAAGGTAGAAAATTGAAATATGAAATAAATCATCTTATTATTAAGTGCAAGCTTGCTTGATAGGATAACGTTTTCATGGTTCTAACATTGTGTCTGTGCGCTGCGAACCGTGCAGTGTACTGACCTATCTACTTATTAAACATAATGTTCACCATGATTGTTAGTTGCTTTCTTACATACTTTCCTCAAATGCGATTTTTCGGAGCAGTGACAGAAGCTGGAATGTATGCTAAGACCTACCCAGGCAGTCTTAGGCACCAACTCAGCCAGGACTAAGTACTTACTTCTAAAATAACTTTTTGTAACCCTGAATGCTTTGGGGTCGGGGGCTTCAAAAACTTTCAAAAAATTGATGATAGTTAGTGTCTAATAAGTTATTGTTTCACATTAATGTTAGGTACATAATGGCAAGTAATAAAACATCACCTGCAGTAAGTGCTTACTTACATATAAACTACAGTAGACTATAGAATTTCTAAAAGTAGTAGAGCCTCTTGTGAAAGGGCTCGTCCAGGGAAATACTACCACCATACCTATTGCAGTCACCAAGCAGCATTGCTATGTACCAGTTTGAAGAGTATGGTTGCTGGTGAAATTACGGGCACTTGAGGCTTAAAACCTATATGCCTCATGTTGAAGGATGCAATGCAGTGCTGTGTAGTGTTGTTCTTTGTGGATGTGACCTACACAGTAAGGCGTTGTTATAGGCAAGAGTTGCACTTAAAATCAGGTGGGCATGTTCCGTCTCTTAGTTGTATAAAGACTCCTGCACAATGGTGCAAGATAGTCTACTAGGATAATGATCCAACATGGAATAAACTCTTCCATTTTTATGTATAGTAAATAGGTTTAGAGGTGCTAGTCTCATTGGACTAGTAAGAATCCAATTGCTTTGTTTTATTAGTTTACATTTTTACAAGCAGTGTTTATATATGTTCTCATTTCGTTTTTAGTCTGCAGTGCTGACACTGGTGGGCAAACCACGAGATCAGAGGGAATTAAAATTCTGTGGTAGTATAGAATATTGTGCATTTAAAATCTATTAATAATAGTGTTCACTGGAATCTCCATTGGAAGTTTCCGAATCTGTACCGTTAAGGATTCCCGTATGTTTGAAAATAGCTATACAGGTACCTGAGCACAACAAACACATCATATCACACAATTAATTATATACCGAAGAAAAAGTTTGTTTGGATGTTTAGATATATGGAAGGATGTGTTCCTTCTCACATCAAAACTACTGAATGGATTGCACTTTGCATGGATGTTTAGACAGATGTTTTACATTAATTGCCATATAAGATATATCCCAAGTTGCTGAGCAGTTAGACAATGACTTGGCATTATACTCTCATTTCTGCAATATTTATTTTTTAAGCTTTGGTCAATAACTACACTACTATTAACACATATTGCTGTAGACATAAGTGTGCTAAGCTCACCAGAGGACTTAGGGACTTACCGAAGTTTAGCGAGGAGCACTTTAGGTGGGTTAGGTGTGTTAGCATTGTTGTTGGCGTTTGCACCAGTAGCAGGGTGGGCGGCATTGTGCATCACCGATCGCCTGGTGACCTGTTCGCTGGCAGTGGTTGTATTGGCCATTGCTGTGATTGGTCGGAGCGAAGACTGCCCGCCACTAGTGTTGCTGCCCGGTTCACCAGATAGATTCCGAAGCCATTCTGGCCCAAACTTCATAGGATTTGTACGATCCCCCATTATGGGCAAGATAACAATTGAACGCAATTAACTGGTCCGTCTGCTGTAACAAATTAAAAAATTTCGTGACATATAGAATATGTTTGGTAGGGATGCCCCATCACCATGGCAAGGCACTGCACCCTGAATTGGTGCTGAGTCATGGCACTTCACAATATATTGCATAGCAATTTATGCCATGCTCAGTGAATGAGTGTTATAAGTTTAGGTGAATCCTATGCAAAAACCTCAATAATTTTCCTGACTTTCCATGACCATTTAACAAAAAAGTTTTCTGTATTTGTTTCGAAACTAACATTTTCCCTTTGCTCGCAATTTAAATGTCACATCTGATATCAAATTGTACTATTACAATACATATTATTATAACCTGCACTATTAACAAATTAGAATTGACCATGATAATAGCATAAGATATAAACAGTGAACCTTCAAAGAACAGGAACACTGCATTCTCTGCAATAGAGAAAAAAGAAATTGGAACCCCCCTTTTTGAAGAAGTTACTGCCTCCTCTGTAAACAGCGCTAAATACAAACTGGACAACTGGCTACAAAACCAATAAACTTTTACTTACAAGGAATAAACATAGATAAGTGATAGATAATCCAGCACGATTGAAAGTGACCAAGTTTTCATCTCAGACATCTAATGGTGGTCGAGCTAAGTTAAGATAGTATGAACAATGTAAATTTAAAATATCTGATTAGTTGTGCAAGAAATAAATGTAGGTTCCTACATATACTACTTAATATACAGGATACATAATTCACATTGCTACTGCCTGCAGAGTTCAGGATTTTCTTCATAAATGAACTATTTCTTACTAGAATGGTAAACATTTATCCACACTTAGTAAGTTATTATGATTATTCGATTGTCGGATAGTGATAACAATGAATTTTTAATCTATCAACGAACATTTTGTAGGTAATGCAAAGTTTTGCATTACCTACAAAATTTTTGCAACAGTTCGCGTTACAAAATGACTGGTTCACAATCATCAATCGATCGCCGATCAAAATCGGCGTGTTTGATAGCACTTGCATTTCCTGCAATTGTAGTTTTGCTAATAAACACAAGCAAGTTCTCGTGCTCAATGTATGGCATACATATACGTAGTAGATAATATTGCAATATTGTAACACGTCTCACTGATTTTATGCGTATCGTACGCACAACAATAGATTGGAATCAACCAAATCACAATTATTGGTGGAAATCATACGTGACGACGTAACACTATCACGATGTGTTCACCGTAGCAGGGCTCTCCATCATGCACACTGATTGAATAAAAATGTTGAAACATTACCCCAGTTGAAGGTATCAAGACCTATGTAGACAGTTTGAACTCTTTCTAAATAAAATCAGACACCATTTCAGCACCAAAATATTGATCACTAAAGAACTTGTGCAATTAGTATCTATATTTTTATGAAATTATTACTTATTTACCTGAGGGCTTCAATGAATCAGCTTGAGCGATGAGAACACGCACGGCGATGAAGCAATATGGCCGACAAATATAGATGAAGTTTGGTTTGGATTGCTTTGCTTTGCTTTTGCAAGGCTTTTGCTTGTCAACGCAACATCCGCCTTGCATACTAGACAAAAATTGTGTTGCCATATCAAATAACCATATTTTCCGTATTCTAGCTAAACCACCCTACAAGTAAATACAAGAGATAGCATTAGTATTCTACGAAATCTTTTGATAGTAAAATATGATTGAAGATCACGACATCTTAAACATTGGGGTTGCGTTTTTTATATCGCTCCACGACGACCGACCGTCCCAAAGAGTGCCTCGTTCGTCATCCGTTTGTTTTTGTTAAGTTTTCGAACGACCCCCTGCGCAACTGTCACTGTAAATATGAATGACCAAAGTTTTTTATTTTCTCTTGCACGGACAACACAAAACAAACGTTCGTTACTATTTTCTGTGCAACAGCTAAAAGGACCTAATAGAATTAATACAACCAATGTGTTAATATCAAAATCATCATCATCATCGTCATCACTTCTACCCTTTCTAGTAAGTGCGGGTAAGAAGCAAGCTTTGACTCTTATTTCTAGCGTCAACTTCAGCAGTAACGTATGCTCAGCAAAGACCTAAACTTAATAACTAGACTGTCCTCTGTGGCGAAAAAACTGGTCCGCGCGAGAGGGCTCACGTTGGTAGTGTGTCCCTTTCCAGTAAGGTAACAATGACCAAACAGAACACAGTACAAATTGATTGTAATAACGATTGTGTAAGTACTAATCCTGATTATATTGATGCTACCTAACTACGCTACCTACACCTTCCTAATATATTCGAAGTAAAAAAAAAAAAACATCGTGTGTAATTTTTTATTGGAATCTACGTTACATACCCTTATGTTTCGGGTTATGGGTCGGAAGTACTTTTTTTCCTCTCTCAGATTCAGATTCAGATTCAGATATATTTATTCCATTCAGATACATTACAGTACACCTTGGAAAAGTCACAAAAGAGATAAACATAATAAAAACAAAATAAAAATATTGTAGGTAAAAAGGTTTACTATAAAAGGTATCTTCTGATCTACTGTTAATTTGCCAACAACTTATCAAACCGCTCCGAATAGAGTTAGTACAAAAAAGCTAGGTATTTTTGTCATATGTGAGATATCCACATATATTATTGTTATTAAATGAGTGCTAGGTCAAATGAACGTGATTCAATATTCCGGGCGGAAAAAAAGACGGAAATTCGGATAAAATTTTATTGATTTGTTTTTATACATTGCTGAATAATACAGTATTACGCATTTTTTGCCGTAATGTAATATTATCTACTAGGTCTTTGAAGGTTAAGGACTTCTCACCACTATTATTTGTTTACTTTTAGAGTGTAGGTATACCCACCATTAATATTTTTTATTCTTTTTTTTGTTACCGGTGTGTATTATTGTTTAATTGACATATCTTAGTTAAATTATGTGTTAAATTAAGTGTAATTATGTGTTAAATGAATAAATGGCTTTGACTTCATCGGACCCTCATCACTAAAATTTTAAAACTTTTACATATTTGTTGTACATGTTTATATTGACACGCACGTGACACGAGTGCAAAATTTAATGCAAAGTCGAAGGACGCGATAACAACGACTAACGCGATATCTTCTTGGCGTGTCAATCTAATGCTAGTGGAGATAAGATATTATTTTATTTCAGCCGCCAAGCAGCATTGCTGTGTTCCGGTTTGAAGGGTATGGACGCCGGTGACATTACAGACACGTGAGCCTTTACACTTTTATGCCTCAAGTTGACAGGCGCAATGCAATGCAGTGCTGAGTAGGCTATTTTCTTTGTGGATGTGCTTTGATGCATTAGACACTAAACTCTTAGATGTTTAAAAAAAAATGTGTATGTTAGAGCGTGGACCAATAATCGGTCCATGAATACAGGCTCAATCATCACAATCAAAATCAAGTGTTTACTTTCAACTTCAACTTGAACTTCTTCGCTTTAGCGCGCAACGTTTTATTTGAAAGTTGGCTTTCAGCTGTCTGTGTCTGCTGCCTGTCGCCTTATACACAAACGACGTCCGAGTCTATTAATGCTCGAGTCGAGGGCTAATTTCTCCTTGACTAGCTTCCAACATGGCTTGACAATTTTAGTGGCGTGTAGTCATTTCATTATTCTCGGGAAGACGGCTGCGTTACTATTCACGCGTAAACGTTTGTACCGACGCCGTTGAAATTATGAGGTCAAGATGTATGCCTAATAGGAAACATAATTTTCCCATTAGGTATAGCTTGGGTGGATTGGGAATCCAGTCCCAAACTAAGTAAAGCTTGTAATATGAGAGCTAGATATACTTACTTTTTTTTGTAAATGCATACATAATATACAATACAACACCCAAACAACGAACAAACATCAATATTCATCACACAACTGTTTGTCCTGGGTGGAAATCGAACCCACAACCTACAACGCAGAAGGCAGAGCTACTACCAACTGAGCTGTGAGGCTTGTCTTCATTTCACTATTTTTATGTACGTAAACCGTTAAACCATGCAGCTTTACCCACTTTCATTTTAATTTTTATATGCAACAATATGATATTTACGAAAATATTTATATTTTTAATGCTAAGTTGGCAATACATCATAAAATATGAACCTACTGTTCTTTGCAACTAATAAGTTGTAATTGTAATAAAATCGAACTGTATGTGAACATTATTTGTCAATCTTTCTAATCACACAGCCTATTGGCAAACCATAGGTAGGTACCTACTCATCGGGTCGCTAATACTTTACGTGTTCAATACAAAAACATTTTCAGGATGCTGATGCGGCTGCCTCGCTGGTGCAGCGCATACGGTGTGTTTGCCGAGGCGCACATGGAAGGCTTGCATCCTGTAAAATGATTGCCTCTCGTTCGGACTGCCCTATTCAACATGAGTGGATGCATATTGTGATTACGTCATTTGGACAGTTTGAACCTTGTGATAATAGTATTCTATGGTTTGAACAGGTTGTAATATATGTGTTATGTGTAATATATAAATATATGGTTTCCGGTTTTTGCACCTCAAGTGCTGACATATAATTTTACCTAATTATTTTTATTATACCTACCTATTGACATCTATTATATAACATCGATTTACCACTGACGTTGTAGTTAGGTAGGTAGGTATTCATCACGCTGGAGCTGAAACTGTGGGACCTACGGAAATGAAATTTTGCCAGGGTGTTCATTGTGACATCTAGGTGCTCACTAAGAACGGATTTTAGGATTTTTTTCCCCTAAGGGGGTGAAATGGGGTGAAATAGTTTGTATGCAAAATCTTTATTTATGATGCGATTGAGTTGAAATTTAGTACGTGTATTTGTAATTACTTAGGAATGCAAATTAAGTAAAAAAACTTAGAGATTGGTACTAAAAGGGTGAAGAGGGGCAAATATTTTTGTATGGAGATATCTTTATATTTTATCCGATCGAGTTGAAGTTTTGTACGTGTGTTGATTTTGTAGGGTAGTAACTAAGCTGCCAATAATGCACGCAATGTGGGTAGGTGTTGTGCTCGTAATAAATCAGTCAGTTACCGACCTTGTGTTTTACTAAACGTTCCACTGGCGACGAAGACGATCCGAATTAACGTGTGATTTCGTGTAAAATAAGTAGTGAAAGTGTAAAAAAAAAATGCCTATCGGCAAATTAGACGCATTTGTGTTAGGTTCGAAATGGCCTGAGTATATTCGAAGTGTAAATCAATACATTTTGTTGAACGATATTAACACTGAACTACGCGTGCCATTACTGATAACTGTAGTTGGGGATACTACGTATTCTCTTATGTGTGATTTGTGTTCCCCAAACCATCCGGAAACAGTTAAATATGAGGATTTGGTAAAACTAGTAACCGATCATTTGGAGCCACAGCGATCGGAGATCGCCGAGCGCCACGTGTTTCGCCTGCGTAGACAAAACGTTGGCGAGTCTCTCACTGAGTATTTACAAAACCTGAAGCACCTCGCCACTACGTGTAACTTTGAAAGTACTTTAGAGGAGAATCTACGCAACCAGTTCGTGTCGGGGCTAGCGAACGAAACGATGCGGTCGCGCATATTTGCGGAAAAAAAGATAAATTACAAAAAGGCGGTTGAACTGGCACTGGCGCTGGAGGCAGCCGAGCGCCACGCGGAGGTGAGCGGTGCCACGGGGGCGGCCGCGGTCTCCGGTGGGGTTATGACGGGCAGCGGCGGCGCGATAGGCGAAGGCCTGCATCAGGCGAATGTAAAGCGCGGAGGCGGCGGTAGCAGGCGCGGAGGCGGCGGCGGCGGCGCGGTTGCGGAGCCCCGCGCTGACTTCGCCGGGCGCTGCTGGCGGTGCGGTAAGCAGCATCGCTCCGACAAGTGCCGGTTCGCGCTGTATAATTGTGACATGTGTGGTGTGCGCGGCTATTTAAAAGTAATGTGTAAAAAGGGTCGTGCGGTTGCCCGGCAAAATTAAAAGAAGATAATTTTCAACTGTGTTTTTGAAATCCAATGATACTTATGCCTATTAACAACTTAATAAGCACCAGGTTCTCTTTCTTCTATATTTTTTATCAAATAATATAATTAGGATCTTTACATAATTAAGATTTCAGAATTACCTACCTGGACGGACCGTGTAGAAACTAGGAACCCTCTCGTTCTTTACCCCTGAATGTACACACATCAACATTGTCTAGGGATATTCCATTTTGAAAGGATTTGCTTACAAACTATTCTCTTTTGTTCCCTTTTCAAAATTTAGAAAAAAATCAAAATAGAAAGCAATAAACAAAAGATAGAATGGGGACGCCGATTTAAATTAAACAACGTTAATTTTGCCTAAGATAAATTAACTTTTATTTAATTATCAATTAGTGCTATCTAAGTAATTTTTAATTTTAACGGATCTTGTGATATTCGTAATGTCATGGAACGTCGACATTTAAGCAGAGAAGAAATGATAAGAGCGATAGGCATGTTACAAGCCGGTGCTATCCAACGCGTGGTTGCCAATACCCTAAACACCAATCAAAACGTAATTTCTCGATTGCGGTCACGTTATCGTATTACTGGGGATGTAAGAGAGCGCCACACTGGAAAAAAACGAGTAACCACCCCTAGACAAGATCGTTTTCTCCAAAATTCCGCCAGGAATCAATCGCCAATCTCACATCAAAGCAGCTAGTGCAAAGGCTTCAGTCAGACCATCAGCTGTCAGTCAGCGACCAAACCGTCAGAAGAAGGCTACATGAAGTCGATCTTCATTCTCGTAGGCCGCTTCGTATGCCAGCTCTACGACGAGGCAATCGCGGAAGGCGACTTCTTTGGGCTCTAGAACATTTGTTATGGAACAATGGCCAATGGACAATGGTTCTCTTTACTGATGAGTCTCGGTTTGGATTCCATCCCGATTCACGAAGAACACGTGTTCAGCAGCCACAAGAGGTCCATTCGTACCGAGGTGGGACAATCATGGTTTGGGCGGGAATTCGTATTGGCGCGCGAACCGAGCTCATTTGGATAAGAGGCAGCATGACTGCACTAAAATACTGGAACGAGGTCATATAACCTGTGATCATCCCTCACAGAGTTCAAATTGGCCAGGAACTTCAGCTCATGCATGATAATGCCCCTCTACACACGGCACGTTTGGTGTCAGTTGCCCTTCAGGAACATGATGTCGCGGTCTGGACTGGCCTGCACAGTCACCCGACTTAAACCCAATTGAACACGCTTGGGACATGTTACAGCGAAGGGCTTTCAGCAATTTGCCATCAAATTTGACCACAGAAGACCAACTTTTTTGCCATTTAAAAAGAACATGGGATCGCATACCCCAGCGAGACTTTGATACCCTAATTTTGAGTATGAATAACCGGTGTAGATGTGTTATCAACGTCAGGGGAGGCAACACCAATTATTAAATTGTAAAAAGGTAATTTTATAAAGTCATGGCAACGTAAAAATAGTTTTAACACATTTTACCGATCCTTGTAAATTTTCTGATTTTTCGAGATTTTGTTCCTACTTTAATGTTTATTAAAAAAATATATAAAACTGTTGTTTTTATTATTATTAATAAACAATACAAAATAAAGATTCTTGCCATACCTAGTTTTGTAAAGAAATAATTTTCAGTTTTTGTAAAAATCAACAAAATGTTGAATATCCCTAGACAATGTTGATGTGTGTATGTATACCTACTAGGTATCTATAGCCATTCCGTTTTTATTATTTCACCGTAGCGAAGCACGGGTACTTTCAGCTAGTTTATTATAATTGTCATTTTGTAAACTTGTATTTATTTGAATTACATTATTTTAGTTTTCTGTTTTTTATTTTGTTATGTGATTTACATATTTGCTTTATTTAAATGTACTTGTTTTTATGGATAACTATGGGTTTATAAATGTCATATAAATGAAACCGTAAGTACTATTTAATTAATAATAATAAGTCGGTCGTAAGAATCTGCCATGAACCACACTCAGCACATTATCAAAAACCACATCCAAATCGGTGAAGCTGTTCCAGAAATGTGCGTTGTCCCAGCGGAAAAATGACGAATTTCATAATTTTGCTTTGCTAAATAGTTTTTTATTTTTTTAGTGAAGCTATTCTTGAAAAAAAAAAGTTCAATTAAACTAACTATGTACAAAGGAATCAGTCAGATTACCTAAGGACCGTTACAAACGGCCTATAAAAATTTAAATATAATTATATAAAAATAAAAATTCTTGAAATATTTGATAAAAATAGCTGACGGCATCTTTTTTTCAAAATGGACTTACAAGAAAAAAAAATATGTCATCAGTAAGAGTACGACGCGGGTAAATGTGTATGTTAAAATAATTTTTGTGCAGACTATACTCGTAGTTGCGGAGATATTCAAGGTTTCCCTGGGAGATCGTTTGGCCTGTCGCTGGATCTCCTTATCGGTAAGGCGTATAGTTACGATTTTTTTTACACACGTTGCTACCAATTTGTTTTTTTTTGTGAAAACAGAACTAAAAAAATGGTGCCGTTCGTAAGAAAAAAAATGATAGATAAAATAAGGTCTTCATGGTCTAGCACTTCGAATAATTATTTCAGAGAACAACATTAAACCTTAATATGTGCCTTGTTACTGCTTACATTGTTACCCCAAGTCTCATTATGATACTGTAAGTAATGAATGTGCGTACCTATAATATTACGTAAACAATAGCAGACCCGCCCTGGCTGGAGCTTTAGTGAGTGTTCGTTACCTATCTTGGTTAGTTGTTACTTGTGACCAAGGACTGGCTCTTATCCAGCGAATTATCATTGCTATTAATCGTGGTGATGCAGCATGCCTGGGCACACTTCCGTCTGGTAATTGTCTGGATCAATTGAGTTACTTATATACCATTTTTAGCGGACCTTAGGAACTTGACTGCTTCCCTTATACCTAAAATGGTTTCTTATATTGTACTTTTTTATTATATAGGTAAGTAAAGTAAGAAAACAGTAGTAGTAGGCACCACTTACATATTGTTACGAGCTGGGGTTCGTAAGAATTAAAAGCAACCGGTTAATACTCAAAATAAGACGTTTATTCTGCACCAAACTAATTACTCTCAAACAAATTACAACACTACTTAGTTATACTACCGAATCACTAAACACTGTTATCGCACCCAAATATCACTTGATGTTAACTCGCTGTATAGTAATCGAATACTGACTTGCTTCCGAATCGCGCGTCAATTTATATCCAACTCTATCGTAAGGTCTAGTAAGCGCGGGAATGGTCGCGCCGCTAACTGTTGCGTAATCTGGCACGGCGGTCATAAATCATCCTTTTGAGTTATTGATAAACAAGTTGTTATTGTCTTATTTTTTGGAACTAAGGAATCGGAATTTCTCGAAGGCTCGCGAATATTCTAGACGTTTCTGACTGGCGTAACAATATACTATTGAGAGAGTAGATACTTTTAATAATTTAGTTACTCATACACCTAAATCATACCGTTGTGCATAGTTTGAGGCTGTGAAAATGTCCTGATGCATTTTTTTTTTATGTTAATAGCTACCTCAGTAGATGCTCCGTGGTTTGAATTTCCGAAGTAATTGGTCTTGTCTATGGGCTTGATTGCTTTGATCGCCACCACGCAGGTCAACGCAGTTCAACGGGCTACGCCCTGCTACGCCCAATGTTACCAGATTTAGCAAGAATCGCTAATCTATCAGAATGATAAGTTATGAACACCATGCAGCAATATTGACGAACATTTGACTTCCCAAATAGGAGGAGCTTCTCGATTCGGTCCTTTTGGACGGTTTTTTTTCTATTAATGTTCATCGATTACTCTGCGAGTTCATAACTGATTTGCAATTTTTTTTTCTATCGCTAGGAGTAAGTCTGAATATAATCTTGGTCCATCTTAAATATCGTTTCATTCGGGTCAGTAGTCTTGGAACTATCATCAATAATGTAATTAATTAAAACCAAAACTAAGCACATTACAATACTGTTACCGCTCTACAAATAAGTCACAATCCATATATTATCAACTCCACTTCTAAAAGTCAAGTCAAAGTAAGGATGCTTGGGTATGTTTGAGATGCTTGGGTATGTTTGAGTGCAGGTAGCACTTCGCTGGTAGATCTTGGGCAAGGTCAACAAGCGAGTAAAAAAAAACGTTTATTTGGAATATGTTATAGACTTACAACTAGTTTACAACTTTTTGTAATAAGTAAAATAGTAGGTAATAGCAATAAGTATCATTTAGGGTATTTAGTCCTGCAGTATGTTTCGAGCAAGACTACTTCCCACCTTTGCAAAGAAGTTGTTTGTTAAGTCACAACATTCTTTCGGTGTTTCTTTGAGTTTAAGAAGCTCGTTCGCTGCATTTGATTTAGCATTATTAATACAGCAGACCCGTTTTATAACAGTCCAGGTTTTTTTAATATCTTTTTGTAGATCAGATTTTTCATACGTATTTTACAACATACTCCATAATCTCAGATTATGGAGTATGTTGTTACAATGAACGCCTGTAAGTAATAGCAAGATTTTGATCATTGGGGGACTTGACATGACGTCTATGTAGTGTGTCACGAAATCTCATACACCTTAGGAGCCCAGGAGTAATCCAAGGCTGATTGATGACTTTTCTGTTTGGCGTTTTTAGTGTGTGTGTGTAGAGTTTTGGATGACGTTTTTTATAGTACCAATGAAATATTCAGTAGCAGAATTAGGATCTCTTATGTTGTAGAAATTTCCCCATTCAACGTTATGCAAAATGGAATATCCTTAATGGTAATTAATTTTGTTTATAGTTTTATTCAGGTTGTGGACGTTGGAGTCCTTGGATAGAGGTACACTAAGAAGAACACAACTAAATTTATAGATAATATATTTACAGATGCCAACATTATATAGAAGAGTGTAATAAGCAAAATAAAATCTTACCATCTAGGAGAAATTGTTAAAATCGAAACACAATGTAAAACTAATATAAAAAGGAAAATTACTTTTGTACCACTGACAGCTGATAGAGTGGAAAAAAATAAATCAGCACTAATGTCTAAATTACCTGTTTCATATAATGGTAACGATCCTGATTGTTTATATAAAACATTTTTTTACTAAATTTAGCAACATATTTAACTCAATATATACATCCAAAACAATCACAGTCTCTGATAATACAACATTTAGTGAGTGGGCAACAGAATAAAAGTCGAAGAAAATTGTATGAACTTTATGGTGAAAAAATGGTACAACATTAGAGAAGAGTTTGAGAATGATAAATTTAAAAAATATTCTAAAATCTTTAAGAAAGTTTGTGTGGCCGCTAAATCCCAATACTTGAGAAAAAATATTGTTAATAGTAAAGATAAAATTAAAGCTACTTGGAAAATTATTAATAGTGAGACTGAAAAAGGGAAAAGCTAACTAACGAATTTAATTTAATAATACTAAATTTTAATATATCCCAAAATATTGATATTGCGATAGCTTTTGAAACGTTTTTCACTGATATACCTGTTTCTACCACAAAATCATTGAACTCTTCAAATATTATGGCAGAGTCAATACTGAAAAACAATATACCATCATGTAATAAACTATTTGATTTCAAATATGTTAATAATAACGATATTATTAAAGCACTTAAACTTATAAATGAAAAGAAGACCTCTGACCTCTGGGGCATCTCTGTAAGCATTGTAATACCAATAACAGGCGTTATAGCGCCTGAATTAGCTTTTATTTTCAACGAATTCATCGACTGCGGCGTATTCCCTAATTTAATGAAATATAGTAAAATAACTCCTCTTTTTAAATCTGGTAACAGTTCTGATCCAACAAACTTTAGGCCGATATCAGTACTACCGACATTCAGTAAAATCTTTGAGAAGATTATTCTTACACAGTTACATAGTCATTTTTATGCTAACGCTCTATTTCATGATTAACAATTTGGTTTTTAAAGAGGTCGGTCAACTGCTGATGCCGGTATTAGTTTAGTATCGCATATTTTCGAGGCCTGGGAGAAATCACATGATGCGTTGGGAGTCTTTTGTGATTTGTCTAAGGCTTTTTACTGCGTGCACCATGAAACACTGATTATGAAATTATACCACTATGGTATCAAGGGTGTTGCACTAGACTTACTCACGTTGTTGACGTGAACAGCCAGCAATCTTCAGGATCTTTGGTTACCATGGGTGTGCCGCAGGGTTCCAATGTTGGGGCCTTTCTAGTTTTTGGTATATATTAATGATCTGCCCCAAATAATTTAAGATGACCATGAGATTGTACTGTTTGCAGATGATACGTCACTTCTACTTACATTGAAGCGACAAATGACTAACTTTGAGAACGTAAACAATGCAATCTTAAAAATTGTTACCTGGTTTAATGTAAATAACTTAGTACTAAATTAGAAAAAGACCAAATGTATTCG
Organism: Venusia cambrica; assembly: GCA_951394065.1. NCBI lineage: Eukaryota > Metazoa > Arthropoda > Insecta > Lepidoptera > Geometridae > Venusia > Venusia cambrica. The sequence goes on from OX596034.1 coordinate 18,145,898, forward strand.
ATTTATTTTACCAAATGTAACTGAAGTTGAAGTTAATGTAAAAGTTAAAGAGGAAAACATAGAATTAGTAAAAACCACTGTATTTTTGGGTTTAACTTTAGATAATAAACTTCAATGGGGCCCACACATAGATAAACTGGCGAAGAGACTTAGTTCTGCAGCATATGCTGTAAAGAAGATACGTCTTCTCACAGACGTTGCTACAGCAAGACTAGTTTACGTCAGTTACTTTCACAGTATTATACCTATATACTTATTACCCACTCAGGGTAATAAGTATATAGGTAAGGGGAAGTTTGAAAGTGGCACCAGTTGTAGAAAAGTTGAGGAGTGCTAGGTTGGCATGGTATGGGCATGTAATGAGGAGGGATAATAGTCATTTGACCAAAAGGGTTATGAATTTGAGCGTGGATGGACATGTGAGCAAGGGAAGGCCGAAAAAGAGATGGATGGATTGTGTGAAAGAGGACATGGGTATGAAAGGTGTAGATGCAGAGTTGACAGTTGATAGGAGTGAGTGGAAGAAGAGAACATGTTGTGCCGACCCCACCTAGCGTGGGATAAGGGCAGGAGAATGATGACTTATTACCCACTCAATACTCTTTTGTGTCACTCAGTCAGGAGTCAGAGAAAGAGCCCTCGCATCTACATACAAGCTTTCACTTAGTTAGAGCGAGGAACTCCCAACACAGATGCCTACTTAAAACTATAGTGAATCCTACCTACATAAGCATTATGTCATATGGCATCATACTGTGGGGAAGTGCTGCAGATATAGACACCATATTCGTTTTGCAGAAGAGGGCTGTTCACGCTGTTTACAAAATGAGTCCCAGAGATTCATTAAGAGACAAGTTTAATGAAATAAATATATTGACTATGCCCTGCCAGTATATTTATGAAAATATTATGTACGCGCGTAAAAACATAAGCTTATTTGACAAAAACTTTGATAAACATAATACATATATAATACATACTAGAAATAAGAATAAACTCGCTGTTCCCACAACTAGGCTCCATAAGGTTAATAAATCGTTCATAGGGCAAACTGTACGCTTTTATAATAAATTGCCATGTGATGTGCTAAGCTTGTCAAATAATAAATTCAAAAATATTGTAAATCAAAAGCTATCCAGGAAAGTTTATTATAAAATTTCAGATTACCTAGAAGATAAGAAAGCCTGGCATTAAAAAAAATAATTTGCTCCAGTGAATAAATTGTAATTAGTATTAGATAATTTTAAGCTATTGTAATGGATCATGAAAAAAAAAACTAGCCCGTAGTTTAGCCCAACTTTCTTGCCTTTCTCCTTGTGTGCTCGCTTGTGCGGTCGCGATTGCAAACAGGCGGTAGATTTGAAGTTTCAAAGTGATCCTAAAAAATCTTACTGAATAAATATATTTGACTTTGACTTTGACTTTGACTTATTCACCGAAGTAAGAAATTTCGGGTTACGTTGCGTGCCATTGGTAAGCTAATCAAACGATGCCCGAAGTTAGCAATTTGACAGCTTGAGTGTTGCGTACCCTACTCTAATACACGAAATGTATGACCGAAGTTTTCGATTTGACAGACTTTGTTTCGTAAGTTTTTGTCAATTCACACGATAGCATTTAAGCTGCCTCTTCATTTTCGCAAGCTTTTTTTTAACTTATCACGTCGGTTCTGCATATTAATTTCAGATAATAGAACGTTCTATGATAGACTAATTCAAGTAAGTGGTATAATACGTGATGTTCACACGTTCAAATTTGATAGTTTATTACCTTCATGATAGCTATGTAACTTGTGTTACTTCTTAGTCATTACGTTTAACAGAAAATGGCAAGATTAGTCGCACTAGGTATTTGAAACCGAGAGAGAAGAGCGTCTAGAAAGAAGGAGACGCCGTTTTCTCAACCCTTTGTGAAACCAAAGTTAATTTGACTAAACTTTTGTTGTTTTCTATCATGAAATAATATAGGTACGTAATAAAGTAAATATATATGCATGGACGAATTTCTTCGTCCATGGTATATGATAGCAACGTTTCCCAGTCAGCAACAATACAATACTATGGTCAACAAGGACTGGTATAACAATAAATAAATATAAGTCCAAGTCCCAAAACAAATAAACGCAAGTGTCGCTGCTTCATACAAAAAAACGATGTATGAAACAAGGCAGAATTTTAGAGGCGAATATTGTTATCTTACTCACTTTCGGTAGCTCTATTTTTAGAAAGGAGTTCCGTCTTTTCTTAAGTAGTACTGTAATTTTTTTATGACAATGACACTGACAGGTTTGAGCAGCAATTCATAATTTTTGTTATATTATCTGTGGTTTCATTCGGTATTGTTCACGACGGTTGTCTCTGGATCACAGCTCCGGCAGATGCGGATCCGAAAGTAAACAAGAGTAGCTACATATTACGTTTTGCGGTCGTACTTCGTTCGGTGCCGCAATTGCGGATGTAAAGAATAAGAGTAGGCCCTCTGTACCTACTAAAATAGATCTAGAATACTATCAAATTGAGAAGGCTATCACAATCTATGGTAAGGCTGCTTTTCTGTTGCCATTTAAAAATGGTCGGTTTATCCATTGCACGGACCATTTTATGTATTTTAAGATATCTCGGTTAATTTCAGAGTATATTGAGCTAACATTTTACAGGCAGATACTTGAATAGATGCACAAATCGCAGAAATACTTTTCAGTTTGCCAAATCATAAAAAAACTAGTCCAATCTATCGACAAAATTGGTCCTGTCTTCGTCTCGGTATTTTTCAAATAGCACATTCATTACTTACTACCTAATGAGACTTGGGCTGACGTTGTAAGCAGTAATAAGGCACATATTAAGGTTTAAAGTAAAAAAAAACATTCTTCTTAGTGCTAGAACGTGAAAACCTTATTTTATGTATCTTTTTTTTTTCTTACGAATGGCACCTTTTTGTTTTAGTTCTGTTTTCACAAACAAAATAAACAACGTAACTATACGCCTTACCGTTAAGGAGATCCAGCGACAGGCCAAACGATCTCCCAGGGAAACCTTGAATATCTCCGCAACTATAGTCTGCACAAATTTTATTTTACCATACACATAAATTACCTCGCATCGTACTCTTACTGACGACATCATTTGTTTTCTTGTAAGTCCATTTTGAAAAAAAGATGCCAGCAACTGCTTTTTTCAAATATCTCAAAAACGGCTGGATGCACAAATTTAAAAGACCATACACATTTACACGGCGTCACTAACATATTATTTAGCAAAGCAAAATCATGAAATTCGTCATTTTTCCGCTGGGAGAACACACACGTTCCAGAAATACGCGTGCATAAATAAACAAACAGACAAAAATTCTATAAACTGTATATTCATGCTCAGATGCCTATCTTCAGTAGGTAGTACCTAGCACCAATTTTTACTTGAAAATATACACATACAGAGCTTTTTTACTAGGTACTTTATTAAAAGTAGGTAGGTAGGTAGGTATAGATAAGATAGATGTTACGTATTACGTATTATTTTCGTCATGTTAGCCCGAAATTCAACCATATAAGTAATAAGTCGTAGGCAGGTAGTAGTAGGTAGGATGACGACGACGCCACGTTATTTTTGTTTTCTTTCCTGGTAGGTCCTATCTAGTGAGCCGACTCTCCTATTCTTTGTAGGTTGGAAGATCAGTGTACATAGTACATAGGTAAGTGCTAGAAATTGTATATATAGGTAGGTTACTACCTACCTACCTACCGAAAATAATTCTCGACGATTCAAAGTGATCATAGTCTTTTCACCGATTTTATTATAGTCCCTCCTTAACCGTGTAGGTATATTTAAGGAGGTTTATACCTTTTTAACAAAACTGCCTATTTTAAGGTGGCCTTGATTTTTGTACTGAATGGGTCGTATAGGGGTGGGCGAGCTTAATTCTCTATATGTCTAGTCATATCGAGAGGCGCCCGTTACATTACCTAGACACTGGGTTTATTCTGAATTCTGAGTCTAGATATAGCTTTATTATTATACACCGAGGTGATAAATCACCTCGGTGTATGATCTACCTACTTTTATTACCCAGGCCTAGCTTGTGAACTAGAATAGACACCTTATCATCTAAACGCATTCATGGAAAAGAGGGAGGGATGGTTAATAGGTTTCCGATTATAAACAGACGTTCAACAGAAATCAATACTAATTATCCTTAACTGATTTATTTAATACTGTTACAAAACAAACCACTAACTACTTATTTTATGTACCTATTATGTGAACATATTTATTCTGATCTAATGTGTACCTAACGTGGATACATCCAAACAGAACGGGGAATGAGATATATAGTCACACTCGTAAAGTAGTTGCAAGTAATTATTGGTGATATAATATACTTACCTACTCCGACTTGTTTTAGATAATTTACTTATTTGGTTAAAGATAATAATTATTTTAATTTCAATACCGCTGTATTTTTTTTTCAAATTGACTGTTTAGTTTATTGGATTGTTTCTTTCAATAAAACTATAATATTTTTAGTTCATAAAGAACAAGATCACTATGTGTACCCGAAAGGGTGGGTTAACCTACGTATAAATGATTGTTTTACTTGCCGAGTCCTTACTCGACAAGCTAAGGCCTACGCCGCACTATATTTTCGTATCATAAAAGTAGGCGAGTAGTTTCATACTTACCTATTTTTTAAATGTGTTAAAATAGTGCGCAAATGGCTTACATATTCACTAAATACAAATATCTTATTCTATTAAAATAACCTCGTAGACCGGCAAAAGGACCGGGCCTCGTACTGCGCAATTTCATATTCACAATAAGTATGAAATAAATATTTAAGTGTTTATTCATACAAAGGAACTATAGGGCTGTTGCTTTGAGCCTCGGCTCAACCCTTTTCATAACAACTACAAGTAAATAACAATTGGCATGCAAGCGTATTTTAGTGTTCCGTACCACGTGTTGTAAATTAAGAACTATTGGGTGGACAGGAGCACGCAGCTCACGTGCGAAAGCTATATGTTTTCTTAAATGAAAATGACAGTTACCGTAGATTTATTTACGGTTTGGTTGTATGCCACTTTTACATCCATGTTCTCCAATAATATTGATAGAGATAGTTTGTGACCACGGAACAATAAATGCATGAGACCAACTCGTGCCTGGCCAGGCCAGCGTTTTTTCAACAATGAAAGAGACAGTCTTTGCATTCCACACTAGACATTTTTTTTGTGAAAAATTCCGCTTTAATACTTATTACTAGGAAAATCTGAAAAAACGCGTTAGTGCTCAATTAAAATAAGATGATTCAATTTAAATGCTACATTTGACAGTAGGTTGGTATTTTCTAAAAGCTCAACAGATACCTATACCTAACCTACTCACGCTTCTCAAGCAGGTATTTTTAGGCACCTATGGAAAATGCCATAGCTTTTCATATGACAAGGTATTGCACAAAAGTATTAGCTTTTTTAAAATGCCTTCATCTCATTTTAAAACCACATTTTCTTTGTAATCATCTGATCTCATTTTATTATAAACAATAAACTGTAAAGTGTAGGGTGTAAGGTATTTCGGCATTAGGTATTCTTTGCACCTAGTTGTTTTGTGACATGGTTACGTGATGACATGATATCTGATGCCTGATGGTCAAACATTCTACTACAGTTATTGATAAAACAGATTTCTTTATCACATTTCATTATGCAACTATACTAACATTGACTTATCGATTTCTATAACTACTTATATCCATGAAAAATCACAAGGATGGTTATTTGTTTACATAATTTATTCTACCATACCATTTTTTATTTTAAAACATAGAGCAAAGACAAAGTTTTACATTGGTGTCCAAAAATACCTTCTTTCAAACAAACGGTATCAACAGTCTTCCTTGGAGTCCCTTGAACTGTAGTTACTCAACTTTTTATTTGTTATTTACAATGTAAGCCTGGTGCAAGTCCAAAGAACAATGCTATTTTCGACCTCAGAGCGACCTTGGATTTAGTCATCGACGTTACATATAAATTATTGTTACTTTTATGAAACACGAGTTTGAGCGTTTTACAACTCAGTATAAAAAAATGATAAAAGCGAAAAATCATACGAGCTACATAACGTATATATAACGTTAATAGGTCTATGAGTGAGGGCCCGCCACCGTGGTGTTGCTGATAGTTTTGTCACCAGAGTTGATGATGTCAAGGATGCTCACGTAAGAACCGGTTAGGAAGCCGAGGATCCCGAAGCAGATGAGGAAGCAGTTCTTCCATAGGATCCAGTTGAACCGACCGAGCCCGTTAGGCTTGTCCCAGTAAGTCACAGTCTCGATAACTGAGGGGAAAATCAGTCCGAGGAAGGACAAACAGACAGCACCGACGAGAGAAATGAAGGGACCGAGGTCGGGGATAGCGATGGCGATGCCGAGCGTCAAGATCACAAGACCGATGCGGATGCTGTACTCGGCCAGGTTCTTCTTGGCTCCAAACCAGTGGCGCACGTTCTTCCAGATGATCTCCATAGGCACGTAGAACTGCAGGCTGTATGTGAAGAATATAGCGGCCGCAATCATCAGCTTCACACTTTTGCCCAAACTGGAAAGATATCATATCTTTAGCAAGATTTCAAGGGTGCTCATTGTGACTGGGGAACCATAAACATTCATTTTTAATTTTATTTAACTAGGACACGGGACAAGCAATTAACCCACCTGCTGTTAAGTGCATCTGCGCAGTGCAGTAAGGCACTGTTATAGGCAAGAGGTCTTTGCAGGTAACATCTACAAAGAACAGCCTACACGGCACTGCATTGCGCCCGTCAACTTGAGGCAAAAAGGTGTGAAGCCAATCGTGCCTGTAATTTCACCGGCGACCTTACCCTTCAAACCCAAACACAGAAATGCCTTGGCGGCTGAAATAGGTATGGTGGTAGTACTTTCCCAGACGAGCCCTTTCACAATGGGCTCTTCTACTATTAAAACTATACCTACACAACCCTGAGGTTGTGTAGGTATTATAGGTAACACATGTAGGGGGCACCGCGGCCTCAAAGGGAAAAAAGAAAGGAAAGCTATCCTCGCAGGTGTTTTTTTATATCACAGGTGCTCAACCTTTATCATAAAAAAAAGGAAAATTCCATTTTATTTAACTATTGAAAAATAACAAGCAGTTGCAGCTAGAAATATTATGTAATACGCCATTTATTCACGGTTATTCCCAGAGAAAATTAACTCGTTATTATGGTATTTGTGGCAGTAGTGCCCAAAAATGTGAACAAGGGTAATTTCAAATAAAAAAAGTTTTTTATATTTTTTCCTAATTGGCCGTGGTGGTACAAGTACCTGCGGGGCTATCCAATAATTACCGGACACTCTGCTATTGATCTTAAACACCACATATATATTGATATACTTACGCCTCATCTGCAGGCAAGTTCAAGGTGATGCTATCTTCAGTGTACACTCCATACTTCAAGTATCCCAGGAACCCGGTGAAAGCGTACAGAGAGACGACAAACGCCATGCCGAAGTTTAGTACCCCGGGACATCCGATGAAGTGAGTGGGGGTCTTCATGTTGTTCTCAAGGGGCATCACAACACCGATGCCTTCGAGAGCGAAGATGGCGGTTCCGAAGAAGGTAGGCAGACGCTCCCATCCACCGAACGATTCCCTCTCGCTCACACTAGGCATGTCTTGGAACAGGTAGTAGTAAGTTATCCCGATTCCAGTACCGACCAAAAGGTTCGCGATCATGGAAAACGGAGCGAGGTACTTCAGGTTCCTGATCAGATTCATTGCGATGAGCAGAGGCAGAAGACAGGCCATGTAGATTCTGACGTCTACGTCGTAATAATCCGTTCCTTTCACATAGTCGTCAACGACTTGCTTCACGTTCTTCGAAACGAACAGGATGTAAACGCAGCAGCAGCCCAGGAGATCGATGACCAGGAACCAGTTCACCATAGCCCTGGAAAGGTGTCGAAGGTTAACTCAAGGAAATGGTTCGATTGGCATTTGACCAACATCGCTTGGCTCGTTAGCTCTGCGTGTGATTGATGCCAAATAAGGTCGCTGTTCCATTATTATATTCCTTGTTGAATAGGAATCTTTTGAATTATGTCGATAATTATTGTAGGTATTTATTTTGGGTCAAAATGCTGATTGGCATCTACGCACAGCCCCAATCAGAAGTGCGACAAAGTTTTCGGTCTTGTGGCCTCTGCATATATTTGGTCTAGGTTTGGTTTACAAATGTTATAATGGCACAAAAATTCACAACCCGCGACGGGACTCGAACCCGCATCGTTTCCTCCCTAATTGAGCAACGAGGGTCCTGACGTAGATTCTGTTTTTTTCTGTCACATCCATAGTCAGCTTGAGCGCTGATAATTATAGCATTTGTGAATGTTGTTACCAAGTACAATCACTTGAAATACAAAAATATGATAGGTTTGGTTTGATTAAATTACGAGTAGTAACTACGAGTATCTACTATATGAAATTAATGAGCGAGTTAGTGCTCGCCGATAATCATGACAATTAGTGCCGACAGAGTGCACTTGTATTGTATGTATATTTTCTTAGACAACGCGAGACTGAACAAGCAAGCAGCTCACCTGATGTAGATGCTGCAATATATATATGGCTTCATATATATTGCAGCAGTATGTATGTGTTCTAGCTAATTGAGATTAAGGTAGTAGAGTTTCTGGTGAAAGTACTCGTCTATCTCGCAAGACCGGATGCTCTTAAAAACACTGAATTTGGAAATCTGTTGTCCAAGCCCTGTCACATGACATCCCACAAGACTTCTTCAAGATCAAAAAAGAGATTACTTTAAAATAAATCCTTTTACCCGATGAAAGATAATCAGTGCAATTTTAAAATTTATTATGATTAACTATTCAAAAGATATGGGCGATAGATGTGAATCCGTGCCACCATAATATCTCAAATATCCCCCGGGACAATCAAGTGAACGAAGCGAACAAGATCTCTAAGTTAAGTTGGCAAATCCAGCACTGTATGTATGTATGTGGCAATGTTTGTAACGGCATAACTCTCGAACGGATTATCCGATTTTCATGTAATTCAAACTGAATAGAGATAACGTAAATATAATTTGATTGTCGCGGGGGATTTTTGATAAGTGGTGTAGTTTTTGAGATATTGGGGAGAAATGAAATACAAATTTCGCCCATATCTTTTGTTTGAAAAAATGATAATGAGAAAATTGCAAATTGCAGAATTTATTATAATACTTATCAATCGCTACGAGTTTTTGATAAATAAGAGTATTAAGTGAGACAAGAAGATCTTTGGCTTGTGGGGTGTCATTTCAAAAAAACTGTACATTCATAAAATATATATTTAATATATATATGATAGGGGTGGTTTTCGTAACAAAGGGGCGCGTTAAGGGGTTAAAACTCTTGGTATGTCATGTAGGATAGACTGTTAAAAGGGGGACTTCACAATTAAATTTCTTTTGATTTGCTAAAACCACCCCTGTATTTAAATGAAGGGCTCCAAAAGGGGTAAATATTCTTGAATTGAAGTCTTGAAAATGTGTTAAAATATGAAATAACATATGAAATGAGACTGAAATGAAATGAGAAGACAAATGAGACTGCAGATTTCAAAATAAGTTTATTTTTGCCCTTATTAGGGATGGTTTTTAAGATGGAGCGGGCAAAGGATGATCATCATGTCTTCTTAGATAATGAAGGGTATTCGAAAACTCAGTAAAACTGGTTTATTTATTTTTTGTTATTTACTCAATAGAGAAGGGTGTCGATAAAATCCGACATTTACTCTTGGGGCAATACTTATGCAAGTGTTTTGACTGCGCATTTTCCATGTCAACAATCAATTATTGTCCACCACAATGTTAGGTTTCACCATAATCATCACGTTTGGCAGACAGATTGGTGCTTACAGCTAAAGTTTTGTTAACACACAGAAAGAGGCTTTGTGCTTGACTTTACGACATCCGTAGGCTGGAGGGGTAGATTTTTAAACCACAACTACTAAGGCAACGGTTTTGAGAGCACCTTCAAAACGTCATCAACCCAAATTTCATGTTAGGAAGGATATTATAATAAGTAAGCAACAAGAGAGAGCCTCGAGCAAAGGTAATTAAGTTGTGTATTGAAATCATACTTTTATCGTTTGTTAATTACGTTCTATTTGAGAAATAATCTCCGTCACAAATCAGACATCACGAGTTTTCTTTTCGGGGCGAACTACTAGTATTTTAAGTTGCATTAAAATCGGTCGAAAATCATGGAGTCCCTAACATACATAACTATACATACAGTGCCGCGTTTCCCAACTTAACTCAGAAATATCGTTCGCTTCGCTCACTCGATCAAAATTTAAGCCATTCCGGAATCATTTGCATATCTGTGATCAAATTTACCCGCCACACCCAGATCCGTCACCAGATCCGTCACCAGATCTACGTTAACTTACTTAGCAAGCCTGGAGAACTTATGCGCAGCAGGAGGACCAGACAGGAAAGCAGCTTCAGCAGTCTCAGCGAACCCGAGGGAGGGCTTCTGTATCCTCCGGCACAGCTCGTGGGCTGTCTTCACGAGGATGTGGACGCAGTAGGTGCAGATCCCTCCGATCGCGAAGGTGGCTACCAGCCCGAAGAACAGACCAGCGTTCTTGAAGGCCATAGGCATGGCGAGGATGCCGCTGCCGAGAGAGCCTTTCAGCAAGTGGATGAGAGTGTCCATATCCCTGAAGTAATGAGAGATCGAGTGTCAGAAGGGTTAGTACTACGGTAAGTATACTCTTCTGCAAATAGTAGATCTCGCGAGCACAAACTTTATTGCACTTTTTTTTACTTTTTTTTGCTTTTTTTTAGTTCAGCGTCCGGGTCGTAGGTGCCCCGGACGGCCATCACTATCTAAACTACTTCTGTTGTTTGAAGTGATGTAAGTTGAATCCACATTCTATTGCATAAGGTTCATTCTCTGTTCATTCTGTTGTTTATTTTATTGTACGACGGAGAACGCTTGGCCTTTATCTCACTTGGTTTTAGGTTAGTATAAGATGGAAGCACACTTCACCCGGAAGCCTCAACAGCCTGAGTACTGGCTATCTTACCTCTAAATGCCGGAATACATCAATTTTTAGAATTGTTTACAGACTTAGTAAGATGACTAGGATAAATTGATAACGACGCCAAAATAAATTTAGACATACCTAAGTACGAGTAGGTTAGGTACCTACCTTATTCACTAACATAAGTTTAGTTTAATTTAAGCTGATTAATTAGAGTGTAATGTAGAGGAAGTGTAATCGAAAATGACTTACGAAGTAGGATGAGCAAGTTTTCTATGCTCAAAGGGGTTGTAGTCTTCGTCAGCCTCAATATCCCTTCCTGGGATTTCCATGAGGGGCAGGGTGGAGCCGGCTTGCTGCTCCACCGGGATCTCATTTGGGTCAACTTTGTACCTGCAAAACATTCCCCAAACAATATTATAGGCTTTGCCGATACTGTTGCATACTAAGTCTAATAGTAAAGTAGTAGAAGTGAGTTCAAAAGTGTAGTAAAAAATCACAAAAAGCACAAAATGTGATGATAGCGAAACAGAGAGCAGCGCCACATCTCGAAGCTGAATGTGATACGATGTGTGAATGGTGTCGCGTCTGGATGATTTCCTGGCTGTGGCTTTACTCGCGGACATGTAAGTTACTTTACAGGTAAGTATTATTACAGGTTACTTGTGTAAGTGTCGTCGTGTGGAGTGTAGTGTCATACATTCATTATGGTTTCCAAAATATTATAAAGTACAGATACATTTCCTTGTGCGTGGCACTCTGTTCAGACTCGGCATTTACAGAAGGATGGCTCACACGCTAAATTCAATACAGCTTTACGTCGGTGATCAGCCGCAGCAGCAGGGTCCGCTCTGACATGTTGGTAGAGAGATTTGCAATTGCAGAAATTACTATTCCAGTTTTTTTTTATAATTTAGTCATGTTATGTCGAACAGATGGGCTCCATTTTCTAAAAGTAGAGACGCATAAAGCTAAATCAAATTTGTACAAATGTAGCGTGGAGGGCCAATCCCGAGCCTGAAGAGAGATGACGCGGCGACGCGGGCGCAGGCGGCAGTGCCGGGCAAGACGCTGCCTGGGCCCGCGCCGCGCCCCTCGGTACCAACCCAAACAATACAAGTGATACAGAAAATAGAAACCATAAAAATGGAATGATGTACCGGTGTATGAGTCCATTGCTAGATGATCAAGGTCGTCAACGACTTTAACCTCGTGGGAGCGGCGCACGTCTTCCCGGATCGTCTCCGTCGCGGGCCGAGCTTAGAGCTCGTTATAAGGAGCGAGTACTTAACAGTCAACATACAATATAAAAATACCACGACATAAGAATTCAAGAAGTAATAGCCGGGGCGCAGGCGCAGGCGCTGGGGCATGCAGCCCCACGCCTGCTCCTCAAGGAGTGATCATTGCTCCTCTCTCGCAAGCGAGACTTAACTTGATATCATTATTTTTATCTTTTCTTTTTCAATTTCCTGTTGAACAAAAATGCCATAATTATATTAGTTCACGACAATTCTGTGCAGTTTCATAAAACAATCAAATCGCTGAACTAGATAATGACGAAGCAGTGAAGCATGCTTAAGATTGATTTAGGTATTATCTAATTTTCGTTCTAGTAAGCAAATGAACAAAAGTCTGCATGACACCCACTGATGTAATCATTAACAACACACAATGGGCGGTCGAAGCTAGAGTAGTCTGGTTACAGGTTTCAGGAACAGTCTCACTTACTTGACCATGACGAGATCTGATAGATCATTTCTGACTCCTTTCTTCTTGGGGTCATATTCAGCTATCATAGGTCGCAATTGAGGTTTCTGGAAAAAATAGAAAACAAAGTGTTTACTAGACGAAGTACTACAGAATACATTGTAGTGATAAATTTGCAGTTGGCCGCTATCTGACTATGAAGGTTTTCATGAAATCTAATCTTAAACATTTTTTCTAAGGGGACTCCTTAGAAAAAATGTTTAACATAAAATACGTGCCTAAATAAGTGACAATGGCTTGACGAAACGTGGACATGTGCTAGCTAGCACAGGACCTCGGTATCTCAGTACTTCAAATCATACTCGACGCAAGTACAACCATAGGCGATGATAAAAGTAATGGCTTCATTTTCAAAAATATTAAGAGTAGGCGACGCGACTGTACAGTCGTGCAACACTGTACAGTATTTCTCCTAAAACTAGGCATTGATATGTCAAACAAAATTAAACCTGGAAATTCCGAATAAAAGTTTTGCATATCGCAACGTAAGATCTAGTCGCCTTACAGGGGCAAAGTCCAACTACCCATTTGAATAAATGAATCATGGAGTTCCATAAGGGTATGCAACCTGCAACCTTGTTCCCCTAATTTTATTCACGTTGAATCGCGAGGAGTCTCAGCTGCACCAATTTAGACTTTATGCTTTTGACGGAGCGGTTAATATCGATCAAAGTTCGACGGTTGGGCATTGCTTGCCAACAAGAACGATTGTTCAGAACCGGATTAAACTGGTTCTTTTGACTATAAATCACGAGGGTACCGCTGGCCTTTCACATACTAACAAAATAAAAAAGGACACTGTGAAATAAAACAGTCGCGGATAAATTACAACTACTTAAATGTAAATTTTACGCATCTTCTTTTTTTTACTTCTGTAAATTTGCAATTGCTATTATTTAACTCTTAAAATTTCAACGGATGTTGTAAATTCGTGTAAAGGAACTCAAATCGAGTCTACACTATTATTAAAATAAAAAAACTAAATGATGAGCACGGTAAAATAAGTGGCTGTAACAGAAATTGTTAGTCATGATAGTGTAGCTAAGATTTTTTTCATATTTATGACATCAGGATTTGGTTTTCATAATCTTTGTTAAGCAAAACTTTAGTGAAATAATGACTAGTGTAGTGCAAAAAAATTGCTCATGTACCTACCCTACCTACCCTACCCTATGACAATGGTTGGTACCTAGTTGACGTAGGTATAGGTACGATGATCTACACTACTAGTTATAGGCAGCATTGTCATCAATTGTTTGAATCATTGGACAGTAGTGTGCCGACGTAGTTAGTGATTTGTGTAAATGTATAATGAAGAGCAAAGCAAGGTCATACTGTCAATCGCACAATAGTCGTTTTGTTGCTTTCAGTCAGACCTAATTAGCAGGATATCTCTTGTGCAATTTACTAGGTATCTCTATAGAAAAGTAACGACAAAGAAGTATATACCTATGTATGTATTCAAATGTAATGGAACTTGAATAGTTAAATCATTACGATGATAGAGCCTTAAATTTATTATAATAGGTACGTATAAACCTACTCCTTTTGTGTAAATACTTAGGCATGCAAAATACCCAAACACAGAACAAACATATATCGTGTTGATCTCAAAAATATTTGTACTGGTTGGGATGGGAATCGAACCTACAACCTACGGTGCAGAAGGCAGTACTATACAACTACATAATATGATATACCAACTGAACTGTGAGACATGTCATTATGCGCCGTTCTAACACGCCTCATACACATTGGGTATAATTTTCTTGTTTGGCTATTGCCATTATAAGAACTATTTGCTGATGACGTTTTGTGATTTTCTTACTACCTAGTATCACGTACCAACACGAGCGATGAAACGTGCTAACATTCGCACAAACATAATATGTCAACATTGAAAAGCACGATTCTGTCATGAGGTGGGCGGGGTGGCAGTGGCGGCATTGTCTGCACTCACGAGGCGGTTGACAGGCACCAGCATCAGCGATGACAAGCAAGGCGCTATTGTGAGTTCATCACAATCATTGCCAAGGTCTTAGACCGTTTGTATTGTAGCCTAGCCCACACGCGTCAGGGATACATAAACATATCATTGCTACTAGTTCACTAAAATTATACTATACGACGCAAATTCAGCAATAATTCCAGTCAACTAGGTACCTAATGCCGCCAGATTTTGATCGCTTTACTTTACCATCTGGTGACAACGATATATTTGATTTATTTGACCAAATGTTAGTTGATGCTAATGTATATAAGTTATAAAGAAAACTTGGAACTAGTAAGTACCACAGTATTTTTATTTTCGCCCGGACAAACGTATTTCGTATAGTATTTTGTTTCGATATGGCACGTCCGATTTAAATGCATTTTTGCAGGTTTCATCGGATGAGAAAACTTGTGTCTGTGATGAGTACTATTAAAAAAACTCACAAAAACCAAACTACAGATAGTTTAGTTTGTGTGGGAAAACTCTTTTCATATATTTGATTGGTTTCATTTTTAAAGATAGTTTGTTGAACTATCTGCAGATTTGACAACCGAACTGTGCTACTTCTAAACCATAATTATAGTAACGGCCTAATGGACAGATAGACATTGGTTTTTATTTATGTAATTATGTTCTGTAAATATAACATGGTTTTGAACATTCGTTGTCGCATGTTCTGTATGTATTGTTTATTATGTATGTAGGTTAACAATATTTTTTTTGATCACATAGCACGTAATTATTGTTAATGATTGCTCTGCGCCTGAAGGTACTCATTCCTCGGATCTTCCTAATGGAGATCACTTTGTTTTTGGGGTCATAAGCTACCTACCTAACCGACTAGCATGAACATAGGGAATGAGAAATGCGTACGAAGAGTGAGATTATTTTTCAATCTCACCTGATTTTTAAAGTTATGTTAAGGCCGAAGATAGAATCGCACTACACCCGGAATCTCAACAAACTGAGGAACTGCCTATCTTACCTCTGAATGCCGGAACACAACAATTTAATAAATGTTAATATGGTGACAGAATTAGGTAAGGTGGTGGTAGGTTGGACTTGAAAAAAGTCCTACCACCAACCAAACCAAGCACAATATTATACTCCCCGTGGGGATCGAAGCCGGGACCTCTGGTTCTGACACCGGTAGGCAGACCACTAGATCAAAGACGCGTTAAAATTTCACATTAACACAACATTATAAGACATTTAAAAAAACATTTTATGAACTAAATTCACTATATACGTATATCCAATCGATAGGGTGTCGTAGCTTCAAAGAATCACACTTCGTTTACAACACCGACAATGTTTATTGCCAATCTGGGAGTAACTAGACGATACACGTGGACACCTGAAGTGTTTGTTTGCGAAATCTCCTGTTCGTGATGTATGTAGAAAATTACCACACTATCACATAATGTAATTTGATGACATTCCAATTATGCAATCAATTATGACCCTTCATGCAACAGTCTAGATTTTACAGAAAACGCATATGAGCGAGATAGAGATGACATCTGCATCTATGTGGTAGGTATTGCGTTTCCGGGTGCGAACGGGATACCTATGGTTCTGGAGGATACTGATTCAACTGCACACATGCATTACTACAATGTGTGCGTTATTCTCACGAATGGAGACATAGGTAGGTATCCTATCGATGTTCCTGGGGAGAGGGTTGGGAGATGACTGGGAGAGGGTTGGGAGAGGGTGATACTGACGTGTTCTGGTTTGATTATGAAACTGCACACATATGCATTATCAATGTGTGCGTTTTATTGCTCATGGTTGCTCCTGTTCATTTATGCGAGCCTGGTGAGATTTTTGAAAATTTTCAAAAATCTCATTAAAAAAGCTCCCGTAGGTACCACTTGTCAAGTTGTCAAAATCGAAAATGACTTGACCAGTAATTTTTAATCGAAATCCGTCCATTTCATTTTTGGAACGGTTTTGTGCAGGTTTTTTTCAATTTATTTCAATTCCGTAAGATGAGACGATGACTGCTTATTTGACTGACCTAGCGGACTACCTACGGTTGGACGGTTTTACAGGTTTTTATGTCAGTTCCCACACAGGGAGGAAATAGTGCTTTAGTTTTGCTCCCCAGTCCCCAGTAAACTAATTTAACTCTTGAACAGTTATGTGGTCCTGGTACTTTTCACTACACGATGGCGAAATTGATTCACGCGGGAAATTTCAATTTAACGATTATTTAATTAATTAATTTAATTTATACTTCACAACTCTCTCTCCTTCAAAAGTTAAGTGATAATGCAATTTTTTTAAAAAGACAATTTGAAATGGGCTTATTTCAAACATATTCGATAAAAAATAATTACGCAAATCGTTTAAGAACACGCGGATAAATCGGTGGGCTCACGAAAAAAAAGTTGGAGCCACAAACTATGACACATCGTGTCAAATAATGTCGCAACAGGTTTGTACTTATATTTGTCAAATTTGTTAACACTTGCCGAAGTAGTTTTGTTGATCTAAGCAAATTAGCTAAAATCAAATATAGAATGCGATTGTGTTCTCTAACACAGGTATTTTCATACTTAAAAGAGGGTCTCAAACCATGAAACATGTATGTTTGTTGTATTGTGTTCGTAGTTGTAACTATACAATGATTTATTCTGTGGTTGAACCAAACTACCAGAGAAACGACTAGATTCTCTAATATTGAAATCTTTTGCCTCGAATACAAGTGGTCTGGTATTTTTGCTACCGTAAAACGCCGTTATAGCTATTTAGCTTCTGCTTGTGGCTTGCCGGTGGGTACCCGAACATACAAAAAGTAGAAACCAACTTTCACATTTTATGTTATAGGTAAGTTTTCAAAGCTATTGTTTCTATTTAAAATAGTGTCCAGTACCAGAGATTGTGTTCAGTTAAAATTCATAAGATGTTAGATGGCAAAGCACCTCGTAGGTACCAAACATATTACTTACCCCCAACTAAACAGAGGGGTTTCATAAGTTTGAGTCTCGACGCTTGTCTGTTTGTCTTAAGACTCGTAGCTCCTAAGCTAGAGCTCGCGACTTCTTTGCGATTTTTCAATATTGAAGCTGATTAATCTGAAATGAATCTTAGCTAAGTTTGGTGGAAGTTAGTCCAGCCGTGTTCATGCTATGATGTTTTATCATCGTATATATCAGCTCGGAACTTCTGTGCCGTAGACTTAATTCACCTGGGTGAATTAAGTATACTATTTAGTAGATTTAAATACTCATTTAAATTTAAATAAGGTGATTTGAGGAGAATTTTGTACACTAATTTGTAGACTTTAATATCCTGACTAGGTAAATGAAATATCAACTTCCAGTGATTTGATATGCGATCTTTTCACACGGGTACCTGACCACTTAGAAAAGTACTACAGGAATGATGGTAGTTTAAAATGTGTCATATTCCAAATAATGTACAATCATGGTTACAAACTGGAGACGATACTATGGCGATTGATGACTAGCATGATGATTTAACTTCTAAATCAGCCATCCAGTTGAGAGTTTAGAATCTAGAGAATCAAAAGCAGCTATATCAATTTCGACAACGCCAGGTCTGATCACCAGCATGGTGATGAATAGAATATAAATAATGACATTGGTATCTATTTAAAATGTAGAGCAAAACTGTTTTTATTCAGATGATAAGGCCGATTTCGTGCACCGTTGTGTTCAATTGATACTAAAACGTTATATTCTATGTCTGAGTTTCGTTAAAACCACTTTTGTACAGCACATACAAATCAGTACCCGTGTCAACTAATGTAATCTCCATACAAAGGTTATCTAGTAGAGATCCCTTCGATAATACAGCTAAATAAGCGGCATTCATTATTATTTTAAGCGGCGGCAAGTAACTGTTACGTAATAAGTGTGGTTTGATTTTGTTCTTGTTATTGTTCATTAGAGTGCAAACAATAAATAATTCTATGTGTCTATCTATCTTTCTTTAGCAGTTCCGGTAGTTCGTAAATTCCGGTAAGTGGGATGGGAGACGAACTATTCAAACCACTTAGAGCTCGTAGCATCAACATCCTCCCGCGTAGGCAAGTGACCCACATGAGATTCGCAGTCCTTCCCTTACCCAATTGATTTGAAGGGCAAATCTTACAAATTGGCCCGGATCAAGACAATTTATCACTTATATAAAATCAGCGATCCGTGGGGAGCGGTGGGACAAAACCAAACAAATCGTTGATCAGCGGAACGAGATTTCCTACTGGGGTCATGGGTAGTTGGGTAGTTGGTGCCTCTTAGATTACTGTTTGCCGCCGTTGTTGGAACATCCTTGAACTGTTCTTAACAAGAAGTGTACGGGAAGCTTGCGATTTACAATCTGATAGAGATATAAGATTTATTAAATATTAATTATATAAAACAGAAACACCCATTGATTACAATAGAGACTAAAGCGAATTTTCTGCTCTGGGCTCAAAGATACACATTCACAAATTAATATAGCCACATCGCGGACTTACTTAAATAATAAGGATCAAATGAACTTAAGGCAGTTTACCACCATTTTCATATTTTCAGTTATCTGAGCTCCTGGATGTTCTTAGTTGAAGTCGGTTCCATATTTTATAACTTATTTAATCATTTTTCTCATTATCATTTTCATCATTTAGTGTTAAAAGATTTAATTTATACCGATTATTTACTTATCATGTGTATCACGTTTGTACAATTATTGTCACAATTCACCACCAAAAAGCCCTAGCTGAGATGGATATGGTTTACAGTTTCCGTTGAGGAGTTTTGGTCTCCATCCCAGGTCATAAGATCTTAGTTATATTTCACACCTAGGTATTTCATTAGATCAAAAAATTGATTACGCTTATAAAGTCTTGATTTCGTAAATTAGACAGGCAAGGATGATCTGATCAAGCAGGATAAGATCTACGATGGAGCAACAAGCCTCATAGCTCATTTGGTAGTAACTCTGCCTTCTGCGCTGTAGGCTGTGGGTTCACTCCCACCCAGGGCAAACAATTGTGTGATGAATATAGATGTTTGTTCTGTGTTTGGGTGTTGTTTCATATAATACGTATGTATTTACAAAAACTATTTATGTATTCTATCCGTAATCTAGTTTCCATATTACAAGCTATGCTTAGTTTGGGGCTAGATGGCGGTGTGTAAAATTAATGTCCTGTGGTATTAAAAAAATAAGTTCTCCCAGAAGGTGCCTATTAACTCTCTTCTTGAAGACATTAGGGGCGTAACACAGCGGGAAAACAGTCGCTGGAAGCTTATTCCCAGTGCTTGTAGTGCGCATAATAAAGTGTTATTGAAAGCGCTTATTTATTATATGTCGGATATCCACCGACCGATATTAATGACTCTATTCGCACATTTTCAGTCACGCGAGCAGGTGTCTCAGGGTGTCATTAAGTTTTCCTACATTATTTGCAAGTTTTTTTAAACCAACCACCGACTACCGTTTAAGAAAAAAATTGGATACGAGCCATCAACGGTGCGGCATCTATTTATATTTTATTCAGACGTATATATACGTAGCGGTTTGTAAAAATGCGGTGTTTATAAATTATTGTCTGTGCGTATTGCCAAAGCGCAAACACATAGAACCGTGAGAGGACTATAAACTATAATATTTGTTAAAATTGTGTTATAACAACAATATCGTGTAGCAGATTGAAAAGCAGTTTAGCGTCTGCCATCGTTAATTAATACCAATTATACGAGTAGTATTTTTTAATACGATGGGTCAATTATTGATCTTGAACTTTTTTTTTTACGACGGGGCGGTGCATGCCTGGTCTAAGATGAGATCTACAATGTAGTGAGCCTTTTGGACAGTACCTAATAATAATAACTCATTGTATGCTGAGCGTCCCGCTTTCTATGTAAAGCACAATGAGTGTCTTACAGCACCCATCATGAAGGTCGTACGTATTTAACTGAAAAAACAAACGCTGTCTGCTAATTCGAAACATATAGTTCCAACTGTGCCTTATTTTGCACTAGATGGCACTGTGTACAATTGTCGCATAACATTGATTTAACCTTTAATAGGTATGTATTTTTTATTGTGCGACGGGGAGGTGTTTGGCCTTTATCTCACCTGATTTTCAAGTTATGATCAGGCTGAAGGTGGAAACGCTGTTCACCCGGAATCCTCCACAAACTGAGGCGCTGGCTTTCTTACTTCTAAATGCCGGAACACAACAGTTTAAGCTTTTTTCTATGGCGACAGAATTTGGTAAGTAGGTGATAGCTATCCAGACGGACTTAAACAAAGTCCTACCAACAAACAAACCAAGCTCAATACAGTACTCCCCCTGGGGTCGAACCCGGGACCTCTTGATTTGACACCGACCACTAGACCACAGAGGTAGTTAAATAAATAATACTATTTCCATTACCTTAAAATCCCCGACACCATGGAAACAGAAACACTTGGCAGTGAAATATTTTAAAAGAAATAAGATGTGTGGCGTAGAGTCTGTGGGAGGCATCACTCAGGAAGCACTGTTCTTATAACAATTGGCTTAGTCACATCTCTTCAGTAATCTAGAAGTTATTTTTAGCCAGACAAAACTTGTCAAGTTTCTTAACACGGGATGTAATTCACATGGATACTGTAAAGAGGTGTCAGTTACTAGATTATGCTTAATGCAAGATACCTTTGGATGTGTGACAATCTCCATTACTACACCATCCGTGATCGTCCATTGTTGGAAATGAGCCAAATATTATAGTTTATCTACAGAATTTGCCATAACGAGGATAGGTTATGGATAATTTTACAAGGCCCATCCCCTGGTGAGATTCTTGTAACTAGCCTCACGATATCCACTTGAAAGTCGACGTGGTTTTGAGCCTTTAGGGTCGAGACCTTGGGTCCGGTGCCTTCCGGGCTTAAAAACGTCTTTTGATTGAAGCGACACGTGACCCAAGGGCAGACTCTTATTTAGGACAGCAAATTAGCATAACTATTCAGCGTGGCAATAAGCCCGTGTCTTGGGCACGCTTCCGTGTGGGGTCTGGGACAGTTGAGTTACCTAAAGACCTTTTGTAACGGTCCTTAGGTAATCCGACTGCTTCCGTTCTACATAGGGGTCAGATTTGTATGGTCTGGATTGTAAAACTGTGTCTGTGTGGGCAAAATGTTTGTGTGGAAAATAATATTCGTATATACAAGGTCTAAGTGATAAATGGTCTTATTTTTAAAACAGATGTGTGGTTGTAGAAGGCCTTGGAGGAAAATTTGTACAAATGATTTTACTTGTTTGTGAGTAAATATGTATTTCTTGTAAAAGTGTTTATTCATTTGTTCCGTAAGATTATTGGGATAAATTGGAGTCGTACGGTTGCGGTCCTATTCCTGAGCCGTAGTGATACTCTACAACTTCAATACAAATAAGATGCTTAACGAAAAACAGACGGTTATTTGTGGAAAAATAAAAACCTGAAGCCCGGTATAATGAAGTTAGTAGTGATGATCCAGTCTAGTAAGAATGGTTAGCGTAAAACGCGCATTGTACATACGACCTTGCTCCAGCGGAAGCGTTCACCATGACCACATCACAGATTTTTTAAATTATTCCCTTTGTGCTGATTGTTTTCCGCACATACAGGACTGATTTGGAAAGATAACAATCGCTTACCACGGCACATGTTTAAAGGGCTCCTATCCTACCACAGTAGTCTATATAATAAATAAAAGTCAATGTGTAAAAAAACTACACACTAGTTTCCCTATGGACTCCAAATATCGAATTTTACGGGAGTTTCTATGGCAGATAGCTGAGCTTAGGTTTGTTTTATTTTAGATAAATAATAAGGGTATCGCGCAAATAAAATTAATTAAAATAATGAAAATAAAAAAAAACATTGAATAATAAAACATAGGAAAATTTACCGTCTCTGTGGTCTAGTGGTTCGCCCACCGATATCAGATCCAGAGGTTCCGGGTTGAATCCCAGAGGGGTACAATATTGTGCTCGGTTTGGTTGATGATAGGGCTCTGTTTAAGTCCGCCTGGCTAGTCCCGGGTTTACTATAGTATACTTGTTTAGGGTAGACCGGGGACAGTAGTAACACTTTTTGATTATCGGTCGATTGCTCTAAATCTACTTATGTATTTTAAATCATGTATATGTACATATGTACCTACATTAAATACCTACAAGATGTTATTTTTAATTTTTACCTACAGGTAATAAAACACAGTGAAATTTGGGTTAGAATCGAATGAGGTCCAGTGTAACAATTGATCCTTACTCCAGGTCAATTGTACCAAAACTTAAGTTGGTAATAAAAACGTATTTATAGAATAAAAGATAGCAACACTATCGTTTATTTGTTCTCTTAATATTAATCAATCGGTCTTCTTCATTAGCAACTCAGTTTTTATTAATAGCTCTACGAAATAAACATAACAATCTAACAAAATTGAAAATAATCGTTTTCTGAGCTACAAACACGTAATTAAACAAATTCTTGGTATTCTCATAATCACTTTGACTAGGACTTTGCTATAGAGTCTACTTATTTAAAGTATAGTCATAAATCAATAATATAATCAAAAAAATGATGTTTGTATGGAGTTACAATTGACCCCTGGTACAATTGCACCCGTATCAATATTTTTTTTAAATATTAAAATCACAGTGATTATTTTTGAAGTTTAAAAACTAAAAGTGTAACTAAATAGAATTTCGCCTAAGATGACTGTCACATTATCATCATGAATATTATTGCAGTCTACTGCGGCTTCGGCATTTCTCATTACTCACAATTATGACAAATATAATTTGTTTCCTGTGGTGAGCACTCCTCGTGAGCCCACATCCTGCATTCTGTGCATTGAATCCATATTTCGCCCGCCTGGAACTGTAAGGTTCCATGCAAACGAGCAAAAGCATTCTTCTTCATCGCTTTCATCATCATCATTATCTTTTAAATTTCTCTGTTTCTTTTTATTTGCTGTTGGTTTGCTTGTTTTGCCTATACCTTTTCCCTTCCTCTTATCTAAGGCATCAAGATTATTTTTAACATGCTTAGTTTTTTTTTCTTTTCAGCTTCTTCTTTCTCTATCGCTTCTTTTTCCGGTGTATCTGTGTATATAGCTGTTTTTCTACGTTTTCTTCCTCGGATGGCATTTTACTCGGTGGTGCCTTCGGTAGTGGGCGAACAACTTCAGGGGAAAAATAATTTAACTCAAAAGATCTTGACGTTGATGGTTGTGGTGATTACTAATATTTCTTGATAAGCTTGTTCATACAGTAAAAGGTCCTTTGAACCGCGGTCGGTCTTTTTTTTTCTATGCCGTGGCATCCTGAAACATTTTTTTTTTATTTTAAAATTATCTGACTAATATGTGACAACCACCAGCTTTAGAAAAAAAAGCAAATATAAAAAAAAAATCGGTACATAAAAATAAATAAATGGTTTGGGGGTCATTTGTACCATGAGGTCCTTTGTAACGTTACAATTGACCCCAGTGATGTTGTTACAATTGGACCCAAGTAGCCATTTTGGAGTAACCATAAAATTACCCAGAAAACCATCGGGAATCGGGCATGAATTATTCGCGATTGCTAGGTTTGATACCTACAGAAACGCGTGGTAATGATATGATTGCATGAAATTAAGATATAACTGAATGATTAACCAAAACATTAAGAGAAAAAACTCACCTTTACCGTGTGAAAATCAAAAACTCCCTCTAGGCACAACCGTTTCGCAGCGAACTCTCCGCCGACTGGTGAGCAAGTCCGGGTCTGGAAGGCGCTTGGCGTGACGCTCGCACACATACACAGCATGTACAGTAGTCATGTACAGTAGTAGAAATATTGACGGTGTTACTATTGTCCCGTGTTACTATTGTCCCCGGTCTACCCTACGCTACTTGACGTGCGTTAGGGTAGTTTACTTCACTGAATTTGTACTTCCAAATTTTGAACCTATTCTATACGCTAGAGGCCCTATATAAGTTTTCATACATTTTCTACCGTCCTCGCTAGCGACTGTAACTGGCACATGTGCTACATCGCAAAATGCGCGTCAAATAGGTACCTATATTCGTTGAAAGCAATACATATATTCAAATATAATTTGAATAAATTGGTAAGCTATTAACCTCGAAACGAGCATACTGCGTACTTCCTAGGATAGTATCGTAAGTGGCTGACATATCAGAGTGGTCTAGTAGGTACTTTTACTTTTCCACAATCAACATAAAATAAATAGTCAGCCTACTAGAGCTAGACGCATAGGTAATGCGATCGATATGAAATGAAGTGCCGATTCTAAATTCCTGCGTCATGTGACTCAAAGTAAATAAATAGTAATAAAAGAGGTATTGTTCAGCTCCAAAATGTAGTTTGTCAGCAAACAAAGTGAATTTAAGACGCAATGTTCCTGGGAGCAAAAAACAACATAATAACCTGTGACGTACCTTACGAGTAGGTACGTTCGAATGATTAAGCTGTCAAAATAACTTACTACCAATTTTTTATAGCTGACTGTACTCTTACTATACCTACATGATCATGTAATTGTATTATCTTCGGTGCATGCTTATGTTTACATTACATTTGATGAATAGGATACGCCTTCGTTTTATTTATAGATAGCATCACACACACCCATCAATCATGAGACGACAATGCTTTAGCATGTACTGAAGTGTCGTGAGGATAGCGTTACGTCTATTTGAGGCACCTGCTTCTTCAATTATAGCTGTTTACACATAACTACGTCTCTCTAAGACGAACATATTGAAAACATGGCGGCATATTGCGTAGAGCTTTCTCAATTACAGGACATTCTTTATCACCATCTAGCCCCAACTAAGTAAAGCTATAATTTAATATGGGGTCCAGATTACTTAGAGGATTTGTACATAATAAAGTTCCTCTGTTCGCTGAGGATTGAGGATCACCTTCGGCCTTATCTTAACTTGTTACCGTGAGATGAAGGCCAAGAGCTTCCCCGTCGTAAAATAATAATAAATAGGACACAACTTGTACATCAAATACAAAAAAACATCTATATTTAAATAACAATGTTTGTCCCGGGTGAGAGTCGGACATATATACAACCTACAGCGCAAAAGGTAGAGCTACTGCCATCTAAACTGTGGCTTGTAAGCGGCCATTGGAGTTGTTTCTTTCAGGGTGGTAATGGCGGAGAATGAAGGTCTGTAACTCTGCTCATGGAGATAAAACATTCTTTCAGACAAACCACTCTTTTAGAATAAATTTAGTAGACTTGGTTCCTTCATGAAATGATCGAGCATTTCCTGAAATATTGACATTTCATATTTCACTGACCCGTTCATAATCTGCCCTTACAGATCAATGCCAAATATTTCCGATATAGGTAAGCCTCATATAATAAAACCAATCAATTTTACGATTCAATGATATGTCCAGTCTAAGTTGGCTATTTCCTGAATTACAATTGTTTCATCACATGGTCGACCACGATTATGAAGAGGGCAAGCCGTTGTGCGTGATGTTAATTGCAATGAATCAGCAATCAGTCAATATCAGTTAGTTAGATGTAGACCTAGTGTTTTATCAGCGGCTTCACCCGTGAGGAAGGTACCTTTTTTTAATATAGGAGGGTATATGCTTGGCCTTCATCTCACCTGATTTTCAAATTAAGATAAGGCCGAAGGTGGAAGCGTACTTTACCCGGGACCCTCAACTATTTGAGGAAAACTGGCAATCTTGCCTCTAAATTCCGGAACACAACAATTTTTGAATTGTCGATATGACGACAGAATTAGGAAAGAAGGTTTTTCGACTTTAACAAAGTCGTACCAACCAATTAGTTGCATATTATGGCTTTCCTCGTGTATAAACTTTGTACATAACAAATTTAATCAAGCTCCGTTCATCAGCTGTTATATTTATCTATTATATCAGCTATATGATTTATTGATTAGGTAATAGAACTAAAAATAATATGTGAGTAACTACAATTAAACTAACTTTATAGATACAAGCGAAGCAGTCGGGTTACCTATGGACCGTTAAAAACGGTCTATAGGTAACTCAACGGTTCCAGACCACGGAAGCGTGCCCAGGACACTGGCTGCATTGCCACGTTGAATAGCTATGCTAATTCGCTGGCCTAAATAAGATAAAGCCCTTGTGTCATAACTTATGTTAAGTATATGTAATCTTCAATCTATGTGCAATAATTTGGTGTGGTACAGTACTGGAATGAAATTATCTAACAATTTCAGATATTACCCAATTTGTGATGACAGTGCTGAGATGGCTGGTATAATTTGATGACGTCACAGTCTGGCCACTATTGAGACGGCGGCGCCGCTTCCGAACTCAACTCGATAATCGCACTGAACTATAGCTCTGAAGCAAATTATACTTCGAATCTGAAGCACGGGAGTAATCTGAAGCACGGGAGTAATCTGAAGCACGGGGGTAATCTGAAGCACGGGGGTTCTACAACTAGTTGATAGCTCTGGAGTGCACGAGTTCTACTCTTGGATGAGCTAAATAAATATTTGTCCTTAGTTGTTGAGGGTTACGGGTGAAGTGGACCTCCACCGTCGGCCTTATCTCAACTTGTATCCAGGTGAGATGAAGGCCAAGCGCTTCCCCGTCGTAAAAAATGAAAAACTTGTATTAGGTACCGAAGATTAATATCACAAAGCGCTAATAAGCAGGCATAGAATCTCATGCCTTTCGCAATTGATAGCAATAAAAAAACAATATAAATTATATGTAATTAATTAGGTGAAAGCTTCACAAGTTTACATTTTCTATAAATATCATATAATTGCGAGCTGTGATGATAAGACAGGCACTGTAAAAGAAACTTCCGGTATTATAGGAACAAAGCCGCGGGATTACAGGTTTCGTTCCGTTGAACCTTCTATTCTATATTTTAAAGCGACTTTTTAAAAAAAGGAGGTTCTCAATTTGTCTGAATCTTTTTTTTTTTTCATGTTCCTCGATTACCTACTCGAAGACGCCTGGACCGATTTAGAAAATTATTTTTCTTTCCTTCCTTTCTTAGTCATTTATTAGTGCACCCTTCGTACACAACAAAAGGAAGTATGCCTTACCAGGAAATATCAAGGAAATATCCCTACCGATCACTTCAACTATGGCTTCTATGAAATGTTGATCATCAGTATTATAAGACTTTGACTGACAGCTTATATTCCATGTTCTTATACATTTGTTTACAATGGGTGAGTTTTTGACCAAGTTTCTACCAAGTGAGCCTTGAGTCTATAAACACATTTAAAGTTTTTATTTTAATTGTTTGAAGTGGTAGCGTTGCTGGCCTTGATTTCATCTCATCTCTCCTGGTTTGAAGTTGTGATAAGGCTAAAGGTGGAAGCGCACTTCATCCGACATCCTTAACAAACTAAGGACCTGGCTATCTTACTTCGAAATGCCGGAACACAACAATTTTAGAATTATTGTTATGACGATAGTAAGATGGTGGTAGCTAGCCAGGCGGAATTAAACAAAGTCCATACATTATACAAACCAAGCACAATACTGTACTCCCCTGGGTATCGAACCCGGGACCTCTTGATTCGACACCGGTGTGCGAACCACTAGACCACAGAGGCGGTTGAATTATCGTAACATTGTCAATACGCTGATCCTAAAGGTGTGTACACATCTGGCGAATGAGCCGCCAATGCGCTGCACGCGAGCCCAAAACTTAGCGGCATGCGAACAGATCCCACTAAATACCTAATTTACGTTTGCACCTTGGGAGCACACACACACAATTTCCGACATGTAGATATATAACTATAGCATTGACAATAAAATTTATTGGAGTATTATACCTGCTGAAAGTACTTGTTTAGTCCGCGTCCGACATTGTGACCATTTTCAAACCAAATAATAAGTCGTACTCCCATTTTGTTTTTTTAGCATGGTAATTCTTACTTTAAATATTTTATTATCAATTCAACGATTAACGTCGAATTGACTAAAAGTATGTAGGTTAAATCCACCTGTTATTGAGACTATACGAACCCAAAGGGCCAACAGGACCCTTTTCAAAGAATTCCTTGTCTGTCTGTCAAAATATAAAGCTACAGTCTTAGAATCGTAATATGTATAGCCGTAAAATGTATGTGTAAGAATATTTGTGCTATTACGGCAGAATACTTGACAAATAAAAAAAACGAAATGTTCTAAAGGAGAATGTGAAGACACAGTGTTTTTAAAACGATTTTTATATGAGGTCTATTTCTTTCTTTTTATATTATTCATACTCGTATAGAGACCCCTCTATAGTCATATTACGTCTTTACGATTGCGCATAGTTTATAATTATCCCTACAGTTTCGACTGTGCTACAACTGCCTCGTCAAAGACCCGTTCTAAAATAGCGTAAAGTTATGTGTTCTCGAAAATAAAATATCATACAATTAAAGCTCAAGCTTTGTGTGATTATAGTGCTTGTAACTTTGTAACTACAAATTCATAGAAACCGGCCCAATATGAGTGAAACTCGCACTGAGGCTAAAAAACAGATATATATGAGGGTCGAACCCTTGGTGTGTGTTTCTGGCTCTCACTAGGCTGGTTAATAAATCATATCGACAAATTAAATTGTTGACTAAGCATGATCTAGAAAAAAAGACAACAACATGAAAAAATCTCAAAAAATTGTTCCTGCTCTAAGGATGTAGAGAAATGAGCCAGCCAGTGAGCCAATGAGGGCTAGAGACGTGTGTATGTTAAGCATACATATATTTTCACATTTATTTATTGCATTATATTAGATATCATATATATCTTTTAACTGAAAAGTACAATGAAAAGCAAAATAATTCGCTAAAAGCAGCACAGGCAACATAATAGAACATAAAAATTCGCATACCATGAGCAAAATACATATAAATCAGTTAAGGTACTATAATAAATATATGATATTATACTATTAACCGTTTGCATCTAAACTTAAGGGTTTAAGGGCAATAATTTGCATGGATTGAGACGATGTGGAAATCAAAATTGTCTTTAATATTTAAAGTTTTTTGCGGTAGAACTTCAACTACTGGGGGACCAAAACTGTGTCAAACAAAACACAAGAATTCAATCCATTTTTTTATAAATATAGACCTACGCACTTTACTTACTTTTGTTACAGTGTTTGTAACGCGTTGTGTATTTGTTTGTCGAATAAAATGTATTTCTTTCTTCCATTCTTACCTAGGTCCATAGGTCAAATTAGGTATTCAAATCTCACTTCAGAAGTATTTTTGTAATTGGTTATATGGCAAGCATTTAGACCACCGGCTCATTTGAAAAACAAGTAAAGATGTGTTTGATTGAGACTGAGCACGGTCGTTTAATAGGAACCTATTCACTCTGGACTTGACGGCACCAAGATTGTCGGCCGCCTGCTGATAAAGTACCTACATAGTTGAGCAGTTTATGGAAATCCACAGAATTAAAACTATTTGAGAATCCTCATCACCTCCTAAGTATGAGTAACTTTATCTTTTAAAATAAAAATGATTATCGCAATTCTCAACTATAACGAAATAATTACTTGGCTGATCTTCTATGGCTGAGTTATCCATTTTGACAAGCAAGGTTACGAAAAGGTAAGTTCTAAATTCGACTCGCAAATCAGAAAACTGGTTTACAGCGTTCAGTGGCATGCTTGCTGTCGGTGTGTGTGGGTGTGGGTTGGTATAGTATACTGTAAACAGTAATGCAACTTTTAGACCTACTCTACTCTGCGATCCAAAGGATCAACTGAGCAAAAGCCTAATTTTTCTGATTATCGTTCCGTTGTAGGTACGTAGCCGCGTATTTCTAAAACGAGTTATTTAATTTCGGTACAGTTTTTTGTAATGATAATTAAAAAAAATCGATATAATACTATTATTGCATTTAATTTCTTGTAGATACGAGCAACATCGATAGATAGAGTCACCCGATAGGTTAAAAATATAATGTCGTTTGATAGACCTAACCGCAGCAGCTCTATGTTATGTATACAGTGCGGTGTATTGTTATATTATAGTGTATTTGATGTGGTCGAGTCGCGGATCTGATTCCGGAGTGCGCATGCAGCTTCCTCGTGCTCGTTGTTACGTCACGGCAAAGAGTATTTAAGTACACACGTGTCAAACCCACCAAAGAACTGACTAACCTTCAGAACCCAAACCCGTGTGAACTCTAAAACTCATGAGGGGCACACCCATTGACAAAAAGCTACATAAAACAAGACCTGTTTTGAACAAGAAAGCCATTTGAAAAGTAGGTTATTTCTGTTTGCTGATACGGTTACTGCTTTAATTTTTAAAGACAATTATTATGAATGTAATCATTCATTCATAACATTGTCTTTAAAAATTAAATCAACACCAATACCTGCAATATTGGCAAATTATACAGAACAACGTTCACGTTGTTGATATTGACTCACAGAGTAGGTACAACACCTACTTACAGTTACTTATCTAATCAAATTTAAAAAAAAAAATATATAACACTGTTAAAATAATACAAAAATTTGAATAGTAGAATATGTGTCTCAAGTTGACGAGTTACAGATTAAACTTGAGTAGGCTCATATAGTCGTAAACTTTACATTACATATTATATCGATAACGTAATCGATTCGGAAAAGTAAAGCAAGAAGATTGTTACAAATAAGTTTACTCATCAAATCGTAGATACACAGCCTCATGAAGACTTACTTTTAGCCAAAATGCACTTATCTATCTGCACTAATTGCTCTATGACATGTCCGTGAAAGTAGGCACTTACGCAGTCTAGCACATTTGTTAGTCTAAATTCGCAACATGTTTGATTCTCAAACCGCCATAAGTGAGACTACGTACCTAGGTGTGTGTTTGAATTGTTCACATCCAACATATCTGAAGCGGATTTTTTAATTTAGTAACAATCCAATATTTTTTTACTTTGTATGTTACACGTTTGCTTTCAGGTCTTTTTAAGATTTTTGGGTCATGGGCGTCTTCCAAACAATATAAAAAAGTGTAACTTCTTGCTCAGAGAATATGCTCGGCCACAACCTTAACACAATAACAAAAAGTTTTGTGTTCTTAGGCTTGTAATTTTTTTTTATCACATTATGCTGAGCTTAATATAAATAGGAGACAAATGAAGAGCTGCTAACGTTTTACTGATGCGAGTATACGATAAGTATTTACTATTCATGTCATTTTAAATTAATTCAACACTCGAACAAAATTAAAATGACATGCAGTAATGACTAGTAGTTTAGAAATCTACTAGTTGTCCACAGTCCGAGTGTTCGTTTTATCCGACTTTAAAAGAAAGGAGGTTCTCAATTCATCTGAATCTTTTTTTTTTATGTATGTTCCCCGACTACTCGAAGACGCCTGGACCGATTTGGATTTTTTTTTGTTTGAAAGGGTATATATACTTCACAGGTGGTCTAATTGACATCAGGTCAGAATTAAAGATGCCAATAATGGTTAAAATTAAATATTAGTCAACTGTTAATCGATAAAAAAATATATCGATATTTTTATTGGTTGAAAATATTATTTGTTGAACATTAACCAATAAACAAATTGTGTAGGTAACACAATTTGGTTATTGGTTGATGTTAATTCAGTTAAATATTTTATTCTATTGATCAAATAAAAGTAACCGCTAATTGTCTCTATCATAGTGGCACTATGGGTATTTGTTTAAAATATCACATCACTTTGTATTTAATAAAAATATCATATACAGCAAATCAGAAATTTTATCTCTATAGTGAGGACTCGAAAGCATACAACTGAATGAAGTCAACCTAATACATACTTGAAAACTCTTCGAGCAGCAACGTACGAAAATGTTTCTTATTTCTAGCAAGTTAAAGTTAAAATTTCAATGCATTCAATTATGTTAGTTCTAACTCGGACTGAAGTTGATATGATATTTTTATTCGATAATGTTAATTCTGATGATTGAATATAATGGTTGATTTTAAATATTAGTTAAATTTATTGGTTGATAGTTATATTCGTCATTTATAGTCAGAATCTGATGATGGGATCTTTTTTTTTTATTGTATGACGGTTAAGCACTTGGCCTTCATCTCACCTGGTTACAAGTTGAGATAAGGCCGAAGGTAGAGGCGAACTTCAACCGGGATCCTCAACAAACTGAGGAACTGGCTATCTTACCTCTAAATGCTGTAAATGCTGGAACACAACAATTTTCAGAATTGGTGTTATGGCGACAGAATTAGGTAAGATGGTGGTGGCTAGCCAGGCCGACTGAAACAAAATCCTACCACTGAAATCATAGAGTCTCTTCAGCCATTAGCCGTTCTGGTTCTGTTCCATGTACAAACCAAAGTTTCAAAGACAGAACTATAAAATATAGTTCTTAGTAGCTATAGATAGATAAAGCAGATAATATTGATTTTGATCCGACTTTGCGATTTTACTTTTGACATTCAGTTTGTCCATAGTGTTCACAGCTGGAAAGCCTCTTCCAAAGCTGTAGGGTTTTGCCATTATGACCATGCTTAACAGGCAGATTAGTGATCGCAGTAAAGGTGTAGATAATACACATTGGGAAGCTGTTGTCCTTCTTTTGGTGAGATTGGCAATATTTTTGCAGGAGTTTACTTTTACTTTATACTTAATCTTATTTTTTTATTGAACGACGGGATTGTAATCTCTATTATTAGCTGTGTGTTTAAATGCATTTTTTTGTTTTGTAGCATCGGTTTTTTTTTTTGGCAACGCGAAACTATATCCATGCATGTGAATATGTCTGGTTTTCACATGTGCTATGTGTCTTTATTGCGAAACACCGTTGTGGTAGCTACCTATAAACAGTCTATTGTGTTGTGTCATACGGTAATCGATTGCCCACCGAGAACCAGTTCCAACCAGACTTCAGATGACAGACACTTCATTGCAAAACCAGTATTTTTTTCCTGGCGTTAAAATATTCGCATGTTCATAAATTAAATGGTTAAGCTTTAAAATGTTTGCTCGGCAAGAGAATTAGACTAAAAAGTTATTTTGACAGCATATAATTTGAACTTACCGTGGAGTACGTTTGTGGGTTGCGAGGTTCTTTACTTGCATCAAAACTTTTTTTAATTCGAGCTTACCAAAAACCTCGTAAATGATAGCCAAATTAAGAAAACTTTTCGAATGTTTATAACCATTAATGTAATCTACGGATACAAATGACGGAGAACATGAATATTTATGTACCTACAAAGAAAAGAGATGTGTGGCCCGATACTGTTATGAACATAATATATATATTTTTTCTTGTATATACATACTATACGGCATTTAGAGGTAAGATAGACAGTTCCTCAGTTTCTTGAGAATTACGGGTGAAGTGCGCCTCCACCGATGGCCTTATCTCAACTTGTAAACAGGTAAGATGAAGGCTAAGTGCTTCCCCGTCGTACAGTTAAAAAAAAATATAACACCCAAACGCAGAAGAAACAGCTATGTTTATATCACAAATGTATGTCCCAGGTGGGAATTTAACCTTTAACCTACAGCGCAGAAGGCAGAGCTAATACCAACTGGTGAGCTCCGATTACTCCGTGGTCTAGTGGTTGACCCACCGGTGTCATATGCAGAGGTCCCGGTTTCGATCCCCAGGCGGAGTACGATATTGTCCTTGGTTATGGTTGGTCGTAGGACTTTGTTTAAGCCCGCCTAAGCTACCACCATCTTAGCTAAATCGGTCGTCATGACAATTGTTTGTGTTCCGGCATTTAGAGGCCAGTTCCTCAGTCTGTTGTGGATTCCGGGTGAAGTGCGCTTCTACCTTCGGCCTTATCATAACTTGAAAATCAGGTGAGATGAAGGCCTACAACATCCCTGTCGTATAATAAAAAATAGAGATTTACATGTCATAAAACTGAGACAGTTAGTTAATTACTTAGTTTTTTTTTTACCAGTTAGTTCAACGAGTTGAACTTTGAGTTGAAGAGTGGGATAGAAGAAAAGGTCCACGCAAACCATCAAATCGAACGGTTGAGTTTTATGGATCTCTCAATTTCCCTAGGGAACCTAGGAAATGGAATGTACACGTGTAACAACACCATTCAGACCCTTTTGTTAGTATTACTGGAAAGTTTCGCATTCGAATTGAAAGGATACCCCTTTCAATTCGAATCTAACGAGTGTGATTCTCAATGTTTACAAGCAAAGTTTTGATAGTGCTGACGTTCTGTAGAACGTAATAGCACTATCAAAATTGCATTATTGCACTATCTAAAGGTAAGTAGTATGTAAGCTATAAGTGGTCGTAGGTATAATGATTTATTATTATATTAATATTATAATCATTAGTTGCCGTGGCGGTCGCGGATTATGAATCGCCCCTCCAACTCAGCCCATGGATATCGTAAAAATCGATAGCTGGATCTCACCAGAAGAAGGGCATCAGCTGCCTCTGTGTAACCAAGCACAATATTGTACTCCCCCAGGGGATCGAACCCGGGACCTCTTGATCTGAAATCGGTGGGTTGAACCACTAGACCACAGATGCGGTTAAAATCCCAATCCAGATTGCTTGTTTCGAGTAGCAACGTAAGCAACAAAACATAATCGTCCAGACAAGTCCCAGAGTTCCTTGAAGCAGGTGGCATGCCGCGACGCGACGCGGAGGTGGCAAGACTTGGCATGGCCGCGGTGTAACAAGATTACACCGCTGTAGGGCCGCTAGCGGCCGCAAACCGGTTCGCAATACGCAGCTACTCAGCTTCATTTATAAATAAATACCACGCAGTCGAACGAATTGTATGGGGAGGTTTGTTATGAAACCCGATGATTGGCTATTGTGAAACATTCAATTGAATTCAACTTGACCTGCGAGCAGAAGTTTTTTATGAAAATAAAATAAACTTTTCAGTGGAAATTTTCCTTGGTACATTAATTTTGAAATTGGTGAAACTCGGAGCAGCCTTATAAAACTTAAGAAAAACTTGATCGTTGTTTTCTGAATAAGAAACGCTTTCAATTTGTTTTGGACAACGACGTAGTTACAATCCCTCGTACCCTCGCATACAATACCGCTCAAGTTCAATTTTTATGGTATCGACATTTGAATGCCATGTGTATGAAAGTCTTACAAAAAGGTTCGAAAATCATTTACCTCCAAACCTTAGCCAAACACCCATAGAGCAGCAAATCTAGCTATGTGTTCCTTATCAGACAAACAAGAACAGTAACGGTAACCCAAACAACGGGTTATCTTGGGCCAG
Organism: Venusia cambrica; assembly: GCA_951394065.1. Lineage (NCBI taxonomy): Eukaryota > Metazoa > Arthropoda > Insecta > Lepidoptera > Geometridae > Venusia > Venusia cambrica. Next base: position 18,181,974 of record OX596034.1, read on the forward strand.
CGGTTTCCGTATGCGCTAACTATCACAGTGATAACGAAACGTTGATAAATCTACCGATCTATTGTAGCTCCCGCCGTTGCGTGAGCTACAATAGATCGGATCACAAGACTTTTACATGCTATTATGACAACATTTCATTCACCCTTATATAAAAAACATTAACAATCAAAAAGTTTGTGAGTAGGGCATGGATGAAAAGTAGGAGTCTAATAATCATAGCACAAGATTACTTTTAGTTATGGGTCAGTTTTACTCTTAAATTTTAAAATATATCCCTAATATTTTTTTGTATTATTATTAATAGACCTAATGTAGGTATTTCAACTACACAATTTTTTTGAAGAGATAACGTTTGTAAGTTTTGATATAGGAGGAACTTCGAAACGAATGGTCCGATTTAAAAAAATACCAATAGGGCCATAGCAAATAGGGTACAATAATGTATATTTTTTTATTTTTTATTCTATTGTACGACGGGGAAGCGCTTGGCCTCATCTCACCTGGTTTCAAGTTTTTGAATAATAAATTACTTGCTTAATTTAGTAGAGTGATATAATTTTGTGTGTTGTTTTTTTACTCTTCCAGTCGGAAACCGAATAAAACGCGTGCTTCAATTTGATACCTACTACAGTTAAAATACTTGTAAACTTTTTATTTTGTTAATACATACTCATAATTACAATACAACACCCAAATACACAAACTACAGCGCAGAAAGCAGAGCTAAGACCTATTATTATTGAGCTGTGATTGTAATTTTAAAATTTAATTTAAGATTAAATATTTCTCAATCTCATCGTGTGACCAAGTCATGAGATTTTTCTGAGGCTTTCATAGTTCTAGAGCTAGGTCATGGGGACTTGAGTTTACAACGTAATTGTCTTAAATTGGTAGAGTGGTCATAAAGATAAGCCGAGACACAAACAGTATAGGTACTTTTAAGATGTGCAGTGTAAAGTGGGTGATTCATAGATTCCATAAGATAGCACAAATTACAAATGTCAGGCCGTCAGAGCGATGCGTTGTGCATTATGAAATTTTCCATGGAAATGCCGGACATTGTTCGGAGATTTCAGACTTAAGATTTTTGAAACAAACAGGCATTAGTAAAAATTATGTGAATTCAAATGTCGCAAACATCTCGAAAAACTAGAAATGAAGTTACATTTAAAGCGAAATATTAAAAATCACTGCTTAATTTTACTTCGTGGCAAGGGGTAATTGTACTCGTAGTGGTTCCGGAGGGTGGTTCCTCCCCATCCCACGTATTCGAATGTGTGCGTGTTGCACACTGCATAAACTTTAAAGAGCAGGGAGGGTGAAATGAGGACATAGGGTGCGGATGCAATCCAGACGTCTAGATTACAGCTGTCCCACTCGCTCTACCTGTTACACGAGGGAGCGCACATCTGCTCCGAACGCATCTGCCAGAACGCAATATAATTGCTCCTATTACCTTCTCGATGCTTCTGCGGCCCTGGTAGTTTGTGTTCAGGAAATTTTCCAGTACACATTTTGTCAAAAGTGTTTCGGGCTCTACAATCGGTTGCAAAAGTGATATCGCTGCGACTCGCCGAATAGCTGCCGTCGTTACCATCCCACTATGCTAGGAGAAAAATATTTTATGAAAGCTTATGAGTCTCATTATGTGTTTAAAGCCCATGTTTTTTACAGTTTCATTGTTTCAAATACAAGATTTAGGAATAATAGATATATGAGCATTTGTCACACACACACACATCATTACCTATATGCTATGCGGATTTGTCTCTGGCCATATTGTCAAATACAACATTTCAGTCATAGGTAAAATATTAAATTATATCATATGGTTTAGGTCATAGTGTAGTTTCGTCAGTCTAAGTATATGTTCAAATAAATGTATCGTTTATGTGCAACAGCTATCATATCAGATACCTCTTCAGCGACTAACAACATCCAAACACGCGACCACGCGAGAGATTACCTATTCAAAAGTGTTTCCAATTAACATTTTGACTGCAAGGCTTTCATCCAAATAGTGGTAAGTAAAAAGCTGTAAGATAGATGCAATTTTAAACCGTAAAACTCTTTCTATAAATAAAAAGTATATGTGTGTACGTTTACGTATGTTAAATTTGATATGTGTCATTTTATAATTTAAATATTATTTAAGAAACAAATATAAACCTATGGTTATGCTCCTATTTAAACTAATGATACAGCATTAGTAGGTACCTAGTTTTGTCACAGTTTCGCAGTTTGTGTGATATTCAACTTGAGTATATCGTACTAAATCTTCTAATGGTTCTCATTATTCTGTCTTTGTAAATACGCTTGTAACGGAAACGATGCTATATAGGGGTTTCAACAATTGTTTTAATACTTCTCGGAAACAACCCGTTTCTTTGTGGATTTAGGAGAATCTGTGTACACTCTTTTTTAGGGTTCTGTACACAAATAGTGCAAAACCACGACTGAGACTAATGTCCGTCTGTCCGTCGTTGCCCGACGTTTAGCTTCCTTTAATCATTACCAAGTTGTTTATTTTCCGCCATAGAATGAATTCGCACTCTCTTTACCACTACCTCTTCTAGCATCGCACATTTTTGATATTACTTTACTTTTGTCACTCTCTATCCAGTGTAGATAAAACGAGACAAAAGCAACGTAAGATTCTGATCGAGAATGCTATAAGACGTTGTGTTGTGGTTAGGCCCCAGTACCATAACGATAACGTTTTTTGAATATTAATAAACGTAAACGTTGTTAGTATTAGTAGATACCTAATTTACATACCTAGACAAGGCCGGGAACACATTTGATAGGTGGAGGTATTCCATGATTAGTTTTAAGTCACTATACATTATGAAATAAGCAATGCCGCGCCAAGGCCGTTCATATCTTATCAGCAAGGTGCGTGCAATCGATGGTGTGGTACATACCTATACCTATACCTACCTACCTATATACCCCTGCACACTAGTGAGCCGATTTATGGCGCTGAGTTAAACATACACATTTTATATTACAAAATAAATATTTAAATATTTTTTTTTCAGAAAATTGGGCCCTGAGTATATTAAAGTATATAAGTTTTCTATCCGTAATCTATTTCCAATATTACAATACAAGCTATGCTTACTTTGGGGCTAGATGGCGCTGTGTGATATTAACGTCCTGTAATATTTATTTATGTTTTATTTATTTAAGATCTTGGTGGTACGACAGGTTCAATGTAGGGTATGTTCTCAGTGCATTTCGAGGTTCATAGGTTCGAAGCCTTTATAGGCAAGGGTTTATTGCACATCGAGTAGGCTGGGACACTCAACAACTATACAAAGTCTTACCACAAACCAAACCAAGCACTATATTGTACTCCCTCTGGGAATCGAACCTGGGACCTCTGAATCTGACCACTAGACTACAGAGGCGGTTTATAAATATATATTAGGCAAGGGCTATTTATATGATTTTGCTTTAAACCGTTACAATTAAACAAACAAATGCAACTTATACTAGGCCAAGTGGAAGATTAAAGTAGTCAAAGTATCCATAGCTATAATTATCTGCATCTGGTACGTAGTTCGTCCCGATCTGAGTCTTGTGATAGCGGTTCGTGTTAGATATTCAATCACGGAGATTACACAAGAATAAAATTATAAGCACTACGTTAAAAGTGTGCTTTCATTAGGTACAGCTTTCTCTTAGCACACTTTTTCTTAATCTCTTTTTGTTCACTGAGAGTTTGAGGCTCTCTCTTTTTGTTAACTCTCATTCTATGCAAAGATAAGCACTATAACATTGCCGTCGTTACGTCATACATAATGGACAGAATATAATAAATGTACTGAAACTTGAATTGAAAACACCCATAATAAGAAATGGTTGACATCTGATTCCAACAATATTGAAAAGTGTTCTCAAAAATGTTGCCATAGTAATAATTGTGGTTTTAAAAGATGTTTACCACAGCCCATGGATGTTGTAAAAGTTAACCAAAGCTTACCAAAAAGGCAGAAGCTTCCTTCTGTCTAACTATTAACCAATTACGTTAACCAATCTGCCAAGAGTGAGGATTATGGCTAAGACTAACAGTTTTGCAAAAGTTATTTCTTCCATGAATGGACTGTTAATGTGCGCTGTCAAATTCCTTAGCCTTTTTCCTTTTCCTTAGCGAAATAACAATGAATGAAAGGTCCAGTTTTCATTTCCATAGGATGCCAAACTCCCTTACGTCACTATCTGGCAAGACAAGGTCTAGCGGAAGGGTTGCTAAGGTTTTGTTGATATATAGTAGGTCTATATATCATTATTTTATAAACCCCACGTGGGGGTCGTTCGTGGGGGCAGACGGTAACAATTCAAAAAAATGTAGCATCCATTAAATAGAGATCGATCCAAACTTGGCCGGTTTCTTAATTGATACAGCTGAGCTGACTGTAGAAGTATGATTTATACTATTGCTGCTCGGAAAGTGCCCTATTTTTTTCCTAAAATTGAGACAGTATGTACGTCATTACTGTTGTACTAGTACATAAAATCCATTGTTAACGCGCTTAGCGGGCAGAATAAGTCAACAAACACTTAACTATGAATATTCATTGCTAAAATGCTTTTTTTTTTGTGAAAATGCATAAAAAATAGGTCCTAGTAATATTCACCACACCAGGAATATTAATTAACGGAGCCTCAGTATAAATCTGTAAGGCATCTGCATATAGGTGATAGTAAAATGTTAAATTAGAAGAAAAAGGGCGAAAATAGATGTGATGTTATGAGACGAATTTCTAGTTTCTAATGCCACTTTATACCAATTGAACCTTTGTAAACTAAACTAGCCTTGGTATATAGCTTTATTCTCAATAGGTACGCTCCGATTTAATTGAACCCATTTTGATCAATTTATATTGATTGTTGACAATTAAAATGATTTATTTTTGTCTCCTTCATCATAACATTTAAGATGCAGATTTATTCCTGAATTATTCTCCTTAACAAGTCTGGTAAAATCTCATATTCAACAATTTTTCGGTACCTTTGTGATTTATTTACTTTAATTAGCCTGTCTCTCACGAAGCAGGTATAATTAGGTATATTTACATTTTTATTAAGTTACTTTGTTAGGATTAAGACACCTTGTGTGAGAGACAAATCAATGATTATTATGATAGATTCATTGTTCATTAGAAAGGAAAGTTTAGATTTTACCTGCCAAACGTGGTGATGATGGCAAAACCCTCCAGCTTTGGAGGAGGCTCTGTCCATTAGGGACACGAATGGGCAGTTGATGTGATGTGATATATACCGAGGCGTCTTATTACCCATTATTCTGACGGCCTCAAGTCATAGACGAATTCGTATATGCTGAATAATAAATCCAAGAAGATTAAAGTGGTAATTCATGTTGAGTTACCAATAGGCCGTTTGTAACGGTCCTTACGAAATCCGACTGCTTCCTTTGTACATAGTTAGTTTAATTGTACCTTAGAATATAATTCCTTTACATTTATAATATATTTTTACTATGCAGTTCATGTTGTAGTAGTATAAAGTAGATATTTCAAATAATTTTCTTTTTGAATACGGGTAGAATATGTTTCGTTGTTATATGGTTTTTGATTTTCATCATTCCGGATCGAGGCCAGAAACGAATACTATTTTAGTGTATAATTTGTGAAGTAAAGAAACTTATACTCTTTTATGTATTATATGAAAAAAAATGCTTTTGATAACTTTTAATCGACGGACAGACAAATTTGATCGATAAGATAAGAAAATACCTATCAATCAAATTATTTTTGTAAAACATTCAGCTACAATGTGTGTGATCTCTCATGCCAAAGGAAGGTTTTGAAAGAGGTTCAAGGGTTCGAATCGCGATTACAACTCAATAAATCAGTAAAGCGACATTTCAATGTCATTATTTCGATAATATTGGCGAGACTAGAGTTATTCAGCACGTTCTGAATCGCATATTTGGATTTATCTTTCTAAGGCCGATATGATGTAGGTTTCACAGATAATGGCTCTCATTTATCACCTTTCTTTTCCGTACATCAAATAGTTATGAGTCTTTACTGTGATGCTGCGTATCTTATGTTCCTAAATAACTAATAACTGACACGGATTCGTTGTTGTATTCAATGGGATATGTATGTTACCTAGATATTGTTAATTTGCACAATAAATATTACTCTACAAAACATAACAGTTTATTCGGTTTTAAAGTTGAATGCTCGTTACTCTGTCTATTTTCGATATACCTTGTGAGGTTTTGATATAAGTAGGTACTTTAAGAAACCTTCGATAAAATTGACCTCTTTATACATTACCAGATACACCATACATTTCAAGAACGAGGCTGGTACGCACAGCAAAATAAAAATAGAAATAGTACCTACTAATCAAGGCAGCTGTGGAATCGTATAGCCTTCTAGGAGGTAGGATGACCTCGTCGACCATTACGGAGAATCCACCTCATTACTATTTCGAGTGCAACGAATACAATAGATGCGTGAAAGCCGTGTGGGTGATCCAAAAGGGGAGAGAGGTCTATTTATACAATTATGTATAAATAGACCTCTAGTTACTAGTGGTCGAACGGTGGTCGACATTTTACCGTAAACATTTTATACAAAAAAAAATAGCTAAAAGAGTTGAGTTACCTTTAGACAGTTTGTAGCGGTCCTTATTGTGTTTCTCTTTAAAATAATTAGTTTAATTATTATTCTTATATAATTCTTAGAACAAATGTAACGTATACTGTTCATTGAATTCTCAAAGTAAGGATAAGTGTTTCACCTGGTACACATTTAATGTGCACCTCATCAAAATTTTATGAGACTTCGAGACTACTATCATTGAGGATAAGCCGGGAGAAATGTACTTACATCCTAAAATATATATTTGTGTAAAGGTAGATTTGATTATTTATTGGGGTGTCATATTATTTTTTATTACCAAGTCGTTCTTCTATCACAACCTTGTCTACGACGTCTATTTGGTACAAATACAACATCAGGCATATGAGATGCCTCACAAAGCCTACTCTTCTTCGTGAATATCGGAACAACTGCTGCCTATCAATGAGATCTGTGGATGAAATTAATGAATCAATGAATAAGTTAAAAAATCTGACACTTTGATTTGATAACCAATGACATAAAATTGCACAAAAATAATGACTAACGATATGACATTCAGAACCAATGTGCAAAAAATTGCACATCAATAAACAGAAGGTACGATATAATTGTTAAATTCACGAGGAATCTTCTGAATAATGTAATCCTCATATCATGTACCTATAGTTAACTCAGTCTAATTCACAAGTAATTTCACACTAGCAAAAGTATCTTCATGATAATTAGAGATACATGAACCTTCGGGGGGCGCCTTTTTAACCGCCTCTGTGGTCTAGTGGTTCAACCCACCGATTTCAGATCCAGAGGTCCCGGGTTCGATCCCCATGGGGAGTACAATATATTGTGCTTGGTTTGGTTGGTGGTAGGACTTTGGTTAAGTCCGCCTGGCTAGCTTCCACCATCTTACCTAATTCTGTCGCCATAATAACACTTCTTAAAAAAAATGTTGTGTTCCGGCATTCAGAGGTAAGATAGCCAGTTCCTCACTTTGTTGAAGATTCCGGGTGAAGTGCGCCTCCATCTTCGGCCTTATCTCAACTTGTTACCAGATGAGATGAAGGCCAAGCGCTTCCTCGTCGTACATTAAAAAAATAAAAAATCATACAAATGTTTTTTTTAGTAATACCTCACATAAAAAAAAACAGCCTATCTAAACGAACCTAACTATACATTGCAGTAATGCAATGTATTAGGTTTTCGATTATATAGTTGCCAGTGGATATTGGAAGTAGTCTCCTTGTCCCAGTCTCCTCTTTTTTTGCTACCCACGTGAACCCGGTGTATGAAATAAGCATTCGAATTTGCACATAATCGATATCCTAAGACGTAACAAGGGTACTAAACAAATGTTTACCAGTCAGTCTGTTCTTCACTAGGGTACCGTGTTGAAATAATGTAGGTACACGGGATCCTATTGTTGATACAAAAAAAGTCAAATTGTTCAAATTACGCGGAAGTCCTACGTAGAACTAGTAAAAAAAATTAAATAAACAAAGGTAAGTGCTGGTAATTAGCCTAGTTCTAATTGTCGTATCGTTTTGAATACTTTGCAAATAGTACTAGGTACCTAGTTATAATGTTATTGTTGTTAGGTACCTATTTCAATCGGTTTGTTTTGAATCGATTGTTCAATACAATAACACTTTGTGACCGGAGGGGCAGGGGGCGGTATTTACTAGGCAAGTTTCAAGTTGGTGTAGTAGTTGTAGGTTTATTGCAATCTGGTCTTGTGATCTCGTATAGCTCTCGAACCAGAGGTCATGGCTTGCATTTCCCGTATAGAACACATCTTTGAGATGTTTGTTCTCAGTTTGGTTTGGAAGGATATTGCAGGCTTTACCTGATTTTCCAGTAAATGAGATGATTCGATGCTTCGCAGGGCACTATAATGTCGGTCCATGGTATAAGGTAGGTCTACATAAAAGCACCTATGTCAGACGCCTATGCTAGTGGATCGTTAAGTCTGGTACTACACAAAGAAAGAGAGAAACAAAGTAGCTATAGTAAAGCTTAAGGTAGTTTCTCTGGGCTTTGTATTCGCGAAATGGATTTTGGTTAATATTAGCTGAACATGTTATTTCCCCAGAGCGAACTAAGAGGAATGTCTAAACATCATTAATAAAATAAAAATGTTTGCTTATAGTTAGATGTAGCTTGTATTTGTTCATATATTCGCCTGCTTGACGAATTTCTTTTTTATTAATACAATATCTTCTTCTAAATATATGTAACTCAAAGGTGACTGACTGACTGACATAGTGATCTATCAACGCACAGCCCAAACCACTGGACGGATCAGGCTGAAATTTGGCATGCAGGTAGATGTTATAATGTAGGCTAAGAAAGGATTTTGATTAATTCTACCCCCAAGGGGATAAAATCGGGGATGAAAGTTTGTCTGAAACTTTGTCAATTTTAAAACGATCGGGCTGATAATTTGCATGCATAAAGCGACTATGACGTAGGCATCCCCTGAGAAAGGATTTTGAGATTTTGCATTTGTTTTGTTTCGGTTTAGTAGTTTTGGTATGTATTTGGCATTTGTTTTGTTTTCGTTTGGTTTAAGTATAGGTTTTGTCGGTTAGACTTTTTGAAAATGGCTAAAGAAAATCTGAACGTTAATGGAGAAGTTGAAGAATGTACTGTCATTTTCAGTTTTGTAGGCCCTAATTTTTTACACACGCTAAACAAAAGTAAAGCCGCAAGAACTATACCTAATTAATAATAATACTTCTTAACGCGAGCGAAGCCGCGAGCAAAAGCTAGTATACTATAAAGCCCTGACGTTTCACCAAGCATATTATTGTGGATCTCTTACTGGATGGTACAAACTCATGAAGGCCCGGGAGTGAGTGCAGTCAGAGTGCGGTTGATGATTGAATTGTATGGCGTGTTTTTGTTTTTGATTCCATTACAGAGGATTTTCCCTCACGGAAAACTGACCTTTGAGTAATAGCTGGTGGACTTGAACATAATGGTGTGTTTATCAAGTCAATAGGTACTTGTAGGATTCTGAGACCATAATTGACCTTAAGTACTAAGTACCTACCTATAGGACCTCTGACTTGGGCTGTGCGCTGATTATCATTCAATCAGTCAAAGTTACATGACGACGTAAGTTATTGTGACTACATAAATAGCGACATTCCTAGTGTGGCCGATGTGAGCTTCCAAGACCTGTTCTGTTCAAAGAAAGCTCTATTTCGGGAGAGGAAAGTTTAAAATGGAACGCAGACGATTTAAACTCAAAGATCTAACCATCTAACCATCTAACTCTAATCGTACGCAGTCTTGCTCTTGGCTCGACGATATGCGCGTACGTAGCCAGATATTTGTCTCAGTCTGGGTGTAGCTCAAAAGAATTGAATTTATCTAGATAAGCTTCAAGTGTGTACCTTTGTCCTATACATATCTATTCCTTGCTCTAATGTTTTATGAAAATAAGATTTTGTTGGTTGTCTTTGTCGAGTTTAGTAGGTCTTTTAATATTGGAATAATAGAAGTTTTATGTTTAATATAAATATATTTTTAAACGAATTCAAATGAAGAAGGTTGTATTTTTTTTGGAACCTTGGGTTACCATTTATTCTAGTCTTTAATTTATAGTTATTTTACTACCTAATTACCTCTATATACCTACCGTTTGACACGGTCCTCAGGTAACCAGACTGCTTCCTTTGTAAATAGTTAGTTCATTTGGACATATATTTCTGATAACTCAACAATATTTATACAATGGGCTTTCACTTAGATATTATTTCTTCCAGACAACCTCGAATGGAGGAAAAAATATAAGGTATACTTAGATGTAAACAAGTACCTAACACCTACCAACTATAACTATGCAAGATAATTTATTCAGTTGTTTCATGAATTTTAAACGACTTGATACGATATCAGCTCTTATATTGAAGTATTCAAGCACTATACATATCAAGGTATTAGGTACCATGTGTGTCAACACTTATAATAGGTACCTACATTAGTCTGTAGGTACTTCATCATTTTCAAAATAAAGCTACATATAATTTTTTATTCACGCCTGTAAGTAGGTTTCATATATAAATATATAAAATTCTGTCACTATATTTGTTTACTTATTCATTGATTCGTTGACATTCTTAACATTTAACATTAATACTTTACAGAATAAACATCCGATGCGTTATATTAAAAATAATTATATAGGTAGGTACCTACTTACCTACATTTACTTAGTTACTCTGTGTAAAAAAAATACAGAACAAAAGAATAAATAAATTAAAATTTGAAAATTAAATGTTATAGTAAAATATGAACCCTATAGGCCGTTTGCAACGGTCCTTAGGTAATCTGTACATATACTACTCTATTTGTAGAGTTTAAAAATAAATAATGTCGATAAGACTAGAGAATAACGAATCAATTGCCAAATTAATAACAGAGTTACAGACGTACCAATACAAAACCACTTTGAAAATTATCAAGTGTAATATAAGTACCTACATTTAGTATAGGTACAGGTTAGTACAGGTGACTCTATGTAAATAGATAAGAAATGTGTTCAACAATATTTCTAAATAGGTAGGTAGGTACTCGCACAAAATTCTAACACGATCTCCAAACGATGTTTCATTCCTAAAAGTAGGTACTTAGGTGCAAGCAGTGAGAGTCAAACGCGTTGAAATCTTTTCTTTGTAGAACATGCCCGGAGACCTCTGAGGGTTGTTCTCAAATGTTCTCGAAAGTTCTTACAATGATTCGATTCCGAGAAAGGTACCAGGTAGATACGAATACAAAGAACAAGTGATACGGTTCATTTTGTGAATGTACAGTTGCCGTGTTTTGCTCAAAATGTATAAACAGACAGACCGGGAGACATGTAATATTTCCATATAGGAATTTGCAAACATGTTACTTCAGTTAGTCGCAGTAGCAGTAAGTATAATTATCCCATTTCAACAGCTTAGGTACGTAATCCTTGGGTAATATTTATATTTCCCGAAATAGTATTAGCATTCAACCGCCCGCGAAAGCGACCACCACTACTGTCGTTTTAGAATACAGTTTTTATTTTTTATTTTATCTGGATTATTGAGATATAATAAAAAAAAAAACTGTATCGCGTTCAATAATGATTTTCAAGTAATCGGTGATGTCACCGTGCATCGATCGAAAAGTCACGTTATGTGTGTGTACGCGTGGTTACGGCGGTAGCGGCGCTTGGGCAATGGAAATTTCCATCGCGGTTCGTTTGCCGCTCCCCGCTCTTCACCCCCCGCTCCCCAATTCCCTCACCGCCTGCGTATCGTCTCTCCATTCCCATGGAACGTGGTAGACGCCTAGCCGCTCCTTATAATATTAGGTGCTTACTTATACCTATTGGACTATAATCCGCTCCGCTCCAGCTTGTCAACATAGACGCAGAGCTTTACAACCCAACTCTGACGCCAGCGGTATGTGGGAGCTCGCAAGTCATTGAACTACTGTTTCTCGAAGCCGCGTATATGTTGACAAGCTGGAGCGGAGCGGATTATAATCCTATAGGTATAAGTAAGCACCTAATATTATAAGGAGCGGCTAGGCGGCTACCACGTTCCATGGGAACGGAGAGACGACACGCAGGCGGTGAGGGGAGTGGGGAGCGGGGAGCGGCAAACGAACCGCGATGGAAATTTCCATTGCCCAAGCGCCGCTACCGCCGTAACCACGCGTACACACACATAACGTGACTTTTCGATTGAAGCGCGGTGACATCACCGATTACTTGAAATTCATTATTGAACGCGATGGTTGTGAGCTGTTTCAATAACCAGCCATTTATAGCACGCACTTTCAGCCACTTCGGATACGCTGTTGTTTAGATATTTGGCGTGTGAGCGTCTCCGATGTGAATAGAGCCTTGTCATGTCTGGGACGTACCGCGACCGCCTCTACCATGTGTCTAGTCTACAGCTCTTCACAGTTTGGAGGTCACACGGCGCGCGCGCAACTTTCGGCCGTCTGCACGCTTCAGTGAAGTGAGGCCGCGGCCGCGGCCGCCGCCATTTCGTTTCGCGAAACTGATGGGGACTTCTGACGCTATAAATAGAATGCCGTTTTTTGTCTGTATACTTTTAAAGTAGGCGGCAGGCACATAATTTGGCGCCATTGATGCACAATGAAATTCAGTAGGTTTAATACAGACTGGTACATTAAAATGGGCATGAAGGGCAGCTACTATTTGATCCCTACAAGGAATTGGGTCGGTTGGCATCTAAAAATAGAACATAAAAATTACTAAATTTTCGTATGAAATGTAAAGGGAAAAAAAAAAATTACTTTTATTTTCCTTGTATTCAAAACTCAGTTGATGTTTCGCGGCGGTTAATGCTTACAAGCAACCCTATCCATTCTTATAAAATATTTGTAAAAACCACTCATTTTCTTGCGTAAAAGCAGAATTATCTCCAAAAGTAAAGGCCAGCGTACTTACAACGTTTTCCGTTTAAAGCAAGGATGCTCATGATGCCTACATTCAATTTAACACCCGGTATATAAGACAATGGTGTCGCCGGTTCGTATCCAATGACAAGTCATGTAATTCATAAGTAATAATCTTTCCAATAAGTACCACAGGTTTTACTCCGACAAGACTCTACTCTGTTTTTGACTGCGTACTCTATTTGCAACTCTCCAGGCAACTGCTGTCGTTAGCGAGAAATTTAACGAAAACTTATACAGTACCTCTAACGACTGGAAAAGAGTACCATACTAAATTTGTCGTCGGCTTAAAGTCAGTAAATCAAACTATACAACGCCACGTATAGTAAACTAGTGTGATATTGTGGTAGGCATACGGGTGTCGCATATTTCCTTGCTTGAACTTCAACATGATCAGTGTACAAACATGATTGTTCCTCGGAATCTAGTGCCTGAGACGTTGGTATAAGGTTCCCATCTCGGTTAGAAACGGCTGAAATCCTGACACAGATAGATAGATAGTTCCTCTTTATAGACTAACATAACCATTTTACCAATCTACCACAAGAAGAGTAAGTTGTACCTACTTTTCATCGAATCATGCAAACGATTGTATAGGTAAAACTATACAATCGTTTACGGAGGACAATTCATCTTTAAAACATTTGTTCCGCTCGCTACTGCCTATTAGAATAAACTAACGACCTACCAGGTACCTACTACTTATGTGTGCATTCATAGTTCAAACTTTAAACATTAAAAAAAAGCTTAGTACTAGCTTCACATAACCAACTAGAATAGACTTGTACCAACCTATCTACAAAGTTTGCATTTTGGCAATCTATCATCTTCATCTCCGACGCAAATAGATTTTTGTTTTTCAAGAGTACATTACACCTTTCTGCGCATGTCTTATTTTTACAGTTATAAAGGCGGGTTTGCCTTACAATTTGAGCGAGATGGCCCTGGTTTTTTAGTTTCTGCTACATTTTAATGGCTGATTTATTGTTGTCGTGCTATCTCTCATAAAATAAAATGAACACACACATTTATCAAAGCAGTTAACCCTAAATATGGGGCTCTAACATGCCCAAAATGCTGCCTAAAAGTATGGCCACCAGTACTTAGGTACAACCAGTAATTGTATTTTTTTATTATTTTAAACCACAAGTGCCTATCGTTCGTTACTATAACGAGTAGTTCTGTAAGAACAGGAGACCTCGCGAGCCCTTATAACCAAGCAATAACCGATGCTTTCCTCTTTCACTTTTCCTTTTTAGCCTTTTGAGCAAATAGGGGTAAGTATACGTTTTAGCGATTACTCGTGTTCCCTTAGTCTGAGGAGATCGAAACTGGTGTCTAAGGATTTGTATTGCAAAGGTGAAGAGGACTGCGTAGTTTGATTAGTGAACGTAGGCTGTAGCGTTATATATCAACGAACTTCCCCCCTTTTACCCCCGATCAAAAATGGCGATCGACACAAAAAATTGATAAAAGGTAATTAAATAATATAAATTTTCAATCATCAAAATCGGTTGAAAAATGCGAACTGTAGGCGAGAACAAACCGACAGCCGACAAAAGGCGGACAAAAGCATTTTTGGCCAATCTCAAAATTGAGACGCTTCGCTCGCTCGGTGAATTAATGAGAGTAATGTATTATTCACTCATAAGTCATAGGATAGGAAAGGACAGGACATACATTTCGCTCAATGCCACGTAATCCCAAATCAAGCATAGTGAAATGGAAACTAGATTACGGATATAATACTTGAACGAACAATTATATTCATCACACTATTTTTTTAACGGGTGAGAATTGAGTTACTTACATTACAATAAAATGTTAATGTACCTATATATAAATAACTGTAAGTTATTGCCAAAGGGTAAAAAGTTATGATTCCGGTCAGATAATTGGTAGATCCAACCAGATATCTGGCCATCATAACGGGTACGCAACACACGTCACACATTCTCCCAAAACATTTCCCCTACTTATCCACAGGGATCAAAAGGGGAAACAGCCTTATCTTTATCCTCACCCCACTCTACCTACTATACCCAAGTTCGGTCGACATCTGGCGTCCGGACTATAAACTAGATAAGTAAACCAAACCTTACAATGTACCTAAATCAATTGGAAGAGAAGAAAGTGCTGTGCCGATCATGACTAGAGCGGGATAAGGGCAGGAAGACGATGATATATACACAAAATGCATACTGAGATACATACAAATGATCTACCTCTAAGAAGCCTACTCCTGGCAACGGAATCGGCCAGCACCAGTTTAGAGGTCCCATCAATTACAAAAAACACCTCCATCTAGATCTTACAATAATGGAACAAGCATATTTTGCGTTGAAATGTGTTTACCGATAGCAAAACTGGCGAACATCACGTAGGAAGGCGTGCATCACGTTTCTGAGGAATGCGTTTATTCGAAATATTTTTATTAAATCAATTGAAATAAAACTATATTACATGTCGATAACAAGAACCGAGACTCCGTATCTAAGTATTGAGATAAAGTACCAAGCCATGATTAAATTGTATATAGACATAGGTAGGCAAGTAAATTTACCTACAAGTAAATACTTTCGATATTTAATATGAATAAGGTTGTTTGTAAGATATTGCTGAATCCTTAAATAATTCATTCAATGTCATTGGCATTTTCTACCAAACATAAACAAGCAGTTTATTGTTTTTGTTTGTATGCATGTAAGTTTCATCACAAATACTTAACACATTGTTTGATGAAATCATAAGATCCTGTTCATCCTATGCCGATCTCAGGCATACAACCCAACATTACTTAATTGTTTAAATATCTGTGAAATTTAAGACCAATTCAGAATAATCAACTGAAAACAAACAGCAATAAACAGCGGTTAATTTGAGAACCAATAAAATTACCTATATCCTAGTCATAGTCCTCTGAGTTTTTGATGACGCGTCGGGAAGAAATGTTGTCTTTCTATACAGAGATGAAGATCTTAATGAGCTGCTGCAAGTAGGAAGACTGACGTTGGGATGGGAGTACCTCCTTGGCACTCATATTATGTGGTACAATATATATATATATATTATATATATGTACAGTAAAAATAGCCCCGAACTGAGAACAACGACCAAATGGTGTAAAATGCCCTCAAACCCGGTTTGGAGGTCTAAAGACTTTAAGCAGTTCAATTTTTTTTTCCTATTTTCCCATTTACAATATTAAGTTAAAACAGGGATGATTTGACCTTGAAGAGTAGGTAGTAGAGGGCTCATCCGTGGTAGTACTACCACCATACTTATTTCGGCCGCCAAGCAGCGTTGCTGTGTTCTGGTTTGAAGTGTATAGTTGCCGGTGAAATTACAGACACGCGATGCCAAGTTGCGGGCAATGCAGGCCGCGTAGATCATGTTCTTTGAAGAAGTAACCTACGCAGTATGGTTTTATTAGCTTGTACCGTCTCCATTTGTATAAAAAAACCTACCAAAATTTTTTTACCCCGTTGCATGCTTGTTTCTCAAAATCTACATACCCCTTAAACATTTTAAATACTGTTTGTATTCGAGTCTGCAGTAAAGAGTTCGATCTTACTATCGTGATACTCGGAATTTATAAAAATATATGGCGACCAAAATGATTATGTGCTAGGTTTTCTAACTTGACTAGAAGTTCTGTCTCGCTTCGCTCGCTCGATCAATAAAAACAAGTCCACCTTTTCTTACTTATTGCGTTACACATACGCTAGAAAACGAAATTATGTGAAAAAAAGCCCGTAAAAATAAAATGTTTTGAAGATCGCAAGAGTGTTATTAGTTATACTACTATTATTAGTTTGTTTGTCCTCACTTTTTTGCGCTTTCATGAATGTTTGAAGACAAACGACAGGGAAAGTTATAAAAATACCCATGGCCTTTGGAGTAGCGTCGTGTTATTCTTGCCAAATCCCCATTCCACATTATTTATTAAGGATGACCTCATTGACTTTCGAGGTGAAGATAGCTTACTACATAGTTGTACACGCGCATTTCCACTCGCGTGATACAATTCGTTAATCGAACTTAAGCTGAGCTGAAGCTCAATACCGAAGGAGTTTCATGCAACAGTTAGCAGCAATGGGAAACAGAAGCAGCGCTCTGGATGAAATGTGTGGACCTAGAAGATCTAACTTCCCTACCTCTTCAAACCATATCCAACCAGCAGAACAACTCCCTCCCGGATATGATCTAGCCAATTTGGAAATCCCTCAACTGGCTCTGAACCAAAGTTAGTCGCTGACGATTAAACATGGCTAGATACATCGATATGTCATATGCCATCCCTATGTCAGTGTGCCTGTGGAGCGCCCATTCAGGACATGTTACACTTCGTCTCAAGAGCAGTAGAGCTCCTTGAAAAAGGGCTCGTCTGGGGAAGTACTACCATCATAACTATGCCGGCCGTCAAGCAGCATTACTGTGTTCCATCCATTTAATAGTTCGGTATGGTTTGCGGCGAAATTACATGTATACACGCGAGGCTTATCACCATTATGCCTCAAGTTGACGGGGCAATGCATTGCCTCGTAGGTCATGTTCTTTGTGGATTGACCTACGCAGTGAGGCTTTGTTATAGGCAAGAGATAAGCTGACATTAAGTGGGCTGCTTGCTTGTCTTGCTCCGTCTCCGAGTTGCGTCCGACCTTCTGCACTGCTCGCTGATGGACCGGCTGATCCACAATCATCTTCTAGATTGAAAATTGTTACGAAAGAAGAAGAAGATTGGGCTGGCTGAGCCCAATCCACTTAGCATGTGCAAATAAAATTCAAACATAACTACTGGAACCGAAAAGTCGGTTTAAATTAAAGACGTTCTGATAAGATCAATAAATAAATAAATATTACAAGACATTAATTTCACACAGCGCCATCTAGCCCCAAACTAAATATAGCTTGTTATGGGAACTAGATTACGGATATAATACTTAGTCTTTTTATTTTTGTAAATATATTACTTATCATACAATACAACACCCAAAAACAGAACAAGATGGTAGGATGATGTATTTTTCGCAAAAATAAGCACGCTTTAAGATACGAGGCTAAATTAAATGTTGAATTACAAAAATACTGTTGGTTTGATTTCAATTTCATGGGCACACAATAAAATACAAGATCTTGGCTTTGATTGGTATAAAAATATAAAGCTCCGTGGATATATTCATTGATCGCGATTTGGAACAGGTACAGCTTTGACGCATTAATGAATGGCATAAATAAAAACATAAATAAGTTGGAGAATTATTGGTTTTTATAAATGTGGACTTAAATGGAGTGTGTGATAATATAAAAGTCTTATCATTATGGTGTTATGCGTAGTGTACCTTAGCTGAGGAGCCTGTTTTTTTTTCACGGGTAAGTGCTTGGCCTTCATCTCACCTGGTTACAAGTTGAGATAAGGCCGCAGGTGGAGGCGCACTTCACCCGGGATCCTCAACTAACTGAGTGGCGACGCTACATCGATCTGCTTTGGATACGGCTGTACCTATAGGTACTTATGGTGTATATAAGTAGCTGCTTACAGGAAAATATCAATAGTTCTGTTGGAATAAACATATAATTATTCTCTGTACTTTACATTTTATGTAACTTTTTCCTGTATACCATAAATTTATAATCGTATCGCAATTACAATGCAAGGCAAGTTTCAAGTCAATTATAGTAATAACTTATCTGAAGCTCAATTGAGTAGGTACACGTAACATCAACTAGTGAGTCCAGTGAAATAGTTAAGATATTTTAATGAAGAACAAATTATGGTACACTCTGTAAAGTTGTGCTACAAATAATTAGATTTTAGATTTAGATTATCTAAAATTGTTGTGTTCCGGAAAGTATTAGAGGTAGGTATTTAGAGGTAGGGTACCTTTCGCAGCCAGTTCCTCAGTTCCTCAGAACCGGGCAACGGAAATGATAACCACATTGGTAGGACCTGTACAGGTCAGCCTGGCTGCGAAAGGTGGTCGTAGAAATAATCCTCACTCTGGCCTTGACCTAGATAAGGTCAAGAGCTAACCCATAGATACCAAAAAAAAAAAATACTAAACATATACAACAAATGAATTTGCATTTTGAATTTTGTGAATTTTTGCTCCTCGTTTTTCAAGAAATGAAATTTACTTTTTAATACCATATCAAATACCTGCTAATCTTTAACATTATAAATGACACAGAAGGCCCAAAAGCATTAGGTATAAAAATAATAATAATAATATATACCCTTTGATATAAAATCGGCATAACTCTGTGTGCAATGAAAGTCCTGTAATATTTTTTTATTTATAACCGAAACGAAGCAAGCAGTAAGTTACTAAGTTTCTAATTAGTCATTTCATAATTCCGTTAGAATTCACTAACAGCGGTAAAGAAATGTTTATGAATATGTTATTTTTTATTTATAAACATTTGAAAAACAAGTTTTCGATGCATTTTTGAACTTTTGGATCCGTATGTAAGATTCGTCTAAGAATCAGTCTCCAACCATGTCACATTACAGGTACCTCCTTAAATTACGTCACATTAGTTCTAAAAATGCCAACCGCTACGTTTACCAACTACCTGTCTAATTATTATACAGAGGTCGTGGATTTTAAAGAGCGACATTGAAGTAACAAAAAAGTGAATGAACTACATTCAAAAGAAGCCCGAAATAATAGGGTCCGAAGTTCATAGAATCAATTTCAATGTCTAAGTAAGAAAAATGTTAATTTAAAAGTTGTAAGCGGCGTTTGGAAAAGGGTGCTAAGGGTAAAAATTCCACGGAATTTCGGGAACAAAGTTACATACAGAAATAGGTTCTATTTCTTTACACAACCTTGTTTATTAATGTAAATTAAGAATAGTTTTTCGTACCTATTGCAAGTAGGTACCACGCGTACTGTCTTGCATAGAGTAGATTAAAACGGTTACGAGGAAATGTTGGTAGAGGATGAATTTAGATGTAATTATGCCAATTATAACACTTATACCTTTATAGCGTAGGTTTATTAAAACTCCATGGAGTTTTTAAAGTTCTCAAACTCTTATCAATGTTAAAGTGCAATCACACACATTAATAAAAATAATCCAATAGCCATGTCTCTTTATTGTAAACAAGCCTCACAGCTCAGTAAGTTGTAGCCTTCTGCGCCGTAGGCTTTGGGTTCGAATCCCGCCCAGAACCAACATTTGTATGATATATGTATGTTTGTTCTGTGTTTAGGAACAAAAAAGTATAAGTACAGATTATCTCGTCTCCAAATAAGCTTATGAAAAAATCTCCAAATTACAATCGCACGAAACAGTATTTTATTGTGTCTCGTTCGATAAATGATGAAATCTTTAAATTACAATCGAGCCTTAGTGTAATGAAACTTGCACTAGCCTTAGTGCAAGTTTAATTGCACTAAGGCTCTGACGGCTGGTTATGCATAATGCTCTGGAGCCTTAGTGCAAGTTTGACGATTCACACATGGCCGCGTAAGTATTTATTTTTACACCTAGGGTAAGAACTATAATCGCATTAAGTTTTAATTTCGTAGGTAAAAGTAATAAATAGGTAATTCCGTGTTAATGGTAGAGCTGAAATGAAAATACATTAAAAGCATGTTTCTTGTATGAAGATCCTTTATAATTTTAAACTTATTTCATCTGTTATTAATTCACATGATTGAACTTATTAAAAAAAAAACGCCCTTCTACAGCCCTGAAAATTTCGGGTCAGAGAGACGGACAACGAAGTTTAAGTGCCTAATTGGGTTCAGTTAGCTCCTTTGGGCAAATTTCCCTAAAAATAATTAATCATAAAGTAGTTTCATATTTACCTCGGTTTTTTTGTAACTGTGACAGTGTTTACAAAACAAAAAGTAGCGACTGATTATAATTTACTTAGATATTAAAACAATCTATTAATATTATGGAACATTAAATAAGAAAATGAGACTAAATACGTGCTAATGTAGTAGATACAAATAGATTTACTAGCCAGTTGAGCATTTGCCTCTCATAACGGACTAGGTACTTACCTACATTAAAATTATTATTGCTCTCAGACTTTCACGCCGATTTTATCGCAAAGCATTTTTTAATGACGCAGAATTTATTTCATAATGTCTCGTTTCTAAGAGTCCTTACTTAGTACCGTACATTCATAAATATAATCAGGACATTGCATTTTTACATAAAACAGAAAGTAGTTGGTACCTACCTACCTACTTTTTGTGATAATTCGCATTTAAAAAATAAGTAAAACTTACCTTAAATACCGCTGGAGCTAGCGGTATCGCAGCTTGGTTGTGAAGATGTTTTTTCGACATTTTCACCTCTTCTCCGCTCCACGATCAAATCAAAATTTTCACAGAAGCAACTATGCTTATTAAAATTTTACGATTATACGTAAATATTTCAGTGGTTCTAGCGAAAAGTCGCCGTGTCGAATTGAGAACGCCTGTCGCGTTCGGTCGGTTCACATTAAAAAGTTTGATAAGCGAGGCGCGAGCCGGGGAAGTAACGTCCATCCACTGTTGCGGTCGAATCGGCAATGGCTGGCGGCTGGCGGTAGCGGTGGCGGCGGCGGTGGCGGCGGCGGCGGTGGCACGAGCCTGAAGCACGGGACTGCGTCATCACAATCATACTCAGAGCTGAAAACCGCCGCGATTAGCAAACCAGCGGGAAGTAGCCGCAGTGAACTTGGTCTGCGATACGTCAGTTTCAGGTTATGTTTTCCAGAAGGTACTTGTACTTGGTTGCGTCAGCGTGGCGCCACACCGACGACACACCAGCCCTCTGCTCTATCTATTAAATGTACGAGCAAAGCTTTTGTTTACAGTTTACTGCTTCAGTGTGATACAAAGCTATGTAAAAGTGGGTTACCGTTTCCGCTTACGAAGGTACAAAGTGCTTTTTCTTCGATTGAAAAGACATAACGATCCTGTATTCAAGCCTTGCTAAATGACAAAGATGAATACCAAACGTTATATTCTGTTTTACAATTTATTGTTGAGGAGTACTTGGTTGAAGTTTTTTCAATTCTGGAAAGTTCTCTTTGCTGAGTGCCTATTGGGTTTGTCACCCATCGCCTGAAACGTCAATGCGATCGATAATTTAAATAAACAAACAGCGGCGCCGTGTCATTTAGCACAGTACGGGAATCTAATAATATTTACAATGCAATGCAGTTTTAAAGTAGAAACGTGCACCGTCTTGTGATTGTAATAGAAAAATAAACAAATAATAAACCAGTGCAAACTAGTGTTTAAATATAAACAATCCACTTACTAACCCAGAGCTCGCTCTAAAATGTGTGAGTGAATATTGTTACGAACTGGGGTTCGTAAGAATTAAAAGCAACCGGTTATTACTCAAAATAAGACACGTTTATTCAGCACCAAACTAATTGCTCTAAAACACAGTACAGCACTACTTAGTTATACTACCGAATCACTAAAAACTGTTATCGCACTCAAATATCACTTGTTTTTAACTCGTATTCAATAACGATATTAATTGAATACTGACTTGCTTCCGAATCGCGCGTCAATTTATATCCAACTCTATAGAAAGGTCTAGTAAGCGCGGGAATGGTCGCGCCGCTGTTGCGTAATCTGGCACGGCGGTCATAAATCATCCTTTTGTGTTATTGATAAACAAGTTGTTATTGTCTTATTTTCTCGGAAGTATGCGAAGGCTCGCGAATATTCTAGACGTTTCTGACTGGCGTAACACTGCCCCCTTCTTAGACATGCTCGCCCCGAGCATTCTCAGCTCTAGAATATAGCGCCAAACAATCTTAACTGCGAACTAAATTATGTAAAACCTTCTTAGAATCTTTTGCTGTGCCTCTTGTAGTCCCCCCGGGATCGTAGTCCTGAAGATGTCTTGACATCTCGCGATAATAAACAATCCCGTTGACCTGCCTGGCTCTAGTATTTCTTTAAATTGTCACTTCGATCCTTTTTGTCGCTGCACAAGTATTCCTCTTGTTTATCATAACGCCTGGATCTGCTACACGACTTCGACTTCTCTCTTTGTTCTTCATTCTCATGTCCTTATGTTCTTGACAGCAGTGCCAACCAACTTCGTGGCTTCACAACTCTCCTCAGAAGTCACCCACCCATGGTTTGACATCTTCTCGCGGTAGATCACCATCACAGTCTCCGAGATCCCGACCGATTTCAATTCCAAAGCCTCTGCTTTCCTGGACACGGAAGTCAACCCCTGCATGCTCCAATCGATTAGCAGTGCAGTCAATATCTCGGCCGCTGTACCCGTGATCCTTCCCGCCACGATTCCAATCTTCCACGAAGCACTCTGGTCCGTATGAGTCACGGTTCCTGTAGGGCGTCCAGCCTTTCTTCGGTGCCACTCGCTTGCCATCTGTAGCTAGCTTGTGATCTGCTGTCTATGTTGTTCCGTTTATTTCCACCTTGATGATCAGGCTGTTCCCATCATTGTTTTCTGAGACCGAAATCCTTGGGGCTCTTTGAACCTCAGCCAGCACCCGCCCCGCAGTCCTGGCTTTTACTCGTTTCCCTGCTGTTGCGGGGCGTTACTGATAGCCGCCCTCTCCCGAGTCCAGTTTTCTTCTCTCTCTGCGCTTTGCTTTGGACAACTAGATTGAAGGTGCCCTCTCTCTCCACAAGTGAAGCATCTTGGGCTAAATCTTTTATAACGGTCGCGATCTTGCGATGAGATAACCTCCCTGACGCGGTGTGAACGATGGTCTTGCCTTACAGCTTCCACCTCCAAAGCATGAGCTAAGGCATATTTCAACGTGTCGGACTCACTCTAGACTCGGGCACCAGTCTTACAGATGCCCTCACTTCAAGATCACGGATTCCGTCGATGAATACTTGCACAAGATTTCCATCGATGAGTGCAGGTACTAACTGGTATGCTTTTCGAAGCAGTTTCTCCACTTCCAAGGCCCACTGTTGTAAGTTTTCACCAGTGCGTTGAACACGATCCTTTAATTGCGCTCGAAAAACGTGTTCTAGATGGGCGTCACCGAATCTAGATTACAGTGCCTCCAGTAGCTGCTCGTATGTCATCTCTTTACCAAGGGCTTCGAGGATGGTAAAGGCTTAATCGTGGAAACCCAAAGTAAGGGCGGTCATCGCCTGACCTTTATTCCATCCATTTACCTTCATAACGGCCTCAAATTGTATTTTGTAGGCCGACCACGAAGATGTTCCGTCAAATGGCGGCACTTTGAATCCACGTCCTGAAGGTGCAGTAACTATTGGATTTGCAATCCCCTCTCCAGCTTTGATGCTTCCCAACTCTTTCTTCACGTCCGCAATCTGTGATTCAGCTTCTATGAGGCGGTTTTCGTGTTGATGCACTTGGTCTTTCATCACTTTGATCTCCTTGCCGAATGTGGCGTGCAGATCTTTCATGAGGACCATCTGCTCCTCTTGGCGACGGGTCTGCTCCTCCTGGCGACGGGTCTGCTCCTCCTTGTTACGCTGCAGCTGCTCTTCCACCTGACGGGTCTGCTCCTCCTGGCGACGGGTCTGCTCCTCCTTGTCACGCTGCAGCTGCTCTTCCAACTGACGGGTCTGCTCCTCCTGGCGACGAGCCTGCTTTTGCAGCATGGCAATAAGTGCAGCAAAGTCTGGGGCTGCTGACGTCACAGGTGTGGCGGAAGGTACCGGGTTGGCTTCTCGTGGTGGCAGTTGTTGAACTGCCGTTGACTGTGACGGCCGTGGTGAGGTTTCTCTTAACCTCCGCTGGTCCAGATCCTGCTGACGGATCTGACTCCTGGTGCGGAGTCCTTCCGCGTCATCTTAAGGTAGAACCGGCATACTTTAAATCCACTCTTCTGACACCAATTGTTAAGAGCTGGGGTTCGTAAGAATTAAAATCAACCGGTTATTACTCAAAATAAGACACGTTTATTCAGCACCAAACTAATTACTCTAAAACACAGTACAGCACTACTTAGTTATACTAACGAATCACTAAAAACTATTATCGCACTCAAATATCACTTGTTGTTAACTCGCTGTATCGTAATTGAATACTGACTTGCTTCCGAATCGCGCGTCAATTTATATCCAACTCTATCGAAAGGTCTAGTAAGCGCGGGAATGGTCGCGCCGCTAACTGTTGCGTAATCTGGCACGGCGGTCATAAATCATCCTTTTGTGTTATTGATAAACAAGTTGTTACTGACTTATTTTCTCGGAAGTATGCTCGCGAATATTCTAGACGTTTCTGACTGGCGTAACAATATCTTCTCGTCTAGACCTACGTGCTACGTCGTACGTAGGCCACAATATCATCGCTTCCCATCAAGTAATATTGTCGTCGTAATAAGTCGAACGTAGGTCTGTCAGAATATGATGATGAGGGGTAACATAAACACAATTCAAAATTGTTGTGTTCTGGCAATTAATTAGAGGTAAGACAGCGAGTTCCTCAGTCAGGTGAGGATTCTGGGTACGCTTGAAAGGTGAGATGAACGCCAAGCGTTGTATACAATAAAAAAGGATAGTGACCAATCTAAACTTTAATCCTTGATCATAAACACTCATCTATAAACCAAAAATAATTCGACAATAATAATCTAATAACTCGACGATGCAGTTCACTAGAGCGTGCGATGACACGCTTTTTTTTCACCTAAAAAGTACACATAGGTATATATACAGTATACATACATATAGCTCATGGACAGTGTTCGGTGACGATGACGCGAGTTTCACACTTTTTGTTCACCCAAAAAGTACACATAAGTATATACACAGTATGCATATAGCTCATGGAAAGCGTTCGGTGACGATGACGCGAGTTCCATGAATTATGTGCACCCAAAAAGTGCTTAAAGTGTCTAAAGAAATTTTCACAAAAAAAAATATATTCTTTCTATAGGTACCAGAAGTATATAAGGTATAGGTTACCAGAAGTTAAATAAAAAAATATCAAATGGATTATCTACAAAAATAATATTTTATAGATATCACTGTCGATCGTTGTCACCACCAGAGTGCCTACTGCGAGTTGCAACACTGTAACGTGGCCAGAATACTGGCGGTATTACCACGTATTAGCCAGTTCTTCAGTTTGTTGAGGATTCCGGGTGAGGCGCGCCTCCACCTTCGGCCTTAACTTGTTACCAGGTGAGATGAAGGCCAAGTGCTTACCCGTCGAACAACAAAAAAAAATCGTTGAATGGCAATACTCACTCGCTGAGCAGAATACAGTCTAGCATTCTGGTCACGTGTAGACTCTTTTAACCTCTCGGCTCTCGGCTTAATCCCTATAAATTGTATGTGCCCCTGTGTCACCAAGGCCCAAGAGCTTCAATCCTAAATGGCTATTAAAAATAATTTATCGCGAATTTATGGCAGATATTGCACGTGTCTTTACTTAATATTTTAACTTTAATGTTTAAAAACTTTTAACTTTAGAGGTGGTGTAAAACAATTGTTTGAAAAAACAATTTTCGGTCTATATAGTTTTATTTTTTGTGGTTTTTCGCTTCTCACCTCAACTAAAACCCTTAAAAATGTTGTCTGTGAAATAAATTAACTTTAAAAAAATATATTAGTGTGATTGCAAGGTGTTTTGCACTGTTTTTTGCATTTGCAGGTGAAACCTATAAAATTCCTTGGTCGTTTAAGTCTTTATCTATAGTCAAAGTAATCTTTATTACTGTTCTGTGCCCGTTTTCGATACTGGATAGAGAACGTAGTAATAAAAGTAGTAGTAATTTTGTACCTATTTCTTGTAATTAAATTGGCAAAAAGAGACAATTTAGTGTTAAAAACCGCCAACTACCACTACAGACAAATAAATAGTTTGCAAAAATCAGCCACCATGGATTGGCTGCCTTTAACGTAACTTGAAAATAGATACCGCCTAACATTTTCAAATTTGTAAAAATTAGCCATAAAGGTAGACTGACTTCTGCAATAAAGGTATTTTAGTTAATGTCGAAATTGGCTTTATTCAGCACCATGATGACTGTTTTATACAAAAAAATATTGTTGAGATGGCTACATTGGACAGCTTATATCTCCGTATCTAATAGAGATATTGACATGGCTGTCTTTGCAAAAAATCCACAAAGCCGAAATTAATATGGCTGTATTCATAACTCATTTTTGGAAAAAGTGGCATATGGCTGCTTTCTGCATAACCAGGTCCAATTATACCATGACATTTAAATCTAACGGGTAATAAAGTGCCTGGGAGGTGTTTTGAAATAAATTTATTTACGGCCATCAGATCTTTATCTAGGTTTTAAAACTCGGAGCTGCTAATTTCGCATGCAGGTATGTACCTACATTATACAGTGACGAATCTTTCCGGTAGGTTGCCATATCCAGTATACGATCTCAATAAATATTTTATTGAAGCTCCATGCTCTAAAATGATAAGGCCTATAACAAACGGACATCTTGATACACCGGCCTCGTAAAGTATTGTGATTCTGTAATGTCAGTTGTTTTAGTTTGTTTTGAACGTGAAGTTAATAACTAGTTTTGCTGGTTTGAGTTAGGTATTTAACCACGGAGATTATTTCTCAAATAGAACGTAATTAACAAACGATCAAAGTGTGCTTTCATTACACCTTACTTACCTTTCTTAAGCACTCTTTTTCTCAATCTTTCTTTATTCACCTGAGTATTTGAGGTACTCTATTGTTGCTAACTCTTATTGTATGCTAATACAGAATGAGAGCAAAGCACCAAACCAGCGACCGGCGACTGTACGTCATAGTAGGTGGGCAGAAAACAATATGTGAATAAGTCACCCCTTATCAAAATGAAGCATAGGTTTATGTTGTTTTGAAAACAAACAAGCCTCATAGCTCAGTTGATAGTAAGTCTACCTTAAATATGATGAATACAGATGTGTGTTCTGTGTATGGGTGTTATACTTATCATTTAGTATGTATGTATTTAAAAAAAAATTAAGTGTTCTATCTGTAATCTAGTTCCCATATTACAGGCTATGCTTTTGGGGCTAGATGGCGCTGTGTAAAATTGATGTACTGTGATAATTATTTATTTATTTTAAAAGTGCTCTTTAAACCGTTGCCTCAGTAGTAGTCAGTTAAAAATCTACCCCTCTAGCCCACGGATCTCGTAAAGTCAACCAAGGGGCTTCAACAAAAAGGCAGCAGCTTTTTTCTAGTATAAACAAAACTTTAACAATGCGCACCAATCTGTCTGCCAAGCGGGTTGTTTATGGCCAAACCTTACAGTTATAGAGGAAGTTTTTGTGGTGGACAATAATTTGCTGTTGATGTGAGATATGCGCAGTCCCCTTGCATGACATTCTTAATGTAATTCTTGGATGTTACCAACACCCTTGGTTTGACAAACCTATTCAGTGAATTACAAAAATAAATAGACTTCACAGTTTTCATGAGATTTTGAATACTCTCTTTTATCTAACAAGCCCTGATGATCATCTTTAGCCCTATCATCTTTATGAAGATAAGATAAGAGAGAGTATTCGAAATCTCGTGAAAACTGTCTATTTATTTTTTGTAATTCACTCAATAGGATTGTCAAACCAAGGCTAAACACCCATATTCCTTATTAAAAAAAACACCCCTATTAAGGGCAAAAATAAACAAACTTTGAAATCTGCAGTCACTTCAACCTTTCCTTCACAGGACTACCACCAGTTATGTGATCGTGAAGGCGACGAAGTCAGAAAGCGGCCTTAGCGGAAAACTTCTATGGTAATGATTACGAGGCATTCAATTCTCCCAAATATATTCAAACATAGGGTTACTATTAATCGATATAGCTATAAAATTTACATTAGGCACGGTAAGTGTTTCGTGTTTTCTATAAAACGAACATAAACAATTAGGTACTTTGGAAGGAAATAAATATGAAAATCATCGAATTAAACGTGCCATAGTGAGAAGACAAGCTTCAAACATCAAATTATAATAAGTTTTTCTAATTATTCTTCTTAGCTTTCGTCTGGTACTGGTCTGGTTCAGTTGCGTTTCTATAGACCGTTTGTAACGGTCCTTAGTCTCCCGTCTACTTCCTCTTGAAATTGTTTCATTTTAATGTTGTTGCATTTTGTAAATATCATCATAAAAATAAAAATAAATAATTAATATTTTTGGCCGTACACAGTGTAGTGTTAGTGCCAACTTTAATGTTTGGAGTTGTGGAAAAGTTGGGTGTGGCGGAAGAACAACGAAAGTTAGTAGAATAAATGCAGTGGAAGATAAAGAATGATGAGACTGGATAACGCAAAATCAATAAGGTACATGGAAATTCGATGTCTCTGCCTACCCCTTTGAGAAAAAAGCCGAAAAAATGTCTATGTACGAGTTTTTTTTAACTTTTGGTAGTTTTTCAATTGCTAGTCCGTCAAGGAGCCACAATTTGACAGAATAGCAGCAACGCTATGTATACTCACGAGAGTAACTCTTACGATTATCAAGGAACCCTTTGGTATAGCTTCTATGATACCTACCTAGTGTTTCAGAAGTGAAATGCGACTGAAGTCGACTAATCGTAATGTAATAAGCGTCAAAACAGCCTTTGTAGTTGGAACTCGACACTTTTTCATTTAATTGTGGTATGACGTATGTATATTTCCACGAACAAACCGCAAAATGAAATTATATGTAGGTATTTAAATTATCGTTTTAATTTTGCAAAAACAGCAAGCAAGTAAATCTGATCGGTCATCTTTTATAATGATTGATCCTCTTTCTTTCAGTCATTGAATCAATTTAATCAATCGCTTATTTTATCTGTTTTGGGCTACGCATATAAGTGGTAGCAAAGAAAAGTTTGGATCAAAATGATGTGGTATCTGGTATATGATTTGGTCAAAATGTTGATGATTGATAGCCTTTGATAGATTGATAGATTGATATTATTCAAATTGTTAATGATTCTCGGTCAAATGCGTTTCCTGCTTTCCTGACTGCCTTCGGCCTTATTATAACTTGAAAATCAGGAAAGACGAATGCCAAGCAACACCCTTTGTACGACTGTACAAAGAAAAATCGTTACTTGTGAAAACAACACCCAAACACAAAACAAACATGTGTATCATAAATGTCTATCCCGGGTGGGAATCGAACCATAGCTCATAGAAAGGCCAACTCTTCCAACTGCGCTGTAAGGCCAGTTAAATCAAGATCTTGTTGAATGTTTTTATTCTATAGATTTCCTAACTTATCACAGCACTTCGCTACTTCCTGACTGTACGCGGAACTATCGAGCTGATTCTGGTTGACGGTGTCAGATCAGAGATCAATACCTCCGTAACTCGCAAATTAGCTCGTCACATACTCACATACTTGCAAAACAATGAGCTGGTTCATGTTTCTATTTAGCATCCTGCTAATAAATCGGTCAACCCGTAGGTATAGTACCTGTGGGTACCTCGTTAACTCGAAGAACAAAGAATACACACCTAATCTGCTCTTATAATAAATACAGTAACGGACCAAAATGTGTCCAGTAAATATATTTAGAAAATTTCAAATGGAGGAAACTCTGTTATCGATACAGAAACCAAAACAATATTTTTAAAATTTCTGTATCTCTGTATATTGAACGTAGTCATCACGCTGAAACTACTGGTTAGTTCCGTTTCGATATTTGTGATAGACCCCTCAAAGACGCATAGTAAAACTCTTTGCACAGAGGGCTCATAATAACATTAGGTTGGTTTCTTTATGGGTAGGTGTATTTGAAAGTCTGTAAAAGATAAGTAAGTATTTGAACTCGGTTATTTTTTTTCATAATTTACTTTGCCTAAAAGATCCTACATATACGTAGATCTTTTAAGTCAATCCGTCAATCTATTCAGTTTATTAAAAAAACACTTTTTTAATTAATCGACAAAGCAACTTACCTACTAAGCTACAGCCTTACTCGAGACTTGATTTTCAAGAAATTGATGATGGCGATATATTATTGTTTACCATAAAGAATATTATCACAAAGTTTCGTGTTCCAAATCCTTTCCAATAAAAAGTTACATACCATCGTTTACCTAACTAACAGGAGAGGGAAGGGGAGATAAAACGTTTTCACGATCCTTGCCAAAGATTATATATTTTTAAATTGACCTGCTATTTTGAATGGATGTCTGATTTGAATTAAATATCAATATCTAGTACAAATAACGTGGCGTTCTTACCATCGTTAATAGTAACTTCTGAAACTTTAAATAGGAGGTATAGTGACTTAGGTATAAAAGTTGGAAATGGTATTGCGGACTTATTTGTAGATACATACACTACCTGATTTTTAGAGCAAAATGCTCTCTAATCCTCCAGAACATTACCTACTTTGTTCTATCATCGCCCAGATCGCATCGCGAGCTCATCCATTTCAATAAAAAAAAAAACTACACCTCGGCTACTGAATCTAGCTATATCATATCATCATCATTGTTGATATAGCTAGATTCAGTGGCCGAGGTGTAGTTTTTTTATCATTTTCATTGCCCAGATCGCGAGCTCATCCGTTTTAATAAAAAAAAACTCCACTGAATCTAGCTATATCATCATATGATGATATAGCTAGATTCAGTAGCCGAGGTATAATATATATTTGATGTTTTTTTTTCATTTTCATCGTCCAGATCGCGAGCTCATCCATTTCAATAAAAAAAAGTACACCTCGGCCACTGAATCTAGCTATAGGTACACTGCAAACTTTTTGAATAAACAACTGGAGGTTTTCCCGTATCACACTAATATTATAAAAGCGTAAGATTGTGCGTATGCTTGTTACTCAGTCCAAAACTACTGAACGGATTTAGAAAATAAATTGTGTTGATATATTACATATCCTGAATTAACACATAGATTACTTTTATTACTTTTAGTGTGATGGCCAAAAGAAAAATTATTAGTACTTTTGTGTTTTTGTTTACATTTAAATTATTATTACTCATAAAAAATATTTCACCAAGAGAATGGTGTAATATCAAAGTAACATAGGATGTACATATATTTTGTCAGGTTTTATTAGGACTCCATAAGTTGAAGGAAAATAACCAATAAAATTCCTTACATCGCGTGCGCCGCAAAAACTATTGATGATAGAACAAAGTAATGTTCTACAGTTTTATAGAATACCTTTGTGGGATGAATATGAATGTCAGTTCTGTGTTTGGGTGTTGTGTATGATAAGTATATATTAAAAAAAAAGTATATGACTATTATTTTTGTAATCTAGTTCACATATTACAAGCTTCGCTTAGCTTGGGACTAGATGGCGCTGTAAGAAATTAATATCACTAACTGACTAAAGTGATATCATTATGTCCAACTATTTGAGATTTGTCACTATTTACTTTTTTATGTTTAAAAAGTTAATATAAACGCCAGTAGATACTACTCCACTTTATTTGTAGGTTTGCACCTTGGTATAAATCCTTAAACAATTAAACAAATAAATCACTTCATATTCAAGGCTGTTGCAGAGTCGGTAAATTAAATTTTAAATTTTTCAAATCGGGCATTTCAATCGAAAGATATCGTGAATTTAAAACAATTATAAAAAAAACTTTATTGATTTGAACGAAACTTTGGATAATTATTGCTGGTCCTAGCAATAATTAGATATAATAAAATGAATGATAAAAATAATTAGATGCTAGGATGTAACTTTTCATCTAAGAATACTAAACAAAGAAAATTGTGAAACATTTGTAGACGTCGTTTTAACCAATTAAAAGAAAAACAACCTCATAATGGTATCTTGGTACAATGAGTTTACAACGCGCGTGGTGTCTTACCTGGATGCACTTTCCATACATTCAATTTAATTCAGTCACAAATATGTACTTGGGTTGAAATGATATATATATTATGCATTTGGCAAAACCCCCAGTGGTTTTTTCAACATTTTTGCACTGTATAACTACCTATATAACCTATGAATCAGCAACGAGGTAGGCCAATAAACCATTTTGTTGTTCGTTTGAAATAGGTGAGCTCTTGAACTGGTTATACATTTGCCAGTAACACTTTAGTTAGCAGACGAATTGGCCGCGGCCTCACCGAGGGATGTTCTGTGACCGGCTGTCACGTGAAGTTGGTTTACACCAATTATGGTGTAACCCAGCTTCATATTAATAGGTACCACGTATCCTCCACATAGCGTCTGGATAGACACTGCTCATTTATATTTATATATGTATACTTAGGCTTAGCCCTAGGTCTACAATAATAAATAAATGAATTTAAATATCACAGGATATTAAATTTACACAGCCCCCATTTAGTCCCAAGCAAAGCAAAGCTTGTACTCGTAATATGTGAACTAGATTACGGACAGAATACTTATAAACTTCTTTTTTGTAAATACATACTTATCATACAATACAACACCCAAACACAGAACAAACATTATTATTCATCATACAAATGTTTGTCCTGGGGGCAATCGAACCCACAACCTACAGCGCAGAAGGCAGAGCTAATACCAACTGAGCTGTGAGGCTTACAACAATTGTTACAATGGAGCGAGCCTTCTGAGAAAATACTTTATTCAGCAGTTTGCTTACCTTTATGGCTCGAAACGATAGTGATGAATTTAGAACCTTGGCGCAAGTTTAACTGCGCAGGGTCATTTAGTCACAAAATTAACGTAAATAATCTTTTACATGTGTATGTCAGGAAGGTTATATTATTCTATAGTATGTATGAAGATACTTCTTCCTTCCTTATTTTCCTTCTGGTTCTTTTTCTTCTATTCCTACTGAGGCAGCCGGTTAAAAAGATAAAAAACTGATGTAGAGAAGAGAGCCTATATTGCAAGGGTTGTAGGTTTGCTTCATCGCGTGATAAACTATCAAAATATTTACAGCTGAAG
Source organism: Venusia cambrica (assembly GCA_951394065.1). Classification (NCBI taxonomy): domain Eukaryota; kingdom Metazoa; phylum Arthropoda; class Insecta; order Lepidoptera; family Geometridae; genus Venusia; species Venusia cambrica. The sequence continues at coordinate 18,215,890 of OX596034.1, forward strand.
AAGGTAACCAACTGACAAAGCCCAACGTAGATATATCTAAGCTATCCTTCTATCTAACACCACCATCCATTATACAGATAAATGATAAGATACCCAATAATAACCGCCATATTACACGTAAACTAACGTGATTCATTGTTTATTTTTGGGATGAATCGAGTTATGGGTACAAGAACGCTAATCAGTGGTGATCTCACTACAAGAAGTTGATAGGTGTGTGCAAGACTACTGCTTCGTCTTCATCATTATCATCACACCCTGAAAAATCTACTTTCGGGCTTCCCTCACAGCGTCATGAAGAAACTAATGGATGCATTTATTGCTAATACATGCTAATACTATCAAGGTATTGGCTCTCTACAATAATTATATAACTAATGAATGGGTTTGTTTTTATAAGCATAGTCCATCCGAGGCTGCATCATCACTCACCATGTGATTACCATGTGGCAAGGTTGCGGTGAAACGTTCGGGGTGAGCATTTCATAGACTTAGGTACCTACCTATTACCTATAGGCTACCTATTAAGTTGAGTTACCTATAGGCCGTTTGTAACGGTCCTTACGTAATCTGACTGATTCCTTTGTACATAGTTAGTTTAATTGTATGTAATTAAATAATTATAGGTATAATAATTATACCTAAGTCTATGAAATGCTCGCCCCGAACTGAGATCTCGTGACGTCTGGTTTGTATTAGGTATTGAAACACGGAAATTATCACTCAAAACGAAAACTATTAACACTCCGATCAAAGTGTACTTTCATCACGCCATTTTATTTCATTGTACGACTGGGAGTTGCTTGGCCTTCATCTCATCTGATTTTCATGTTATGATAAAGCCGAAGGTGGAAGCGTACTTCACCCCGTATCCTCAAAAAACTGGCTAACTTACCTCTAAATCTCGGAACACAATAATTTCAAAATTGACGTTGTTCCACCCCTTTAGCCCGCGGATGTCGTAAAAGTCGACCAAGGGATTTCAAGGGTTAACAGTTTCCTCCTGTGAACACCAATATGTGTGCCCCGCGTGGTAATAATGGCAGTTTTGGAGGAAATTATTTCTTAACTGTGGTGACATGATCATCAAAACCTTTGCCTTTATTTCTCCACCATTTATATTAAAACCACCTTTATTAGGGACAATAACACAAAATAAGATGAACCTTGTCTAAATCCTGTCATATGACCTTTAAAAAGTCAACAGAGATCTTAAATAAACCTTTGCCTCCCATGGTTGGTTTCAGTTAATAAATAAACTGAAAAGTTTTATCCTCTAGCCGCGACTGTTACGAAAACCACCCCTTTACAAAAGTATTTTTTCATGTGCAGTCGATACTTTTTCAAATAAAAACCAACAAAACACTTAACTCCTCAATATCTCAAAAACTACCCCAATTATTAAAAATCCCCCATGAATCAATTTATTTATCTTTAATTTTTTAATTTCACATAAATCGGATTATCCTTTCGAGAGATAAGCAGATCATCCTATCCGATTATACTTGCAAAGTCTTTTGAATCGGACTACGTGTGTATGAGAGAACTACCTACTAGTAGGTATTTATAAAAACCGATGATGGTTATCTTGAGAGTTTCCGAAGAACTGAAAGATGTTATCTCTCATTGTTGAGCTGACTCAATAATGAAACATCTTTTAGTACTGCGTCACATTTTAAATGGGTGTGGGTGTGTATTTACATACATAATACGTATATAGGTAGGTCTACACCACTCACTGATAACTGCACTTGTTTTTTGAGGTAAGAGAGCATGGTGAGTAGGTACCATTCATTTTTATCTCGGCTTCTAGGACACTGCGCAGTTACCATTCTGTTTTATCTGAAAAATCTCCTCGCGATCGCGATTTTCCAACCTTTGAAGAGTTCATGGCCTTTGCTAATGGTTATGATTCTAGAACCTATCAGCAGAAAGGAATAAGATATATTATCAACGCCAACATCAAATTTATCGCTAATATTATATATTACAATATTATTAGTTATATTCAATTATTTTACTTCTTAGTAGGGATGGTATGTCACGTTTGGCTTTTTGGGTTAAAAAGCGGGAAACGCTTGGAAAGACTTGTATGATTTAGTATTTAAAGGGGTTGACTTAAGATCATCTGGATCTAACACCGGTGTGCGAACCGCCTTACCACAGAGGTGCCACCCCTGTGCTGGCATAAAGGGTTGCAAAAAGGGTAAAAAGAGGTTACTTAAGATCGAAGTCTTGAAAATTTGTGAAAACGTGAAATATCATATGAAATGGGGGTTTAGACGGCAGATATCAAAGTTGGTTTATTCACCCCTTGGTTTTTAAGACAAAAGGGCAAAGGTTGTTCATCACGTGTTACAAGATAAGAGGTATTCGGAATCTCTTTCAAACTGTTTTTTTTTTGTTAATCACTCAATAGGGTCGCCAAACCAAGGATGTCTATAAAAACCAAGAATTTATTTTGGAATGTCATGCAAGGGGTTCGACTGCGCATATTCCATATTAACAGCACATTATTGTCCACCACAATGTGGAAAGAACTTCCTCCAACTGCAAGGTTTGGCCATAATCACCACACTTGGCAGACAGATTGTGATAATTGTTTTTTTTTTTACACAGAAATAAGCGGCTGCCATTTTGGTCACGCCCTTTGGTTGGCTTCACGAGATCCTTGGGCTGGAGATATAGATTTATCAATCACGACCACTAAGGCCTTTTAAGAGCACTTTTCAAAAAGACCTCTTTCAACCTTTTCATGTTAATAAGGTCCCACCCACTATGACGTACTGTCGGTGCATTGCTCTAATTTTGGCTTTGCATATAATGAGAGTTACAAACAAGAGAGAGACTCGAATACTCATTCAACACACTTTCCCTTCAATTGAATCTTGTTGCTGGATGAGAACTCTTTTAGCTCGTCTTTTACCATTCATAAATTCATTCATTCATTTCATACCATTTAATGTTTGTTTACTTAAACCTACTGTATACAATAAGTCATATTCGTCAAATTAATCAAACCAAAAGATCCAGTCGGATGTTTCGAGTGAAGGTGATCGCACCAACATCGGGCTACGGCCTCGGGAGTTTTCCAATCCACCTTGCCAGTGCTCACGAGCTTCTCAGGTTCTAGGTTAGGTCTAGGCGACGTTTTTTTTGGTGACTGATGTAGTCCACAGCTCATGAGAGCGATGTTTACTTACTGGACAAAATATATATTTGATCATGCGTTTGTATTCGTAATAACTTTTCACTATCATAACAATCAAAAGCATGGTGTCATTCCGTCCCGATAAACAGCCATTGATCGGGTCCGGACTTGTTTACGTCATAGCCCTCGTCTTCTCCCCGCGAAGGGAGGTACTCTTACCGGTGACGTTATTCGATTCCCAGACGAGCCGGCGCCGGCGCCATCGATCCTCCTTCCCTGGAGCCGGCCTGCTGGCGCCACCAGGAACTGACCTTTCATGAATGGGCTACCAAGGTTTCATTTAACAGAACAAGATGGTACGGGTTTCGTGAACAAATGATATTGTTGATACAAAGAAAGAATGAAAGTACATCATTTACAAAATGTGGATATAATTACGATCAACGACTTGAGGTAGGTAGGTAACCTAACCTGACCCAGACCAAAAAGAAACCAAGAAAGAATTTCAATGAATGTTTTATGAAGTAAATTTACACAAAGTCAAATAGGTACCTATCTAAGTTGATTGGGGTAGATTTTAAGATATTAAGGTGCAAAGGATTACAAAATTCCCTCTGGTTTCATTTAATAAAAATAATATTTTGAATCATAGCAGACTAGTCTTTAAATTGTGTAGGTACCTACTTATTTCCTAGACTTAGCTTTTATAACGATAAATACACTTATTGTGTTATTGTTACATATATATTGTACGGTGATTAGGTCAAGAGCCAACCGCCCCATGGCACTTCAACGTCTAAAATAAATAGGTATTTAAAAAAAAATGTTTTTTTGAATATTTGACTGAAATAATTGAGCAAATACTATGATTATTCTATTAAGTTATTAACTTGGACATTATTATATAATTTGATATTGTGATGAGTACACCACTTATAAATAATATCTCTATATCTAAAAAACTGTATGTACTGTAAGTATAAATAGTTTATGAGATATTAGTGTGAGAATAAATACTATTCTTTACCCCTGTCTTTTGAATGGCTGATCCGATCAATTTCATTTTTTAACATGTAGAGATCATACTTATTATCATTTAGTACGAAGATTTTTTGACACTAGGGTAGTTTTTGAGAAATAGGGATGTTTAGTGAGACAAGATGATTTTTGGTTTGTGGTGTGTCATTTGAAAGAGTATCGGCACATTCATAAAATATATAGTTAAAATTATAAAAAAATATATTAAAATATAATATATAGTGTAAGAAGTGGTCTTCGTTTATGTCTTGTAGTATAGACTGTTAAATGGGGTTGACTTCACAATTAACTTTCTTTTGATTGGCTGAAACCACCCCTGTATTTAAATTAAGGGTTGCAAAAGGGGTACCTCCATGAGATTGAAGTCGTGTAAATGAGTGAAAATATGAAATGTCTTATATATATAATAGGAGTTGAGACTGCAGATTTCAAAATAAGTTTATTTTAGGGTGAAGGGGCAGAGGATGGTCTTGGAAGATAAGAGAAGGTATTCGGAATCTCATCTGGTCTTTTTTTGTGGGTTTCGAAAAAATCCAAGAATTACTTTTGGGGTCTCATGCAAGGGTTTTGGCTGCGCATATTCCATATCAACAGTACCACAAATAATAAAATAACAGTACATTATTGTCCACCACAATGTTGAAAGAACTTCCTTTATAACTGTAAGGTTTGGCCATAATCTGGTGATTATAGCAGACAGTTTGGTGCTCACAGCTAAAGTTTTGTTTACACACACGCCTTTTTGGTTGGCTTTAAGACATCCGTAGGCTGGAGGGGTAGATTTTTAAACCATGTATGCAATTTCGTAGTGGAACAGTATAAAAAGTATATGTGAAGTTCTAGGAACAAATGCATTGAGGTACAGTCGCACACAAAAAAATATTTGTTAGTGAAATTATACACCGAACAATTTAGGTAGGTAGTAAGAATTAGTAGTTTTGTTACTTTATATGAACTTGCTTGAAGAGAAGATGAGCTATCGTGAGTACCTACTTTTACCCATATTTAGCTACTTATTAAGCAAAGCTGAGCAAATCGTGAAGGTTCATTTTAATTAGAACTAGGTACTTGTTCAAATCGTTTTTATAAGAACTATAATGTTGTTTAATGGTTATATACGCAGCCATAACGCCAGCTCGGAATGTCCTTCAAAAGTCTTGTTCAATATCTCCATTCCTATAATAGCAATCATTATGAACTTTTGTATAGCTCGGGAAGTATTTGTGCTTTATTTTTGTGTGTAAACTTCGTTGCTATAGTATTAGCCGTTTTCGAGTACGGTCATGTGTACGCTAGCTTGATCGTTATGCTGGCGTACCTTACCACTAAGAATGGTAATTATATCTTAAACCAATGAGGCACTATTTATTTTATTTTTGCACTAATCATGTTCTATTTACGCAGATCAGTTTTTTAGGTATAACCACGAACGTGAATTCGATTATGTGTACGTTACCATGACGGACACCTTGGTTTGGTTCAAAGTCAAAGTCAAAATTTCTTTATTAATTAAGATTTTTTAGGATCATTTGAAACGTCAAATTTACCGCCTGTTCGGAATCGCGACCAGCACACAAGGAGAAAGGCAAGAACCTCGGGCCGGTTAATTTTTTTGATGATCCATTCAACATTTAGATACACAATTTGTTATTATATTCTAAGTAGATACATCAAAAACCTAAATACTTAATCTTAAAACATTTGTTATTACCTATCTACCTAATGGGCAATTTGTTAACATTGAGAAATCACCATTTTGCTGTCAACTGGTAGGTATAGCAACATCGGGCCACGCGTTCTTATCGTCGATATAATCAATAATTTTGTAGTAGGCACTTTTAATTAAATTATTCTTTATATACAATTTGTATTTACGAGCAGAGTGTTTGGTGGCCTAAGAATGAATTATTTACTTTTCCTAAGCGAAACTTAGGTATCTCAAGTTTATTTTTATTTCTAGTATTAACACTGTGTACATCACTTATTTTACTAAACTCATCAATTTTCAGTTTCTGTGAGCGTGCATTAGGTTTTCATAAATGTATTGGGAGCTGACTGTAAGAAGTAAGTTGCTTGTAAGCTGTAAGTTGTTGGTAGGATTTTATTTAAGTCCGCCTGGCTATGCCTACCACCATCTTACGTAATTCTGTCGCCACAAATGTGTCGTACACAAATACTAAGGAACCTTCTCCACGCTTCTCAATTTATTTTAAGTCAGCAAGCCACCACCATCATATCAAAATCTGTCGCCATATCAATCATAACAACGATCCTAAATTGTTGTGTTCCAGCATTTAGAGGCAAGATAGCCAGTCCCACCGTCTGTTGAGAATTCAGGGTGCAATGCGCTATTTTTTTTATTTTATTTAATACAACCAGGAGACGGGACAGGCATGTAGTCCACCTGATGTGCATCTCATGCCTATAATAATGCCTTACTGCACAGGTCATATCCATAAAGAACACAGCCATACAAACAAAAAAAAAACACCACACAAAAAAAAAGATGAAAGCCAAGAGTAGTAGAGTTATTACTGCTATAGAGCATTCCCGTCGTCGTCGTGCAATAAACAAGTTGAAAGTTGAAAAAACTAAAAACCGACAATATATTTTATTAAGGTATGTGGTATGTATACACATATCACATACCTTAGGTAGCGAAGACATCTAGTAAAAAATAGGTACTTAGATCAATTATTATTAGCCGAAATGCTTTGACAACGCGTGAAATGAATTCTTGTGGCGACATCTAGCTATAAATAAATCAATTAGCCGAAAGCGTTTAGCGTTGTCAAAGCAACGCGTGCAAATTTTTCCTGTGGCGACATCTAGATTGAAATAATTAGACAGGACAGGACTGGGCCACTGCACTGGACTGTATGTAATTTCCTGTCTCCTTGTAAATGTATGTACGTTGGTATTTTATTATCTGTGTAATGTGCATAATTTAAATATATTGATAATATGACGCTATACAATTATTTTGTTTTGTAAAATTTTCAGTAGATACACATTCGTTTACATTTCAATGAAAACATGTGTTCAAAACCAGCTTATACAGGCGATAATTTTAAAAATAGATTCCAGGTACGAGTGACTTACTTTAAACTTTATTTGTGACTAAGTATGTGGTAGCTTAAAAGTGGTTTCATATAAATTAAACCACTGTTAAGCTAAGATGTCCTTATATATATATAGATATTGAGAGTTTTTTTTCAAATGACACATCACAAGCCAAATTTCATGTAGCCGCTAAGGTCCCATGCATACATACTCTCAAAAACCGAGGAAGGTGGGTAAAAAAAACGATCATAAATGTAATATCCTATGTTTATTCACCATAAAACTGTTTTATAGATCAGCATTTTAAACCTTCGAAAAGTTTTCGGATCGGAAACATGACTTTTTGTAGGATTCGACTGGAATCCGATAGATCTCTACAACGCTATTCTCAAACCATTTCTGATTTCTGATTGAACATCCGACACCGACTTTGAAATAGTAGAAAAATTGATTAATGTTAGAAAAATGTATTGTGTAAAATGTGAAATATGACTACCTCTAAAAATTAAACCGGCACACTTTGAACTATTTTACAGACACTTATTTAAATTTTTCATCCAAAAACGGTTTGTTTTGTTTTGTTTAATAGTTAAATTGAAATAATTGTTCAAACTTGCTTCGTAAAACATCATTCTCTTTGTTCCTACATTCTCTGAACCTGTGTGCGCGCGGTGCGCACCGGATTAACCCAGTAATTGATCTGTGCTGCACACTCCTTTGGCGGCAATTTTATACCGCAATTATTTAACCGCCTCTGTGGTCTAATGGTTCAACCCACCGATTTCAGATCCAGAGTTCCCGGGTTCAATCCCCATGGGAGTACAATATATTGTGCTAGGTTTGGTTTGTGGTAGGACTTTGTTTTAAGTACGCCTGATTAGCTACTACCATCTTACCTAATTCTGCCTCCATAACAACAATTCTAAAATTGTTGTGTTCCAGCATTTAGAGATAAGATAGCCAGTTCCTCAGTTTGTTGAGGATTCCGGGTGAAGTGCTCCTCCGCCTTCGGCCTTACCTTAACTAATAACCAGGTAAAAAGAAGGTCAAGCGCTTTAATATTTCATTTAATATTTCTATAAGTTATATAGCTTGTTTTTTTGCTAATGTTTCTTTCACGGAAGCCTTTTCTAACACAAAGTAGCTATCGGAAAATCTTCCGTGAAAGTCTCGAATCCGAATGTCAAAAGTTTTCGATTTCGGAGTTCAGAATAGCATTTTCCGGAATCTCCATCGGAAGTTTCCGAAATTAATCCGATAAGGTTTTCCGAATGTTTATAAATACCTATAGAGGTACAAAACATATGTTTATCTATTATGATACACCCAAGGATGTACATAATGACATGACTTGTTATAAATTTATTCAGTAAAATGTACAGATTACTTAGAGACCGTTACAAACGGCCTATAACTCAACTGTTCCAGACCAGTACCAGACGGAAGCGTGCGAAATCTAGCGAGTTTTATGAAACCACGTTGTTTTTTAATTGAGCTGCGAAAACTCCTCATCGCATCTCTTTGGATAAAATAATAAAAACGCCCAAATTACATTCTTTTATGCCTGAAAACTGACACTCTATTGGATCGAGGAAAGTCGAGCCAAGACGCGGTGGGATGCCGACAAAAAGGCCATCGTCTCGTTTCGGGTTCATGCAAACATGTGGATACGGCATTTTTGTATCTCTATTCTCTTTGTCCTTATATCTTATCAACTTCTTTGCCGTCTCAACCTAAACTGTCTGTGGTAATATTCTCTTCGGTTGGTTTGAGACAAATGGCCTCTGCCCCTACTGTTTTACTCTTTGCAAATGGCCGAGTCAATCGAAAACTACACCACAAACCACAATAAATACAGACAGTTAGACTCTGGGCCGAATCATAGCAGTGATTCTACGGATAAGATTATGCTGTATCCTTACAAATACTTTTACAACTGAACGCCCGCTTAGAACTTTTCGCAGAGTCACATTTTAGTGTGGGTCAAATCCATTTTCAGTTGTGAATTTGTCTTCATTTTTTTCGTTTCTAAATAGCCGCAGGTGAGGTGTAAAAATGATAATACAATCAAATAAAAGATGAATGAAAGGAAATAAAAGCCGGCAAATTATTTATTCCGCTGCAATGTGTGGATTTTTCGCGGTTTTGGTAAATATTGGAAGCTACTATTATATCATTACACCCAGGAATCCAAACATTTTGCTGAATATTCTACCTTCAATTTGTATTTTCTCATGAATACAGCACATTATCTGATAGGATATGCATGTTGTTCGTTATTTTACTTTAAATTCACAGTGTGTCGCTTGTTATCCTAGAAAATCTTTCAGAACACAGATAAAGTTTGATTCAAACAGATTTTTGCACCCAATCTTTTTTGAACAACAAATTATGATAGAAGTCTGTTTACTTTATCACATTATACCAATTAGATTAATTTTATTAGGACTAAACATTGAAATAGATCTGATGTTCGCTATAAAATTCATGAGTACAACACAATTTGTCCAAAATCCATTTCAGTTACTGCTCCAATATTGATGCTATACATTTATTGCTTCAGCCAGGTGTTCACATTACTTCATTGTCACATGATTATGGCCTTAGCTTTACTTGCAATATAAACTGAATATTAGTCACTGATTCCAAATCTAGTAACACTAATTTTGTTCTGTTTTTGGTATAGGCGATTACGTGGTGTGATTAAGTGGATTACACGTGGCATCAGACAAAGAAGAGTTGAAAAAAAGAGAGAGAGTAATAAATATTGCTATTTACCTTCTTCCTGAAATATGAAATCATACAATCTAAAGTGTCTGTGATGGTTTTGATAACATTATTAATGTTAAAATTTATGTTATGTTACTTATCATATAAGAATACTGAAAGAATTCAAAATGCTATTGAAAATCTTCCAGTCAATAAAAAAAGTACATGGTCCATGGCAATTGGTGCACACTAGTAGCTATGGTTTGTTCAATGGTTTCTGTCAGAGGGAGCTTTTTTAATTTTCTAAGTGATTTGTTGCCTGTAAACTGGTAGTAAAGCCTAGTCCAACTAAGCACAAAAACATAAAATTCCACATCTCAAAAAAAATGTATGCTGATGTAGTAAAGCACTAGGTGATTTGCGAAATTCTTATTTTGGGACTGGATGACGCTGTGTGAAATCAATGTCCTGTATTTTTTTTTATTGATCAAAAGTACCAAATTAAATTGGTGAAAATTCAATGAAGATCTTTGGATCTGGATCAAAATTCCGGTATCAGTAAGTCAAAAATATCTCTAGCAATTGATGTCTGATTTGCATGACATTTTATTTTATTTTTATTTGATTGGTAATAACAGATAAATGGTACAGATAAGTGGTTAAATAATTTAAAATAAAATTTGGTAGCTGTCTGATCAACTCAAATTACAATGAAAAGATTTGACTAAAACTATTTTTTGCTGGTAAATTGTAACTAGTACAAGTGATAAAGTTGTGTTTCAATGAAATCACTTATCAGTAAAATGAGTTATAAAAAAAAACTGCCCATAGAATTATTAATCCAATAAGTCCAATTTTTTCTCCAAGTAACTTATTATTTTGTATACTTTGTACCTTGATAATTTCCACTAAAATTTTCTGTATTATTTTCTTGCCATCTTATATATTTCTAAAATTTCTAAATTTATATAAAAACATCATTTGAGTATGGTTACTACCTTGGTAAGTCTGTTAAATTTGTCTTGTTGAAATTAGCTTCAAGAAATATGATTAAAATAAAGTTTTTTTATGGGCGTACTTAAAAAAATAATCAGGTGCATCACAAAACAGCATTTCTTAAATTACAATTAGCCCGAAATAATATTTTGCAGGGCAAAAATAAATGCCTATGTAGGTACATTGCTATAAACCAGAGGGGTTTATAATGTATTGATGGTTAAGTGTTTTTGGAGTAAAGTCCGCTCATGTGTACAATAAAATTAAAAATGTCCCATTGCTATCACCACCATCAGTGTACCAGTTAGACTAATTTACTCAAGATGTTCTGGGCAAAGTATGAATGGAATGGCTTTGGCTCGGGATCCTTCTAATCATAAATCATTGCTCATGTACATTTCATGAAGCACTTTTGATCAAATTCATTTCAGATATATTATACAAGTTGTGCCAGATATTAGGACCTTCATTTTTTATTTTCTAAGTGTAGTAGTTTTTCTTTATTTTCTAATTATCTAAACATAATGTTGCAGTATTAGTATAAAACAATTTTTTTTCTTATAAATATATTTATTAGCAAACAACAAAGAAAAAATTATGTATTTTCTTGATGTTCAAAACTGTATTCAATATCGACTCGCAACTCTGTTTACTCTAAAATAATGGCACAACCTGTATTATTTCACCTGTATCCGAATGTTACTGAGATTTCTGTGTTGTTGCAGTGTTTGAGGTAATAATGCGGATTTCATCATGAAGGAGATGGTAGGAGGATGCTGTGTATGCTCGGACGAGCGAGGTTGGCCCGACAACCCCCTGGTGTACTGTGATGGCAATGGCTGCACTGTTGCTGTGCACCAAGGTAGTATTACATTACATTATATTATAACACCCCTCACTCCTAAGAAAATAGGGTATAAATCTTACTAATATTTTTTTCAATAAATGTTTGTATATAAAATTATTAATATGTTGTGAGACATGATCAAGGGCATTTCACCGCTAGCCCTCAAGCGGAAGCTAAGGTGCGCAAACCACGTCTCTGACTGGTGTTCTCAGGTCTAAGCTCCTAGTTTGCCAACGTGCGATAGAACGCTCTAAATAATAAGCGTACATACAGACAAGAAAACACCGAGCTGCGCTCAAAAACTCAAATCGCTCATAAATTAATTTACGAAAGCCGCTACGCTAAAGTGGAACTGAGCCGGCCACATCTGTCGCATGCAGACTCAATATTGGGCAAGGGTAGTTACGGAGTGGCGTCCTAAACCAGCGAGCTTGATCAGTTCCTCGAGAACTAGCGGAGTACAGCTCAGTAAAGAGCATTGTGGAAAGAGTGGGGGGGGTGGCCTTTGCCCAGCTGTGGGACACTTATGGCAGTAAATACAGTAACTTAAAAATATTGCACAATAAAAACCATGATTTGGTTTATGTATGTGCTCAAGTACCTCGTCTAAATCGGATGAGATTACAAATATTGTAAAGATATTACAACATTGAACTTCAAACGATACGGAACGCAAACTCTAAAGTATGGTATATTTACATTACTATGTAGGTATCCAGTGGAAATGTCTTTGGTGTAGACATAGATATAGAGTTCCTTGTACTCGTGGCTCGTGTGGGAAAGTATTACCACCAAAACTAATTCAGCAACCAAAGGTCCCGAGTCGAACCCCAGGGGGAGTACAATATTGTGCTTGGTTTGGTTGGTGGTAGGACTTTGTTTACGTCCGACGGCTAGCTACCATCATCTTACCTAATTCTGTCGCTATAACAACAATTCTAAAAATTGTTGTTCCGGCATTTAGAGGTAAGAAAGCCAGTTCCTTAGTTAGTAAAAGCTTTTGGGTGAAGTGCGCCTCCCCCTTCCGCCTTATCTCATCTTGTAACCAGGTGAGATGAAGGTCTTCCCTTTCGTACAAAAAAAGTTTTGGTTTGAATGGCATAGTTGCTGGTGAAATTACGGGCACATGCAACAACTTTAACTTCAAGTTGAACACGCGCAATGCAGTGCAGCGAAGGATTTCTTTGTGGAAATGATCTGCGCAGTAACACTTTGTTATAGACAAGTGTTCCACTTAGTGAAATGATTGCTTGTTCCGTCTACATGTCGTTTTAAAAAAAAAGAAGAGGTTCAGTTGTTGTTATCCGCCAAAGAACAACTGTCCACAGTTATACATGGTCCACCCCCACAATAATTATGATTTATCTACTCTTATTCATATGGTTTAAAGTGTCTAACAAGTTGTGTTTATGGTTTCAGCCTGCTATGGCATTGTAACGGTACCCACAGGACCTTGGTACTGCAGGAAGTGCGAGAGCCCCGAGGCTGGAAAGGGAAAAGTGGTGAGTACTTTGTATCTATTATCGTCGTATTTACCACCCATGCCACAGAGGTACCCTGTGCAAAGGGCTGCACAGAGTGGGGAAAAAAAGGACGTTTTAAGGCGAGGATTTCCAGATAAATGGCGTGGATTTTAGATTTGTAATATATATTAGTAAATTTTCAAATTTTGGATCTTGAATTTTTTTTTAAATTTGAAAACATTTTGAGAATTTCTTGCGCATCCACAAACAATATGGAAAATATAAACATACAATTTCAAAGATATTGTTGATATACTAGTTGCTAACTAGTAACAAAGAAGCAGGCTACATCTAACTGTTAGATGTAACCTGTTGGTATTGGTGAATTACAGTTTTTTTTAACCCATAATGTGTTTTAAAGCTACAACCTCTTATCCCTCTAATTTTTAATAATGTTTTATTTTAATTATTTGGTGCCATAACGGCCATAAAAACACAGTATATATTTCAACTGTATAACTATTACGGTTCATGAGATACAGCCCGCTGAAAGACAGACAGACGGACAGCGGAGTCCTAGGTCCGAATTACACCCTGTGTACGCACTCTAAAATTGAGCATGTCATAACTGACAGGTTTAAAATACCTAACCACCAACATCGAGGTAGTCGCCTCGAGAGTAGACGCCAGCCCCCTCAACACGGGGCGGGGATAAAAATTTTGTCCTCTGTTTTTATCCACCATCTGGAGACAAAATGCTCTCGAAGGTGGATAAAAACAAAGGACAAAAATTTTATCCCTGCCCCATGCTGAGGGGGCTGGGCAAATAGCGCCATCTAGAGGCCCGTAGTTGAATTGTTTAGAGTTGTAGATCGAGTCAATTAATGTCTGAATGTCGCAGCGATGCGAGCTGTGCCCCTCTCGGTCCGGCGCACTTAAAAAGGCGGACACGGGCGGCTGGGCGCACGTGGTGTGTGCGCTGTACATCCCCGAGGTGCGTTTCGGGAATGTCACCTCTATGGAGCCCATCGTGCTGCGACTGATTCCGCCAGAGAGATTTACCAGGGTGAGCGAACTTTATTTTTGAAGTGAAACTTTATAAGGCAGCGTTTTGAAATTCTCATCCGCAACCTTTTGGTGTGACGGTAAGTGGGGCACTGTGTCGAGTATAGTGGATGGGAGGGTTTTGAAATTCTGATCCGCAACCTTTTAGTGTGACGATAAGTGGGGCACTGTGTCGGGTATAGTGGATGGGAGGGTTTTGAAATTCTGATCCGCAACCTTTTTGTGTGATGAAAAGTGGCGGGGCACTGTGTCGGGAAGAGTACAACACACTACAAGAGTTTCACTTCTTTCGTGTGTCTTTACGACACACCCTGTCTTTTTACATATAGTCGGTAAGCGATGGACGATGTGATACGACAGAGCGAGATAGCACTGGCTCTCCCGCACACCATTGGCTGGACTTTACTGCTATCTTCTTCTATTCCAGCTTGTATACACACCTCTGAATGGCTTGCTCCAAATGATGTGACAAAGAATCGCCCCCTGCGACAGACTGCCCGCAACCGTTGTCGGGGTTAATCGGGGTTGCACTAGACATGGTAGCGGGCGGTTCACAACTTATCGTTGTCTGGATTGTGGGGTATGCACTCGTCGTGGATTTGTAGGAAAAAATCTCTCCCATACAAGCTTAGTTGATAGTTTTTTTAGTAACAAGCCTCACAGCTCAGTTGGTGGTAGCTCTGCCTTCTGCGCTGTAGGTTGTGGGTTCGATTTCCATGTAGGACAAACATTTGTATGTTTAATATTGATGTTTGTTCTGTGTTTGGGTGTTGCATTGTATGAAAAGTGTGTATGTACAAAAAAAAAATCACAAAGCTTTGCTTAGTTTGGACCTAGGTGGCGCTGTGTCTGATAATTAATGTCGTAGACTTCAACTGTCACTTTCGTCTTTATTTTAGACTAATTCTGACTGGGTTTGACCACTGGTAATGGATTTCAAGTTTTGCAATTAGGTTTCTGGTTTCTGGTCTTTCATTAACTCCTCAAAAAATCCTGGACTTAGCCGAACGCTGTGATGCTCAAGTAGAACTGAACCGGCCATGACTCGCATGTCAATTCAACCATGGATGAGGGTTACCGAGCGGCAGTCCAAGGCACAGATGGTGTGACAGCTCAATGCATTTCGCGAAGACTGGAGGATGACACAATATTGAGATGTCTGGAGGTGGGGGGGGGGGGGGAGGGGATGGGGGGAGGCTTTTGCCAAGCTGTGGGATACTGGCGCCTTACTTTAATGATAAATATTTAAACGATGATGCTTTTCTTCCAGTCGTGTTACATTTGCACGGAGAACGGCAAAGCACATCGTGCCGGGCATGGTGCATGCATGGCCTGTAATAAGACTGGTATGTACAACAAACATCTATTCATAGTTTAGGCACCTAGTGGTGTAGTACTGCCATTTATTCTGCGGTAGTGTAGTAGGTGGGTAATCAATTATGTTAAAAAGAAAATAAAGATAAAAACGTTTTAGACCACTTACAACTAGTTTACAATTTTTTTTTGGTAATAAGTAAAATAGTGGGTAATATAGCAATAAGTATGTTAAGGTTTAATTAAGTTTTCTAGGTACTTCTAAGTAATACTTAACTGGAGATTAGATATCAATTGGTTTTTTTTTTAAAGATATTTTTAACTTAGTCTTGTATGTAGGCACTTGAGTTATGGTACTTAAGTTGAACTTCGTTAATGTTTGTTTGCGCGTATTCTATTAATCATTCTGTTACTATTCGTGAGGACTTCCGAATGGCTTCTTTGATAACCTAGACTAGATTGATTAATTAATTAGTTATTAAGTTTTATAACAACTGTTGGTCTACCTAATAAATAAATAAATAAAAAATAGAAAAAGGTATATTAGACTACTATATTAGACAACTACCCATCTTTTCAAATTGGCTCTGGCGAAGCGAAGCGGATACCTGCTCAGGCGAGTGTGCGAGTATTTCCACTGTGCATTTCACATTACTCATCACCTGCTGGCGTCTGCTTTTCCATTATCTATATATAATTTTTCATGGACCACAAACTGAATATAAACAATAGTACACAAAGTTAAGTTAATGGCTATAATAATAATCGTTTAGTTAGTTTTCATTGTTGGCTGTTACAAGCGGTATATGTAAATAATTCGACTGATCCACTGACTGAGTGACCAATATAACAAGACAAATGGAAACATGCCCAAGACACTAATTGTTACCATCACCATGCTGTGCTAATGATAATTATAAGTAGCCACATCAAGCATACAGTAAATCTAAGATATATGTTTGGGTGTTGTATTGTATGTTATGTATGTATTTACAAAAGAAAAAGTATATAAGGATTATTTGCTTATTCTAGTTTCCATATTACAAGCTGTGCTTACTTTGGGGCTAGATATTAAATGTCCCGTAACTGTTATAATACTTTTTAAATTATTTCATTTAAATTAAAGTATAAGCTGGCTGATTAAAGAAACGAATCTGAAATGGCGGCCAGTACTTCCATTGTACAGAAAGCAAAAAATACTTTCGCTTGCAACTCTGATCATTCATTTAAGTTTTTTTATATTTGAATATCACTACACTTTTTAATTAGTACAATAAAACTACGGCTTGATTTAGGTACATTATTTTTATTAGCATATATTTACATAATATATATATTATTTTTTATTATTTGTTTACATTATAAACAATTTAAAGTTTATCACTATGAAGAACCTTTGCTCATTTACGGGGTCTCATTATTGAAGAAAAACTTAACAGTACAAAATAACAACGGAGAAAATAACAATATAAAATTAATGAGACAGTAATAGTGTGTGAGTGAGAGGTAATGATTAGCGGCGCCATTTTAGATTCGTCTTTATTATGATATACATTGCGAAGCGAATGCATGTACGCATTGTTACACAGATATTTGGTAACAATAAAATGTTTGTAGTCGGTAACAAATGTTTTATTGTAACCAAATATCAGTTAGCATTGCATTGAAAATGAATCAGATTTTCGCCGCGTTAGTACGCGCTAACTTCTCAAAGTGCTCAACGGAATTGATTTGGTTCTCACTTTAATAATATAATATAAATCATTTATTTGTCTCTCACATAAGGTATCTTAACACAGTAACTTAAATAAAATGTAAAAATACTCTCACAAGCGTATACATAAATTTCTAAAACGTAATTTCCCTTTTCGATATAAATATATCATTATAATCATCGACAGCTCATGTCCATTGTATAGTGCAAAATAAAAATATCATTCAGATCCAACTATGATAACAGATGTAAAAATTCGCTCAGTTGCTCTTGCGATTTGAAAGACGTTACTGAAAATGACCGCCATTTTACGTAGTACAGTAGACGAATTTGCGCACGACATTTTTGAACTAATCCCTCCTTCCCTTTTCCACCATAAACCTGCAGATGCACGGCTGGTTCCATGTTCCATGGTGGTTTGATGTTCCATTGTGCCGAACACAGGTTCGCCTCTACCTTTATCATTAGTACTGGTAAAGAATGAAACTCGATCACCTCGTCTGTTTAATCGCACATTGTAGGCTACCAAAAAAAGGCTCTACAAAACGTCTGAGTCTCGTCAATAATTTTGAAACCGAACTGATACAATATGTATAGTGTGGGCTTATAATTTTACAGCTACGTAAAACTGCTTTACACGTTTTTTCACAAAAATTTTTTGGTTATATCAAAGATAAAGAACAAGTGATTTACAATGTTTGATGGATTTTCTGCCTTATTTAGCCTAAATGTACATGGTTACTATGATCAGATGCACAATTAAGCTTCGCTACATCATTGAAGAGTCGTGCTGGATTTTTAAAAGGGGCAACTAGTGCAGATACCTGATGCCTTACTATGATACTCGAACGTCGCCAGATCCCAAATAAAATCTGTTATTATTGTATTAAAAACGTGTAATCCGTTATCGGATACGTCATATTTAGGTTTTCGTTTAAGTCGTCCTAAACCGGTAAAACTTTCAAAGGGCCCTTTTGAATACATTTGGACCTGGATTCATAGATTTTTGATAAAATGTACTTTTTGCATAAGAATGGGCAATTTATATGAGAAGTTTTGAACGATCAAATGTCTACAGTGTTCCAAAATTTTAAATTTCCATATAAAATCAATAGACTAGATAATGTAAAGTTTATGAGGAGGGAACTGACTGAGCGTACTAAAAAAGTCTGTATCGCAGCATCTTCCCCATACATTTTGTATGCAAATTATTAGTAATTTTGATGTTATCTCTGTATGATAGCGGTCAAATTCACCCTGTATATTCCCGAAGTATGAAAACTCTCGTACGCAGGTTGCAAACAGCAGTTCCACGTGACTTGCGCTCAAAGTCTTGGCCTGCTCTGCGAGGAGGCGGGGAACTATCTCGACAACGTCAAGTACTGCGGCTACTGCCAGCATCACTATTCCAAACTGGTGAGTATCGCAACCAAGGACATTATTAGACCACATCTTTACTTGATTTACATGTAAGCTGGTGGTCAAACGCTTGACTGTTATCAATAAAAAAAAATCAACTTGTGAGTTACACTACTAACTTGTAAGGTATACTCCAAACTTGTCATTGATACTCCAAACCTGTAAGTAATATGCCAAACCTGTAAATTATATTTATATCTCGCACGGTAGCTTAGACATTAGTTAAAAGTCTTTTGGGATGTAGAAAACGATGTCCTGGGCTCTTACAATTTATTTAATTGGTACACTTTGGCCTCACGTCCGTCTTGCATAAGCGTTTTGGTGAGCTTTTGGACTTGGATATCTTGTAAAATTAATGCGGGATAACAGCTGTAGAATTCAATATTTGACCCAATATCAAAGCCATTCGTTTGATGATCATCACATTCACATCCGCTTCCCATTGTCATGCAGATTGTTAAAACGTCTATAAGAATGGCTATAATTTAAACGGCCAACTAATTAAAGAGGTTATGGTCAGCTCCAAAAAGTATTTTCTAAGAAAATCATTTTTTTTTTAAATTGAGCACGTAACTCCTAACATGACTTTTCGATAACTCTCACGGTTTCTGACTTGGCCTCAGTGGCTCAGGAATCTCATGAAATGGCAGGATAAATTAGAACTACCTTCCCAATTGTAAGTTTATCTATAGCAATTACGTATGTAAAAAAACCGCTATGCATGTGAATCTAGTCTCAAAGCATTTCATATACCTACAGTATATCAACGGGATATTTATCACGATTTGGTAGTATCCCGCAGATATCGTTTATCGTGTTCATAACCATGATAGTATCAAATGTGATTTCGTGTTATGTTCTGACCATCTTGCAAGGCTCTACCAAGGTACTAAAAATCCGCATCACAAAGTGGTGTTTGGTTCCATAAACATAAGATGTTTAGATTTAGTTTTTTTACCTTGTGCTAAAGTTTATTTACCTATAAAGCTTTGTAAGGGCTCTGACGCATTGTATCGATGAAGCGGTTGGAATCAATCAATCAATCAATATTTATTTATTTTCCTGCTAAATGCTGAATGCGTCACCACAACTTCGCAACCGCTCTTCTAATCCTCGTGTGCAAATCCTATGTGTCAGAGCCCTTACAGTTCGAGCGAGCTGGTTTGACTTTGACGTTACGGCTTTGGGTTCGCCTGAATTGGGAAAAGATAGAGATACCGTAGCATCCGAGACAAGATAAAGATAAGGATCACTCATTTGTTAAGCCACATGTACATTATTATGGTGTCTATTGTAATAGTAGGTAAGTGTGGTCAAAACATGCTTTACCGATGTCGTTGGTGTACATATTCAGAGACCAATAACATTTTCGATTCAATATAATATACAGAGGCAGATAATGTAGTTCTGGTTTTGCTTATATCGTTCTCACTATCTAAGTTGTTTCTATCTTCTCTGAATCTGGTTTTTCCTGAAGCTGTAAAGTCCTAGTATTTCACGTGGCAGTATTATATATTAATACTGTAAAGCTGTAGTCATAGTCAGTGGCACCACAGTTCGCATTCATGTATCATTAAAGCGCTATTCTAAGCTCGTTCGAACGCACTTTCCAGCACTTTTGCTTAAATTTTGGCATGGCACTAACATCTATTATCATTATTCGTTTCTTTTCTTTTTTAGTTTACCAATCACGAAGTCACCGTCATCGCTAAGGTACATAACATTTCATATAATGGAAGAATTAATGTTCTGCAATCGGTTAGTAGAGGGTTATCAATTTGGCGTTATTTTTTTCAGTTATTAAGTTGTTAGCGTACCGATCGGAGTGTTTGTTATATAGTAGTGTTTGTTGTGCAGAAAAAGGGTGGAAACGTAAAGACGATTCCGCCTTACAAGCCGGTGGCGCACGATAGTCACTCAAGCGGGTCCAGTAGTGAGAAGGAGGGAGGGGCCTCGCCCGCGGCCGCCGGCGGCGGCGACGCCACCTCCGCGCCTCTCACTAGGGGCTCCAAAGGGGTATGTCCGTCCAAATTACTCATTACACAGTACACATACAACTTTATAGTGTTGTGTTTTAAGATTTGAAAATTTGTTATATCACAATCTGCTAATTATTGTAACTAGCTAGTCAATCGAAACTAAGTAGATTTCGTGTGTTCAAGCAGCTTTGGTTTGGTCACGTTTTTTCAATAGTAGCTTATGCAACTGTCATATAAGAAGGGGTATTAAAACACGAGAGTCTGTTTATCGATAATAGGTTGACTCGAGTGTTTTAATACCTAAGTTATATGCAGTTTCATACTCTACTTTATCTTCACTCATAGGAAAAATTGAAATTTAACAAAGTTGGTAGGTTACAAGGAATTAATTTTCAATCTATAAATTCTTGGTACATTTTGTCGTACAATTTTTTTGATTTTTCTGGCAGGAGTCTTTCAGTTAACGCCAATGCCGCGTCTAGAATATCTGGCGGAGTGAAAATCTCGCCGTCACTACTCTCTTCTCCAATCATATTTTAATCACTTACAGGATTTTAGTTAACTTTTTTGGAATCCCGAATACAAAAACACGATCGGCAAAAAAATGTATGGGAAGCGCGGGAAATTAAGTTCAAACTACGCATGCGTGCGCCATTTTTTTCACAGTACGAACTGCGCATGCGTGCGCTTTTTTTTCATATTCAGCCTAAAACCATAGACTACTTTAATTAAATAATAAAAAAAAGATAGCGGTACTATAATGAGTTTTATTCTTAATTTTATGTATATGCGTTTATAAAGTGCGTCTGTATAGAACCGTCTTTGAATACGTAATTCGAATTTTTCGATTTGAGTGTATATAAAATGTATTTCGATATGCTACAGTAATCTATCGTTTTTTTTAACAGGATGGGGTAAAACACTGTCCGTTATCTCATAATATCAGCTTTTGGGCGTGGAGTGACTTTGAACAATGATTGTTCTATGCTTGTATATATTGTGACCTTCATTTATTGATAGAATGATACCTGCCTTATTATATCCTAATCTTGCGTGTCGATGCGAGAGACGAAACTACGGAGACCGCTTCCCATTAGGTGGAACGTATGCTTTGCCACTTTGTTTGCTATAAAAATAACGATTGCATGAAAATCCCTGGTCAAAAGGCTGCATTTGGGCGAGTCGTTGACAACATACTGTTGATGAATGTGACAAGGGTTCGCTCACGGTGTGTCGTTGTTGTAGCCGGGGAAGAAGTCCGCGCAGAACAAGGAAGCCACCAAGAACTCGAACGCCGCGAAGACAGCACCACCTGTTGCGCCTCTAACTATGGGTAAGTTTATACGTTTATTGTTTACTTACATAGTTGTATTGCGATGCCATTGGTTTCCCTTAAAATATGAGTTAAAATAGGACACTATCTAACTATTTATAGGAAACTCTTCAGAAAAGTTGCATGCCTTTTGAAGTTGGCTTAATTTAAGTTGATATTATTTCGTATGCATGAGAGAGAAGTGGATAATAAGTTGACAGGTTGAAGGGTGACAGGTGTGATTAGAGAAAAAAAGGTGCTGTGCCGAAAGCACTTGCGAAAGTGTATGGTTGTCTTCTAGATTTGCGTGCTACATATACTGATAGACCTTCGACATCATTGCTTCCCATCAGAGTGCCTTCGATTTGCGTTAGCTCACCGCGAGTGGTCAATAGGTATTGTTTTTTATACAAATCGTGGTAAACGTATGGTTCCTATATAATAAAAGGTATGGAGCAAGTATAAAACTCGCACTAGCCACACACGTGATAATGTTGTTAAACTTAGGATTATCTAAATGAAAAAAAAAACCTGACATGAGACTTAAACAAAAGACGTTAATTCTTTTTATCACGCTTTAAGATACTTTTTGTTAGCTACAGCTGCCAGTCTCAAAATATAAAAATTCACTGAGCATCCGCTTATGCCGAGAATTTCTGTCTATGATTGGTTTAAATCTCTGCTTAAGCAGGGATTGAGCGGCTTTCTGAAATATGGTCTTCAGATCATTAGTTGCTGTAAAGCACTTGAGGTGTGTTCTTCATAGTCCAGCTACCGCTCAGCACCCAACATGACTATTATACTATATATTATATAACCAGACTATACTTCTGCTAACTTCAAAAGGCGTCGCATACTAGCATAACAAGAAAAATACTAATTGCCCACCTTACCGCTTTTTTAGACTTGTCACAGACTAACCATGCCCGAGATCTGTAGAATATCTTCGGAAATCTTCCGAAAATATTCGGAATATTTTCGATTTTAGAATATTGTCGAAAGGTTTCCGAAAATATTTTACATGAGCCGAATTTGTACTTATACTTCTTGTTTCATTATTCTTTGAATCGTCTTGTTGTTAAATCTTTATTTTTGCAATGGAGCATAACCTACAGCATCTGTTGAATTTGCTGTTTTCCTTTACTTTCTGATTCTATTTATATATGTTCATTTTATTTTTACATTTTTCCCTTTCATTATTTGGAAAGCCAAACAAGCTTGAAAAATCGAGAGATTGAACATTGCGATAGATACTAATAGCAGACTGATCAGGCGAATGACTCTGTCAAATAACAAATACATAAACTAACTAAAAAAAATAAACGACTGGAATGGAGACTGACAGTGTACAAACAAATTAACGAGTTCGAGGAGGAAAGAAGGCGGGATTCTATCTTTTCTGTTTCCACATCACTGGTTTGCTGGAAGAAAACTCTTTTTAGGGTTAAGCTCGTCTTTGCCATGTATTTTTATTTTAAGTTTTCATGTTTCTGTGTGCAATAAAGTATACCTAAATAAATAAGATACAATTAAACTCACTATTTACAAAAGATGCAGTCGTATTACCTAAGACCGTTGCAAAGGGTCTATATGTAACTAGACTGTTCCAGATCAATACCAGACGGAAGCGTGCCCATGACACTGGCAGAATGGCCACGTTGAATATCTTTGCATTATTAAATGTATTTTTAAAATTCGGTCAGCAAGAAAAACAGCTTAAAAGTTGTTTTGACATCATACCTATAATTTGAATGGCGGAATAGGTCAATAAGTTTTCAGGTATTTTTTGCACCCAGAAACACCTGACACAATCTATCTTAGAGTTGACGAAAACCTATTTAATTAGCTGCCCGTTTAAATTCTATTCATTACGTAATAAAGTTCAAACATTCAATATTTAAACGTAAGCTCGTAACATAGTTTTCCTACAAATTTGTCGTTGGTTTTTCTGTCCGTCAGTTGATTTGAACAATAAAAGAAAATTAATAATCAAGATCCATGTACCGTTATGAATACTATGTAAAAAATGCTATGGTTGAAAATCAAATGCTTCAATCTCTCGATTTATTACTTACTCCAAACTATTAATTGGAATGTACATTGGTGGCGTGAACAGATACTAACGAGGAACCCTCGGAAACAACTGCTCCGGCGCCGGCGCCCGCTGTCCGCCGGCATAGATCCTTGGACAAACGTGTGTTTCATTTAATGTTAAGTAGCATGAACTATGAAATGAACTATGAACCATATATCATTGCGGGCGTTGTACACCTTGCGGGCCTGAGAACTTAGCCGAGCGAACTATAGAAAAACTAGTCTTCTTGTTACAATCGCGGTTCGTGTTTACTTGTCTCGACATCCATAACTAATAGATATTACGGATGCGATCTCTTTGCAGATCTACTTATTCATTACGTGTCTATGCCAAAATTAATGCTGTGTAGCATAGGCTATGTATGGTGCACACCCGCAATGAATTGGATAGATTTGGATGTAGTGTTTGATGTGTTGTCTTTTAGATTGATTTGTAAACTTGGTCATTGTAGTTATTTAGAACAAGTTAGACAAATAAGTAGAATCCGATTGAGAATTCGCTTTGAAGATCCCAAGTTCACAGAATTACCTCTTTGAGGGGGACTCAAAGACCACTCAAGTAGCAAAAAAGTGCCTTTTATTTTTTTCATTTTTATTGTAACTTTTGGTGCTACAATTTTGCAGCACTCTTATAACTTTGATTTGGGCTCAAATTATACTGCACTCAGCTCTTAACTGTCTGCTTGATTGTATTATAATAGCATTAGTGAGGGTAACAAGCAGGCCACGTCAATTGAGGTATTATATGTATACATACAAATGACATTACAGTTAAGTAATTGTAATGCATATTAATGTCATTGTACAGACCCTAGCGCATAAAACAGCTGCTGTGCTGACTGAACCCTAATAAGGTGGACCTTAATGTGGACGTCATATGATAATTTTTAGTGTACATTTGTTCTTCTTGGCCAGGTTTGTTAATGCGCGTACTATGAGTACTTGGAGAATATTCAGAAAATGTACGGTAAAATTCGTAAGACTACGAATTTTTCCCTATCAAGATTTCACTGTGACCTCATAGCGTGGAACTTACTAGAATCATCTACTACTAGGCGGCAGGCAGTAAAGGGTTTCGTCTTTTGTTTTTTAATTTTATTTATCGTATGACGCGGATGTGCTTGGCCTTCATCCCACCTGATTTTTTCAAGTTATGATTAAACCGAAGGTGGAATCGCACTTCACCCGGAATCCTCAATATATTAAGGAACTGGCTATTTTACTTAACGCCGGAACACAAAAATTAAATTAATCTAATTTAAGAATTGTTATTGTGGCGACAGAATTAGGTAAGACGGTAGTAGCTAGCCAGGAGGATTTAAGCGAAGTCCTGCCACCAACCCAACCAAGCATATTATTGTTCTCCCCTGGGATCGAACCCGGGACCTCTGAATCTGACACCGGTAGGCGAACCACTAGACCACAGAAGCGGGTAATATTCACGTAAATAATGTCCTGTGGAACAGTATTCATTCGTGAGCAGGTTCAAACTTGAACTGCGACTGCGAGCTTTGTTGTCGCGTGAATTTCGGTTTCCATCAAAAACCTACTTCTAATGATAATATTTTTTCAACATGGTTAAAATAGCTCATACTAAACGCTGCTTATCGCTGTGTAAGTAACGCTTTATTAAATTCTATATTAACAGATAACACATAGCTTAGTTAGGTCACGGTGGGTTTCTTTTTTGAAAACGGCATGCTTTTGTTGTCTTTAGACATTTGACGCATTTTCTTACCCACACAAGATTTGTCAACAGGTCTTGTTTCTTCTGTCTACTCATGTCATTGCTATTTGCAAACTGGAATAATAGTTTGCGACGAACCAAAAGAAATCTGGTGATTCTAATCTCGAATAACCAAGATTTATTTTAGTGATTTGGAAATTAGAATGTATAATGCTATTTTGAATGTAGATGTGCTTTGGCGAATAGTATTTTTTATCATTTCATTATCATTGCGCACCGTTGCAATACAAGCGAAATGGTGAGTTTCGGTTTTGAAAGAAAACTTTATATTTTTTTTCCGGGCGTTTGAATTGCAATGTTTACCCGGATGTTTTGATCGTTAGATAAGAAAAAGTCTCCGTCACGCCGGCAGTCGTCCACGGGTGACGGCGGCAGCACTAGCAAGGGTAACACTCCAGCCCCGTCGCCTGCACACTCCACCGATGGCCACCCGATCAAAGGTAAACATTTATGCTATTATAGTCTCTAATCTCTACTGAGATTAGAGACTATAATAGCAAAAGTAGCTCTGCGCAGGTCTTGAGTTCGATTCACAACGTGGACACGTTTGTGTAATGAATTATTATTTGTCGTGTGTATTGTCGTATAAGTCTACAAAAAACACAAGTATTCCGTAATCTAGTTTCCCTAATACTTGCTTTGCTAAGATTGGCGCTAGATGGCGCTGTAAAATGTCAGCTGTTATGTCTGTTGGATGCTGTATCAGCGTTAGCTCCTTGTAAAAATGCATCATCACGATCCGGAAAAATCGCCTCTGTGGTGTAGTGGTTCGCCCACCGATGTTAGATCTAGAAGTCTCGGGATCGATCCTCAGTGGAGTACATCCAATATTGTGCTTGGTTTAGTTGGTGGTTGGACTTTGCTTAAGTCCGCCTCGCTAGCTACCACCATATTACTTGAGTCTGTCGCTATATTACAACAATTTTGAATTGTTGTGTTTTGGCATTTAGAGGTAAAATAGCCAGTTCCCCAGTGTGTTGGGGATTCCGGGTAAAGTGCGCTTCCACCTTCGACATTATCAAAACTTGAAACCAAGAGTGAATCACGTAAGGGTAAAGTGCGCTTCCGCCTTCGACCTTATCAAAACTTGAAACCAAGAGTGAACCACGTGAGAGTAAAGTGCGCTTCCACCTTCGACCTTATCAAAACTTGAAACCAAGAGTGAACCACGTGAGATGAACGCACATAGCTTACCCGTCATAAATAACAAAAAATGCCTTGCCTAAAAAGTTAACTGGCTTTGCCATGATCACCATGTTTGGCAGGCGGCTTAGTGATGACGGTAGACGCTACTTCCCGTCTCCTGGTGTAATCTGTAAATCGCTTCCGACGACCTTTACAGGGGCTCGGGAGGGGTCCAGAATATTGTGATGGAACTGCCACGGCAAAAGTATGTCTTCAGAATCATCAGCATGGTTTTGATTTATGTAAAATCTAATAATTAAAAAATAATAAAATACGCGATAGATCTCCGTTTTTTCGTATCCAAATAATGTCTCTCGCCACAACAAAACCACTGTAAGATACACAAAAACGGTTGCTTAATCCCCGGCTGTCCTCGGGCGTTCCTAGTGGACATGTCCGTCACATAAATATGCATAAACTAATACTGGTAAAGAATGGAATTCCTTGCCTTCGTCTGTTTTTCCGCACGAGTACAATCTTGGAGTCTTCAAGTCCAGAGTAAATAGGTTCCTTTTAGGCAAGCGTGCTCCATCTTAGGCCACATCTTTACTTTATTTACATGTAAGCTGATGGTCTAAGGCTTGGCTATCACCAATAAAAAAAAGAAAAAAAGAAGAAGCTTTGGTTCAAAGTCACGTGCAGTGATGACGAAATGAGTTGTAATTGTTTGCAGCGCCTGGTGGGTCGAGCGAGAGGGGGAGAGAGCGAGAGGGCTCCGCACGCTGCACGCCGCCGGCCGCGTCGCCGCCCGTGGCAGCCGCCGGCGGCGACTTGCCGGCGGGCAAGTCATCGGCACCAGGCATCAGCGTCACGCCGGAACCAACGCCTGTCACGTGAGTATAACATAACCTTTTTTACATCTTTTATTTACAACTAGGAGACGGAACAAGCAAATACCTTTTGTAAGAGGAAAATAAATACATTTGATATGATTATTATTATTAAATAGCCCATCAGATGTTTTTTTGTTTTGTTTTATTGTATGAAGGGGAAGCGCTTGGCCTTCATTTCACCTGGTTACAAGTTGAGTGAAGGTGGAAGCGCACTGCTACCGGAATCCTCAACAAATTGAGGACCTCTAAATGCCGGAACACAACAATTTTTATAATTGTTGTTATGGCGACAGAACTATGTGATATGGTAGCTAGCCAGGCGGACTTAAACAAAGTCCTACCTTCAACCAAACCAAGCACAATATATTGTACTCCCACTGGGGATCGAACCCGGGATCTTTGGATCTGAAATCGGTGGGTTGAACGAATCGGCGGTTAAGTGCATCTCTTGCCTATAACAATGCCTTACTGCGTAGATCACATCGACAAAGAACACAGGCTACACGGCACTGCATTGCGCCCGTCAACTAGAGGCATAAAGGTGTTAAGCCTCGCGCGCCCGTAATTTTACCGGCAAACCGAAACACAGCATTGTTGCTGGGAAGCTGAAATATGTATGGTGGTAGTACTTCCCCGGACAAGCCTTTCCACAAGGAGCTCTACTAATAAAAAATCATTTATTAACTCCCCAGTGGGACTATCAATATTATTATCATGATACTAGGGAAGCTTGCGGCATATGGCATATGGGTATATGGCAATAATCAACAGATTTCAAAATAATTGAGCTGGTTACTTGTATGGATAAAATGCCAAGATCTCAGTCACCTATTACGTCATAGGGCGAGCCCAAATTCTTTACCGGTACCACCACAGCGAAGGTTCTAAAATATGAATTAAGCGATACTGAGTGGTCGATGTCTTGAAGTAAGGTAATGTTACATGTGCCTCGTTACAGAGTATGCGCTGTATCGTCGGTGGTGCAAGCGCCGACTCGGTTCCAGGAGTCTGTGATCACCAACACGGAGGCCGTGGAGACGAAGCACACGAAGAAGCGTAAGGCCGCCGCCGCCGCCGCCGCCGCCGCCGCCGCTGCCACCGCACAAGCCACGGCCATTGTGAGTACTGCGCACATCACTTCATCAGCCTCGTTGATCTCGTGGGCTTGCGTTCGGCTCTCGATCCAGAGGTCAAAGTTCAGCGTGCCCACGACCATATCGAACGTGCCAGAAAAAAAAACGTGCTATCGAGCCAAGCAGTTTGACGAAGACAATATAATATATACACAGGACAAACATTTGTGTGCTGAATATAGATGTTTATTCTGTTTGGTTGCTGTATTGTATGATAAGTATGTATATACAAAAAAAATATAAGTAATTCCGTGATCTAGTTCCCATATTATAAGCTATGCTTTGTTTGGGGATAGATGGCGCTGTGTGAAATGAATGTCTGTAATATGTTGTTTTTGTCAAACTGCTTGACATATGCCCTCACTCCGTTCCCTTTGTCGTCTTCAGACTATAGTAGACCTAATTGTGGAGTAAAAAGATGGTATGGTATGGACATATCGCGTGGAGGGAATCCAGTCACGTAGCCAAAAGGGTAATGTATAAAAATGTGGTTGGATATTCGAACAGAGGAAGGCCGAGGAAGAAACTGATGGATTGTGTGAAAGAGGACCTAGAAAGACCTAGCATGAGATATGGGCAGGTAAATGATGATGAATGTAGTAGAGCCTCATGTTACCAGAGGCCCTACTCTAATTCACCGAAGTAGGAAATTTCGGGTTACGTTGCGTGCCATTGGTACTCTAATCAAACGAAGCCCGAAATTTCGGCGCGAAGTTAGCAATTTGACAGCTTGAGCGTTGCGTACCCTACTCTAATACACGAAATGTACGATCGAAGTTTTCGATTTGACAGACTTTGTTTCGTGAGTTTTTGTCAATTCGCACGATAGCATATAAGCTGCCTTTTCATTCATGATAGTGTTACGCCAGTCAGAAACGTCTAGAATATTCGTGAGCCTTCGCATAGTTCCGAGAAAATAAGACAATAACAACTTGTTTATCAATAAC
This sequence comes from Venusia cambrica, assembly GCA_951394065.1. Taxonomy (NCBI): domain Eukaryota; kingdom Metazoa; phylum Arthropoda; class Insecta; order Lepidoptera; family Geometridae; genus Venusia; species Venusia cambrica. The sequence continues at coordinate 18,245,899 of OX596034.1, forward strand.
ACAATAGGATGATTTATGACCGCCGCGCCAGATTACGCAACAGTTAGCGGGCGCGACCATTCCCGCGCTTACTAGAGGTTTCGATACGAGTTGGATATAAATTGACGCGCGATTCGGAAGCAAGTCAGTATTCGATTACTATACAGCGAGTTAACATCAAGTGATATTTGAGTGCGATAACAGTGTTTAGTGATTCGGTAGTATAACTAAGTAGTGTTGTACTGTGTAGAGAGTAATTAGTTTGGTGCTAAATAAACGTGTCTTATTTTGAGTAATAACCGGTTGCTTTTAAATCTTACGAACCCCAGCTCGTAACAATTGGTGTCAGAAGAGTGGATTTCAAGTATGCCGGTTCTACCCAAGGATGACGCGGAAGGAATCCGCACCAGGAGTCAGATCCGTCAGCAGGATCTGGACCAGCGGAGGTTAAGAGAAACCTCACCACGGCCGTCACAGTCAACGGCAGTTCAACAACTGCCACCACGAGAAGCCAACCCGGTACCTTCCGCCACACCTGTGACGTCAGCAGCCCCAGACTTTGCTGCACTTATTGCCATGCTGCAAAAGCAGGCTCGTCGCCAGGAGGAGCAGACCCGTCAGTTGGAAGAGCAGCTGCAGCGTGACAAGGAGGAGCAGACCCGTCGCCAGGAGGAGCAGACCCGTCAGTTGGAAGAGCAGCTGCAGCGTGACAAGGAGGAGCAGACCCGTCGCCAGGAGGAGCAGACCCGTCAGTTGGAATAGCAGCTGCAGCGTGACAAGGAGGAGCAGACCCGTCGCCAGGAGGAGCAGACCCGTCGCCAAGAGGAGCAGATGGTCCTCATGAAAGATCTGCACGCCACATTCGGCAAGGAGATCAAAGTGATGAAAGACCAAGTGCATCAACACGAAAACCGCCTCATAGAAGCTGAATCACAGATTGCGGACGTGAAGAAAGAGTTGGGAAGCATCAAAGCTGGAGAGGGGATTGCAAATCCAATAGTTACTGCACCTTCAGGACGTGGATTCAAAGTGCCGCCATTTGACGGAACATCTTCGTGGTCGGCCTACAAAATACAATTTGAGGCCGTTATGAAGGTAAATGGATGGAATAAAGGTCAGGCGATGACCGCCCTTACTTTGGGTTTCCACGATTAAGCCTTTACCATCCTCGAAGCCCTTGGTAAAGAGGTGACATACGAGCAGCTACTGGAGGCACTGTAATCTAGATTCGGTGACGCCCATCTAGAACACGTTTTTCGAGCGCAATTAAAGGATCGTGTTCAACGCACTGGTGAAAACTTACAACAGTGGGCCTTGGAAGTGGAGAAACTGCTTCGAAAAGCATACCAGTCAGTACCTGTACTCATCGATGGAAATCTTGTGCAAGTATTCATCGACGGAATCCGTGATCGTGAAGTGAGGGCATATGTAAGACTCGGGCACCACGACACGTTAAAAGATGCCTTAGCTCATGCTTTGGAGGTGGAAGCTGTAAGGCAAGATCATCGTGCCCAGCGCATCAGGGAGATTGTGGAACCACCAGTTCGTTACCGTTTTGAAGGTTACAGCCCAAGATGCTACGCCTGTGGAGAAAAAGGACATCTTCGGTCCAGTTGCAGAAAGCAAAGTGCACAGAAAAAAGAAACCCAGTTTCAGGGAAACGAGTAAAAGCCAGTACTACGGGGTGGGTGCTGGCTGATGTTCAAGAAGCCCCAAGGATTTTGGTCTCAGAAAATAATGATGGGTACAGCCTGATCATCAAGGTGGAAGTAAACGAAACAACATGGACAGCGGATCACAAGCTAGCTACAGATGGCAAGCGAGTGGCACCGAAGAAAAGCTGGACGCCCTACAGAAATCGTGACTCGTACGGACCAGAGTGCTTCGTGGAAGATTGGAATCGTGGCGGAAAGGATCACGGGTACAGCGGCCGAGATATTGACTGCACTGCTGATCGATTGGAGCGTGCAGGGGTTAACTTTCGTGTCCAGGAAAGCAGAGGCTTTGGAATTGAAAGTCGGGATCTCGGAGACTGTGATGGTGATCTACCACGAGAAGATGTCAGACCACGGGAGCGTCCGAAACTGAGTTTACAGCGTCGTCTAGTGCCACACGACACCGAAGTGCGCAGCAAGCTGGTAGACAGTGCAGATATGGAGGCTAAGAAACCTGTAGAAATAGCCAAACCGGTGACTTCTGAGAAGAGTTGTGAAGCCGCGAAGTTGGTTGGCACTGCTGTCAAGAAACATGAGAATGAATACCAATGGCGCAAACAAAGAGAGAAGTTGAGACTAGTGACTTATGGAGATCGCTGTAGCAGATCCAGGCGTTACGACAAACAAGAGGGATACTTGTGCAGCGACAAAAGGATCGAAGTGACAATTTGAAGAAAGACTACAGCCAGGCAGGTCAACGGGACTTATCGCGAGATGATTTGGATCTTCAGGACTACGATCCCGGGGGGACTACAAGAGGCACAGCAAAAGATTCTAAGAAGGTTTTACACAATCCAGTTCGCAGTTAAGAAGATTGATTGGCGCGATATTCTAGAGCTGAGAATGCTCGGGGCGAGCATGTCTAAGAAGGGGGCAATGTTACGCCAGTCAGAAACGTCTAGAATATTCGTGAGCCTTCGCAGAGTTCCGAGAAAATAAGACAATAACAACTTGTTTATCAATAACACAATAGGATGATTTATGACCGCCGCGCCAGATTACGCAACAGTTAGCGGGCGCGACCATTCCCGCGCTTACTAGAGGTTTCGATACGAGTTGGATATAAATTGACGCGCGATTCGGAAGCAAGTCAGTATTCGATTACTATACAGCGAGTTAACATCAAGTGATATTTGAGTGCGATAACAGTGTTTAGTGATTCGGTAGTATAACTAAGTAGTGTGGTACTGTGTAGAGAGTAATTAGTTTGGTGCTAAATAAACGTGTCTTATTTTGAGTAATAATCGGTTGCTTTTAATTCTTACGAACCCCAGCTCGTAACAATAGCTATGTAACTTGTGTTACTACTTAGTCATTACGTTTAATAGAAAATGGCAAGATTAGTCGCACTAGGTATTTGAAACCGAGAGAGAAGAGCGTCTAGAAAGAAGGAGACGCCGTACTCTCAACCCTTTGTGAAAACAAAGTTTATTTGACTAAACTTTTGTAGTTTTCTATCATGAAATAATATAGGTACGTAATAAAATAAATATATTAGGTCCTTACATATGAAATTGGCGTTTTGTCGTACTGGCCACTTTGATCTTAAATATCTCCTCTTTGGTTAGGAATTCCAAATTCAAATTTAAACAGCTATTTACTCATGCATTTGTGTTTCGAAAACCGTAATTCATTTGTTTTTTTCTCTTTTGCTTTTTTTTCTGCGTCACTCATTTCACAAAATGGAAAACTTAAAATATCGCATTATTTACGAGTACGAGTTCCACCGTGGCACCAGTGCTGCAGAAACGGCTCGAAGGATTAATGATGTGTATGGTGGTGGTGTCGCAAAAGAAAACACGGTGCGTTTTTGGTTTCAACGCTTTCGTTCTAGAAATTTCGACCTGCAGAACAAGCCCCGTGGACGGCCGGAGACCAAGGTCGATAATGATGAATTGAAGGCTATTGTGGAAGCAGATCCATCGCAAACCACATCACAGTTAGCTGCAGGCTGCGGTGTTAGTGACAAAACCGTTTTAATCCACTTGAAGCAAATTGGGAAGGTGAAAAAGCTTGAAAGGTGGGTACCTCATGAATTGAGTGAAGCAAACCGACAAACGCGCGTCGACTGCTGCGTTACATTACTCAACCGGCACAATAATGAAGGAATTTTAAATCGGATCATTACATGTGATGAAAAGTGGATCCTGTACGATAATCGTAAACGCTCATCGCAATGGCTGAACCCTGGTGAACCAGCAAAATCTTGCCCCAAGCGAAAATTGACTCAAAAAAAGTTACTTGTATGCGTTTGGTGGACTAGTGCCGGTGTCGTACACTATAGCTTTCTTAAATCTGGTCAGACGATTACGGCTGATGTCTATTGTCAGCAACTGCAAACCATGATGGAAAAGCTCGCTGTTAAACAACCGAGACTTTTCAATCGCTCTACGCTACTGCTGCTTCAAGACAACGCTAGACCACACACGGCCCAACAGACGACTACCAAATTAGAGGAGCTTCAATTAGAATGTCTAAGACATCCACCGTACTCTCCGGACCTTGCTCCAACAGATTACCATTTTTTTCGAAATTTGGATAACTTCTTGCAAGGAGAAAAATTCAATTCCGATGAGGCAGTCCAAACCGCTTTCAAAGATTTCATTGATTCCCGTCCGAATGGTTTTTTTAGTAAAGGAATCAATGAACTACCTATAAGATGGCAAAAGTGTATAGATAGCAATGGTACATACTATGATTAATAAAATATATTTTAATATGAAAAAATTGCCTTTATGTTCCTCCCATACAAAACGCCAATTTCATATGTAAGGACCTAATATATGCATGGGCGAATTTCTTCGTCATGGAATATGGAAGTAACGTTTCCCAGTCAGCAACAATACAATACTATGGTCAACAAGGACTGGCATAACAATAAATAAATAGAAGTCCAAGTCCCAAAACAAATAAACGCAAATGTCGCTGCTTCATACAAAAAAACGATGTATGAAACAAGGCAGAATTTTAGTGGCGAATATTGTTATATCACTCACTTTCTACGTAGCCCCGTTTTTTAGAAAGGAGTCCCGTCTTTTCTTAAGTGGTACTGATTTTTTTTTTGACAATATCACTGACATATTTGAGCAGCAATTCATAATGTTTGTTATATTATCTGTGGTTTCATTCGGTATCGTTCACGACGGTTGTCTCTGGATCACCGCACCGGCAGATGCGGATCCGAAAGTAAACAAGAGTAGCTACACATTACGTTTTGCGGTCGTACTTCGTTCGGTGCCGCAATTGCGGATTAAAGAATAAGAGTAGGCCCTCTGGTGCTGTCCCGGTATAAGTCACAATGAGAATGACGTTTATGGTGGCTAAATAAAAAAGTAAATATCGGAGAGATATGTGTATCTATCTTTCCCACTAGAGTAATCGTAGTATAAAGTAACCGTACGAGCATCATCATCAATCAAACACGATTTTCACTTTATTTTTCAAATCCCGAATTAAAATACACTCAATATATTTATTTGATCGATTTTTCGTGCGTTGTGTTATTGTCATTCCTCCTTTCCTCCAGGAGGAATGATGCCCAAGATCGGGAAGTCTGGAGGGAGTGGGGGGAGGCCTTTGCCCAGCAGTGGGACACTGACGGCTTAATATAATAAAAAAAAACGAATGCTCGCTTTTGTTTACCACAAAATAGCTGTGCAGAAACATCGTCTACCTTTCAGGAAACACAGGTTATATTAAAAAAAGTATTTACGTAAAAACGTCTTCACTGCCGGTATAAAGTGATGAGTTAATGTTATAAGTATCGAAATCCACAAAGGATTTAAACACTTCTACATATAAATGAGCAGCGTTTTGAAAAACTCGCTGCGTTGTGAACCTTCCTACGAGCCATCGGATTCTTTGCCAGAAGTATATTTGAGTTCAACTTATATCAAGTAGCCGATGGGTGAGTGCTGTGTATGAAACAGTCTACTAACACTGATCATAAAGCTTACTAATCAATTTCACAATAAATTTTTGCTAGCTTTTGTTTGTACCCTGAAACTAAAGATATTCTATTTATTTCCTCTGTAGGAGATCATTTAGGGTCAGAAAGTTGAATTCCCAAAATGTATAATTTCCCAGAAATGTTGATAAATTTTTAATTAAAAATGTTGAATTCATAGAATGTTGAATTCTTTAAAAGTTGAATCCCCATAAAGATGGTAGGTCGTGTCCGGAAAACAATCATTTTTGTGATGTTCAAATCTTTTCAAATCAAGCTTGTTTTCGCTCAGTACTGGAATACAGATCTAAGAATAAACATATACAACCTACTTTCTAACCTTTCTATGTTACTTACTATGTTAATATTGGTTTGATTGTATCACACGGTAAAGACTACTTATTTTTTGGCCTATGTCACCAACATATCCATAAACACAGTCTATGGTATGTGAGTCAGCCTAAACTAACAAATATCATATTTTCTGTCGGAAAGGTTCAAATTCCAGAACTGTATGCTGAACTGTGAAAATGACATAGACAAAACGCGAACCTAAGTGTGACAATAATCCCTTTTAATTGACCATGCAAAAGACAAAATGGGATGACAAAATGAGCTCCTATAGGTGCTGTATATAAAAAAAATGACAACATTTTTGTAACATTCAAATTACAACATTACAAGTCAAAACGAGATGTGTTACAATTCACAAGATTTCTTCTAACTTCAAAACACATCACGTTAATGAGAGTAAAGTTCGCAATAATTACCAGACCATATGTAACCAACTATAATTATATAAACATATACATAAATAAAACAACAATATTAGTCTTATTGCACTTTCGTTTTCGCGAATGCGCCTAAGGGTCGATCTACCTATATTTAGGTAGTAAAATAAGCGATGAATACCCGTTTTTCACGATAAAATAAACATATAATTGATATTGGCAATGGTTTGATTTCCTATATTGGTTCCGCAACCGAGCGTTATAAAACGAGCAGTTGAGAATCACTTGTATAACAGTTATGTTTCTGGAATATGATAGTATGCGCGTGTATGTCCTGTCACTTACAACCTAGCGGAAAGGGTCCTCTTGTATCTGTGTCCTATACTGTGCTGTCACTAACGTTCGAAGCAAGGTGTGCTTGTTGCTTTCTCCATAGCCGTCGATATTTCAGGAGCCTCCGAAGCAGTCGCCGACGGTCGAGGTGGAGGTAAGACACAACAAGAGGCGCAAGACAGCAGCTGTGGCTGCGACCGCCACCGCCGCCGACAAGGACAAACCGACTAGCGTAAGTAGTCATCATGAGATATTTTTTTTTCGCTGAAATAAATGATCTCATGATCTACTCATACCCTCCTATTAGGGATGGAAAGGCTATGAGGGACTCCCCGGTTACCCACTAAACAACCAAGCAGCACTTCTGCATCGTCTGTGTGAGGGGAGGACTGAGAAACCGGAGTCTTTACATCGAGTCCCCCCCGACGACCGCCCGTCTTGACAACGGGCCTTCACGCCCCTTTTAGGGGGGGAGAATGACTGCGAGGCCTGACAAGAGAGGGTGAATAGTGCAATGCGAGCGGAGGCACCCCTGCGCCTGTCGCCCGGTATTCACCACCGGTAGGGAATATGTTATCATGCTGTAACCGTGGAGGAACCTACCTTCATTCCTACAGTGGACGGTTTCGAGCTGTTTATGCTATGTCAAGTCTTGACACTGAACTGCGCTGTATAGGTTAGAACGTTGCCAATCTGAAATATACTCACAATTTCCTTGATCTCATTCACAGCATTAAGCTTTTATGCATGTGTGCTATGACAACATGCATCCTGACCGTAACGTAATGGTGTGACTCTAACCTGGCGAACTTGGCTGTCAATCATTAAATGGGTTTCTTTGTTTTGCTACGGTACTCCGACCCCGCCTACTAACATAGCATTAAGGAAGGCTTTATTAACCGGTTCGAATGCGGTAACGCAACAGGAATCTCCGAAACGACCCGCTGCCAAGTCTCCGGTCGTCGACCTATTGGATACGACGAGGCAAACGAAGAAGCGTAAAGCGGCTGCCGCTGCTGCGGAGAAGCAACCTCCGAAGCAGCTTGTTGCTGACGGGGATGGACCCGAGAAGGTTTGGAAAGTTGTTTGAATGTTCACAGGAACCGCTTCGCAACTACAAACGTGCGAAGCTCAAGGCTTTTGAACACTTTTCTTGGTAATTCAAATCGTCGTTAATTTTGTACTCGAAATCGAATAAGCAGCAAAGCTGTTACATTCACATGTAATTTATCAGATCTTTGTTCACCTATAGTCCATCAAATCTAAGAAGTACACTTTGACAGCTGTCAGATCAACTTGTTAGGGATGTGAACCAAATAATCGCCATCGAAAATATCCGATATTAATGTGAAATTGAAAAATCGATATTGATACTTTAGGTAGTTTTAGGTTAGGTAGGAAACAATCGATTACTTTTTTGATAAAACTATAAATAGGATAAATAGGACTCAGATAGGAGTTAAATAAATATGTAGCACTTTAATACCAAATAAATTAATTATTTCTGCTTAGTTTTTTTTTCAAGATGACCACCCACAGATATACGACAGACCAAATTGGAGGTTGTATTGTATTTAGGTTTTGGTTGTATTCTGCCAGTAACAAGTGACGTATAGAAAGTGTCAAGCTTATGAGACAAAAAATATATCTGTAAAAGCGATTCATTTCGAAAGACAAATGCGATGCCATGACAAAGATAATTGGGAAATCCGGCAATGTATGTGTGTGGCAATGTTTGTAACGGCATAACTCTCGACAACAGATTATCCGATTTTCATGAAATTTAAATTGAATAGAGTAAACGTAATATATTTTGATTGTGGCGGGGGATTTTTGCAAAGTGTTGTAGTTTTTGAGATATATAATAAAAAGAGATTTTTCCTTTTCAAAACGACATCAACCTTCGTTTTATGTTAGAAAGGATATTAATTACATTACGTTAGCCACAAGAGAACCTCGAATACTCAGGTTCATAAAGAGAGTTAGAGAAAAAGTGCTTATGTAAAGTGAGAAAGGTATATTGAAAGCTCACTTTTATCGTTTGTTAATTCCGGTCTATTTGAGAATTAATCTCCGTTACAAACCAGACATCATGAGATCTCAGTTAGGGGCGAACTACTAACTAGAATATAAATATATATTTTTTTATTTAGGTACCTATATTTATTCAAGACAAGTAATTCGAAGAACTACTTAACTAAATTTTGGTCACTCGCGCACTACACAAAACTATCTCACTGAATTTCCGCCAAAAAGTCGGTTCGATTAATTAAATTATTTCAATATTTTTACCGATTATTTGGAAACTCAAGAATTTTAAACTGTCGCAGCACTACTGTAAACAACATAATGACATAACATTGTATAAACGTGAATCTCATTTACAATTTTACTGATTGTTTATGTTTTAAACTAGTTTTACGAGATTCAAGTATAGATTAATGTACAGGAATGTTTAATAAATATAATTATTTATCTGAGTAAATAATTTTTCGACATTATAAGAATTACTGTTTGTAATATTTTGTCTCTACGTTTGAACAAAGTTTTAGCGTAATAAGAAATGCGAAACGTCAAAATGTACTTCTTAGATTTGATGGACTGTAGTTTAGGTTAGGTTTATTAAATTGCGTATTTTATATGTTTGTACTGCCGATACAAACGCAGCCTTCGGATGTAGAATAATTCGTTTGCCGTTCTTATCAGTCCTTTAAGATGTTGAATTTATGTTGCCAGGATGACACTAATGGTTGAAAGGTAATAAAAATGTGAACTGAGGAGTTTTACGTTGTACGTCACTTACGTGTTTGAAACTTCCGAGTCTAACAACCGCCATGGTCACAGGGTCCGCCAAGCCAGATCCAACAGTCACCGAGCCATACACCGGAGCGCTTTCCACAAAAACACCCCAAGAAACGCAAAGCCGCTGCCGCTGCTAATGTCGGTAAAAAAGCGCCCGCCGTTGCCGAGGAAGAGATACCCGAAAAGGTTCCAAACATACTTTTTCTTTTATGTTCTGTTGTGCCAAACTTGAATTTGCGTTGTCAGTTTATTTCAAGAGTTATGTGCATGTTTTGCCACTAAGTAATATATAGTATGAAATACTATTCAAAAAAACGACTATAATCTAAATAATATGGTGTCACCGAAGTTTGCGATCCTTGGCAGAAGTCACCTGCCTGCGTGTCGGCTAATGAAGAAACGAAGCACACTAAAAAGCGAAAAGCTGCCGCGGCTGCTTCCGCTGCGGCCGAAGCTGCCGCGGCTGCTTCCGCTGCCGCCGAAGCAGCCGCCGAAGCAGCCGCCGAAGCGGCCGCCGAAGCGCGGGAGAAAGCTGCGCAGATCATTGCGGATGTAAGTCACCGATATACTGTTTCATTCTGCAATGTCACATATATTTTATTTGGAACATATTTGACATGAGTCGTGTAACATGTGTTGGTGTATTCTTTTAAAAGTGCCGCTGTTTGTAACTGTAGCTATTTATTTTATTTTAAACATTATTTTATATAAATGCCTGATTCAATAAAGTCTTCGAAGTGTTTAGTGAGTTTGATATTTTATTTGATTTGTTTTTTTTAGAAACGTCGTAGTATTGCATGCTTTTTTTATAATGTATGCTACCATGTATGTAGCACTTTATACTGCCGCTTTATACTTTTACACTGCCGATAAAAAAAAACGGTAACCGTTCAAAATATATATATAACGAAATTGACTTCACTTTTTTTTTGTACATTTAAAATTGCATACAACAACATACGGCCCCACCTGATGTAATCATATATAATATAGATAATAAAATTTTAAAATCTAAAAATAAAACCGACTTCAATTAATAATATGATACAACTTCGTTTACCTGAATGACGTATTTCCACCATTTATTTTGATTTGAAAACCAAAGTAATGAACCGTTTTTGATGTTTTTTTTCTACCGATTCCAATCGATATAGGTATCAAACGAAAGCGAATAATATGCCAATGCTAAGTACGTATATAATAATATATATTAAAATATATATAATAAAATGTATTACAAGTTTAATTATGTATTAAACCACAATTAAGAACCGCATAGTCACAAATCAAGTGAATTTATTGTTAAAATTATCGTCTGTGTAAGTTGGTGATGTCTATAATATTGAATACATGTTTTAATAGAAAAGTACAATCATGCTTATCTCCTGATAATTATAGTAAGCAAAGTATTTTGTAGCATATATTCACAATTATAATTATGTATACTTATTTATATTTAAAACTAGATTAGATTAAACTAGACCACGGGAAAAAATTGCACGAGTTGTTAAAGCATTTCGGCTAATTGATTTATTAGGGCCGTGTTCACATATAAATATATAAATAAATATATAAATATTACAGGACACTAATTTCACACAGCGCCATCTAGTCCCAAACTAAGCATAGCTTGTAATATGGGAACTAGATTACGGATAGAATACATAAATACTTTTTTTTTTTTTTACAAACACAGAACAAACATCTATATTCATCACATAAATGTTTGTTCTGGGTGGGAATCGAACCCACAACCTACAGCTCAGAAGGCAGAGCTACTACCAACTGAGCTGAGAGGCTTGTTTAATATAAAACCATGATGTTTGAAATGTTGCAGTCGGGGTTTAGTTTTTCAAATTTCAACTTGTTTCATCTTTTTTGAGGTAATACACGAAATCGCTTAATTCTTGCTATAATATATGATGAGTTCCCTCGATTGATCCAGGATCCCATCATCAGATCCTGACCTGGGACGCTACCGCCGACGGCGAAGCCGATATCCATTGGCTTAAAATTAGCTTCATGAGAACTAGAAACGATTTTTACTACCGGGTATGTGTCATATCCAAAATGGCGTTTCCCATCTCAAAAGTGTACACATGTTATGAAACCTATCCGTTCAGTACATTTGACGGTAAAAATCGTTTCTAGTTCTCATGAAGCTAATTTTAAGACAGTGGAGATCGGCTTCGCCGTCGGCGGTAGCGTCCCTGATGACGACGACCCTTTCAAACAAAAAATGAAATCGACCCAGGCATCTTCGAGTAATCGTGGAAAATACACTTCAAAAAACTAGGAATTATATAACTATTATTTGACAAACATATTTATAATTGTCAAAACGGCAAACCAAATGCTCGAAAATTTGGTTTTCTATTTAGAAAGTCGTCTGAGTTTGTGTAACTTACTTACTACTTAGCTGTCTATGAGGAACCGTGTGTATTTTACAGCATCCGACTAGTCTATGAAGAACACCCCGTGTGTGTTTTACAGCATCCGACTAGTTTAAACGTTTTTAACGTCAAAAATGTTTTTACGATATTTACAGTTCAGAGCAAAGATTTATCTCTCAAGTTATACCGAAAGATACATACATTTCCATGTCTTTAACTAATCTTTACAAGTGGAAGAAAATGTGATTTAATGTAGCGATATATTGTTGACGTATGCTACCTATAAAATATAGCAAATGGTACAGTAGACTGACTGGCCTGAACTATTAAAACTAACTTGGGTTACGTACGAGACAAACCTATATACGTTTATTCGTTGGCAAGTAAGCAATTTAATTATTTATTAGCGAAAAGTAATATCAAAAATGCAGCTGTAGACATATATTTGTTTACTACCTTATAATATAAGTATCTTTAACACGAAATACGAATCACTCACACACTTATTTTGTTAATACCTAGCAGATAACTTGTCGTACAACACTTTTAGGCTGAAATTCAATTTAATTATACATGCATTTATTAGTGGCGTTACATATTAAACACTGTTAGCTGTGATATGGTTGGTGTTAGGACTCTGTTTAAGTCTGCCTGGCTAGCTACCACCATCTTTCCTGATTCGGTCGCCATAATAACAATTCTAAATTTGTTGTGTTCCGACATTTACAGTGTTTCATTTTCGATTCCGGGTTAAGTGCGCCTCCACCTTCGGCCTTATCTCAACTTGTAATCAGGTGAGATGAAGGCCAAGTGTTTAGTGGCCAAGTGCTTACCCTTCGTACAATAAAAAAAAAAAGGTTTCCGAAAGTGAAAAGTTGATAAATAAGTAAACAATACTCACAGCTCGACTTTTCAATGAGTCGAGTCAAAAGAACTAAGAAGGTATCCAGGTACCTCCGCACAAAGGTGGCAGCTGTTTTTTATGCGTGATTGTCATATAAAGCCGTTATTTTAAGTAGGTTTGCAACATGTGTTAAACAACTAGGCCTATTAGGGAAAACAACAAAAAAAATCGGCGCGCCTCGATAAAAAAGGTTTGATTAGACCTGACTACTGATAAGACGTATTAGACCAACCGTTTGCCACAAATATTACCTTGTATACTCTTATTTTGTCATAGACATCTCATTTGTGCTCTCATTATTTATTAATAATTAATACTTCATTTGTTTTCAAATATATATCGTTGGTGTGTTGGCCGTGTTTATCTTTATTGGTATTTTTTTAGTTTGGTAATTGTCTGTTTTCATATATGTGAGAATCTTTGTTGTTGTTGATAGGACTTTGTTTAAGTCCGCCTGGCTAGCTACCACCGTTTTACCTTAGGTAAAACGGTTTTACCTTAGGTAAAACGGTGTCGCTATAACAAAAAAATGAAACTGATATTTAGAAGTACAGCTAATTATGTTAATATGTTTTTTTATTTTATTGTACGTCGAGGAAGCGCTTGGCTTTCTTCTCACCTGGTTACAGGTTAGTATAAGGCTGAAGGTGTACGCGTACTACACCCGGAATCCTCAACAGTCTGAGGAACTGGCAATTTGGAATTGTTGTTATGGCGAGACAGATTTAGGTAACATGGTGGTGGCTAGGCAGGCGGACTTTAAACGAAGTACCTACTACCACCAACCAAACCAAGCACAATATTGTTCCTCCCTGGAGATACAAACTGGGACGCTACCGCCGACGGCGAAGCCGATCTCCATTGGCTTAAAATTAGCTTCATGAGAACTAGAAACGATTTTTACCGTCAAATGTACTGAACGGATAGGTTTCATAACATGTGTACACTTTTGAGATGGGAAACGCCATTTTGGATATTACACATACCCGGTAGTAAAAATCGTTTCTAGTTCTCATGAAGCTAATTTTAAGCCAATGGAGATCGGCTTCGCCGTCGGCGGTAGCGTCCCTGGTAATCACAGAATCGGCGTTCCTCAAGCCCGTTGAGGATTCCGTGTGAAGTGTGCTTCAACTTTTAGCCTGATCATAACTTCACACCAAATAAAAGAAGGCCAAGTGCTTCCCGTCGTACAATAAAAAACCCTGCTGTGTATGCAGTAGGTAAATAAATTGCTTACATGTTTTTGAATCAAACATAATTCAGTACCAAACCAATCTTGCATGTTTACCGCTTTTGTCTGATTCGCTGTAATTTGGTATTGCAGCTTTATGCAATTTCCAGGATGGATTGGCTTTTGATGGTCGTAAATAGTTATTTTAACCGATTTTTAAAAAGGCGTTCCTCAGAACTATATTATAAAAACCTTTATATTATGGGAACGAATAATCGTTACCACCATAGTAGGAACCGATTCTTTACATTTGTTTGGGGTCATCTGTATTTTTCTTCTCATTATTGCGTAGATATTTCCCGGAATCCCGTATTATCGCACCCTTAACAGGCTATAGTACCTCAGATTAGCAACTCAACGCAACTTAATTCTAGTTAATAAGATATAGTAATAATAAAGGTGACATTGATGTGCGCTCAACCACGGCACTTATAACCACCATATGACAGAAATATGCGCGTATTTCTACCTTTTGTTTTTTTACGGTAAAACAAATATGATTTTTGAAAATCTAAAACACAGACCGTCTGCTGTATACTGTGTTTATTTACTTTACAAAGTTTCAAGTCCTAATTGGGCGTATTTATTGTGCGGGTTCTATTGTCTGTCACGTTTTTATAATGTTCCTTATTTTTTAAATAAGTACTTTTTTTTTGTATTGTATCAATATTCAGAATTCGATATATATGTATTGAAACAACTTCAACTGCTATCGGGTGTAGCATGAAGATGTCTCCGATGATAGCGTATGTTTTCGTTTGGCAGAGTGAGGCGCAAGCCGGGCAGCAGACGCCGATGAATTGGGAGCCCGCACACCGCGTCAGCGACGCGCCTGTTCCAATGGACACCACTGAGAAGGCTGTCAAAAAGGTACATTCATCATATCAAAACAGCATGTAAGAACCCACTGTCCCCCCCCCCCCCGCCACCCTCCACAATACTAGTATGTAACACGCGTGGATCGAGGAAATGACAAAAACTTAGAGTGAAAAGTCGACGAGAAGATTTACCGATCGCGGAACTACCTAAAATAACTTTTAATAAAAAATTACTTTCGTGGAAGACTCTTCATTTCGTTCACTTTTCTCACATATCAAGTTTTCCCAGTTCAACGATTTGTTAGTAAAAATCATTGAAGTGGGTCAAACTGTGATATCGTTTAACAACAGCACGATATATTCACTACCGTAATCTAGGGATACTTTGATTACGTTTTGAGATAAAAGTACTCATAAAACTAGCAAGTTATATGCAACAGAAGCCGCGTTTATCGAAATTTCCCCGTCGATATTTTTTTAGAGCTTCTTTCAACGTTTCATTTTTACACAAATGAAACGCTTTTGAAGTTTCAGGTACATAGGGAAAAACAATCTAGGTACTTATAAGAAAATAAGCGCTGACCAGTCAGCGCTTGTTCCTTATAAGTACCGTGAGTAGAGGTCCCAAATAAGCCCTACGGGATGGATAAGAAAATATGTGTCTAATTGTCAACAATCCCTCTCAACGACAACATTTAATAGCGAACCGTAGATGGATGGAGGCGGTTCGAGAAATTCTTTGTGGCATAGTTTAAAGCCACATCTTGTTTAGCAGTGAATTAATACTGGCTCAAATATTCATAAATTTAAGGCATTTTTTGTAAAACATTGATTGTAATTTTAGTAATGTTTAGTTTGCTGTATTTGTTTCAGGCGAAAACGGGCGATAGCACGCCTCCGTCGGCTCATTACATCAGCCCGCCGCCGCCGCCGCCGGTGCCCAGTCCCAGGTGATTGTTGCTTGTGTATACCACTAGATGGCGCTGACGAGGAATTTGTGTGACACATGCAACATCGAGAAAATTGTAACAGCGCCATCTAGCCATAAATTATGAGAGCTAGATGAGTATGTAATGATGAGAAATGGAACTCCAGGTGATTGTTGCTTGTGTATACCACTAGATGGCGCTGACGAGGAATTTGTGTGACACATGCAACATCGGGAAAATTGTATCAGCGCCATCTAGCCATAAATTATGGGAACTAGATGAGTATATGGTAATGAGAAATGGAACTCGTTGCCCCCGCCTGTATTCCGTACCGGTACTATTTTAGGAATTCAAATAAAACAGGCTCAAGACAAATTCCCCATTGGAATTCGCCACTTGAGTGTGAACATGCTGGAAACTTTTGTTTCTAGCGTTTTAGTTTACGCAAAGCGCCTAGTCCATGTAATATTTGCGAGTGTGCCATCGTACTTAACTAATTTAGTTACATTTATTCGAAACTTTTTCTAGTTACGTGTTTTAGATGTTGGCTATCCTGCGAATTTGTATCTCTTTTTCATGCTCATACAACGAAGTGGAGTAAAAAATCAGTTACATACCCTTGAAGTACCACAAACACCTTTTTCTAAACATATGAACTAAAAAAAGTTCCATCTCACTTATGAATTTCAAGTAAATGACTTTACTATCAAAATTAACGAAATTTACTTGCAAAATGAACAAAATTATACGTATAGTATAGTGTTTTTACGCACCTTAATATTAGATAGTCAATTAATTAATAACAAAAACGGGTCTTCATCGCGTACCTGGACCGTCACGGGTCTACCCGTTGTAACACGGTCGAAATTGTCGGGAATATAAAAAGGTACGCGATGAAGACCTGTTTTTGTTATTAATTATGTATAATAATCGCGATAATTTAAAAAACACTAGATGGTCAATTGTTTACACTCTTAAAAAAAATCATTGTTAGCTTTCCGCTAGGGGCGCTGCTGTTCCCATCTTAAGAAAATATAGTTGACGTGAACTTTGTAACAGAAGTCAGTACTAAGCGTGAGATTGACTAAGACGCAGAAGACTTTCTTATGATATATATTAAAGATGGCAATAATGGTTAAAATTAAATATTAGTTAACTGTTAATTGATAAAAAAATATATCGATATTTTTATTGGTTGAAAATATTAGTTAATATTATTTGTTTAGTATCTACACGATTTGGTTATTGGTTGATGTTAATGCAGTTGAATATTTTATTCTTATTTTATTGATCAAATCAAAGTAACCGCTAATTCGTCTCTATCATAGTAGCACTATGGGTATTTGTTTAAAATATCACATCACTTTGTATTGAATAAAAATATCATATACAGCAAATCAGAGAAATTTTATCTCTATAGTCAGGAGTCGAAAGCATACAATTGAATGAAGTCAACCTAATACTTAGTTGAAAACTCTGCGAGCAGCAACATACGAAAATGTTTCTTATCTGTAGCACTTTAATGTTAAAATTTCAATGCATTCAACTATGTTAGTTCTAACTCAGGCTGAAGTTGATATGATATTTTTATTCGATAATGTTAATTCTGATTATTGAATATAATGGTTGATTTTAAATATTAGTTAAATTTATTGGTTGATAGTTATATTCGTCATCTCTAATATATATAACAGTACGACGGGTAAGCGCTTGGCCTTCATCTCACCTGGTTACAAGTTGAGATAAGGCCGAAGGTGGAGGCGCACTTCACCCGGAATCCTCAACAAACTGAGGAACTGGCTATCTTACCTCTGAATGCCGGAACACAACAATTTTATAATTGTTGTTATGACGACAGAATTAGGTAAGATGGTGGTAGCTAGACAGGCGCAGGCATTTAACACGCCCATTCTCAGAAGGTAAAGTGACAGATAATAAAATACTATACTTAAAAAAATATATAAATAGGTAGGTCACATTGTGAGTAACCTGGCCCAAAAACCGAAAATTCGAATACGTGTGTTCTTGGCTATTATTCTGCTACGTTGGGCTTGAAGCTTGTCATTTATTCAATGCTAGCTAATTGCAAACCGGAGCACGTACTGAACTCAAGTGAGGACGTGCCTCTGACTACCCCTGTAGGTGATTCTCAAAAGATACATGCTCTGAGAAGTGATCTAGGGATCACCCCAAAAGGGGAATCATTGTCGTGTGCCCGTTTTGTTATTTTTCAATACCACAACCAAATCAACCCTATACAAGTTGTCAACCGTTTTATTCGCAGACATATGGCTAGCCCAGTGGCTGGACCTAGCTCCATGAACCCACCCGCTATGATAATCGTGCCAGGCACCCGCTCCCCATCAGTACACCAGGTAAGTAGATATCCTAAGATCTATATCAGTTTTTTATTGTACGACAAGGCGCTTGGCCTTCATCTCACCTGGTTACAAGCTAAGATAAGGCCGGATGGAGGCACACTTCACCCGGAAAACTCTCCTCAACTAACTGGAACTGGCTATCTTTCCTCTAAATGCCGGAACACAAGAATTATAGAATTGTTGTTATGACGACAGAATTAGGTAAGATGGTGGTAGCTTGCCCAGCGGAACTTAACAAAGTCCTACCACCAACCAAACTAAGCTCAATATTGTACTCCCCCTGGGATCGAACCCGGGACCTCTGGATCTGATGACGGTGGGTTGAACCACTAGACCACAGAGGCGGTTTTTATCCGGGCATTTCAGCTGATGCAACGTTAAATAAGCGATACAAACTCATTTTTTGTTAAACAACATTATAGCGATGAATTGAAAAAGACAAAGATTGTCTGGTAGTGGATCTCTTTAAGCGATAAGATCACCCATTGGTAAAATGTTTTTATTGTTTGTTTATTGTCTACTCAGAGAAAATAGACGCTTTTGTCCTTTATTTATTAGAGAGGATTTAATCGAATTGATTATGTCATCTTCGAACTAACAACTCGGAATACAAAAAAAAAAACACATATCTTCTACGCTTAACACCTATACAAATTATACGTAACTTATACGTAATAACAAGCCTCATAGCTCAGTTGGTAGTAACTCTGCCTTCTGCGCTGTAGGCTGTGGGTTCGATTCCCACCCAGGGCAAACATTTGTGTGATGAATATAGATGTTTGTTCTGTGTTTGGGTGTTGTATCATATAGTAAGTATGTATTTAAAAAAAGTATTTAAGTATTCTATCCGTAATCTAGTTCCCATATTACAAGCTAATGCTTAGTTTGGGGCTAGATGGCGCTGTGTAAGAATGTCCTGTAATATTTACTTTATTTATTTATTAAATATATAACGCCCACAAATTATACCAACATTTTGGCTTCCTCCGATGAAGGTCAAGCCAGTATGTTGTTACACGCTCCTATTTTTTACAAATCAATATACTTTTTATTAGTAAAATCTTGGCTGTTTTTTATCGTTTGACGAGGAGGTGTCTTCCTCTCAACTGACTATTCAAGTTATGTTATGCCAAAATTGGAAGCGCACCTCACCTGCAATCCTCAACATAGGTACTGAGGAACTGGAACACAACAATTTTAGAATTGTTATTACGGCGACAGACTTAGGTAAGATGTGGTAGCTAGCCAGGCAGATTTACACAAAGTCCTACCACCATCCTAACCATGCACAATATTGTTCCCTGGGGATCAAATCCGGGACCTCTGGATCAGAGGTTTTTTTTAGTTAAAACGTTCCGAATACACTTTATTATATAATTTCACGTCTTCCACTATAACACACTCCAAATATTATTGCACATGCACGCTAGCCAGTGGTATTGGGATTCGATCCGATGATGGGAAATTATGTTAGCAACATACATTCTTTGCTTACTCAGAGGCGAATTAATGAATGTACAGTTTTTATTCTACACAAAAATAATACAGGACAATCGATAGTTAAAACCGATGCTAAAAGTAAAATAGGTGGTCTATCCCGAGTGAATACCCATTTACAAAGGCTCGTCGATGAATCAATAGTTTATGTGAGGCTGAGGCTATTGATGTGAAAATCTTGTTCGGTTTGACGCTTCCAAAAATTGCTTGTCGAGTCTTATTTACAGACATAGACATACATTGAAACAGACGGCGGGTTGCCAGGCTGTCTGTGTTCTATAAATTCCACTTAAGCGAGTGTGCGCAACTTAATCCCTCAATTCCCTTACTTGCGCTGACGGATTAGCAGTCGTACTGTAGGCCTTGTACATGTTCCATTGTGCCGAACTCATTGTTTCGCCTCTACCTTTATCGTTAAAACTGGTATGGCATGGAACTCCTTGCCCTCGTCTGTTTTTCCGCACCAGTCCTCAAGTCTGGAGTGAATAGGTATCATTTAGACAAGCATGCTCCACTTTAGGCCACTTTTACTTGTTTTTCAAGTGAGCTTATTCAAACGCTTTACAATACAGTACAATATTCTTTATTGAACACCAAATGTAAATAAAATTATGAACTAATTCATCTAACAAAAATAATAATAATAATAATAATAATGCACAATGGGCGGTCTTATCGCTAAAAGTGATCTCTTCCAGACAACCTTTGCATGGACAGAACCAGGAGGATGTAAATATGGACATATAGGCGCACAATAAAATATTTGGAAAAAAAAACGCAGCATACTAAAAACTAATAATACAAATAATATATAATACAATTTCCAATACAATATCCATAAACATGCATGGATAACATATAAAATAGAATACATACCTATTTAATAAGCATAAATACATATGATAAAAATATATACTGTAAATATTTTATAGGAGATATTATAACAATACCAACATAAGTAGTTACATACGAAAGATAAAAATATTAAATAAACACATGTGATTTAAGATGATGATAAATAATGCTGAGTAACCAAACTTTTAAATATAGGGACAGACTTTGCAAAGCGTATTGATACCGGTAGATCATTCCATAGCCGAGTAGCTTCTACTGTAAATGAACTGCCATAGAAAGTGGAAGAATGCATAGGGATATTTAATTGGCGGGTATTATTGGAAGAACGTAAAGATAAAGAGTGAGAGAGATGAAGAAATTAAAAACGTTCCTTTAAGTAAACAGGAGTAGAAGGAATAAAAAGGATGGAGTAAACGAGAAAAAGAATGCGAGAATTCAGGCGATGACGGATGGGATTTGAGCTTACGGCGATACTCAAAAACATGATCAAATTTACGCAATCCAAAAATGAATCGGATGGAAACATTTTGAAGCCGCTCAAGTTTACTAAGCTGGTCTTGAGTGAGATCCGGATAGCTGGCGTCTGCATAATCAAGTATAGGGAGCAAGAGGGATTGTGCGAGCGCGATTTTGGTGCAGGTTGGAAGGAAATTACGCAAACGTCTGAGAAAAGCAGCAGCAGCAAAAGTCTTTCGGCTAACTTCAGCTAGTTGAAGTGCAGATCCCTATCAATAACTATACTATACCTAAATCTTTAACGACTTTGCTGAGTTCTATTGCTGTGTCGTCAAAAACAACTTGAGGTACATCACTCCACTAGACACCATCCTAGAGCTCCCAACGACCATAACCTTTGTTTTGGAAGGTTCACTTTGAGCCCATACGACTTACTCCACTCTGAGATTTTAGTTAAGTCAGTATTAGTACTCTCAATGGCTTCACATAGCCATTCAACGGGAGCTTGTGTAAAAATTTGTAGATCATCTGCATAGAGGTGATAGGAAGAAGAGAGTTGTTTGGTGATTGAATTTATAAAAATAGAAAAAAGGGGAGGAGATAAAACGCCTCCTTGTGGAACACCGGCACTTAACTGACACCAAGACGAATAAATATCGCCAATACGAATCCGTTGTCGGCGTTCAAACAGGTAACTTCGAAACCAGTCAATTACCATTGGAGATATGTTAAGAGAGCAAAGCAGGGCTAAAAGGATTTCAAAATCAACATTGTTGAATGCATTACTGAAGTCCAATAATGAAAGGACAGTGACACATCCGGCTTCCATTCCATGTCTGATTTCATCTGTGACTTTTATTAGGGCAGTAACCGTGCTAGGGCCTGGACGGAAATTGGACTGGAAAGGATTAAGGAGGTTGTTGGAGTTAAGAAAAAAACTAATTTGATTGTGAACAAGGCGCTCGAGGACTTTGGAAAGAAAGGAAAGAATAGAAATGGGACGGTAATCGGAGAATGAAATTGGATTCGACTTTTTCGGTAAGGGCTTAACTTTCCAGACAGTAGGGAAGATACTGGATTCAATAGAGAAATTAAGCAGGTAGGTAATGATATGTATTATCTCATCAAGAATGGGGATAATCATTTTTTTACTAATACAGTCACTACCGACCGCATTCGAGGAAATAGAAGCAATACTCTTCTTAACATCACAATCAGTAAATTGACGAAACACAAAAGAAGGAGAATCAAGAGTTGGTAGCATGGAAATGGAATTTAGGGTTTGTTATTTTGTAAGTCCATCAAAATTGGAAGAAGTAGAGAAATGTAAATTCAAAGAATTAATATTCAGATCCTTGGGCACACTATCTTGACGCGACTTACCAACTCCTAATGATTTTAGAAATTTCCAGACCTTAGCAGGATCATTGTTTTCAACTGATTCATGGATGTGTCGGCGGTGTGCATCCCTGCACAGTCTATTGCAGTGATTTCTACGCTCATGAAACTTATCCCTATTAGTATCCGATGGATTGCGTCTATACCTAACCTTTGCATCAAGTTTTTTGTGCATTTCGGTGCGTATTTGATCAGTAAGCCAGGGTGCAGGAAGATGTTTCATCTTTACTGCTCTGATTGGAGCGTGCACATCATACAGCTTAGTTAGAATACCGTTGAAACACTCAACTTTGGCATCCATGGAAGCAGCATTTAAAACGCCATCCCAGTCTGTGCTACAAGCATCTTTTCGCAAAGACTTAACATCCATGCCACCAAAATTGCGCTGAAGAATAGTTTTAGGCTTAGCCCTAGGAGGTCGAATTTTATATGAAAGATATATCAGATCATGGTAAGAGAATTCATCAGCATTATACTGGCCGTGTTTGGCGACGTGAAAAGGAGAAGAATCAAAAATCAGATCCAAGAGAGAGACGGGGCAATTAGGACAGTGATGAGTGGCATTAAGAGGAAGGAGAATCAGATTGGTAGCTTGGGCTACACTCTCTAGTGAATAAGTTCGATTAAGCAAGCAGGTATTGAAATCACCCATGATCATAGATAGATAGATAGATAAACTCTTTATTGTACACCAAAAAACAAAAATAAACAGACAAACAAGAAATACACTTAACTTGGTACAATGGGCGGCCTTATCGCTAAAAGCGATCTCTTCCAGGCAACCTTTGGATAGAAAGGATAGTAAAGAGCAGACAAAACGGTGTACTAAAACAATAAAAAACAAATAAAACAATTTATTGTGTGTGATCATGAAGAGGAATAAATTGCTCGAGTAACTCTTCAAAAGACGCAAAGTAATTAATGTGCAAAGAAGGTGAATAAAATACACCTAAAAGTACCTTTCGGTAGGAAAGAGTTGCTTGAATGAACAGATGTTCAGCGCCAGTAGAGAAAGGCTGTGCGGACATGGAGAGAATGGTGAAAGGAATGTACGAGCGAAGGTATATAGCAACACCACCCGCTCGCACATCTTGACAGTTAGATTTTTTGTAAAAACGATCGTTACGAATTAGCTGAAAGCCTGGCAGAGTGTATGGAGTTGAGGGTAAACAAGGTTTCAACCAGGATTCGCTTATCAGAACGGCATGAATTGTTTTTAAATCAATCGAGGCCAGCATATCCGTAAAATGTCCCGGAACATTTTGGGCATTAATGTGGACGACGTTAAAGTTCTTAGGAACATCAATAAAAGTGGAATGCAAAATATCATGAAGTGATGCAATACTGCTAAAACTATCATTATCTGTTTTAGACGATGAACACGAAACAAAATGATCAGTATCTGTATCGCTATGCATAATATAAATAAATGTTATAATAAAACAATATAATAAATATATATATATATATATATGTATATATATATATAAATAAAAAAAAACTAACTAAAACAAATGACACAAAAAAAACAATAAACTATACCTACAGGTTCTGTCCACCTGCCAGCTGGGTATGAAAAACAAAAAACAAAGTAAAAACTATGTAGCTATATACAACCATGAAAACATTGTAGAAGAAAAATAGAGTACATGATACATTCTGACCAGGGCGGTGCAGCGGCAAGTCACAAGGATTGTACAGTACCTTACATGTTGGGCCAAAACATCACCAATGTCATGGTCCAAGCCAGAAACTGTCAATGTCGATATCACATTAACGAACAAACAAAAATTGTAAATTTAACAAACAGAGATAAAATAAAGTGTACCGTTAGTAAAGAAGTTATTTAGTAAAAAAAAAATCTAAGTATAAGTGCTACCCTCAACAAGTTATTGAGTAATGGTGTAGGTAGAAACTTATGATGAAATACCTATCAATAATACCTACCCGGTCAGAAATGAACTTGAATCGTCACTACTTTTTCGAAGTCACTGCACGTCGAGTTCTGGACGTGCCCGTAGCTTCCAATACAGCCGCCACTACCGGCGGTACTGCTGCCGCTGTTGCTCCCGTCGGGGCTGACTGCGATGACTGCGGTACTCGCTCCAACTCTTCCATGCTCGTCACACGATGACGATTTCCATCCGCCCCAAGCAAATAAACAAATCCTTGCTGTGTCCAGCATTTAGAAACGTTATAACGCTTTCTGGCCTCCATAAATGTGCTATGACGAGTCTTAGTGAGAAACTCGGACAGAGTAATGCCGGAGCTCTTCAACACCGTCTTCGACGACCACAACTTGTCCCGTACTGCTACGTCTCGGAATTTGCAGATAATAGGCCGAGGCTTGTCCGATGATGTCCGTCCTATTCTGTGGCACCTTCCAATGTCTATGGCAGTGAAGCTTGCTTGCTTGAGTTTTTCCACAATGGTACTTACAATTACAACAGCCAAATTTTCACTCTTGACCTCCGGGACACCATGTATGAGCAGAATTTTTCTTCTGGCACGCATTTCAAGATTGTCGACATCTCTGTCCACCATAGAAATCTGATCCTGGAGAACTTTCAAAGCCTTGATGACAAATGTCTTGAACATTGAAAACTCTTTAAATAGAGCAGATGTGTCATTGGTTGGAGATTTACTTCGGTGCAACTTGCTTTCAAACTCCTCCATAGTGCTCAGAAACATTGTCCTCATTTGTGATAACCTCAACACACAACACTCAGTAGGTATGGAAACCTACTGAGTGTTGTGTGTTGAGGTTATTAAACTTGACAAGTAGTGATATGCTGGTTTGAAGTGATAAATAGGCACGGAAAACAACAGCTGGCAGGTAGTGAGTAACTTAAATTAAAATATCATGATATAAATTTTTACTTTTAGCCCAATAAAATGAAATTAAATAGATATTGCAAAAAAACGTGTGTACTTTACGACGCCTACCGCGAAAAAGAAATTAGCTTTACTGTTACATAAAATTATAAGTGCAGTTTAATCATAGCCCTGAGTGTGCGACACTTATCGATCATTCCCATGGCGGAAATGTGATGAATGTACAGTACTGCAACTTGCCATTTCGTTCAAAACAATTTTTACGCCAATCCAGAAAGCAAAAGATTAATCACGAGCTGGCAGCTCTCCATCTAAGAGCCTACCTAACATCAATTCACGTGGAAACTATGGCATATCCCCGAACAGTCTTGTAGGGAAATGGGTAGCAGCATATACTCAGTCAGGCGGAACAAGAGACCTCGTAACGTAGACATACAATTTTCACTTAGTTAGAGCGAGGAAGTCCCAACGCAGAAGCCTACTTGTAAATGTAAATGTAAAAAGACTCCCGTTTCCGCACTTAGACTCCTAAGTGGTCCATTGTGCGTGAGGAATGTCCAGCTAGTGTAGCCAGCCTAACTCCGACCAGAAGCGCAGAATACTCCTGGGGTCTTCGCAGATTTCACAGAGTGACCTCGGGTTGTTGAGGATTTCCTTGCGTTGTGCTGTTACTCCCACACATTCCAGGACTACGTGGGCAGCTGATTCCTCTTCGGTTAGACACCCTCTGCATAGGGGGCTATCCGTTGCTCCAATGGTGCACAAGTATTTATTTAGTGGGCAGTGGCACGTTAGTGTCCCCACTATGATTCTGAGATCTTGTCTCTTAAGGTTTAGGAGTCGTCGTGTTAGTTTTGGTGAATAAGTCGGTAGCGCTGCTCTGGCCTGTCGACATTCGGTAGTGGAGTTGGTCCAGCGTTCGGTGTGTAGGTCCCGGGTGTGAAGCCTTATCCATGTGCGGATCTGTGAGAATGGCAGGGGAGGGACGGAGACGGGCCTTCGTTGGTGGTTTCCGACCCTCTCCTAGCCAGTTCATCGGCGGCGTCGTTGCCCAGTGACCCGCTGTGTCCCTTAATCCATTGAAGGGTCACCCTGTTCTTGGTGGCGGCCCTTTCCAATGCTAGGTGGCATTCGTGAATGAGCTTTGAGTTAAAGTTTTTGCTTTCCAAGGCTCTGAGTGTGGCCGTGCTGTCAGAGAGAATTCGTATTCTGTAGTCATTGATTCCACGTCTGCATATTGCTCTTGCGGCCTCGGTGATGGCTGCACATTCGCATTGAAAAATGGAACTGTGTATGCCTAGTGACAT
The DNA here is from genome assembly GCA_951394065.1 of Venusia cambrica. Lineage (NCBI taxonomy): Eukaryota > Metazoa > Arthropoda > Insecta > Lepidoptera > Geometridae > Venusia > Venusia cambrica. The sequence goes on from OX596034.1 coordinate 18,272,409, forward strand.
GGATATGCTAATGTTGAGGTCCAGAGAGTGGATTCCAGCGCCTGTGCCTTGGTTGGTCTTAGAACCATCCGTGTAGACACGGACTTCGTGAATTCCCGATTCATCTTTCTGGTCTTCCCACAGCTGTATTCGGTAGTGTTTCTTTGTTATTTGTAAGGTAGGTATTCTATCGCATGGCGCATCTATAAGCGGCTGGTAAGCTGTCACCTGGTCTAGATTTTTTGCGTGTGGACTACTAGTGTTTCCCCAGAGTCCTAAGTGTTTCAATCTGATTGCAGACATTGTCGCTTCTTGCTGTATGTGTAGGTCGAGTGGCGCTTGACCCAGAATAATCTCGAGAGTGGCATTGGGTGTTGACCTCATGCAGCCAGTTATGGCGGAGCATGCCAGTCTTTGGAAGCGCTGTAGTTTGGCTATGGTAGTACTTAGTTCGGTTCACCATGCGATGGCTCCGTATGCTAGTGTCGGCCTTATGACGGCAGTATATTAGCCACATGGTTATTTTTGTTGAGATGCCCCAGGTTTTACTGAGCATTTTGCTGCATTGAAAGAAAGTAGCGCAAGCTCGTTGTAGTTTGTAGTTAATGTGCCTGTTCCATAGTAGTTTGCTATCAAGTATGACCCCTAGATATTTGACTTCGTTTGTGAGTTTGATTTCGGTTTTGAATAACTTCGGTAGGTTGATACGTCCGAAGTTTCTTTTGTTTGTGAACATTATCAGTTCTGTTTTAGTAGGGTTAACAGTAAGGCCGTGGTTTGTGCACCAGAATTATATTGTTCTGAAGGCAGTTTTCATTATGTCACATAGCGTGCTCTCGAAACATCCTGTAGCGAGAATAGCAAGGTCATCTGCATATCCTACCGTGATGAGTCCACAGCCGTTTAGCTTTCGAATGAGTCTTTCTCTCACAACTCATTTGGATTTTTGTTTTTGGATTTTGATTGTTAGTTGTATTGCTCTATATTTCAGCATGTTGTTGATCCATTCAGCCAGTGTTGGCGCCACTCCATTTTCTATTAGAGCTTTGTTTATGCTGGAGAATGTAGTTTTGTCAATGGCTCCCTCTACAACCTGAAACAGAATATGTGTACTATGCCGAAACGGGGCTATCCGACCCGACTCGTGGAACAACGTTTGTTTTTCGACTTTTTAATTTTGGTTCAAAGTTTTTGGTAAAACAGGATCAAAGTTCTGACACCAACAGCTGGTTTTTTGAGTTGAGACTACCCTAAAATTAGCTGTTTCTTAACTCGCGACAATGACCTCAGCTCTAGACGGATGTGGCAACATAGCAGAAGGTCACAATCACAAAGAACGAAAAGCGCTTTCACTAACAGAGGAAAATCGCCGAAAAGCCTGGGCTGCTAATGAGACAATCCATTACTAGAAGGTTTAATTTGTCAAATCAATAAGAATTTTATCTGTTAGCTAAAATACAAAATAATCGTTCCTATAATGTACTTTTGTTCGTCCAATATCGCATTTATCGTATTTTTGTAACTGTAGGTGCCTATGTAATTTATCGGTGTGTATGTTCCATCTAATAACCTACTTTCACGAGATGACTCCAAGTTCTCACTTAAATTGGTTAATCTGTCCTTAATATTCTTTGACACAGATAATTGCACAAAGAAAGCGTTGACGACGCCACAACGGCGTCGTCAAAGATAGCCGGCGGCTTCAAAACAAATAAAATAAAATGTGAAAAGTGTCGTTTTTCTTCGTGCTGAATAAAGTTTAATGGATTTAAAGACGATACGTGTAGTTTTCGCGAGTGTAGTCGCTAAATAAAACGTAAAATGACGTGATGAAAGTTTGGTGAGAGCGCGAAATTTTGTGTTCATTTTACCGCTTACTCGGACTATATTTCGACAATCTGTGCAAACTAACGTGATCTACGTGCTCCGGCGCTTCTAAAAAAGTATAGCAAGTGAAATTTTGAGTGAAAAAAGTGAAAAATTTCGTAACCATAAAAGTGACCAAAACCATGTAAAAAGTGAAAATTGTGCAATTGTTCTTCATGCAATCGTAAGAACGGCCTTTTCGAGGAATGTACGTGTAGTTTTCGCGAGTGTACCCGTTCAGATGGCTCCACAATGACGTGATGAAAGTTTGGTTCGAGCGCGAAACTTTGTGTTCATTTTACCGGTTACTCGGACTTTATTTCGACAATCTGTGCAAACTAACGTGATCTACGTGCTCCGGCGCTTCTAAAAAGGTATAGCAAGTGAAATTTTGAGTGAAAAAAGTGAAAAATTTCGTAACCTTGAAAGTGACCAAAACTATGTAAAAAGTGAAAATTGTGCAATTGTTCTTCATGCAATCGTAAGAACGGCCTTTTCAAGGACTGTACGTGTAGTTTTCGCGAGTGTACCCGCTCCGAGGAGCCCACAGTGTTGTGATGAAAGTGCTCGCTGTTCTTCACCATAAAAGTGATCAAACGTATGTAAAAATGCTTTATTCTCAACTGCTCGCTTGCTTAATAGGTACGTACAAAACATACAACATAGGTAGTAAATTTGTGCGTGTTTAAAATAGTCTTGTAATCTTCTTACCAACTGATACCCACCTACATGCATAGTGCGGTAAAGGAATAGGGTCGTCACTATTTATTGTCATTGAGAAAATGAAAAGATTTGTATGGGAAACTGAAAATGGGAATTCACTATTATCTCCCCACCACAACAAATACTTTTCCTGGTCCGAAAAGCCCCCCCCCACTGCTTAGTACACATATTCTGTTTCACCTTGTATATCTATAAAGGCGCCTAGTGTTGATTGTTTTATGGTTAGTCCTCCTCCGATGCGCGATACCACGCTGTGCAGTGCGGATTCTGTGGATTTGCCCTTGCTGTATGCATGCTGGTTCGGATGGAGCGGGTTGTGGAGTAGTGTGTTATTTCGTATGTAATGGTCACACAACCGCTCTATGGTTTTGAGGAGAAACGATGTTAGGCTGATCGGCCGGAAGGATTTTGGCAGTGTGTAATCGCTTCTCCCTGGTTTGGGTATGAGTACAACTTTAACGTCCCTCCATTTTAGGGGGATGTATCGGTGGGCAATACAAGCCCTGTAAATATTCACTAGGTAGTCTGCTAGTAGTTCGCTGCTCCACTTCAGTAAGCCAGGGAATATTCCATCAAGCCCCGCTGACTTAAAGGGAAGGAAGCTGTTGATTGCCCATAATACTTTTTCTCGGTTGATTAAGTTTATGGCTACGGTCCAGTCTTGGTCAGTCGGTGCTCTTTCCCAGATGACTTCCCAGTGGTGCGACTCTGTTATATGACACCCAGGGAAGTGTGTTTCCAGCAGTAGTTTGCTGGTTTCCGTGTCTTTTTTTGTGTAGGTGTTGTCTGCTTTTTTGAGGCAACCGAGTACGAGTTCTGGTTCGCTCGATAGTATGCCCTTGATGCGTGCAGCTTGGTTTTTGTCTTCAATGTTTGTGCAGAAGCGTTTCCATCGTTCCGATTTCTGTAGTCGTAAACGCTTCTTGTAGGTGTTTTTCAATGTGTGGTAGTTTTCCCAGTCTCTGTCTTGTCTGGTGTTTATAGCTCTGTTGAACAGTTTCCTTACTTTGTGGCGTAGTTTCAAGAGTTTGGGTCCCCACCAGTGACGCCTGGGGCCTGCTTTGGGTATCACCAGTGGGCAGGATTGTTCATAGCTGTTGGTAAGAATTTGTGTTAGTGTATTTACATAGTGGTCAATGTCCTGTACTTTTAGATTTTCTGGCGGCGCATTTTCAGTCAAGAGGGCTTGTTTGACCATGCTAGTAAATTTAGTTCTGTCTGTCTTTCGCGGGGCGCGCCTTGGTTGAGGTGTTAGTAGGTGTATGTTGAGATAGAATCGTATCCATCTGTGGTCTGAGCATGATGCCTCATTGGAGACGTGCCAGCCCGCGATGGAGTTTGATATCTGTTCTGTGGACAGCGTAAGGTCAATTATGGTTTGGGCTCGTTTCGTTACAAAAGTTGGTTCTGAGCCCTGGTTTATAAGTCGGAGGTTAGTAGTACTTAAATAGTTTACCAATTCCTCCCCTCGGTCGTTGCACTTAGCGCTGTTCCACAGGGTGTGGTGCGCATTGGAGTCGGTGCCGATGACGAGTTCTAGCTTCTCCCTCTCGCAGTACTCGACGAGCGATATCAGCTCTGGTGTTGGTATAGTTTCGTCGCCTGCTAGATAGGCTGATGCTAGGACTAACTCGGATTGAGTGATGGTGGTGTCGGGAGACGAGTTTAGTCTAGCAGCTTTTAAGTCTCTGGAACAGAGTTCGGTTAGTAGTAGGATTTATGCATGCTTTGGAACAATTATGCATGTTCTTGGGTTGCTTACGGTTGTGTCCAAAAGAAGGCGGCTTTCGGTGGTTTTGAGTCCACATATTTTTTCTAATCCACGGCTCTTGGATTATGGCAATGATTTCGGGATTTGCTTCCAGTTCCTTGCGCAGTGTGGCCGTCGCGAGAAAGCTGTGTTGCAGGTTTGCTTGGAGTATGGACTTAGTTGATGGGGTGGGAAGTGGGATGGGGATTTTAGGATTTGGACTAGAGGGATTATGTGGTGATCTGGGGTTTTCTCCCAGTGGTCTGCGCAGAAGAGCCGTTGCAGCAGATAAGCACTGGGGGTTGGTTTTTGAGGGTAAGTTGGATCTAGGAGTGCTTAATGGGAGAGGAGTTGAGACAGCTTTCGCTGGAATCACTCCCCTCGATGTCGAGAAAGCACTCCTCGATGTCAGCTTGTGGGGTCGATCCCCACTTCCATCTCCTCTGTGGTCGCCTTTAAGGGTTCAGCCGGTTTTGGTTGGGTTGTTGATTGTCTTGGCTTTCCGCTGAATCCCCCTCCAAGATTCGCAGGTAAATGTTGCCGAAAAGCCAATACAACCGTCGCTCCTGTTGCCTTAGAACCTCAACGTCCGGCTCCGGAACGCGGAGTAGCAGATGAATCCCCGGCTTCTCTTTTTCAGTCTGCTTCTCCGCTTTGATAAGGTTCCAAGAGCGGACGTTGACGTTCTGGTTGCTAGACGCGAGCATTTCTCGTAGTCTGTCCATGTCCGACAGGTTGGGTGTTGGTATGAAGAGACCGCAGAGAATCCTACGTTGGATCTCCGACTGCCTCTTTACCACCAGCTTAGTGCCAGCGATCGGTGAGGTTTGTTTGTCGACCGTGCGACGGAGCCACGCCAGCGCGTAGTCGTCCTCGCACCAGAGTTTGATGACACCCTCGCTATAATGCGCCTTGCCACGGAAGTGCACTTTGCCAGTTTGGGATTGGGTGGATGGATCGCAGAGCTCGTCTATGAACTTCATCTCCATACTTTCGCGCAATTCCGTGCCTTGCTCCGCCGTAAGGTCCTGGTAGGGTTCCACCATGACAGCTACGCAGAGCTCGTTTGCTCTGAAGGCATCTGCGTAGGTCATGGTGTTCCTGGTGGTATTCGTCCCCGGCTTTGGGCGCTTACTGTCGCCGGTGGGCGTAGTAGTGTCGTCGGGTCGGGGAGGTTTAGTGCTCCCACTGGGGGGATGGTTGGATGCTTTAAGGGCATTCCTAGCCGCCATCTGCTTTCCGGCTCGTTTAACCCTTGGCTTTGGACAGCGGGGGGCTTGGCCACCAACGCTTGACGTTGGCGCTGCCGTGGTCTGCGCCGGTGTCTGGGTCCGTTCGGCGGGACGAGTCCCACATAGTTGGATCATGGGTGCGGCTCCATGGTGAAGCTGAGGCCCACCGTCGGTGACCTTGTGCCTTGCCTCCGTTCGTGCCTGTTGGTAGACGGCTTTAGTCAGTTTTGGCTGTTTCCCCTTTTTCTTGCGTGGGGAAACTAGCAGCTGGGTTGTTCGGAGCCAGGAATAGCATTCCTCAGGTCCGATAGTCCTATGCTTGTCTCGGAGGATGCCAGGTCCAGGGTAGGCGCTTCCTTCGAGACTGTGCTTAGTTTATTGGTGCTTGGAGTAGCTGCCTGGGTCTTACAAGGCAAGGGCACAGGCCTTGCCTTGGTAGGGTTTGGCGCATCCATTGAAGACGTTGCTCCCTTGCTTGGTATCGTCAGAGACGGTACCTTTGTAGGGTTCAAAGTCTCCATGGAGCCAGCCGTACCCCTGCTCAGCGTTGTCGTAGCCCTAGCGTTGTAGGACTCTAGCGCTTTAGGAAGCTGGTTGGGGTGTTGTGGCGCGCTAAGCGCAGCCTTTGAGGTTGACGGAACTTCTCCGTCAGAGGGCGAGGCCCTAGGGCAAGGTGTCACGTCTGGAGACGCAACGCCTTGAGTGGTTCGTTTTTTGTTTCTGTGGTTTTGCATGTTATCGAGAGGTTTTTTATGCGTCGTCTATGAAGAGCTCCACCCGCCACGGAGTTCTCAACGGGGACGTTGTACGTCAGATTGGTCTGCGCGCATCCGCCAGAGTTACTTCATAGACTTAGGTCCCCGCCCTGTAAGAGTAGCGAGACTGCACGCCGCGAAGGATTCCAGGGTTGCCACGGTTAACCAAACCGTCTAGCAAATGTGTCCGCTGCGCTGCCTGCCATCCGCTAGTTAGGGAACCTCGCCATGCGCCCCCCTGATAGGGCGCACCAGCCGATTGATCATAGGTCGCTAGTCTATGACCGCCCGTGTGTAGAGAAATTGGGACCAAAGAGACGTTTTGAAGGCAGACAGATGTCTAGGACGTTTAAATCACTAAGCAACTGCCATCTCAGCCCCCAGGATTCCCTCATCCTCATCCCCTTGTACGGGTTCCTGCGCACGGCACAAACACGCAGGAGGTCATTGCTGTCCACCACCGATATGTCATCAGTCGATGATGAACCCGTCGGGACATGACCTCTCCATCCCGACAGAAGTCGTCCTGTGGTTTTAGTTATTTCTATTTCTGATGGAACTAGATCAAGAACGGGGGGCACCGCGTGAAGGATAACCACTAGGCTTGCGTTACAGTATTCGATTGTACATTCCTGTAAGGCCATTTTCTCACCTCACCCTCTTGAGGAGGGAGTGAGGCAGGCCTGTATCTATGCTTAAGCAAGCGGCAGAACTAGAGAGGCTAGAAAGCAGAACAGCAAGCTAGGCATTGCTACTACTAATAACACACACACAAGACCCCCCTGAAGCCTACTTAAAACTACAGTGAATCCTACCTACATTAGCATGTTTCGTCATGTTTAGTCACTTAGTCTAAATTGTTTTTAGTTTTACTGGAATAAATTAACTTAACTTTAGTTTTATTTGTTTGTTTATTTATTTATGGACCGAGCGAGCGAAGTGTCTAAGTTTCGAGATTGGCCAAAAATGCTTTTGTCCGCTGTCTGTCGGCTGTCGGTTAGTTCTCGCTTACAGGTCGCCTCGTCAGGGTTAGCAAAAAATAGTTGAACGTTTCTGTGCCCACAATCACTATAAATATACTAGTAGTTTGCCCCGAACTGAGATCTCGTGATGTCTGGTTTGTGACGGAGACTATTTCTTAAATAGAACTTAATTAACCAACGATAAAAGTGTTTATTCATTACAATTTTCTCACCTTACTTAAGCACTTTATTCTAGAACTCTCTATATTCACCTGAGTGTTCAAGGCTCTTTCTTGTTGCTAACGTAATGTAATAGCATATAATAGCTGTATAGCACTTGTTGCCTTAGTAGTCGTGGTTTAAAAATCTACCAATCTGTCTGCTTAGCGTGGTGATGATTGCCATACCTTTCAGTTATAAAAGAAGTTAATAATAATGTAGTTGATATAGAATATGCGCAGTCAACACCCTTGCATGAAATCCCAAAAGTAATAATCAGATTTTGAATAAAAATATATTGAATAGCAATAGATAAATAGACCAGTTTTAAAGAAATGTTGAATACCCTCTCTTATCTTACAAGACCTGATGATCATCCTTTGTTCCCTTTATCTTAAACACCACCCCTAATAAGGGCAAAAATAAACTGGTTTTGATCTACAGTCTCAACCTATTTCATATGATATTCATGTTTTAACACATTTTAAAGTATTCAATCTTATTTACCCCTTATGCAACCCTTAATGTAAATAAAGGGGTGGTTTTAAAAAAATCAAAAGAAAGTTGATTGTGAAGTCAACCCACTTTAACAGTCTATCGTACAAGACCTATCAAGCGTTTTAACCCCTTAAATCGCCGGTTTGTTACGAAAACCACCCATATAAAAAAGTTAAACATATGTTTTATGATGTGCAGTTAATACTCTTACAAATAACTCTTACGCTAGGCCATGCATTAAAAAAAAAAAATATTTAGCTGCTTTATCTGAAGGCATCCGTACTTTTTTAACCCGTTTACTGATCCTCTCAAAGATATCCATGTTTCGAAATACAAACATGGCAGATTCCAACAAATTAATACTAGGAAATGTTAACAGCTTCAGTTTTACGATTTTGGTTTATATAGTTCCGTCGTTTTTAGCCTTGTCTCGAAAGTATTTCTTTTGAGATCTATAAACTCTGGCTCTCTCAGTGCTCTTACCCCAGAAAATAACTTCATGTCATAGTAAAGATGTTACACAGGCATTATATGCTGTTAATACCAACATAGTTTATGCAAATTTACTAAGCATGTACAAAGTGCGTATGAAAATGTATTTTTTTACATACACCGTCAATGTCAAATTCCTATTTACACAGTCAATATTTAATCGCAAAACCGGTTACACTCCGGGAGTGCCGACAGAAGTCGATCTTTGCCGAAGAGATCAACTGAGATTGTTGGTACTTGAATCACAATATTGTCGCGTTGATCGATATTTATTAATGAGGGTTGTTTTAGCAAGACAACTGACACAATGCCTTCTTAGAACTGACGTTTATAGATACCGTCGGAATGTTGGTCAGTTTTCGAACGGTCCTTACCCGTACCTCTTATTATCGTAAAGATAACGTGATAGTGTGTCAAAAGTGGTATCGATAAAGTGTCGCGAGTTCAATGGTTTTTTCCCATCTCAAATAATGCCGAAGTCTTCGAACGGTCCTAACACGTGCCTCTTAGGATCGTAAAGATAATGTGACAATGTCAAATGTGTCAAAAGTGGTGTCGTGATTTCAAAGGTTTTTTCCCATATCAAAAAATGACCAAAGTCAAAGTAACATTTTTATTATCTATATAATAAAAATCAATCGGTGTTCGTTTGTCTCGCCTTAACTCGAGAACGACTGGGCCAATTTAGCTGATTTTGGTTTTGAAATGTTTGTCGTAGTTCAGGAAAGTTTAAACGTTGAGAAGATAGTAAAAACAACAGTTTCATTTTCCCATACAAACTGCTCTACGTGCTTTCCTGTCAAACATTTGACGTTCGTCCAGGATAAATCTATAGCTGACTAGATGTGGCAATTTCGAGCGAAATGTATGGAGATTTTCAAAAAAATGTCAATGCCACTTCTAAATCGGCCAATTTTACCTAGCTCTATGTAGAGTTCTAAATAATTTTAAAATATAATGGCCAAGCACGATTGTTTTTTTTTAAATGGACACGACACTGAATCCGATACTATTTTTTTTCCCTTGGAGGAATCCGACTATTTTCCACGATCACGACGTTTGGATACGATTTTTTTTTCACTTGATTTGTAGAGGTAAAGGCAAAAGAAAGTAAGAAGCAAAAGTCATTTTTGCATACCGCCTTGAATTATGGATGTTTTTTTATTGATAAAAGACACTTTTGCATACCGCCTTGAATTATGGTTGTTTTTTTTTTATTTGGAAAAGGCAAAAGTCAATATTTGTATACCGCCACACTCATTATGGCATATCGCCTTAAATAACGGTTGATTTTCTTTGGAGGCTAAAGACATTTTTGCATATTGCGTTGAATTATGTTTTTTTTTTTAAATTTAGAAAAGGTAAAAGTCAATATTTGTATACCGCCACATGAGGCTACACTTTTTTTTTTTTTTTTTTTAAATTTAAGTAAGGCTTTATCAAATTTTGTGTGTATATTGAGTAAGTCTGAGAATTGGACGTAAACTATTTTACACACCCCGAAGTGATAAGGTTGATCCACCCCATTTTTTTTTAGCTCTATCGGTAGGAGGCAGAACAGCTCATTCAGCAATTAAACTTTTTTTTTATAATTTTCACCTGGGCTGAATGCACTATGGCACAGAAACATTCGCGTGAGGCGTTAAATAACGGCAACCTATTTGGTGGCACTCTGTTACACCTTTCAGGTGATTTCTGAAAACCACTTCCCGTCATTCAAGTTACGCTGATGAGATCAACACTTACTTGAAATCATCGTCACTGGCGTTATGTTGAAAAAGTACAGCTAATAAAAAATATGCGCGTTCAAATGCTTCAAGATCCATCCGCTGACACATTCTAAAAACTACTGTTAGATATCGGCGATGTACAAGCGGATGCAAAAAATCTCCGACCGATTTCTGCACAATCATTGATTCGCAAAATCCTCTCATTGACCAGATACTTAATGAGCGTTAATCTCACACAATACTTGAATCATGAGTGTCTGGCAGAAACAGCAATTTTGGCAGCAAAAAATGTGGACGTCACCGATTTGAATTTCAAGATACCAACAACAGTTGTTGCTTGGGGACTTGGTGTCATACAAATCTATCGATACAGTTTGCGATACCAACTAAGCTGTAAATTATCCAGCAGAGTTTTAGAACTCATCGATTTTTTTTCGCATCATATACAACTGAAGGTTGTATCTCCGGTTAATTTGATACGTAATTAAATCGCACTACGGCTGTGCAATGGCAATCGATTAGTCATTAAATAATTTGTGAAAAACGTTGTCGAAGCCAGCATTTTGAAAGGCAAGTTCCGAGAAGATGTGCCAATTGAATTGAAACTGGTTCAATTTCCACAGACTTAAAGTCAGCTTAACAATCAATTTGCAATGATTTTCAAATTGCTTTTTGTGGATTAGATTTGGGTATTTTTCACACGGACAATTACAATATGTGCAATACGTGGCATGTCTTCGCGTGAATAAACCATCCAGTTTGTGTGTGTTGAAAGATGGACCCACTAAAAATATCATACACTCCATTTTACTAAGAGACTGATGTTTATTTTTATTGTCATAATTTGTAATAGGGATGTAATTTGAAATTCATTAGTTAAAGACTATAAAAGTACAATGAATTAAAAAAAAATGTTTGGTGCTATTTTATAGGCCGTCGTTATTCACAGCGCTCCATTCCTCTTTCAGTCATATACCACATCCCCACACACTTACAATAAGTTAGTTATTTTTTATTTGACTACCAAAATATTTACTAGAAATAATTTATATGGCAAAACAACGTTTGCGGGGTCAGCTAGTTCAATAATATTTTTTTTCATTTTGAAACGTCAAATCTACCGCCTGTTCGGAATCGCCACCAACACACAAGTACATTATGAACCCTTGCGTTGGGGTACACATTATGAGTGCTTCAGCGATCATATCTTCCACAATACTGTAATATTTACTTTGAAATTAATGTATGTTATAGGTCAGGATTTATGCTAGAACGCTAGTGTTGCGATAACACGATTACATATTTTTTTCTCGATAGATTAAATCCAAAGATGACTCTAATTTGTACCAAAAATGTTCGCCCTTCAATAAATACGTCCAATTAGGCCTTCACACTTTGTACAGTAAATAAACAAAGTATATTGCAGACGCACTGTGTTTTAGATTTTCAAAATTAATATTTGTTTACCGTAAAAAAATAAAATGCATAGTTCTCTCATCTGCAGGCTTAGCATGGACTGGAGACAACTCTCCCCGGGGAGAGGATAAAATCTATTCCCCTGAGACAAAATTGTCTACTCTCCGAGCACGGGCTAGACTGGGGATATTCTATCCACGGTGGATAAACCCTTTCTCTCCGTCGTTGTTGCCATACAAAGAAAATAAAAAAAAAAATGACATTACATTCACTCAATTTTGAATAATCGTACGTTCATTTGCTTTATCATCTATACATTTTATCATACGTCTAATTTAAAATGATGCTATTGATGTGAGTTTCTTAGCATGAAAGCGACATTTTATTTTAGTAGTGCTGCTGGAGGTCTTTGTACTATTGACTTCAACTTCTTTGTTTTGGTTTTGGCGTTACTGATCAGGAATTCAATGAATTCAATTCAATAATAGTATGTATGTATTATTATGTGTTACAATGAGTGGTTAGAAGTAAGTAATGTGGTAATTTGAATTAATACTTAAGGCGGAGGAAATATATCGACATGGGTGCAGTCAATAGCGCCGATTACCTATATCAGGAAGACCATGCTTTTGTTGGCATCCATGAGATACCTTCTGCTTTGCACTCTCCGTTCCCGGAAAATAATCCACTTTGGCATGAGTCTAGGTATAATTAAATGAAGCTCTATTTTGATGATAATAAACAACTAAATCAGTTACATACATTCTAACGATGGCACCACTAACTTGGCTCAGATATTTACTTAGTATATATACTAAGAGCTGGAACGAATTAGGCTAGAATATAACTATTTATTTATTTATATGAAGGAAAACCAACAGCACATTAATATAAGATAAACACAACAATATAACACAGAAGGCCAATTAAAGGTTTTCACGTATAGATAAAGAGTATAGATACATAAAGAGTTTGAACTGGACAGGATACAATATAACACAATAGATAAAAAGAAAAAATAAGCATTGTATAAAACAGATCAAAATAATTGACTAGCCTCTAATATTGTTGCCACGCGGAGAAGAAGTCTCCACTAAGCCGCCGCCTCACGGTTTCTACACTAGAGCAGAACAAATCAAGATCGTTATGCTTGTTTAATAGCATATTAAAGTAGCAATTGCCCGCTCGCCAAAGAAAGGAATTCTGCCTATAGTTTGATCCGACTATAGAATTATATATGAGAGGGTTAAATCTTAACCGTTTTTGGGTTTTGGGTTTTTACATATTAAACAAATTGTTATAAAACTAGATAGGTAGGTAGGTACTAACCTTCACAAGCACCGGCAAACCATCCCAAGTATTAATCGGTTTCAACGCACTATTAAGCTCCTTACTCAAATAAATAAATAAGTATTACAGGACATTAATTTTACACAGCGCCATCTAGTCCCAAACTAAGCAAAGCTTGTAATATGGGAACTAGATTACGGATGTAATACTAATATACTTCATTTTTTATATTTTTTTAATACATACCTACCTACTTATCATACAATACACGCCCAAACACAGACAAACATCAATATTCATCACACAAATGTTTGTACTGGGTGGTAATCGCATCCAAAACCTACAGCGCAGCAGGCAGAGCTACCAACGACTGAGTTGTGAGGCTCGTTAAATACAGAGCCATATCCTGATTTACACGAAAAAATTGCTGGAATTCGTTGTCCGAAAGCTCGAACGCATTGCTGGCATCTCGAATAATATATCTTCGGTGCTGTTTCCGCTCCATTATTTGCATTTATCGCGTCAAAAGGTAATTAAAGTATGCTCAAGATATATATTTTTCATGAAATAATAATTAATCACCACCTCATAGGGTCGTGGATAGCCTCTCCCTATCTTATGTCAAACGGGGACTATGTTTATCCACGGTAGGCATAGTCCATGCTTTGATACGGGAACGTATTTCCACCACAAATGTCAAAAGGGGATAAATTTATCTTCTCCTCTGTTGCCGCGCTCTACATGGTAGAGAAGATAATTTTATCTCTCGAAGGTGGATAAAAACAGGGACAAAAATTTTATCCCCGGCCCTTGCTGGTCAGAAGCGCCGTGGTTGAGCGCACAGCAATATCACCTGTATTATAACGATAGCTTAGATCGAAACTAGAGTAAAAAAAAAATGTAATTAAAGTTGAATTGAGTTAGTCTGAGGTAGTATAAGCCGTTAGCAAAATCACCTTCATAGAAAATGTTTATGCATCAAGAAAAACATACACTTTTATAACCAGTACCACGTTTACATCGCGTTTATTTTAAGAAAATATTAATGAAAATGTCAAAAACCCTAAAACTCTTAGGAATCTTTACTGTTCATTTGGAACATTTATCATACACTTAAAGAGATACGGCACATTTTAAAGTAAACTGTGTACCCAATTTTGAACCCTATTGAGTACGAATTTTCAAAATCCCCTTCGAAATATACGTTTTCGTACCAAGATAACAATATCCTCCACAAATTTAAAGTCTCCACGATTAGTGGTTTAGGCTGCGCGTTGTCTGTCGGTTAGCATTTTTAACCGACTACAAAAAAAAGAGGAGATTCTCATTTCGTCGGAATAAGTGTTTTTTTTTAAATGTACGTGCCCGCCTGGACCGATTTAGAAATCTTTTTTTTTGTAAAGGGTATACTTCACAGATCGTCCCATCGTCATCAGGTCAGGATCTGATGATGTGATCTTGGAGAAATTGAGGGAGCACATCAAATATTATAGCCACACTTGAAGCGATATGGGTATTTTAAAAGGACCCCTTATACGATCACGCGTGTGTCTGTCTGTCTGTCTGTCCATCTGTTACAGCCAATGTACTTCGAAACTACTGGACCGATTGAGTTGAAATTTAGTATACATTTAAAACGTGTCACGCAAATTAAAAATACATAAAATAGTTCTTTACCTATAGATTACAGGAAAACCTATAAAAAATATTTGTATTTAAGTGATGGTATTTACAGTAACATAGAACATTTTCTCAATATTTGTACGTATTAAAATCATGTACGGAAGCCTCTGTACGCGATTTTAATAAATGGATGAAAATACTTATGTACTTTTTAATTGGTCCCATATAAATTTCATCAAAATCGTATCAGTAGTTTGGTTTTTAAATCAAAATATTGTAAGAAATACGTCATCCCGTCAAATCGGTTTCTATTTCGTTTTTAAATTGTAAAAGGTTTTAATAGGCTAAACGGTCAGGTAATGAAATATATATAAATATTACATAATATAACACTGAACTCATCTAACAAAGCGTGCACAGGATAATGTTCCAGGTTTCAAAGGCTCAGTTTCCTTTGACATTTTATCTTCAGCGTAATATTGAGAAAAGTTTCTTCGAGTTCTTTTATCTAGATCTTTCTGTGAAAACATTTTTCCATTCAGTTTGTAAGGTGAAAATACCAGTAACTATGTAATGTAGGTATATTTTTGTTTCGTATGCGATTATGTCAATTAATCGGTCAGCTCCAAATTTTTTTTTGTCAGCAAAAAATGTAGATTCAAAAAGCAAAATGTTTCTGTGGCAAAAAAAAACTAATAACCTACGGGCGTACACAGTCAAAAGCAAATAAAACAATTATATTCAGGGCGTAGAGCTCACAGCGATCAGTTATTTTTATTTTATTCATTAAAAATAATCCCTAATCCCACAATGTTATCCATACTGTACTCGCAATGCAAGGTTAACTGTCAATTTCGGTGAGGGCGGCGCCCTCGTTCTTGAAATCGGTCGAGCGCATAAAAAAATGTTTGGAACAAAATTTGTCAGAAGTTTAATGCTCTTATGCATACAAACTTGATTCCTCTATTTCACCCCTTTACCATGAGTTTTTTATTAAATCCTTATCGATCATTTTAGTTACAAAAATAACTCATTGGCCAAATTAAACTAAATAAAATAAATCTCTACTAATAGAGGCAACCTCACAAGGTTACCATTGACGAGAAGCCATTGACGAGTAACTTCTTTCAACAGAACTCTGTTGAAAGTGTGTGGGTGTACCCACGACAGAGTTCTGAGACTGAGACCTACAGGTCTTGCTAAAATCAAACGCTTTCATGGAAATCAGAATTTGTTTTTGAATAATGTCTCAAGCAGTGTCTCGATACTTAAGTAGAGCAAGTATCAAATGTGCCGTGAATTGGAAATGTCTCATAATATGATGGTAGTATATTGCTGGGAAGGTTTCTATGGCGGGAGTTGACCTAAATCCGGTACACAAGAATTTAAATTGTTGTTATGGTGTCATACTTTTACATCAGATAAGATGGTGGTATCTTAGTAGACTTTTTTTTTTTTAAGCTGAGAATGCGTTAAAAAAAGGCACCATAGCCTCGTTGGGGACGAGGCCGTGTGTGGGACTCAACCCGTCCTAGCGACAGGCAATACCCACTAAACTCCGCAGTGACCCGCTTTCGCCGAGTGGTGGTGTCGTGGGAATCCGGATAAAGCCTTTACCGCCACAACACCACCAGCGATTGCCCCTTTGCAGGGGCCCCACAGGCCCCCCCAGTTTGACTGGGGGGGATGGCGGGAACAGCTGGGTCGCCAGGCCGTTCCCGCCGTTCGACGGGGATGAGGGCCTGTGCAATGGAGGCCGGTTGAACGCCCCTACGTTCCCGGCCTCCAGGCCCCCATCTAAACCGTCAATGCCCGACGGGGTGGCCGAGTTGACCCTCCCTGCCGCGCCGCCAGCCTTGAAGGCCGGCCATCCCACGATCCGGAGGTCCGCTGAGTCCCTCACTGGGACTCCCCGCCCCGCGGACGACCGCCTGTCCATCCACTGTGCCCTATGCTAACTTCATAGGGACACGCGGAGGACACCCTCACGTCAAATTATTCGCTGCCGTCGAAAGTGATCGACGGCACCCAGGGTACGGCACCACGAGGAGGTTATCCGACCCAGTACCCCATCTTAGTAGACTTAGAACAAGCCCTACAACCTAACAAACTGATCACAAATTTGTCCCCCCTCGGGGATCGAACCCGACATCTCTGGGGCTGATGCCGGTGGGCGAACAACTAGACCAGAGAGGCGGTGCAAATATTAAACATTCATAAGTAATTAATAATTATTACTATTAGGTTTATGCGAACTACTAATATGAAGTGAAACAAGATGTTTGTGTGATTATCGTCTCTACAAATCTATCTCTCTGGGAAACAGGCGTAAATATGTTAAAATACGTTTATCAAACGATAAGAAAAAGCTTTTAAAATTTTGCAGTCAGGATTTTTAAACTACCAACATGTTTGAATTTTAATTAAATTCCAAGAATCAAATTATTAGATACCTAATCTGAATAAAATTGACTTCACTGTTATATAATGAAATCAATGTTATTTAATGATTGATTTGTCACAGATAACAAAATACTGACGTAGCTGTGTTATACATTTATTTGGTTGTTATGTAGTGATCATTATGTTTGTTTTTTCTGGAATTTTAAAATATGGACTTTTGATTCATTCGAGAAGTTAATTCGTAAATATTTATTTTTACATTTGGTTCGTAATGGTCCTGCCAAACAAAAAGTTAATAAACCAATGAAAAATTTTAGCATACGCATGAATTCAAATACAAACATAGAAGTTTCTTCTAATTGGTGTCACGATCTTTTCAACAAATGTATTTTACAAAGGAGTTTAATATAAACCATAGAAAACATAAGCTACATAACATCTTAAGGGTTTCAGGCTACGTTCCAGATTTGCGTGATTAGCCTGGATGATAAATAAATATGGCAACATGTTTATTTTTCGTCCAGGCTCATCCAATCTCTGCTGACGAAAGACAGGATGAGTTAAATAGTTAAATAACTTTCATGTGGTAACAAATGTATTGAGTAAGGCTATGTAACATGACGCCACATCAAATAAGTGTGTTTTATATATCAATTTATTCTGTCGTTTTACCACCTCACTTGAAAGCAAGTGCAGATGTGGCCCAAAGCTTGTCTAAAAGGAAACTGTTCACTCGGGACTTGAAAACTCCAAGTGTTGCGGAAAAACTGACATGTCGGAATAAACTTGTCAGACGAATGCCGAAAAGTTGTGAATCGACACCAATTATAACGAGCATATTTATGATGTATAGTGGCGGCAACATATAATACTATTTGTCAGTTACACAGCATATAAGGGTGGTACAACTAATTCAATTCAATGCAAACCTTATTTTGGATAACGCAGATCCATAGACTTTTGTCTGTAGATCACGCTAACAGGCTACTACTTATTAAAGAAATGCAAGCACACAAAATATATTAAAAACAAAATACAATTTTACACTAGATAAAACTCACAAATACAAATTACATTTATTTTTTAATTTAATTATTCAAATATAAAATATAGTGAGTAGCTACAGCAAGGAACAGAATGGTGTTAGGCAGGTAGGTATCTCATTGGCAGATAGAATATTACTGTATTTGGTCACACCTATTAGGTGTTTTATAATTGTCTTAGTACACTTTTTTTACCATAATCAATTTATTATTTTTCTAGAAATGTATACATACATCAATTCGGATAAAAAGCCCAGTATACTTACAAGTGTTAACTGTGTTTTTTATAGTTTTATATGTTGTCTCACTAGACAACATATAAATATAACATATAAATAGCTGTATGCTATTTTAGTAGGATTTCTTGCCACGCAAGTCTTAATGACATTGTCCGTCGAGCTTTTACCAGTGTCAATGTTCCAGCCGTTCTTGAACCGAATGGTCTATTACGTGATGATGGTAAGCGGCCCGACGGTATGACTCTTGTCCCTTGGGAAATGGGTAGGCCTTTGGTGTGGGACGCTACCTGCGTCGACACCCTAGCGCCATCTCATCTGCCTGGGACATCAGTTAGGGCTGGTGCGGCGGCTGATTCAGCCGAGATTCACAAAAGGCGCAAATATAGTGGTCTCGACAGAGCTTACCTATTTGAGCCTTTTGGGGGGGAGACCTTGGGTCCGTTGTGTGCCGGTGCCCTCCGGGTTTTCAAAAATCTTGCGGGGCTTTTGATTGAGGCTCTTATTTAGGCCAGCGAATTAGCATAGCTATTCAGCGTGGCAATGCAGCCAGTGTCTTGGGCACGCTTCTGGTACTGGTCTGGAACAGTTGAGCTACCTATAGCCCGTTTGTAACGGTACTTAGCTAATCTTACTGATTCCTATGTACATAGTTAGTTTAATTGTACTTTTTAATGAATAAATGAACATTTTAGTAGGTATTTTAATTATTCTCTGACAAAATGCAAGTGTAAAAGCTTGTAAAGTATCTCTGTAAAAAGCTAAAAAATAAGTATGCTTGTATTATGTCCCAAACTAATCAAAGCTTGTATTATGGGAACTAGGTTACGGAAATAATACATATATACTTTTGTTTGTAAATACAGACTTATCATACGATAAAACACCCAAACGCAGAACGAACATCAATATTCATCACACATTTATTTGTGCTGGGAATCGAATTCACAACCTACAGCTCAGAAGGCAGAGCTACTACCAACAGAGCCGTCAGGCTTGTTACATAATAACATAATATTTGTGCCTATGCTTAAAAACCATTTCACCGACTAAGTCAAAATAAAAAAGCTATATAAAAATAAAAGCTAGTCATAATTATCTGTCGAAGCAGTGAAATACTTAAGGAAAATTTCAATTATCAATAATCGAATCGTACGTGGGAAGTTGTATAGGGAGAGGGGCTAGGGGTAGACGATAGGTAACTTGTACCTGTCTGCGCAACTCGCACCTCATGACTGATAAGAGGGGGTGCAATCCCTCAGTCGCTCAGACGTCCGCGGCCGTAACTAGTCACCACTGCTAGAGGCATTTCATTCGTGCGCTGAAATTATTTTTCTGTAGTATTTTATAAAAAATATCAGTTAGATAATATATGACGTGAATTGTTAAAACTTGAAAACAGTTTATGTACATTTTCTTATATCAAAAAATCACGTGAGAAGTTATATGATGCACATTAATTACATAGAACAGTGCATTCATTAAAAATGGCTAATAATAATAATGGACAGTACATAAAGCGTTCCATTCTACGGAGCGTGAGAAATCCTCGATTTTTGTACCGCAGACCAGGATTTCAGGTAATTAGAACTACTGTATGCACGCAAATCTTTTAACAAAGGAAGTGAACCGATCGTCTTTTGGTCACTCGGAGCTGTTTTCTGTATACTGTATGTTCTCTAGACAATCAGTTCTCTAACAAGCTGATCATCGCTAGCTTTTCACCCTTGTTACAATTTATTTCGTTAGTAGTATTTTGCTGACATAATTGATTGTATTTCAATTTAAAGTAGCATCCCATCATACGGGAATTTCCAAAAATCCTTTCTTATTAGAGGTCTAAACCTATTAAGCTAAGCTAATAAACGGCGTTTAATTAAAAAAATAATAACAATAAAGGTAGCGTACGTGTCTCCCAATAAGAACAGCTATCTTCCACCAGCTTTCCTACTGCAATGGCAACTCGATAAACAGATAAAGAGTGGAAACAGGAATGCCATTACGTTAGGCTTTCACTATTATATTCAATTAGCTCAAACATAGTCCATAAAATAACATAAAAATGTGTTCGGCGAAAATTTCTTGCAAAAACTGCGCGTTAAAGTGCAAATAAAGCATGCTGGATCTGATACCGGTTGTCAAACATCTAGACCACGGAGACGGTTTATATATGTGTTAGTTCAATACTCAGTTAATTTACGTAATATTTAGATAAAAACAATATCCATTGAAGGACCCACTCCTTAATATAGATAATATATAGGGTGAGTTTTTATCCAGGGCCACTGAGGCGAAGTCTGAACCCGTGACAGTTATCGAAAAGTCGTGACAGGAGTTACGTGATCGATTAAAAGACAAAGTACTGTTCTAAAAAAATCAAATTCATTTTATAGATTTTCTGGGAATGGGAGTTTATGAAAAAAAAAATGTTGAGTTCTTCGTTTGATAAAAATAATGTACGATGACAATATGCCCAAAGTTAAGATTTCAAAATTAAAAAGATATAAATTCAACTTTATGAATTTAGTATAGGTCGTTTTACGTTCAAACTATACGTAATCGAAGCTATTAAATCCTCTTGTTCGTGGATTACCGGAAAAACAATAAAACATTTTTTTATTTTTTATTTTATTTTTTACTAAAAATTCCTGTGCAGCGGGGTAGATTGTTCGTTCTTATTACAATAAAAATATTGAACTGTTTTCGTGTGGGTTTTGAAATTTCTTGGATGTTTTCATAGGGATCGGCATCAAATGAGACGCCAGCATCGACGCCTGCCTTCCTTAACCACCAAGCCCAGAACCCGGTAAGTATTATAATAGCTAATGCGCATAGCCCGAGCTGTACCGTGGCTGTTGCGGCTTGAGAATCGACCCCTACATCTCAGCCACCGGATGTCGTAAAAGTCGACTAAGGGACCTCATCAGAAGAAGAGCAGCAGCTTTCTTTTGCGAATTATATACATCTGTACTGCGAGCACCAATCCGCCTGTCAAGCTGTCCGTCATTGGACACTAATGGGCTGTTGATGTGATGTGATAGCCCGAGCTATGTCTGTTTCATAGATAAGCGCAAACAATATGCATATATATATTTGAATTCGGCTTGGCTCGTGTTGTGCGTTCATCCTTACTTTAAAGCTACGAAACAAGCAAGCAGCCCTTGATGAACCTGATGTTACGTGCAGATCTTACCTATAACAAAGCCTTACTGCGTAGGTCATATCCTTTTTTATTGTACTGCATTGCGCCCATCAACCTTAGATCTAATGGTGTTTTGCTATATTAGTGGGGTTGCCGCTAAATAAACAGGCACACGGGGTGCCCGTAATTTCACCGGCAACCATATCATTCAAACCGAAACACAGCAATGCTGCTTGGCGGCTTGCAATGCTTTTGGACAAGGCCTTTCGCAAGGAGCTATGCTACTAAAATATTGATTGTACAACTCAAAAGTTCCTATAATCATAAGTCTTTGTTTATATAATGACATATATCATAATCGCGTAGTCGTTCACTACAGTGTTTGTAATTTCGCGTATCAGCATAAGTAACATTTCGCGTATGCCATTATATAGACACCATGTGTCATTCTGCGTTTGTCTACCGAAATGTGTTATTATGCGAGTATGCCTATTTAATCAATGAGGAAATCATTTTCGGACTATGAAGTTCTACCCAGTGATTGGGGTCTGAGTTCAGTAAATGCTCCGCGAGAGCCTGGCAATGCTTCCTAGCGACTATCTGTTGATGATCAAGGCCAAGCTTCCACGTTGTACAATAAAAATATTTGTTCCTTCAAATTAATATACGTAAAATAAAAAACTAAATAAATACCCGTTTCTTTCGTATCCAATTAGTGTAAAATTTCACATAAATGAATGAACAATTTAATTTTCAGCGAATGTCTTCGACGCTTAACAAAGTTGATTACCAATCATCCCTGATTACACTCGATCGATACTATTCAATTGAAGCAGTTTCATTTTGTACACATCCGTACATTGTAATCGCCAGTATCTTGACTACCAACAAAGAAACAGAGGTTTCTTTTGGGAATCGGTTTTGATAAAAATGGCGGATTGTCTTTGACTTTTCAATGAAACCGACTAAAATAACAAAACACAACAATTTGGAACTGTTATTAAGGTGGCAGAATTAAGTGAGATGTTGGTAGCTAGCCATAAACAAAGTCCAAACCAAACGCAGCACAATATTGTACTCTCCCTGAGGATCGAACCGAGAACTTAGAATAAGCTCCCGGCGTCTGTTTTTCCGCTGTGTTACGACCCTAATGTCTTCAAGAAGAAAGTTAATGGGCACCTTCTGGGTAGGCTCGCTCCAACGTAGATCTCATTCTTGAAGTTTCGGGGTCAAGAGCCGAACCATCGTAAAAAAAAACCCAGTACCTCTGAATCTGAAACCGGTGGGTGAACCACTAAACCATAGAGGCACGCAAACACAGACAAGCACAACGAAGATTAAATTCATCTCAGCGTCCGGTTTCCCGTTACCTACGACTCCGACTCTAGTTAATTGGCATATTCTAGACAGCTTTGTTTTTAGATCTATTACCCAGGTAAGCCTTGAGGGTATATAAAAAGAAATACGTTTTGTACCATTTCGAGTGGTACCTCATTGAATGTTCTATGTGTAGGTTTCGTGAATCATCCAGTGCAACTGTTGCCAGACTGGTAAATTGTTTGTATAGAATTTTGATGTTGTGTCCTTTGGTCCTATAACACGTAATTAGAATCACATAATGACCCCGCGATACAATTATCTGTAGTACTTCTTTGAGATGTCACTTGGAATACGCTTCCCAAATATGAAACCCTTCCTATCACTTATATATTCATAGAATAGAAAATGTTCAACGTAAATTCTTGCACTTCGTTGATAAAATGAAAAAATATGAATTTAACTACTAATTTATCTACGCCAAACAGCTCCTCCTTCCCCTTTTCCTTTGTCGGAACTTCGCGAAAGTCTACCTTTCGAGAATTATTAACTCTTCAATTGATATCCCGCCACTTCTTGATTAACCAAGCTGTATGCGCCCACCACTTAGAAATAATAATCTCGTCTACCTTCCCACAGTGTTTACGACTTATCGCCAATATGCTAATGCTAAAAAATAATGCTAACCTAACGTGCAAGTAAATTATTCAACAATCTAAATTTTGAGCATGACCTTGACCCTTTCATTTCGCATCTCTTGCCTTGAAAATAAACTTAACAATTTTTTTTTCTCCGCTTATTTACTTCATACAAAACCTGGTAATCATTATTCACAAAGGCAATAAATCTGATTGGCTGTGAGCCTATGATAATTATTTATTGGTAGCCTAATTAATATCCCACATCATGTAGGTATTGTGTGTATGTAATATTTTAGAACGTTGCATTTACAGATACTATAGTGATGAATGTTGATGATGGCTGCCAATTTATTTTTTATTACGGATATATATGATTCTGATCGCGAATGTAAATTGAATTATTCAGTTTACACTTTTTATCAGTTTTGTTTTAACTATAAGTGCGTACTATAAGTGCCTGGATATTAATCGACTGGTTTGTTTGTTTGTTTGTTCGTTCGTTATATAAACTTTATTAACCCTGTTACGTTATGTGACGGCATAGCTCTCGGACGGGTCATCCGATTTGAATGAAATTTAAACCGAGTAGAGATAACGTAAATATAATTTGATTGTCGCGTGGGATTTTTGATAAGTGGGGTAGTTTTTTAGATATTGGGGTGAAAAGAAATACAATTTTTCGCCCATATCTTTTGAATGGCTGATCCGATCAATTCAAAACTTTGAACATGCAGATATTATATTTATATTAATCAATCGGGACGAGGATTTTTTGACACTAGGGTAGTTTTTGAGAAATAGGGATGTTAACTGACGAGAAGATTTTTGGCTTGTGGGGTGTCATTAGAAAGAGTATAAAAGTATTGGCTGCACATTCATAAAATATTTATTTTACTTTTTTTTGGGATGGTTTTTGTAACAAACGGGTGTATTAAAAAAAAAGGCTTGGTATGTCTTGTAGGATAGACTGTAGAAAGGGGGTTGACTTCACAATTAACTTTCTTTTGATTTGATAAAACCACCCCTGTATTGACATTAAGGGTTGCTAAAGGGGTAAATAAGATTGTATACTTAAAAATGTGGTAAAACATGAAATGTCATATGAAATATGGGTTGAGACGTCAGATTTCAAAATAAGTTTATTTTTGCCCATGTAAGGGGTGGTATTTGAGAGGGCAAATTATGATCATCATGTCTTGCAAGATAAGAGAGGGTATTCGAAATCTCATTAAAACTGGTCTATTTATTTTAAAAAACATTTATTCAATAAAATGTCTCTCAACAAAAGTTGAGTTACTCAACTGTTCCAGACCAGTACCAGACGGAAGCGTGCCCAAGACACTGGCTGCATTGCCAAGCTGAATAGCTATGCTAATTAAGCTGGCCTTACGCTGGCCTAAATAAGAGCCAGCCCTTATTTATTTATTATTATTCACTCAATAGGAAAGGGTGTCGATAAAATCCAAGAATTACTTTTGGGTTTAATTTTTTCTTTTTTGCAAGGGTTTTGATGGCGCATATTCCATATCAATAGTACATTAGTGTACACCAAAATGTGGAAAGAACTTCCTCTATAATTGTAAGGTACGGCCGTAATCACCACGCATCGCAGACCGATTGGTACTGGCACAGTTAGAGTTTTGTTTACACAAAGAAAAAAGCTGCTGCCTTTTTGGTTGACTTTACGACATCCATGGTCTGGAGGGGTAGATTTTTAAACCAAGACTACAAGACAGTTTTGACAAGGAAACAGTTTTGAGAGCACTTTTTAAAACGTCACCAACCTTTGTTTCATGATCGTAAGAATATTACAATAAGTTAGCAACAAGATAGAGCCTCGAACGCAAAAAGTGCTTAAGCTTGAAGTGAGTAAGTAGGGTGTAATGAAAGCATACTTTTATCGTTTGATAATTACGTTCTATTTGAGAAATAATCTCCGTCGCAAACGAGATACAAATACGACAACGTCGGAAGTATAAGGTATAAGGAAGAATTTTTTAATTCAATGGCGCACAGAACCTTTATTTTCAGTGAAACAAGACGTCGCGTTACTTTAACTCAGCTGCTTCATACGTGGGAGTTCTTGAACAAACACAGGAATTGCAGGAATTGCGGGACTATTTTAAGTTTACCTATAAGTATCAATAAATTCCCTTCTATCCATTTCAAAACGGTTATTTATATCCCTTGTATGACGCAGTCTGTTTCTTTTTTCAGTGCGATATTCTGTCTCCAGGTATGTTTACAAATAATTCATACTCGTCACACATCTACAAACATTCAAACGTAGTTCTTAGTCATTTATTATACCTACCATCTACTTCAATTTTAAGTGGTTCTATAGCAATCAAAGCAGATAGGTACCGCTATTACGAAATTAGCCCTTGGTCAAAAAATACACTCAAGCGTAACCACAAGTTTTTATCCCACGTTATAAACTCTGAACTTTGAGTTGCACAAGAAAAAACTTCACAGACAGTACGCCATGGTAGAAGCCAAGTAAAAGCACTGATATTTACAAGAAAATGTTGATAAAACTCGCTATTAGTAAATTTTTACGACGTCGTTGTACGAAACTCTATACAAAGGTGAAAGGTTTTTCAAACGTGACCGGGAACGAGCCTGCTACTGCCCTGCTTTAATGATGTCATGGTACAAAAAGCAGGGCAGTTCAACTTCTGTCCTGCTTTACTCGTAAGAGCTGATAGTAAGCTAGCACCTGTGCTTATGTAACAAAACTACGGTTCGGTTGTTAGCCTCAAAATAATCACAGTAGTTTGAAAAAAATAAACCGATTCGAAATATAGGTACTTACCTGATTGGTAATTTCAACTGTTTAGGTATCGATCAATAACCCCCCAAGATCCACCCACTGTCCTTAGTTCTTTGCACCATCATTAAATCAAGAGTCGGACGAAGCTAGAATATAATTTTTATATAAAAAATAACAATTTGAATTGCCCTGATAAAAATGTTTTCCTGTTATATTAATACGTCGGGCCAATTAATTATTTTATGAGAGAAAGCATCTATAATACGTTTGTGTAAGTACATGCATGGGGAAAAATAAACAAAGGCACTTATCTTAAGACGTTCCTGTTCCACACGGAAGTTATTTTTCTACATGATGTTTTAAAATCAAATATCATATTTATTAATATAAATGATTTATTATTATAATTCCGAACAGCCGAGTTGGTTCGCCCACCGCCCACTATTTAAGGGACCCACCGATCCTCATAAAAGAAATATGGTTTTTAAAATGTTTTTTTTTAGCTCCATCGTTACAATTTCTACCGTCATATAACACAACACCATCTTCAATACAATTTTAAATAAAAATACATTTTCCGGGGCTTTTGATTGAAGCGACACGTGACCCAAGGCTGGCTCTTATTTAGGCCAGTGGTCACGCTTCCATCTGGTACTGGTACCTTTGTAAAATCTGACTGATTCCTTTGTACAGAGATACTTCAATTTTAAATAATTCGCAGAAAACTATCCTTCGTTATAGGGTTCAAAAAAAAAACGGGACGGCATTGTAGCCAAACATTGCGATTTAGTACCTGCGTTTAGTACCTGCGAGAGTGAGGCGTTGTCGGGCGCATGGCTACAGCACACCCGAAACGTGGGCCTGGGCCGCGCCAAAATTTCAAATAGCGTCCAACGTGCCTTAGGTGTACGTGCAGTTATATAAACGCTGTGGTTCAGGTTGTTTTATAGGTAAATAACACTGAAAAGTAGCTTTAGCTGAACTGTTTCATATGACAGCAGTTTTTTTATTGTAGGTCCCTACGTCTAGGATGTGCTTGGCCTTCATCTCATCTGATTTTCTGATAGTTATGATAAAACCGAACCGTATTTCACCCGGAATCCTCAACAAACTGAGGAACTGGCTATCTTACCTTTAAAAGCCGGAAACAACAATTTAAGAATTGTTATGGCGACAGAATTGCAGGCGGCAAAAATTGGCGGACTTAAACAAAGTCCTAGTACCAACCAAACCAAGCACAATATTATACTCCCTCTGGGAATCGAACCCGGGACCTCTGAATCTGACACCGGTAGGCGAACCACTAGACCCGACCACAGAGGCGGTTAGACGGTCAGTTACGCTCCAATTACAGTCGAAGTGCGTCTGAACTTAGTGTACATATTCGATACATACGAAAACAGTAAAAAAATTGGGATGCGGGTGAGGCTGCGATTCATTTGTCGGGCCGTTTGTCCGCCGCTACCGTCACCGGGACGTTAAATAATGTAATTTACTTTGGCCGCCTGTCCACTCCACGCCCGTCACTCGAATGCCGTTATCACGTGCATCGAAGATAGTAGGCTTGACGCGACCGCTAGATCTCAGCCCGAGATTTTGACGGGCCTATCGATGTGCCGGTAATACCAAACACGTTAGAACTTGTCCACACACTGCCGTCACGCCGTGCCACGACTTCATGCGCGTGGAGTATTTCTTCTTGAAGTGAAACTTTTTATGGGATAGTTTTGAAATTCTGATCCGCAACCTTTTTGTGTGACGAAAAGTGGTGAGGCACTATGTCGGGTAGAGTGGTAGATAATTAAATTATTTCCCTGTATACGAAACGCCCTGTTTTTTAGAGATTTGAAATACTGTTACAATATAGAGTTCATAACAATTGCGAATCTGCGCTGAGCTTCAGTCACTTCAACAGATTGAAGTAGACAACAGCATATTTTCCGAGTCGCTAATTAGTGCCGTTTCTAGCGAATTCAATTACTCCGAGCTTATCTCCAAAGGCAAACAGGCGGCCGGCAGTAGCCTTAGAAACACTTAAGAGCGCGCCGAATGCGAGGAAAAAAACATATTTCACCCGCGCGTTTTGCACCGCCCGCTTTAGTGCATAAAGCGTGATTTAGACGATACAATTTTCTTGTACATTCAAGTGCAATTATTGAATGCAATATTAGTAGTGCTTTAATTGCCCTTCAAGAATTGTACGCAACTGTTTACACGTGGATACAAGTAAAAAAAATTAACGCAATTATTGAATGCAAGTCTTGACAAAAAATAGTTGCAAATGTCTTCTGTTTAGACCAATACAATAATGTTTAGGAGATTATTGCTTTCAAGTTTTGACTTGTCTAAATAGAGAGTTGTATGTGCGTGTACCATTCATTGGCGGGTTGCTTCAAGTATTGCACGTATTTGCGTTGTCAAATTTTTCATTCAAGTGTTGGAAGGTTTTGTAAAGAGTCTGTTTATTAAAAAATATGAGTCAAAAAGTGTTAAAATTTGGTCAATATTTCTTGTCTCAGAAGAGCAGCAACAATTAACACACCTTCACTTACTGCACTCATGTTGGCAAATGAAGAGAAAAATAATTGAATGCAAGAATCGCCTAAGAAATTTTTGTATGTGCTGTTTACACCAAGAAAATTTTGGCAAGCAAAACTTGCGCAAAAGATCAAAATGTTACGTACTGTTTAGACCATGCAGGTGTGTATGCAACAGGCAAGAAACTTGCATCATGTAAATGGCGCTTAAAGCTACCACAGCGCGCCACGATCGCTCGAGGTTGTGACGTTGAGCACAGTAAATGCGTTACACTCAGATAAATCATATAGGTACTATATTACTTTACGATTGGGTTCACGATTATTCATTAGAAAAAATTTACTGCGAACGGATTTTAATGTAATTTGGAATGAAGATTTATACGACAGCCGTCAGTGGATAGTCAGAATAGGTACTTGAAGTATGTACCTACTACCTACACCTACATAACCCAAGAAAGTTAGTTAGTAGGTTGTTATATTTTGTTAAAAATTGCTATATCTCCAGAACCATACACGAATTTAATTTTATCACAAACATTTACACGGCGCAATACTCAAATAATTGGTGTTTTTTTTTACAAGTTAATTTAAGAAAATCCGCTGGTAGGACGTTCTTCTGGCGGAAACTGTTATTCCAAATATCTAAAAATCAAAACGGCTATCTACACATAGGAGATTATTCTAATAGTACCAAAAAAATTAAGTACCGCCCGCCAGTAAAAAAAAAAATCTTGCTTGAGATGGGAAAAAAATACATTGAACTAGCGACACCTTACCTTCACCACTTTTGACACATTTTACTTTAAACACATTGTTACGATCCTTGTAAATCCTATTTAAAAGGTACACATTTTTAATAATTTTAAAAACTAATGAATTACTATGTATTCGCCAATTAGTTTGAAATACTAAACAACACACAAATCAAGGTCTATTCGTGGTATTATTTTCAAATTGGAGCATCCAGCGGTTTTCGAGAAATGGAAATCTGCAAAACGTTACCACAACAAAATCTTGAAATTCTCTGAAACCTTCTGGCACACAAATTTCAAAATTACGGGCACGATTGACCCACGTAAAGACCTAGCTATCTATTGTTGTATTTGGTTCCCGTATCGGACACAATATTTTGCAGGAGTAATGTTTGAGACATACCCCATACCCCGCAAAATCGGTTTATCGTAAAATATCTCCGAAAGTATAAGACGCACAAATCCTATTTTTAGCACATGTATCGTTATCTCAGAGCACATCATTTTTCTGGAGCACAACAAAACTTGATCGTACAAGTTTGCCACCATAGTAAAAAAAATACTAGACGTGGTTTGCCGCAAGAAACATGTGTTTTTGTGCTAACCGGCACTTGTTTAAAGTCAAAAGTGGTGTTGGTAAGCGTAACAGTGTCTCGCATAATAATCTAATAGCTCGACGATACAATTCACAAGAGCGTTCGGTGACGATGACCCGAGTTCCATGAGTTTTGTTCGTGCTCAACCCGCCTGAAGAAGTTTTCTACATAAGTACTGGATTTGGCCACATAATTACTAATTGTAACAACCAACATTCATTAATGTAGGTAGTACAAGTATGCCGAGTAATAATTATAAATATAACAAAATATTACAAATAAATATTACAGGACATTAATTTCACACAGCGCCATCTAGCCCCAAACTAACCATAGCTTGTAATATGGGAACTAGATTACGGATAGTTTTTGTAAATATGTATATAATACTGATAAAAACACCCAAACACAGAACAAACATCTATATTCTTCACACAAATGTTTGTCCTGGGTGGGAATCGAACCCATAGCCTACAGCGCAGAAGGCAGAGTTACTATCAACTGAGCTATGTGGCTATGAGGATACAATGATTTGTCTGAAAATCTTGCCTACCATTATAAACTCTGCGTTGATTTGAAATTATTTTTATATTTAAAATATTATATTAGAAATCCGACTTATATTAATTTTATTATGCATAGGTAATTTAATAAATAAAAAAATAAAAATAATTAATAAAAATAGATAAGTACCAGTAGATATTCAATACATAATTTAAATTACGCCCTGGATTACGAAACAAAGCCCGGGAACGACCTTCCACGTCGAGCTCTGCCCGACAACTGACCAAGAAGCCATGATCTATTTTGTATCCATACGGCATAACATAAAGTTGAAAATTGCATGGTTCAGTCGATAATGAAATGGCTTTTAGGTCCAGGGTAGAATTTTAGTAAGAGTTTTATTTAATTATTCAAAATGTAAACGTGAAATTAAAAAACTAGCCGATTATTCGACTAAAACACTAGTCTAGCTATTTTATTAATAAATAAAAAAATGGGGTTGTCGCTGATAATTTCGAGCATTTGAATTAAAAGCGTTTATAGTAGTATCTATTTTTTTTTAAAAGAACTCAGATTTTTTTAAAAATTATTTTCGATCATTGTTTTTCAACAAGATTTTTCCCAGCTTTCTGTATTTTTTTATTGGAATAACTACTTTCGTTACTATCAAAGAGTGTGTTTGAAAATGGTCCTGTTGCGTAATTTTGGCATTGCAAAAACGATACACGTGTGTATTTTTTTTTATATATACAACATTTAGTGTATTACCTTAAATACAAAATTGCATCCCCCATTTTCACTCCTTATGGGTTGAAATTTCAACAACACAGATAAAAGTTGCGTTAGTTTTCAACCATTTAGTGATGTTTACATTAAAAATGCAGGATTATCCATGCACATCTTCATCCTCCTCTTTACACATTTGGGGGTCAAATTATCAATAACGCTGGGACACATATAAATAAATTTTCAATCGATCCCCCTTTTTCACCTTTGGCGTCGAATTAAAAATAACGCTGAGACACATAATTAATGTTCAATCGTCAAAACTAAAATTTTGAATACTCTTAACTTTGAAACTAACGGACTGTCATACAAACTTTTATCCCCTGTTTTACCAACTACAGAGTGAATTTTCAAAAATCCTTATTTAGTACCTATGTGTATGAAGTTTCTGTATATGTGATTTTTTTTTGTTATAAAAATGGTCAAGAAATTTAAATAAGTTGTAGAGAGTAAACGTGTTTTGGAGAGTGATGGCATCTTTAGAATGATGTAACAGATAAACAAACGTAGTTTTGAATATCCTTTAGTGGTTAAAAAAACTTCTCGCCGTGAAATACATAAAACGCTCCTGTAATGTATCGGTCACGTATCAGCGTATAATCCCTTAGCCTACGAACGTACAAAAGCAGAAGAAGTGGTCGCTGGTTCAACATAGCCATTACCTACCCCACACTACCACGCACGACAGGTACAACAAACTGAACCACCGATATAGTGGCGCGGACGCACGATCGCCGTCACGTCACTCGGCCCGAAATAATCTCGGTGACGTTCCGGTGACGGTGGCGGTAGACAAACGGCCATAATGTTTAATGTGCTGTGCCGTGTCTTCGCTCCCGCCTCGCCCAGCTTCGGCACGGCCCACAACAGAACCCACGACATCGGCACGGTCAACACAGTCAGATCACGATCACGACGCGACGCGACGACTCGATGACTCGATACTCCACATCTGCTGATAATCCCTCCACAGTGGTGCTAAACATGTGATCAACCGGCCAGAGCAGACTAACCTAGCCGCTGTTAAATTCATAACCACACGCAAAAAGCTCTACACACAAAAATGGTATGTAACAGTTTCTTCAACTTATTTCGAAACTAGTTCGTTCTGAATGTAAACATTGTTCACACGTGTTGTTTTGGAGCGTGTTTATTTTTATTTAGACATTTGCATATCTGTGATAAAGCGATGCCAACATGTCGTGCGACGAGGAGGCGTTTTTGTGTTTTTAATTTTGACTGTCTCGCTAGGCAAAATATTCCTGGGTGATAATTATTCTAATATTATTATATAATAATGTTGTAACTTAGGTAAACAGTGTGACTACAATATCGTTCGCTGAACCATGATGCAAGGTAACCATTTTTTTTTCAACTGGTTTTTGTCTATTATAATAATGGTTTATAGAACTACTACTTTCATTACTTTGTTTTTCAAGCAATAAGCAAAATGTATTAACGGAAAGATCGTCAGTTTTTTTTAGCAAAAATGTTATTGCTTATAGTTATTATGTTCAACAAACGCAATAATTAATAATTAGGTATGTATACTTACGAAAATCGTATAAGTGAAGTAGGTACTGATGGAAATAGATATGATATTTTGATCGGTTTTAATTATTGCGAGGTACCTACTTGTATGCTTTATGACAGATATAAGATTTTGTATTTTATTTTTTCACGATTAGAACTCATATTTAAGACTTTGTTTCAAGGTGGATCGAGTATTTATATTATTCACCTTGTTATTTTCCCGACGTAGACGGCTTGGTTGCATCGACCGTGGTCGCCGGCAGGCTATATAATCAAATGATGAATAGCACGATAAGTACCTTTCAAATAGCTTAAAATACTGTATGTTGTATTGCTATATGACTGTTAATCTTAATATTATTGTTGGAATTGTGGATTAGCCACAATTCCGCGCGGGGGCTATTACAGAACATTCAGTTGCTGTTAAGTTGACTGCAATTTGCAGATTATAACTATCGCTACTGCGTTACTTAAAATAACTATAGAGTGAATAGACGATAATCGTGTTTAAGAATATATATTTTTATAATCACATACTACAGTAATTTACAAGTATCATAGTTCAGTTGCCAAAGTCAAAGATACTACAACTTTGCCTTCTGCGCTGTAGGTTCGATTTCCATCCAGGACAAACATTTGTGTGATGAATGTAGATGTTTGTTTTGTGTATGTGAGTTGTATCATTAACTTACTTATGTACTTACAAAAATATTAATATTATTAAATAGGGTCCCGTTGGGTACGGAGTTCTAAAGAAAAATGCCAAAACGCCATACATTTTGCAAATAATTTGCAATCGCTAACATTAAATAATTTATTCGTGTTAGTCTCATTACAGTCACTTAAGCATGTGGAGCTGATGTCGTAATTCCGTGCCACCGATTCGATAGTGACCCAATTTGTAGAATAACATTAAAATGATTAGATTCGTTTCGGATTCCGTTTGCTGAGGACAAACGTGTTCATAATATAAGATGGCTGGTCCATAGCTATCTGCCTAATTGTCGTAATCAATTGCAACTTATAAGTAACAAGCCTCATAGTTTAGTTGGTAGTAGCTCTGCCTTCCGCGCTGTAGTTTGTGGGCTCAGTTCTCACCCAGGCCAAACATTTGTGTGATGACAATATATGTTTGTTCTGTGTTTGGGTGTACTATCTTATGGTATATGTGTATGTATTTATTTGTAATATAAAAACACTACTTACACGTACTTTATTCGTAATCTAGTGCCCATCTTATAAGATATGCTTAGTTTGGGGCTAGATGGCGCTGTGTGAAATGAGTGTCCTGTAATATTTAGTTATTTAATTAACTTTAACGATGTAGAATGTAGAACCTCGGGTATGAGTACATATGCAGCGGTATTTGGTCAATTGTAGCTTTAAAACACATCGTAGATTCATAAACGTAAAATTGGCCACTCCATACAGGATATATGCATCTAATGACAATGTTTTTACGTTTATAATCGTAAAATTATTGTAAGCTAAAATACCCCTGAATACTTGATGGTATAAAGTTGAAACATATAATTTTCGACAAATAATTTCGCCTTCTCAGATGCTGTGAAATTTTACGATTTTCAATAGATAGCCTAAGTTACTTTTAGGGCCTATACTACCTCAGATTAGCAACTCAACGCATGTTTACTCTAGTCTCGAACTAAGATGTAGTTATAATAAAGGTGCTGTGCGCTCAACCACGGCGCTTGTGACCACCAAATGACAGAACTACGCGCGAATTTCTACGTTTTAATGTTTTACGGTAAAACAAATATTAATTTAAAAAAACGAAAACACAAAGCGTCTGCTGTATACTATTTATTGTACAAAGTGTCAAGGCCTAATTGGGAGTATTTATTGAATGGCGAACATTTTTGGTACAAATTAGAGTAAACTTTAGATTTTTTCTATCCTGAAAATGTTATGTAATCGTGTTTTCGCAACACTAGCGTTCTAGCATCAATCCTGAACTATAACATGTAAAGATTTCAAAGATGCTACAGTATTGTGAAAGATATGATCGCTGAAGCTAAGCCATTACAGGTATATAGACTCTTAATGTTTTACCTATAGTTAAGGGTTGCATTTAATTTAAACATTGTTTGACAAATGTTGTATGGCTTTCTCGCTTTTCAAAAATGTTTCGCGACACACGTGTCCAATGGCTTGACAAGCAATTATCTCTTTGATGTGGACGAGTATTGAGTAAATCGGTGTTGGTGAGGGTTCCACAATAGTATGGTCTTAATACGCATGAGATTTAGCGTACTCTGCGTACGATACGATATATAAGCGTACAATACAAATTGTGTTCTCGCTCTAAGTATAGACTTGTATGTTGATACTCTAGCTCTGACTGTCTCAGAACACTTTCACAGTAGAGGCTGCCTGCTAGAAAAACATTGTGTCTTAAAAGTCTTTAAATGCAGTTTATTTTATTTCTAAAAATAAAGACATGCTTCTTTTGAATAAAATTTGCTAACTTCAATATTTAGGGTATTTTACCTCGGCCCCCCGGAGTCCACCCTGTATGACATATTGTGAAGCTAAATGACTGACTAACTGATTGA
Organism: Venusia cambrica; assembly: GCA_951394065.1. Taxonomy (NCBI): domain Eukaryota; kingdom Metazoa; phylum Arthropoda; class Insecta; order Lepidoptera; family Geometridae; genus Venusia; species Venusia cambrica. The sequence goes on from OX596034.1 coordinate 18,307,783, forward strand.
CAAACTGACAATTTATGTACGGCCTAACCCAAAAGTACAAGAGACTTGACATTTGAATAGGATTTTGTTTTGTCGACTAAGGAAGGTTTTTGGGAAATTCCCATGGGATGATGGAAACGAAATCCCGGGCGTTTACTAGTATTTTATAAACTCTTCCATGCCTTATCATGTCATTTCACTAAATATTCTATAAGTTAATGCTATTTTAATTTTGTGTCGCAAAACATGTTATAAATAGCCCAGGCCACAATCGGGTCACAAACGTCTGGGCCACACGTTCAGACATAAACGAAGTCTGTGAGTGTGAGAATTCCGCGCTTGTCTGATAAAGGGTCGGTGTTCTGAAATTGAAAACTAAATTAAATTTCAGCTCCCCACTGATTGATCATAATTGCTTAACATGCAAGCTGGCTGTCCACTGAAGATGTGCGCGCCATTGCTATCCGAGTGACCCTGATCTTCTTGCCCGTCTCTTTTGTGAGCGTCCCCGTCTCGGCACCGTATGTCATAGGACTTCAACCTGCATGACACAAATCAAATTAAACCGAACGGAGTGACGAAAATATTTAAAAAAGCATTAAACATTTAATTCGAAAGTTCATTGGAAGCCTGTCAAACGTCACCGCGTGTATGTCATCGGAGCGACGATGACACGTCATTTGTATTTTATGTATGTTAGTCTCTGGGCTGGGTTCAGTTTGATCGTCCGCCGACGACGCCCGCTCATCACTGACAGCAGGATACAAAATACAAATTCGACGCGCGCCATTCATTTTTCATTATTTTGTTCCGGTAATTCTTGCATTTTGTGTCCCATAATTCTGAATGCTGTTCATATTGCGATATAAGTCGCACAATTTCATCTCGCGTCCAAACTTTTTTATCCGTCATTGCTGGATCTACAAAACTTTATTTTGCAAACAAAATAAACTCAGAAGTTATTGCTAGCAAGTCTAAAAATAAAACAAAGTTTTTAAAGAGTGTTTACACGATGGACGGTAGAAAGTTTTGCAAGTAAAATAACTTGCAAAAAGTCAGCTTGCCAATGGCTTCCCACAACAGTTTACATGATGAAATCCTCTTCGGGAAGTACTATTCGCCAAATTTTATTGCTAGTCAATATGCAAGTTGCACAAGCTATACAACTTGTAGTAGTTTATGTTTTTATGTTTACACACAAGACTTGCAGTAAGTTGCGCAAGTTGAAAAACTTGCAGAATTTAGCTTGTTGCAACTGTTTACTGTTTATTGCTAGTCTAAACCTCGCTTAAGAGGCTTAAGAGTTGAAAAACGGCTGAAAACAATATGCGCTGACAGCTTGAAAGATTGAAAGAAGCTTGTAATTTGACTTCGGATCGTCTCAAAGCAACTTATTCAATTCAAACTACTCTACTACGTTCTGCAAGTAAATGTCAGTTTTAATTATTCCTCAGTTTATTTAAAAATATTTTTGTAACAATTGTAATTCTAGTATTTCGCTCCGAACTGAGATACGCGGGGAGTTCAAAATACTCTCGGTATCAGAACTTTTTTGTTAGTAATGAGGTTTGTTTTTTTTATGGTTCTCTTATAATATCATCGAAGTTGTCAATTAAAAAAAGTCGTCGGTCTACCGTCTACCATCATTAGTTTTTTCATAATGGTAGGTATGACGCGAAAATGTAGACCAAAATGAAAAGAAAAACTCAAAAAAACATCCACGAAGAGATGGTGGCTGTTTACAAGGATTCAATGCCTTTTGTTGTCTACCGTTCAAAAGTGGGCAAGTGATTTTTTCTTTTGCCATGGCGGTCGCGGCTTATGTATTGACTCCTCCAACTCAGCCCATGGATGTCGTAAAAGCCGCCTAAGGGATCTCACCAGAAGAAAAGCAGACCCTCCAGCTTTGAAGGAGGCTCTGTCCAGCTGTGGACACTAATGGGCTGTTGATGTAATGTGAACTTAAAAGGGACTGAGAAAGTATTGAAGATGACCCTCGATCAGGTGGTCCTGCTTCTGCAACCACGGAACAAAATGTGATAGAGGTCGAGAAACTTGTACCCAAAAATGCTCGAATAACAATAAATTAGTCAGCAGAAATATGGGTCATATATTCATTACTTCATGATATTTTGAACCTTTCAAAAGCCAGTGCAAGATGGGTGCCACAAATGTTAACGACAACGCAGAGCCGAAAACCAACCGAGACGAAACCTGGGTTCGTCATTACGACCCTAAGAGCAAACTCGAGTCAATGCAGTGGGTCAAAAATGGTGCAGCACCTCCGAAGAAGTTCAGTCTCACAATCGCTCGGAAAGCTCATGGCCACAGTATTCTGGGATTCGAAAGAGATTTTGCTAATTGAATATACAAAACGGAACCACTATGCGTAATTTGAAGGAAAAAAGGTAAGATAATCTGGCCGCGGGTGTCTTGCTCCAAACAGACAACAGGGGGGTTCACGGCTTCCAAGAAATCAACAATCCACGTTATAGCTCAGACAGTAGTTTTTTGCTCCTGAAACTGATATAAAAGATTCTTGGAAAGCTACTCGTATTTTCCGACGACGAAGAGCAAAACGCGATCTTTAACGATCACTCAACTTTTCCGAGAATATTGAAAATATGCAGGTCCGAAGTTGTTTTCTTTTTAATGTGTTCAGGATGGTTATGATAATATATATTTATTCCGACGTTGTGACGTAGGTACCAGGTCGTTTTCGTTTTACTTTTTTATAGATGAGGATTTTTTTCTCGAGCCGTTCTATGGTTTGATTCCCGTCGTCGATTTATCGTGTCGATTACGTCATAAATCAATGGTTTAATCAACTTCTCTTTCTGTCACCAAATGAGGCTAATGTGGGACACATCGTGCTAATGCTTGTACATCTCCAGTACCTAGAAAAAAAAATATTTTCATCCCTTGGTAACTTCATCACATGTGCCTTCGCCACGAACTGGTGTGGGATAGCGGACTGGCAGATTGTGTCTTAACAGAAACTTAAGAATCCTTACTAATTTAACTAGTTATTTTGAATATTTTTTATGCTAGTGACAGTATATCAATTAAAAAAAAAACACAGTTTACAAACAATGTAAAAGAGAAGCAGTCGGATTACATAAGGGCCGTTGTAAACGATGTATTGATAACTCAACTGTTCCAAAACAGTACCAGACGGAAGCGTGCCCAAGACACTGGTTGCATTGCCACGCTGAATAGCAATGCTATTTCGATGGTCACGTGCCATCTCAATCAAAAGTTTGAAGAAAAAAGATTTATGATTGGTTTATTTTAACTTAATATTGAAACGAAGCACGAACATATCTATGAAAGTTAAGATTTCTGTTTGGAATTATAATAAGCTTTCTGCCTTTTCTAGATCTCGTTAAACGAACATGGGTTTGTTTAGCTGTGTGTCTGTTTTAGTTAGATTTACAAAGAACAAATTCGTTCTATCACCGTTGTCACCGTTCAGTTTTTCAATAAAACTATATATTTTATAAATGTTATAATGTTATCCAACTTAGCTATTGGTCTATTGTTATCTTGAGTGAACTAAGAATTGTTCTGACAATAACGGTACTGAGTAAACTAATGTAATCTAAACATCGGATTTTAATTTTGATCATGTCTCTACAAGTCTTTCTAGAGCTATTCTAGGGGTAGAAAGGGAAGATGTGATCCATCGAGTCCATCGAGTGGGAAGATTCCCACTCGATGGACCGACGACATTGTTGCTGTTGCGTGGAGTCGATGGATGGAGGCATTTGTTCAGCAGTGGACGTATGTTGGATAAAAATATGATGATCAATAACTCTAGAAAAAAGCGAGATGGGTTCTGGGGCTGACAAAATATATGTTTTGTATGTTTCCAGGCTGCAACGGAGTCCGGTATGCCCCCAAATTCAGCTCATTCGCACCCACATGCGCCCTCGCAACGCTCCAACAGGGCTGGGATGCATGTCACATACAAAATGCACGACACTAACAAACCCGGGTACGTATGTTTGAACTAGCTTATTTTTTATATTGTACGACGGCGAAGCGCTTCGTTTTCATCTCACTTGGTTACAAGTTAAGAAAAGGCCGAAGGTAGAGGCGCACTTCACCAGGAATCCTCAACATCCGGACTTAAACAAAGTCTTACCACCAACAAAACCACAGAAGCGGCAAAACTCCCTACCTTAATTTTGAACTGTACCAGACATCTTACTTACTCCTTTCTTCCCTTTTTCTTTCTTTCATTTTTTTTTGGTCTACCTCTACCCTTATATCCGTCGACACTCGAATTTAATAGGTACTCTTCGCGCTACATGTGCTTTATCCCATCTCATTATATGACCAAACTACGCTAACCACAATGAGACGGATATGTACCTACTTGTCAAACCATGCATAGTGTTACCATACTAACGATTTACTAGATTATAATACAATTTACTTTAAATGACAATAAGTTCACATACCTATGTGTCAATATGTATGTTTTTTATATACGATAGAACGTATTGTTATCATGCAAGTCCCAAAGCAATGTAAACAAAATTTTATTCACGACAAACGCCTTGACATGGTATGTGTTGAGAAACAATTGAGACGAGTTTAAATGTAGATACAATAAATGCACATAGTCAATAATGTGTGTTTCGTGTTTACGATAGAGTATGACGTATTGTTATCACGCAACGGATTCATTTACCTATGAACCGTTTGTAACTGTCCTTACGTAACTCGATCGCTTCCCTTGTGTGTAGTTAGTTTAATTTATTTATTTATTGGAAAACCAACAGATCTTAAAGTTAAAATAACAAAAGCAAGAGAATCAGAAAGCTAAATAACAGGTTTTCACGTCTAGATAACAGTATGAAAACAAAAATTTGAACAAATGATCGACTTAAATAGTACCTATCTGTAAGTTTTAGGTTTCATGAAGTTGATACAATGCAATTTGGAAGATGTACATAAGTTAACTCACTACTTAACCTAATTTACACCGAAAAATTCTGTGTTCAGCCGCTGCCTTGCTGAACTGACACTCGTACAGAATAGGTCAAAATCTATTCGCCTACATAGCTCATTGAAGTTATCACATGCTCGCCACAGATACGTATTTTGCCGGTAGTTGGTACCAGCACGAGTTACATAGATAATAGAGTTAAATCTCAGGGGTCTGGAAGGAACGATCAAATTAACTTTGCTTAATAAATCAGCACAGTTTATTATTAGAAGTAATTTTTAACAAGAGGGATAGCTTGTTATTGTTTGAGTATTTTTATAACATGGGATATCGGGTGTGCCCAAAGAGACTGTATTTTAGTATATTCCGATTTAATTTTACAACCATATTACATAATATCGGTATACAGGTGAGAGATCACCATTCTACGCATTTCAGTACTCCATCTCACTTAGCGAAGAATGAGTGTACGTCTCGTAATTTTCGCGAAATCTCCGCGAAATGCCCTCTAGGGCAGAAGACGTTTTCACAACTATTCCGACAAACAAAATTGTGGTACAATTATAAATTGCTATGCTCCGACATTTACATGTAAGATAGCCAGTTCCTGAAACGATCGAGGATTCCGGGTGACGTGCGCATTCACCTTCGGCCTTATCTTAAATTGTAACCAGGTTAGACGAAGTCCAAGCGCTTCCCCGTCGTACATTTAACAAAAAAAAACCCGTGTGCCCGGAATTTCACCGGCTGATACCGATTAATAATTATGGCTGCAAAGTTATTATGGCGACAGAATTAGGTAAGATGGTGGTAGCTAGCCAGGCGGACTTAAACAAAGTCCTACCACCAACCAAACCAAAGCACAAACTCCCCCTGAGCATCGAACCCGGGGTTTGACCACAGAGGTTTGTTAAGCAAACAAGTTTTGCGTAAACAGTTCTTTTAAATTGTAGGCGGCTGTTCGATAGCTAAAAATATCCTGATTATGACCCAATTCTCCAATGTCCTTAAATTATCGAGGTCGTTTCTTGAAAATTTCCTGCTTATACAGTAATTGGCAAACTTCGTTACTACTCGGTTCACTTCATTTGTGTTTGTGGATTGGATACCTCGTGCGTTTTATGGAGCACATAACAGAAATATGTTATAATTGGCTCTTTTTTTTCAATCTTTCTGAATAATTTTGATTGTTTGTCGTTTTTTTAATTTGGGTCGATTATTTCGAAAAATAATCTTGACGGTTTTTAGTATACATTATTCGATTAGAAATATTCAGAACTTGAATGTTCATGATACACGTTGATTTTTTTAAGTCCGCTTCTTTTCAATATTTATTGTTTAAAACGTGTTCATTCATAAGTGTATCCACAAAAAATCTAGATGGTTTGTGAAACTGGTTAGTATTCTGCTAAGCAGAGATGGGCTTGCTACTTGTCACGCACTGAATACTACTTGCAAACTGTAGGCATATACCGAGCGTGAATTTGGACGTGCCATTGACTATCCCCTAGTAGGAGTTCCTCATTAAATCCACAATGTCCAGACGTGAATCCTCGAAGAGGAAATTGAGGTGAGTCTGCTTCTTTTTCTTTACTCGTACAAAATAAACCAAAACATCTCAAACAAATGGGTAAAGGGAATATACTGGCGGTACGAAAGCTTTCCAGTGCGTTTTATCATCAATCCAGACCGATATCATACATTAGAAAGTAAATTTAATATATGTTATTGGTGTCGAAAAATCTAAAGTGCTTGTTTATTGTCATTGTATGTTATTTTCACTAAAATTACCAAGTGTCAATTTCCCAACCCAATCATTCTCCATAATAGTTAATGAGGTATAAATTGTTCATCGATTGTGTCTGTCAGAGTGAGCGGAGTGGCAGGCTCGAGTAGGGACCACGGCGGCATGCCGATGCCGGCTGTGCCCATGCCTTCTCCCCAGACGATGGCCATGCCGCCCGCGATGCGCAACAAGAAACGAGCCGCCATGGCCGCCGCGTCGATGGCCATACAGCCGCCGCCGCCACCACCGCCGCCGCCGCCCTCCGCTATACGTGAGTATTCACCCCAATCACCTCTAAATAAACAGCGTTTGACCATCAGCTCACTTGAAAGCCAGCGAAGATTCGGTCTTAGATGCGACATGCTTGGCTAGACGAACATTTTCACCCCGAACACAAAGAAGAGAGAGAATGTTGACTACTGCCGGTGTATCGACTAAATCAGAAAGCATCAACGAATTATAATGTATTCCGTAGTTAAATTCTCATTTTTAATAAAATAACATGAATAATACACTTTTATACAGTATAAACGTCCGGCCCCGAATAGAATAGACAGGTCGTGATCGATAGAACGATGTTACCTTGGAGCTGAGAATTTACGATAAAAACATTTTAATTGTTTACCCTACCTACTTAGCATTCAAATTTATATCAGAAATTGATAACATTAAATTTGAAGTTCAATAAATAGGAAAACTTTCAAACTGGCTCGTTCCATATCCTAATCAAATACAAATACAATCTGTATTCAATGCGTGTTTTTTAAATTATGAGTAAAACGGCTATTATCACTATGTGTTCTTGAATTTGTTGATATTTTGAGATGATTTTGGTATCTTCTTCACGAGCTGCACCCTCTGTTTCGTCGGGCACACGGCGCAAACTGAATTATCATGTTAAACCATACATGTTAAAATATTAGGGTAATCAAATAGCAATGAGATTTGTATGAAACGGGCAATAAACTTCATAGTCATGGTATGCATGTTGAGTGGTGGGGATGTCAAGTAAACGTTAACAATCCAAACTCATGGTAGCGCTGCCAGCTACTTACGAAACCTATCAAGCTGAACATGTAAAAATAAACTATCGAGCTTCTTTGGAAGTTGTGGAAACCTTTGAAGCTTTTTTTTAAGTTGCGTAAAGACGGGTATAAAGACATTTTTATCCGCCTTCGGTGAACGAAATATTAATTGCTTGTTCGTTCAGACATGGGTATGGCGTCGACTTCGAGCCAAGGCCAGGCGGGCGTGCGCCGCCCCCTGCCACCACAGCAGCCTATCTACCAGGAGACCATACGGGACTCGCCGCCCGTCTCTCCCAGTAAGTCATTTCGTCACAAAACCCTGTACTATTTATACATACTCGTCCCCGTCCGTCCACCCCTGACCGCCAGTTGCAACGTGATCGACATTCGGGATTAAGGCACGCGCGATAAATACCCTTTTCGCAATATGAACAGTAATGTAAATAATAAATTATCGATATAATCGTGTCGCATGAAACTCACAACAAAGAAGCAGTTTAAATTTTCTGGGATTCATACCCAAAGGCGTGAACGGAACGGTATTTTCGAAAACTGCTGGGACTTACCACAACATGATAGATTTTTTGAAAGATGAGAGCCGTCCTTTCAGTTCACTTTCTGGGACACCTTGTATAGGCCTTATTATGTCTGACGGTCTGTGGTATTCTCTAGCATTGAAATTAAAATTTTCGCTTTTCTTTTCAATTTATTCATGTTTTCTATAAATTCATTTATTCAATAAAAAATAAAAAGTAGAATTAAACTAACTATGTACAAAGGAATCAGTCAGATTACCTAAGGACCGTTACAAACGGCCTATAGGTAACTCAACTGTTCCAGACCAGTACCAGACGGAAGCGTGCCCAAGACACTGGCTGCATTGCCACGCTGAATAGCTATGCTAATTCGCTGGCCTAAATAAGAGCCAGCCCTTGGGTCACGTGTCGCCTCAATCAAAAGCCTCTATAAATTGTAATATTTTTTTTTTAGAAATTTTATTTTAGTAACCCGCTACTTTCTTTTGCGGCTATGCTCTAAAACCAGCCCTGCGTAGACCTTAACTTACGCAGAATAGTGTTGATGGCTACCCCCTTTGCTTTATGTTTGATTCTTGTTGTATGTTCTTTGTATTTATTTAGCAATAAATTATTTTTTATTGTATTGTATTGTAAACTAGGCCCTTGATTTCAATACGGTTATTTTCGTAAGGTTGCTTAAAGATCTGGCGAATGTGTCACTTACTGTCAAATATTATTTATTTACATTCTGAAACAAATTACGGAATAAACATCCTATGCAATATAAGAGGCTTAAATCTATAAATACATCTGCCTAAAACTATTTAAGCGGATTATTATTTTCACACAGCATACTGATGAAAAATTTGGAACCTAAAGAATAGCCGTTAGAAATGTTGTTGTTAAATTAAGAATCAAAGAAATGGCGCTGTCGACAACTCCAGGATCTTATAACCCGCAAAGAATGAACAAAAATACAAAATAATTATGGGGGGCTTTCAAAAAAATATCGTATCTGAAGACTTTATGTCAAGGATTCTTTAAGAAGGATTTATTTTTGTTAATTAAACTAGTTAAGTATGCAATAAATACTAACATGATCTTTTGTTCATTCAGACATGGGTATGGCGTCAACTTCGGGCCATGGCATGGCGGGCATGCGCCGCCCCCTGCCACCGCAGCAGCCCATCTACCAGGAGACCCTACGGGACTCGCCGCCCGTATCTCCCAGTAAGTCCATCATCGCCTCGTCTAAAGCTTTTGTACTATTTTAAACATAATTTTACAATGTACGTATATGGCTAGGAACATGCCGAAAATTCGCTCACTTTTATGTAACCGCGTTTTAAAATGATCAATATGGTTCGACGTAGCACCGAAGGCGGTCTTTGTTGGTATTATTAAAGGTTATTTGCTGTAATAGTAACAGGTCATAGTAATAATGACAATAATAATAAAAAAAATGTTTCGGTCAATTATCGGCATAAAATGTGATTTATGCTGTTTTTAAAATAGTATCATTTCTGACTAACTAATTATGAGGCGCTAAATACGAATATGACATCGATTTTGAAATCCAAGATAGTGAAAACTATTTTAAGTATTGAGTAAATCTCACCTGGTTTCAAGCTATGATAAGGCCGTAGGGTAAGGCGCACTTCATCCGAAATCCTCGATTATTGTCTGGGTATCGATTTCCACCCATATAAGGGTGCTGACAATGAATGTGACATTTCTCTCGTATTTAAAATAATAATAGGAAATGAATATCTAACAAGTTTGAATGAATATCTAACAATCCTACAAGTCGGAATACTTAATCGAGGCAGACCAAAAAAGCGGTTGCAACTTTTATACCACCGTCCAATGATATTTTTTTTCATGTAGGATCGAGGATTAAACAAAGGACAAAGTACATATTAAAAGGGATTTTTCGAAATACTCTCATTATATATCTAACAATATTTTTTCATATGAAGTTACTAATGCAAAAAATAACATTACATTAAATTATAGGTAAATTTAATGTAACATGTTTTTTTTTTATGTAACACATTCATATTAGCACATTAGCATGTCGGGGACGCTGTTACATGAGATGTCGGTGATGCGAACCCTTAAGTTTTTAAGAAAGGATTATCTGTATGTGTTTCATTGTATTCATTTGAGAAGATTTTGTTTCAGACTTGGAAAGGCAGAAGCCCAGGGTTGACCAGTAAGTATTTTCTGTCTTTTCCAAAGTAATACATTTAGTTTATACAGTTAATCTACAGAAAATGTTTTTCTGACTACAGAAACTTTAAAACAGTTTTTTTGCAAATGTTTTAGACCAAATTAAATTAGTAATGAAAGAGCTGTGTGGTCAGGTGGGTATGGGCTCGCCTTCCGATCTGGAAGTTGTGGGTTCAAATCCAGTCGCACCAATGAACTTTTCGGTTTTTCGGAAGTTTTTCGGAAGGCGAAACTATGTGTTTGGCATATTGGAACATTTACAAGGTACGGTTTGCAGCCTGCCGTACGTCTGCTAGTCCGGTGGTAGGTAGATGATAATAATATATTTATTTATTTTTTCTCACCGAAGTTACTAAAATAGGTATACCTTTAAACTATGGGGTACAGACATATTTAGGTAGGTACTTGCATTGTGGTGCCTGAAGTAGGTTCTTATGAACCTGTATTACAGGTCACCAAGCCTTAGCTTATTCACAATAATATATCAAAGATAGAACAAAACTTAACTAACAGTAAATAAAATTGAGAATGGATACACACCTGCTATGTGTTTATCGTGTGAGTCAGGGTGTGAATTCTAAGAGTGTGGGTGGGTATGTCTGTGCAGTGTAAATGGGTGAGTTGCGTGTGGGTGAGTTAGTGAAAGTATAATGATTGTGGTACGAAATAGAGGTACGACGGAGGGGGGGAACTATTCGGATGGTTTCAAAAGGTCTTCAGTTGCTTAAAAGTCCAGGGCATTTAGGTGTGAGGTTAGGGATTTTTTACAATGAAGTCTACATTGGGGATAAATAATGAGGGTAAGATTTATTTTGTTGTACAGGAAGCTTCTTAGGAAGCAATAGAATTTGTGCATCTACTCAGTGCGAAACAATATTGTATTGCAGACTCTGCGTCTTCTATCAGCCCGTACACATGTACGTCATGTGAACTGTAGTACAATCCCCCTCGGATTGTACTACAGTCCACATGTGTTTTTTGATAACTGATTTTAGAAAAAAAGATTGTCTGACTGTAAGCACGTCCCATTTTAAGTAAAGGTTGAGAAAAACACGTTGAGCAACTTCAAGTTCGTATCAATTGATAGACAGATAGAAAATACTTTATTGCGCTACTAAATAAAAGTACATTGGCGAACTTAATGCTACGAAGCATTTTCTTCCTGATAACCCTTGTGTAGTATGGAGTGGGTGTTAGTGCTTCTTAATGGAAGAAAATGATATAGTAATATATTACTAATACTTACTTATAACTACAAAAAATATAACAATAAAATGATAATAATATAAAATCAAATAAAATGATTAAATACCTAATATTACTAAGACATACATATACTAATATATCACAAATAAATGATTAGCTCAATTTTGTAAATTTATTTTTTCTAAAAGAAGATGAAAAACTTTATATTCAAAAGATGCCCAAAGAAGGTGGTGGAATAGGAAGGAGGGAACAGGTCAAGGATCTGGGTTGAAAGTATCACCAGGGTGACGCTTAGGTGTGGTCGCAGGTACTACAGCCGGATGCTGGCCCCGCACATGCTGGGCAATGAGCTGAACCCTGACAGTGGCGCAGCGAGTCGTCTGCAGGAGCAGCTGAACGCTGAGCTCGCGGCGCACGCGGTGGGCGTGGCTGCGGCCGACCACATCGTGCCTCCCCCGCTCTTCAATAAAGCAGTGGTATATATGATGAATCAATCAATATATCAATATAAAAGGACTTTCATTTCTTACAGCGCCATCTAGCCCCAAACTAAGCATAGTTTGTAATATGGGAACTGGATTACAGATAGAGTACTTTTTTTACAAATACATACAACAACCCAAACACAGAACAAACATCGATATTCGTCACACAGTTATGAGCTCTGCCTTCTGCGCTGTTGGCGCATCTATATTCATCACACATGTTTATCCTGGGTGGGAATCGAACCCATTTCCAGTGCAGAAGGCAGAGCTACTACCGACTGAGCTATGAGGTTTGTCAATATATATACTATTTAGCAAGCCTCATAGTTCAGTTGGTAGTAACTCTGCCTTCTGCGCTGTAGGCTGTGGGTTCGATTCCCACCCAGAGCAAACATTTGTGTGATGAATATAGATGTTTGTTCTGTGTTTGGGTGTTGTATCATATAGTACGTATGTATTTACAAAAAGTATTAAAGCTATGCTTAGTTTGGGGCTAAATGGCGCTGTGTAAAATTAATGTCCTGTAATATTTATTATTATTTTTATACGATACCTTTCTTTAAAGTTATTTCGTAATAATTCAATATTCTTTGTGCAGGGAGCGAGCACCGGACGAAGCACTGGCGCGCAGAGTTTGGACCAGTTGTTGGAGCGCCAGTGGGAGCAAGGCTCGCAGTTCCTCATGGAGCAGGCGCAGCATTTCGACAGTCAGTATCCAACACTTGCCTCTTTTACCTCAGATTAGCAACACAACGCAACTTCACTCTAGTTTCGAACTAAGATATGGTTATAATAAAGGTGACATTGCTGTGCGCTCAAACACGGCGCTTATGACCACCAGATGGCAGAAATACGCGCGAATATCAACGCTTTAATTTTTTACTGTAATACAAACATTCATTTTGAAAATCTAAAACACAGAGCGTCTGCTGTATGCTTTGTTTATTTACTGTACAAAGTCTCAAGGCGTAGTTGGGCGTATTTATTGAATGGCGGACATTTTTGATACAAATTAGAGTCAACTTTGGATTTTTGAGATAATTCTATGTAATCGTGTTTTCGAAACACAAGCGTTCTAGCATCAATCCTGAACTATAACATATACTAATTTCAAAGTAAATGCTACAGTGTTGTGGAAGATATGATCGCTGAAGCTAAGCCATTTCACGTAGCATAGACTCTTAATACTCCCCACTTTCATCATAACAATCTAGCAAATATATTTTTATTTTTATTGGACGACGGGGAAGCGCTCTGCCTTCATCTCCTGGTTACAAGTTAATATAAGGCCGTAGGTGGAGGCGCAATTTACCCGGGATCCGCCAGAAAACTGGAACTGGCTATCTTACCTCTAAATGCCGGAACACAACAATTTTAGAATGGTTGTTGTGGTAGAAAACCAAGCACAATATTGTACTCCCCCCTGGGGATCGAACCCTCTGGAGCACTAGACCACACGGTTAAATGTTGGGTGAGTGAACCTGCGTGTGTTTACAGTAGCGTCTCTGCTGTCGTGTCTGCACCAACTGCGCACGGACAACGTGCGTCTGGAGGAGCACGTGGTCAATTTGCTGCAGCGACGCGACCATTTGCTCGCGGTCAACGCTCGGCTCGCCCTGCCCCTCAACGCAGGTACGTTGAACATTTCTCCCAGGGCTTATCACTTTTCAGGTACTAGATGAACGTGCTTATCCGCGAAGAAGCCAAAAAAAATGTTCTGCATCAATATTTTCAACCACGCGCCGGGCAAATCTTTGTTGTAGACCCATGTCATGTGTAGTGGACTTTTTGCGGCGTGATAATAATTCTCCTTGTGTGCTGGTCGCGATTCCGAGCAGGCGGTTGATTTGATGTTTCAAAATGATCCTAAAAATCTTATATATTAATAAATTCTGACTTTGACTACGTAATAACTTTAGGGTGTGGGTAGGTGTTCCTTCGCTGAAAATATCATCGAAATTGCTTCACCCATTTTTGATTCCTTTGTGAAAATACTCACATAGGACACACATTGTCTTTGAATGTTAGATTGTAAATAGTAACTTGAATAGTTTCATATTTAAATATATACAAGTCGTGGATTAAGAATCGTACCCTCCAACTCAGCCCATGGATGTCGTAAAAGCCGGCTACGGGATCTCACCAGAAGGACAGCAGCTTCCTTCTGTATATAATGTATACACTTACTGTGATCACTAATCTGCCTGTCAAGCGTGGGGATTATGGCAAAACATATGGCTTTGGAGATGCTCTGTCCAGCAGTGGATACAAATTTCTGACAGCTTTTTATCACGTCATCAACAGTGATGACGTGATAAAAAGCTGTCAGAAAATCCTTTTTCGATTTTTTTATAAGGTCCCTTTGAGAAACAAATGTGTATTTGTGACCTAGAAAATACCATAACATAAATTGGTAAAAAAGTGCTCGAATAACATATGTATTGTCACGTTTGTATGGGCGGTGCATTGAACAATTGCTTTATGATCCAGGAGGCGTTGCAGATTCATCGTACCAACTGTCTTTTCAAGGTACGTTTTTTTGCTGTACATTCTGTGTGTGTTTGTGTGTGTCTGTTGGTTGTCTTAGGACCCGTGAACCGCTAAGTGCCGCTTAGTGCAACTAATTGGAAGCAATTTATTCAACGGGGCATTTGCTGGGTGGGTTGTTTGTGTACGACCTACTATCATGTGTTTTTTTTTGCACAATATTTTTGAATATAATAATGTTGCGTTAGGTCCTTTTTGTTGTCGTTCAGATAGAACTCTATGTGTGTTTCAGCCAGCAAGTCTGGCATAACCTCCTGGTCCTCTCAGATCGGGAGGTTTTCAAAGATTTTCTCAATTAAAAAAATGTCCTTTTCAGCTACATCAAACAACATGCCATTGTATAATCTGAGCTTATTGCTCAGATTATATTCCGTCTTAAAGTTGAAATATAATCGAAGCAAAATTGTGAACTGTTGTGTTCCGGTATTTAGTAAGATAGCCGTTCCTCAGTCTGTTGAGAATTCCGAGTGAAATGCGATTTCACCTTAAGATAAGGCCATCTTAGCTTGAAGCCAGGTGAGATGAAAGCCAAGCGCATCCTGTCGTAAAATAAAAATCTATTTTGACTCAGCTCCTTAGTTATGATATGTAGGTATCTATGCAAAAGGAAACATTAATTAAATTTAGCAGGAATTAAGATCAGCAAGTCAGATAAGCAAGAGATTATTACAGATAGAAATAATCTAAAACATATTTACTTTTCAAAAATACTACTATCCAATACAAGTTTCAATTAATCGTCTAGTTGTACAATGAAATATTTTAATCTATTATAACATAACATAAGTAAATATGCAAAATTTGCTCAGAGAACAATTTAAACAGCCTAGTGCCTGCAACTACATTGATTCGGTGCTTTACCGAGCAAATTAATCTGTCAACTCCGAGACAATCAAATCAGTTTTCGTTTTTAGTTGCTCGGTCTCGGTCCACCTATACGATGATAAGGCCGAAGGTGTATGCGCACTTCACTCGGAGGTCGCAACAGACTGGCGAACTAGATATCTTGCCTCTAAATGCTAGAACACAAAATTACAACCGCCTCTGTGGTCTAGTGGTTCAACCCACCGATTTCAGATCCAGAGGTACTGGTTTCGATCCCCATGGGGAGTACAATATATTGTGCTTGGTTTGGTTGGCGGTAGGACTTTCTTTTCCGCCTGGCTAGCTACCACCATCTTACCTAATTCTGTCGCCATAACAACAACTATAAAATTGTTGTGTTCCGGCATTTAGAGGTAAGATAGCCAGTTCCTCAGTTTGTTGAGGATTCCGGGAGAAGTGCGCGTCCACCTTCGGCGTTATCTCAACTTGTAACCAGGTGAGATGAAGGCCAACCGCTTCCCCGCCGTACAGTAAAAACAAAAAATAGTATCGCTGTTATTGGCGACAACGCTGGTCACAGAGACCACCCAGGGATTTTGCTTGGTCTCTGGTCTGCCAATTATACAAAGAATAGGTCCTACTAGGTGATCGTGCTACATCGTAGGCTGCATCACCGCGCACTATGCGAGATGCAATCAAACTGAAGCTACACGGAGTGTGCAGGATAGGAGCTGTATGTGTGTTGTGGTTGCAGCCACGGCGCCCCCGCCGGAGGGAGGTCGCTGCCCGCGTGAAGGCCCGCTGCCGCCGCCGCCGCCGCCACAGCGGCCGCCGCCCCCGCCCGCGCGCCCCACTGACGTCATCACCAACGCCAACCCCGCTGGCCCCAACCCCGCCACCGCCCCCATCAGCGATCGCGACCGACTCGAGCGGCAGCAGGCCGCCGCGCTCCAGGTCGGTGTACACAATGAGTTGATCTCAATCTAGGACGGACGAAATCTTTTTTTTAATTGTACGAAGGGGAAGCGCTTGGCCTTCATCTCACCTGGTTACAAGTTGAGATAAGGCTTACCTTCTATATTGTACTCCCCATGTGGATCGAACACAGGACCTCTGGATCTGAAATCGGTGGGTTGAACCACTAGACCACAGAGGCGGTTAAATACCTACATTTCATGAACCCTCTCGTTTTCCATTGCAACATATTATCGACATAACATTTCTTATATCGATTAGCTTTAAGTGAGATCAAATACATTTATTAGGCGTCAGCGTTCATTGCATGAGTGCCATAGAATGAAGGCGTCATGATGTTTATTCTGGCACATTGATAGGTAATTCGTGTGAAAGTAATTAATTAGTAGTCACAGAATAAATAATAGTAAGTATGAATTCGCACATAAATTCCAGCTTCGAACAACTCACCGTTCCAATGACACTTTTATTATACGCCTTTTGTAATCTGACGTTACTTGATGACGCTACTCGTTAGTATCTTATCGCGATTTAAACAAAGTCACTTGTAATTATGTCAATGTTTTGTTGCTACTGTGATGATACGCAGTAGCAAAAAAAAAACTTTTACTTGAGTTTATCTGATGATAAGGACTTATAAGATTAGCTCGTTCCTCAGCTTGTTATTTATCCGACATTGACTGCTAGATAGGTTCATAATTGCTTACTTGATATATCGACGCTGGCAAATGCCAGTTCTAGTATAAAAAGGGAGATAACCCCGATAACCTTGTTTTGATTATCTCGGGAGGTAACTGATGGGATACCCATATTTCGGCTGTTTCCACTCTCCACATAACTGTTATTGTTACCAACTTGTAGTATGTTATATACCTAATATTTTTTGTTGTACAACGGGTAAACGCTTGGCCTTGACTTGACTTCTCTTATGTTTATCGTAATACACCGACAGCAATACACCACTCTAGTGCCATCTGTCGTTGGCGCTTATCATCTTCTTGACTGTTATGGAAATTCCTGCTAGATGTTGCCACACATGCTTTTCGATTTTTTTATATTTCTTCTGAAAAGAAGCCGAAATTCTGGCAATGTGTGTATATGTATGTTTGCGACGGCATAACTCTCGAACGGGTACACCACAGATTTCAGATCCAGAGGTCACGTGTTCCCCAGTGGGTGTAATAATGTGTTGGTAAGATAGCCAGTTCCTCAGTTTGTTGAGGATTCCGGGTGAAGTGCGCCTCCACTCGGCCTTATCTTAACTTGTTACCAGGTGAGATGAAGGCAAAGTGCTTACACGTCGTACAAAAAAAAAACGGGCTATACGATTTTAATGACATTTAAAATATGAGGTGACATAAGTATAAATTGAATGTTGCGAGAGATTTTTGATAAGTTATTTTGTAAATATTCCGGTGGAAAGAACAACAATTTTTCGCCCACATCTTTTGAATGGTTGGTCCGATAAATTCCAAGTTCAGAATTTTTAGAGATACTAATAAGATATTAGAGATATACTAAACTCATTGATCGATATTAGGACATGTTTATAAAACTACACTAGGTTATTTGAAACAGGGATATGTGTATATAAAATCACAAACAACTCGCGTTAGCAACAGCCTGTTGTTTCATTTCACAATTCGATAGAGGTTTTGATAGGTTTGATTAAAGTACGACTAGTATGGTGCGTCCGACTACCTCCTCTGAAGTTGTGATTCAGAGTATGAACGTTATGTTTCTCGACAGATGATGATGCAGCAGAAGCCCAGCTGAAAACAGGTTGCTGGCGGCGGGCACCTTAGCTATGCAGGCTGGCAGAGCGAGGGTGTACACGTCCAGTCCTTGGGGCTGCTGAGCGGCGGTTCATACCTGTACCCCGCGGGGTCCCTGAGCGGCGGTGCACACCACCACATGGGGTCGCTTAGCGGTGGTGCACTTCTCAACCCCACGGAGTCGCTTAGTGGTGGCGCACACCTCTACTCTATGGAGTCGCTTAATGGCGGCGCACACCTCCACCCCACGGAGTCGCTTAGTGGCGGCGCACACTTCCACCACACGGAGTCGCTTAGTAGCGTCGTACACCTCCACCCCTCGGAGTCGCTTAACAGCGGTGCACACCTCCACCCCACGGATTTTCCTCGCGGCGGCGCACACCTCCTCCACACGGAGTCGCTTGGCGGCGGTACACACGCCCACTCTACGGGGTTGCATGGCGGCGCTGTACACCTTCGTCAAGCGGAGTCGCTTAGCGGCGATGTATACCTCCACTCTGTGGAGTCGTTTAGCAGCGGCGCATACTTCCACCCCACGAGGTCGGTTGGCGGCCGCGCACACCTCCACCCTGTGGAGTCGCTTGGCGGCGGTGCACACCACCACCCCGCGGGGTCGCGTGGCAGAGGCGTACACCACCCCTTGGAGTCGTTTAGCGGCGAAGCACACCACCACGCGGGGTCGTTTATTGGTGGCACATACCTGTACCCCGCGGATGCGCTGACTGGCGGCGCATACCCCCGCCCCGCGGAGTCCTATAGCGGCGGCGCACACCTCCACTCGGCGTCGCTCGGCGGCGGCGCACACCTCCAACCCGCGGGCCCGCCGAGGGGTGGCGCGCGTTCCAGATCCGTGCACACCTATTACATGTTCCACCCGGCGCCGCCCTGCAGACCCCGGGCGGATTTTTCCATCGAAGCCATCCTCAAGTACAACTAGACCGACCTAGTGCCCTTAACATTCTTTCATTTTCCTCAGCTCAGACTAAAATAAGTATCAAACTTAATAGTAAACAAAAGCCGCGTTGAGTTTGATGCCAACAAGCAGAACGGGATATCTGCTCGACTCCGGACGATGGGTTACATTGTGATTTGCTTCTTGTTGCATTTTGTCGTAGCATTGGTTTTGAACCGCATTGATAGTCTTGAGCGCATCATGGTATTTTACCAGTTTTGGCTAACCTAGCTGTTTCATTTCCCCTTTGTTTCTGTGGCATGAATGGGTTGAAAATGCTATTCTTTAGTATTGTTTAGCTCATTTGTCCGCGGTGTTTGAGAATGCCCAGTTGTACCACTAACCACTAAATCTCCCATACATACGCAATCTGTCGTTCTTATATTCTCCTATTTGTCGTTTCTAAAGTGCACGTCCAATTCATATCAATATACAGGTATACTATGATACGGATAATCTGTCATTGGTGCGTTACTTTTACTGTTAAATTATACAAATCAAATGGTAAAAAGTTTTCCCATAAGAACACTCTTCCATATATTCAAATTTTTATTATGTTTTTAGAAAGAGACCCACCACAGACACGGGTCGTCCCTATCCGATTAAACTGCGAAATAAAATTTGAATCGGACGTGCCATTACGAAATTAATGAGATACAATTTTTTTTTATACTACTTGAAGACGGGACAAGCATGCAGCCCACCTAACTGATGTTAAGTGCATCTCTTGCCTAACAAAGCCTTACTGCGTAGGTCACATTTACAAAGATGACCTACGCGGCACGGCATTGCGCCCGTCAACTTGAGAGATAAAGGTCCTAAGCCTCGCGTGCCCGTGCGGCTGAAATAGGTATGGTGGTAGTACTTCCCCGGTCGAGCCCATTCACAAGGAGCTCTACTACTCTTAAAAGTACTGGAGAGCGAAAATCAGCGGTACTGCAGGGCCTTCTTTATGAGCCGTTAATTGATAATTGTTCATTTGAATGTGAGATGTTCACGTCACGACACGCAATGCGGTTCAAAACTTCTAGGATGTAAATTTTCATAAATTTTATATGGAACTTTCAATTTTCTATTTGAATGTGTAGGGCGCCAGGTCGTTGGCTCCAGACGATTGTTTAGGGTATTTGACACAGTGCTGTGCTACTGAGAAAGTGTTTCGTTTGACTGCGATTGAGACGAGAACCGTTTCGGAGACTACCTTGTGTAAACAAATACATTTGTTAGGCATTCTTAGTTGTTGTGTCATTTGTGTTACATACTAAATGTTGTTTGTGTTTTAACGTGTGTGTTTTAACGTGAACGTAGTTGTGTAGCCAGCAGCATATTGTATCCGTTATATTCACTTTGACTGCGGCCGTAATGCCGTTATTTAGTGGTCACATCATTTTGTCGATTCAATTCACGGTTATCAGGTCTTGCGTGTAGCGTTGCCGGCTTTCAGTCGAATATCACACGTTATAAATTAAGTAGTTCAATGTTTATCAAGTTTCATAATAATTATAACTTGCTTAAATTTGTGTTTAGGATGTCGATTCACTTCTAAATAGTAAGTACTCATTAACAAAAAAAAAATTAAAAAAAACACAAAAAAAATTAAGTAAGTCAAATACCCATTAGAATATTTGTTAAAATACGGTTTGATGGCTTTGGGAAAATATATGGTATGGTAGTGATTGAAGGTGTGAACTGAACGTAAGCAACTACCCTTGTAAATAACTCATATTAGCAAATACGAATACAATTGAGTATGTAGAAAAAAAAATGAAAACTAAACTAGATATCTGTAACCTAGAGTATACTGTAAAAATTTATACATAAGAATTGATTAAATTGTACGAATAGCGAATAAGGTTTCCACCACAAGTGAGGCAGAAAAAAAGCAAAGTCAAGTTTCAATCGGTCAAGTGAGACGAGAGAAACATAACTCGCGTAGCACATTTAAGTAAACAAATCGTTGCAAGCCTTAAACTGGCATTTGTTTACACTACTACTTATAATATGGAGTGGTAGCTGGCTCTTGTTGAGAATGTTTCAGCGCAACATTCACTTGTCAAGGCATTGATTGACACAGTACTATAAACGGCAAAACATAAGACACGTTCTGATGTCACCACCAGGATATGAGCAAATAATATTTAATCCATACGTTGGACAGCACTGAGGATCTTATAAATGCGTATGAAGTTAAACAACCACTGAAATTGTGCGTATCTACGGAATGTCAGCCTGCGACTGTACCAATCCAGAACACGGTGGGCAATAACCCAAGTGTAGTTGATACCAACTTGACAAGGACACAATTTCTCGATTTTGGTTTGGTGCTGCGCGGGCTAGACTATGTTATCGCATGAACTAGAGGCTGCTACTGTACGGGCTAGACTCGAAATTACAGCGCGAGCTAGACTCAATGATACAGCGCGAGCTGTACTCAATGTTACAGCGCGGGCTAGACTATGTTATCGCATGAACTAGAGGCTACTGTACGGGCTTGACTCTTAGTTACAGCGCGAGCTAGAGTTAATGATACAGCGCGAGCTAGTCTCAATGTTACAGCGCGGGCTAGACTTATGTTCTCGCCCCGGCTAGCTTATGTTACCGTGCTCTTGACTCTATGTGAAGACTGTTGAAGTGAATCTTCGTATTCAGGCTAATGTTATTATATGCTTTTAGCAGTTTTCATATGGATACCAGCAATATGCGTCAAGAAATCTATAAAAATAATGACTACTCTTATAAAATATATATAAATATAGTACGGCTGATGGATGGGCGCTTCACGTTGTATATTTGTGTAAACTAGAAGCAGTGAGGCAATGGCCGATTTCCTTCGTTGGAAGCAAATACTTAACTGTTTGTGACTTGATCCACTATCGAAGCAGATTTCGATATGGTCGAGTTGCTGATCGATTGGTAACAGGTTTCTTTGTTGGTTCGTCAACGGACCAGTCGGTCTCGGAAGTACCGCCCATCATTATCTATCGGCCGAATTGACGACATATGTATTTGTTTTTTTTGTGTTCGGTGAGATGAGTTTCATCATTTCAGTTTCATTTGCGACTCGGGAAGTGCTTCCACTGTGGAGAAGCTACATGCATATTCCACATTGGTATATACCAGTGCGTACGTTTCTCGTTACATACAGTGGATAAACATCACATCGTTACATAGAGTAACATTATCATACGACTATGATATTGTTACTCTATTACTCGTTGATGTTATATTGCTTACCGCAATCGCTGGTTATTAAATTGTTTGATCTTCATATCGTGACGCATACTAAAATGTCTTAACATCTAAACAACCCAAGGACTGGTGCGGTATGCCTCAACTCTGTATACAAATCTACTGTTTGCGAGTGATACGAAATGTTGCATAACCTGTGTTGCGTTCGCATCGCTATAGGGTCGTAGACAAGGCAAGTAGTCGTGTTCTGCTTCAAGCAAAGGTCCAGAAGGTTAAGACTACTTCAGGCCATTCACCCTACCTTCAGGTTGTTTTGTATCATATAGATAAGATAAGTTGATTCGCTGTTTGATCTAGTGATCGGACTGTAGGATTCATAAAATAGTTGTAGACAGTAAACTCACGTGTTATACCCGTTGTAGTAACTTACTACATAATTGGATATTCATAGATAGGTCAAAGGTCACGAAACCATCTTAAATCAATAATCTTATGATTATTACTGCTATGGGTTTTGTACTGTTATTGATGTAGAGTAAAAGAATATTGTGCGTTAGTGAGTAGGTATCTGTTATGCATATAAGTGAAGCCAGGTGAAGGACTTGTTTTGAGTGGGCCGTTGCGATCGTATTTCGATTGCTGCATCGTTTGAATCCTCCGTGATGGCTACTTTGCTGAGGTCGTATTCTCCATGGTGAATTGATGAGGACGCTATTATAGCTATATAAATATATATAAACTATTATAGCAAGCTGTTTATCGATACTTTCAGTGTTTAACTAATAGATGTCTGTATTCAAAGTTAAATGTGTATTTTTAGTAAATATATCCGATTGTTGTTACGTCATAGGCGTGAGTAGACGGTGTACAGCTTTTGTTGCATATATTTAGCTTGACGGCGTTTAATGTACTGTACTGACTGAATGTTTGTTCTCTCAAATGTCTACGATGATAACTGTTTTTAAATAACACTATATAATATTCTATTAGCACTTTAATACACTCATGTTATGTCTTACTCTAGAAAAAGCAAATTATAATCATCAATAAGCGGTCAAGTTCCGTTTATTTGTAGTGTCTAGATTTTTTTTTTGGTATTAGCAGCTGACCACAGAGCAGCTAAGCCGCTAATGAGCAGCTAATGCAGCAGACTTGCATTCAACGGCAGTAGTTTTCCTACGATACGATTCGTGGCATATAGTTGGCAACACTGAGGCCACACTGGAGCCAATGAGCGATCGTATAGGTTCATTAAGATGACGACGGCACATTAAGAGGCTATACTTTGTGAAATAGAGCTGAAAAACACCGATCATTTTCGGTGCTTGTAAAAGCTAAAGGTCAACTTTTTGAGGTACATGAAAATGTTGGTACTTAGTCTTCGATTTGGGTTTTCAGAAGCAAGCATATTGAAAAATTTCCACAAAGAAAAAAAAACGGAATAATCTGTTTGTACACAATCTGCACACATTTCCAAATTTATCACCGAAATAGCGCGATCCAATTGATATTTGTTGGTTGAATAAGTAGCTGTTATGTATATCTTGCAGGGTTTTCTGATTTTAGTTGCCTCATTTAGTTATCACGTAAGTAACAAAACATATGTCCATGCCTCTTAAATTCGAATGCGTAGCGCGCTGATATAGACGCCACGAACGTTGGGTGTGTAATGCCGACCGATATTTCAGCCGCCGAAGTATCGCCGCGGAAAGTTCCGCACGAGTGTTGCCACACTCGTAACCTAGAATAAATAAATAAATTATGTACACGCTTGTCCGCTTTCTATTATATCGATGTGAATTTAATTGTAATTGATTTATATTAGTAGATTTACATTGTTTAGATGTTTAATAGCTTAATTATACCGCGTCGTTGATGTTTTTACGAGTTTCTTAGTAATATGTCACGAATATATACCACAAGACGATAATAATTACAATAGGACATGGTCAGCCAGTGTATCTCCTAATATTTTGCCAACACATTGTCGATTAGCAAAGTTGCAGGAATAGTTAGATTTTATTGATTTTGTTAAGAGATCAGGTGTGTATCCTAATCATATAATTAAAGTTTTATGTATTTCATTGTACATGGTTGTTAAATATAAGGCATTGTAGACTATATTATAAATATTCGAACCCATTTTCACTTTAAAAAGAAACCACTCGTGTGTTATTTTAAATTATTTTGTCGTTGAAATGATACTGTACCTATTCACTTGTATTGCAATCTTCTTTCTAATCGGTGTTACATAGCTTATAGTTTTATTCCCTTGTCATCTTTCATTTTTTCTCGTGGATTCGCGCGATTTGCGCTTTACCATATTATTAACCTTATTCGTAATAAGGTGAGGTTATTTTTTCACGTGTTGACTTGTTGGTACCTAATACTAGTTATCACGTTATATGTCAAAAACTTGCGAGACTTCAGTGTCATTTGTGCTTTTTTATTATCCGGGTTTGTTTTTATTGATACATAATTACATACCTACCTTTTTAATATTTTATTCGAGCACATACAAATTCCCTCCAATAGAAATTTTCTTAGAACTCACTACTTGTCCGTGTTATCCTCCACAGAACCATTATCCGTTTCATATTCCATGGTATAGATACATTTCTTTTTTATTAATTATATTTTTACAAATTTAAGTCGGGAGAAATCAAGTTTAAAAACATTTGCATTTCTTATTTAAAAATTATAAAATCTTGGTCGCAAACTTTTTTTCTGACTTGAAAGAGCCTTTTTTGTAATGCAAAATAGTGCATTATGTAATTATTTTTACAATGTAATTTAATATGAGACTGGCGTTTTTAAACATTTGCACTAGAATAGTAATTATACATGAATACAATTACAATAATAACATTGTATATTATGCAAACCATTAAAAAACAATTGTTCAAACTTACGGCTGTATCTACCTACAGTAAGATTGGACTGCCGTATTAGGACTTATTTAAGTAGTAATTTTGGAAAATAAACTCGTATCGAAGTAACCGTCCGGTATTGAAATGAACAAAAGTGTATTTTGATAACTGAATTGAACATTTCGTTGTAAGACATTATAAAATGAGGTAAATCGGTTATCAACATCAAAACTTCCATCGCCATCTCGAAACGTGACGATGTATCGTATAGAAATAATACGTTATTTACAAAAAAAAGTATGATAACAAGTACCTATTCTATCCGTAATATAGATCCCATATTACAGGCTTTGATTCGCTTGATGCTAGGTGGCGCTGTGTAAAATTAACGTCCTGTAATATCCAGATATAGTATTATTACCGTTTCACCTCGTTTCATAGTGTATTTTAATTATTTATATTAAAAAAAATCAGTCCTATTGCGCTATTGCTAACATATGATTATAACGACCAGTCTGTTGAATGTTTGGTAGGTAATTAGAATTAAGTATAGTTTTATAAGTTGATCTCGATTTTACTAACAAGCGGGCTTTTACTCGCAAAATTCAAGAAGCGTTCTATAAAATTGATAGTAAAACAACACCAGAGATTAGGACATAACCCAACTTTTCGATATTTCAATGTTATTATTTTGTCTAATTTCGTTCGACATGTCACTATTAGCTTTAGATAACAACATTTATTGTAAATCTCTGGTTATATATATAAAACTGAAGACTAAATTAGTAACGCATTAAAAACGTATCACGCATAAATAAAGATCAGGCTGTATGATTCAATCTATTGCTATTTCGCTACCATCGCTCAAACTCGAGTAGGTACCTTTTAACATTTTGTATGCAAAAATTCCGGATGATCTTTCTAATCTATCGAAATCCACAATTTACAGCAATCAAAGTAAATGGATTTGACCTAATCACGTAAAACATACGTGAACTACGTAAAACACTAAACTACGTAAAGTTTACGTAGTTTACATACATTTTTAACTCAAACCTACTGCCGACTTCATCTTGTCAAGGGAAAGGAATCGATTAACATTTCGCGGAAATAGCGTATCTAAGAATATTAAAGCGGCGCGCCGCCATCGATTTCGTGGATGTTCCCTTAATTGGGCTCTCGCACGTCGTATTTCGAAATGTAGGTACATCTGTATGGAGTTTTACATAAGGGCTTTTCAAAGGGTCGGCAATGCGCGAGGGATGGTGTTATAGATGGTGGCATGCATAGGCGACGGAAACCGATTTTCAGAGTACAAGTCTGTAAGTCTGTTGACTAACTTAAAAAAAACTGTACCTATCTACGTAGCGATGGTACCAAATGAGCACCGTCTATGTGTGTGTGCAGTAAAATCCCGCCATAACGTTTGATATCGTTTTTTGACTGATTTTGTTAAGCTAAGTTTATCTCATCTAAATAGGTAATCACTACATTTATAAGTTGATCAACGCATTTATCATACTGTCAATCACCAAATGTAACATATATATACTTATATATATATATATATATTTATATATAAATATACTTATCCAATAAAGTTTCGGCACAGTGTATAATATTTACCATGTAGTTTTATTTTCAATACTTCAATGTCTATCTTACGAAGTTATTATGCCTTTATTTGTAGTAACCAGTAAAAAGTGTAGATACCTATCTGACGATACTACCTACCCAAAACAAAACCTACGCCTTTTTCAACCCATTCGCAAAATTTGTGTCACAGCGTCATTGCAGTAGCATAGCACCTATTTGTTTGCTCCATTCCACCACTCAAATCCGTTAGGCAAATCCATCAGTGGATATGTTTCTATCATCTTTTTTACACTCTGAAACAAATCCGTTAATGGATCAAAGGATTTATTGCTTCTATCGTAATATTATTAGCTGTTCGTTTTTTACACAAATGTGATACATATTTACAATGAGAAAATATTTTTATATCTGTTTTTTTAGGTACCTAATTAATAAATTCAAAAAACGCGACCTACGGACCGATTAAAAAAATATTTTACCAGTAGAACAATATAGTTAGGTACCTATTATAGTAATATTGAATAGCATTAGCTATACTAGGGATCCTTACGAAAACTAATAACGTAAACCAAGGTGAAGATTTACATTCACCTACCCTAACCTACTAACTTCACCTACCTACGACATCGCGTGCTATGCGAGAACTATTGATGATAGAACAAAGTATTGTTCAACAGGTTTAAGAGATCTCATCAACATCTAGATATATATAGTACTATGTCTATTATCTAGACTAAGTACTAAGTATGCTTACTTATACCTGTATAGGCATTATAGGTACCTACATTCTCAAACCTACCTACTGTACGGGAACAAGCACCTCTTTTAAGCGCCTTTGTGGTTTAGTGGTTCAACGTTCAGAACCAGAGGTCCCGGGTTCGATCCCCAGGGGAGCATTATTGTGCTTGGTTTGGTTGGTGGTAGGATTTCGTTTAAGTCCGCCTGGCTACCATCATCTTACCTCATTCTGTCGCGATAACAACAATTCTAAAATTGTTGTTCCGGCATTTAGAGGTAAGATAGCCTGTTTCAGTTTGTTGAGGCTGCCGGGTGAAGTGCGCTACCACCTTCGGCCTTATCTTAACTTGTAACCAGGTGAGATGAAGGCCAAGCGCTTCCCCGTCGTACAATATAAAATAAAAGCGGAACTACGGCGATGAGATAGTCTTCGACTCGAGTCAAGCACATCCATACCTAGGGCTCGAAATTATTATATTAGTTTCGAGGCCAAATAATGTTTAGCCCGCGACTTCGGAAAATTTTTAGCTTACAGAGGCTTTGCCTCTATTGTCAGACCAGTCAAGTGCGGTTCTGTCACACTCACCGAAGGTGCCAACCACAGGACACATGATAGAGGTTAGAAAGGCCATCTAGAAACATTTGTTCTAGTACCGCTGTGGCAGGCTACACACACTCACGTAGGATGTCATATTAACAACACATATAACACTTATCATTCATTGGTCGAGTTTCCGATAATCGAAGTCATTGAAAATAAACCTTTAAGTCGACTTGGTTATGGATGTCTTTGACAGTTTGTAGAGTCGTGCAATCTTTGATGCTACCTTGTGAAAACTGCATACTAATCGTGCACTTATACATCATTATACATACATATTACCATAGTATCGTGAGGCTACCGAAATTCGCAAAATAAAGAATAAATAATATTCACATAAACGAATAATTCTATAGTGTGTGCTTAATATTTCGTTTAATAATTATTAATAGACAGTTAGCGGATTGTATAAAAATTATAAAATAACTGCTAAAATATAAATTGCAATTTATATTTTATCATATTAGCTGGTATCCCGGCGATAGAGATGTACCCGTATTCATCGATAAAAATAACTTTAGCATTGATACTCAAAATTAAGCATGTGGCTCAAAGTAATACCTTACACATTTACTACGAGCACCGATCCATCTACCAAGCGTGGAGATTTTTCTCTATATTTTTATCACGGGTTACATAATAAAATACAGTTAGCGACTCCGTTGCTAGCGCCGGCCGCCCGCAGAACAATTGATAATATGTGGTCAGGTGACGTCACGATCTACACAACAAAATTTAAATCCATGAACGTGTGCGAAGTCACGGGCTACAGCTAGTTGTATAGTAAAATGAGATTGATATAAAAACGGAACCCACCAACTTAGCTCAAGTGTGTCGTATAAGTCCATTGAAGAATCTCACTAGAACAAGCAGCTCTCATCTGTGTATTTAACACCACATTTTACTCGAGATTCGGAGGAGGCTCTGTTCAGTATTGGACATTAATGGGCTGATAATGTGATACATACGATGCAAACTATTATTTATATTCTTGCAGTGTATGGTATCAAATAAAGTGCACAACTAGTGAAAAAATGTACTTGTATCCCTCGCTCCGTTCAAGATTAAACACAAGAATCCCTCGCTGCGTTCGGCATCTTACTTTGAAAGAGATAAGATAGATAGTGTGTTAAATAAAAGTAACTTTTAGATTGTATATTATATTATTCATTAGATACACAGTATATACAAATAAACAATGAGATTTAACAAACAAATCGTATTCCACTAATTAATTACATGTAAGTATATCGTGAACATTCTATTGCATAATGAACTATTAAGTGATCAGAGAGAATCAGGGCTTGAATTTATAACATTTTTCTGTAAACATATTAAGCAAATTATCAAATAAAATAGTGCCGTATAGTCACCCTCCCATATTTTGTAGGGTCAGAGCCACTAGTAAGTATACGTAGGGTCAGCCCGGAATCTCGATGGTTGCTCTGGCAAGAATGGGGTATGCAAGTGAACCAGCCTTTCTAGAAAATGCTTTGTTTAGCAGTGGGCTCATGTGGGCTGAAATTGGTGCAAGTGATTATAGTTAGTGAGTGATTGAAATTCTTTCTACTCTTGTCTAAGTCTGTCGCCATAACAACAAAAAGCTTTATTGTAGCTTAAAAGCCAGGTGAAATGAAGTTCAAAAGCTTCTGCGTCATACAATCATAATTATGTTTATTTATTTCAATTTAAAACAAGATTTCGCCACAGGAAAAAATATACACATTGTCAAAGCATTTCGGCTAACTTTCCTTACTAAAATGTTTGGCAGTAAGGTTTCATTTATTTCAACTTTTTACTTTTTACTTCTTATGCTTACGAAATACATGTTTTCGTGGAATTAAAAAGTTTGTGTAACGATAGCTTTTGAATGGGTTCACTTTACGTGTTTACGAAAACATAAAAATGCAAGATTTTTATTGGCAAAATACTTATTAAACGCAAAAAAGTTATTGCGAAAGAGTTTAAAGTTAGTTGTGAAACATGGGTGGAATGAGTCATGACGCTAATACGCAAATATTGCTGAAATGGTGAAATAAGTGCTGTTGTAGATAGCGAGAATATGAGATATAAAGAGATGGTACACAAATAGCTAAATACCACGAACTATGTCACAACAGGCTTCGTGAAATTGATTTCCCCTCAGATTTCGCGGATTGCAGTCACGGATCGTGCAGCTTGGGGGAGCATGAGATTGTGTCAGACAAGCTTTATAATAGTATTGTGAGTGCCATAAGTGACGCGGCTTGCAATGCAAGTGAGTCAAGTAGCAATCGTCCAGGGACGCTACCGCCGACGGCGAAGCCGATCTCCATTGATGGCTTTAAATTAGCTCCATGAGAACTAGAAACGATTTTTACCGATTTAGGTATGTGTCATATCCGAAATGGCGTTTCCCATCTCAAAAGTGTACACATGTTATGAAACCTATCCGTTCAGTACATTTGACGGTAAAAATCGTTTCTAGTTCTCATGAAGCTAATTTAAAGCCATCAATGGAGATCGGCTTCGCCGTCGGCGGTAGCGTCCCTGCTGTAGAAAGGATATACGATCAAATGCACGAGCCTCGTAAAATATTCAAAAGTAGATTAAAATGGTGTCAACGCAACCAAGATCAGCTCAAGATGGACATACTAGCTAAGCATAGATCAGCAAAAATTTTTGGCAAATTTTGGGAGGCAACGAGAAAGCTTGATCTTAGATTAATCTAGATGGGAATAGTGAACCTGCTGATATTTAAACTATGTTAAAGGAGCGTTTTAAAGCCACTTGGCCCTTCGGCTTCTATCAAAAGTCTTAAATCCGGATGTCTGGTGGATGTGCCACTGGTGCACTAAGCAGTGCTGCTAAGCAGATAAGGGATGCCCTAAAGAAAATGAGCGGTGGCAAATCGCCCAGGCATGATGGTATAAGTGTAGAGCGTTTGAGGCATGCGGGGGTTCACTTACCGAGAGTCCTGGCTCTGTTCTTGACAATGTGGACGAGTCATTCGTACTTACTTACCAAGTGATTTACTGAAAACTATAGTTGTGCCTATTGTGAAGAACAGACTGGGGATATCTCAGACAAGAATAATTATCGCCCGATTTCGTTAGCAACAACGATTGCTAAGATGTTGGACAGCGTGCTAAATTCTTGCCTGGAAAAATATTCAGATATCCATGACGCACAGTTCGGATTTCGATCGTTGGAAAATGACGCAACACAATAGTTATTCGAGGTCCCGGGGTTCGATCCCCTCATGGGGATCACAATATTGTGCTTGATTTGGTTGGTGTAAGTTCACATGGTTAGCTACCACCATCTTACCTTTGTCACCATAACAACATATCTTAAAAATTGTTGTGCTTAGGCATTTAGAGATAAGATAGTCCCTCAGTTTATTGAGAATTCCGGGTGAAGTGCGCTTGCGCCTTTGGCCTTATCATAAATTGAAAATCAGGTGATGTAGGCCAATCAACTCCACGTCGTACAAAAAAAAAATTAGGCCATCTGTGATTTAGGCTGCTGAATATTTAGGTTTGATAACTATGAGCTTTAAAACTAGAGACCATTATAGTTGCGCCTTCTTCGACCCTCGGCCGAATCAGCCACCGCACAAGCCTTAATAGGCATAGGCAGATAGTATGGCCCAAGGGTGTCGACGCAGGTAGCTTCCCACACCAAAAACCTGGCCATTTTATTTCTATTTTATTGTTACGCATACATGGTATCTTACTCAGGGAATTCATCAATTTAACTTAGTATGTGTGTATGCACCACTAATATTTAATTACTAAAAAATACACTAGTATGTACTGCCTTTACAGATAATATCAACTAGGTATACCCTAAGTATACCTAGAGTATACTAAGTATACCTAGGGTGTCGAAGGTTTTCATTATTTACGTACATTAGGTAGGTATGTGTACTTGGGGGAACTGCTTCTATGATTTATGACGAATTTCCGGAAACTTTAGAATTTAATAACTTTGTTACCTTAAAGTAAACAAGACTTTACTACAATGCCCGGGTCAAAACTACAATGCTACAATTTTGTGAAATTGTGAAAATATAAAATTATCCATTACTTACTGAAAAAGGCACAATAGTAAATTTTTTGTGCGGGATGGCTCCTAATTTTAAATGTCGTTTGCCTGATTTTTTTTATCATGAAATCATTTTCCGCAAAGTTTTGTGAGCATATTGTAAAAGATGATCTAGGTATCCATTCAACTCTGCCCATTGCCTCAATCCACTTTTTTTTTAATATTTACATCTTTTGGGAAACTGAAAATATATTTTTGGCGTTTAACTAAGCGTTACGAACTTCAACATACAAATAAAATGAAATTCTAAGAACTTAATAACTAATCCAGTTAGATAACTTGTGTCAATAAAATATGATAAAACAAAAACGGACAAATTTTATCGACATGACACGCGTAATCTTTAATTGCACGAATCTCGAGCAACACTAGTCGATGCGCGAGCGTCTTGCCCATTACTACTAAATCGTAGTGCAAACAATACCTTCATCGCTGTGAACGCAATACAAAAATAATGTGGTATCCATGCATAGTAAGCAATGTACAAAGTTACATCTGTTTGCGATTGTATCGTTTTCGTCTGTAAACTACATACTTAATACTTTTTACAATATCTTTAAATATTACGTTTATTTAAAGGTTCATGGACTAACCGGTGAAAAAAGCTCCCTCCTTGCCTTTTACTACACACCTGGCTTCTTTTCTTACAGCTTAGGACAGCGCAATTCGGCATAATAATATATTTTATGCAGAGCTTTGCACTGTCACATCGCCCGAGAGCTACTATTAGCGGTTGAAGCGAATTCTTTCAATATATGCCCATTTTGAGCATACCTATATGCGGCGCGCCTGCCGCATATACTGCAGATTTTAGTATTTGTTTACATCAAATAATGCACTACATTAACACCAAGTTTGATTTAAGTAGGAAATAACAATTTATAAAATCGTTTCTTGTGTGGGAACCCCCTTTTGTTTTTAATTTCTTTTTAAATATTTGTCAGGTCTGAACATTTCAAGCTGCTTGTAACAGAGACTGAGTTTGAGGGGTCGATCTTAAGCCGCGACTGCTACGGCCGGGTAAGTAAATACAGTCGTTTGCCTCGTTATACCGATTTCAAAAAGTATAAGCATGACTGACGGACTGACAGACATGACATGACTGACTGACTCCTGAATAATGCATGGTACCTATAATACTATGCATTATTCAGGAGTTCCGCTGGCATCATCATGAGACCATGCAGGGTTTGCATGGTTTGTAGAAGAGTATCACATACAATAATTTTGAATGCGCAACGTGATTTCAGAGATAAGGCATACTTTTAATGAAAATTTCAACCCTTTTTTGAACCCTTTAGCTACCCTATTTTCAAAATCCCCTTAGCACAAATTTTTGCATCATAACAAATATACTCTCCTTTTCAAATCTCTACGATTAGCCGTTTAGGCTCTGCGTTGTATTTGAGTGAGTCAGTTAGCATTTTATATTAGTAAAATAGATTTGACTAATCAATGTGATTAACATTACGTAATAGAATAGAAAATATGGAGTTAAAGCTTATCACATGATGCCTTTAATAATTATCTAGCTTGTTTGTGTAATTCGAACACTTGCCAACCAAAGAAATACCTTTCAACCTAAATCCGATTGTTATCATCAGTTCGCTATCTCGCATTATATATGTACGCTGTGTTGCTGTTGTTTATTAACATGCATACAAGCTTTTGTTCACAGCTTCGCCCGCATGTTACCTACCTAAAAGGTATCCTAAATGCTATTCCTGGGCCAAAAGCATCTGGACTAAATGTTCGCTCAATCCGATCTATAGTTTTTGCGTGAATGGAACAAACAGCTATCAAAACTTCCAAACTGATTGCTTAAATGACTATTGTTTTGTGAATGGTTCAGAACAGTGATGTAAAAATAACAAATTTGTCACTGTCAGCGTTACATACCTATGTATGTCTTAACGATAGTGTCGTCGTCTGTCTGTTCTGTCTGTCACTGACATTATATAACTTCAAAATTCCTTAATCTAAGTATATCTTATCTTTTCCATCCCACGTTAACGCAAATAGATTTATGGGATAAAATTTAATTATCCTATGATCTATCCCTGGTCTTGAGCAAAACAATTTCAGCTCAATCCGTCCAGTATTTAATCCGTTCAGTTCCTCAGTTTGTTGAGGATTCCGGGTGAAGTGCGCCTCCACCATCGGCCTTATCTTAACTTGTAACCAGGTGAGATGAAGGCCAAGTGCTTACCCGTCGTACTATATAAAAAAAAGTATAGTTTTGGTGTGAAGAAATACCAAACATCCAAACAAACTTTCGCCTTGATAGGTACTATTATTTTAACTAAGTAGGTACTTAATCTATAACGTAATACAGATATAGGTAGGTATGTCTTGTCGAGTCGTGTCGTGTGTACCTATCAATGGTATAGGTATAATAGGTACCTACCTAATATTTACTTCGAGGTTACAAGGAGTTTATGGAAGACACATGGGAAGGTTTTTTACGATGGATCCTTCACCAGAAGAAAGGCGGCAGTTGAATTCTCTGTATCTAAAAGCTACAGCGATCACCAATCGCCTACCAAGTGCGTTTAAGTGTTTAAGAACCTCTGAGTTTTTGAGTTGGTCCGGGCCAACAGTGAACATTCGGAACGGATGCTGTAATGTGATGGCTGGGTCTCTGAGATGGGAGCTCAGCTTCAGCTCAGCTCTCCCACTGAAAACTAATACTCCTAACGGGAAGATTATCCATAGAATGTGGTATGCCCTCTAAGCTGCTTGACAGTTTGACGAAATTAATTGAGTTACATACCAACTTCTAGAAGTTTACAAAGAATCAGGATTATGGTCTTTTTAAACTAGTCTAAGGAGACCATAATCCTCTTTGCGTAAATGGCATGGCGGCAAGCCTAAATTATGAATCACGATTTTGGTGGGCTATTGAAATTCCTTATTCTAATAATACTAAGTAAGTACTGAATACTGAATGAATCACACAGTTTCTTATGTGTTTCTAACCCTAAAATGCATCAGAAATAATGTTTGTGATTCACCCCATCAAACTTATGATAGATAATACACATAATATAACAGTGTTCGTAATAAGTTTTGTATATTAATTATTATATAGTATTTTAATTTACCATCCCACAGGTTTATCCTAGTTTGGGTACCTATGTTTTCTCTGTGGAATGTTTACTTAGTCATAAGCATGAGAATTTTATGTTTGATCTAAGACGTTTGTAGATACGAAAATAAATTATCTTATCTTATCTTAATTAGGTACTTAAAGAAAACAAAAATAGATATTAGGTACTAACAGATTTCTACTCAGTTAATTAGTAGGTATTTCAATACAAAAATCAAATACAAGCAACAAAACCAAATTATTTTGATATCAGAGGTAAGTAGGTACCACCTAACATACCTCTCAAACATTCCTACATTCATTGGGTAACTATGCTTAGTTTGAGGCTAGATGGTGAAATAAATGTCCTGTAATGTTTTATTATTATTATTATTTTTTTACTAGCAAACACTTGGGGCTCTGTTCCTGCCATATATCCCGATAATCTGCTAATCTCCTAAAATGTTAAATTTGTGCACATCTCCTTACCTAATGAGTGAATGGAACATGAAATACAAGAAGGTATGTATACTAGCTGTTTGATGATAACTAAAAACTTTTTTACAGTTTAAAAGCTGACCCAACAGTAACACTGCTAGCAGATATTTTATTTTGTCATAAAGCTCTTGCGCCACCTTATTTGAGATCAAATGTTTCAACATTTCAGTCTCGCTTTAGGTTCGTAATTTGTTGCTTCTCTTTTCGATTCATGATTCCTCCATGTCCACCTGAAAGTCAAAATATACAGATTAAGCCACTCATACCTACCGTAACCGGTTTTCAGCCTATTGTAGCAAATATGAAAATCTTCAAGAATATAAAACAGTTTATTAACTCACTCCAGATTCAGAATTCAGAAGAAAAACAAATTAAAGCAATAAGCGGTCACCCATTAAGTAAGTATTGTCCCCGCCTAACATTGCTTAACTTGGATTATCATACATAAATGAAGACATGAGTAGATGATGGGGCTATGTAACCTTTTCATGATTTTATATTTTTTACTTTGAATGAATGTGCATATAAACTACATGAGGCCTTAAAACAACGCACTTTAAGCTCGGCTTTGGAAATAGAAAGTGATGAATTAGGTATGTCCGAGCATTAAATGATAATCACCATGAATGAAAGTGCTATGGGCACTTCACGCATTCATTGATTTAAAAGTGATCACAATTTATTTTTCTGGAGCGGATGAAGGAGATAAGTTCAAGCGAACGCATGTTTGCGCTGCGTTGGTATGAATGAAGGTGTTATGTCGTGTACTTGACATCTTCATTCGTGTCGCATCATATTAAATAGTTATAGAAGAGCGCGTTACAAACTAGTGGTTCTGTAAGAACAGTAGACCTCGCGAGCCCTTATACTTATGCAATAACCGATGCTTTCCTCTTTCACTTTTCCTTCTGGACTTTTGAGCAAATAGGGGTAGAAGTTTTATCGATTACTCGCGTTCCCTTGGTTTGAGGCGATCGAACCTGGTGTCTACAGATTTGTCTTGCAAAGGCGGAGAGGACTGCGTAGTCTGATTAGTAAACGTAGGTATACATTTTCCGAAAATAAAAAGCCCTACAACAACCTTTTCCCCCTCCACTCACCTTTTTGTTTTTTTTTTCACCACACCTTGTGTAGAATGAAATCCTTAGTGTGTCTTTCAATAAATAACGCTACAGAAAACTTCTCCCTTGTTCAGGGAGAAGAAAGGGGGGAAACCTCTTCTTCATCTTCCCACATTTCGATATATCGACTAAAAAAAATTAATAAATCAAGTAACATGTGTGCCAATTTTCTACAAAATCGTTTGAAAAATGCGACGAGAACAAATCGACAGCCGATAGACAGAGGACAAAAGCTTTTTAGGCCAATCTCGATACTGAGACGCTTCGCTCGCTCGGTCAATAAAAATTGGAGATATCCTAGTGACATCACGTAAACGAAAACTGTTTCTTCCCCAAGAAAATAAATAATAAAACGTCCAATAAGTTTAATTAAAAGCATCCCTAGCAAGGGAAATCGTCAGCAAACCGAAGGTGAGTGATGTAATCGCCATTAACGTTGATGCCATATCCTTCCCAGTCCATGAGCTTGAATATATGCTACAGTGCAGAGGTGAATCTATCACATGTCCACTAGCCTCGTGCAAAGCTGAAGATAGTAAATTGAATATATGCTACAGTGCAGAGGTGAATCTATCACATGTCCACTAGCCTCGTGCAAAGCTGAAGATAGTAAATTGAATATATGCTACAGTGCAGAGGTGAATCTATCACATGTCCACTAGCCTCGTGCAAAGCTGAAGATAGTAAATTGATTCAGGCGTTATTTTGCGGAGATCCATATTTCAAAATAAAATCTGAAAACAGAAAAAAATATTCAGTAATAAATCCGCCATGGAGGATGCCTCGTGTAGAGGCGAAACACGTGTCGATTTGAATTTTTCAGAGAGATTTGGCGGATTTGTTACTAAATATTTTTTCTGTTTTCAGATTTTATTTTGAAGCTGAAGATGTTTGCCTTAATCACCACGCTTGGCAGGTGGATTGGTGATCGCAGTAAAGGTTGAAGATAATACACAGAAGGAAGCTGCTGCCCTTCTTCTGGTGCGATCCCTGAGTCGGCTTTTACAACATCAAATTCAAATTCAAATTCAAATTATTTATTGCACTTATGTTGTTATTAGGTATACAGGTGTTGTGAGGATAAAAGTTTCAAACATAAACCCTGTTAGGGCACAGCAATATTACACTAGGAGGCGCATTAAACTTAATAGCTAAATAAAACTATACATAATACATAATTTTTTTTTTTTTTTTTTTCTAATAGTATACATTTATTCAATAAAAAGTACAATTAAACTAACTATGTACAAAGGAATCAGTCAGATTACCTAAGGACCGTTACAAACGGCCTATAGGTAACTCAACTGTTCCAGACCAGTACCAGACGGAAGCGTGCCCAAGACACTGGCTGCATTGCCACGCTGAATAGCTATGCTAATTCGCTGGCCTAAATAAGAGCCAGCCCTTGGGTCACGTGTCGCCTCAATCAAAAGCCCCGCAATATTTTTGATATTTTTATTTTTGAACATAATACTAAATTCAATAATAAACTACTATTCTTATTCATTATACCTTTACTTTTCTTACATGCTAATTATTTAGTTTATGTATCACCCAGAAACTCATGCAAAGAGTAAAAGCATTTTTCTGTTAAGTAGGATTTTAAACAC
Organism: Venusia cambrica; assembly: GCA_951394065.1. Taxonomy (NCBI): domain Eukaryota; kingdom Metazoa; phylum Arthropoda; class Insecta; order Lepidoptera; family Geometridae; genus Venusia; species Venusia cambrica. Next base: position 18,346,448 of record OX596034.1, read on the forward strand.
TTTTCATCCATGGCCTTTCTTGGAGGGGTCGATTTTTAAGCCGAGACAACCACGGCCTTTTGAATTGGTAGATACAGTATACTTACTGCTGTATCAGGTTCACGCTTCGGCTCAGGTGCAAAGGTTGGAGGTGAAATCATTTTTTTTTTAAATATTGTACAACGTTTAAGCACTTGGCCTTCATCTCACCTGGTTACACAAGTTGAGATAAGGCCGAAGGTGGAGGCGCACTTCACCCGGAATCCTCAACAAACTGAGGAACTGGCTATCTTACCTCTAAATGCCTGAACACAACAATTTTAGAATTGTTGTTATGGCGACAGAATTAGGGAAGATGGTGACTCCTAAATCTTCCCGAGCGGCTACTACTGCTATTGCTTCAGTTATACTCAGTGCCTCCTGAGTTTAAATAATCATACACAATGTAAGAGTAACGCTATTCAATCCAAATCATCACAAAATGAAACAAGTGGCATCCGTCTTCTAATACGGATGGGATCTAAGATACTAAGTAGGTACCTAATAAACAGGGTACTTGACCCATGTAAGGCCCATTGTTTCAAAACCCCGCTTCGAGTAGCTTGTTTCCACCAGTTCAAATAATAAGTGTGCCTAGAGAGGTGTGCCAAACAAACCGTCGCTACAGCGATAATATCTGGAATTGTGGGTGACGATTTAAATATTTTCGGCAGTTGCAAATAAGAATAAGAAATTTAATTTATTTACTTAGCATTACAAGAAAATTCAGACTTAATAAATACAAAAACACACATCAAAATTAAAGAATAGCAGTAGAATAATTCTATAAAATAAAGCCGAGTCCAATCAGAGTCTCGAGTTCATCTAAAAACCTTACTTGGACGTAGTAGAAGCCCTTATTCTAGTTTAAGTAACCTATAAGAAAGCAAATTAGTCTTTCCCTGCGCGGCCAAGCAGGTTCAGCCTCAGCTTAATGTCGCTACCGTAAAATTAAATGTACCCCTGTAGTAAGTAGGTACGTGTATTATGTGACAATTTGTGAGTTTATTAACAGTGACATCATGGAAGAATCTGCACCACAAGTAGCTAAAACACGAGCACCTTGGACATCCATATAAATAGAGAACGCTGTCAAGACAGTGCAGAGAAATATTTTGTCCCAGCATGAAGCTACAAAAAGGTTCAATATTCTGAGAAGAACCCTGCGGAACCATTTAAATACGGGATCCATTGGAAAGCAACTTGGCCGTCCAGCCACTTTATCTTCGGAGCATTCGTTGATAACCAATCCAGGAATGCTAAATTAGTAGACTGATTAAATCATCAAAATGGTTTACTATTGTGTAAATAAGAATACAAAATACGGGTAAATTTGTGAGATTTTGAAGTTTAAGCACTGAAACGTCCCAAATGATTATTTTTTGCCATTTAATTTCACTTTACTGTTGATTACTTCTTATGTTTTGGCTTTTAAATGAATAGTCATTTTGAGGCCCATAGCATGGCCTTATTTTGACCTAAAAAGACCCAAAGGTTGGTTTTTTAAAAACCCCTATAAGTTTCCCCTATAAGTTGATTTTCTAGAGATTAATTAATAAATGAGTACCTACCTGAAGACTAATAGAGCTTTAAATTCTTAATGTTATCGATTGTACAAAGGAAACTTCCATAAGTGGGCCTTACATGGGTCATGTACCTTGTACCTGAAAACAAATCGAAGCTAAAATGTAACTCTAACATTGCTGCATCTACTTGCTTTTTCCAGGGAATTATAAACAAAAGTAAGGCTTAGGTACTGTTGGATGTTCCAGCCTCCTGGTACATCCAACAGATAGATGATGAGGCTGAGGCTTGGATGTTTGGCTACATTTCGCACATTTTGTGTCGAATCCATCAATTTTGTAAATATACTAGTAATTACAACTTAAATGAACGAAAAGTTCGTTCTGCTTAGCATTATAAAACAAATCCAGGTAATTAAAAACAAAAATTAGTTAAAAATTTAAAAGTAATAAATTTCTTTTTGTCGACATTTTGATCACAGATCAATTTCTTAATAGACATTTAATTGTGGTGGTTATATGGCTGCATGATTGGCTCTTTAACAAACCATGAACTCAAAGTGAAATGATAGTTGTATTATTGGCATTTCAGATATTGGTTGGATATATTTTATAGCAACATTACTATGAACCCACCTGCTAGAAACCTCTCGTTATTAAATGCGAAATACTAGAAAAGGTTAATAACTAGCGATAAGATATTAGGTAGGTAGGTACTTGGTTAGCGATATTACGGTATATATACCTACCTTTCGAACGCGATATACCGTTTACAACCTTAGATAAAAAAACAGAACATGTCGTAAGGACACGAAACATTTTAATTATCTTCCCCTCTAGCCGACACATTCGACACATTGCCCCACCACTTTCACACGTCACACAAAAAGGTTGCGGATCAGAATTTAAAAACCCTCCCTTATGAAATTTCACTTAATAAAACAAAGGACGCTCGCCTGACCTATCGACTTATACGAGTATAATAGCGGCATATTTGTTCATGCCATGCTATCCAAGCTATGCTAGTAAAAAATACTAACATAAAATTACTGCATTTCAAATTAATAGCAACTCTAAAGCTTCACATGTAGGGCTCAAAATTCAAAGTGAGCGTCTGTGTGTTACAACCTTGACATACAATAAATATCTGAATGAAAACTGCTGCTCCAGTGCGCCTTGGTTGAGTTTTTTAACTGACTTCAAAAAAAAGAGGAGGTTCTTTGTTTTTTTTTGTTACTCGATTACTCCGCCGATTCGAAATAGATTTTGATGGTTCTTTTTATGTTTGGTAGTTCATACTTTCGAGGTAGTTCATACCCATAAAAAAATCATCAAAATCGGTACTTACAGTAGTTTGGTTTTTAGCCTATATAAAAATAACTAGAAAAAATATGTCATCAAAGTAAGTAAACGAAATTGCGTATTCTGCTTTCCTGTTGTGTTTACGGTCAATAGAGTAATCTAAAACAATTTATGATCATCATTACAGCCCATAAAAGTCCACTGTAGGACATGGGCTTCTCCCATAATCACCACGCTTGTCAAGCGTGTTAGTGATCGCAGTAATGACACATAAATACCTACTTTTTTTGTAACCAAATATTTTATTTTATTGTATATCTTATACTAATATAAAATGCTAACTGACTCACTGATAACAACGCACAGCCTAAACGGCTAATCGTAGAGACATGAAATTTGGAGGGTATGTTTGTCTTGATGCGAAAATGAGTGCTAAGAAGAGGATTTTAAAAAATCTAACCCTAAGGGGTTGAAAAGTTTCATTTCCCTAACTCTGAAACTGTGCATGATGAAAGGTCAAAATTATCATTACAGATTTCTTATATGAAATACTCGTAGATAAGAACGTGATTCGTGGTTTTTTGTTTTTTATTTTATTATCCTTTTATTAGAAAAACAAATCAAGGAACATTGTTATTTAACATAAGAAACGCGATGTACACGTGGTTTCTATAATAAACTGGTGTATTTTGAGCGCTCTTTATGCAATGGATGAATGTCAAAACTACCAAGGTCTGATTTTGGAGTGGAATCAACATAAAGGGGTTTTTCCAAAAATCATCCCCTAAGGGAAAAAAATCCCAAATTCTTGTACAGGGTGGTAAAAAATCTATGGAAAAAAAACCATGGTTTGATTCACTCAAAACTCGGTTTAAATAAACAATTAATTAAATAATGAAACATGTATGTATGTTAGGTTATTTATTTGTATAGTCAAGCTATAATAAGCTTGACTATACAAACAAATAAGCAAACACATAGATCTCAGAGCGCGCGTTCGCTCCCCGCCGCCTCTGAAATTCAATTCCATATTGTTCTACATTTGACACATAAATTTACACGCGGGCGAAGCCGCAGGACGCAGCTAGTATAAAATATAAAGTCCGGTATCAGACTTTACGAGCCGCCGCCATAGGCGTCTAACATGGCTCATTAACGACTAATAGCATCTTACTTATCGGGCAATCAGGTTTAGTTAGGACCAGTTTGGTTAGGACATTGCAGGTTCGAGCCTGCAATGTCCTAGCCAAACTGGGAACACACATCACAAAGATGTGCTCCACCCTGTTTTGTCCCCCAATCCACAACGGCTTCGATTCCCACCCTTTAACTGATTATACATCAGAACCAATTCTTATAGAAAACTATCTAGTTGTTGGAAATATTACGCAACCGTGTCATTTCTGTCATAGCACCCTTACATGATGTCGTAGGTTTTACAACAAAAAAGCTAAAAATAAGTTGTTTTTGAAAATAAATGGAACCGACTTCACCACTAAAAACTTAACTCTTAAGGGTAAGTTCATATTATCTACCTACTTCTTAAGTCTGTCCACTTTTTCTAAGGAACCACAAAACAATCCATTCCAAACAATCAACTTGCAATTAAAATTGACAAGCCTCATAGCTCAGTTGGTAGTAACTCTGCCTTCGGCGCTGTAGGCTGTGGGTTCGATTCCCACCCAGGACAAACATTTGTGTGATGAATATAGATGTTTGTTCTGTGTTTGGGTGTTGTAATTGTATGATAAGTATGTATTTACAACAAAAAAAGTATCTATGTATTCTATCCGTAATCTAGTTCCCATATTACAAGCTATGCTTAGTTTGGGACTAGATAGCGCTGTGTGAAATTAGTGTCCTGTAATATTTGTAATATTTAATTAAAATTGTGTGTCGCAATGAAAAAATAGGTACTTCTAAGGAAAGCTTTCGACATTTTTATAATGAATTAGTTCTCTTTGGAGAAAAAAAAAACCAACATGTTGTGATTAGTCTAGATACTATTAGAATCGTCTAAGATCTTTTCAAGGCATTCAACTGCGTAAATTACGAAACATTGATTCATATCACGAAATTAATGGCAAAGCCTTAAATCTTTTAATGTCCAATCTAAAAGAGAGAATATACATTGTTGCGAAAAATCTAAAGAATGTTATTTTATTGTTTTATTTCCTACGTAAATATAATCATTTTATGGTACATCTGCGTCAAATCAGTTATTATCGATAAACGAAGTATCGTGGTGCATGGCCCAGGACTATTTGCCACACACACATTCACATTACACGCACCCTAATGTATTTGTTTTTGGTCTTGTACTAATCACTCTATTGACAATCTAAAGTTAGTATATGCTAAATCTATCGTAGGTACCTTTCATGTACAAGGTCTGCCGGCAGGATTTCGCGCCACGCAAGCCTAAATTACATTATCCGTCGAGCTTGTACCAGTGTCAATGTTCCAGCCGTTCTTGAACCGAATGGTCTGTTACGTGATGATGGTAAGCGACCCGACGGTATGACTCTTGTCCCTTAGGAAATGGGTAGGCCTTTGGTGTGGGACGCTACCTGCGTCGACACTCTAGTGCCATCTCATTTGCCTGGGACATGTTAGGGCTGGTGCGGCGGCTGATTCGGCCGAGGATCACAAAAGGCGCAAATATAGTCTCGACAGAGCTTACCTATTTGAGCCTTTTGAGGTGGAGACCTTGGGGAGCCGGTGCTCTCCGGGTTTTCAAAATACTTGCAGGGCTTTTGATTGAGGCGACACGTGACCCAAGGGCTGGCTCTTATTTAGGCCAGCGAATTAGCATAGCTATTCAGCGTGGCAATGCAGTCAGTGTCTTGGGCACGCTTTCGTCTGGTTCTGGTCTGGAACAGTTGAGTTACCTATAGGCCGTTTGTAACGGTCCTTGGGTAATCTGGCTGATTCCTTTGTACATAGTTAGTTAGTTTAATTGTACATTTTATCGTACCTACCTAACATCAGATATAGCAATCAAAATAAAAACAAACTATTTTGTTCGATATTTGAACTCTAAAGAGTATGCTGTATACCTAACTACCAAATCCAATTTTAACGTTTGTTTTGACATTTGACATTAGCTCCGTGACGAAGCTTTGCATGACAAAAGTAGGTAGGTATTTAAACATTTACAAATGAATGATGTGAAAACAAATGAAATAATACGAACATCAGACGGGTTTACTAAGAATTAACTTATTAATACCGAAACAAATAAGCTGCTCATTTTAGCGTAAACTAATCGTGAACGTCGCACGCGCCTGTCACTTCCTTCCGGCCCCAGCATCCCGCAACCTGTCCGGCAACTCTCTTCTACTAATAGTTGAGCTCCGCGCCAGGCACGCGCGCCACAGCTAGTACCACGGCGCACAGGTCTGGATAGATTGGATCTATCGAACACAAACATATTCTCGCGTCAATTTATTTTTATAATATTCAGTACCAGGAAAAATAAAGGCTAGCAGAAAAATCATCTAAGAAAGAAGTAGGGCAAATAAAATAGGATTGAGCTCTGTTATTAATAAGGTCAATGTGGGGAAGTCCGGTATACTTTTCTAAAATTGAAGTTTGTTCAAATATGTGTTCTATATGTTTGTTTATAAGGTTTACATTTCAAAGAAAATTAATTTTATTTTATTTTAAGGTAAGACCGGCATTGTGTATTGTAAACTAGTATAGAATTAAGTAGGTGAATAAATATATGACCCACAACTTTATCCACGGGTGGTTGTAAACATTTTAAAAAATAAGTAAATATTTTTTGGTAAATTAAAGCACAAATTAAAAAACATGAATCTTTATTACTTATTACAAATTAAAAGTAGTGACTGCAAAATAAAAAATAACTTTCCTCAATGATCATTAACGGGGTTAAAATGTTTTTGTTCGTAACCTGGCCTAACTGTCAATTTCCTTATTTTTGCTCAACATAATAAATTTAATAATCAATTTATAATTACATAATATATGAGATAAAAAAAAGAAAAAAAACTGGTTCAGGTAATTTACAACTTGAAAAAATAATTAAAATTAAAGAGATCAGTCTAATAAGGTTACATTTAGTCTTCAAGTAATGAGTTAATATTATTAATACTTACTACAAAATTTTAAATCAGAAAATCACCCATAACTATACTTATCTTCTCAAAATTGTCTACGAAAATATTGGCATTTGTTCCTTAATCATAATTATTTGTCGTCTCAATTCTTATAAAATAATACCCACATTTCCATTAAAATAGTAAAATGCATGACATTGACTATGCATTATATGCATTTCATTTAAAATGTGGAGTTTTACATAACAAAAGAGAAAAATAACTTTAGCACATTGGCCTAACCTCCACAAGGTGTTTTGGGGTAGATATATCGGAAAATATCGATCCTAGGAAAAAATTGATGAGAACCAAAATTGTAGGAATTTTTATTCAAAACAACTTTTGACATGACTATTTTTCGTGTGAAATTGAAAAGAAACGAATTATTCAATAAATAAAAATTAACCCTTAAAATCAAGATGGCGGATGACGCGCGGATCGAGTACCACGCAAAATAAATAAATAATAAACTTTTTTGGACTCCCCCAACGAATTCCGAAAGAAAATTGCTTCCTACAAACATGTTTTTCCGGGTCAAATACTAATTTGTCAGCCAGCAAGTGGTAATAATAGGTATAATGTGTAGGTAAGTATGTTTATCGTAAACCTACATGAAGTTATAAATATGGGCTGCTGAAAAGGTTGATAATATCTGCCTTTGAGGCAAGACCGGCATGTGACGGACTTGCCTTATTATGCTAGACGGTCTTTCAAACTTAAACATTTTAAAGTTAGGAATTTGTTGTGGGTAATAATAACGAAATTCAAGCGTTAATTATATATTTAATAACAGAAATCATAATAAGGATCATCAAATGACTTACGTATTCACAGAAACTCCAAAAACTCCATTGATTTTCCTCTTTTTATGTTTTTTTTTGAGGAGACGTTTCACTCACACTTCAAGTTCAAAACGAGGAAAAAATGTCTGTCAAATTTCTTCCAACATAATGGTATTAGCGACATCTATGATTCATGAGATGAGATGAGATGTTATTGCTGCTAGACGGACTTACGGCCTAGACGGACTTCCCCACATTGACCTTACATATGTTTACTCACTGTAACTTTAGATACTGTGGCCTTTACACGGTAGACAATGGTAGGACTTAAGGTACGAATATTAAACTGGTCAAAATATACACTCCTCGTCAGCGTCCACCTGAATAGTTAACGCCGACACTAGGATAATCACCATAGGTCTCGTGTCTGTATGGTAAATCCTGCATCATTATTATTTATATATAATAAATATCATCATTACCTGCAGCGGGCTTTTTGGGCTCTTTTTATATTTATTGTACTACGGGGAAGTGCTTAGCCTTTATCTCACCTGACTTAGTCAAGTTATGGTAATGGTATGAAACGCACGTTATCCGGAATCCTCAACAAACTAAGAAGTTTTTTTTTATATATATAATAATGCATAACAAAATACATCCCAATTGCATTACGATCTAGCCAAGTGCTAGGCTAAGGAGTAATTAAAAACTGACCTAGATTTATACATCGAGTTATAACTAAGAATGTGCCCATGAGCACTTTTCTAACTGTTTCTAAGGTTATTCACTTTGTTAATGTGTTTTTTATGTAGCACTAGCACAAACACTTCACTATTATAATAATTATATTAATTACTATTATTAATATTTATATTATTTACATGACACTAACTCATTTCGGCCTTATTACAAAACGAAGTTTAAAGTTAGTCTAGGTTTAAACCTGGCACTACACCATGGTCTAAGATAAACCATGGTTCTTCTACGGTCTAAAGATAAACCTACTAGACCCTAGTTTATCTTTGGTACTAACCTCAAAATGAATATCAACAAACAAACGTCAATCAAGTTATCGAGTTTCGTTTTGCGATGCAAATATTTTTGAAATGAAATGTCTTACGAATTAAAATGGACATAAACACCATTGACCTGATGGATTTCGAAGATCTCAATATGCTGGAGTCGACCCGCGCGACGACCCATTACTCGTCATCGAGTTAACCCCTGTGAAATGAGTGATGAAGAATTCCGATACAAGTATAGGTTTACCAATCGCTTTGTGCAAAAATCGTGGACCTATTGCGCGAGGATTATTGTCACAGTCATGATCCTCGAGGAAGCCCCCTTAGTCCAGAAGTTCAAGTTAGTTTGCGCGTTACGCAACAGGGCTCGCAACGAAGTAAGTGCTATCTACCTACTATGCTGTTTATACGAGGTACTTTGTGATGTAAAATGTCTAATTTACTAATACCTTTTGTTTTTTTCTTCGTAGATTCAAGATGTATCATCTTAAATCTAAGAATACTGATTTGCATGGTGTGTCTCAGCCAGTAGTCAGCAAAACTGCACTGGTCGGCTTCTATGAAGTACCAGGTTTAAACCTAGACTAACTTTAAACTTCGTTTTGTAATAAGTCCGAAAGGGTTTAGTTCTTCTCACTATGTCCGTGTTGTCGAGGAGCTGAATGGCCTCGACGTTTACGTGGTAAAGGTGTTAAAGCTCGGTGTTTTTTGGAGATCAAAGCGTCCCGTTCTTAGGGTTTCTTACCCTAGGGGTGCCTAATTAATAACATAAAAACGGGTCTTCATCTTCATTAAAAAACGCTAAGGGTAGTAAAGAGTTCGTTGTCTTCTGTCCGTAAGTCTGCCTATCCGAACTTTAAATGGCAATATTTGAACCGTAATAGGTAGCCGGTTAAAATTTTCAGAGGATATATGATTTCTTTAAGTAGTTTGTCGTTCATTACGAAATGGCAGGTCCGGTTCTATTGCAATATTGAAGGATTTATTTTCTACAAATTAAAGATGGGACAACCAGCAGCCCCTTATATCAAGTGGAACTCTTGCCTGTAACAAAGCCTTGCGTAGGTCACATCCACAGAACATGGCCTACGCGGCATTGCATTGCACCCGTCGACTTGAGGCATTAAGGTGCCTGGCGTGCCCGTAGTTTCACCGGCGACCATACCCTTCAAACCGGAAAACAGCAATGCAGTTTGAAAAGCGGTGGCTGAAATAGGTGTGGTGGTAGTACTTCCCCAGACGAGCCATTGACGAGAAGATACACAAGGGGCTCTACTACTCCTAAGGAGTATAATCGGATAGGAAAAATCAGTCTGTGGTGCGTTGCTTTTTCTTAAGAAAACACATTATAATTTTTCGTAGTTAGTATCAGCTTCTAAGAGCAAACCTAAAAACCGGCTAAGAGTAATAAGAATACCTGCAAAGTCTTCAGCAAAACATGTCTTTCCTTTAAATGTTTCTTTCAAAATACATGCTAGGTACCTACCTATGCAGCATCAGCTGCTGTATATATCATTATACAGCAGCCTGCACTAATAACACTTCATAAATAAATTAGAACTATTTTTTTCGAAATGTGAAATATACATTTCAGATACATGTTTGGATAGAAATTCAATTATTCAAAAGTTTGAGACTTTGGCTTCCAATATTACTGTTGTAGATAAGAGTTCACTCCACCTACTAGGTTCACCAATTCTTGATGAATCTTTTCCGGGTTTCGTCGACGACAAAATTCAAAATTTTATGAAGGTTTCGGACAGACTTTCAAAAATTAACTCACATATGGCTTTCACCATTATAAAATTTTGCCTTTTTGTCTCAAAATTTACTTATGCTTTACGATGTTGTCAACTGTGGAAACACAGTGAGCTGGTGGAAGTCTTAGACAACATAATAAAGAACACCCTTTCCACGGTTTTGAATATTGAGTTGGATGACAGAGTATGGTCGCAGGCCTCATTGCCTATTCGATTAGGCGGCTTAGGCATACGCAAAATTTCTAGTGTTGCTTTGCCAGCGTTCTTGTCTTCCGTCTATAGTACACATTCTTTGGTTGAGAAAATTCTAACACCATCAATTTCGGCTGTTTCTGGCAATATACTCCGAATTTCTTATCTTGACGAGGCTCGAAATGCTTGGCATAGTGCTTGCCCTAATACCGATCCCCAAAACACCTTTCGGCACAACGGCAGTGGGACGGGCCTCTGTGCGAGTTGACACGGTATTATCTATTACATACGTGCTCAACCCCCACAGATCGTGCTCGTCTCTTAACTGTTTCAAAATGGGAATCAGGTCTTTGGCTGCAAGCAGATCCATCTTACAATACCGGTACACTTATGGATCCTGTAACTTTCCGTATTGCCACTTGTCTTCGGTTGGGTGCAAGATGCTGCGCCTCTCACCAGTGCCGGTGTGGTGCGGCCGTAGATCAATTTGGTTTTCACGGACTTTCGTGCACAAGGTCTGCTGGCAGGATTTCGCGCAACGCAAGTCCCTATAGGCCGTTTGTAACGGTCCTTAGGTAATCTGACTGATTCCTTTGTACATAGTTAGTTTAATTGTACTTTTTATTGAATAAATTTAAATTAAAAAAAAAACACTTCATAATATTAAAAATGGTTTTGTATCCACATCTGTAGATATGTTTTTTTTCCTCAGAATAAAATCATCTTTATTCAATAAAATGTACAATTAAAGTAACTATGTTCAAAGCAATCAGTCAGATTACCTAAGGACCGTTACAAACGGCCTATGGATAACTTAAATGTTATTAATTTAGTATTCAAGTGCTAAATATATCTAAGTATAGTTTGAATACAATGGTAATGACATAATTTACCAGACGTGAATATACTCGTGATATCAAGTAATGGCTTCATTTTGAAAATTGTAAAGTGTATAAATATTAGTGCAGGCGACTTTTATCGGCTTTAACATAAAGATTATGATACTAAAATGAGATTGAAATTGAAAATGAGAGAGAAAATGAGATTGAAGAACTTTATCAGATAATTTACTGCTTGGTGGTCCCAAAGAATGCAAGAAGGCAGCTAATCCTGATTGATCGACGAAAGGTATCCTGTATTTCTGTGAGTGATATAAAATAATAAACCAGTTAAAAGTTTAAAATGACCCAAGTATTTTTTCAGTGCAATCTTTGGTAGCCTCCTGGTGTCCTAAGCAATATAAAATCGTAATTTTTTCTTGGTTCATAAAAGTGTTATGAAGGGGATATCGTACCTACCCCAAAAAATATTAATTATTGTGGTTTTTATTTTGCACATTTCACATAGACACTCATAATACGCTATTATTATAGTGTTGCATGAAACATGCTACGAGTAAAAACATAAAATCGCAACGATATTGAATCAATAATATAATTACCGGTTGCTCTCAAAAAAAAACATATTTCATTCCACATTATCCATTAACATCCACCAGCAACCTTTTTCAGTTGAAAAGGATGCAGTTTTGCTCTGAAAGTATGTTTTGATATGACCATAAATAAGTCACAGGGACCACTACCTAATTTAGATTTGAGTAGATGTAAGAAGAAAAAACCTTTGGCAGGATGGAACAGGCATGTAGGGGAAGCTCATAGGGAGGCTAGGAGTAAATTTCAGATGTGGGTTCTTTATGGGAAACCGAAAGAGGGTCGCATGTTTGATGAAATGCATAATAGTCGAAAACAATTTAAATCGCGTTTAAAATAGTGTCAAGGCAATAGTGAGCAGCTTAAAATGGATCGAATAACATCAGAGCATGCAAGCCTCGATTTTAATTTTTTTTGGAAATACGAATAAGTTAAATAGTAGGCCTGGGTTGCCTGTCTGTGTGGATGGTGTCAATGAGAGTACTGGCATAGCGGACATGTTTAGAGCTCATTTTACTGTTACACTACCATTGGGACCATCACAGTCGTTGATCGATGCTGGGTCGTGTGGGACGGAGCCATGTATTAGATTTACAGCTTCAGATGTTAGAAAAGCGGTAAGGTCTATGTCGCGCGGTAAGTCTCTAGGCCATGACGGACTCAGCATTGAACATTTGAGAAATGCGGGCCCACTCCTTCCCAGGGTGTTGGCGATGTTCTATACCCTGTGTGTGGGACACTCATACTTACCTGCCGACATGATGAAAACTGTGGTGGTGTCAATTGTGAAAAACAAAACCGGTGACACAAGTGACAAGTCCAACTATAGACCCATCTCATTGGCCACCATAGTCGCGAAAGTGTTTGACGGTTTGCTTTATGCTCAATTGGATCAATATCTAAACTTACATGATAACCAATTTGGTTTCAGATCAGGACTTTCAACAGAAGCAGCTATATTGAGTTTAAAGCAAACTGTTTAATACTACACTAAAAGACGAACACCTATTTATGCATGTTTCCTCGACCTATCGTAAGCATTTGACCTGGTGAGCTACGACATCTTGTGGCAGAAACTGGAAGCCATAAATTTGCCCGGGATGTCCAAAATTTTTTTTTAGTTTTGGTACAAACACCAGGAAAATGTTGTTAGATGGGCGAGTGCTTACACGGAACCGTACAGGTTGGAGTGCGGGGTGAGGCAGGGGGGGGTTAACTTCACTCAAGCTCTTCAACCTGTACGTGAACGCGCTGATAGAGGAGCTTAGCAGGGCTCGTGTCGGATGCCATATTGACGGAGTAGCGGTCAATAACATAAGCTACGCCGATGACATGGTGCTGCTGAGTGCCTCTATTTGTGGCATATTGAAACTGCTAGACATTTGTGAAAGATATGCTAACCTTCATGGCCTTCAATACAATGTTAAGAAGAGTGAATGCATGGTTTTTCAGGCCAGGGGTCGCCAATGTCCGTCGCCTATACCTACCATTAAATTGTATGGTAAGCCGCTTATGCGAGTTGAACAATTTAAATACCTCGGACATTGGATAACCTCTGACCTGAAAGATGAGAGACATTAAGAGGGAGCGGAGGGCGTTGTCTGTGAGAGTGAATATGATTGCCCGCAGGTTTGCTCGTTGCTCAGTGGGTGTAAAAATCTGTTTATTCCGAGCCTACTGTACTAGTTTCTACACGAGCAGCCTGTGGGTAAGTCATACGCAAAAACAGTTCAGCGCCCTGCGCGTCCAGTATAATAACGCATTCAGGGTGCTGGTGGGGCTGCCACGGTTCTGCAGCGCGTCGGGGATGTTTGCCGAAGCGCGTGTGGACTGTTTTTACAGCACCATACGCATGCGGTGCACATCCCTGGGGCGCAGAATCCGGGTCGGCACCAACGGCATACTGAGCATGTTTTCTACCAGGTTCGACGCGAGTACTTAAACCACTGTGGTATGGTGCATGCGCAGTACATAAAATAGATACCTACCTGGTCTACATACTTACCAGACATTTCTGCCTATCTATCCTATATGTCTTAGTATCTATGTGTATTTGTAATGTGTGTTTTTCTTATTTTTATTTTATATCTATGTGTAAATCTAATCGAACTATGGACTAAGTTGTCTGAAATAAATGAATTTATTATTTATTTACTACCCTTTAGTAGGCTGGGGTTAATTTACGAGTGAACTGCATTTCACACGGGCAGTCGTATGTCGCCTTTACACGAGTGAGCTCACCAAGTAACCTCATTATTATTGCACCAGAGGCCAATGTAAAATAGAAGATTGTAAATCGAGGGGATAAAGCACTTTTTTATGTGATCTCCAGAATTCACTCCCGAGCGCAGCGACGGTGTTACGAGTTAATTAAGATTTAAGACGAGTCCTGAGCGCAGTGAGGGGATCAAGACAAAAACAACTTTATCCCCGAGGAGTGTACTCTACTTTTATCACCTTTTGCGAGACAATAACAATCAGGTATTTTTCCTTTGACTTCTCTGGAATTAGATTATGAACAATGCCTGATTCATCCAATTTAATGGACTCCGGAGTTAAATCACTTTCATCACTCGACACTTTAAAAGAACTCTCTTCTATTTTGATATATTTTTATAAAATCTTTGCAGTTATTACGTATATTATTGCAGCGTCTTACAATACTCGCGGCTTTTGTTTAATTTCAAATGTGTTCCATTCAGCTTGCCGTGGCCAAAGCAAAGCAAAAGTTCGATTTTCAAATAAGTTCGACGCCGCGCCGGCCCCGGCTTTCGAGTATTAGTCTGTTGATCTATTATAAAGAAATTATAAAGTCATTGCAATAAGAACTATGAAAAGTAAAAATATTAAAACCCAGTGGGTTAAAATGAGATTCAGTCCAACATTACACCCCGGCTAAAGCCAAAAGCTTTAATGACTTGCTTTACGTAAGGTTGGCATGATATGTAATTTGGCAATGTCGAGCAGGTGGTATGAAAAACATAGTATTCAAAGACATTTTGCAATAAATAAGTTTTAGTTTCCTACAAAACTGTTTGATCAGATGTCTCTCCACTTTGTCGTTTGTAGGTTTCTCAATGAAATTAGTAATGTTTCCCTCCGTTCATAGATGTTAATCTATAAATGAATGAATGAACATACTTCGCACACATAAAAATCTTTCATGTTCTAAGACTCGTTACCGCTTATATTGGCATGGGCGGTCATCATTCATAAGTCGCAGGGGTTGACTTTACCTAGGGTAGTGGTCGACCTTGGGTCTAGAGAACTTGCTGTAGTGATTACTCGCTGAATGGCGCTTTCTTGGGCTCGAAGACTGACCGATATAATCCTGGAGCCTTTTAATTTTAATCGCATCACCAAAATCAGGACTTTGAAACTCCTTCTTCTGCGAATCGTGGAGGAAAATCTGCTTAATATACTGGCGGAACAAACAAATTAAGATTATAATTAAATAACGTTTTCTCGCGTCTTCGCACGCTTAGTATATCCAGAGTATAAACTATCTTCATATTAAATTTCATCCAAATCCGTCATCATCCGTTTAGGCGTGAAGGAGTAACAAACATACACACTACTATAATACTTATTAGTGTGATATACATACAGTCGCTGACTTTGGGCCTCGTGAATAAGTTTAAAGTTGCACAGTGAGCTATGGAGAGAGCTATACTCAGAGTTTCACTACGTGAGCTAAAGTTACCGACATAGATCTCAGAGTTAGCAAGCTGAAGTGGCAGTGGGCAGGCCACATAGCTCTTAGATCCGATAACCACTGGGGAGTAAAGGTTCTCGCAAAGCAACCACGAATTAACGCAAAACGGAGTGTGGGGAGACTCATTGGCCTGATGACATTGTGGCGGTTGCGGGGAGTCGATGGATGGAGACGGCTCAAGTTCGCTAATTGTTTGGTTCGCGAACGTCTTTTTATTTTAGGCTTTGAAAAAGCTTTGATATTGACAGTAAGATCAGACTGTCAGACCATGCAAATCAATAATAATCGTATATTGGAAACATTAATATTATTAATTATTAAAAAAGATTAGTATTGTATCCGTTATGTAGTACTTATTGTATCTTGTAATGTGGATGGAAAAATTACAAGCTATGCTTAGTTAGGGCTAGATGGCGCTGATGGAAATTGGTGACCTGCAATATTTATTTAACAAGCCTCATAGCTCAGTTAGTAGTAACTCTGCCCTCTGCGCTGTAGGCTGTGGGCTCGATTCCCACACAGGACAAACATTTGTGTGATGCATATAGATGTTTGTTCTGTGTTTGGGTGTTGTATCATATAGTACGTATGTATTTACAAAAAGTATTTAAGTATTTTATCCGTAATCTAGTTCCCATATTACAAGCTATGCTTAGTTTGGGGCTAGATGGCGCTGTGTAAAAAAATTGTGTTTATTTATTTATTTTATTTATTTATGCGGCGGCGATAGCGCTCATATTAAAAACTCAGCTTTACGTTTTATGGTGAACATTTATTCAGTTTAAAGCTATGCAAAGACAGACTCGTGTAGTCTACAGCTCACAGAGCCTCTAGTTTTATAGTACCAGATTAAAAGCCATATCAATATGACCAGATAATAAAGTTATAAAAATAAAATAAAAAAGCTTGAATCCTTACAATTAGGTAGGTACATATTCATTGTGATACTTATTATTAAATAATTTGTAACATTAGTCCTAGTCACTTCATGAAATTTTACTCAATAAACTAATTTACATAAGTATAGATATTGTTTCTTCGGTCAAATTTGGGCCTATGCCTCCTTCAGTCTTTTCCATTTGTTTCAGTTTGTTGCTGATTCGGGCCAGTTTTCTGTTTTGATTACATTCTGAATTTCGTCTGCCCATCTAGCTTTTGGTATGCCTGGTCTCCTTATTCCTGTGGGACATTTCCATATTGTGACTGATTTTGTCCAGACATATTTATATTTAGATTTTACCAGATAGATAATTTAAATTCCTTGAAAATGAAACCAAATACTAACTTAACTATACTAACCTAACCTAAACTTAAGTAGAGAAAGTAACAAATAATTTCAAAGGCCATAAGAAGTATTTTCAAAACGCACTATTTCGACTTACAGTACCAATATTGGATTTACTCGTACACGGCATTTCTACTTAGTACCTATGTACTATGTAGTAAACATAGAACTGACTGGCGGTAAATAAGCCGACCACAATTCGCTGCAGGCGTGTCAACAATATGTTATTCTAGCCGGAGTAAAATAATATTGATATTTATTTCACCTGATCTGCCTGGTATAGCCAGAGGACATGACTAGGTTACACTATAACGAATATAGGTGTATTTAAATTCAAACAGTTCCTGTGCACAGTGTTTACAAAACCTACCTACCTACAGTTACATGGAGCTTTGACTTCACGGGCGACCGAACAAAATCAAAGAGATGCAGATGCAAGTACACTAACATGAAAACATTGTGCAAGTGTGTGCTTTACCCTACTAGTGTGTATTTCATTTAGAGGCTGGTATAGCTATAATAACGCGATGATATTTTTTTTTCTATGAGTAAGTTTTTTCTAAGAGAACCCCTCCTATTATTAGCGATTTTTTAAAAACCTATTTCATAGAAGATAAGTCCCTTATCGGAGGAAGCTAAAATGTTGGTAAAATTTGTTACCATAGGTATTACGCGTAGGCGATCAGTGATTTAAATAGATTTTTTTTATTCTCGGTTGTAAGTTCGAGGGTGACATAATCGTTTTGATTTAACGCTCTCTAGTAAAAAAAAAATTAAAAAAAACTTAGTTCAAATACAATCAACAACCAATGATGTCCACAGATAAGCCATCAAGGTGTGTTGTGTTAACGGAGACGAGATATACATCAGAGGCATGTTGGCACTCTGCTGAGCCCCGGGTTCCAATAACGTTTTATTAATAAAAGAGGACGCAAAAACACTAGGCTATAAAGGCTAATTGTCGCTTTTATCGAGTTTTATTTCCAAAGGGTTCCAACAAAGCACAGTTTTTCTTTTTCACGAACGCGAGTGTGTGAGCTATGCAAGCTTTGAAGTTTGATCAGTTGTTACCAACAATTATATATCTAGCTGGGTTTTTATTTCCAGAGGTGTAGCTCAGGTTCTTTACTTGGACAAATATGAGAAAGAGCAGGCTTCTTATATTTGTCGAAACTGACCAAAAACGGATCGACCGTGGTACGGAGCGCGCGCTCCATTTGGTGCACTTGGATGCCTCCACCACGCCTTTGGATCGCGATTCTGCCGCGCGATTGGAGCGCGTTGGACCGTCCGGTGTGGACCCAGCTATTGATTTGCTAGCAGATCTACATAGTCTAGAAACCTACTGTGCTGATAACAAACTTGACCTCAATCGAACAAAGTGTTCAGTTAGTTACCTTTACATGAACACGTATAGTATTAACATCGGCTTATTCGTTTAAGCAACAGATCCGACGCAGATAAAGCCGAAGGTGGAGGCGCACTTCACTCGGAATCCTCAACTAACTGAGGAACTGGGCCGCCGCTAAATGCCGGAACACGACAATTTTTTTTTAGAATTGTTGTTATGGTGACAGAACTAGGTGAGATGGTGGTAGCTAGCCAGGCGGACTTAAACAAAGTCCTACCACCAACCAAGCCAAGCAAAATAATGTACTCCCCCTGGGGATCAAATCCGGGACCTCTGGATCTGAAATCTGTTGGTTGACCACTAGGCCAGAGAGGCGGTAACATAAATAGGCTTGAGCGCATCCAAGTTATTCATGAAATATATTTGTTTCCGTTTAGAAGTTCCGTATGATTCTAATTACTATTGGCGCTTTGTGGTAAATTCTATCTCCTCTCGCTCAGCGAGCGGCTATGTGATGAATCTTTTCTGCTCAAAATTACCAATAATCAAATAGATTGTCCTGACATTCTTAATAAAATTAACTCGAAGCGCTACTTACATGTGTAGACGCGCAACTAGAAAAAACACATCTTAACAATTATATTTTCAGGAACATGTTCCAAGGACGTGGACATCGGTGGAGCAAGAAATGATCTAAAGTATATGATAGCATAACGATTATCTATTACTAGACAAAACGCCTGAGATTTGCAACGCTCCCGTCATCCCGTGACAATTTCCTTAAAACGTACCATGCAGCAAAAGGAAGCCAACGTGAAAATTACTATAAGTGTCATTTGGTAATCTAGTGGCCAATCTGTGGCGATACCATTGTCATAGTGAAGCGACTGGTTTAGTAGAATAGGAGCCCAGGGTTGTACGTTGTTGTCGGTCAGTCAGCCACACGACGACGTGTTTATCTCTTATATTATAAGAAATCAAGAGATATCTTGTTTATATTGCGAAAGTGTTTGTTCGTCTTAAGAGCTATGTTATTACTAATAATATTTAAACAACGAGGCCATGTCGTTGGGGCGGTAGTTTCCTGTTGCGCCTTCTGCCCTGTGTAAATTTTTGGCTCAATGCCTAAGATAAACATTTTGTGATGAACACGATTGTTCGGTTAAGAGTAGATTCTGAAGACTCAATCTCAATCTTATGTATTAAATCTATACATATAATTAAAATGAAAGTATCTGTTTGTAATGTCAAAACAGCATTTAGATGCCTACAAAAGTGTACACTTCTAAGGAAAAACTCTTTAAATTTATGGCGTTCTGTCTGTTTAACCATTTGTTTAGACATAATTTAACTGGTAGATAGCTGATGTTATAAGGAGTAACTTATATACTACTTACATTACCCAACTGCGTCAGAAGGAGGGACATGTTTTTCAAGAGTATGATGTACTAAGAACATTTATTCAATAAAAATTACAATTAAACTAACTATGTACAAAGGAATCAGTCAGATTACCTAAGGACCGTTACAAACGGCCTATAGGTAACTCAACTGTTCCAGACCAGTACCAGACGGAAGCGTGCCCAAGACACTGGCTGCATTGCCACGCTAAATAGCTATGCTAATTCGCTGGCCTAAATAAGAGCCAGCCCTTGAGTCACGTGTCGCCTCAATCAAAAGCCCCGCAATATTTTTCCTCGGGAGTGCACCGGCTCCCCACGGACCCAAGGTCTCCACCCCAAAAGGCTCAAATAGGTAAGCTCTGTCGAGACCACTATATTTGCGCCTTTTGTGATCCTCGGCCGAATCAGCCGCCGCACCAGCCCTAACTGAAGTCCCAGGCAGATGAGATGGCGCTAGGGTGTCGACGCAGGTAGCGTCCCACACCAAAGGCCTACCCATTTCCCAAGGGACAAGAGTCATACCGTCGGGCCGCTTACCATCATCACGTAACAGACCATTCGGTTCAAGAACGGCTGGCACCTTGACACTGGTAAAAGCTTATGTACTTACCTTATGGGTTTGATTAAATTTTGCTTGTGATAATTAAGTCGTTTAATTCGTCTGAAGTCTGTTGTGGGAGTGGCATACGAATGGATGTCGCAACAGGAAAAATTTGCACGCGTTGTCAAATTATTTCAATATTTTTGCATTCGGGTTTAAGTTTTTTTTCAACTTTTACTTGTTTTAGAAAACGATGTAGGGTTCAGCGTTAAAAACAAAACCATGAAATACGATGGATGGTACTAATTATACCAATAAATTATTATAAATTATAAATAAAGTAATTCGAGAATATGGGAAATATTCAGTTGTTTCTTCAACAATTTTGCAAGTGTTTTTATCTAATGATTGTATTTATTCGTCTGCTGCGTAATGTAAACATAAATTGATATGTATTTATAAGAGTCCTGAAGCAAATATGAGTTAATAAAATTTTATTGAATGACAGCGAATACGTTTATTATGATATATACCAGTTATAAATGTAATTCGTATAGACGCTTGGTTCGGTTAAGCGTTTGTTCATAGATATGCACGGTATGTTGCGGAGTATCTGCTTCAATTACTTCCTCTCATCGGAATGGTTGCCTAGCGCCGGCTACCGCAATGTGCTCTACATTTCTTAGAAGGTCCTGTAGATCTATACAACGTAGACCTATATGGTTCATTCAAAATGTCTTGTCTGATTCAACATACATTTAGCAGGAATATACCAAACTCACGACTTTTTTCCTCTACAAGAGTTCACATCGTGGATCTTATGAAGATCACCTACTAGGCCCTAGTAACCAGGGGGTAGTCAGAGGCACGTAACTAACGTTCGGCATACAGCCACGGCTTGCAAGTAACGACTATTCAGTACGTTAGTCCCTTCACCGCCAGCACGAGTATGTGTCCCCAAAATACCGAAGTCGGGGTTTTTCATTTTTTCGGAAGGTTGTGAATGTTAATATACTGGCGCACGACAGGATTTGAACCCAAAACCTGCGAATTGGAGGTATGGGTGGCTGAAGTCAGGTTTTTGTGAAGATTTTTCCGAAAAAAATCTTCAATGTTCATCACATAAATGTTTGCCCCAGGTGTTAATCTACTGAGTTGGAACTGTGAGACTAGATAAGCATTGAATGCTAATAATATCTTGACGTTGCTTTTTGGGTCTCCAAAAGGTGTCAACTTGTTGTCCCTTTCTCCGCCTCCGTGATCTGCTCAGATGTCAGATCCAAAGGTCCCGGGTTCGATCCCCAGGGGAGTACAATATTGGGCATTCTTTATTTGGTGGCAGGACTTTGCTTAAGTCCGCCTGGCTAGCTAAAACCACCTTACCCAATTCTGTCGCCATAACATCAATTCTTAAATTGTTATGATCCGGCATTTAGATAAGCTAGCCAGTTCCTCAGTTTGTGTTGGATTCCGGGTGAAGTGCGTTTCCACCTTCGGCCTAATCATAACCTGAAACCAGTTGAGATGAGGCCAAGAACATCCTCGTAGTACAATAAAAACTACAAATTAAAAGAAGAGGTTATCTATATAAGATTTTTTGTCTTAAAATGTGGGTCTGAACCCTCGGTTTGCGTGCCCGCACTTGGCCGGTTTTTTCGCATGAGCTATGATTGTCGGACTGATAAGCGACTTCTGCCCGCGGGTTGCACCATAAGTACCAACACTAGCAGATAGTTCTTATCGAAACAAACAACTAAGCAAGAGTTTCAATCGAAACGTAATCACCTTCGCGAGGTGTTACTGATTACTCGCTAATTAATTATCACATCGTAAAACACACTTTTTGACATATGTTTTTGGTCTACTGAATAAAATTAATAATGTGCAATTTAAAATGCAGTGTAGCGACGGTGGTAGTGGGTTGTTTACTGGTTGTGGGTGTTTTCGTGGTCTCGTTCGCGGTGGTTCCTAAAGTGGTCGAAAATATGATTGTTAATGTAAGTTGCTGTTGCTCTTTGTGTATTTGCGAGTTCACTGAAATTATAATACTTTGAGTGTGATCTTTGTTATTACAATCCTATACTTAGAGTTCCCTCAGTAAATAAATAGACTCACGACTTTTTCCTCTTCAAGGTTTCACCTCTGGTAGTGACTAGATAGATATATATAGAGTCTTTAAAGCTAGCTTTGCGATCATGTATTTTGAAAATAGATATAGATATGTATCCTCATAATAATTTATCTGAGTCTTTTTTTCATTGGTGGTTTTGAATCCCAACTGTTCACTATTCTAAGACCATCGTTGTATCGTTATTTGCAATTTATAATTTTAGAATGGAATCCACATCTGGTACATAGAATATGTTATTAATTTGGTATTCGAGTATGATCTATCCTGGCATTATGTCGAATGTAATTATATTTTACGTAATGACAGAATTTACCGGACGCGAATTTAAAAGTATTCAAGTATTATCAAAGGCTTCATATTGAAAATTATGAAATGTGTATATATATAAAAGCAATATTCATTATATACTTCAAAAGCAAGAATGAGATCATGATGGAGATGGAGGGAGTCTATTGTGCCTTTTTACTATCTTCCTTAAGACATTAGGGCCGTACAGCGGACATACTGAATATCATGTCAGTGGGCAAGTTTCCATCTGGTACCTTCTTTTCTACGAAAGGGATGGTCTTGGCCTGGATACAAATTAGGATGAGACCGGGAAACCGCAATTCAAAATCCTTAACTAACAGAGGAACTGGCATCTGGAAATTTACCTAAGATGGTGGTAGCTAGCTAGGCGGATTTAGGTAAATATTGTCCTACCAAAGGAAGCAACATATTGTAACCCACCTGGGGATGGTAACCGGGCCTATACTGATAATTCTATGGGTAACACGATTCTCTTTTTCTTTTTTAATGTTAGGTGCATCTCTTGCCTTTTACAAAAGCATTACAGCGTAGGTAACATCAACAAAAAAACAGGACTTATGCGGCACTGCATTGCGCCTGTCAACTCAAGGCATAAGGGTGTTATTTTACCGGGAACCCGTACCCTTTAAACCGGAACACAGCAATGCTGCTTGGCAGCCGAAATAAGGTGGCTTCTCCAGACGAGCCCTTTCACAAGGAATTTAAGTAATCTATCAAAATAGTTCGTTTTGTTGAAGGTGGGAAGATCAATCACCCTGTTTTCGTGTTATTGAACTTCAAAGACACAAAAAACCGATGCCAAAAATCTTTTACTGTAATCTTAAATATTTGAGTATTGTATTACCTCCATATTAGTTGGAAGTTGCTTGAAAGATCATTATCCTTTAAATACATCATTTATATTGGCTGTCCTTCTGTTGCATGACCGGATTTGAACCCACAAATTTCTGAACGTAAGACAGTGACATATACCTCTACAATATATAATTGGAGCTGACCGAAATCTCTATCATTAGCTGACCGTTTATTTGATTAGTCTCTCCACTCCTTGTGCTTGAACTCGTATGACATTCCACTCCTTATGTTTGTTACGAAAAATATTTCAGATTGACGCAAAACATGTTTTACGTTAAGATAATTTGACTCGATAAGTTATTGGGGCAAAATAATATAGTGTAGATAATGTAGATCAATGCTTATTACCTTAATCGCTAGATAATTTTGGCCAAATATTGATTAGCGTGTATCTGTGTAGTGATCTAGAGGGACAATGGTTTTTTAAATCACAGTGTTATGATTCATGTTTCGAGGTTTCAGTGAATAATAAAACTTACTGTGTAATCTATAAAAAAACATATAACATATATGCTCAACCTCCACAGATAATGTTTGTCTCTTAGCTGCTTCAAAATGGGAAACAGGTTTCCGGATTGGCACTTGTCATCGGTTGGGTGCAAGATTCCGAACAGGCGGTAGATTTGACGTTTAAAAATGATTCTAAAAAATCTTTATGAATAAAATTTGACTTTGACGTTGACTTTGAAAGAGGCTACGCCTCTCTAGCGCCGGTGCTGTGCGGCTGTAGATCAACTTGGTATAGGTTTACCGGAATCTCATGGCATAAAAAATAAATAAAAAATAACATTTATTCAATAAAAAGTACAATTAAACTAACTATGTACAAAGGAATCAGTCAGATTACTAAGGACCGTTACAAACGGCCTATAGGTAACTCAACTGTTCCAGACCAGTACCAGACGGAAGCGTGCCCAAGACACTGGCTGCATTGCCACGCTGAATAGCTATGCTAATTCGCTGGCCTAAATAAGAGCCAGCCCTTGGGTCAAGTGTCGCCTCAATCAAAAGCCCCGCAATATTTTTGAAAACCGGAGGGCACCGGCTCCCCTCGGACCCAAGGTCTCCACCCCAAAAGGCTCAAATAGGTAAGCTCTGTCGAGACCACTATATTTGCGCCTTTTGTGACCCTCGGCCGAATCAGCCGCCGCACCAGCCCTAAATGATGTCCCAGGCAGATGAGATGGCGCTAGGGTGTCGACGCAGGTAGCGTCCCACACCAAAGGCCTACCCATTTCCCAAGGGACAAGAGTCATACCGTCGGGCCGCTTACCATCATCACGTAACAGATCATTCGGTTCAAGAACGGCTGGCACATTGACACTGGTAAAAGCTCGACGGATAATGTCATTAAGACTTGCGTGACGCGAAATCCTGCCGGCAGACCTTGTGCACGAAAGTCCGTGAAAACCAAATTGATCTATGGCTGCACCGCACCGGCACTGGTGAGAGGCGCAGCATCTTGCACCCAACCGAAGACAAGTGGCAATACGGAAAGTTACAGGATCCATAAGTGTACCGGTATTGTGAGATGGATGTGCTTGCAGCCAAAGACCTGATTCCCATTTTGAAACAGCTAAGAGACGAGCACGATCTGTAAAATAAAAAAAAAATAAAAAATTGTGATTTGCATATGGCAATGACAATTGTCACCTGTCAAATCAAATTACGAGATCTGTCAACCGCTGCTGAGATTTTGTGATTTCTTCTTGTTATTTTGTTGTTTTTGTGAAAATGTCGAAAAAGCCACTTCGATCTCAAGCGAAAAATATTGTTTTCAATGTGTATCGTAAAATAAGCGAAGAAGAAGGCGTAAATAAAACTCAATATTTGATTTTAAAGCGCGTCGTAGAGTTGACCGGTAAGTTGGACCGAGTTGTTTTGATACTTTTAGTTTATTTTATATCTTTCTTACTTAATTGTAGCTTCTTTATAGGGGTTTCCAGTACTACCATACGACGAATTGTAGGTGAGGGCACATCGAACGATGGTGTATTTTCCACGCCTGGTAAAAAGCGGAGAGGGGGGAAGAAGAAAATCAACTTGGACAGCTTCGATTTAGAGTTCATTAGGAATAAAGTAAAAGAATTCGATACAGTTCGGAAGGATATTCCAACTATAATGAAACTGTTACAAATTCTTCGACAAAATATTGATTTCAACGGAGGGAGAGAATCTTTGAGGTAA
Organism: Venusia cambrica; assembly: GCA_951394065.1. NCBI lineage: Eukaryota > Metazoa > Arthropoda > Insecta > Lepidoptera > Geometridae > Venusia > Venusia cambrica. The sequence goes on from OX596034.1 coordinate 18,372,378, forward strand.
GAAATATATAAAATAATAATCCCTCTTACTCTCACTCGTAAGAGTAGGCCTGTGCCCTGCAGTGGGACGTATATAGACTGATGATGATAATGATGAATGACTAAGCTATCTTTTGAGTAACATGATAAATGTTATTATTTTCACAGACTTATACTTGAGGAGATTTTGAAAAAAGGACCATTTTGATGAAGAGAGATGACATTAAATTACAAAGATTTTTGAAGCGTATGAAGGAAAACCGCGAAGCTGAAGAGCATAATAAATTAGATGTGATTTATTTAGATGAGACTTACATTCACAGTTCATGTTCTATAAACAAGTGCTGGCAAAGCAAAGATATTACTGGTCCATCTAAAAGTATTTCACTTGGAGCGAGGTGGATCATTGTAAACGCTGGTGGAGAAAATGGCTTTGTAATAAATCGTTGTCTGGTGTACAGGTCAACAAGTGTATCTGCTGACTACACCACGACATGAACAAGGACAATTTTACAAAATGGGTGACAGAGAAGCTAATTCCCAATCTGACAAGACCTCCACTAATTGTTATGGATAATGCTAGTTATCATTCCGTACGGATGAACAAACCGCCTACACAAGCCAATCGTATCGCTGATTTAAAAGAATGACTCCTTGCAAATGATTTACATTATGCTGATCTTTGGCGTAAATATCAATTACTTGAAGTAGTGAAACAAAACATGTCTGCGCCCTTATATGAGATAGATGAAGTATTAAAATCGCACGGTCACGAAGTTTTAAGGCTCCCACCTTATCATTGCACCGTGAATCCCATAGAAATGATTTGGGGTATAATGAAGCACAAAGTTGCTGATAAAAATGTAAATAGGCCTGCAAGTCACATTAAATTATTAACAGAAGAACCTTTCTCACAAATTGGTGCAGAAGAATGGCGAAAATGTTGTAAACATGTAAAGAAAATTGAAAACGATTTCATCAAGCTAGATAGAATAATTGAAAGGCTTGAAGAGCGATTTATAATAAATACATCTTTATCTTCATCATCTGATGAAGAACAAGAAATGCAAGTGGAGTTCTTGGAATCGTTTCAAGTTCTGAATGATGTGTTAAGTTTTAGTATGATTTAAATGATACATAATAAATTAGTACATAAAGTAATGTACGATTGATTTATTTTACATGACATATTTTCCTATGAAGAACCCAATGTATAACATTATTCTTCATACACATACGTTATATACTTCATGTTCATTAATGAATTTTTATTAATGTGTAGTAACACATTAAGAAAAATTCAACAGTATCAAGATCGTTTATTCCAATTTCCCCAGTATTGCACGCAACTATTTTTTATTTCTCCATTTGCCATGAGGTTCCATGAGGTACCTATATACACGGATTTTCATGCACCAGGTCTGCCAACAGCATTTCACGAGCTTGGATCACAAACGGCGCAAATGTGGTCTCGACAGAGCTTGAGACCGTGGGGAGCCGGTGCCATCCGGGTTTTCAAAAATCTTGCGGGGCTTTTGATTGGGGCGACACGAGAGCTAAGGGCTGGCTCTTATTTAGGCCAGCGAATTAGCATAACTATTCAGCGTGGTGATGCAGCCAGTGTCTTAGGCACGCTGCCGTCTGGTACTGGTCTGGAACAGTTTGAGTTACCTTTAGGCCGTTTGTAATACGGTCCTTAGTAATCCGACTGATTCTTTTGCACATAGTTGGTTTAATTGTAAATTTTATATAATAAAGTAATTATTTATTGCATAATTGTTGTTGAATGTTTGTGCCTTTCTCCATGAATACTGGTTGCGATTCCGAACGTAGATTTGAAGTGTCATCACAATCAAACGTCATGTGTCATCAATCAAAGCGATCCTAAATAATCTTACTGACTACTACTGATTTACTGACTTACGATTGATTTTGATTTTGTTATTTTACATATTTATACAATGTGTTGTACTATTGTTTGTATTATTAAATGTAATTTATGTGCACAGTAAAGTTTATCTACTTATATTTGATTATGCTTAAAGCGCGGAAGCGCTTAGCCTTCATCTCACCTGGTTACAAGTTAAGATAAGGCCAGAGGTGGAGGCGCACTTCACCCGGAATCCTCAACAAACTGAGGAACTGGCTATCTACCTCTAAATGCCGGAATACAACAATTTATGAATTGTTGTTATGGCGACAGAATTAGGTAAGATCGTGGTAGGTAGCAAGGCGGACTTAAACAAAGTCCTACCACTTGTCTGTGTTGTTTTGTAAAAATGAGCTAGCCGCCACCGCCGCTATAGTGTACTCGTACCAATTTCATTTTATAGCGACTTGTCGCCATTTGTCGAGTGGCCGACGAAAGTAATATAAATCCAAGCACGTCTCATGCGCTACGCCTGTTGCTCCGCAGGAAGTGGCTCTGATAAACAACACGATTCAGTTGGAGCGGTTTGAGGATATCCCCATACCGATGAATTTCTCGGTGAGAATCATGGCAATCAGCAACTCTGACGGCGTACTGCGTGGGGAAGTGCCCGTCATCACGGAGGTCGGACCCTACGTGTACAGGTGAGTGCACTCCTATCGCTGGAGGAATTTTATGTAACCTGGATGATGGTTTCGTCTGTCGCCTGTAATGTCTCCTAGAGTCTGCGGAGGCTCTTTTTATTTATTTACTTATTTATTTGATTAGCTTTCACCACTTTAATTAATTAATTTATTAAATGACATAGGTACATAACACAACATTGAATGGAAATAGAATACAATAATAAATAAGGTAAACTTAAATTATTTATTTAAAATGCTTGAAAATTTGATCCTTCTCTCTTGGAACAACCTTCTTCGAGATAAATAGAAATTGCTGTACTGGCCAATTACATGCGAGCAGCGGCCGCCAAAAGTTGTATGAAAATCCATATTTGTCATGTTTTAGCGGTCACATAAATTACGTTGACTTATTTCTGTCATGTCACTTAAAAATGGAACGATCTTTTACTCCTAAATATGGCAACCAAGGAGGTAACTTAGGTTTTATTTAAACTTCGAACTGGCTTGCAAATAGAAAGCTGTTTATTGAAAATAATAAACAAATGAACACTTAACGCGGGAAAAAATATTATTGCTTGTTGTTTGTCATTGAATTTGGAAGTACCTAGTTATTGTATTTTAATATAAAAAAGTTTTGCCTAGATAGTTTTAATTTCCGCGCACTACTTGATAAAAGTACATTACAAGCCTTGGCCAGAACTAGGCCACAACATTTACACGTTCTCACGTCTATCAATGCTTCTTTTGCTGACCGCTGCGGAAATGTACTTATTAAATCAAAATTACTTCTCGCCGCCTTGCAGCCAAAGTCTAGTAAAAAATAGTCAAAGTATCTAGGCGCCTATTTCCGACCCGTGCAGCTAGGCTTTGGTTCGCGAGGCGGTTGTGATTTCAGATCCTGAGGTCCCGGGTTCGATCCCCAGGGGAGCAATATTATGCTTGGTTTGGTTGGTGGTAGGATTTACCGCCTGGCTACCGCCAACTTACCTAACTCTGTCGCCATAACAACAATTCTTAAAAAAATGTTGTGTTCCTGCATTTGGAGGTAAGATAGCCAGTTCCTCAGTTTGTTGAGGATTCCGGGTGAATTGCGCCTCCACCTTCGGCCTTATCTCAACTTGTTACCAGGTGCGACTATTGAAAGAATGGAAGTTACAATATTTACTTGTTTTAAGTTCTCAGTTACTCAATGTTAACTGCTGGTAGTTAGGTAATTAATCGAGTGAGCGAAGCGAACGAGATTCCTAAATTAAGTTGGGAAATCCAGCACTGTATGTATGTATGGTATGTGGCAATGTTTGTGACGGCATAACTCTCGAACTGAATATCCGATTTTCATGAAATTTAAAAAGAATACACCGATCGGAGATAACGTAAATATAATTTGATTGTCGCAGGGGATTTTTGAGAAGAGGGGTCATTTTTAAGCAATATCTCAAAAATATGAAATGATGTTAGATGAAAAGAAATACAATTTTTCGCCAATATCTTTTGAATGGCTTATCGGATCAATTCAAAATTTTGAACATGCAGAGATTACTCATCAAGCGGCATGAGGATTTTTTCGACACTAGGGTAGTTTTTAAGAAAAAGGGGTGTTAAGTGAGACGAGAAGATTTTTGGCTTTTGGGGTGCCATTTGAAAGAGATTTGAAAGATTCGACTGCACTATCTTAAAAATATATTCATTTACTCATTGCAAAAGGGGTAAATAAGATTGAAGTCTTGAAAATGTGTTAAAACATTAAATATCATATGAAATGGGGGTTTAGACTGTAGATATCAAAGTTGGTTTATTCACCCCTTATTAGCGGTGGTTTTTAGGATAAAGGGGCATTATCATCAGGAATTGCAAGATAAGAGGTATTCGGAATATCATTTAAACTGGTTTGTATATTTTTTGTTATTCACTCAATAGGGTTGCCAAACCTTGGATATCAAAAACAACCAAGAATTTAATTTGGGATGTCATTTTGTTTCAACCACGATTACTAAGGCAACGGTTTTGAGAGAACTTTTCAAAAAGACATCAACATTTTCATGTTAATAAGGGGTGACTTATTCTCTTATTGTATTAAGCCCACCCACTATGAAGTACGGCTAAGCAAATGTACGGCTAAGGTAATGAGAGTTAAAACCAACAGGAGAGGGAGCCTCGAACACTCAGGGAAATAAATAAATATTGAGAAAATGAGTGCTTATGGTAAGTAAGGTTTATCAAAACATGTATTACTAGTAGTTCGCCACGAACGGAGATCTTGTGATGGTCTTAGGTTAGGATTAGGTTCAGGTTGTCTTAGGTTAACCACGGAATTCTTTCTAAAAAAAAAACGTGAAGATAGTATTAAGTATTAAGGTTTATAATAGGCTTAAAATGCTATTCCGATTCCGGACAGGTAGTAGATTTGACGCTTCAAAATAATCCTCAAAAATCTTAAATAAATAAACGTATTTTGACTTTGACTTTGACACAACAAAATATACTTAAAACGCACTAATACAAACTGAAAATCAATATTTTCTGACGTAATTTTTCCAACGCCACTCTTGTGGACATTTCTCTGTTAAACGGAAATCCCGACTCTTAAAATGTTGCTAAGTCACTATTTACATATCATATCACACTATCCTAAATACTGATAAGTGACAATGATGGTATAGGAAACTATTTCACCTTTGCTTGATAACTGTGAGTGGCTCTGCCTTATTTCCCACTTATATGAAAAAAAAAAACAATATGTCAATCTTAAATATATTACTAACACCTAGAGTAAGTTAACTAAAACTTTATGGATCTAAGCTATCTGAATTAAATTAATTTATTATTATATCAACCTGATAAGTGTCAAGCTGGCTGGCAGTTCTCCGTCTATGAAGTGCATAGGGTGCTGTGTGACGAATACAACCCCTATGCATTTCATCGCAGTAACTTTTATCTAATGTGTGAAATCACGCAAAAATCGACCCATGAAGAAACCATATCTTGACTTTGAATGGTTCAACAATGTAACACAAAAAAAATCAACAATCAAAATAGTCTAACAATGGATGGTCTTATTGCTTGAGAAGCTATCTCTGCCAGACAACCTATGGGGGAACGGACGCATAGAAATAATATGGGGTAATAACGGTATTCACAATATTATAATAAATATAAATAAATAAATATTACAGGACATTAATTTTACACAACGCCATCTAGCCCCAAACTAAGCATAGCTTGTAATATGGGAACTAGATTACGGATAGAATACTTAAATTCAATTTTTTTTGTAAATACATACTTATCATAATACATACTTATCATAATACAATACAACACCCAAACATAGAACAAACATCTATATTCATCACACAAATGTTTGTCCTGGATGGGAATCGAACCCACAACCTACAGCGCAGAAGGCAGAGTTACTACCAACTGAGCTATGAGGCCTGTTAAATTATATTTAAAAACCATTAAAGTTAGGTACTTATATATTAATTATTTAGGTACTCTTGAAGTCATAGTAAGTAAAATAATATGATACATACCAAAACAGATTTCATACGTATATCATACTACCTCTATAATAACACATTATAATAAAGTATCCTGTATACTAAAAATGCATTTTTTTTTTCAATAACTCACTTTTCCAGAATAACTTAAAAAAAATAGTTTTTTTTAATGCAGAACTTATTTTTTTTAAATCGAGCACGTAACTCCTAATACTACATTTCGAAAAATCTCACGGTTTCAGACTTGGCCTCAGTGGCCTAGGAAAAAAACTCACCCTGTATACTGCATTCAGTATGTTCTAAGCGGTGTTCTCTCCATGGATTTAAAATCAGCAATGTTTAAGCCTGTCTGAAGGGAACAGGCAATGCATTCACAGGCGTACAGCCTGGACAGTTAAATAATTGCCGTATAGTATGAGGAAGAATACCCAGGCATCTTGTATTGAATATTTTGAGAAGAGCGCAGTAGTTGAGGGTGATAAAGATGTAGAAAAATGAGACGGTTCTTGAGATAAAGGGGCAAGGAAGGGGTAAACAGAAACATATTACAACCATGTATGAAATATATACCGACGTTTTGCAGGCGCTCAAATTTATTCAATTGCTACTCTGTTAGGTCTAGGAAGTCGCATCAACGTAAACAAGAACAGGATGTAGCATAGTCACTCCTAAGTGACTATGCCTTAGAATAACTAATGGTACTAGACTGTGCGACAGAAATTAAAAGCAGTGATGTAAGCAATACTACAGACATCAACCATAAATAAATATTACAGGACGTTAATTTCACGCAGCGACATCTAGCCCCAAACTAAGCATAGCTTGTAATATGGGAACTAGATTACGAATAGAATACGTTAATACTTTTTTTGTGACTACATACATACTAGGTATATGATACAACACCCAAACACAGAACAAAAATATTTATCATACAAATGCTTGTCCTGGGTGGGAATCGAACCCACAGATAGCAGAAGGCAGAGTTACTACCAACTGAGCTATGAGGCTTGTCAATATGATGACTTAAGGTTTTTCATAACACAGTACCTATTCACACTAATTGAAATAAACAGAAACAAACGTAGGTATTACTTAACAATTGCCGAACTTATAGTTAGCTGTTAGACTCACTATCAGACAATCTTTGGTTAATTTAGTCGAGATGGTTTCGTGGCTCAGTTGGTAGTACCTACCTCTGCCTTCTGCACTGTAGGTTGTGGGTTCGATTCCCACCCAGGGACGCTACCGCCGACGGCGAAGCCGATCTCCATTGATGGCTTTAAATTAGCTCCATGAGAACTAGAAACGATTTTTACCGATTTAGTTATGTGTCATATCCGAAATGGCGTTTCCCATCTCAAAAGTGTACACATGTTATGAAACCTATCCGTTCAGTACATTTGACGGTAAAAATCGTTTCTAGTTCTCATGAAGCTAATTTAAAGCCATCAATGGAGATCGGCTTCGCCGTCGGCGGTAGCGTCCCAGGACAAACATTTGTGCGATTAATATAGATGTTTGTTCTGTGTTTGGGTGCTATATCATAGTATGTATATATTTACAAAAAAAAGTATGCTTGTATTCTATCTTTAATCTAGTACCCATATTACAAGCTGTGTGAAATTAATGTCCTGTCATATCCTGTAATATTTATTTAAGGCTAATGTCTGTATTGCTTACATGAATGGGTTAGCTGGCGCTGTGTGAAATCAATGTCATGTAATATTTATTTATTTATTGTGATTGTTTCAGGTTGTTCCAAAAGAGGAACATAACGGCACTGGAGGGTGACTTGGTCCGATACCACCTGATCGAGAACTTCGAGTTCGACGCTCAAGCCTCGTTCCCGCACACCGAGGACGACCTGGTTACCATCATCAACGTCGCATACCATGTGAGTCCTAACAACGTTATACACCAACCTACATCTTCGGTCGGTACTTCACAACTAAAGATCGTCATCATCATCTGGATTTCTGCTTTCATGGCTAACCTGGTCCAGGCTCTTCTAAGCCTGTTGAGATAGGCACATGCCCATCTCAATAGGCGTAGCATCCTTTGTGGAAATGCTGGGTTCGTTGGGGAGTCCCCCGGAGCCACTTATGTACCTTCGGTGCGATCAAGCCCTGCCGGGTGAGATCCCTGGTTGCCCAGAGAAGGCCCAGCGGCCGCGGTCGTGGCTACCGGGGCTGGCGTTACCGTAGTATTTGAGGCTTTTTCTTCTTCTATTTTGAAGATCGTGATCACCCGGGACTCGTTTTATAGGTATAGACGACCTGTCCAGCGACATCGTTGCCATTTGCACCACTTCGTAAAAATTAAAAAATTACGTTATAAATACACCAACTTAACCAACTGACTGAATCATCTTAGTTATCGGATAGTCAGTTTACTCAAGCTTGCATTGTCCTAACTGGGAGCAAACATCACAAAGATGTGCCCCAGCCGGGATTTGAACTTACGACCTCCTAATAGCCGCTACTAAATCTACTACTCTTCATATTTTAACCAGTAACTAAAACTAAGATATTGTAATCTGTGTGCGTGTTTTTGTATTGCCAAATAAATATTTAATCCATTGTCATACTCATGCATGAGATCAAAATATGTCGGAGCTATGCTAATAATAGATGGCAAGTAATAAGGTAGATTGATGAGACTAATGGTATTGTTTTATGAGAAGTCAGCAAGTTTTTTTTTTACTTCGGGGATGTGCTTGGCCTTCATCTCACCTGATTTTCAATATTTTATAATAAGGCCGGAGGTGAAACGCTCTTCACCCGGAATCCTCAACAAACTGAGGAACTGGTTAGCTTACCTCTAAATGCTAACAATTTAAGAATTGCTGTTATGGCAACGGAGTTAGGTAAGATGGTGTGATGGTAGATAGCCAGGCGGACTCAAACAAAATCATACCAGCAACCAAGCAAAATATTGTTCCCTATGGGGCTCGAACCCACCTCTGGTTCTGACACCTTAGCGCACCACTAGACCACATAGACGGTTAAAAATATGCGTAACAGAATGTAAATTGAACTTATAGCGGAATACGACAGTAGTTTATTATGTTTTTTCTTTGTACCCAGATAGACCTGTGGGAAAGAAACACCATGCAATTTACATTTGATAATGCCAAAAAATTCAAAATCCGCGACGGGACTCGAATCCGCATTTTTTCCTAGAGCCGGAAACGCTATAACCGATTGAGCCACGAGTGTCCAGACGCAGATTCCGATATTTTTATGTCCTATCGATATTCAGCTTGAACGCTGATCTTTGTGACATTTTTGTGATTTTTTTGTTAATATAACTTTTGTAAATGCTGTGACCAAGGGATATCACTTGAAATACAAAAAAAACATAGTATTTAATTCACTTTGTTTGGTTTTTAATACATTTTAGAGCTGACCAAAACCTCTTCAAATCTCTGATCGTTTATTTAATTGGCTGACCCTTTAACTGTGACCAAAATATGTATCTACACGTCGAATTGACTTTCCAATACTCGTGGCAAAATTCCACAGATGCATGACTGAAATATAGATAAAAAAAATTCGAACGCATACTGTAGGTAGGTAAGTTTTACTTCGTAATGCCATGCCACATAATTCAATGCATGCATGACCACAGTCAAAAGGGACCTCCAGTGCAATCCTGCTAAAGCTCTTAATTGGTTTGGTTTGTCTGTAGTTGCTGGGCGAATAGTAATTACGACATCCATAATCACCGCTTTCGTACTATGAACCGTATTTATGTAGATGACCGATCACAAACTACTAATTAGGATCTGATTCCCCTTTGCATGGACATATAATTTACCTGGTACCTGTTTATGTGCGGTATATGTATGTACGTACGGTAATACAACTATCCACCATGAGCAAAAGAAACAGATTTTTGGTGTTTATAGAAAAAACTATCCTAATAACTATCCTCTTGATCCTACTATACGCACCATACTAACATCAGCTACATGAGAATGTCTGTACTAAGTATTGGGTGTTGTATCATATACTTAGTACGTATGTATTCACAAAAAAAAAGTAGTACATAAGTATTGTATCCGTAATCTCGTTCTCATTTTACAAGCTTTGCTTAGTTTGGGGCTAGATGGCGCTGTATAAAATTAATGTCCTGTAACGAATAAAAACTTGCAGCGAAATCGGTGGAAATACCGTATACCGTCCACCGTCATACCGTCCGAATTTTACTTCTCGTGCTTGTAATATAGCTACAGATCAAATTTTTGGGGTGCATATACAAATCTTTGTGTTATGTCTTCAACTTAGATTTTCGTGAACACGAAGATTTTGGTGAACATTTTGAAATCAAGTCCAACTTCCTTAACGCTCCCAACACAATATACTTATATATATATTACGTTTTTTGTGTGAATTCATATATTCACACAAAAATCATAACAAGCATTGAATGAATTTCTCAATTTGACTAAAAACACACAAACATTGTTCTTAGGTAAATATATATAGGCATTGACGAGTACCTCAGTTCTAGCTGCATTGACGCGTGGAATTGCCAAAGGACAAATACTCTCTGAGCCAGCCAATTGGACAAATGTACACTAGAGAAACTAAATGTTCATGTAAATAATAAACGAATGCTTGATGTTTCTCTTCTAGTAATTATATACATGGTACACTGAACATACCACAAACTGCCACGACCTGCTTTACACCGAACGTTTTGAGACACTCTCATTCCGACCTGACCTACCTATTATATTATTCAGCTTCTGATCTCTTAATTCCTTTCATTCCTGACAAGATTCGTGCACTTGGATCGCACGCGGCTTTCCACACCAACCGCGCCTTTGGATCACGCTCCAGCCGCGCGCGATTGGAGCGCGTTGGATCGTCCGGTGTGACTATTGCTTGTAATATGGAGCTATTGGCTTCGCTCTCGCTAGACTGCAGAGAGGAGTAGCCCATTAGCTGGCTCCACACAGCTAGCGCGCGGAGCGCGAGGTATGGACGGTTGTGCGTGGATCGCGCGATCAGCTATGGAAAATCTATGCTATAAAGCTATGGAAATCCCGTAAAGTTAATCCCGTTAAGCAGCGTTTACATCCTTTTAAAAGGAATAGAAAATGTTTATGGTATCCAAACAATTTACTTTACTCTAATAGGCACCCCTATTAGAGTAAAGTAAATTGAAAAAAATTGAAGAGACGATAGTCAAGCATCAGATTTCTCGTGATATGGCCAACAAAGTCCCTCTACCGCTTCCTAATTTAGACCCATTTCCATTCTAACCATCTTATCTAAAATCCTTGAGCAGGTTGTGCATAAGCAATTGTCGCTCTTCCTTTCTCATAACAGCCTCTTGAACCCCTACCAATCTGGGTTTCGACCTGGGCATAGTACCGTCAGTGCCTTGATTAAAGTAACGGATTTTGATCCATTTGTGGCCATTGATCGACTTCTCAGTATCCTTGTGCTACTTGACTTTAGTAGTGCTTTCAATTCGGTTGACTATGATATATACTTCTTTCCATCCATTCCTCTCTCAATATTTCTCCAGCTGTAATGTCTTGGTTCCAATCTTATCTTTTAGGCCGTTCGCAGTGTGTTCGCTCTGAAGAGTCTTACTCTGATTGCTTTAGGATTACTGTGGGGGTGCCGCAAGGCTATTTTCAGTGTTTATAAACGCCATCACTCAAGTCATTTCTTCTCATTTTCATCTGTACGCTGATGATCTTCAGGCTTACTAGTTAATCCTGCTAAATCTCAGGCACCTATCTGCGGCAGCCCGTATATGCTTAATAAGGCACAACAAAACTCACTGCCTCCACTACTCTATGCAGTTGCCCCCATTTGTTATGCTACTGTCGCGAAAAATCTGGGTGTTATTTGTGATCCCAAATTATCTTGGATGAACCATGTCAAAGGAATTAGTAAGCGCATTTACTTCTCTTTTCATTCCCTTAAGCGACTCCAGAAGTTTTTACTTTTTGAGACAAAGGTCACTCTAGCTCAAACTCTCCTCTTACCTCTTCTGGATTATGCAGACTCCTGTTTTCTTGATGCCACGGAGGAAATTTGCAATAAATTAGAACGTCTTCAAAACTTGTGCACTTGTTCGTTTTGTATATGGATTGCGTGAGTTTGATCGTGTTTCCTTTTACAGAGCCCAGTTAAAATGGCTTCCTATTCGTCAACGTCGTGATTCACATGCGCTTTCTCTTCTCTATAATATTCTCAACAATCCTCATTCTCCACCTTATCTCCGTGAGCGGTTTCAATTTCTGGTTCCCCGTGGTAAGCCTTGCAGAACAGCTAAATCTCTACTTCTTGCTACTCCCAACACTCCTCTAGCTGTTATGGTGGCTCGTTTACTGTGAAGTCAGTAAGGCTGTGGAACTCACTTCCCCATGTTATTCGCGCTTGTACATTTCAAGCGTAAAGTCAAAGAGCACTACCTCTCCTTATAGATTCATAATATATTAATATGTATTGGTATCTGTGTAATGTACATCTATATATTATATATGATTGTATTATATAGTTATATATATATATTATATTTAAAACTATATTCTTAGTAGTATATTAAGTATTATTGATCAATATAATATAATTTATGTGCCTTAGTTACTTATTAAACTTCATTAAATTGTTATGTACACTATTTCCCAATTTTTATCTATCTTTTCTCTCTCCATATCACTGGTTTGCTGGAAGAAAACTCTTTTTAGGGTTAATCTGGCCTTTGCCATGTATTTTAAGTTTAAGTTTTTCTTTGTTACTATGTTAATGTGTGCAATAAAGTATAAATAAAAATAAGAGTAAAAATAAAAACCAATAAGAAGTACCAAATATTTAAGGAAAATAAAGGCTGCTTCCACAGCAATTCTAAGCAGCCGTGTGACTTCATCTCCAGCAAGAGTTTGACAGAATCACGGATTGCCGAGATCGCTTGGAGCGCAGTTTAGGATCACACTTTTAACAAACTTGGACCGGCCTAGTGAGATCCACGCTCCATGATCTTGGATCGCGGAGCGCGCGACTAGCTATTCGCGCCGCTGAATACGGATCAACGGGTGTAAGTGGCGTATTTCACTTTCATGAATCCACGATTTGCTCGCTTTGAATCTACAATTTTATAAAAACCATTTGAGCGTACCTAAATTATTTAATAGGATTATTTTTAAATTAAGTACTTGATTAAAACAAATCAACGCATATGTATAATCGCATGTTATTATGCGTAGATTTGTTTCATTTCAACTTGATAGATCCTATAACCGACCTTTATTAAAAGTACTGTGACATTTTATTATTCTAACTATACAAGAAATTACATATTATATTATATACAAGAGATCAAAAGAAAGAGTTTAGAAATATTAAATAATTTGATTGAATTAATAAGCGTAACTGATGAACACAAATAAGCCCATGTTACTTGTTAAAACAGTGATAAAGTTCATTCCTAACAAGCAAGTAACCTTATGTCGGGAGCATAAAGTTATATTTGAAAAATTCACTTGTAAGAACTAACATAAACTCGATGGCAGCGATCCCTTTTTTAGATATTTTATAACAAACTAACTCAGGAAACTAGGAAATCTAAGAAATGTAAAAGAAGATCTTAGATTCTGCAGAGTTGACGCACACAAGTACTGAAGCTTGTTAAAAAGTTAACAGTTGTTATTTATGAATTTCGATTCCAGTATAAGGTATAAGTTTGCTTCCAGTGTGAAAAGGTGCCTACTTCCTACGTGAAACGATGAGCTAAACTAAAATGTCAAAAATGGTACCTACTCTTGCGATAAGTAGCTATATAGACGTAAGATAGCTAATTGATTCTGACGTCGCTATGCGGAGAATATTTCGGCCACTCTCCGATTCACTGGTTTTTACATCCGGTCCGGGCTTATATCATCATTAATATTATCAAATTCAATGATGCAAATATTTTTATATGTTAGTTAGTATCCGTATCTAGCTCTATATAAAAACATAGGCCCCTGTTTTATGTAGTTGTGGCTAAATTAATTACACAAACCTCACACGTCCGCACACCAACTTAATATTCAAAACGGCTTGTAACTTTTTTAAAGTACTGATTTAATTTATTCCATCCAAGATTTTTATGAGTATTAAGCAATGTGTATTGCATTATGAAATATCGATGCAATAAAACCAGTCTGTAAATAATTAATATTAAGTAACCACATGTCCGACCTAAAGTTCTAATTGCCGTGACATTTTCTGTTCCTGGGTTTTAACCGCCTCTGTGGCCTAGGGGTTCAACCCACCGATTTCAGATCCAGAGGTCCCGGGTTCGATCCCCATGGGGAGTACAATATATTGTGCTTGGTTTGGTTGGTGGTAGGATTTTGTTTAAGTCCGCCTGGCTAGCTACCACCATCTTACCTAATTCTGTCGCCATAATAACAATTCTTGAAAAAATGTTGTGTTCCGGCATTCAGAGGTAAGATAACCAGTTCCTCAGTTTATTGAGGATTCCGGGTGAAGCGCGCCTCCATCTTCGGCCTTATCTCAACTTGTTACCAGGTGAGATGAAAGCCAAGCGCTCCCTCGTCGAACAATAAAAAAAAAATAAAAAAAAACATCCCTGAATAATACTATTTGGCAAATCACTTCTGTGGGCGTTGCGAGCCCTCAGATCATGCCGTGACCTATCATCAGGTGCACGTCTCTAACGTCGGTGTACCGCCAATAAATAAAATGAGTCGATAATTACCATAGCCTTGGGTTAAAACTTTAAAGTTAAGTTAAGTAAAAGTTAAGTCTTTTGGGTTAAAAGTTTTAACTTAAAGCTTTTCTAATTACCATGATCTTAATTTAATAATCAATATTTTAAGATATTATATACCCTATGCTTGTGTATGTAAATAGAGCCAGTACTTAGGCCTCTGTACGTTGTAGTTAGCCAGTATTTTCATACTGTATAGGTATTCGAAATTTTGAAGAAAATTTTCATTTTCTAATAACCGTATACTAATTACCATGTTTTTATAATTACCGTTGTATGAGTTTATTACTTCATTAATAAAAAGTTGATCTACTGGAACATTTTTAATAAGGCTGAACTAATTTTTGTCATTTATGAAGATTTAAAAATTCTGCTGTAACAGTTAGGATAGAGGACGTAATTTTACCGCTGGCTTCTTTTAACACAGGATCAGCGGCGGGCCTGGATGAAATGCGGCCGGCTCATGTTAAGAGCGCGCCCAATGCCAGGAAAAAATCATATTTCACCCGCGCGTCTTGCACTGCCCGCTCTAGTGCATAAAGCTACCACAGCGCGCCACGATCGCTCGAGGTTGTGACGCTGAGCACACTAAATGCGTTACACTCAGATAAATCATATACTTTTACTTTTCGATTGGGTTCACGATTATTCACTAAAAAACTATTACTGCGAACGGATTTTAATGTTATTTGGAATGAAGATTTATACGACAGCCGTCAGTGGATAGTCAGATTAGGTACTTGAAGTATGTACCTACTACCTATACCTACATAACCCAAGAAAGTTAGTAGTCAGTAGGTAGTAGGTAGTTATATTTTGTTAACAATTGCAATATCTCCAGAACCATACACGAATTTAATTTTATCACAAACATTTACACGGCTTCATACTCAGTTCTTTACAAGTTAATTTAAGAAAATCCGCTGGTAGGACGTTCTTTTGGCGGAAACTGTTATTCCAAATATCTAAATAATAAAAACGGCTATCTACACATAGGAGATTATTTTAATCGTACCAAAAAATTAAAATGAGGGCAAGTAAAAAAAAAAATTTGCTTGAGATGGAAAAAAAACATTGAACTAGCGACACCTTACCAACACCACTTCTGACACATTTTACTTTAAACACATTGTTACGATCCTTGTAAATTCGATTTTTAATAACTTTAAAACCAGTTAATTACTATGTATTCGCCAATTAGTTTGAAACGCTAAACAACACACAAATCAAGGTATATTCGTGGTATTATTTTCAAATTGGAGCATCCAGCGGTTTTCGGGATATGGAAATCTGCGAAATGTTATCACAAGAAAATCTTAAATTTCTCTGAAACCTTCTGGCACACAAATTTCAAAATTACGGGCACGATTGACCCACGTAAAAACCTAGCTATCCATTGTTGTATTTGGTTCCCGTATCGGACACAATATTTTGCTGATGTAATGTTTCAGACATACCCCATACCCCGCAAAATCTGTTTATCATAAAATATCTCCAAAAGTATAAGACGCACAAATCCTAGCACTTTTTCTTGTGTGCATTTTTTTTTTCGATACGTGAGTAATCTCACTTAAAAGTATCAAATCTACACGGCATCATAATTTAATTATTCTAGAAAGTCAAATCATGAATTCGACATTTTTTCGCCAGGACAACGATTTTTTTTAACCATACGACGGGTAAGCATCTTGGCCTTCATCTTACCTGGTAACAAGTTGAGATAAGGCCGAAGGTGGAGGCGCACTTCAACCGGAATCCTCAACAAACTGAGGAACTGGCTATCTTACCTCTGAATGCCGGAACACAACATTTTTTTAATTGTTATTATGGCGACAGAATTAGGTAAGATGGTGGTAGCTAGCCAGGCGGACTCAAACAAAGTCCTACCACCAACGAAACTGTAACTAAACAAATTTTGTTATAAGAAAACACTCTGGGAGAGCCGACAGAAGTGAAAACTTTCGAAGTTTTTTTATCATTGCCTAAGAAAACACCTGAGATTGTTGTTACTTGAATCCCAATGTGTTTAAAGTCAAAAGTGGTGTCGGTAAGCGTAACAGTGTCGCGCATAATAATCAAATAGCTCGACGATACAATTCACAAGAGCGTGCGGTGACGATGACGCGAGCTACTCGCTTTTTGTTCACCCAAAAAGTACATGTATGTATATACACAGTATGCATATAGCTACTGTGTATATACATACGTTCGTAGTTCGGTGACGATGACGTGAGTTCCATGATTTTTGTGCTCAACCCCCCTGAAGAAGTTTTCTACATAAGTACTGGATTTGGCTACATAATTACTAATTGTAATAATCAACATTCATTTATGTTGGTAGTACAGGTATGCCGAGTATACAAATATAAATATTACAAATAAATATTACAGGACATTAATTTCACACAGCGCCATCTAGCCCCAAACTAAGCATAACTTGTAATATGGGAACTAGATTACGGATTGTTTTTGTAAATACATACTTATCATACAATACAAACACCCAAACACATAACAAACATCTATATTCATGACACAAATGTTTGTCCTGGGTGGGAATCGAACCCACAGCCTACAGCGCAGAAGGCAGAGTTACTACCAATTGAGCTATGAGGCTATGAGGATGCAATGATTTGTCTGAAAATCTTGCCTATACTGTCAAGATTACGTAGAAATGATCAGTGCAGCGGCAAACGCGCGGCCCGGCCGGGTTTGAACGCTAGCCCATCGAATTTAGACTCAATTTGTATGATGATAGGGTGCTATCATTATCAACTCTTTGCGTAGATTTTAAAATATTATAATAGAAATCCGTCTTCAATTAATTTTAGTATGCATAGGTACGAACCTGATTAATAAAAATAGATAAGTACCAGTAGATATTCAAAACATAATTCAAATTACGCGCTGGATTACGAAACAAAGCGGCCGGGAACAACCTTCCACGTCGAGTGCTGCCCGACAACTGACCAAGAAGCCATGATCTATTTTGTATCTAATTGGCATAACATAAAGTCGAAAATTGCATGGTTTAGTTGCTTAAGAAATGGCTTTTAGGTCCACGTTATAATTTTTGTTAGTGTTTTATTTAATTATTCAAAATGTAAACGTGAAATTAAAAAACTAGCCGATCATTCGACTAAAACACTAGTCTAGCTATATTTTTCATAAATAAAAAAATGGGGTTGTCGCTGATAATTTCGAGCATTTGAATTAAAAGCGTTTTTTTAGTGTAGTATCTGTTTATTTTTTTAAAAAGAACTCAGTTTTTTTTTCAAAATTCTATCCGATCATTGTACTACAACAAGATTTTTTCCAGCTTTCAGTATTTTTTTTATTGGTATAACTACTTTCGTTACTATCAAAGAGTGTGTTTGAAAATGCTCCTGTTGCGTAATTTTGTCATTGGGCGCGCTCTTAAAGAGTTGATCTCCATGTCAGCGGGAGAGAACGAGAGAAGCCTCATAGGGTGCTTAATGAGACTAGCGAACTTTTTGCTTAGTGAACAGTTGAACCATCTTGTGTGCCCGTATCTGTATGGGGTAGATATAGAATCTTTTTTGTAAAGCACAGATGCTTTGAACAAAAAAGATGGTTTACGACCTGTAGTTAGATAGCAGACCGTTTTTCGCCGCTTGACTGCCAAACTGGCTTACCGCTACGTCAAAGAGGAAATTACCAGTTGCTTGCAGCCGCACCAACTGGAATTTGGCACACGCCTGGATAGCGAAGCTGCCATCCACGCCACGCGAATGTTTCTCATGAATCCGGAGAACGAAGACTCTATTTTGCGTAAACTTGATACAACGCGTTCAACTCTTTGGAAAGAGACTTTCTGTTGAGTGAGGAGTCTAGGATAAAACCACATCTCTCTTCCCTTTCCTTCATCAAGCCTATCATCCTTCCGACCTTTTCTTCGAGAAAAATATCATTCATTCAGAAGTGGGAGCTCATCAAGGAGGCCCACTCGGTCCGCTTGTGTTTAGCCTGGCTTTTCACAAATATATTCACAATCCGCGATCTAAAATCTACTCTTAACGTCTGGTAACTGGACGATGGCACAAAAGGGCGTAAACCGGAAGACTTCTTTAAGGATCTGGAGGCCTTAGTTTCCCGCCTTAAATACCTGGGTCTAGAGGTAAGCCCCTATGTAAGCGTGGGATGACGTAGGGGTAGAGCGGGTTCAAGAACAATTGTAAGAGGGTGTGTTGGGAGTCGACAAGGCCAGACAGCGAGCTGTGTCGCAACCTGAGTCCGGGGCTTGGTTACAAGCGGTTCGTTCACCTCACCTGGGCACTCTTCTCGACGATGACTCTGCGTGTGGCGGTGGCTCTCCGCCTGGGTTGTAAGGTGAACCTCATATATACACCTGCAGTTCCGTTGTGGAGGCCGATGGCTATCACGTTCTGAGTTGTCGGCGGTACACTGGGAGGTTTCCGCGTCACCATACCCTGTACCCTGTATGTCGTACACGACATAGTTCGTAGAGTCCTTATATCGGCGAATGTCACCTGCATGCTTTAACCTCTAAGTCGCAGCAGGTCTGAAGGGAAGAGGTCAGATGGGCTGACTTTGGTGCCGTGTAAAATTAGGAAGAGCTTTATCTGGAACGCAGCTTGCGTCAGCACTGTCGCCACCAGTCACCTGAGTCGCACCTTCTCTCTGCATTTGCAGCTGCCGCAGACGCCTGCTCAAAAAAAACGCTTGAGTGCGCTTGACCATTTTGTACCAGTAAGATAGCAGTAAGATCTTGGGCAGTTGGAGTGTGGATGCGAAGTGTTAGGTTGGATAAATAAACTTAACGAAGTGACAGGGGACTCCCGCTCCTGGTCGCGCAAAGGATTGATCGCTATTCAGCGATCGAATCGAGATCGAGAAGCAATATGCGCACTTTTGCACCGGGAATGGTCAGGGTTATTTTATGTATTTTTTTGTATTTGAAAGTTAAGTACTATTTAACTATCCTGTAACTTTCCGTATTGCCACTTGTCTTCGGTTGGGTGCAAGATGCTGCGCCTCTCACCAGTGCCGGTGCGGTGCGGCCGTAGATCAATTTGGTTTTCACGGACTTTTGTGCGCAAGGTCTGCGAGCAGGATTTCGCGCCACGCTAGTCTTAATGACATTATCCGTCGAGCGTTTACCAGTGTCAATGTGCCAGCCGTTCTTGAACCGAATGGTCTGTTACGTGATGATGGTAAGCGGCCCGACGGTATGACTCTTGTCCCTTGGGAAATGGGTAGGCCTTTGGTGTGGGACGCTACCTGCGTCGACACCCTAGCGCCATCTCATCTGCCTGGGACATCAGTTAGGGCTGGTGCGGCGGCTGATTCGGCCGAGGATCACAAAAGGCGCAAATATAGAGGTCTCGACAGAGCTTACCTATTTGAGCCTTTTGGGGTGGAGACCTTGGGTCCGTGGGGAGCCGGTGCCCTCCCGAGGAAAAATATTGCGGGGCTTTTGATTGAGGCGACACGTGACCCAAGGGCTGGCTCTTATTTAGGCCAGCGAATTAGCATAGCTATTCAGCGTGGCAATGCAGCCAGTGTCTTGGGCACGCTTCCGTCTGGTACTGGTCTGGAACAGTTGAGTTACCTATAGGCCGTTTGTAACGGTCCTTAGGTAATCTGACTGATTCCTTTGTACTTAGTTAGTTTAATTTATTGAATAAATGTAATTTATTTATTAAAATTTAACTATCTATTGAATTTCGTTTTAGCAAAATGTGAAAATTAACCAATTAAGAAAATGTGTTTTTTGATTTGTTTGTATTACAGTTTTTAGATAATTTTCAATGAAAGTGACATTATATTTTTTTACAACAGTTTATTTAGAGTCAGTGTTAGCTTTGTTGGTACTTTAAATAGAATATACTTTCGTACAAATTATTAATGCGTGATATTGTATCGACTTTATTGATATTTTCTAATTATCGTTACATTCATTCTTAGATATATCTAATTACCATGCTCTTCAAATGTTTAAGTCTCATTGTCTAAAAAACCACTTGAAATACAATAGTCAAATGCCTCATTAATTGTTAAATCCGTATCTTTGATTTGTTTCATATTTTAATGAGTTTAAGACAAATAAGCCAAAAATAAAAAGGGTTATTATGCGGAGAACGCCTAATGTCAGGAATGACCGATTTAATTTTAGTTACAAATTCATTAGGTCTTAGTCTTGCTGCTAAGCTGACGAGCCCTCGCAGGATGTATTATAGCGATAATACATCCTGCGAGAATACTCGGAGCGCCGAGTAACTTCATTTCTGAAACGATTGTGTCGATTTGATTTTTTCAAAGGAGGTTAGCGGATTAGCTACTTAATATTTTTCTGTTGTCATATGTAGACGTAAATAAATACCCTACTTAAATATGACAAAAGACTACATCAGGAAAGGTTCGCTGGAAGAAAACTCTTCGCAAGGTGCATAGATAGAAGATACTCAGACATTCAGATTACAAAGGCAATTATTACCTCAGAACACTGCGCCTGTAATCATCATTGTATCGAAAGTGTTTTAAACAAATGATTGACAAAGAGCCATACTCTTTCATTAAAAATTATACATGCCCAATTTTTTTCTAAAATTAAACCGAGAGAAAGAGAGAAGAAATAGGAATCGTTCTGGCATTGATTGGCTGGATTTTGCACTCCCTATTTCCTGAAACCACATCAAACGGATGCTAAGATGCGTTTGATGTGGTTTCAGGAAATTGTTATTTGCTTGGCAGGCCACTTTATTTATTTGCTCCAACATAACATTTATTAGTCAAACGTTTAACATAAATGCACGTACCCCTATTTCACTAAGTTCATTACAGAATAAATAAAATAATGCAAACAGGTTCCCGAATGGATGGTTACATATTGAAATAGTAAATACCTTTGAAACATTTCTAGTAAAAAGTTCTAGTAAAGGATGTTAGTTTAGTTTCTGTAAACCTTTATAAATCAATATTTTATTGAATGCTATCTCCTCACGGCATGTGAGTAAACTTGCACGCGTCTATCTCTGAAGGTAGGTTATGATAGAATTTCACTACGATCTATATACACCTAAACATATGTAAATAGATAAGTGATTATACAATTCAACCGGTGCAAGATTGTCGCATGACGACCACGATTAAGCGCAAAATGGAGTGTGGGAAGACTATGGACTTACGACATTGTGGCAGTTGTGACGAGTCAATCTATGGAGGCGGCTCAGGTTCGCCAGCAATAATTTGTAAACACATAATAATTTCCAAAATAAAGCCATTAAATTCACAGTCTCGTCTAGTAGGTGAATACTATTTTACTTTTGGATCTACGCCTGATAATTATAACACACTTCAATACCAAATAAATAACATATCTACCAGATGTAGATACGATATTATTTCGAAAAGCTTTTGTGACAGAATCTCTCAAAAATTCAATTTCTTCGCTTGCCGGACATACATGTAAACAAAATTATTTGTCCTAGATCAAGACAGTTTTCGATCCTCTCAGCTTCGTAAACATATCTCGCATTATGGTTGTGTTTGTAAGAGTCAAGCCCCAGGTTTACGAAGTTCTCCTTCAATGTCACAGCTCAATTTGAGAAGTGCCATCTCGGCTGATTCGGCTGGATCACAAAAATAGCGCAAACATACTCTCGAGTCGAAGAGTCTCGACATAGCTAATTTGATTGAGTCTTTTGGCGAAGAGACGTAGAGTCCGTGGGAGCACTAAAAAAAAAGCTTTTCATTGATCATCATCGTTAACTGGACCCAAGCGGTCGAAATCAGTAATTATATATAATACTTATATAAGCTGGATACCTATCCCGAGTGGTGTCCCGCAAGGGTGACACTGATATAATATATCTAATTGTTTTCTCAATAGCAGTTTGCTCCACTTCTAAGTTATCAGCTCACCTATGGATGCACTGGATCTTCAAGCAGTCCTAGTCTCGATACCTATCGCTCGACTAATAAGCTTGATTGTAATCCGTCAAAATGTTCAATAGTTACACTCTCCCCTGAAAAAATATTGTTAAATCCAGTTTATGTTGTAAAACAACAGAAACTTAATGAATGTCAAGTTGTCAGAAACCTGGGAATGCACACGATACCACTCACTTGTTTGACACCCATATTGATTCTATCGTCGGTAAAGCCTCTAGAGCTCTTAAATTTATCATGAGAAGCTCTGCAAGCTTTAACCGAGCGAAAACTTCTAAACATTTTGTACTGCATGTATGTCCAAAGTATTCTAGTAAACGTTTCACAAATCTGGAACAAGTTTCATTTGCTCTCGCTTAGCAAGCGAATTAGGAGATTTGATGTATAAACAATGATATATTTTTTTCTCTCTTCTTCTCATCTTTAAAGAAAAATATGTATAATATATTATATATATTACATATACAATATATATTTACTATAAAAATATTACCGCATTAACATGAGTACAAACAGTGAGTACAAACTACAGGCAGAAATCATGTCTCGTGGCGTGAATTTCACTCGAAGTAGTGTGACTCTCACACTCATGCACAAAATGCGTTGGTGTGGAGTCTAGATCGTTGCAAATGGAAGTCACGCACACATTTATATGGTGCATTAGTGTGAGTGCGGTTCGTTGCATGTGTGCCACTACACCCAGCGGGTGCGTGTCCCCGCCACCCTCCACCGCCGTGAACTAAGCCTTAATTGAATACCCGCTACCCCACCACCTCGGAATTATATCAAATTGCATCAGCGGATGATGTTTTTTATTTCGTTATGCAAAGAAAATCAAATAATTACAACTCCTATTACAAGTGCTTCAGGAGGGCTTCATGTTTTTCGAAAATGCAATGTGTGTAAGTATGTCTATGTCATTGACGCGCTCTACATTACATGTCGTGTCGTTTGGTTTGACAAAATTGTGGGTGTGAACACAACATGATTAAAAAGAGGCAAAATAAAGATAAACAAAAAAAAACTTGTAACCTTTACATATAAAGAAAATACATGGAGACACAAAAATAAAATAAAATAATGAATAGGTAACATAATGGTAACATATGCTAAAAGTACTTAGTGACAATTAACTACTTGTCTGTCCCGTCTCCTAGTTGTATAAAAAACTTTTTTTTTTAAAGAAATTATGACGTATATTATATTAAAGCATTCTTGTTTTGATATTACTTTACTTTTGTCACTTTTTATCCAGTGTATAAAAAACGAGACAAAAGTAATGTAGGCCCCAGAGTAAGACTTTCCCAGAAGGCCTTTGTCACGCACGAAAACCAGCGATTCCGCTACTCGGGAGAGACCACTAGGAGTCAGATCCGCGAGAATCGCCTCTGTGGTCTAGTGGTTTAATCAAATTAGCAGATGTGGTCGTTTACCAACGTCGACTGACATTACCATTACAACTGTGCAGCAACTTCTGACCACCCGAGTTGCTTCTGCTTGTGGATCATAAGCTCTCTCTAAAATTGCTGAACCTCTCGCATCGTGAGTTGTTGACCCGGAGGAAAGTTTCTGATTAAATGAAAGACGAACACTACCTACGTCATGCCGCGATCGTTCTATTCTATTCCTATGACCTCTATATGATACAAGGAGACGTCTGCAGTAAAGATGGCAATAATGGTTAAAATTAAATATTAGTTAACTGTTAATTGATAAAAAAATATATCGATATTTTTATTGGTTGAAAATATTAGTTCATATTATTTGTTTAGTACCTACACGATTTGGTTATTGGTTGATGTTAATGCAGTTGAATATTTTATTCTATTGATCAAAAAAGTAACCGCTAATTCGTCTCTATCATGGTAGCACTATGGGTATTTGTTTAAAATATCACATCACTTTGTATTTAATAAAAATATCATATACAGCAAATCAGAAATTTCATCTCTATAGTGAGGAGTCGAAAGCATACAATTGAATGAAGTCAACCTAATACATAGTTGAAAACTCTGCGAGCAGCAACATACGAAAGTGTTTCTTACTTATAGCAGTTTAAAGTTAAAATTTCAATGCATTCAATTATGTTAGTTCTAACTCAGGCTGAAGTTGATATGATATTTTTATTCGATAATGTTAATTCTGATTATTGAATGTAATGGTTGATTTTAAATATTAGTTAAATTTATTGGTTGATAGTTATATTCGTCATCTCTAGTCTGCAGTAGGTACTAACGACAAAACATTGATAATACATTTATTATTTGCTTTATTGTCCAAAAGAGAGCAAATCACTTAAAAGCGGTTATTTAAATCGGCTATTGCCCACCGTCCACCTCCTAAGATCACCCTGGTGTACCGTTGAAAGTTTTTTTTTCACCATGTCTACCTGGGTGTTCCTAGGAAAATATTAAATTTCCACCGTCCACCCCATCTCAGTTATCAAAACTCTTCAAATTTGAAGAGCACAGAGATTATGATCGTTATATAATATAATATAATAGACCAATATATAAATATATATTGATACGTTCATTACTTTTGTCTATTTTCAATAATATTATGACATTGACGGGCTTAATGTGATCTTATCGCGAAAGTTTTAAAAAAATAGTTTTTGTCTGCAATAGTCTAGTATCGGTATTTCGGTTATGAGCCGCTTCTTGTATTATAGTAGTTCAGTGTTGGTAAAAAGCTTTTGTTTGTGATTGTTTTGGCCTAGTAGCATATGTTTTTGTAGGTAATGTTTTTGATATTTGAGAGATCATCATTTCAAGTGACATTATGTCCTTTTGACAGCTGTCATCGAAAATGTAGACCATTTCTATAGCTTCCATTTGAAATTAGAACGGAGAGTCTAGGACGAGTCATTTCGGAGATATGACCGTTTGAAGTTAAACAGTTGTCATCTAAAATGTGGTTGCATACATTTTATTTAGTTGAAGTCCAGAATTAGTAGTTTGGGCATTCAAAAAGTACAAAAAGTACAATTAAACTAACTATGTACAAAGGAATCAGTCAGATTACCTAAGGACTGTTACAAACGGCCTATAGGTAACTCAACTGTTCCAGACCAGTACCAGACGGAAGCGTGCCCAAGACACTGGCTGCATTGCCACGCTGAATAGCTATGCTAATTTGCTGGCCTAAATAAGAGCCAGCTCTTGGGTCACGTGTCCCCTCAATCAAAAAGCCCCGCAAGGTTTTTGAAAACCCGGAGGGCACCGGCTCCCCACGGACCCAAGGTCTCAACCCCAAAAGGCTCAAATAGGTAAACTCTGTCGAGACCACTATATTTGTGAGCCTCGGCCGAATCAGCCGCCGCATCAGCCCTAACTGATGTCCCAGGCAGATGAGATGGCGCTTGGGTGTCGACGCAGGTAGCGTCCAACATTAAAGGCCTACCCATTTCCCAAGGGACAAGAGTCATACCGTCGGGCCGCTTACCATCATCACGTAATAAATGTATTTTACTGACAGCTGTCAAAATGACACCTGATACTACTGATACTAGTCTAGCCTAGCCTAAATAATCACAAAAAAAGTTTTTCACCAACACCGAACTACTGATACAAGAGGCGGCTCATAAGTCCGGTTGAGATGTCCAATATTTGACAGTCATAATCTCTTTGCACTTCAAATGAGAAGAGTTTTGGTATCGAAGTGGCCGGTGGAAATTTAATATTTTCTGAGGAGCACTCAGGTGGGTGGTCTCAGAAGGTGGACGGGTCGATCGCTGTTATGTGTATTTTGTCTGTTTTCTTCAACTTTTACACAAAATCTCAGAAACACTAACGTATGAAGCACGCGAGTTAAACCGCGCGGGTGCAGCTAGTAGAAGTTTATTACATCTCCACAGGATGTAATATTGCCTTCATCGCTCTCTCGGATTCACTTTGAATCTGTTAACGGCATAAGGACTCATCTTGGAATTTTATTTTCTGCATTTAAATATTACTGCGTAGAAAGTTGGCGCAGATACATGGTTGATAAAAAGTCTTATAAAATTAAGTTATGAAATGTAAGCTAACTTCCCGTGTAAACACTCCTTGCAAACAAGTGGTGTGTGTTTTATGTAATTGTTTGTCTGCGTGTGTGTGGTTTTATTAAATTGCAATCTAAAATCTATTTGCAAATGTGAAGCGTGTGTTTGTCGGTAACAACATTTAAAACTTACTTTTTTAAAGTAAATTCAGGCAAATGTATACATGTGTGTGATGCCTTTAGGAACAGAAAGTTTAATTCTTAAAATGTTGAGTTTGCAAAAAGTTGAAATCGCAGCATGTTAAATTTTCAGAAATATGAATTCCTAAAATGTTGAATTTGCAAAAATTTGTATTCCCAGCATGTTGAATCCTAAAATGTTGTATATTGTTGTAGATTGAGAAACTTCTACACTAATCGACGCGTATGCGTTATATGCCAGAAATGCATGTTACCAGTTACGCAAAAGTAAATTACCAAACTTTTTCCGAAAGAGACCTGATACACAAATTACCTAAAACTCTTTCGCCTAAGACCTAATACACATTAGGTATGACCTCGGTGTCTCTCGCAAAAATCCTGATAGGTAAATGGCGAGAACAGCAGCAAACTTACCGATGCTCCCAGCAAATAAATTAAATTAATGGCGATTCTGTGTATTTGTTTAAATTGACCAAGCGAGCGAAGCGAGGGAAGCGTCTCAGTTTCGAGATTAGCCAAAAATTTTTTTATCCGCTGTCGGTTTGTTCTCGGCTACAGGAGAGAAGTTAACTGTAGGATTTCAATTTTTGTTTTTTTTTTCGGAAAATGTACACCTACGTTTACTAGTCAGACGCAGTCCTCTCTGCCTTTGCAAGACAAATCCGTAGACACCAGGTTCGATCTCCTCAGACCAAGGGAACGCGAGTTTAGATTTTTGTTGTTTTTAGTGGATTGGAAGTTAGGTGCGGTTGTTAATTTAAACTTCACTTTGTTTGCTGTAGTATTTCCATATATTGCCTGCCGGTATAGACACGCGTCCGTACGTGGGAACAGTTTTGAGAGAAGAGACAGAGCGACAGTGCTTTGCTACAGATTATAAATCTTAATCTATTACAGATGCACCCTTACGTTATGCACAGACTAAAAAGTCTTGATGTCTCGGACATGCTGGGGCCTTAAAAGAACCAGACTCACCCTTGGAAGAAAGGTTTACAATATTGCTAGACTTAACTAAAAATGCTAACTATTTTTATAAAAAATTATCTCTTACACCTAAAAGATTATCTTTCTGAGAACATTTGTTAACATTTTATACTCAACTTTAACAACTTACATACATTATTTGCTAATATTGCTATGAGCATAGCTTAGAATTGTTACAATTTTCTTATTAGCTTTGAGCAACTAATCTTAAATTCTGTTGAAATAACTTATTTCTAATAATACCTTCAATAAGGATGCAACAATAAATAGTAATAGTAGTAGTAGTATGTAACTTCACAATTCTTAAAGGAGATACATAGATCTATATAAACTTAAATGCTACTCAGAGCTAGGAATATCGATCCATTAAAATTCAATTATTATCTATTGGTAATACACATACTTTTGTAATGGACCTCCGATGAGAGTGTCCATTGGACGTCATTACTTCGATGGCTCTTACAACGCCATCTTTAGTGCCTGGAAAGACTTTCGTTACACGGGCCATAGGCCATTGCAAATGAGGTACATTTTGTTCCCTAAGTATGACTAGAGTACCTACAGTTACATTCGGCAAAATATTGTGCCACTTAGGACGATTTTGCAGTGTAGTGAGGTAATCGTCTTTCCAGTGCTTCCAGAATATCTGTTTCATATTAGTAAATAGAGCCCAAAATTTTAGTCGATTGGTGGGAGTGTCGCTGACGTCTTTATCAGGATATGAGTTCATTGGAGCACCGGTCAAAAAATGCCCGGGTGTTAAACATGAAAAATCTGAAGGGTCTACAGACATAGCGCTAATGGGACGCGAGTTTAAGACTGCTTCGAACTCAGTAAGTATAGTGTTTATTTGCTCATACGTCAGAAACGCTCCCGCCATTACACGTTTGAGGTGGTGTTTTACACTTTTTACAGATCTTTCCCAAAGCCCACCAAACACAGGACTGTAACTAGGTATAAAGTGAAATTGTATTCCTTTTTCGGCAGCAAACGTCTGCACCTGTGTTTGATGTGCTTTGTCACCACCATGTAGCCGATATAGATCACCTAATCGGGCCTTCGCCCCCTTAAAAGTCGACGCGTTATCGCAGTAGACAGCACTGGGCAAATTTCGTCTAGCTGCAAATCTCTTGAAGCATGCTAGGAACGTGTCTGTCGTTAAATCTGACGCGAGCTCAAGGTGAATGGCTTTGGTGACAAAGCAGACTATTACTAGGATGTAACCTTTTCCTATTACTGGTTTTCTGATGCGACTCTGCTTCACGGAAATTGGCCCAGCGAAGTCCATGCCGACCTTCTCGAAGGGGCGACACGCGTTGACTCTGTCGGCAGGCAAAGACCCCATCAGCTGACTCGTGGCCTCAGCCTTCAACCTGAAGCAGATAACACATTTGTGAATTAATTTTTTGACACATCTCAAGCCATCTGTTAACCAATATTTTTGGTTAATGCTACTTAAAACTAGCTTTTGTCCTGCATGTAAAAGCCTGATATGTTCGCGCTTAATGATCAACTCGGTGACAACTGAATTCTTTGGCAATATAATCGGGTGCATTTTGGAAAACGGTAGAGTGGCATGATGAAGCCTGCCACCTACATGCAAAAATTTGTCTTGACCTATAAAAGGATGAAGAGACTTCAGATTGCCATTGTATTGATCATGATCATAAAAGCTTATACCTCTTTTTGCTCAAAAGTCGAAATAGAAAAGAGGAAAGCCGATGCTTTCCTCTTTCACTTTTCTATTTCGACTTTTGTGGTTGCGTGGTCGCGAGGTCTTCTATTCTTACAAAACCACAAGTAATATCAAACGATTCAATATCTTTGTTACTGCCAGTAGTACTACTATTATTTTCAAATATCGATTGAACCATAGATTTAGAATATACTAACGTAAGATTGGCAAAAAGGTGATTAGGACAAGACAAAAAAAAAATACAATAGGGTGCGTGTAGTTTAGTCGCAGATGTACCATAAAGTTACATATATTTATGTACGAAATAAATATATAATATAATAATATAACAAAAATATTTTTGTTATTTTTTATCGCTATACTGTATTATTCTCTCTTTAGGGTTTCACATTAAAAAAATTAAGGCTTTGCTTTACATTCCGTAATATATCAGAAATCCATGTTACGTAATATACGCTTTCGAATGCCTTGATAAGATCACAGAAGATCCAATAGCATCCTTACTACGCAAAACACGTTGGATTTATTATTTACCTCCAGAGAGGACTCATTAATAATAAAAATGTCGCAAGCTTTCATGGAAGCATTTTGCATTTTTGCTTTTAAAATAAAAATCTAAGAATATAATGAAGTTGCAGGCTGTATGGAACCTTAGTCAGTTAGCAAAATATCGATAATAGTAACTTTTTATGTGTCAAAAGTGAGGTTAATATTATCAGTATTTCACGTATTTGATATAATTTTAACAAACATTCAGAGTATTATTGGGATAAATTTCTAAAATTTTTCCAATCCATGTATGTACTAAACTTTTATTGTAGTTCGAAAACATTTAATTTAGATAGCTGAACATTTCAATCGTTCTTACTTGTGAATCGTATAATTCGGTGGGTTATCTTTTTTAGATGCGTTACATCCTGGTACTATACACTTAACCATAATAACTCATATCTATTTAACTCTAATATTCACATAGAAACCTAGGACTTTTGTAGCTAAGTGATTTGTTCCGATCACGATTGACGCCAGAAAAATACTTTTTTACCACTGACAGCTGATAATGTTTGAATTAAAATCAGCACTTATGTCTAAATTATGTATTTGTTATGTAATGTCAATTATCCTGATTATTTACATATTTCATACTAAATGTAGTAACATATTCAACTAAATATTTACATCCATAACGATCACTGTGTCTGATAATGCCACATACTGAATGTGAGTGGACAACAGCGGGAGTACATGAAAGTAGAAGAAAATTGTATGAACTTTATAGCGAAAACAGTAAAATTTTGGAAAAGAGTTTAGTGATCAAGTTAAAAATATTCTAAAATCTCTAAGAAAGTTCGTGTGGCCGCTAAATACCAACACTTAATTGAAATAATTGATGGTATTAATATAATCTCTGCATTGTTGCAAAATATTGAATGGATCGGATCAGCCATTCAAAAGATATGGGCGAAAAATTGTATTTCTTTTCACCCCAATATCTCATAAACTACCACACTTATCTAATCTTTTAAATTTCCCCCGCGACAATCAGTTTATATTTACGTTATCTCTTTACAGTTTAAATTTCATGAAAATCAGTTAATCCGTTCGTGAGTTATGCTGTCACAAACATTGCCACATACATATACATACAGTTCCGGATTTTTGCTACGCTCACTCGATCAACTATGAGATAAGTTTTATGAAATAAATATATCGACGATGCCCTGCCAAATTTATTTAAATGTTAAGTACGCGCGTTAAAAGATTTACTTGTTGAAAAAACTGTGACAAAAATAATATACTAGAAACAAGAATAAACTCGCTTTTCCCTCAACTAATCTCCATAAAGTTAATAAATCGTTCATAGGACAAACTTTAAAAAATGTTGTAAAACAATAGTTAACTAGCTAGGAAAGCTTTTTATAAAACTTCAGTTTACCTGCCTAGAAGATAATAATGCCCGGCATTCAAAACAGAATTTGCTCCAGTGAATAAATTGTAGTTAGTAGGAGATCATTTTATGTTACTGTTATGGATCATTGAAAAATAATACGTCAAACATATGGTTTGTACTCTCACACTCTTGGCACTCCCTTATGTAGACAAAATTCGTCATTATATATATAGAGCTCACGTATCTCATATGACAGTTTTTTTTTATTTGAGTACCTACACTGATGGGATCGGATGGGATTGCATTCCATCGCATGCTACCAAGCATGAAATTTATTTTAGAAAATAATATTCTTCTAGTAAAACAAGTATTTGTACAGTTATTTGTTTATTGTTTTTTAGTTTTCAATTTCGTTTTAGCTTCATTATATGCTTTCAATTGCATGTTATTATTATATTTTGTAGCCTGCATACATCTGTGCCTTTTAAAATTATATTTATTACATTGCATCAGTCGAACACTGCTAATCGTAAGGTTAAAGCCAGAAAAAGGTCAGCAATTTCACTTTTGTGCTATTCACACTTTATAAAGTCAAACAAATACTTGGATTTTATTGAATTTATTATAGCTTTTACAAAACCATTCTTGTTGTGGTTGTTTTCCAAGTATTTGTTTTATTCTAGAATAATGTTCCAGTATGCTTTGTAGTATAGGTCAATTTGTTCTGCTTTATACTTTTAAATTATTTATACAAAGTCCAATTATTAATCGAATCATTTTCGTTGCTTTAGTGAATAAACTTTCTTCACATTCAGTACAGTTAACTTTTTTTAATATTTTCCTGATGTAATAATAAAAATCCAGCAGTCTGCGACATTGAGTCTTTCTTGTTTTGATGCACGAATGTTGTTCTCTTCTAGCCTGTTCGGAAGCTCAGAGGTATCAGGTGAATTTAAATTATGATGTAAACTGATTGGTTCATCTTTTTTTTTTTAGTCAAATAAAGCCTTAAGTTATAATAACTGTTCACCTGAATCCTCTTCACAATTATAGCTATCCGAGAGAAATTTTAAAAATCTTGTAATGAACAGGGTTCTAAAGGTACTTTTAAAGGGTTGACAATGTGGGTTATTATTCCTAAAGTTATATGCCCGCCCGCACTTGTCCAAAAAACGTTTTCAATAGGATCAGAATTTTAATAGCGTAACTTTAACATTCTTATATTTTATATATTGCCACACTCTTTGGTAGCTCTTAAGTGTTGTAACCCAGTTTTTTAACGAAGGCATTTATGTTTCCCTCTCTATATTATCTACGAACTTATTTTTTTCTAATTGTTTGATGGCTTCTTTCCAAAATTCGTGATGCGGAAATTTTTCAAACATTGCATGTCGTAAAGGTTTTCCTTTTGAAGAGTTGCTTGTCGCGTTAACAGATTCAAATAAATCGTCGAAAAACGATACGACTCCTGCTGTGTTTCTTAATGTTGCACTTACTCCTCGTCCCATCAGCATAATGAGCTAAAACAAAAATACGTACATTAGTTTAATTAATTTTTAAACACGTGTTCCAGGAAAAGTGTCAGGGCTGTATTTGTATAAAGAACCCAGACTAAGCGGGACACCTCATTATTTGAGTAGAGATTTTCATAGAAAACAATCTGTGCTTGAGTCTGCACTGTTTTAGAGTACAGCCTTTATGCAAAAAAAAATACACCTAACAAAACTTAGCAGATAAAACCATTTCTTTGCTATAAAGCGACATCAAGAGCAGAATCTTGATGTCGCTTTATTGTGTAATTATGCTCACGATTGACATCACCTAAAAATAATGAACACATATTGACAGGTAGGTAAGTATTACAAATGGGGCTAACTCAGTAAAGGTAGGTACGTATTTTAAAAGTGGAGATGGATAGGAAACATCTATCTAATTATCACTGCTTAACCTTACCCAATAGTAGGTTAGAGAAATAGGTAACTTACATAAGTGTTTATTGTTATTGATGTATGTACTTATTACTGAAATACCTAGTTATATGGTCGATATTAAAAATAAGTTCAACTCCATGTGGTGGTGGCATTCATTCTACTTGTCAAGTTCCATTCGTACTAGAAACTTATAAGGGGCTTAAGGCATTGCAGATGCTTCAGGTATGCCACTAGATGTCTGTCTCGGTAAATACCGTTGGATAGGCATCGGGGCGAAGACGAGCTCTATCGCACGTGGAAACAAGAAATCTCTTCTCAAAGTGTTTGCGACACAAGAACTGCTTGCGTACATCTTCGAAGCTCAGGTTTCGAAGTCTTTCATAGTTTATGCAATCTAACCACTTTCGGAGTCCCATCTCACTTCTTGGAAACATAATATGAAAATTTACGTCCTTTCGTCTACCAGCACAGCTCGCAACACCTGTTGTACATATTGTGAGATGGAATTGCAGATTCATAAATCGAGAGGATAAGTTACGGAAATTAATCCTCAACAAATAATCAGCAATTTTATGATAATTCTCCGTGTATCCCAGCAATTTGTTCATATCATAAACAAAATCTAATTTTGAACATTTCTATTATCCTAAATTATCCTAAAATTATCCTTAAGCTTTTATATTATTAGTTCGAGTAATCATAAATAAAAACCTGAATTATTAACATTATGAACTTGTGACACAACTTAGATTATAGCGATACAACCAATCTCCTTTCCCAACTTTAAGTGCCAACACAGGAGTAAAGTAATCATGTACTTAGTTAGCTTATGTAGGTAAGTGTATGTGAAATTATATGAAGCCTTACTAACGTATTTACCTAAATTTATCGCGACTTTTCGGTGGGGTTGAATCAGCTGCGGTCGCTTGCATACTAGAACTTGGGAGCTACCGCCGAAAACCTTAAAAATACGCAAAAGGTAAACGATCTTTATCTTGGCTGGTTTCAAATTATGATAAGGCTGAACGAGGAAGCGCCCTTCACCTGGAATCCTCAAAAGCCTTAGGAACTTATCTTACCTCTAAATGCCGGAACACAAAAATATTCATCTGTTGCTATGGCGTCAGACCCGGAAAATAGCCAGGCCAACTTAAACAAAGTCTTACCACCATCCAAACCGAGCACAATATTGTACTCCCCTGAGGATCGAGCACGGGACCTCTTAAACTGACACCGGTGGGCGAACCACTAGGCCGCACTAGACAGGCGGTTGGTATGCATTTAAACAATAGAAAAACGATTATGCCTGCCATACTGTGTCGTAGAAACCAATGTCCTTCTCCGTTTTACTGGAAAATCTAGTCCTATTTATATAAAAACATGAATCTTAACAAAAATAAGCAATAAAAATAAGGGAGACTTTCCCGGATTATCGCTAGTCTCGACCGAGTGGAATGTAATGTAAAATGGGAGTAAGAAGTTATAAGTTAGGTGTGAAGTGGGAACATGGAGCAAATTGTCGATAACATTTGTATCAATAACACAATTTTATTTTGTATGTTCAGTTTTTCAATACCTGAATGCGACCCTGTTCCTGGGCAGCATCTTAAAAAGTTTGAGCTTTCCATTTGAGGCTCTTTGGCGTTCACAGTTTAAGTAACTTGTTCAAAATTGAGCTCGACGTGGCGTACTTACTAGTACTTAATAAATGTCATGCTCCTGCTTTCTTACCTATTACTTAGATACTTCATTTTAGCTGGCACGGGTCGCTCAAAAATCTACGCCATTACATATTAACTATTAAATTGCATGCAACTAAAATCCATCATCACATGATCACCATCAACATTATGAGTAATCCCAGTACCTAGTGGTTCATTAAGCACATTTGATCACTTGAGTTACAAGTAAAGATTTGACCTAATATAGAACATCCTTATCTAAATGGCAGCTAACTTGTCTAATCTAACTTGAACTTGAAGAAAGTAACAGACTGACAACTTTTTTCCACTTCAGGGATTCACCTCTCAGCTCCTCAGAGCGTGGATCTTATGAGACCACCCACATAGGGATAGACAAAGGCACGTCTAAACTTACGCTCGCTACATGCCTACGATTTGCAAGTTTGCAGGACTTGAAGTATGATATTATAATATTACCTTTCTGCCGATAACAAAAGCTTGAATGAGTCAAAGTATTTCCAGTTGTTTTAATCGGTATACCGTTTGTAGGTTGAGGTGAATAATAATGGATATTATTTCGGTATACCCTGGAAACAAGGTCTACTTTAGTCCCAGATAGGAACGGCAACGGGCATATCATGTGCTGGAATACTGGAGTGGTTCAGAACAGAAAATGCCATGGCATTATTGCTAACAACACCACTTACATAAAAATATGCGAACCATCCTCATAATATAATCATCGAAAAAATTATAAACGATTTTTTGAATCAACGAACCAACAAATCTTTGAATAATATCAACAGGTGTCTAATTTTTTTTGTACATGTCCCTAACGATCGGCATATGCCCACGGTTTGCAAGTAGCTGGTATGCCATACATGTATCAAATACAAGCCGATCTCCTCAGGATGTGACCTTCGCTACGTGCGCAACCCAAAAACCGAAAACTCCGTTGGTGCACGCCTAGATTTTGACCCACAACTTCCGGATCGGAAGGCGGGTCCATACACACCTAGCCACATGTCTTTACTAAATAATATATGTAGATAAACCAAAATAATACACACTGTAACGTTCACCGATCGAAAAACATATACGAAGTTTCAAATATAGGTAAATAGGCCGGGATGATCCAGATTCAGAAATACCTAGGCAGAATAGAGACTATGCATACTTACACTAACGAACGTCCATGACCTGGATCTCAATTGGCTTTTATTTAAGAAGCGATCAATGTGTCTCGTTTAGTTGAGCGGGTGATGGTCACAGTTATGCTGTGATTCAGTTAAACTGTTATTATGATCAGGTAAACAACCCTTCTTTACCCATGTACTACCGTTCTTCCTATCAAAACCTAAAAACCTAACTCAATATTCATAACTGAGGAAAGAGTGTTCTTTATAATGGTGTCTTAGCCTTCCATCAGCTTTCTGTGTTTTCACATTTTACAACATTAAAAATGTAAACTATAAGTAAATTTTGGGACAAAAAGACAACATTTTGTAATAACTCTTATCTAATAAGCTATTTTACTTTTCAATATGTATTATAATAATATAATAAGGGTAGTGTTTATAATATGGGGTGCATTAAAAGAGTAAAACGCTTGGTATGTCTTGCAGAATATAAGGTTTAAGGGGGTTGACTTCACAATTCACCTCTTGTTTTTTATTTACTGAAACCACCCAAATTTTGCATCGCCTTTAAGAGTTGCCAAAGGGGTAAATAAGATTGAAGTATTGTGAAATGTCATAAATGACAGTGTTTAAATAAAAAAAATAAAAATATCTCAAGACATAAATTTCACACAGCGCCATCTCGCCCCAAACTAAGTATAGCTTGTTATATGGAAGCTAGATTACTCAAATACTTATTTTTTTATCAAATATATATTTACTATTATGATACAAAACCCAAACACAGAACAAATATCTATATTCATCACACAAATGCTTGCCATGAGTGGGAATCGAACAGCAACCTGCAGCGCAAAAGGCAGAGTTACGACCAACTGAGCTATGATGCTTGATTAGATAGTAGATTTTAAAATATGTTTCATTTTGCCTTCAATAGGGGTGGTTTTCAAGATAAAGTTTGCAAAGGAATTTCATCCGATCTTTCAAGTTAGTGAGCTTACCTGACCGTAAACCACCACTACTGAGGATGCGGTTTTGAGACCACTTAAAAAAATTGAGAAAAAGAGTTTACTCTAAACAAATTTTCCTAACACTTTAGTGTTATGAAAGTACACAAAGTGCGCTTTTCATAACATTTTTAAAAACATTACTTTTGAGAAATAATCTCCGTGGTTAAGTACCTAACACCAACCATACATCACGAGATCCTAGTTCGGGGCGAACTACTAGTTATTTTTAGTTCTTCAAATACAGAGTCGACATCGCTGTCTAGGGCTCCGTCAACTAGATACCAAAAATCTTATTTAGATTTCAGGCGTTGGGGTAAAGTCTCGAATTATTGGGTCAATGGCTAAAGATGGTCTGGCACTGGGTGGGTACTGAAGTCTGGATCTCTCTAAAGAAAATTATACATTGCGGGAATTTTGGATTTAGATTGTAAAGTCACCTCTGTCTGCTTTCTTGTATTTCTTGCTTGTCTGTTTATTTTTGATTTTTGGTGTAAAATAAAGAGTTTATCTATTTATCTATTTATCTCTGTCAAGTGAATATTTTTAAAGAGAACATCCTCCATGTAAAATTGCTGCACGGGTCGCCTTTTTTCTGACAACAGACTTTGGCCGTCAAACGACGATATATATTTTGCGTGTTTGCTATGGCTATGGTTCCTTTCCTGTATTTTAGCATCGTCACCCGCATCCAATAGACGTCCTATCTGGTGGGACAGCATCCAGGCTATCGGTTGAGCTACTAACTGGTCGCTCTAACAGTGTGACTTGAGGTGCATCGGTGTGGTGGAAATCTGGCCTCTGGCCGGATGTTTGCTTTCGAGATAAGTGAGGGCTACATTGGAACCTGAAGCTATCGTGTCACCATAAACAATATTAGGGAGTCGCCCTTTATATCACCAACGAATCTTACTCTCTGCAAGCTCGAAGAGGCAGTCTCGAGGAATTGTTTTGATTTTGATTTTTCAATCGGGTTTTGGGAGGGTACCACAACCTCTTTTAGCATTCTTGTTTTGATATTACTTCACTTCTGTCACTATCTGTCAAGTGTAGAAAAAACGAGACCAAAGTAATGTAAGATCAAAACGTTAAAAAAAGAAGCCGCTGCCCTTCTTTTGGTGAGATCCCGTAGTCGGCTTTTTCGACATCCATTACTGAGTTGGAGGAGTCGATTCTTAAGCTGATCGCCACGGATTATAGAGTATTATAAAGAGCTTATACAATCTTGAGCATTTCACAAAAAAATGTGTGCGCTCATCGTGAGCAGTGTACCGTACATAACTAATTTGCTGAACGGATCTTAAATTAAATTTGCCAGGGATAGCTGGATCGCTGGCGTACGACAGGGGAGGAACATAGGCAAATACAAACGCAAGTTTTCAATATATATTTTAATAGAGAACCATTTTGGAATAACAGTTCGAATTTTCTATTTAATAACTATACCATCGTTTGATAAGAATTTAAGCTACCCAATAAATACTTACAAATTTCGACTCGATATTATTATGTTTGTGAACTATGTTTTTGTTAATATGTTACTGTTTCTCTTATTGAGGTTGCTTGGAAGATTTTAGCGGCTTTTAGGCTTTTAGCGATAAGGCCATTGTACTTATACAATGTGTTATTAGGTAACAAGATGTTATGTATTATTCGATGTAATTTTGTGAACAATAAGGCGTTATTCTATTATTTATTAAATTTAATTCAATTTAGTTGAGCAGTGGGGAAGAAGCGATATCAACGCACAGCCCAAGCCACTGGACCTAGAGACCTTAAATTTGGTGTATAGGTCCCATATACGGTGTAAGCATCAATCAAAGGAAAGTTTTTTGGTAACTTCACCCCTTAAGAAAACAACTAGGATGTCATTTTGTATGGAAGTCTGTCAGTTTAGAAGTTTGGATCTTCGATGTTGGACTTGGCCCCGGTACTTTTTTTTTTTCGTAAAAGCGTAATTTTGGACCACCCGCCTTTTTTTCGGTTGCGGTCCGGTGTCACATTGCAATGGTTTCAATCAAACATATCAATAAAATAACGAAACACTACGCTGACGAAGTCACGGGCAAAAGTTATGTTTTAATATTTGTATAAATGGTGGGTTAGCTCTTGTCCTGTAGGCATGTCTTAGTCTAGGCCAGACCATAGGGTGTCCCGCGCACCGACGGATCACGGCAAACCAGCGCTGGACTTTGCCAGGATGGAGATCGCCAGCCAGGTGGACCTGTAAAGATCAAACACTAGTGTTGTGATCATTCAGCCACTAGCAAAAGCCAGCGATTCTGTTGCCCGGGGTAAACCACTAGGAAGCTGACCTACCTTAGTATTTAAACATAAATTACATCGCGGTTTTATGAGAGTGCAACAACATACAGAATATTATAATGTTTTGTAAGCATTAATTACACTAAATTATTAACATTCACACAATTTCTATAACTTTATAATTCAATCATGCAAAATCAAAACAAAAACTTGAACATTTATTCTATGTAATATGTTTCGTTTCATTAGGTTCTTTTGGTTACAGAACACGGTTCCTAAGTTTTTATCAAGTTGTGGCCTATGATCGAGCACACTTGTCTAAAAGGAACCTATTTACTCAGGACTTGAAATTTCCAAGATGGCACTGGTGCGGAGTTTCCAAGATGGCACTGGTGCGGAAAGCGTTAAAGCTGATAAACATATATTTTTCATTTATTTTTGAGCGTCTCCAAAATTTTTGTTTTAGGTTTATTTTCGGCCTTCGTAAATATGATCATGTGTCACCTTTCCGCACCAGACGTGAAATGGCTTCTTTATTCAATATATTTCAATCCCTTTTCACCTTTCCTTTCTCTTCCTTTTTTTTCTTTTCATCTTAAGGACAGATTCTAGTTTCTGTATTCTTCCCACAACTTTTCTCTTAGGTCATCAGACACCCTGTTGTTAAAAACCCCGACGTAACGAACTTCTTTTTATAGTGGTTCGTTTACAGCTTAAGCTGTAAACGAATGGAACTGTGTAAAACTGTGGAACGCATTACCTGATAATATTAAAAAGACGACATCGCAACACACCTTTAAATTGAAAGTTTATCAGTATTATGTATCAGTTATTTTATTCTTAAATTATAATTTTTATCCTTCATTATTATTATTATCATGATTATTATTGATGTAATTTTATGTATGTCCGCCATTCTTGAAAGCCGTTATCTGTCCATCCAGCGGTTGCCTGGAAGAGATCGCTTTCAGTGATAAGGCCTTATCACTGAAAGCGATCTCTTCCAGGCCCATTATTTTATCAGTGACCCTTAGATTAAGTTTCCACTATCTGTATTTTGTTATGTTATTTGTAAAT
Organism: Venusia cambrica; assembly: GCA_951394065.1. Lineage (NCBI taxonomy): Eukaryota > Metazoa > Arthropoda > Insecta > Lepidoptera > Geometridae > Venusia > Venusia cambrica. Next base: position 18,412,946 of record OX596034.1, read on the forward strand.
GTTGAACAATAAAGAGTTATATATCTATCTATCACATCATTCTATTATTATGATATAAAATCAAATCACATTAAATTTATTTGTAAAGCATGAATATTGGAAAAGGATTTAAACATCATTACGTTATCAAACAAAGCGTTGGTAGCATTCAAAATTACAAAATTGTGGAATAGACTTCGAAGAGCTCATTGAAATACGAAACAAAGCGTAAGTACCCCTTTCAGCACGGGGCAGGGATAAAAAAATAGTCTCCTGTTTTAATGCACCTTTGGTAGACTACATTTTTCAAAGGTGGATAAAAACAAAGGAAAACATTTTCACCTTGAAACCAGGTGAAATGAAGGCAAAGCGCCATATCATTACAGTACAGTAAAAAAAAACTATGATGATGAATTAACTAAAACAGACAATCGTACCAAAAACAAACTGCTCGCATCCCTTTTTCAAAAAAATAGGTCATTGGCGTTATCTGTGAAAGCTTTTTGAAATAATTATGTTAAGTTCCTAGTACCTACTAAGATGGGTGCTGAAGCCATCTCCTGTTGGAATCCATAAAGTCACCTGTAAAGACAGCCACGAGCGGGTAGGGTCCATTAGCTTTGGCAGGGTTGCCGCCGACAAATTGAAAATAGGCTTTTTTATTTATTTTCGTCGACCTAGATTACTAAGCTTTGTTTGTGAATTACGTTTGAAGCCGATACCACGATACACTGTGAAATCCGACGCTCGTGATGGCGAACAGATGAAATGAAACTCCCAAATACAGAAAATTACTAAACAGAAATAGATTCCCACACGAAAAGGACTATCCATTTCCCAAGAGAAAAGAGTCATACCATCATCACGTAACGGACCAATCGGCTCAAGAACCGCTGAAACATTGACAAAGGTAAAAGGTTGACGGATAATATCATTAATTTAATAATGGCTTGCCTGACGCGATTTGCGATTTTTTGTGCTAAAAGTAGACAATGTTGACCCTTATTAAAACATTAGGAGTTAACCGCCATTTTTTTTGTGTTATAATGAAAAAAAAAGGTATGTAGATTTGAGTCCCAAAAATGGAACGTATACTATATTTTGGTTGTCTTGACCAGAAAGTTTATACAGATTCATTTGTATGTAGCTAGGTAGCCTCGCCTAAAGTTGGGTCTTTTAAGTGGGAAGGTATCATCCCAATGTCCGATGCACAAAAATGAAATGAATTTATCTCTGTATAAATACGAGTGTTTGTTGACCATATAAACCTTACCAAAATTAATAGTAAGGTGGTTATTAATTATTTATTGTAAGTTTTTATCATCGAAACCCGTTTTAATTAGGTAGGTAATATAATCGTCTGATTTTGTAGTTGTGCCACTTTATAGGTGCCTTATTAAAATGAATCTAAAAACACATTTCTTAAAATGTTGTTTATTAACTTACAAATTTGAGTATGATTTTTTTTCATTGTCACAAGTAAAGCTAGGGCAAATACCTAGTAAAAAATAAAGCTATGTAATACAAGACAATGGGTGCTACAGTTCCTACTTACATGATTTACGTGACCTCGAGATCACATAACGGGAGCTATATTTCCCCACCAAAAAAAGTCACTTTCTCCCCATTTATCCCCCTATTTTTGAAATCTACGACCTTTTATTACTCTAAAACCGATTTTAGTTTCTCATTCATCCTTCCACAGGCTCGCATTTGTATAAGGGTTAGTTATTTCCCATCACTAGTCAAAACCAACTGACAGACGCCAGGAATGCATTGCCTTCAGCTGCCAGTAGTTTTGACAGCATGTACGTGTATAATGTTGCCGCCCATTGTTTTACCAGTGACGCTCAGATTAAGTTTCCACTATCTGTATTTTGTTACGTTATTTGTAAATGGTGAACAATAAAGAGTTATCTATCTATCTATCTATAATGTTTCATGTATCATGACATAAGTATTCAACAAAATTGGTTCACAATTCAGACACGGAAATCCGCAAATGCCAAGTAATTTTATGGTATTTTTGATGTAAGGTGAAATATATTTTACTGCATCAGTGGTCTAGTGGTTTGCCCACCGGTACCAAGTTCGATCCCCGGGGAAGTACAAATTTGTTCTTGGTTTGGAAGGTGGTAGGACTTGTTTTATGGCCGTCAGTAAGCGAGACCAGTACCTTTGGCCTTATTACAACTGTGAGATGACGGTCAAAAAATTTGCTCAAATATTTTGATGACAGCTTATAGTATCAATATATATAATAATATATAATAGGAGTACGTCAATAAGTTGAGAGGTTTGAGCACAGACCTGGTTTAATTAGAATATAAGCTACAAAATTATATATTAATAATAAGAAAATAAGCTTTTATTTTCTTTAATTAACACAGTTTGGTAGGTAAATTTAAAATACTAAATCAACGAAAAAATGACAATTAAATGCTATAAACTAATGACGTGGCCTCCTACAGCTCATACCATCTCTCTCTATCTCTAGAATGTCTGCTCCAAGCTTTGCCTGCTACCCTAACAATGTCGTCGTCTCATCTTTTGTGTGGGACCTTTTCTTAGTTTTTTATGTAGCGGGTGCCAATTTGTAAGCGTTTCAGAACATATTTCGTCTTGTACTCGTAGTCTCTGAGACATTTCCTGTCCACTTTTATGGATATGGACCAATTTTAGGAATATAACTTTTTGAGTAATGTATTTTAGTTTCGTTTTATTCCGTAAATGGGCGTTTCTTATTTTGTCTTTTATTTTCAGACCGAGAAAACTCCTTTCTATTCTCTTTTTCTTTGGCACACCCCTATGTGACTTAGATTACCTACAAAGTTACTGGGAATTTCATTTTACAATGGAAACACTGATTGGAATGAAGCTTTTCACAGAGTAACCTAGTTTTCTGTTACTACTTGAATACGGGACAAGAAAGCAGCCCACCTACCTGATGTTAAGTGCATTTCTTGCACAATAAAGGCATATTGCGTAGGTCACATTCACATAGAACTTGACCTACGCGACACGGCACTTGAGGCATACTGGCATTTAGCCTCGCTTGCCCGTAATTTTACCAGGAGCACAAACACTTTAAACCGTAACACATGAAACCGTATGTTGGTAGAGATTTTCGGTCGAGCATTTTCACAAGTAGCCCTACTACTCCTCATCATCTACTTATATTATATTCAATATTTAGAAAGATTTAAGGTTCTTCTGTTCTCTAGTTCTCAATATCTTCTATAAACGATGTACAGAACGACTTTGGAAAACTTGTCTGCACAAGAATGGGCGCTAACGATAAAAGCCCAACAAAATATGAGCCACTGATACCTGAAGCTTCAACTGTGCAAGCTTTGTTAGTTGAGTTCAGTGTATAATGGTTCGTTTCGTATTTGAATTTATATGTTGATTCTGAAATAGCTTACAAAAGGGTGACAAAACAATATGCTATCTTCTAAGTTCTGTTAGGGCTGACTTCAAGACCTGATCTAACTTACCTAGAAGATTTCATGTACCTGAAAAAAAGTATTTGTCTTTGTGGTGACCTAAATGTGGTGTAGTGAAGGATTGAAACTGTAATGCGATTGCAAAGGATAACAAGTTTATTATTATAATATAAATAATAGCAAGGTGACAGCAGACATGGACGTAGGGACCTTAAACATTTCTTCTACTTGGAGAAGTATCAAGCTAGGAACCCACCTGATGTTAAGTGAATTTATTGCCTATAAGAAAGCCTTACTGGCGAACACTTTCAAAAATAGCTCTTCTACTCATAAAAAACAGTCCTGGATTACGGATGTATTACTTACTATTTAAATATTATACAGTGTTATATTTTTTACTATCGTTAAATTTATTATAAATAATAATTATGTACAATTAATTAACTACGTACAAAGGAAACAGTCGGATTACCTGAGGACCATTACTAACGGCCTATAGGTAACTCAACTGTTCCAGACTAGTGACAGATGGAAGCGTGCCCAAGACACTAGCTGCATTGCCACGCTGAATAGCTAAACTGATTCGCTGGCCTTAATAAGGTTAATACTTAATTTTATCATTGTTCTTGTAAATACACTTATATTCTTAAAACAATTGTTTGTACTGGGTGGGAATCGAACCCTTCACCAGCGCAGAAAGCCACCAGGCTTGTTTCGACACTTTATTACAGACTTTCACATGAAAGTGCAAAAGTGGATTATCATCCAGACCAGAAAGACCGGCACAGTTGGTATACATGTACGTATTTTTATGCCATGTTTGTGACAGCATAACTCTCGAGTGGGTCTTCCAATTATAATTAAATTTAAAATATAAGAGATAATTTTAACGATAATTGCTTGTCGCGGTTAATTTTTGATCAGTGGGCTTGTTTATGACATGTTATGATAATAAGAACGACAATATTTCGCCCATATCTTTTTAAGCTGTTGAGCTTGGTATGTCTTGTGGGAAATTATATGAAAGGGACACAATAAATAGTGAAACCGCCTCTGTAGTCTAGTGGTTCAACCCACCGATTTCAGATCCAGAGGTCCCGGGTTCGATCCCCATGGGGAGTACAATATATTGTGCTTGGTTTGGTTGGTGGTAGGACTTTGTTTAAGTCGTTACTTACCACCGTCTTACCTTATTCTGTCGCCATAATAACAATTCTAAAAATTGTTGAGTTCCGGCATTTGAGAGGTAAGATAGCCAGTTGCTCAGTTTGTTAAGGATTCCGGGTGAAGTGCGCCTCCACCTTCGGCCTTATCTCAACCAGGTTAGATGAAGAACAAGTGCTTACCCGTCGTACAATAAAAAAAAAATGTGAAAAGACTTCACTATTCACTATTTGTTTATTTACTTACGGAAACCACCCCTGTAATAGGATTGACATTTGACGAAAAGGGTTGCAAGGTGATTAAACGTTAACCAATGTTTTGATGACCATTTGGTCTAGTAAATTTATGACGGTGAACAAAAACATTTTTTTTTATCTTAAACTGACTAAAGCTAAGGGTTTAGAGGTGACTTATTCACTTATTGTATTGTGATTATTCACTGTGACTTACGGTCGGAGCTATGATGATTTGCTGTTGTTCTTGCTTTACATAGAATAGGAGATATCAACGTGAGCAACCCTTATAACCGCCTCTGTGGTCTAGTGGTTCAATCCACTGATTTCAGATCCAGAGGTCCCGGGTTCGATTCCCAGGATGCAATATTATGCTTGGTTTGGTTGGTGGTAGGATTTTGTTGAAGTCCGCCTGGCTAGCTATAGCCAGAATTTTTATTCTGTCGCCATAATAAAATTCTTAAAAAAAATATTATGTTCCGGCATTTAGAGGTAAGATAGCCAGTTCCTCAGTTTGTTGAGGATTCCTGGTGAAGTGCGCCACCTTCAGTCTTATCTCAACTTGTTACCAGGTGAGATGAAGGCCAATCGCTTCCCCGTCGTAGAATAAAAAACTATAAATAAAAAAAAAACACTATGAAAGTACGTTTTCATCGTAGTTCATTGTACAGTTCAACGCTTCCAAAACTCAGGCTTGTGTGTTAGTACAAACAAGAGTTAGTTCCACTTTGCTATTTTAAGCGGCACTTCATTCGTTCAATAACAGTTTGAGCCCTTTAGGTGTCGAACTTTCATCTAATCTGAACTTTGGCTCGCATATTGAGTCCAAGGCCAAATTTGCTGTTATGAAGCCGGGTATCCTGACTAAGGTTCGACGGTACATTACTCCGGGATATATTTTAAGCTAGTACAAAGCTCAGGTCTGATCTTGTATGGAATACTGCTGCTATCTCTGGGATGTCTGAGCTAAGTATCAGCTCGAAGCCCTAGACTTGATTGAGCGTCGTGCTGCTAGACTTATAGGTCATTATTCGCTCGTTGAGGCCAATTCGCAGAGCCTAGATCACAGCCAGCGAGCTCCCAGGTTGTCTGCTTTCTATAAATATCACTTTGGCGAATGCCCGGTAAATATCATCGATCTCATACCTCCTTCCCCTTTCCATCACCGGACTAGCGGACGTACGGCAAGTTAGCACCCGTACCTTTTAGATGTTCCGTTATGCCAAATACATAGGTAAATATCTGAATCATCCTTTTATTTCAAGTCGGTTAACACATACAGCAAAGATCCTACGTACCTGACTGACTATCGAAGCCGCGCCGCCGCCGCCGCCGCCGCCGATGTGTGTGAAATTTGAACCTTATCGACGTGACACGGTAGAATGCCGGGCCGCCATTTTGAATGACATTGTTATTGTAGCTACTATTCGTACCTACTGTATAGACCTTGTAAGGAAGATAAAGATATCTTTATTATTCATACTTGTAAAGAATGGAACTCCTTGCCCTCGTCTGTTTTCCCACACCAAAATAATCTTAAAGTCTTCTTTAAGTCCAGAGTGAACAGGTTCCTTTTAGAGAAGCGTGCTCCATCTTAAGTCATATCTTTACTTGTTATTCAAGTGAGTAGTTGGTCAAACGCTTGGCTATCTGGCTTAAAAAATAAAAAAGAGGAGTATTCCGAACTAAGACATTTGCGTGGGTGAGTAATATTAACATAATATTGTAAATACAAATTGATCATGTTGGTAAAGTAATAAGTACGACGGAAAAGTGCTTGGCCATCATCTCATCCGGATAGAAGCATATTATACAAATATAATATAAATATTACAGGACATCAATTTTACACAGCGCCATCTAGCCCCAAACTAAGCATACGTTGTAATATGGGAATAGATTACGGATAGAATAAAACGGTTAGGAGTAAGAAAGAAAGACAACCGCCTCTGTGGTCTAGTGGTTCAAGCCACCGATTTCAGATCCAGAGGTCCCGGGTTCGATCCCCATGGGGAGTACAATATATTGTGCTTGGTTTGGTTGGTGGAAGGACTTTGTTTAGTCCGCCTGGCTAGCTACCACCATCTTACCTAATTCTGTCGCCATAATAACAATTCTAAAATTGTTGTGTTCCGGCATTCAGAGGTAAGATAGCCAGTTCCTCAGTTTGTTGAGGATTCCGGGTGAAGTGCGCCTCCACCTTCGGCCTTATCTCAACTTGTTACCAGGTGAGATGAAGGCCAAGTGCATACCCGTCGTACAATAAAAAAAAACAAAAATAATACAAAAGACACATTTATTTATCCCACATAAACCAGATTATATAAAGGTATAAATAGAAACAATTAGGTACCAACCAAATAGATACCTACTTAATTAATGAAATGAACAAAAAACACACCAACAAATAAATTTACCTACCTGCCAACATCATTACGTACCTACACAACAAGTCATAAAAAAGAATTACCTAGCTACGCGTAACAATAATTATATGTGGGCTAAAGAGGTCGCTGTCTCAGCATTCAATTGCGCCGGGGTTAACGGTGCAACGCTGGTTTTCAGACAGGACCCAGTTTGGGAGTGACTAGTAGTCATACGACTAGTAGTACATACTATATCTAATAATACATCTAATAAATTATATCTAATACAAAAAATATAAACAGATGAGTAATTATAACATTCATACAGCATGACAAGAATTTAAGAATTGCTGTCGCGTCTGTGGTCGAGTCATCATTAAACTCGACCACAGAAGGAACACGTTATGAGTACCTAGCCATTGTATTCTCTCTCCTTTCCTTGTGTCGAGCTATCTAATCTTCCTACTGCGATGCGAGCGAGCGAAGTACTTAGCTACCGATTTACAAAGAAATGCAGTGCAGGACTCCAGAACTCCTACAGTACTTTTCTGTTTCTATTCCTAATACTGCTTACTATTATATGATTACATTATTGTTCTGTGCTGTGAAGTGTGAAGTGAAATGAAGATAAGGAACGGTGAGAATCTGTAATTGACACGTGGCGTACAGACAGACTGGTTTTAACGGAAAATTAATTGTGAAATTGCGTACCTGTAATAGGGCGGCGACGCAAACAGAAACCTATAGTACCTATCACAGGGAAATGTTATTGTAAGTACACGAACAGACTATAAATAAAGAGAGTATCTTGCCAAGTGACATAATGCCATGCCAATAAGTAGGCACGCGACATAACAAAGGCCAAGGTTGGCAGGGGCCCACGCTAGCTGCTGCCTACCTACGAGTTTTTATACGATCTTGGACATCCTGGAACCGAACGATGTCAACTAAAGATGCCTTTGGATGAGGTTAGAAAGGTACATACTTTAATGCCTACCTATCTGAAAATGATTAGTGCCTCTAATTGGATTTCAAGTAAAAGCTTTTTACATTTGTTCTTGAAAACATTTAAACTTAGTAAGTAAGAGTAAGGCCAAGTGTAGGCGCACTTAACCCGGAATCCTCAACAAACTGCGGAACTTTTAGGTTTTTGAGGTTCCTTTTAGGCAAGCGTGCTCCATCTTAGGCCACATCTTTACTTGTTTTACATGTAAGCTGGAGGTCAAACGCTTGACTATTATCAACAAAAAAAAACTGGCTAAAATAACGGAACACAACAATTTATACTTGTTATTATGGCGACAAATACTAAGATGGTGGCTAGCTATCACCATGTAGCTTGTTACCTGGCGGACCAACAACTAAACCCAGAACAATATTTATAGTATTATAAAGAACATTTATTCAATAAAAAGTACAATTAAACTAACTATGTACAAAGGAATCAGTCAGATTAACTAAGGACCGTTACAAACGGCCTATAGGTAACTCAACTGTTCCAGAACAGTACCAGACGGAAGCGTGCCCAAGACACTGGCTGCATTGCCACGCTGAATAGCTATGCTAATTCGCTGGCCTAAATAAGAGCCAGCCCTTGGGTCAAGTGTCGCCTCAATCAAAAGCCCCGCAATATTTTTGAAAACCCGGAGGGCACCGGCTCCCCACGGACCCAAGGTCTCCACCCCAAAAGGCTCAAATAGGTAAGCTCTGTCGAGACCACTATATTTGCGCCTTTTGTGATCCTCGGCCGAATCAGCCGCCGCACCAGTCCTAACTCATGTCCCAGGCAGATGAGATGGCGTTATTACAGAACAATATTGTATCCCCGTGGGGATCGAGCCCGGGACTTCTCGATCGGTACAGCATTAAAATTAATTTTATGAAACTAAAGCCGAACATAAAAAATATTATTTATCTTATTGTATTCGGTGGACAAACAGTTTTACACACTTAATTAATAATCTTACACAATAACTTATAACCACTTAAGTGTCCTCGTATAAAAAAGCTAAGAAAGACTGCTTGCTTGCAGAGGAGAAGTGTTGTTCCATCTTGTTGTTAGGTACAATGAAATAAACAAAGAACTACAACAATTAATAAGACATATGAAATTACTAACAATGAATAAAAAGAAATCAAGACACGAACTGACAGATGAGGAATATAGGCGATCTCTTCCACGGATTTTTTCAGAGGAGTTTATTTATATTAGTTTAGATGCTGGTAGGACATGTATATACAACAAATGTTATGCGACAGACATGGGCATGTATGAGGAGGGATGAAAATGAAGAGGGACGTATGAATAGAGTTGAATATATGTGAGGACGGATAATATAGGCAAGAAAAGGGTGTGATGTCGTCTGATACAGAAGACATAATGTGCCGAAGCGTGCGATATTTCAATTTTATAATACTTTTTTACGGAAAACAAACCGCTGATACTATACAAAAATCTTCCTTTTCTATAAACTCTGAACACAAACAAGAAAAATGATATCAAATAACAACGACGTTACCTGTATTCTTGTAAAAATACAATCATCCGGATAACTGGAAACTGTGATACCATTTTTATTAATCGCAACGGTTTTCTTATTGAAATTGTTAGAGCGTAAAGTAAACTGTGCAATACGCAGACAAGGGTGCGCTTGAAATAGAACTTGTCGGTCCCGTTATTGAATTAAACAACTGTTTTTACCTTCGCATCGTGTGCTACGAAAAGCTACGGCGTAGCACTCTACGACGTAGCATTCTACGCACGTAGCACTTTGCTACGGAAAACAGCGTGTGACCTTAGGTTTCCTTTCTAAGCTTGTTATTTTATGCTTCTCGGCTAGAACTAAACGATAACCGTTGATTTTTTGAATTACGCTTTCTAGTCGATAGACGTTATGTAGCTTCGGAGAGGCACAAATTCTAACACTTCCCTCGATTGTGATCTTCCAGATCGCAATGTACGTGAGGCAAAATCTTGCAGCATTCCCAACACGCGTAGACAGACATATGCGTACATATAATACGCATGGCGCTGGCAAGCTCGCTGCAGTGACGCACAGACTTACCAAATCGGAGAAACTCATTCACGTGCTGGGACCTATCGTCTACCGGAGCATGTAACAAGCGCTTCTAGTCTTTTAAGTTTTAAATTAAAGCTCAAGTCATGGCTCGTGGAGAAGGCATTCTATGACTTTAACGAATTAATAAATTAGGTAAATTTATTAATTTTATTGTTTAATTTTTATAATGTTTTTTTTTTATCTGCAATATTTTTTAATATTGTTAAAATAAGATATTTTTTATATTATTATGACCTGTAAATCTATATTTACCAATAAATTGACTATTATGACTATTAATATGATTGTAGCTAATTATAAAGTACATCCTGGTTCTTAGAGCGAACATTGCGGGCACTATAGGTTTTCTCAAAATACCTGTAATAATAAATATTGAGCTGACAGAGTGCCGGAAGCACACTCATTCCGCGTCACTTCGCTATGATTCAATAATCTTATATTGTATCTAATTATGAGGTAAACTTGAACTTTTAGGGTCGCAACATATTGCGTCCATAAAGCGTAAACAACTTTGACTGACGAAAAATTGATTTCTGGATATTTTTATATTCATCTTGTCCGTCACTATAATTACAATTCGAAATGGTTGTGTTCTGGCATTTAGAGGTAAGGCAGCCAGCTCCTTGTCTGTTGGCGGTTCTGGGTGAGTATGCTTCCACTATGGGAAACTCCCATGGAATAACGAGAGCACGAGTTTACTAGTGGTTAGGCCGGGATAATGTTATCATACACTATATATAATACATAACGTACATATAAAACATATGACATATGACATATAACGTACATATAACATATATGACATATGACATAAACGTACATGTAACATATATAAATACGTGTACATATAATACATAACGTAATGAGAACGTTATATGTAATATGTAATATTCAGGTCAGAAAAAATATGTGGTCAGTCACACACACAGAATAAGAAAGAGGTGTTGTTTGTTGTTATAAGGTATAGCTGTTTGTGTACAGGCAACGGGATAATTTCATGCTAATTTTGCTAAAACAAAGTAAGTTAGTGAGTGAAAGCGTTTCTTTGGTTGTTTCAAACCAACTATTATTCATTTTAAAACACGGGTTATACTCACGTACACGATTATGTTGATGTAAGCTACTATTATTTACGTGAATATATATTGACCAATATACTTGAGAGATATACGCCTCTTAATAGCTTAGAAAAATCAACAGTTCCTGTAAGATAAATCTAAGACGTTAATTCCTCAGTCACTACGGTGAACCTGCACAACTTCAAAGCAACATTGAATTATAATTTTACACGGAAACGCGTTACAGAAGAGAGACAAGCTCCGTTCCAGAAATTCACAATTGCATTGAATAATTTTATTTATACAATATTTCCGGAATCTGCATTTTCCATCCAACGGTACGAAATTCTGTGCAATATTTCAGGAATCTGTATTTTTCATCGAGCAATAGCCTGAAACTGGAGGTAGACTAGTTCCGGAGCACAAAATGTATTATCATTATCATTGACCCTATAAATAACATGATCCCCTTCATTTTATTGTATGTCAAATATAGAGTTAGTGAAAAATGCAGTACCTAACATTCTATGGGTCACTAACCAACTTTGTGGTCACATCTAGTAAGGTCGAGTGAGGTCACTCTAGTAATCGTGGTGATTATGGCAAAACTGTACAGATTTGTAAAGGCTATACAGCCTCTTTCTCTTATCCTGTGGATACCCAGAGGACTTTTTATATAGTGGGCGTTGATGTGATGGTTTGACTTTGCTGACTGATTGATCAACGCACAGCCCAAACCAGAGAACCTAGAGACTTAACATTATCAGGAATGTTTCATAATAGCCTGAAGGGGTGCACTAAGAAAGGATTTTAGGCATTTCTCACAGGATACCGGAAACAATTTCCCGGGCCCTTTACAAATACATAAACATATAAAAAAATATTACAGGAAATTTATTTTACACAGCGCCATCTAGCCCCAAGCTAAGCCTAGCTTGTAATATGGGAACTAGATTAAGGATAGAATACTTAAATACTTATTCTAATTATATACGTACTATATGATACAATACCCAAACACAGAACAAACATCTATATTCATCACACAAATGTTTGTCCAGGGTGGGAATCGAACCCACAGCCTACAGCGCAGAAGGCAGAGCTCCTACCAACTGGGCTATGAGGCTTGTTAAAACAACAAGCTTAATATAATAGCACAAACAGAGATAGATACACATGCTACCGCGAATACCTTGTAACTACATAAGTCCACAGCGATTCAACAATTCTAAAAAAAAGGTACATACTAACGACTTTTTCTCCTCATTATTTTTTTCCTTTTCTTCCTTGATCCACCTCTGATCACTACTCAGAGCACGGGTCTAATGAGGATCACAAACTAAGGGCTAGTCAGAAGCACGTCTAAGCTTACGTTCTGCACATGCCTTCGGTTAGCTTGTAACTAGTATTTAATACGTGACAGGTTACAAGCCCATCCCCGGTTAGCGGATTACAAGCCAGTGCCACATGCCATTCGGATTTTTGGCCAGGCCGGTTTCCTCGCGATGTGACCCACCTTCAGAGCATGTATATGTGTCAAATGCGCACAAAAACTTCTGAAAAACCGAAAAATCTATTAGCGCACGACTGTATTTGAACTCACAATCTACGGATCAGAAAGCGAGTCCATATCCACTTGGCCAAACAGGTCTTCTTAATCTAAATCAAATATTATAGTTATGAAGTACATACTGGTAAGGGATGGAACTCGTTGCCTTCTTGTCTTTCCAGACCAGGTTCGGTCTGTTCCCAGTAGTTCGTTCCTTAGCTCGGTTGACCAATCTATTAGATCAGACCTTACCACCGGAACAAAAAATGATTCTTTAGTCCGGTCGATTCCTTCGCCCCGACCACTGGGATCAAAAGATGCAGTTGTTCGGTCAACCGAACTACTGGGAATCTACCCCTGGTTCCATATGGGCCAGCATGCATCAATCTAACGATTGTCTATCATTTAAAAAAAAGACGCTAGTAGTTCCTACGTTTAATCTATCATCGTTACATATAGGTACCCCTGTTGCCCGAACTACTAAGAAATCGGTATTCTCAGGAATCTCCTCAACTCATCACAATACATTCTCCCTTATATTACTTACACTCCTGTTGCCTGGACTTTTATCAGACCAACACGGCTTATTAACACATTCACACACATACCAACTCTACACACCAACACACATTACCTGTTTTAATCGCGCCCGACACACCTTCACACTGCTCTTTCACACTGGTGTTATGGTTAGGAAATAAATTTACTAGCCATCACACTGTAAGTGGAGCAATAATTGTTATCATTTGTAAATTATTGTTAAGCATTGTAAATTATTTTACAATTAAAACCTCTTTTTTTTCAAGGATAATAAGAAACAAACAGCAACCTAAGGACTATTTTATTATGAACACGCAAACAAATGCAACTGATACAGGGACCTAATACTATCGGCTATGTTTTGGATTTTTTGTTGCTGCAAAACGGAGGATTTCCAAAAAATGCCCAACCCAAGCTAATTGATCAGCATCAAGATTTGAATTCAATATTTTTTGAAATAGATTAAATAAATTGAACATCAAATCAAAAAAATGAAAACAAATAACAGTTTGGTAAGCTTATGTTGAAATATACTTTCGATATCGTATTTCGTTCTGTGTTTGGGTGTTGTATCATATAGTAAGTATGTATTTAAAAAAGTATTTAAGTATTCTATCCGTAATCAAGGTCCCATATTACAAGCCATGCTTAGTTTGGGCCTAGATGGCGCTGTGTAAAAATTAATGTCCTATAATTTTTTTTTTTTTTTTTTATATATAATATAATCAACCGATTGAATAATATTATGGTTTATTTTTCTAGGTAGAGTTAGTAGTCTACTTTTATGGTATTGTCCGCCGAAACCCTTTCAAGTACAAATAAAAGCAATGTGAGGGTCAGTCCATATTAATGGTAGGATGATTAGTAAAAATACACTTAAATTCAAACAGTGTTGAGGTGAGGATATCTTATATCCTTCTCACTAGTGTGATGGCTAGTAAAATTATTCCCTAACCGTAACACTAGTGTGATAGAGCAGTGTGAAGTTGAGTCGGGCGCGGTTTTTATTATTGAATCTCTTTAGTTTTATTATCAAGCCATAGCATGTATTATTTTTAGGAAAAAGTTCCAGGATTGGTGTTGGTAGCTGCGACACAGTATATTTACTTCTGCTGTATAAATTTTAACATCACCTACCTATGTAACTTTGTTCCAAATAAAATTTTACTTTATTTTATTTTAATTATTATAACAGCCCACATACGTCCACTGCTGAACATAGGCCTCCCACAATCGACGCTACAAATAGTGATCTTGAGACGCCTCGATTCCCCGCAACAGCCACAGTGTTGTCAGTCTTTCGAGTCTTCCCACACTCCCTACCTACGTGTAGCCATGCCAAATCTCAGTGTAGCCTTTATGATATTTACATTATTTTGGGAACGACGGGCTCCTTAGTAGATATAACAGCGTTGGTTTTTCTGCAGGCTGTTATACAAATTGCGGAGTGGCGATTCTCCTCCCTGTTGCCGATTCTGAATATGGTGATGAGTGACGTCTTCGGGGAGCACAACTCGCCTGTGATGACGGTCCGCGTGCGAGACCTGCTGTTCGACGGCGTGCCCATCTGCCAGTCACCCGGGATAGGCCTCGCCAGCATCGCTTGCGGCATAGTCAGGTAAACTTGAGGCCTTACTTCCGTTTTATTCACTTTGACATCGACTCTGCCAGTCACTCGGGATAGGCCTCGCCAGCATCGGCTGCAGTGTCGTCAGGTAAACTTGAGGCCTTACTTCCGTTTTATTCACTTTGACATCGACTCTGGCAGTCACTCGGGATAGGCCTCGCCAGCATCGGCTGCAGTGTCGTCAGGTAAACTTGAGGCCTTACTTCCGTTTTATTCACTTTGACATCGACTCTGGCAGTCACTCGGGATAGGCCTCGCCAGCATCGCTTGCGGCATAGTCAGGTAAACTTGAGGCCTAACTTCCGTTTTATTCACTTTGACATCGACTCTGGCAGTCACCCGGGATAGGCTTCGCCAGCATCGCCTGCAGTGTCGTCAGGTAAACTTGAGGCCTTACTTCCGTTTTATTCACTTTGACATCGACTCTGCCAGTCACCCGGGATAGGTTTCGCCAGCATCGCTTGCTATGTCGTCAGGTAAACTGAAGGCCTTACTTCCGTTTTATTCACTTTGACATCGACTCTGGCAGTCACTCGGGATAGGCCTCGCCAGCATCGGCTGCAGTGTCGTCAGGTAAACTTGAGGCCTTACTTCCGTTTTATTCACTTTGACATCGACTCTGGCAGTCACTCGGGATAGGCCTCGCCAGCATCGCTTGCGGCATAGTCAGGTAAACTTGAGGCCTAACTTCCGTTTTATTCACTTTGACATCGACTCTGGCAGTCACCCGGGATAGGCTTCGCCAGCATCGCCTGCAGTGTCGTCAGGTAAACTTGAGGCCTTACTTCCGTTTTATTCACTTTGACATCGACTCTGCCAGTCACCCGGGATAGGCCTCGCCAGCATCGCCTGCAGTGTCGTCAGGTAAACTTGAGGCCTTACTTCCGTTTTATTCACTTTGACATCGACTCTGCCAGTCACCCGGGATAGGTTTCGCCAGCATCGCTTGCTATGTCGTCAGGTAAACTGAAGGCCTTACTTCCGTTTTATTCACTTTGACATCGACTCTGCCAGTCACCCGGGATAGGTTTCGCCAGCATCGCTTGCTATGTCGTCAGGTAAACTGAAGGCCTTACTTCCGTTTTATACACTTTGACATCGACTCTGCCAGTCACCCGGGATAGGCCTCGCCAGCATCGCCTGCGGTGTCGTCAGGTAAACTTGAGGCCTTACTTCCGTTTTACTCACTTTGACATCAACTTTCTAAGAGACAAAAGTGAGGTGAAAGTTGGCATAACGTTAAAGATATGTACTCTGGTTAATCATGCTTTTACAGGAGGTTGGCCATTCGTTGTATCGCTATAATTTAAGTTGTGTCACAAGTTCATATTGTAAATAATTCGTATTTTTATTTATGATTACTCGAACTAATAATAGAAAAGCTTGGGATTATAGAAATTAAAAAAAAGAGTTTTTGTTTTTGATTTCATAACCACGATTGTGATCGGTGTCTAGTATATCTATGTATTTAATAAAAGCATTGGCGAGGGAATCTTTTCTGATCTTCTGAAACAAAGCTTTCGTTCCCTTATTCAGTCTGAAAATAAAAAGGATTCAGCAAATTATCGACCAATCTCAATTCTGCCAGCAAGTTGTAAATAATTGAAAAACTTATTCTGAATCAGCTACTATCAAACTTTAACTGTTACAGGCTACATTGAAAAAAAAGTTGCTCATTTAAAAAAAATATTTGGGTATACCAAAGATTGTTCAAAAACTGACGCTGGTGACATGCTGTTGCACGTCTTTGAAGCCTCCTGTTTTCCTTCCAAGGCTTCAAATGTATGTAAAAAAGTATTTTTGTGATTTATCTCAGACTTTTGACTGCGCAGATTGTGACACACTTATTTCAAAGCTTGAACACTATCGAGAATCAGGCAATAAACCTCATGCAAAATTACATACCGAATCGCAATCAAAAAGTAGACATTTGCGGTAGCAGATCTTCGGAAACATCCACTTACATAGATTGATAATAAGGACAGATCTTAGGGCCTTATCTGTTTCTAGTTGATGTCAATGATCTGCTTTTCTGCCTATGTGGTATTGCATTTTTTGAAGACGATACTTCAATAATGCGTTGTCTTGTCTAGTGTGAATGTTTCTCTAGTCAGAGTTCTTGATTGGGTTACAATAAATAGCCTCGTATTGAAATGAGAAGAAAACAAAATGCATCAAATTTACTTCGTATGAATTAGTAATCAATTTAATGTCAATTATGCTAAAATAAACTTCAATAGGGAAAAACTGTCTGTCTTAGGTTTAGATATCGGTGCAAAGTTGTGTTTTATGGGGTATTTATTCATATTGATTCATTAGCTAGCAATAAGGCATCTAACTGACAAAGGCACGGTGAGGTTAGTTTATTCTAGTTACTTTCTACACAGTGATAGATCTTCTAGCACATTTTTATGGGAACTTGCAGCAGATATTGAAAATATTTTTATTATGCAGAAGAGAGCTGTATGGGCAATTTATGATAAATTAAAACTCGTGACTCACTCTGAGAGCGTTTGAAAAAGATAGTATCTACATAAATGTATTGAGATCTGACTGTAAGAACAGTCAGCATTCAATACATTTATGAAAATCACTCACAAGAACTTTAATTAGTTTAGTAAATGAAGTGATGTACACAATGTTACTGCTTTAAAAATAAATACACTTGATACTATACTCGATTTGTTGAATAATAAATAAATAAATCCCAATAATTACCCAAACCTATGCACAATTCATTTGCAGCTTAAAGTTTATAATTATTTATAATAATATTTAAAAAAAATAAGTATTGTCTACTTTTAAAGTTACTTTTTTAGAGGCTTGGTTTTACTGGTTTAAGTCTGACCGACCTGTAATTGATGTCCGCAAGCTCTTGTTACATATTAAATTGAAAATAATACTTACTTTAACAAGCTTCGGAGCTCAGTTGGTAGTAACTCTACCTTCTGCGCTGTAGGTTGTAGGTTCGATTCCCACTCAGGACAAACATTTTTGTGATGAATATAGATGTTTGTGCTGTGTTTGGGTGTTGTATTGTATGATAAGTTACAAAAAAAAAGGTATTTCAGTATTCTAACCGTAATCTTGTTCCCATATTACAAGCTATGCTTAGTTTGGGGCTAGATGGCGCTGTGTGAAATGAATGTCCTATAATATTTATTTGTTATTTTACTTAGATCTTAATGGTCTAAATAATTGTTCTAGCTCGCTGTATGAGTATAGGTGTGGATATGTTATAACTGTGCGATAACGATTTGATCTTTCTGTTCTTTACTTTGATTCTTGCCCATCGTAATGATCATAACAAACTCTCGATATGAAATGAAATAAAAAATGTACATTGCTTTCACTTAAATAACTATTCCCAGAGTCAACATTTTCGCAATAAATTTACGCCGTGTGTTCACCTGATCAAAAGTTACGACACATGTACCTAATTATTTTTCCTCAATAAGCATTTACAAAAGTGTACCAAAATCAAAACAAAACATTTCATAGTTTAAAACGTACAGGCAATTTAACTACGCGACCGGCTCGCGTGGTCTGCGGTGGCGAGCTATCGGTTGGCAAAATCTGAAGGTCCTGGGTTTAATTCCCGACCGTTTCACCGCTTTCATCTAACATATACGCTGGTTTAAGACGATCTATTGAAATGTTAACCTGCCTATCTTTTATCTGTATTTTATATACCTTGTCCATTCTAAGTACGCGGTAGGGTCCGTCGTAAGGAGGCTGCAAAGATTTCTATTAATTGTTTGAATAGATCACTTTCAAATTGTCAAAAAAATAAAATTGGACCTTGATCAGTAGTTATCTTTTCTGGACAACCAAAACGCGATACCCAATTTTCATAGAAGTCTCTGCGGTTATGTCCTTAGTTGGTATGGCTTCCGGGCATTTAGTGAATCTATCAATCATGTTTACGCAATACCTATAACCGATGTAGTTGGAAGGGGCCTATAATATCAAAACGAACATGTTGAAACCTCACTACAGTTTTAAACTGGCCTAAATCCGATACCGTATGTTCCATTACTTTCGATCTCTGGCAACATGCACATGACTTTGCCCATGAATTCATCTCTTTATTCCTACCTATCCAAAAATACCTATCAGCTACTAATCATCGAGTAGCACGAATCCCTTGGTGGCATAAATTATATACTGCGTCGAATGCAATACGTCTAAACTTCTGTGTCAGGTACGGTCTCGCTCTCTCTGCTGACATTTCACAAACAATAGCGTTCTCAGAATAGGTTCTGATACCATCGTTACCAGGGTAACGGAACACGCTTTAACTGTAACTTATTATTGTCACCCGATCCCCTGATTAATTCTACTAACCGTTCATCAGTCCTGTGCTATCTCCTTCCATTGAGACTTCGAATCCTAGAAACTCGAGCTTAGCCTGACCGAAAGAACATTTAGCAATATTAATAGCTAGTCCGTACTCGTCGAAACGTCTAAATATGTCCTCCAAGTGCTGTCGATGGCATGATATATCATCGCTTGCTACAATTACATCATCAATATACGTAAAAATATAGTCTAAACCCTATAATACGCTACTATCCATAAATCTTTGAAAGGTTTGCGCACGGTTGCGCAATCCAAATGGCATTTTCGTGAACTCCACCAAATCAAAAGAACATATCACGACTGTTTTCTCTATGTCCTCTTCCCGCATTGGAATACAATTACAAGCTCTATTTACATCCAACCGTGAGTAAACTTTTTTACCTGCCAGTATATAAGTAAAATCTTGTAGTCTAGGTACCGGGTACCTATCTGGTTTAGTTACATTGTTCAGCATCCTACAGTCACGACATGACCTAATATTTTCATCCTTTTTGGGAACGATATGCAGAGGACTTGCCCAAGCCCCTTTACCTGGTCTACATATCCCTAATTCTTGCATTATGTGGAACTCTTTTTTTGCTTTAACATACCCATCCGGTGGTAACGGTCTAGCTTACGCATACACGGGTGGGCCTGTGGTTTCAATGACATGGAACACGCTATGTCTTGTAGTCTCCTTAACTGAAAAAGATTTGGTTATCTCAGGGTATTTTTGCAATAAATAATATAGGTAAGAACTATCGACTGTTTTTAAAGTGGGCTCACTAGAGTTTGAAACCCTCGCAATCACATTCATATTCGTCGTCTGATCCATTAACTTACGGCCGCTTAAATCTATATAACAGATTATATTTTACTAAAAAGTCTGCTCCAATAATGGGTTGCTTTATATCGGCTACAATAAACATCCACCGAAAACATCTTCTTAGTTTTAAATCCAAATCTAACACTTGTACACCGTAAGTCTTTTTTTCCGTTTCGTTAGCCGCAAACAGTTTATAGTGTCCATTTTCACTTAAGGTACTTTTATTGTTTACAAACGTACGGGGGAAAACCGAAACATTAGCTCCACTATCAATAAAAAATTGTAAGCCGGTAGTCCTATCCAAAACATTAAGGCGGTAATTAACATACGGGGTGCAGTTTTCCGCCGTAGACTACATTGTACTTATTTTCCCGAAAAACTAGTTGTAGGTTTCTGTGGTGCTGGATTATCATTTCGTTTATTCCAGTTGCACGGCTCCACGCACGTACGTGCCTTGTGCCTATAACAGAAATGATATCCGCACAACCAATCCGGATCCTCTGGCGTACGTCGAAGACTGGAACTACGTCGGACTCTTGATGATGATTATCGGTCTCTCTTATAGTGGTAAAATCCTCTATTTCCACCTCAAGCTGATTCCATTCTACTTAGTCTGTGGCTCAAATTCCTTATCTCAGCGACTATCTCGCTCATCTCTCCGGCCGCTGGCTTGCTATCTACCTGAGCAATTGTACTTACAGGTTTTGCTGTTTCCATTACCTTATCTGCGATTAACGCCAACGTATTTAGATCTTTCGCATCTGATACTGCCAACACGCCACGCACCGTTTTAGGTAGGTGGTTACGCCATAATATAGTTAATGTATCATCGCTTACCTTATCCCTTGCTGATTCTCGCATCCGCCGTAATATTTGTGATAGTTTTTGATCGCCCAATTCCATTTCGCCTTTAAGCTTTTGTATTTGACGACTCTTCATAAATTGTCAACAGTCTGGCCTTCAATACCTCATATTTCCCGGTCTCGGGCGGTGCTAACAAAATATCGGTGACTTGCGTAGTCACCTCTTTTCCCAATTTTGCGATAATTAGATGGTATTTGTTTTCGTCATTTGTTCGTTGCTGACTTATCACCGCTTCCGCTTGAATAAACCACAGCCTTGGCTGATCCCGCCAATATTCTGGGATACTTAACGCTACTGCGATGGCATTCAGAGATTCCTCGGCAATGAGAATATTATCAACTGCTGCTGGTTGTTCTGCCGGAAGTGCAATTGTAGCTAGATATATAAAGCTGAACTTTACTTGTGATCTTGACTGCGCAGTAGAACTCCTCCGCGATCCCTTATATTGAGTCGCTCCGTAGTATAGTCAACGTCACATAACATACCACTTACGCTATACTCAGACAAAAAAGTTCACGATGGCTAGCTACAATAAATCACGTCGGGGTCACCAATTTAGTGCTGTGGTACTAAATAATTGTGCTAGCTAGCCGTATGAGTATAGGTGTGGATATGTTTAAAACACTGGATTTAGTCAATACGTATATTTAACTGAATTACTGATAGCTACAAAATGAGGTACAAAATACAATTAGTATGTGTGGATCGCGGGCAAAGACTTGGGAGTGACTGCCTTGTTCTAATACAAAACCCGCTTAGATCGGCAAACGTAAAAGCTACAACTACTGTTAGATTATCTGTGTTACCACACAGTTTTTAGTTTAAGCATATCTATTGCATATCACTAAAATACATTATTAATGCAAGTGGCATTTGTTAGATTTGCTGTTTGTTGTTTTATTAAAATGGTACGTGTATAAAAGTTACACATTTCGATAGGTAGTTAGGGTATTATTATACTCATTCCACGAGTCCAACCTACTGTAATTCATTCAGCCAGGACTTTTTAACATACATAAGTTTGATAAGAAAGCTAAGCCATACAAAAAATATATTGATCTAAGACAATAATTAAATATGACCATTTGATTTTTATAATTGTTTCACCAATTGCTCAAATTTGATCTTCCTTTTCCATATTCAAGTATATTACTTAATTAGAATTACTAAACTGATTTCAGTAATATATCAGGTCGTCTTAAAGTCATCGATTTTATTATTCAACAGGAACATTGGTGCAACCGCTCAAAACTTAGCTGAGCAAGAAGACGGGAGTATTCTCTTCTCCATTCTGGCTTATGTAAGTACTTAAAAGTCACCCAAGATAGTAGGTAGTTCACTCCGTGAGGAAACCAAGTTAAGAACTCCAAATTAAAATTATTCACGTTGTGGGTTCATTTGTAAAGCCTACATAATCAGCGATTATCATTTTAACTAGTAGTTCGCCTCGAACTGAGATCTCGTGATGTCTGGTTTGTGACGGATATTTCTCAAATAGAACGTAATTAACAAACGATAAAAGTATGCTTTCAATACACACCTTACTTACCTTAAATGTTCGAGGCTCTCTTTTGTTGCTAACTTATTATAATATCCTTACTAACATGAAACAAATGTCGATGTCGTTTTGTAGGTGCTCTAAAAACTGTTGCCTTAGTAGTCGTGGTTTATAAATCTACACCTCCAGCCAACGGATGTCGTAAAGTAAACCAAAAAGCTTCTGTGTGGTAACAAAACATGTGAGCACCAATCTGTATGCCAAGCGTGATGATTATGGCGAACCCTTACAGTTATAGAGGAAGTTTTTTCACATTGTGGTGGACAATAATTTACTGTTGATATGCAATATGCGCAGTCAAATCACTTGCATGACCCCAATAGTAATTCCTAGATTTTCTCGACACCCATTGAGTCAATAACAAAAAATAAATAGGCCAGTTTTACTGAGATTCCGAATACCCTTTCCTATCTAAGAAGACCTGATGTTCATCCTTTGCCTCCATTATCATAAAAACCACCCCTAGTAAAGGCAAATATAAACTTATTTGGAAATCTGCAGTCTCAACCCCTATTACATGTGATATTTGATGGTTTCACACATTTTCAAGACATCAATTTTATTTAATTTCCTTTTGCAACCCTTAATTTAGGGTGTGGTTCCGGCAAATCAAAAGAAAGATATATATAGTCTAACAGGACATACCAAGCGTTTTAACCCCTTAATGCACCCCTTTGTTACGAAAACCACCCCTATTCTAAAGTAAAATATATATTTTATAAATGTGCAGCCGATACTATTTCAAATGACACCCCACAAGCCAAAAATCTTCTCGTGTCACTTAACACACCCTATTTCTCAAAAACTACCCTAGTTTCAAAAAAATGCTCGTACCAATTGATGAGTAATAATATAATCTCAGCATGTTCAAAATTTTTAATTATAAGATCAATTCCAAGAGCCATTCAAATATGGATATATATGATAGTGCAGGCATTTTGTATGCCTGCACTATGATGATGGTCTGTTGTTAAAGAAAGTTTTTTTGTAAGCTAACATGGCTAACCATAGCCAAATTTTAAGTGATAAATGTAAACAACAAACTAGAAATTTACAGGTCTTAAAACGCTAATATAGAAGTCAGCGATAGCACGTGTCCTCTATTTCCTAAGTTTAGTAAATATATATTTTTATCGAAAACGGGTATTTTATGGTATGACCTTCATCTCACCTGTGTTCCAAGTAATTATTCGTTATGTTAGTTACTTCAGGCATGTGCTATAAATTGAAATTTCCTTATACACTAAAATAATACATGCCTACGCCGTTGCCGTACGCGGCGCGGTCTACTAATACTTACCCATATTTGAATCTATGGAAATCAAACATCGCAGAGATTTTTATATTTTTCAAAATAGCAAGTGCTGAATTAAACTTTCCGGAATACGATAAATAAAAATATACGTGATAAATACCAGTTTTTTCATGTCAAAATAATGTGTAATCGCGAAAATTTTAAAATGAATGATTACAGTTTGAAAAAACTTTTCAATCAAAAATCGGGTTGTTCCAATCAAAAGACTCAGGGGTTTTTAACTTGGCGAAAAGTAATTATCTTTTTAACCCAGAATTGGTGCATTGACTGCAGACCACAAAGCAGAGATCTAATTTGATCCGATTTCGTGGAGGCGCACTTCACCCGGAATCCTCAACAAACTGAGGATCTGGCTATCTTACCTCTGAATGCCGGAACACAACAATTTTTTAGAATTGTTATTATGGCGACAGAATTAGGTAAGATGGTGGTAGCTAGCCAGGCGGACTTCAACAAAGTCCTACCACCAACCAAACCAACCTCAATATATTGTACTCCCCGTGGGGATTGAACCCGGGACCTCTGGATCTGAAATCGGTGGGTTGAACCACTAGACCACAGAGGCGGTTAAAATATATAGAGAGGCATAAAGACGAATGAACACACATTCCAATAAATGTTTGAAAAAAAAAAAAAAATATATATTACAGGACACTAATTTCACACAGCGCCATCTAGTCCCAAACTAAGCATAACTTGTAATATGGGAACTAGATTACGGATAGAATACATAAATACTTTTTTTTTGTAAATACATACTTATCATACAATACAACATCCAAACACAGAACAAACATCTATATTCATCACATAAATGTTTGTCCTGGGTGGGAATCGAACCCACAACCTACAGCGCAGAAGGCAGAGCTACTACCAACTGAGCTGTGAGGCTTGTTAATTAAATATAATTCTTGTGAAATATAATTGTTGATATGACTAGAGACCTGCAGGACACAGTTGGCGTCTTGTGTGTGTGTGTGTGTGTGTGTGTGTGTGAGTTAGGTACATGTATTACAAAGCCAGGTCCAGTGGGAATGACTCTGGGTAAATTGCTTTGGGGGTGATTCAGCGGACATTTTAAAAGCGTTCCTACTACAAAAATGGGTATTCGAGCCATAACAGGTATTTCAACTATACTATTATCGACGTAATTTTAAGACTATCGACTTAGAATAAACGAATTTATGATCGAATGAAAATACTTTATAGCACACCTTAAAAATAAACCCGGATAACTTAAATATGTATATATATATCTCTATATATATACACAATGGGCGGTCTTATCGCTAAGAAGCTATTTCTTCCAGACAACCTTTGGATGGAGAGGTTTTCATGGCTAAAGAGGTGGTTGGTGGTGCATATATTAATTAGGGATCTAGCTAAATTGACTATATATAATACATTATAAGTAAAGCTAAACCACAAATATACACACTACTTATGTAATATAAATACCTACATGTTATACACTACATACATACTATACAATACACAAATATAAATATATATGTATATTTACTTATATGGATAATAATTATTTACAATGTTCTAGAATTACCATGGTAAAACATATAAAACAGTACAAAAAACAGCAAATACTTGTGGCGACGAAGGATGAGATACACTTTTTAAACAGGTTTATTTTAGTAGAATTATATCACTGACATAACTGTTTATTTTTGAGGCATTATGTATTTGTAATTTTACACTCAGAGCAATCATAACATAGAATCTAACGATACACTATGATATTTCATATCATGCATATTTACATTCACTACACTAAACATGCAATCACTCACACTTACATTACACTGTGCACATATTACATATTACAAACCTACATACCATTACAATTATAAACACACCGATCACCATATATACATATACACCTACGTGGCATTATTAATTTGTTTGTTAAAGATATTTTTATTTTATATTTTATTTACTGTATTGTACCTAATTATATATTGCTGTATTTATGACTCACAAAATTGTTATATAACGTTATGAATATTATGTTAGAAAGTAAGAGGCCGTTTGGCAAGACCCTGTGATCTCACTACACAGGCTACCTAGTCCTAGTGTAAGGAACAGAGCCTACCTGTGGTTAGTTACCTTCATGTTAAGCAGTAGCTTAACATGAAGGGATATAATTAACGGTTACAAAAACCATATTATAAGTAGTCAGTGCTATTATGCACCTCAACTGTGTAATTAAATACGCTAATAATATACCTAAAATTAACGTAACTTCACTTTTCATTACAAGTACCAAATTGTAAATTATTCAGAAATAAACGATGTATTTATTCACGGAACATCAGAAATAGTGAGTCATAAATTTTATTCCCCGAAAACCCCCACGCTATGTGTGTAAAGTAAATAATGTTTGTTTTAGCCGTGGCTTCGCCTGCGTGGTATCCGGATAAAAAGTAGCCTCTTTGGTACCTCATGGCAAAAACAAATTTCATCAAGATCCAATTTGCCTTTGAGTCGTGAAAATATATTAAATAAACAGACAGACTGACCAAATTTCTTGCTAGCCTAAATCAATAATCGTTAAAGCTTATTAGGATATTATTTGATAAGATTGATTAATGATTCAGGTGGAGACTTGAAAAGGTTCTTGAACGTGCATCCCGTAGAGGGTATAATAAATCGACAGTAGTTGAAGACTAAGCTGATATACTATAATATAGATTTTGCTGCTCCATTTGTGTGAATTTCTTCCGTTTTCCGAGAAAACGAGGTCAATAATACATAATAACAAATATACATAATATACAAATTTTCAGCGAATTCATATGCATGATTTCCCGGAAGCTATAAAAGCAGGTAGCGAAATGTGATATATTTACTCAGGTATTTATAATATCAAAATAGCGATACGTGGAAATCAAAACATATGAAAGGTTTATTACCTTTCATATGTTTTGATTTCCACGTATCGCCTTTCCACGTTTCATCTGCATTAATAATTATTCCGAGCAAAACATGTAAAAATCAAAGTACAAAGATGATGAATTTAAAAATATAATAATGGGCTCTAATAATGCTGATGTTGATGATAATAATCACACAAGAAAAAATTAACTGTCGGGCTAGCTATGGACCTTTACAAACGGGCACTAAACTAGAACAGTGCCAGAAAGCGTGGCCATGCCTGTAGAAATGCTGATGAACATTTCATATTTGTAGAAAGACGGAATCCCAAGTGAAGAATTCGAGGTGTACCGCGGCATAGATGACCACACGCGGCTGGGGCACATTCGCCAGTTTGCTGGACGAGACCATTTCCTATTCTGGGACGAGGAAAACAGCCAAAGCATTTGCAACATGATCAATGGGACTGACTCGGCAATCTACGCCCCCTTCGTAGACAGGCAGAAGTCCTTGTACGCTATCAACATGGATATTTGCAGGTTAGTCGTTTCGGTCAGCAACTTCCATGCTGCATATACGTACGTGTCCTCAGCCCCCTCAGCACGGGGCAGGTATAAAAAAATTGTCCTCTATTTTTATCCACCTTCGAGAGCATTTTGTCTTTGTCAATTAATGGAGGCTTAGTATATCTAATGGTGGCATCGATATGGGAGGTATACTTATGTTCAGCAGTTACGTCATATGGGCTTATATTTTTTATACCACTTGGAGACAGAACAAACAAGCAGCCCACTTCTCTTACCTCTAATAAAGCCTTACTGTGTAGATCATAATCACAACAAGAACATGGCATACACGGCATTGCATTGCGCCCGTAAACTTGAGGCATTAAGGTTTTTAGCCTCGCGTGCCCGTAATTTCACCGGCAACCCTACCTTTCAAACCGAAACAAAGGCGGCTGAAAAAGGAAAGTTAGTAGTACTTCTCCGCACGAGCCCTTTCACAAGGGCTCCTTTCACAACTACTACTTTTAAAGTTATTACTTTTTACCGCTTAAGAATTGACATCTACCCGAATATTCAACATCTATACTGCTACAACCAATATTTTTAGTTATATATTATGCGTGTTTGAGATTGCTTGTGTGGGCTATGTAACAAACCTGGTGTAGACTTTACGAGCCGCCGATATAGGCGTCTGACATGGCTCTTTGAAGACCACAACTAGTTGCGGTAGGTATCCGGAACCGACAGCCCTCCAAGGAATCCATGCTAGCCAGCAATGTGCGAACCAAACGGCGAACAAACCTTACATAGTGATGCCGCACCCTTCAACCGCCGGGCTCATACCGGCTAAAACCTCACGGAAGAGCCTCTTTTGCCGTCTCCCGGCGAACACCTGGGAGACGGCTAATCCCGGAGTTCCCGGATGCGAGACATTCTTCCGCAAACTCCGGCGGCGTTGACCTTGTTTGGCAACATCTTGTGTGTCTCATCGTTTGATCTTGGGAGCTTGTTTAATTTGCGCTCTCTATCCTATGTGCCTATCTATTAATACAATGAACTTCCTCTTATTCGTCGTATATAGGCTTCTTTTACGGGAGTTGGAGATCAGCATATGCTCTTCTCCTTCGCCCACCTCTTTTCCGAATTCAATGATATTTATGCCAACTACCAACCTTATAAATACCAGGTTTTCTTTCTTCTATTTTCTATATTTTTATCATAGTTTAATTAATAGGATCAGGACATAAGATTTCAGCTATACCGGGACGACACGAGTAGAAACTAGGAATGCCGTTTTTTACCCCACAGCACAAAGAACGGCTGTACCGTCAGATTGCAACAGCCGTTCTTTGTGTTGTCAAGTATCTACAGCGATTCCGTTTTTCTTGTTTTACCGTAGCGATGCCCGGGTAGGTACTTTCAGCTAGCGATAACATAAAAATACGGTAACAATTGATAACTTCCTCATTCGAAAAAAGTCTGATTTTTATTATGAAAGATTGCCGTAAAAATATCATAAACTAGCTACTGCCCGCGTCATCGTCTACGTTGACATATATAGTTATAATTTGGTCTAGAAATAAATGAAACCTATGTGTGTAACAATAAAACAATTGTATCCAATTAAACTAACTAACTATGTACAAAGGAATCAGTCAAATTAACTAAGGACCGTTACAAACGGCCTATAGGTAACTCAACTGTTCCAGACCAGTACCAGACGGAAGCGTGTCCAAGGCACTGGCTGCATTACCACGCTGAATAGCTATGCTAATAATATTTTTTTGTTAACTAATTAAAAAAATAAATAAATAACATTTTGACTACTCAAAACGCTCAAATCAATTTGACGCTGACTGTACTTATGAAAAATAATACATATTCACGAGTCTCGGTGAGCAAACGCTAATTGAATGAACTTCGATTGGCAGCTCGCACCAGTCATTCTATATAAAACCTTGATCCATCGTTCGATTTTAAAACATAAAAAGAATAATTTAGGCCATTGGATTGGCTAAATATGAACTAGCGGCTGCATTTTTCGGCAGCGTCCAGCTCAGTCTATACATAGAAAATCAATTGGTACCAGCCGAAATAATAATGGAACTCGATTTCTCGAGACACAATCGCAGCACATAAATAAAATAAAAAAGCAGCGCTTGAGTTAAAATGACATGGCCTAGGAACCTAAAAAGTGATTCAAAGTTTTACGCTAAGCCCGTACAAAATCGTATTCCTTCTCGTAGAATCACTAGAAGAAAACAGAACTAATATCTGTGGTCAACACACTTGTTGTATATATGTAGGTGCAACTGCTGCGCATATAATATTCAGGTAGTGCCATCTCAAAATGCATGATGAGATCCATCATGCATTTTGAGATGGCGCAACAAAAACATTCATTGGTAACGTTTCACTTGTTTTGTACACGTAATTCCCGGAATCTTTGAATGTTATCAGCCCCGTTGAGGTAGGTGCGGAGAGCGATCCCGGGCATAGCAAACCCACCGCCACCCGCCACCCCCACCCGCCCGGGCCGAGCGCCGGCAGCTAGTATTTCTCTCCCTGAACCTTTCCACGAATTTAATTCTAAATGCGTTACATTTAACAAGCATCACAGCTCAGTTGGTAGTAGCTCTGCTTTCTGCGCTGTAGGCTGTGGTTTCGATTCCCACCCAGGACAAACATTTATGTGATGAATATAGATGTTTGTTCTGTGTTTGGGTGTTGTATTGTATGATAAGTATGTATGTAAAAAAAAAAAAAGAGTATTTTTGTACTCTATCCGTAATCTAATTCCCATATTACAAGCTATGCTTAGTTTGGGACTAGATGGTGCTGTGTGAAATTAATGTCCTGTCCTGTAATGTCCTGTAATTACAACATAATGTACTGTACTGTAGCATGTCAATTTAGTGGGCTGGAACTGCTGAAAAAAACAGTGAAAATTAACAGTTTTAACGTCCCTTGTATATTGGTAAAGTGTATATTGGTAGTGGTATAGTGTATATTGGTAGTGGTATAGTGGTCCACCCCACCGGTCTCAGATCTAGAAGTCCCGGGTTCGATCCCCAGGGGGAGTACAATATTGTGCTTGGTTTGGTTGGTGGTAGGACTTTGTTCAAGTCCGCCTGGCTAGCTACCACCATCTACATAATTATCTGGCCATGACAACAAAAGTTGAAGCTAAAATATCTATATTTACATTGCCTGCTGGTTGCGCATTCTCCGAAACAGCAATTCATATATTTTCAACATGCCAAAGGGAAAATAATGAGCCATTCTAGGAATAAAACGGGAAAAATGAGACGCAAAAGATAAACCCCATTTAATTGATGCTCTTTTGAAAGAGGACTTTTCATCCCCCATGTTATACTCGTATATCGATGATTGATTTTATCTTTTTATATTTACAATTTCCACATGCGTACTCGAGCGGTGCCAGATATAATATAATTCAATTTATAAAATTATTCGGAGATCTTTGCTTGCTCGATCAATTAATTAAACTAACTATGTACAAAGGAATCAATCAGATTACCTAAGGACCGTTACAAACGGCCTAATAGGTTACTCAACTGTTCCAGCCCAGTACCAGACGGAAGCGTGCCCAAGACACTGGCTGCATTGCCACGCTGAATAGCTAATTTACTGGCCCAAATATTAATTGAATATACATAACATAATATACATCATACTTATTAATTGTGAAATAGTAAACCAATTATAAATAAAATACCCTCGGTACACGTACATTACCGAGTTACGTTACCAGCAATGTTTTGAAAGTTACCTTATTTATTCAGCAACATTATTGAATCGCATGTGCACTAATGAAGCCATTTATTTACTTCTCTCTAAAACTATATATTATTCTATCTACACTTGCACTTGCACATTATAAGTACTTAGCAAACTCATACATCACACCACAGGGAATGTTAAAATTTAGTAGCAATATTTTGTTTTTCTTATTGTAATAGTTAATTTGGAATGTCAAATCAATAGTTTAGTAAGGTCTACATTCTAAACATAGAAAACTGGCTTCTAGACAAACAGTAGTTAATAGTATATATCCAACTAGTACAGTGTTTCACTGAACATTGAAAAAATACTCAACTAATAAATCTTATTGTTCTGATTATGTGCACTGTCTCAAATTTATTATATTCATTTACTATCTTTTGCTCGCGGTTTCGCTCGCATTAAGAAATATTATTATTAATTAGGTATAGTTTTTGCGGATTTGCTTTTGTGTAAATATTAGGGCCTACAAAACTTAAAAACGACAGTATATTCTTCAACTTCTCCATTAACGTTCAGATTTTCTTTAGCCATTTTAATAAAGTCTAACCGACAAAACCTATACTTTCTTAGCTGATGCCTACGTCATAACATCTTCCTGCATGCCAAATTTCAGCCCGATCCGTCCAGTGGTTTGGGCTGTGCGTTGATAGATCACTATGTCAGTCAGTCAGTCACCTTTGAGTTATATATATTTAGATAGATAGATAATTACATTAGGTCCTATAACACTAAATACAATATAATGGTCCTTCATATAATTTGTCCAATTTTTTTTTCCCTGTTTCATTTTTATAACTCTAACTGAAAATACCCGTGCTTCGCTACGGCAAAATAATACAATACAGGGGTAAAGAACAACAGGGATCCTAGTTTCTACACGGCCCGTCCTGGTAATTCTGAAATCTTATGTCCAGCCAGAAGAAAGTGGTCAGAAGCAGAACAAAGAGAGCTAATGTTCTGCTATTTCAAAGCCAAGGTCGGAGGTGCTGGCTACACAAAACGTTTCGAGAAACTTTTTAAAAACCGAAACCCAAACAACCCGAAATCACGAAAATTCACAGCTAATACCTTAGCAAGTCAAGCAAGATGTATAATAGCACGTAAAACTCTGACGATTGAAGAATTGGATGAGATTAGAACAACAGCTGAAAATGATGAGACTGATGTGCTAGCACCCAGAGAACGAAGTACACAAACACCATTTAGGAACACACAAACGCAGTCTATGCCCACCACTCGACAACTTAGAACAACTACACCAGACACGACAACACAACAACAAACTCAAACAAGGTCAAATCAGAATACCTGTGTTTCACAGTTTACAGGACGAACCACTGGAACTCTAACATCACAGAGTGATGATTCCAGAAGAAAATGGTCAGAAGCGGAACTCCACGAACTAATATTCTGCTTTTACAAAGCTAAATCTGAAGGAACCGGCTTTATGAAACGACTTGATAGGTTGTTCAAGAATCGCAACCCTGACAATCTAAAGTCACAAAAATTTGACGGCAACAAACTAGCCAATCAAGCCAGAAACACTATAGAACGAGAAGTGCTATCAAAACAAACAAGAAGATAAAATAAAACATGTAGCTGAAAATGGAGAATCTATCATAATTACTACACCTGATCACATTGACATCCATACACCACATGAAGTAGCATTTGCACAAACACCTCATAATGACCGAGTGAATACCACACCATCGCCAGATTTATTTACACAAACTACCGAAACACTTTCAAACTTCTACACAATACAGGAAAATCCCTCAGATCAAATAATAGAAACAATTGACACCTCGGATATTGAAGTAAATGAAGATCAAGACCCGTTAATACTCCAGTTTCTACAGATACTAAGTGAAACTAGAGAAATAACAGTGGAAGAAAGAGAAACACTACCAAAACCGATTTTCACACAAAACCTTCATAAAATAAATAGCTACTTACCTAGATTGCTGAAAACGTATAAATCTTTACGCGAGATAAATGATATCATCTATGCCTCTGCAAAAACATTGATATATGTAAACGGGCAAAAATCATACATTCCCCCAACAACCAGAAAGCCTAAGCGTGATCAACCATGGCAAATAAGACTCAAAAAGAAAATTGATGCTTTTAGGAAAGAGCTTGCACGACTGATAGAAATAAAAAGGGGAAGTAACAGTAGAACACTCATTAGAATTAAAAGAGAGCTATACAACAAATATGATATAAGAAATGAACAAGATCTAGATTACACAATAGAAATACATACACAGAAAGTTAAAGCATTAGCAGGTAGACTTAGGAGATATAATGATATGAATGAAACTAAATTACACAATAAACTATGTCAAGAAAATCAGCACAAATTCTTTCGGAGCCTTAATGGGGAACAACGAGCACCTGCACAAATTCCATCTCAAAATGAAGTCCAAGAGTTCTGGTCGTCTATCTTGTCAGAACCTGTGCCACTTTACACCGAGGCTGGATGGATCAGGCAAGTTGAGGAGTCGATGGAGGAAGTAGAGATAGAAGACAGATATGCATATAGATACGAAGACATTAAAAATAGCTATAAGAAAAATTCAGAATTGGAAGGCTCCAGGAATAGATAAAATCCAAAATTATTACCTTAAGTACTTAACAAGCACACATAAATATATTGCCCAACTATTTGATAGAATTGTTAAGGGAATCGAACCCATAGACAACTGGTTTACAACCGGAAAGGTAGTTTTGATACCCAAGAACGAGGAAACCCAAGATCCCAAGAACTGGCGACCTATAGCATGCTTACTGACTATGTATAAACTACTGACATCTGTTTTGGCCAACGAACTCTACACACACTGTGACAAAAATAACATCCTCGCACCAGAACAAAGGGGATGCAGGCGTCGCGCCAGGGGCTGCAAAGATCACCTCATGATTAACAAGGTCATACTTGAGGATGCAAACCAACGACAAAAAAATCTAAGTATGGCATGGGTTGACTACCAGAAAGCCTTTGATAGTATATCGCACGAGTGGCTACTCAAAGTACTTGATATATACAAATGTCCGCCTGCTATAAAATGCTTCCTTGAAATTACTATGCCTATGTGGAATGTTATCATGACAGCCTATGGCAAGAATGCCTCTATAACAACAGACCCTATCTACATTCGACGGGGAATCTTTCAGGGTGACTCGCTTTCGTCCCTTCTGTTTTGCTTAGCACTAAACCCTCTGACACACATACTCAACCAATACTTAGCAAAAGGATACAAACTAAAAGATAAAAGCACAATTAACCACCTTCTTTACATGGACGATCTTAAATTATACGCAAATACACCTAACAATCTCAAAATATTAATCAACAAAACGGAAATATTCATGGATGACATCGGTATGAAATTCGGGCTCAGCAAATGTAACGTCTTTCATCTAGCTAGAGGTAAGAGGCAGGAGCATGAAGGCGCAGGGCATGTACTGCTTAGCGGTGAGGAATTTAAACATCTAAAATCAGATGAGCAATATAAATACCTAGGCGTGCATGAATCTGGAAAAATAGATCATAACGAACTGAGACAGCAGGTTCAAAAAGAGTATCTTCGAAGAGTTAAACGCCTGGCTAAATCTCACCTCAATGCGCGCAATCTTCTTAGATCTATTAACATATACGCGGTACCAGTTTTACTATATAAATTTGGCATCATTAATTATAAGACAAGCGATTTAAAGAAAATAGACGTTAAGACCAGCACAATTTTGGCAATAAACAAAGCTCAACAACAAAAGGCACACGTAGAAAGGTTGTATCTACCCATAGAAGAAGGAGAAAGAGGCCTTACTAATTTAGAAATGTTGCACAAAACTCAAATTATTAAGAACAGAAGATATTTACAATCCGAACAAGATCACTTGATTAGCGCAATAGTAAAACACGACGAAAATAGGGTTAAACATTCGATTTACGTCGTTAAGTCTAGTAGGATTAGGGTTAGAAAACGATGAAAATTATATAGATAAGGAAATTAAGAACGCAGTTATAAAGACAAAAGTAAACACATGGAAAGCAAAACCGCTTCACGGCCAGTTTAATAATAAAGTTTTAGATAGGGAAAATATACACAAAGCCAACTCATTTAAATGGATAAAAAAGCAACCAGTTTCGTCAAGCATAGAATCTGCAATTTTTGCTACCAGGACCAAGGACCCAGGACCATTTTTTACAGGACCAAGCAGTAATGACCAGACAGCATGTAAGAGATATTTTAAAGAGAGAAGTAAATGGGAAGTGTCGGCTATGTACAACAAAAGATGAAACCATACAACACGTAACATCCGGATGCGAAAAACTAGCTGGCACTTACTACACTAGAAGACACAACAACATAGTCCAATATGTACATTGGACTTTAGCTAAAAAACATAAGTTTCAAGTTTCAAGCCATTGGTGGAAGGAAAATCTGACACAACCGCAAGTGAAGGAGAATGATGAGGTAAAAATAATGTGGGAGATTCCAGTTCAAACCGATAACACAATAACACACAATAGACCAGACATAATATACATAAACAAACTAGAAAACAAAACATATTTAATAGACATCACAGTTCCATCCGACTACAATATAGGAGCAAAAGAAATTGAGAAGCTAAGTAAGTATCAAGCTTTAAAAGTAGAAGTGAACAGACTTTGGAGAACATCAGCCGAAGTCATACCTATTGTAGTTGGTGCTACTGGTGTAATAGCCAAAAGCTTACACAGATATTGCGACAAGCTAGATTCATACATCAACATCCAGATCATTCAAAAACAGGCAGCCATCCACACAGTATCAATAGTCAGCTATCTATCTTTTTTTTATAATGGATACGCCTTGACGTACTTGCTCAGCTCGGATTGTATACTTTAAATATAGAAATATTGCCTTCGAAATCTTAATCCACTAAATCTAAAAATACCTTCTGGAAAGTACTTGTTGCTGTTGTAGTAGCAATCAAAGGTTCAGCTATATTTCTAGAATACTTACAAGTTTGGTATTTTTAACCCCTGGAAACGTAGCTTCGTACATCGTTGCGGTTTCCATGCGTGGCCAAAAGTATTTACCTTTTTTATTATTTATCATGCGTCATACGCCTGCATGCTCACTTGTAGGCTGCAGATGTTTAGTCCTGTAGGATGTTGTGTCTACATGTCATTGTTGGTTCGTTCTGAATTTTTGTCATACTTAGTATTGACATTTTTGACTGAGGAACAAAGAACCATTTACGACTGCATTATGTTTCCAGTTTCGGCAGGACAAGGTGGATTTTTTTTTCGGAAGCACCAGGTGGAACTAGCAAAACATTCCTCATTTTGCTAATTCTCGCCAAAATACGATCAAAAGATTGCACCGCATTGGCCTTGCATCTGGCATTGAAATTGAAAATTAAAATTGAAGATTTATTTATTCGGTACGTGAAGATACTGGATGCTCTCATTGACCAGATATATCCCGATACACACACACAATACTTGAATCGTGAGTGGCTGGCAGAAAGAGCAATCTTAGCTGCAAAAAATGTGGACGTCAACGATTAGAATATCAAGATAATTCATATGGCAAAAGAACGTTTGCCGGGTCAGCTAGTAGTCTATATTTTCTGATGTAATGCTTGGCGATGGAAATTTATCGTCTTGGATTCAATCATTTACTTTTCGGTAATCTATTACCAAACTTCATTTTTTTTCCATCCGATTTTAAGTACTAAAAGTATAGGACTGTTCCATTCACTAATGGAAGGCTCTTATATGTCGTCCTCTAACATTTTTATAACTTGTTTAATTTCTGGTTTTGATGACCGAAGCAAACGATAACACTTAGCATACACTGGCAATGTATTCGGTTTTACTGTTATTGACTGTTACTATTTAACTTACTACTGTTTTATTATGTGTGACTCTTTTTTACCGACTGAATTTAAATGCGATAATTTTTGTTATTCCCGCTCGTCTCCACGCTTCGTCCCCAAAGGGGACGAACAGGAAGTTTATTTAGTTAGTAGATAATAAGTTTTTTACTCGTTCTAGCTAGTCCATTTTGAGATTTATTAGATGAACAAATATATATTTTTTTAAATACTCTACTCGTAAGTCATCTTTTTGTATTGAACTAGATTTTTTTTTTTTTACTTGTGTTTCAATTTCATCTGATTTTTTTTCCGATATTAGAGCATTTTTATTCTACAGAATCAAAAAGAAAAGATCGTACGGGTAATGACCCGTACAGGATCTTTTCTTTTTGATTCTGTATAATCTACCTAATTTCACTCCATACAAGCTTTTAGTCAAGTTATTCTGACTCATTGACTGACTATTTAATTGTATCATAATAGAGTTCGAACATTTTTTTGTTAGAAGATATGTATTTTAATATCTTGTACTAAAGCAGAAACAGTGGTGTAACTTTTGTTTAATTTTAACTTAACAATTTTTGATAGACGTGTTTATGTCACAAATTAAATTAGTAAATTCCTGCAACTTTCAAGCAACATTCCATACTTTCGATATCTTTTCTTCTTTACCGTCCATAATGGAAATCAAGGTACAAGCCGTTTTTAATAAATTTTTCTCCATTTCGTACATTATTGTCTTATTTTCGTCTAAATAAAAAAATTCGTCTGACAAACTTTCTGAATTATCTCTTACCTCTTTAAAAACCCAAAATGTTTATGTAATATTTCTCGGTTTAACTAGGTATTTAATTATTTTTTATCCGACTTCAAAAACAGTTTGTTTGTTACTCGATTACTCCGCCAATTCGAAATAGATTTTGAAGATTCTTGTTGTTTGGTAGGCCATACTTCCGAGGTGGTCCCATAGAAATTTCATGAAAATCGGTACTGTAGTTTGGTTTTTATAACAAAATAACTGGAAAAATTATGTCATCCAAGTAAACGCAAATTGCGTATTCTGCTTTCCTATGGTGTTTACGGTTACTAGAGAAGACCGATTGAATTGCTTACCTTCCAGTATCATCATAATCATTATCAGGGTTTTGCCCAGGGCGTGTTGTTGATCGCAGTATTGATGATTACGTAGTCCTACTGAACTGCCTGCCTTCCGGTATCATCGTCATCTGATGATGAAGCCAGGCAGTTCACACCGTAAAAAAACAATTTAACCTAGCATTGTTTGGGCTTAGTGGAATTGTCTTATGATGCATTCTGGCTATAAATGCTGAATACTTGTATGATCAACATCATTATCATCATCATTACAGCCCATAAAAGTCCACTGCATAAGATTTGGTCCTCCCCAATGCTAAAGAAAACAAGATACAGGGAAGGGGAAACGGCATCCGTGACAAAAATGTTCTTTCCGGATGCGGATAAGGCGTTTAGGACAGTCAGGCAAATCGAGCCAAATAATCTCACCACCCAGGTGATGACGGGGCATGGAGGGTTCTCGGCGTACCTCACTAGGTTTAAGCGAAAAGAGAACCCATCATGCATATGTGAGCCTGAGGCGGATGAAACGGTCACGCACATACTCTTTAATTGTCCCGTGTTCGGACTGGAACGTTTCGAGGTTGAGCAGCTATTGGACGTTGAATTAAAACCAGAAAATATGAAAGAAATCATACCAAACAAAAAATGTAGAGATATATTCTTTAAATATTGCAATAAAATAGTAACTAGAGTAATAAATAGAAATAAATAGTAAAATAAGTTATGCTAAATATGTATTTTGGATAATAGATATCTTTAGCATAGTAGAATAATGATGTATAAAATGTTAAGAATAAGACAGTAGAATAAGGAATTTGTATTTAATTAATAGCTAATTAGTTATAAGTTTCTAAACTTACTGTAATAAATAGATTTATAAGATTTGTAAGACAGAGTAGCGTCTACTGCTCGAAAAAGCCGAAGAGTTTTCGGGCTGAAACGTTACAATGTCATAAGCATAAGAAAAATATGTATGATTAGTTTAAGCATAATATTTATACCCAAGCATCCACTCCTTAGATTATTAGGCCCCATGAGGGCCATGTATTAATAAAGATTCCCAAGATAGTACTTCCCATAGAAACTAAGGACTCTGAATAAATATTAGAGGGTCGCCGACGGCCGGGTTATTGATACCGGCAAAAAAAAAAAAAAATATATATACTTTTTTTGTAAATACATATTTTCATTATTTCTTTCCTCGTGTGAACTGTGTTATAGTTCTGGTATCAGAGTGTACGAGCCACCGCTATAGGCACCTAACATGGCTCAATAACGACTACTAGCATTACCTCAGAACTGCATTATTACTCCACCGATTTGAAAAATATTCCAGTTTGTCTGAAAATATATGATTCCAGACCAATGTAAATTAGATAAAGAAACTGATATTTAACATTTGTTTAGGTCATCCTTCCTTCTACCTTCTTAAAAATTGTATTTATCTTTGTTCCCATCATTGCGTAGATATTTCCCAGAATCCCGTATTATAGCACCCTCATACGACTCTTAAATAGGGTGTCGGAGACGTCGTCGTGTCGTAGGTTTTACAACGAAAAAAAGCTATAAATAAACTTTTTTTTAAATTGAAACTATAAGGGTAAGGTTCTATAATGTGAAGGCGGTGCTGTACAATAAACATTTTGTTGTGCTAAGCAATTCGACACCAGCGTCAAATTATATGAACTTACCCTTATTGTTAATTTTAAGTTTTTTTGTCGTGAAGTCGATTCCATTTTTATTCAAAAAAACTTTATAACATTAATGTCCGTTCTCAATTGATAGTGTAAACTCATTATACAAGTTTTCAGCGTCCTTAAACTTCTAATTCTAACTAATTGTTCATCTCGCCATTTTGGACCTAATAAACTCTTATATATTTCAGCAAGTCTTTCCATTAATTACTATAAAGTCACTTTTCACACTTAACGGAGGGAGGGGCGTACCTAATTTTCACTGTTCCGATAATTTTATCTTCTTTTTTCTTGTTTTTCTTCTGTAACTTTTCTTATGTTTATTTTCCACTTTATTTATTTAAGTACTTATTAATTATATTATTTATTATTTACGGCATGCGCAGGAAACGCTGACAAGCTCCTCTAAGGACCTGTACTCTCTATTTGTCACTATAACGTCTCTATAAGTACTAGAGGCTACGCGGCGGAAAGTCCGTCTCAAATTTTGTGTTAGAACTTCGCTGCTGACCCAAAGTTCAGAGTTCTTTATTTATAAATAATATACATAACCTGGTAGTCATATTTAAAACTAAATCGTTACATCTTGAAAATAATAAAAGTATAAAAACAAAATGATATATAGAAAAATTCAGAAGTAAAGGCATAATAAGGGTACAAAAAACGTATAAACAAGAATCCAACAAACCAATGCCTACATCTGAAAATACTAACAAAGAACACTTTTTTAACTCAAACAAAAGAAATTAAAAACTTAAAAAAAAAATAACACTAACGTTTTACAGATATTATTTACCAAAATAGATATTAACTATTTCGTTACCACGGGTATCTACCCGTGGTGATAGTAATATTTAAGATATTACTATCAACACGGTCGCAATGAGCTATGCTGTTCGCATATTTCGAACATATATAAATACATAGCAATTGATGGCCTTTGTCAGCAAACACATCAAAGTCTGTATTTGCAGCCAACAAAGCATTGAAAGGACGTTATGAACGACAGATTGGGCTTTGCATGCGGGCTACGGGCATAGTAGGAAGCAAACAATGGTACACGGCCAGGTCGGAAACGGTTGCGGTATTCTAGTACGTAGTCTGCTCACCTCGTAAAATAATAGAGAAGAATTTAAACGACCGTGTAGTATGCGACATAAAGTTAGAAGTTGGTCATTGAGTCTTCTTGTTTCGAGTGAGTTGAAATTGATTGTGCCCTGAAGGAATTTAGTATCTTGGGTTTAAAGCCAAAAAGGCCTCTTTTGACTGCCTGCAGTCCTGTATACTTTTCCAGTAGTTTTGATGCAGTTTTATAGATATATATATAGGTCACAGATCCAGGAGCTAGCTTGGTTAAAGAGTAGAGGGATGTTTGGCTCTGTACCTGCTATTTGCATCTCCTAGCCTCTCCTAGCCAGTAGGTCCGCTTCGTTATTACCTCTGGATCCTTATTTATAATTATTTTTGGTCACATTGTAAAATGTGAGCTAGGGATCAAATATGACACCTAAATCCTTGACTGTATGTGGCCTTACCAGTAACTCCCCTTCTAAGTTGTGCGGCATTATAACGGGGCAAGTTGACCTGATGACAGTCATACCTTGGCACTTAGAAATGTTAAGGATTAATTTGTTGTCTCTAAACCAGTTATGTACGAGGTCTAGATCTTGCTAGAGATGCTGGGCGTCTTCTATTAATTTGATGTTACTGTAAAGTTTAAGGTCACCTGCGTAAAGTAAACATTTTGAGTACGAAAGCGACTTCGATAGATCATCAACCATAAGGGTAAAAAGTAGTGGGTACATTGGTGATCCTTGACTTACGCCAGACCTGGTGTGGTATGTCGGAGAATTGAAACATCCCATCTGGCAAATTTATTTCGATCGCGTAAGTAGTCAAAAAAGTAAGATTAAGCAAGTTAAGGTTAAACCAAACTTACTAAGCTTATCCAATAGTACATCACTATCCACATGGTCAAAGGCCATTTGAAAATCAAGATACAATAGGTCTATTTGAGTATTTGAATCCAATTGGTTATATAAGGTAGTCCACCAGTGTTAGTAAATTTGTAGAAACATTGACCTTTCCCAAATGCATATCGAACATCTTTCTAAAATGGTTCCACCTGATTGTATATTTTTGTCTGTGACCACGTTTTTTTTGTAAAAGTTCCACAACATTTGTAAAATAAATATTGGAGTTTCTAAAGAAATAAATTAAAAGTTATGCCACTAATTGCAAATAAATTACGGTATTTCCCCTTTCCTTTGTCTTTCTTATCTTCATTTCACATTAATTATTTCATTTAATCCAAGCGTGGTGATTATGGCATAGCCCTTCGGTCTTGGAGGAGGCTCATTTCCAACAGTGGGCGTTTACGGGTTGTTATGATGACTATCCCTGGAAAGTATTGGCAAGTATTGGAACGAGCATACAGTTCACACTGCTTCATAAAGATTTTATATATTCACATAAATCAAGCACGCGCTTCGCTTGCCATAGCACGCCCGCTAATTATTACAATAGCTAATTGATAGCGACGGCCAACAAACTAGCAAAATGAATTGTGCCATGTGTAATGGTGAATTTACCGACGGGGTTCAGTGTAGTGTGTGTAAGAATGACTTGGATTATGGATGTGCTGACATCGCCGAGAGTACATATCGTCGTACGGGAGCTGAGAGGAGGGGCGCGTGGAGCTGTGGCGCATGCCGCGCGGGATCACCCACTCCTCCCTCGCTGTTGGCTGCTGCTACAACTACACTCCGTAGCTCTATATCACTGGAGCTGATCATGGAGAAACTTAACTCAATGAAAAAAAAAAACCAAGAGGATATCCCTAAACTCACAAATGACATCAAAGAAAGAAAAAATAATGTTAATAAGCTAGAGAGCTCCTGCCAAGAGATTATCAGTAAGATTAAGGAGTTTGCTTCGAATGTTGAATTAAGAGTTACTTTTCTGGAGGGATCTCTTTGTGATATAGTGGAGATCAAACCGCAGTTGTTTACGCTCCAATGCAATGAACCAGCCCGTGAACAACATTTATGGTTGAACAATATTGAAATAAAAGGTGTACCTCAAAAAAAAGTGAAAACCTTTTTTATTATTTGTTAAAATTTGCTCAGGCGTTAATAGCAGAGTGGATAAACAGCAGCTCAACTACATCAGTTGAATTCCTACATTTGGTGGTCGCGATAAATCTATGTTGGTGAGCTTCCTCAACCAATATGCCCGTCTGCTCAAGACCTTATCATGTCCCGACATTGGTCTTGCTAATAGCCATGGTAGAATCTACGTCAACGATCACCTGTCGCCAGAATACAAAAAGCTACTCACAAAAGTCAAGAAAGTAGCTAGTGAAAAGAGCTACCAATTTACATGGGTGAAATTTTCAAAAATTCATGTTCGTAAGAACGACCCGTCTCCCGTGGTGGTCATCAAATCTGAATTTGATTTAAACAAGATTGTATAATTTGTTTTTTATTATGTATTCATCCGTTATGTAAGCTAAACTTGTACTTGTCAGCACTATACTACACTGTTGCTTATCATTTTAATAATATGCTCGTGTCTATTACAATAAATTATGTTTTTTATGAACCAAAAATTACCTTGTATCATTTTATTTTTACATTCGCGATTAACCTATGTCTGCTCATGTATATAATCGAAGTAAATTTGCAGCTATCGACATTCCTTATGCTATTCAAGTTATCACTTGTACGCACAAAAACAGATCATCACACAATTTTTGTCTCGGGTGGGAATCGAACCTACAACCTACAGTGCAAAAGGGATGCCACTTAAATTACCTGATAATAGTGTAATTCTGTGAACTATGATCGAATTGTGTTAATTGTTCAGCTATTTTCAGTATTTCAATTTGGAACCTCGAATAGATCGGTGCTTAATTAACAAGACCAAACCACAATTGAGGAAACCTGTAAATTTAATAATAT
This sequence comes from Venusia cambrica, assembly GCA_951394065.1. Taxonomy (NCBI): domain Eukaryota; kingdom Metazoa; phylum Arthropoda; class Insecta; order Lepidoptera; family Geometridae; genus Venusia; species Venusia cambrica. The sequence goes on from OX596034.1 coordinate 18,456,728, forward strand.
ATTCTGAATATCATTATTTCCATGCGGGAACAATTTCCAATTTTTCTTCGAATTCAACTTGATTACATTACCATTGCATTCCATTTCCGATGTGAGCTCAACCTCATCAAAGCTATCGATAAACAGAGTTTATCAGTGCTCATCAATTCCCAATTAGTACATTCCATAATATTGTACGCTCAACGGCGCGTTATAACGATGCGGTAGATACCTATCTAGTTTCTGTTGTCACAAGCACGTTGTCCACCTATCTACCTTTACCATGCTGCAGGAGCCTCACACTAGTACACTCCAGTAAACTCCAACACCGAGCTTCTACTTGAATAAATACAAGACCGTGATTGCTCTTCAGTGTTTCACCCGCTATCGGGTCAATTATACATGTACGTGCTGTGAATTAATCAACTGCCGAAATGCAAGTCGGATATTCGAAAAATGTTCACATTTCGTTTGTATTTTATTACTAATAGTTCGCCCCGAACTGAGATCTCGTGGTGTCTGGTTTGAGTCAGGTATTTAACCACGGAGATTATTTCTCAAATAGAAAATCTACCCTTAATAATCTTTATTAAGGGTAGATTTTTATTATTAAATTTACTTTATGACATCCGTGGGCTGGAGCCTACAACCTCAACCTGGGCTTCAACAAAAAGACAACTAGAATATCCCACTTAATAAAAATCCCCCGCGACAATCAAATTATATTTACGTTATCTACTTACTTACTTACTAATATCTCGAACGGGTTATCCGATATAACCGGTTCGAGATTTATGCCGTCACAAACATTGTCACATACATACATATAGTGCCGGATTTCCCAACTCAACTCAGAGATATTTTTCATTTACAATTAAAATACAGTTTTTTGAAGACATTACATGACTAACTACCAGATCAAAGATCCAATAGATTGACAAATGTCGTTAGGTATCCGTGGTCAGATCAGTTAGTTAGATTGATTTATTGATTTGACCACGGCCACTGTTTAGTGTCCTTGGTTACAAAATGAATGATCCGTTGTATTTTAGTAAGAGTTCCTTGGGTTCGGAACCCTAAAAAAAACGAGATGGTTTTATTAAGTAAACCAACGTAGTAGAATGTAAAGGAAACTAGAGAACTTCGACCACAGGTTTAATACAAATATGTATGAAAGAAGTTAAGTTACAAAAAATAGATATGAAGTTAAGTTAGTAATAAAAATTGAAAAAAGATGAATTTACCAAGACTAGCAAAGGAAGGCACATAAATTATTAGGGGCGTGGTTCAACATAAAGATTTTTCGTTTCCGCTTCGTAGCTCCGTACTTCCCTGTGTGATGATGATGATAGGTTGCCCTCAGGAAGCGCGAGAGTATCCAGCCAGAATGATTTTTGAGCTTGTGCTAGTGCGCAACAAGGTTCATCCGAGTCAATTTAGCCCGACGTCTGCACCGACGTGTTAAAGCCGCGTACTTCGCGGGTAGGTAGGTAGGTACTCCGTGCGTCAGGACTCCGCGCGTTCTCAGCGCATAGGTACTGCCTGGAATCGATAAACCAACATGGTAGAATGCGGTTATCTACTCTCCGTTCTGAGTACTCATCCACGGCAATACGAAGAGAACAAAGGGAAGGTACGTTTCGTAGTAGTTTTGCCGGGAGGTGCTATCAGAACGGAGTTTACTATGTAAAGTTATTTTAAAGTTCAAATAAAAAAAAAGGCTGAAGGCCAAACAGATATACAATTTAATGAAATGCAAAAGAAATAAAGAATCTTGCAATTACATTTGAAGGTAGCGTGAGATTGAGAAAGTGATGCTATAGTAAACGGTTTCTAATTACAATGAATATGTAAGCAACACTTGAGTGCAAATAAAATAGATATGAGATGGAAAGCTGTAAAAGAATAGATATAAGTAAGTACACAATAAAATATTATGGTGAAGCTAAGCAACATAATGGTTGTGTATTTTGTGTGCCATGTAGAACTTACCCTAAATCGGGAAATCACTATCACTCGTTTTTTAAGTTAATTAATAATTAAATATTTTTAGTAATGAACTATTACTAATATTTCGATGCCGCACTGGTCAGCTAGCGCGCAAAACCAGCGTGAACGTAAATAAAGTTCGGTCTAGCTGCGACTGAGCTTTGCATCCGGTCCGGCGAATTCAAGCCGAGAGCCGGGCCTATCCCCCGCATACGTCTCAGTTGTCTGTCCAACTCATGCTCAACGTCATTGTTAAGCTAGACAATAGCGTAACCTTTCTTATAAAATAGAATGTAACGACGATGTTTCGTTACACTGTAGATTTTTTATTAATGTCTAGTATTAATGAACATGAAGTATATAAGGTATATATATGAAGAACATTGTTATACATCGGGTTCTTCATAAGAAAATATGTCATGAAAAATAAATCAATCGTACATTACTTTATGTACTAATTTATTATTTATCATTTAAATCATACTAAAACTTAACACCTCATTCAGAACTAGAAAACGATTCCAAGAACTCCACTTGCATTTCTTGTTCTTCATCAGATGATGAAGATAAAGAGGTATTTATTATAAATCGATGAAATCGTTTTCAATTTTCTTTACATGTTTACAACATTTTCGCCATTCCTCTGCACCAATTTGTAAGAAAGCTTCTTCTGTTAATAATTTAATGTGACTTGCAGGCCTATTTACATTTTTATCAGCAACTTTTTGCTTCATTATACCCCAAATCATTTCTATGGGATTCAAGGTGCAATGATAAGGTGGGAGCCTTAAAACTTCGTGACCGTGCGATTTTAATACTTCATCTATCTCATATAAGGGCGCAGACATGTTTTGTTTCACTACTTCAAGTAATTGACATTTACGCCAAAGATCAGCATAATGTAAATCATTTGCAAGAAGCCATTATTTTATATCAGCGATACGATTGGCTTGTGTAGGCGGTTTGTTCATCCGTACGGAATGATAACTAGCATTATCCATAACAATTAGTGGAGGTCTTGTCAGATTGGGAATTAGCTTCTCTGTCACCCATTTTGTAAAATTGTCCTTGTTCATGTCGTGGTGTAGTCAGCAGATACACTTGGTGACCTGTACACCAGACAACGATTTATTACAAAGCCATTTTCTCCACCAGCGTTTACAATGATCCACCTCGCTCCAAGTGAAATACTTTTAGATGGACCAGTAATATCTTTGCTTTGCCAGCACTTGTTTATAGAACATGAACTGTGAATGTAAGTCTCATCTAAATAAATCACATCTAATTTATTATGCTCTTCAGCTTCGCGGTTTTCCTTCATACGCTTCAAAAACTTGTATCTTGTATTTGTAATTTAATGTCATCTCTCTTCATCAAAATGGTCCTTTTTTCAAAATTTCCTTAAGTATAAGTCTGTAAAAATAATAACATTTATCATGTTACTCAAAAGATAGCTTAGTCATTCATCATTATCATCATCAGTCTATATACGTCGCACTGCCGGGCACAGGCCTACTCTTACGAGTGAGAGTAAGAGGGATTATTATTGTATATTTTATTTTTTTAAAGATTATCTCCCTCCGTTGAAATCAATATCTTGTCGAAGAATTTGTAACAGTTTCATTACAGTTGGAATATCCTTCCGAACTGTATAGAATTCTTTTACTTTATTCCTAATTAACTCTAAATCGAAGCTGTCCAAGTTGATTTTCTTCTTCAACAAATAAATATTCTGTGCTTATTACACCTACCGTAATACGGCCGGAGATTAAAGTAACAGATCACATTACCAAATAACGTGAGCTATTTCAAAACTTTCATATAACCTTAAGCATCACGTGTTTAGATTCCACGCCGCGTAATCACGTTATCGCCGAAACTGTAAGATCTACAGTCTTGAAATTTTGCCAGGGTGTTTATTGTGCCATGTAGGTGCTCACTAAGAACATTTTTTGTTTTTTTTCATTTCATTTTGGATTTCAGGAAATGCTTCTCCGAAGAGGGTGAAATGGGGTAAAATAGCTAGTATGCAAAATCTTTATTTATGATCCAATTGAGTTGAAATTTTGTATGTGTATTTTTTATAACTTAAAAATGCTAATTATGAAAAAATAACTATGTATATATTTATATATATATATATATATATAGTTATTTTTATGTTTTTTTTCTATTTCACCCTTATAGAAGAATAAATAATCAAAAATACTTATTATATATATATATAATACTTATAATACTTATTATATATATATATATATATATAATAAGTATTTTTGATTATTTATTCTTCTATAAGGGTGAAATAGAAAAAAAACATACAGCCAAATTGAGAACCTCCTCCTTTTTTGAAGTCTGATAAAAATACAAAAGAAAACTAGCAAGCGTCATTCCATCGTAGGCCACATCTTTACTTGTTTTTCAAGTGTGTAGGTAGGTGTAAGTGTACAAACGCTTGGCATAAGAAAAAATTGCATAAAATTGGCGGATTGCATGTTAAATGTATTATAATTCCTATGAAATTCCGTTACGATGGTGGCCGAGAGGGCATTTCATATCGATACAGGTACTATGACTGCACTCATTACTGTACATAACTGAAATAAGAATAGATTTTTTTTATTTAACATTATTAAAAGTGGTGGTAGTTGCTGCAAAGAATTTGGGTCCCATGGATGTAGTAAGGTCATTTCTTTGTCGCCTGGCACCTGATAGTGTGAGCATCCACCTGAGTATGAATACTGCGATCACCAACCCAATAATAATATATGTGTGTTACATGAAACAGCACGAGACTGAGATTCATAAGAGGATCTGAAACTGTTATGGCGTTGTACGTATTTACCAAAATTGTCTCACCGTTCTTTGCAGCCGCGCAATGCATCTGACAGAGACAGTTGTTGCTCGTCAGATTAATGGGTATTGCTGTCAATCGCTACATAGAATGTATTTTTAACCGACTTCAAAGAAAGGAGGAGGTTCTCCATTCGTCGGTTATTTTTTATGTTCCCCGATTACTCGAAGAAGCCTGGACCTTTATTTAGAAAAATATTAAGATTTAGAAAATTAGTTTTTTGTGTGAAAGGTTACTTCGCAGGTCCCATCGTCATCAGGTCAGGATGTGATGATGGGATCCTGGAAAAATCGGAGCTCTTCAAATATTATAGGCACACTTGAAGCGATTTGGGTATTTTAATCGGACCCCTTATAGGACACGTGTGTCTGTCTGTCTGTCCGTCCATCTGACACAGCCAATGTACTTCTAAACTACTCGACCGATTGAGATGAAATTTAGTATAGGTACATACTTAGGTACATATGAAAGTCGGTGACCCAAACACGGCCCCGTAACGTAAATTCAAAATACAGAAAATCGTTTTTACCTATATAGATTAAAGGAAAACCTAATTCTAATAAAAAATTGTACTGTATGTGATATATAAAATAACATAGAACATATTCGAAATATTTTTACGTATAAACTTCATGTACGCAAGCCTCTAAACGCGAGTTCAATAAATGTATGAAAATACTGTATATTTGAAAGAATTTATGTAGTACTTTTAAATTGGTCCCATAGAAAATTTATAAAAATCGGTTCAGTAGTTTGGTTTTCAAATAAAAAAAATACGTCATCCAAGTAAACGAAATTGTATCATTATCTTCATTGAAGTCAGTTTTCTATTTAGTTTTTAAAATGTAAACGTAGGTTTCAACGTTTTCTATAAGAGTTGTATGGAAAAGACGACAATACGAGAAAGTATTAAGAAGTCAAGAAGAAGTCAAAGAAAGAGTCATAGTTTCAGTGCAAATTAAGACGTTTAAACCTAGGTTTTTGATAACATGAAAAAAAACCCCGACATCGTACAATATTAAGAGAAAAGAGCTATTTATTATTGTACAGACAAGTAGGCATATATGATCCTCATAAACTAATTTCGGCTCTCCGTAATCTCTCCGTATCAGCAGACCGGGTACATGCGTGGACCGGGTACACACTTAACTACATTATCCGGTCGGAGACGGCTAACCGGTGATCAATACCGACTGACCGTGCTAAAACCCGTAATTGGGTGTTACCACTGGACCTTACAGTAGAGCTGAACATAGCTGCGTTGGAAATCGCAGTACAGGTACGAGTGATATTCAATTTGATGTCAAAGTCATTTTTATTTATTAAGATTTTTAAAATCATTTTGAAACGTCGGAATTCAACGCGTAGCTGAATTGGCGCAGAAGGCTGAGTTATTCTGCGTTTTGCGCTGTAGGTTTTGGGTCCGATTCCCATCCAGGACAAACATTTGTGGGATGAATATATATGTTTGATCTGTGTTTGGGTGTTTTATCATTTAGTACATTTGTATTTACACAAAATAAAAAAGTATTCGAGTATTATCCAAAATTAAGTGCCCATTTAACAAGCTGTTTTTTTTGTATACAACTAGGAGACGGAACAAGCAAGTAGGCCATCTGATGTTCAGTGTATCTCTTGCCTATAACAATGCTTTACTGCGTAGGTCACATCCACAAAGAACATAGCCTACACGGCACTGCATTGCGCCCGTCAGCTTGAGGCATAAAGGTGTTAAGCCTCACGTGCCTGTAATTTCACCGATGACCATTCCCTTCAAACCGGAACACAGCATTGCTGCTCGGCGGCTGAAATAGGTATGGTGGTAGTACTTCCCCGGACGAGACACAATGTGCTTTATTACTCTTTAATTTTTAATGTCCTGTAATATTTATTTATTTATTTAAACTCGTTACATATCGTTACTCGGAGACATACAGGTTGGAGGCCGGGGTGAGGCAAGGGGGGCTGACGTCTCCAAAGCTGTTTAACCTTTATGTCAACGCGTTGATTGCTGAGCTCAGCAGCACCCGTGTCGGCTGCCATATTGACGGTGTTTGTGTCAACAATCTTAGTTATGCAGACGACATGGTGCTGTTGAGTGCATCAAATTGTGGGTTAGCCAGGTTACTAGGCATTTGCGAGAGGTATGCTTACGAACATGGCCTAAAATATAACAGTACGAAAAGTGAATGCATGGTTTTTCGTGCCAGAGGAAGCTGTCCAGTGTCCACTATACCGTGCATAAAACTGTGTGGAGTACCGCTTATCGTAGTAGATAAGTTTAAATATCTGGGACATTTTCTGACCTCTGACTTGAAAGACGATGCTGACATTGAGAGAGAACGGAGGGCGCTGTCTGTAAGAGCGAACATGATAGCTCGTAGATTTGCACGCTGCTCAAAACAAGTGAAAACTACACTTTTTAAGGCTTACTGTTCGAGTTTCTACACGTGCAGCCTATGGGTGAACTATACGCAAAAACAGTACAGCGCTCTGCGTGTTCAATATAATAATGCGTTCAGAGTGCTGATGGGACTGCCCCGGTTCTGTAGTGCGTCAGGGATGTTCGCCGAGATGCGCGTGGACTGTTTCTACAGCACCATGCGCAAGCGGGGTACATCTCTGATGCGCAGGGTCCGGGCCAGCTCCAACAGCATTATCAACGTATTTGCAAATAGGTTTGACTGCATTTATTTGTATCACTGCGCCCAGATGCATGCTCTCAATAATAATAATAAATTCAGACTTGACATTTTTAAATAATTACTTTGTTGTGGCTTTTATGAATATCTTGACATTTTGCAATTCAATTCATTTTTAAATCATTATTTTGTTTTTTGACTTTTATTAATATTTTATTTTGACATTTTGTAATTCATTAAATTTAAATTTGTATTTTGTGACATGCCCGTTATCCTTCCAATTTCTGCTAGATTTATAAGTATGTACCTGTTTATTTAAACTGTTTGTGATATCAAATGATCCTGAGTTGATTGAAAATAAACGATTTGTATTGTATTGTATTGTATATCTCTGTGAGTTCTTTCGAATGTCTCAATAAAAAGATGAAATGAAAAGTCAAGTCAAGATATTAAAAGCCAAATAACACAAACTGTTTATTTTTTGTTTTTCTTCATTACTTCTTGACATTTGGAATATACCTCTGCCAAGTGTGAAAGCCTACCCTTCACTTTACAAGGAGGATTTTGTCCAACAGTGGACGCAGTGAGGTATCGTTAATAGTTCGGACAGGTGTGTCGCGACACTTATTACGAGTGGAACAACTTGGGAATCAGGTCCACTGCCAATTTACCATGGCTATCAGTATTATTTTCCTATCTATACTTACTTATATGTTGTATTGTATGATAAGTATGTATTTACAAAAAAAAGTATGTAAGTATTATATCCGTTATCTAGTTCCCATATTACAAACTTTGATTAGTTTGGGACTAGGTGGCGCGCTGTGTAAAATCAATGTCCTGTAATATTTTATTATTATTATTATTATTATAATCAAACTCTGACGGGTAAAACTGTACTTTAAACATATCCTAAAAAATTCGATTGGAGGAAATACTATTATCGATACAGAAGCAAAAACAAAAGCGTTTTTTTTTTCTGTATCTAAAATACTTGGATGGACTTGAATTGTCAAAAATGGGTATAACTGAAAACGTCTGTATTTAACTTTTTACTGGAAAAGATTTGAAACACGAATCTTAATGCAAATATACTTAATGGTAAATTATGACGAACCCCATCATCATTTTTTAGAAAATCCACCCCGTTGGTGTAATACAGGGTGGCAAAGTTTTATTTAAATAATTGACGTTGACGGATTGACTTGAAATTTGCAATAAGTATTCATAGTAAATTATGAAACAGCTGTTCTACGGGTCAATGGGTAAAACATTTGCCACACTTAGCAAACAAAGCAATGCTGCTTGGCTTTCTTGGCCGAAAGAGGTTTCACGTTAGAAAGTACTTACTCGGACGAGTTCTTTTACAAGGAATTCTACTACTCTAAAAATCTAGTATTTGGCAAGTAGTTATCAAAATTTGAGATACATTAAAGTGGTGCAATGTGATTCCCGAGATCAGAGAAATTGATACAACGCAATAGATACAATCGGGTCGTCTGAAGCTGCTAACTTGTTTTGTGATGCCACGGGCAAGCACGTGGCCTCCATGTCACCTGGTTTACAAGGCTGATAGCGGGATGCACACCAGAGATGATCCTCAGCAATCTGAGGATCTGGCTTTCTTACCTCCACCAACCAAACGAAGCACCATATTGATACCCTGACACCGGTGGACGAAACACTAGACTTATAGGTTCTAGCTGTAGCATTGAGAGTAAATAAACACGCAAAAAGCGCCAGTGGTGTGTACTATCGAAGCTCTTACTACGAGGTCGCGAATACTTCCTGAGACAGACGATGTTGTAAGCGAATTGAGTTATTGACATACAGTAGGGAGACGCCATCTTCAAAATTTCAGTCTCTGATTTAAAACCAGAGAAGGAGAGACTGAAGGGATGTTATTGAAACGTCTTAACTCGGTGGAAGACCTTTTATTACTCTCCATTAAACAATAGATCGGTCGCTTATATGCTAGCTTATGTGTATACTTATATCTACCGATACTACACTTCACCTCGGGGATAAAAGAGAAAAAAAAAATATAAGGTGCTTAAACATATATATTTTTTTATATAGGTATATGTTTATATAATATTAAGTTATGAATAATTTTGTTCTATTTTTATGAATAACATAAATTGATTATTATTTATTAATATTTTAACATTAACTCCTAAATCATCTAAAACTACAAATGGTCGTTCCCATAAAGTGTCCAACTTATTTCCTACTTCATTTTTAATTAATACCAATTCTCCCTTTTTATACGTTACATTATTTACGTCCCTATCATACACTTGTTTACGATTATGTTTGCTTAAAAGTAAATGATTCCGAGCATCTTGGTGTGCTACTTGTAACTTATACTTAAGATCTAATGCATAACTATCTGGATTATATAAAGGTTCTATATGTTGACTAACTCTACATGGTATTATACTAGGTCTACCGAATACTAATTCAAAGGGTGTGTATTTTGTTTCTGTATGAACCGTATTATTGAAACTGTAACACCAAAATGGTAACCAATGGCTCCATGTTTCTTTTTGTCCATTGCAATGTATTCGCAAAAATGAACCTAGATTTTTATGTGAATTTTCTAAAGCTCCTATTGATTGATGATGATAAGATGTTGATGTTAGTTTTTCTATATCTAATAATTTACATACCTGTTCCATTACTGAAGAAACAAACTCTGCTCCTCGATCTGTCGCTATTACTTTGGGTATCCCAAACCTTAAAATAAAATTATTCACTAATGCCTTAGCTACACTTACCGTATCCTTATTTTTTTATTTATACGCTTCTACAAACTTAGTAAATTCGCATTGTAGCGTTAAAATATAACGATTATCATCAATATCTCTGTCTAATGGTCCTACAATATCTAGATATAGTTTTTCAAAAGCAAACGAAGCCGTTGTAGTTATCTCCATGGGCGCCTTGACATACCTACAATGCTTAATTTTTTGTCATTTAATGCATTTACTTACAAACTCTGCTACGTCTTTGTCTAGACCTGACCAAAAACATTTTCTTTTGATATTATTAGTCATTCTACGCACGCCTGCATGACCTGCAGTGGGTAGTAGATGAAAATCATGTAAAATGTATTTCTTTTCTTCTTCGTTTTCAATTCTTCTTACCCCTTTTAATATATAAATCCGTGCATAATTGGAAAACTGGTTATCCTTTATTTCTTTTAACAAATCTGCTATAAAATCTTCATTTTCATAATTTTTAACTATGCATAGTTCATTTATTTTAATATTTTTGAAAATTTCTCCTAATTTAGTCACGAATTCGGCTCGCGTAAATCGTGCTCAATCAAGATTAATATATAATGCATTTCTTTTGTTACTGTAAATAAAACATTCATATTCTTTATCTATATTATTTTGTTGTCTCAACTTATTCATTTCGTTTTTTGTTATAAACATCATTTTCGTATAGCTATTTGGTATTTTCAGCACTTCAACAACTTGTGGTTGATCAGGCCACTGGTCGTTTTGGTTGCTAATATTTTGTTTGTTCAAATTACCGTTAACATTTTTTGTTTGTGCCCTCGTCATAACCTAAATAATTTCTTCGTTCATTTTCTTTAAAGTATCTGACGTTATGATAATTCTGGACATTGCATTCGCAACACTGTTCTCTTTTCCTTTTACATATAAGATTTTAAAATTATATTCCTCTAATTCTAGTCTAAATTTAAGAAGTCTACTAGATGGATCTTTCATAGAAAATAGATAAATTAAAGGTTTGTGATCCGTCATTATCGTAAATAATTTTCTATATACGTAAGGTCTAAAATACTTTATCGCCCAAACAATAGCTACTAACTCTTTTTGAATTGTTGGGTAGTTTAGCTCTCCTTTATTTAAAGGTCTAGCATAAGCTATTGGTTTCATATTTTTATTACACAAAACTGCGCCGATTGCAGTACCTGATGCATCTGTTTGTATTATAAACTTATTATTTTCAGAAAAATCTGGAAACTCTAATACAGGTGGAGTAATCAAAGCTTCTTTTAATTTTTCAAATGCATTTTGACACTGATTAGTTCAAACAAATGGTTTATATTTTCTTGTTAGTTTATTTAATGGATTTGTTATGTCTGCAAAATTTTTAATAAATTTCCTATTATAATTACAGAATGCTACAGATCTCTTTACTTCATCCGTAATAGTTGGTACAGGATAATCCCGTAATACTTCCACTTTTGCTGGATCTGGCAACACTCCATTCTCCGATACTAGGTGTCCCAAATAAAGAATTTATTTCTTTATGAAATTACATTTTCCTGGATTTAATTTTAAGTTTACTTTTCTAAGTCTTTCTAGTACATCCGTCAAAATTGTATTGTGTATTTCTAAGTTTCTTCCGAAAACTACTAAATTATCTAAATAAATAAAACATTTGTCGAACGTTAAACCTGACATTGCTACTGACATAACTCTGCTAAACGCACTCGCGCTTGTCTTTAAACCCATTGGTAATCTTTTCATGCTGTATTGGCCTGTACTAGTACTAAAAGTTGTATATTCTCTGCTCTGTTTATTTAAGATTACTTGGTAGTATCCCTGGTTGAGATCTAAATGTGAAAAATATACTGAGTTAGAAAGAGAATCCAAAATTTCTGTTATATTAGGTAATGGGAATTTATCACTAAAAAAATAAACTAAATGACTGTATAGTGGATATAGTCATTTAGTTTTCGATAATCCACAACTAATCGCCATTTTTTTATTATTATCCGTGCTTTTTTTTTGGTACTAACAAAATTGGACTTGACCACTCACTTTTTGTTTGTTCTATTATATCATTATCTAACATATTTTGTACCTGACGGTTAATTTCACCTTTTTAAGAATGTGGCAATATATACTGCTTAACAGAAACTGGCCTAACATTTGGTAACATTAATGTAATTGATTGTTCATAAACGTTCGTTGCTGTTAATTTGTCTCCTGGTAAAAAGAAAACATCTGAATATTTAGTACATAATGCTTAAATTGCTTTCTTTTCTTCTAAATTCATATGATCTAATTTTAAAGTTTTTAATAATTTTTTAGCTCGCTCTAAACCGTTTGTATTTTGTTTAAAATCGCAAATGTCATAGTCTTTTGTTGAATATAACTCTCGTTGAAACATTGGTAAAGTAATATCATGTTCACTTGTGTTAAGAACTTTTACTGGTAATCGATTATTTCGTATTTGGCTTATACATCCTGCTAAAAAAACATTTTCTTCCAATTGTTGGTTGTAAACGACACAATTGTCCTTAAAATCCGTATCTAAAAGTAAGGAGTGAATTGATTCACTTCGCGCTGGAATGTGTAACACTTCATTTGAGTAATTGATAGTGTCATAGAGTTGCAATAAATAATCCATCCATATTGGGATAGTCTTATTATGTTCTTACTCAAATCTATATTAGATGCATAATGACACAGAAAGTCTAAACCTAAGATTCCATCAGCTTTTAAAGGAATGTTCTCAAATATATGAAGCCTGGCATCAAATTCGATCCGATGATGTTCATCACGATGAGTCAAACAAAGGTTAATAAACCCAGATGATTGAATCTGGCCTCCAATGCCATTTATGGATGTCTCCTTATTTATTGTGGAACTGTTACTTGGTAATACCCCTCTCTTTATTACAGATAATGATGCTCCTGTATCAATTAACCAAAAGTATTTTTTGTTACCAACGTAGAAATTTATAAATTTTGCTTTACCATATAATGCTAAGGTGGTGTTCTTAAACTCGAAAAAACTGCATTTTATTTTCGTTTGTTGTTACTGGTTCAGTACTATCCGACTGATTCGTACAAAACACTCGGTGATTATTACTACTACCATGAGTCTGAAAACTCGTACGATTCCCGATCGATCGATTGTTCTGTGAACGGTCAAAGCTGTTACCGTATGAATTTCTACCACGACCACGGGTATAATTTGATGAATTTCCACGAAAATTATTGAAATAATTCCCTCTGTTGCAATTAAATCGTGCTCTGGTACTATTTATAGACATACCTCGGTAATTTCCTCGGTGATTCGTTGTTGGGTTGTTGTAATAAAGCCTTTGGCTATAATTAAATTTCTACCTCTACCTCGATGCGAAATTTAAAAGACGTTCTCACTCTGTGAAGTTGACGTCGATGTTAACTCCTCGTCCTTGGCTGCTTGGAGTTTTCGTAGTTCCGCGCTGCTATAATGGTGCTAAGTCTGGTATCGCGTAAACCTTCTGAAAATCGTTTGATTGCCAATTTCTCGTTAAGTGGCTTTAACACAGCGTAATTTTGAGAATTACCATCAGCCTGTGCTATTGTTAAGTTAGTAAATAATTTATCTAATTCAGTAGCGTATTGGTCGATGCTACGCCAGCTTTGGTTTGAGCTTTGTAACTGTGAATGTATCGCAGTAAATTATTTTTTGGTTAATAAGCATTTCCGCAAATCTTTGACGAGATCGCTCGTAGATGTGTAATCACTAGACATACGTAGTTTTCCATTTTCCGAAAGCCTACTTTTCAAGACAAATTTTACTCGTAAAACTTAACCTGCACTCGACGACATTTCCGAATACATTTCAATAGAGTCAATGATACCTTTGATGTTACTTTCACCATTACTGTTCACAACAGGAATCAAGCTACACGCCGTTTTTAAATCGAACTCCATGATTGGTTCTGAATCTTCTGGTTTATCGGTCTCACAATCACAAATAATGGTCCGCAGAATCAGTACCACTTTTTCCCGTACAAAGTTCTATTATATTTACGTAACATCCACGTCCACTTACTCCATGACGTAATATACTTAACATCTAAATATTTTTTCTCACTTAATATTTTCAATAGAACTTTACTTTGTTCGTATAAATTTTCTGTTTCTCCTAACTTATTAGCTATAACATTACTTTGCTATCTAGATTTACCTATTTTGATTAAATATTTTTTAAATAAAATGAGTTCTTCTACACATTTTGTTAATTCAATTTCCATATCCTATTTAAACCACATTAATAAAATATTTTTAAAGAGAAATAATTAAATACATACCATAATTTTAGTTGTAACAAGTAGGACATCATGCCGCCACTAGGTCACTAGGATTCTTCATTATACGCGTAATTTGATACGATGAATGAACCGTATAATCTGCCTACGTAATATGTTACTAATGATTTATTCTAGATAGGTCACTTACAGTTCATTAACATTAAGATTGTTGACGTTGCACTAACATCGTTTTATTTTTTCCACTACACTTAACTGTACTTTTGACTTGTAAACTCAACACTCACTCAAACATTTAATTTTAAGGGTTCATAATTATTTTTTTTGCACTTTTTTTTTGTTTTTTTTTTTTATAACACTTAATTCAAGCTAACGTTACGCCGGCCTTATCCCTCTGGACTCCTTCTTTCTCCCGGCGCCTAAACTAACTGCTGCTCCTTTGCAAGGCATGTTTGTTGATTTCTTGCATTATCCATTGTTGGTGACACTTTTTGTACAGATGGTATGCTGCGTAGATGAAGCATATGACCATAACCACGCAGATGGTCCCGACAGCGAAACTAGTGTACGTAGCGTGTGTCTTCAACTGCTCCAAATCTAATGTATTGCCGCCACCACTCGCGTTTTGGGCTATTATGTCCTCTTCTTTGGAATATGTTTTTCCCATTTTTACGTTTTTTTGACTTTATAAAATTGAATATTATTGTTTTACACTCTCGAACTTAATATTTGATGCCGCGATGACGATCCGCCGCGTTCGCGTGATACACCGATCGCGCCCCAAATATGGCAAGGGTCGCCATGAAGGGATGTTATTGAAACGTCTTAACTCGGTGGAAGACCTTTTATTACTCTCCATTAAACAATAGATCGGTCGCTTATATGCTAGCTTATGTGTATACTTATATCTACCTATACTACACCTCAAGACAACAAAGTAGATGTCGATGGATTTACGGCCAATGTTGTTCGGAGTACAATACAAGATTTCCCTAATGCTCATAAACAAATTCCGACATTAGCAAAATAACGGTCAGTTAAGACTGATTTAAGAATAAAATGTTTTATTTAAGAATAAAAAAAATCGAAAACTAAATTAATAAAAAATCATTTCTAAGTTTCACCCATCATAGCCTGCAACCTTCAGGCAGTATGTCGTTTTCAAGTAGCCAATCGACATAACTTTAATTAAAATCATCCAAAATAAAAAAAAAACTCCGGATCTGAACTTACTATAAGATAAAATTATCAATAAAGTTACGAAGCTGAGTATTGAACGAATTTCCAAGATTTTCGTTACAAAGGTACCGTGTACAATTAATATAATTTTATTTACGGTGCGCTCCTTGTTTTTTAATGTAATTGCTACCCAAATAACTTCTGATTGAATTATCTCTTTTCTTGGGTAAGAACATAGTTCTTGTCTCATCTCCAAATAACATACTTGGGGCCCTATTATGAAAATCGTAAGTCGTCGGATCCGAAAGGACTTCTGTCATTTTTGTATTGAAAAACGTTTGTAGGAATCCATCAACAGATCCGTCATGTTTTGTTTATCGTAGTAGACCTACTTCCATCAAAAAGCTCGCCGTCATAAATGCTGTATGGTGGTACTCCTCCCCCGGATTAGCCTTTAGCACAAGGAGCTTAAGTAATAAGTTGTTTCTTATGTGATTCGTTTCTAAATAATTATTGTTTCAGATACAATTAAAAAAAAAACGCTTGTTGCTGTCATTAAAATTTAAACGGAAAGCTACAATTCAATTAACCACTATTACATAAAACTGTTTCGAGGTGGATAAAAGTTGGAGATAAAAAAAGTTGGTGCTACGCGCTGCAAAGAACCAAGTCACTAGGTAGCCCCCACTAACACCCCCACTGAGCCAACCTCGGCAGTTACCAACCCCCAAATAGTTATCCTGTGGACATTTGAATATCATTAACCCTCGTGCAACATGTTTTATCTTTTGCAGCTTTCAACTTTCTCCTTCCCTTATGTGTTAATAGTTTAAACTTTTCTTTGCCATGAAAAAGCAATGTACAATAATTTCTCTAAAATTAATTTTGTGAGTGAAGCAAATTCTTCATTTATTGATGCAAATGTTATTACAGTTCTGACAAATTAGTGTTCGGACAAAGGATATTTATCATATGGATAATTATCGCTAAATTTGAGTTAAATTCAGCATTTTAATTAAAATATTACAGGACGTTATTTATTACAGGACGTTAATTTCACACAGCGCCATCTAGCCCCAAACTAAGCAAAGCTTGTAATATGGGAACTAGATTACGGATAGAATACTTATATACTTTTTTAAATACATACGTACTATATTATACAACATCCAAACACAGAACAAACATCTATATTCATCACACAAATGTTTGTCCTGCGTGGGAATCAAACCCACAACCTACAGCGCAATTAAGGCTTATAATTGTGGATCCGCCCGAACACTAACAGAGTTAACATACAAATATAGTTGTGGGGGTATTTTTTTATTATTCAAGAGTTCAAAACTGTAATAATTTACTCAAAGATCTCCCTACTGTCAGTCAATAACTGAAACAGGAGGCGACGATGGGTAATTCCCGCCTGGTAGTATCATGTGAGCAAATTTTCAACATGTCGACATCTCGTTGAGAGCGACGTTGATGTTTTTTTTTTATACAACTAGGAGACGGAACATGCAAGAAGCCCACCTGATGTTATGTGCATCTCTTATAACAATGCTTTACTGCGTAGGTCACATCCACAGAGAACAGAGCCTACAAAGCACTGCATTGCGCCCGTAAAATTGCGGCATAAAGGCAAAAAAACACAGCAATGCTGCTTGGCAGCTGAAATAGGTATGGTGGTACGACTTTCCCGGACGAACCCTTTCACAATGGGCTCTACTACTCTTAAAAGGTACCTAATTGTTTCCCAAAACCAATCACTTGGCTACGGAACATAATAATAGTTCTAAACAGCGTAGCTGGAATAGCCTGCTCTTGACACGTAGTTTATCGTAGGTATTCAACCGAACTCACTCAACATATATGAAGAACATGCAGAAGTATACCCGTGAAGCATCCTTTATCATATATTGTATAACCATCCGTTGATGCAGTTTCGGACGGAAGGATAACGAAGTCTTTGTATTAGGCCAAAATAAGGTGGAAGAATGAGCTGTATCCAAGTTTGTTGCAGATCTGTGGAGCTCCGTTACCAGCATGACCAGGAGATCGACGGTATCCCGACGCTACGGTTCTCAGCAAACGAATGGTTCCTCGACAATCACGAGGGGTGCTTTTGTCAGAACGTGACGACCGGCATCAACCTTGAGGATGGCTGTCTGCTGCAAGGAGCTATGGAACTGTACTCTTGCTTAGGTGAGTCTAATTATATGACAAGGGAAAAGAAGTCGCATACTTAAATTGGATTACATGTTACAAGTGCATTGCTCATGATTCAGGACTATCTGGACTCCGCCAGCCCAGCTCACTTAAGTAACGGAGTAGAAATTTGGGTTAGATTGGTGACAATATTACTCTGAAAACAACTCAACTAACTGAAGCCGCGCAGTTACATTTCATTATTCCATGGCAACCCAACCCCCGCCCCCTAAGCAAACCACCCTACAATTTGTGTCCATGAGATCCATTTGCGCAAATGATTTCTCCTCTGACCAGCCTAACTCGGCCCCTAACGGTTAGCTCTTCAGTGCAAACGTAGATTCTCGTTAATTTCGAAATGGCAAGTCCGATTCAAATAACATTATGCAGGTTTAGTAATTAATAGGTAATCTATGTCTGTGGTGCGTTAAATTGTGATGAAATGACAAAAAAGAATGTGATGAAAAAGGAACTACGATTGTATGGGAAAGCAGGACTTATGGACCCTCTTAACGCTTTATATTACCTGAAATCGAAACTCAAACAAGCTAACTAACCTACTTTTCCAGTAAAACTTAAAAACAATAGATTTTCTTTAATGCAGAACTTATTTGTTTGTAAATCGAGCACGTTACTCCTAACGTGACTTTTCGATAACTCTCACGGTTTCAGACTTGGCCTCAGTGGCTCTGAACTCTGCTATACAGGTGAGTTTTTACGTGTATAGCAGACAAAAGCTCTGCGTTTTAGATGTTTCGAATTAATATTATTAATAATTAATTAATATAACAAGCCTCATAGCTCTGTTGGTAGTAACTTGCCTTCTGCGCTGTAGGTTGTGGGTTCGATTCCCACCCAGGGTAAACATTTTTGTGATGAATATAGATGTTTGTTCTGTGTTTGGGTGTTGTATAGTACGTATGTATGTAAAAAAGTAATTTATCGAATTAGTCGATTCTTAAACCGCGACTACTTATTTTGTAGAACAATTAACAGTTTGACATGGACTCGAAATAGTCAGGGACTGAATTAAATAGACGCAAGGTAGGTAGGTAGGTAATGTATCAGTTTTAATTTAAAAAGGTAAATTTTACAATTAAGTTTTCTAATGACATGGCGGTGTGAAAAATTAAGAATTGCAAACTTATCTTAGAGGTAAGCTGGCGATTGAGGTTAAGAAAATAATAGAATACATTTATTTAGTATGTTATCTGTATGACTGTATCATATCTGTATGTTTTAGTAGTATTTTTGTTTAGGTTATTTTTTACCGAAATATGAAAAATATGATCACACTTTCTCAAAATGAAATTAACCTGACGCAGAGATTTTGAAGGCGCTCACTTTAATCTAACTACATCAGCCTATGCTTCATATTCCCTAGAACTTCATATTCCTAAACAATTCTAGACCTGGGAGAAGGAGAGACTGCAAGGGCAATATTGTTAGCAGTTGACATAAAATAGCGCAAAAAAAAACGCTGCCGAAGCATAGAGCTTTTTACATCTGACCTGAAGTTGGGGACTCCATGACAAACATGGTGGAGGAAGAAGACATGTTGTGCCGAACTCACCTGGTGTGGGATAACTCTGCTTTCTGCGTCACAAAAACATTTGTGTGATGAATATTGATGTTTGTTCTGTGTTTGGTTGTTGTATTGTATGGATAAGCATGTTTATACAAAAAAAATATTACTGAGTATATTAATTTAGTCACAGATATTTAGTTACGGATATTTACCCAATTTACAAGGTTTACTTAGTTTTGGACTAGATGACGCTGGGTGAAATTTATGTCCTGTAATGTTAATGCCCTGTAATTCAGATTAATGAATTATTTCTACAGATATATGTTTTTTTTCAATTTCGACTCGATTATGCAGATGATTCAGATGATGTCTATCATTATCGGAAGATAAACTACTGATTTAGAACTACGTGCAGCTAAAAGAATAGCTCGCAGCAAGCCGGGCGACGACGGGCAGGCTTGATATGCCACGGCTTAAACGAGACACAAATTTGAATCTGTAGGCCGTGGACAAATTTTAATCTTTGTTTCACGATAAAATTGTGAAGCCAATTATGATGTTGTTCATATTTCTCACTTCACATCACATCAACGGCCTATTAGTGTCTACCGTCTGTCCAAACAGAGCCTCCTCCAAAGCTTGGCAGGCGGATTAGTGATCGCAGTAAAGATGTAGATAATATACAGACGGATGCTACTTCTTTCGGCCTCTCATCTGGTGAGACCTTAGTCGGCTTTTACGAAGTCCATGGGCTCAGTTGGAGGGGTCGATTCTACAGCCGCGACATCCACGGCGATTCTCGTTTAGGACATACTTGAACCAAAATAAACGTAATGAAATAAGCATACCTACGTAAAATACTTACTACAGCTCACTCCTCATTTTCTTTAGGTAGGTAGTATTATTTTTGTAAATTGCACCCTGGCGAAACCGGGCGGTTTGAAAACTAGTTAAAATATAATTTCATCGTTTTTAATAAACCCTAGATCAAAGGGAACGACCAACGAAAGGGATTGGTGTTAATGGTCGAATCCTATTTCTGTATGAAGTTACCAGTAAAATGTAATATCGGCGTTTGGCAATATTTGCACGATCGCTATTTGCATTGGTTTTAGCTTGTATTTACCTTTAAAACGATTTGGCAAGTGACCACATTTGCTCTTTCTGTTTGAGGTTAGTCGATACATTTAATGTAGTTATTATTTACAAGGGAAGCAGTCGGGTCATACAAGGACTGTTACAAACGGTCTTTATGTTGCTCAACGAATCCAGACCAGTTCCTGACGGAAGCCTAAGACACTGTCTGGATTCCACGCTGCATAACAATACTAGTGCGGGCCGAAATAAGAACCAGCGTTTGGGTTACGTTTTAAAATGATTTATACATTACTTCCGGCTGTTATTTATATTTTAATGACATAAACTTAGAATTATATGGATTCTGATGACCGTCCGACCATTTCAAGATGAACCGGAACGATATTATTTTTGTGTCGTATGGATTTTTTATCAATTTTATTGTACTTATTTATATCCCTTCCTTGAATTAAATGGATTCAGCAATGAACACTTTATTTTACACATAAATTACATAGAACATTACAAACATTAGGTGACACAGTGTAGAAGTACAATGGTCGCCCGTATCGCTAAAGATAATTTCTTCCAGGCAACCTGTTTCATTTCACATTCGAAACTTCATAACCACCGTATCGAACTGTAGTTGTAATCTCATCCCGTATGCTTTACATCTTAATCAGATGCAAAAGCAATGTTTGCTTGTGTGTTTGTTCGTAATCTATGCGCTGCCATACCGTTCATCAGATTCCGGTAAAACTTTGTCAACTTATTATTTTCATCATATTTTTATCCGTTTGGAAACGAAAAACGAATCTTTTGAAAGTACAGTACGCGCGCGCGATCCGTTGCAATTCGTAGCAAATTTCTTTAAAACGAGCATCTGTAATTTTTTCCTTCCATTCTACTTTTTCAAATTGACAATTATTGGCACATACCTACATAAACTAGAAGTAAAACGGTTGTCGTTCACAGTTCAAATCAATGTGAGTGAAGTGAAATCAATATTATTTAGTACAAGAGCTATTACTTGATATTAGAATGTTATTGACATCGTGTGAATCGTGTTATTTGATTTATCATAAAATATGCCTCCCAAACGTTCCTAACTTAGGACTACTTAACCTATCAGCGCAGCACGCAGTTTTAAGCATATTATATTAGAGCTTCACAAAGGAACGACAAGCGAGCAATGAAGCAGATCGATTAAGAATTTGCTTGCATCAGAATACGAAGATTGACATGCCGCTAGAAATTAAAAGTAATTGTACGTGCTGGTTTTTACGTGAACCCGATCTAATATTTATAGGGCTATTATTGGTCTGTTGAAGATACAGGTTAGAGTATAAGAGTTGACATATTGTAATTTTTTTATACAACTTGGAGACGGAACTGACAAGCCGGCCGTTTCCTGTCAAATGCAACTCTTGCCTATGACAAAGTGTTGGTCACATCCACGAACATGACTTACGCGGGACTGTATTCTGCCCGCCCACCTGAGGCAAAAAGGTTTTAAGCCTCGTGTGCCCGGTATTTCACATTCAACTCTACCCTTCAATCCGTGACACAGCAATGTCGAACACACAACTGACACGTTCGAAATGTATTTTTAGTAAAATTCACCTTTATTTACACATGTGTAAAATATAAACCCAGGAAATGAAATCGGAATAGTCCAGTTGCTATTTCATTAAATTTTACCCTGCGATTCGAGTGGCTATTAATGCCGCTCAGATTGCAGCGAAGTATTCAAAGACCTGAAATAGCAAATTCAATTTAAATTGAGTTGCTCTTCAGTAGACATTCTCTTCTGTTCTTTAGTCTTCATTCTGTAAACTTAATTTGAAAGTCGAAGAAATGTATCCGCGGTGAGAGTTTCGATTCTGAAGAACTCGATAAGTGCTGTAGCGCCTCAGTGATGGGCGTGGTAATAAAATAAAATAAGTCTAGTGCATTTTGACATTACGAACATAGAATGACGCACAATTTATATTCTAAAAGGTATCTAGCTGACTCCACGCAGTTGCACTTTCACAAAGTTGCCAAAATACCTTCTGGGCTGTTGATGGTAACTTATACATATTGTTTTAAAGCACTGGAATTTCCTACTCGTTGAGTGGTTTGCTGAACCACGCAATCCGCGGTCGAAATTTCAAAGGCGCCAGCCTCATAGTTTGTGATGTTATGGTCCTTTTTATAAACCAAACTCCAAAGTCATTATCGTGAATTAATTTTCCTGCTCCCACGCAAAGCCTTTAGCGTAAATTGTATTAATTTATGCGAGTGACAACCAGCATGCACCTACTTACAATATACATAACCCTCCTTTTAAAGCAGTCGTTTCAAAAACAAACGTTCAAACGTATACAATTTTGCGGTCGTGTCGTCCGTACTTAAAAGTGTTTGCACGGGCTGAGTGAGAACTCAGGCCGTGGATATCTTCAAAGTCGACAAAGGGATCTCACGGAAGGGCAGCTGTTTCCTTCTAAATAATGTTTTTGATTATTATAATTTTTATTGTGTTACAGGAAGCTTGACCCTCATCTCACCTGATTTTCAAGTTATGATAAGGCCTAATGTCTGGCTGAGGAACCGGCTACCTTACCTCCAAAATGCCAAAACACAATTGTACACTTGGATATACAATTATATGAATATCCAAGGTACTCATCCTTATCCTGGCAAGCCTTCAGGTGTCGAGAGCTGAATAATCGTAGAATTTTTATTTCTGTGATTCTAGTGCTTTTGTAGGGTTCCGTACCTAAAGGGGCTTACGTGACCCTATTACTAAGGGTTCGTTGTACTTCTGCATGTCTATTTGACCTGTATCTTTCGAACATTAATAGGTGTCTTTTTCAATTATTTGAATTTAAACTATTTGGTGAAAACCACCTTTTACTTTTGAGAATTTGCCACCAGAAAGTTAAAACTTGTTGTAATTATAGTGCTTACTTAAAAGTGAACCAACAAATACTAAAGACCATTTTTCATCAATTTTTGCTTTAAAATGTGTGTTAGAACCCTCGAAATGCACGACCGACTCACAATTGGCCGGCTGAAACTGTTTGGTTTACATTTTTCACAGATGCAACGTTTTTAATAGATAAATACAACAGTGCAAACAAAAGCCTACATAATAACATGGCTTACACGGATTGATGCAACGTTCATTTATAACAGAGTCATGTTTCAACTGGGAACATGCGAAAGTGTAGGACAATAGCAAATAATATACAGTTCAACGAATTTCACGTTCCAGTTGAATATTGCAACAAGTTGAAAGGATCTTGCTCCCATTTCTAAGTATAGCAATAAATATAGGCTATTGGCGATGAACAAGCCTCGTAGGTTACAGCTCAATTTTCAGTAGCTCTACTTTTTATGCTTTGGTTCAGTTCCACCTAGGACAAAAAAATATAGAGAAGTTTGTTCTGTATTTGGGTTTTAATTTGTATGGTGCATATGTATCGAAAAAAAGACATCAGGAATACAAGTATTTTATTCGTAATCTAGTTCCCATATCACAAGCTTCGCTTTGTTCGAGCCTAGATGGCGTTGTGTAAAAATGTATTAATTATTGTTATTACTGTGAAATAAGCACACATAAGTTATAAAAAAAGTGTTCACATACTAATTGTATCATTACATACCATTTCCGCTTTAAAATTCAACAAAAGATTGCCACGCTGTACAAACTCATCTTTTCATATAGTAAATAAATATACGAGGAATAACATAAAATAATCATGTTCAAAGCAGAACATTAATGCAATATCTGTCATCTGCATTTCCTAGCCCTTTGAGCTTAGGAAGGAAATGGTATTTCCATTAAATCGAAAACATGATGGCTGTGAGATGAAAACCTCGTACTTCCCTATATATAAAACCTGTTTTAATATGCGTTAAATGTTGTTATCTATCTATTGAAACTGAATAATGACAGACTGTTTTTAAATAAAAAAAATAGACTCGACTTTTTCCTCTTTGAGGATAATTTTCCTTTGATCACTGCTCAGAGCGTGGATCTTATGAGGATCACCTACTAGGGGGTAGTCAGAGGCACGTCTAACTTACGTTAGGTACATGCCCACGTTTTGCAAGTAGCTAGTATCAATACGTGACAGATTGCAAGGGGGGTACCACGACCTCTTAGAGCATTCTTGTTTTGATATTACTTTACTTTTGTCACTATCCAGTGTAGAAAAAACGAGATGAAAGTAATGTAATATCAAAACGAGAACGCTATAAGACGTTGTGGCCCCAGGCCTATCGCCGCTTAGCGGAACCTAGCCATTGACATATGTCATTCGGACTTTCGATCCTTGGGTCGTGCCGGTCAGAGCATGTGCATGTGTCTTTGCGCACATAAACTTTCAAAAAACCGAAAATTCCATTGGTGCAAGACTTGATTTGAACCCACAACCACCGAATCGGAAGGTGAGTCCATACCAACTTGGCCACACAGGTCTATGTTTTGATACTATTTATAATTAGTTGATTGACGCGTAATTAGCATATGAATATCTGGCATTTGGTAAAGTTCATAATGAAGTAAGAGGCCACCGCCACCACCAGTTCACCTCTTGACCTGAGCAGCGAGCACGGAAATCATGTCGTGTTTACACTTGACACATGGCCAGTGCGGTGCAACCGTGGGACTCGTTTTGGTTGTCATAAAACTTTAAAAATGTCAAGCATGTTCTACACAGTTAACCGGCCAAGTGGGAGTTGGACTCGAACACCGAGGGTTTCAACACCCCTTCAACACAAAAAATGTATTTATTTTTATTTTTAGTGTATTTAGTTAATTTTTCCTGCACTTTGATTAGTAGGTAACATTAGTAAGTAACACTTTGTTTGAACACTTTCGAGAGATCTATTAGATTTAATATTAGCATCGAAATTTTCAATTATAACAGTTCAAGGACAGACGGACGGACATACGGATATGGTCCCGTTGGCTCCTTTGGAACCCTCACAACTATTAAAAAATCTAAGTGATTTTATCTTTTTACTTTTTTTCTACATTGCAATAATTCAGAACGCAATTATACAATTATATAATAACCGTCAAGAATGTTCTAGATAATTAACCGACTAAGTGCGAGTTGGACACGAACATCGAGGGTTCAAACACCCCTTCAAGATAAAAACCTATTAATATCTATATTTTGTCGACAATGGTGTCGTAAACGAAATGTGATACATCTCATAATAAATCAAAAGTAAAACCGCAACAAAAAGCTATTGTTGTTTCGCTTATCTGATAGAACCAAGTATTTGTCTTGATATTTGAGACTGGAGTCCCGTATCGTATTCAGTAATTTTATCAGCAATATTGTTATGTATTAATATTAATAGTAATTAGTATTAGTTACATTTAATAGTTATTAGTTTTAATAACAAAACCGATTTCCTCTGGAAACTTTCGTAAGAAATAATTATACTGTTATTGTTATCTCGGCTATTCCTCGTAGTTCCAGGAACCTTATTAATCATACTTTTTATTGGTAATAATACACACTGACATAATCTACCTAATAATATATTAGAGAGTCGAAGTTGGTCGCAAGGGGTCAAAAAAATTGACCTTCACGATATTTATTAGGTACATGTTCTAGGAACCGGTCACCAAAATGGCAGTTTTATGTAAATTATGTTTTTCAATCTTAAATATCGTAGAACTTTGATAAGTATCATGATCAATTCTTGAAAATGTTGAGTACACATGGCGTGACGAAAAGATGACACCCCTCCAAGGTGAGCACCGTCGCAGCCTCGTCGCGGCACTCCTCGCGGTCGACGCCGCGGGCGATCACTAGCAAGCCAGCATCACTTACGTCCGAAACCATGTTTATTTTTATCGTTGCTCTAAAATGCTAAGCAGCCGACCCGAGCAATTAAAAACTCTGGTAAATACGGGTGACAGATAGGACCGGGCTCGGTCGCAGAGCCTCCGAGTGCGTAAAAAGGCAGCGCGTACGCCTCACCGGCCACACGTGAGTCGCTATGATCCGCGTCGCGTGGTGGACTTGTGCGCTGCTCGCCGCCGCGGGAGCGCGCGTTTTCGAGCGCTGCGAGCTCGCCGCCGAGCTGCAGCGGCTCGTCACACGAGACCACCTCGCCACCTGGCTGTGCATAGCCTACCACGAGTCGCGCTTCGACACCGCCGCCAACAACCCGTACAGCGGCGACCACGGCATCTTCCAAATCAGTGAGCTGTACTGGTGCGGCGGTGGTAAGGCTTGCGGCCTGCCTTGCTCCGCGCTTCGTGACGACTCGATCGCCGACGATGTGCAGTGCGCGCTGCGGGTCCACGAGGAGCACACTCGACTCCAGGGCGACGGCTTCCTCGCCTGGGTCGTCTACCCCCAGCACTGCCGCGGCAACACAAAGAAATACCTCGCCGGCTGCAACCTCCGCTCTGGCTACGCTCGAACCATGCCGCGACATCTTCCCGATCTTATCGATAACCGGATAAACATAGACAACCTCCTCTCTCCGTACTTAACTGTGAGTGCCATCTTTCGCGAACGCTTGGGTAAAGAACTCGACCTCCACAAATACAACATGATGGATTGGTACAACTACAAATATGACAAAGTGGACGAGCTGAAACTACCGAATGTTACAAGACGTGACGAAATAAATGTGCCCAATTCTGGGACGAACGTAGACTCGGGTATTCTAGAACCCGTCAGCACTATATCGTCAACTCTCGTTCGTCCTACCACAACGCGAAAATATCTTGAGAGTGATCAGTTCCGTAAGAAAATTATACCAACCACGACTATAACACCCATTACATTAAAATACACGACAGTTTACAACGCTTCAACTACGAAACAAGAAGAGTACGTATTTTCGTACACCAGTCCTCCGAGCATTACGAAGCAAGATCCGTCTTCGGAAAAGTACACTACTACTCCATTTACTACGAAAAATTGGAATATTGGATCAATGCCGACTACACAGGAGGACTTACATGGATCTAATAAGTACACCGCTAGTCCAAAGGATTCACGACAGATCACTACGCAAAGTCCATCACGAACTACGAAAACGAATATATTTCCTTTGCAAAGGTATACCACTACACCAAACTATAGCCAGATCGCATTAGAAGCAACTACGATTAAATCAACGACTCCTAGGACCAACGATACATCATCAAAGGTTAAGATCACAACTGACTCACACAAATCACATACGTCAATAAAACCGGTAAACGCAAACACTGCATATAAATTAGCGTTTACAACTTCCTCAACGGAGTCACCAAGCTTCAAGTTTACTCAACCTTCCTGGTTGCAGAGGACAACCACGATAACACCTGCTACCTCATTATTCTCGCAACCTGCGCAAACTACCCTAGTGACACCAACTGAGAAACATACTTGGAACTATGTTCAATCGAAAATGACAACTGTCAAATCTCAAGTTCACTCAACAACGCCAACTTCGACCCAGAAACATATTACTTCAAAGCCGACGACTAACCCTTTTTACACTTATACCAGAGCCACTCAGTCATCCACTATACTACCTCAGACTCTAGTGTATACAAAATCAAGCATATCGTCACAAAAAACTACGCCGTCGATACTTCAATCAAACAAGACTCCTCTGTACACATCCAGGCCTTCCCTGTTATCAAGGCAAAATAACTATACACTCTCATCAGTACCAGTTACAGTAAAACCTTGGTATGAATATATAGGTCAATCAACAAAAAAGTCGACTCAAGTAAATACTTCAAGGCCCAACACTGAGCAATCCACAACAAAACTGAGTGAAACAAGTGCCAGAACTGTTTCGCAGAAAACGGATCGAAAGAGAGTCACTCAGTCTATATGGGATTTCTACCTGAACCCAACCAAAGCTCCGTCATTCCAACCGTTTAACTTTTCATCGTCTTACAATTCTAAGTTGAACATATTCGCTGACGGCACCACTGCTGCAGTGCCATTGCGAAACAAAAACAGTTAAAATTCTCGTAGCTAATGGAAACATGGAGCTGACAGATCTCAATTGAGCGAGAAACTATCGGTCTCCGTGACCATGTTTCTTGGCATATTTATGTATCAAGAACTTTATTCTCATACGAACACATGGTTCACTTAAAATAAGATACAATGAGTATTTTAGTGTTAACATTGTTTAATGTTTTTACGATGTGAGTTGGTGAAAGACTTTGTAATTCACATCAAAGCATCAAGTAGAGCTATTTAGAGCGCACCATTACCATACAATACAATACAATACAATTCTTTATTTATAACGCCAAGTTACAAGTCAAACACAAAAAATAAAGGTAAGCTATTCAATATTAAATAAGACAATACTACTTAAGTACTACGTATGCATAATCTATGAGCACTATTTTAAGTAGTTCGATAAACCTACTGAGTCAAACTGTAATAATGTAAGTTTATTTATACAATATTTTTTAAATAGTTAAACGGTCAATTACTAATAAACTATTAAGGCACTCTATGTCAAAATCATATTAAAATGCAAGCTTTCGTTTAAGGTAGTATTCACACATTGCGCATGAGATTCCACTCATAAAGTGATGCATTTATATATTTATTTTAACTTTAATTACAAAACGGGCGCAATTGTGATTATTTATAATGCAATATGACACTTAGCTATTCAAATTTTGTTGTATTTTTTATTATTTATTGAATGATGTATTAATAACGTACCGCTGTCCAAACTTTTATTTATACCCCATCTGGGTACAAAAAAAGTATGCAAAACATTTCCATAGGCTCTTATTTATAATTTAATATACAGGTTAAGTTTTTTTCCAGGGCCACTGAGGCTAAGTCTGAAACCGTGAGAGTTCAGACTTGGCATCAGTCCCATCAAAAAGTCATGATAGGAGTTACGTGCTCGATTAAAAAAGAAAAAGTTCTGCAATAAAGGAAATCATTTTTTTCTAAAGTTTTTCTGGAAAAGTGAGTTTCTGAAAATATTTTTTTTAGTATATTTGAGTTCTTTGTTTGATAATAAAATTAATAATTTTCGATATATAGATGTCAATGTGCCCAAAGTTGTTGGAACACTTTCAAAATTGAAAATGTATTGATTCAACCTTATGCATTTAGTATAGTTTTCTTTGGCTAGATGACTAGACGACGTCCCCGGGATTTAATTGTGTGTTTTCAATGTCTGATAACAAACAAAACATGTCACAAAGTTCTGATGTATCAAGTGTAGGTATTATGTAGCAAGAAATTATCCAATATAATAATAATGTTTACATATAGTTATTGAAAGGAAAAAATATTGACGTTCAGGTATGACGTGCATATCAACAAGGATATTGTCGCTCGTGTTGATGCCCAAGCTGACCCATAAAGTTTAAAGAAGTCGTCTTAATCCTTTTGGCGGGTTCGTAAAAACAAACCCTGTTTTAATTAAGACGAAGCTCCGCTTGATGAGACGTCTGTCTTCTTTAGGTACCTTCGCTCAGACGCAGTCGGCGAAATATAATTAAACATGACATGCTTTGAAGAATAAGTTATTATGCGGAAATATTTAGATGTAAATGTTATTATTTTTTTATTTATGGTAATAAATAATTGCGTCTCTTCTTTCTCTTCTCTAATCTTTATTTCTGCTTTAACTTCTGTAACTAAGACATAATAAACCGGACAAGTATGAGTCAGACATTCTCATCGTGGTTTCCTTACCGTATGATGATGATGATTTCAATCTTAAATATTTTTTTCTGGAAGATTATTGGTCGAGTGAGCAAAGCGAACAAGATCTCCGAGTCAAGTTGGGAAATGCCACTGAATATATGTATGTGGCAATGTTTAGGGGTGTTAAGTGAGACAATAAAATGTATGTCATTTGAAAGAGTATCGACTGAACTTTTAAAATAAATTTATTTTCCTTTAAAAAGGGGTGTTTTTTATATCATGCGTTAAGAGAGTAAAAAGGGCATTTCTTGTTGGATATAATGTTAAAAGGGGTTGACTTCACTATTTGTTTTTTTTATTTACTGACGTTATTACCCCTGTAAGCATTCAGGTTTGCAAAAGGGGTAAATGCATGGTAAATTATATTGAAGTATTGTGAAATGTCATAATATCACAGGGTTTAGACAGCAGATTTCAAAATGAGTTTACTATTGCCCGTATTGGGGGTGGTTTTCAAGATAAAGGGTTGCGAAGGTTGTTCGTCATCTTGAAAGATGCCGGAATTGTTTAACCTAAAATATTTTTTTGGATCTGATCGACACCCTTGGCTGGCAACCCTACTGAGTGAAATCAAAGAACTACAAACCAGTTTTATTATCTTAAACTTCCTCCAAAACGGTTTGGCCATAGTCACCACAATTTACCTTTACTGCGATTACTAATACACGTACCAACCGTGGTGATTATGACAAAACTCTAGTTTTGGTCAAGGCTTCAAAATGTACCCAACAGTAGATTAATGTTCGTTAAATCCATACCAATGTTATACATGCGAGAAAAACTCCGTATTCGAGTTTATTTGTAACTTTTTCATATATAATTGTAGACTGTATCCTGTAGAATAATATAAGGCTTATTATGTCCTTTGAATTGGGTACCACCGGTGAAGCCGCGGGCAAACACTAGTAGCCTATATGGCTTTTGACCCCTCGGCGTCATTTTCCAAATGCGAATAAACCTAAGGCTTATTCGCGTATGACCAATTTATGTAATGGTTTATTTACTGCCATATATAATTAAAAATAGAATAATACTGAAATAACAAAGTTCGTCACAAATATCTACTAGAAAGCAATCTCCTAGTTAATTACCGGCCCGTCCTGATGTAAGTGTCCCGGACATTACGGACAATCGTTTCTAGTATTTGTATGTGTCGGCAGTTAGCCCGATAGGACGAGTAAATTGACTCTTATCGCCGTTGCAACGTGCTTCAAAAACGGAATTGCGGGGTGAATTTAGCCTTCCAATAAGTTAAAATTGAACAAAAAGTTAAACCTGAGTTCTGAAAAACCACACTCTAAAAACCCTAAAAAGTATGAAACATAATTTTCATCTGAAATTGTTATGTTACAAACATTACTTTCTTTTTAACAATTTTTCAGTTATTATCATTTGTAAAACAAACCAAATACAATGTCAAATCATATTATATACAATACCTACATCTACAAAAAAATACATTTATTAACCCACCCCTGACCATTCCCGGTGCAAAGGTTGCATTGCTTCGCTGAGTAGACACCCAACATGTGAAAATCTAGGTTGTTTAAAGTTACAATGAAATAGACCTACATACATACATATATGTATGTATGTAGGTGCTCTCGAAAAACATTACCATCCTTTTGAGGCAATTACGTAATAATAAATTGAATTCTATTCTTTGGTATAGTTGTTCTATCTCACAAAGGCAGCTTAGCTGTACTTGTAGTTGTTGTGTATAGATACCTCACCTCTGTATGCGTGACTGCAGGTAGCGATACCAAGTTCTTCGTATTGAACAAAATAAATGAACCGCTCAGTTGCCCCACATTATTAAGCAAAAAATCATGTTTCTTGTATTCTTTAATTTTTATTCGACTTCAAAAAAAGGTGGAGGTTCTCAATTTGTTTTTTTTTTTAATTTTTATTACCTCAGAACTCCTTTCTCAGCCGATTTGTTTTTTTTTTTTAGAAATAACTTTAACTTTATTTTTATCATTTGATGTTTTAGCCGCGTTCTGCGATATCCGAAGTTTATACAACCGAACGTTGGTTGTACAAAGCGACTCAAATGTACCTACTTGCAGCAACAAAACAACGAGTTGGGCCGCCACTGTCGCAAATCCCCAGTCTGCAATTATAACGGCAACCAAATCAGCTGCTTGCTAACTTCAACTTCAACTTCTTTGATATGGCGTGCAACCGTTTTATCGATTCTGCCAGTGTCGAGTATTGTGAGTATTGTAAACAGAAAAAGTGGGAGAACAATATTGAAGGCTCGGCACTTTGATGCTGCTTGCTAAATAATACCAATAATCTGCATATCTTTTTTTTTGAAATTGACAGGACATCTGTCGCGTCAGTTATGTTGGTTCCCTACGAACTCCAAAACGTCTAGATCTATTTTGATGAAATTTTCAGGTAGTCTTCAGAATCCCAGTGGATGATCCTGTGCAGTGTTGGTAGCAATCGGATCAACATATTATAAATTATAATAAATATATACGGATAAATATATATATTATATTTATATAATTTATATATTTGTTTTCATCTGTGTGTATGTGTAATTACGCGGGGTCAGCTTGTAAATTATAAAACTAAATTTGCTTTGAGAAAAAAAAAATCCATTTATTTTTGATGCTGTCAGTACTTGAAGTTTTTGCGCGAAATAGGTAATATTTGTGCCTGGCCGGTGGCTTTGGTGATACCATTATTATACTTATCAGTCTAATGGGCGATACTGAGCATAGGCTTTGAGCGTTCCTGAGCTTACGCATACAGCAACAATAAAACAATATGACATTACTTCCGGCGTGCTTCATGGTGGTGTTCTCCACTTTTATTTTCTGTTTTATAATCATTTTAATTGTGTTGCCATTGCTAAGAAAATCCCATCAAGAAATCCAACATGGCGGCCGAGACTACATGCACATGACGTTTCTAATAGAACATAAGAACTAAGGTTTAATATTATTTTAAGTACGTACGTAAATAAAGAGGAAAAGGATGTGCTATTGTAAACATAAATATAAAAATGGGCAAGTAATTACATTTTCTAAGCTTATGATTTGAATATATATATTACCTATTACTATTATTGCAGACAGGTTGATAATTAGGTACTACTTAGGTAGGTAGCAAAAAAGTAAACTTATACCAGTAATATTAAACCTACCCAACAGTAGTTGTTAGGTTTGTCTCAGTTATTAAGACAAATCCAATAAAAAAAACATATTCATCGGTGGGCGACTAGACCACAAACGCGGTTAAAATTAAAATACATACTTGTGATATAAATCACCCAAACACAGAACACATAACCACGTCGAATCGAACCCACGACCTACAGCGCAGGAAGCAGAGCTACTACCAACTGAACTGTGAGGTTAATTTGAGTTTGTTGTTCATTTCGAAATAACAGGGTCGATTTAAAAGTTTTTTTACAGTTTTTTGAGTTTATCTAAGGTATTTAAGATTTAGCCTAAAAAGCCTTTAAAACAGCTCACCTGAAACGACAAGATATCTTAATAAGATTTCACGTTTTAAAAAATCTGAGTTTTACCCACTAAATAATATCCATGCCAAAATCATTTTCGTCTATCAATCACTACAAAAAATGTTATTTCAAGTTTGAGTTGCGTGTGAAGTATAATATTGTCTTTTCTATGAAGTTATTTATATCAACAAAAACTTACCCAAATATGTACTTTCATCTGTGTAAAAGCATCCAAAGATGCTATGTACTGCATACTCGTAATAGGTAACCACACACCCCTCATAGACATCACATAGAGTTTAACTCTCGTAGCGACTGTTACCTTAATAAATGCTGCTTTAATAGAATTTGCAGACAGTTTAGAACTAAGTGCAGTATAATTTGTGTCGAAATTAAAGTTACCAAGAGTTTTCAGCGCTGTAACCGTTCATGTGCAGCAATTTTGTACCTCCAAAATTTCCATGGTGCCTTGTTCTATAGCACTTTTTGCTACCCATGCCAGGTCGTCGACTTACATAGCAATTCGTTGTGAAATTAAGAACCACTTCCCTTGTATTGTTTAACTTTATTGTTGCTAGCTTTATAATTCCGTCGATTGAGTCACAGGCAGTTCGACAAAGCATTTCGATTAGTCATTTACATAATATATTGTAATAGGGGTGTTTTTTTAATTTATTACGATAGGGAAGCGCTCTTCATCTCACCTCCAACATTGCGGCCGAGACTAGCACATAACGTTTCTAATGTACCTATAGCTTTTCAACATTATAGTTTGATAAGTATTTTAAAAACAAATGAATATAATTGCAAAAAAAAACGTTTTTTTTCCACCTGGCTTGCTACCACCATCTAACCTAACTTTGTAGCCATAATCACAATTCTTACAAAAAATTGTGTTCAGGCATTTAGAGGTAAGATAGCCAGTTCCTCAGTTTATTGAGGATTCCGGGTGAAGTGCGCCCCCCCCCTTCGGCCTTATCTCAGCCTTCATATCACCTTACCAAGTGAGAAGAAGGCCAGGCGCTTCCCCGTCGTACCACAAGAAAAAACTAAAGTGTTTGCAATTATTCATTGGTTTTTAAAGTATTTATCAAACTATTATGTTGAAAAGCTATAGATACATTAGAAACGTTATGTGCTAGTCACGACCGCCATAATGGATTTCTTGGTAGGATTTTCTGACCATTGGCAACAGAAACACCTCATCGACTTTAAAAATATTATTGATTTGAACATCAACAGCATAATTAAGAAAGTAAAAAGAAATAATATGCTTTCTGTTGTAAGAGGCGACTAAGGGATTATATCAGGAAATGGGTAACAGCTACATCCTGAGTAGGTACTTATTACCTTTTTATGCCAGATTTGGTGACTATTGGAAACTCAAGTTAAATTAACATAGTTTAACATATTTACTTTTCAACAGTGGACATGTACGAGCGGATGTTAATGTAATGTGAGTTAGTTACATAGGTGATAAAGCTAAAAGGCCAAAGCGTTTGAGTATTATTGATTTTGCAACAACATTTTATATTCCTGGGTGGGCTGGCGTCTGGGCTTTTTATATCTTCACAACGGGGTCAGCTAGTATGCATATGCTAAAGGGGTCTGAAGTTTTATGTTACTAATATTATAAAAGTGAAAGATTGTTTGGATGCTTATCTGGATGTTTCTTCGTTTTAACTGATATTTGCACTTCGTTGGTCTGAAACGGGAATGGGAGGCTCCTTTTTAATGCCAAGGAAATGGGCTGTCATCACCATACAGAACGGATTCGTTCTTTGTTGATGTCCTTTGGTCCTTCACCCAAAAACTTTGGAAAGTGTGGAGCTGAAATCTTGCACAGATATTGATCTGAACAGAACCACTGTTTTTATTCGGAGACCGCGCGGGCAAATCATGGAGCAGATGCTAGTTTGTAATAGATTCAACATTCTAGAGATTTCCAGCCAACACCAACTGCTTAGTGGCGCATCCTTTCAGTTATATTTTCAAAAGTTCAAATATTACTAGTAGTTCGCCCCGAAATGAGATCTTGTGATGTCTGATTTGTGACAGAGATTATTTCTAGAACGTATCATATTAACAAACTAAAAAAGTGTGCTTTCATTACACCTTTCACACTTTACTTAAGCACTTTTTTCTCGAGCTCTCTTTATTCACCTGAGTGTTCGAGGCTCTCTCTTGTTGCTAACGTAATTTAATATCCTTACTAACATGAAACAAAAGGTTGATGTCGTTTTGAAAAGTGCTCTCAAATCTGTTGCCTTAGTCGTCGTGGTTTTAAAATCTACCCCTCCAGTCCATGGATATCGTAAAGTCAACCAAAAAGTCAGCAGCTTTTTTCTTTGTGTAGGTAAACAAAACTTGTGTAAACGTAACTTTGAGCGCCAATCTGTCTGCTTAGCGTGGTGATAAAGGCCGTACCTTACAGTTATAGAGGAAGTTCTTTCCAAATTGTAGTGGACAATAATAAACTGTTGATATGGAATATGCGCAAAACATTTGCATGAAACCACAAAAGTAATCCTCGGATTTTATCTCCTATGAGTGAATAACAGTAGATAAATAGACCAGTTTTAATGAAATTTCGAATACTCTGTCTTATCTTACAAGACCAGATGTTCATACTTTGCCCCTTCATCTTATAAACTACCCTTAATAAGGGAAAAAATAAACTTATTTTGAAATCTCCTGTCTCGATCCCTATTATATTTCATGTTTTCAGACATTTTCAAGACTTCAATCTTATTTACGCCTTTTGCAAAACCCTCAAACAAAAGAAAGTTAATTGTGAAGTCAACCCCCTTTAACAGTCTATCTAACAAGACAAAACCAAGCGATTTAACCCCTTAACGCACCCATTTATTACGAAAACCACCCCTAATAAAAAATATATTTTATCAATGTGCAGTCGATACTCTTTCAAAGGACAAGCCAAAAAAAATCTCGTCCCAATGAACACCCCTATTTTTCAAAAATTACCCTAGTGTAAAAAAAAATCACGTACCGATTGATGAGTATTGATTTTTATATCTTCGGATGAAGTGACTCATATAATAGTGATCGAACTTCACCTGGGAAGTTCGTTTGATCATCTATAATATTTCGTCACTTCATTCTTCAGATATACATAGTTTAACAGGTAGATGTTCAGAGAATCTCAATGTAAAAATTGTAATGTATATTATAATGTGTAGGTACCGATATACGATCAAAAATAAATTTAATTTTAACCTATAAGATATTCTTCATAATCTTACATAACATAGGATTTCCTTAATTAAATAATTAGGAGAGTATACTCGTAAATCTTATCAACTATTCACTAACGTAATAAGGGCTAAAATGCTTAAGAGGGTTACGAGAAACGGAAGCCAACATAAGATCCAACGCTAAAGGCGGGATGTTTCGTCGTGTAAAAGCGACCCGGAGAGCATCGCGGCCCCCAAAGTAAGACTCCTGCGCAATGGGTGTTGCGATCTGGAAGAACGCAAAAGGTCTCTGTTAGGTTTAAAAAATATTATCTCCGAATATAATATTTTCTTTAGTATAGGAAACCAAGGTTGACCTGTCCAGTATGGAAATACCAAAATACCAGTAGCTTTATCATTTATTATTTTTCGAATGCATTTTATCAAAACCGAAAAGGGTGGAAATGCGTAAAAATTACGAGATTGCCAATCTATTGTGAACGCATCTATCGTCATAGCTTCAGGGTCTCGCTTCCAAGATACATAAAGCCCACATTTGGCGTTGGTTCGAGAAGCGAGGAGATCAATATCTGGTTGGCCCAATTTGTGAACTATCATTTGGAAAGCCCAGTCTGATAGTTCCCATTCTTTGTCAGCGTTTACCTTGCGGGATTCATCGTCCGCTTCGATATTGTCATTTCTATTTATGTATGAAGCACCACTGCCAGATGGTTTTGGTTGAATTAATTAATTATTTAAATTAATTATTAATTCTTAAATTAATTATTAAACAAAATGATCGTGTTCGAAAATTTCAAATTTTGGTCTAGAGTCACGAAAGTTTTTAACCGAGTATAGAGGCGACTTTCTATCGAAATTGTATATAATATGTAGGGAAATTTTCAAAACCGTGTAAAAGTCGTCTCTATAGAGGTGATTTTAGTTATAGACATTAATGCATACCGCCTATTAGCTGGCCTATTGTAAGTAGCTACTAAAATTGGTAGTATGCCAAGAGAAATTGCCACTTTCCTTCGACTAAAGGAACCAGAGGAATACACCGGGCATTGTTTTAGCAGGACGTCGGCCACACTTTTGACTGACTCATATAATTTACTACACAAGCCCATCTGCTGCTGCATCAGGTTTAGGTGGCTTAGTAGGCGGGGTCATTACAGATGGCTTGGATCTGACCACGCTTAAGCGTCACGGCGGCTGGAAGTCTACTACCTTGGCGGAATAATACATATAGAACTCCATAGATAACATATAAAAAATATGCAAGGGCATCATTATAGGTATAACTTTAAATCATTCGTGCCCAGATTCTTGGACTCGCCCTTCCATAGACAAAAAAAAATCAGTATGAAAGAAAGTTCTCCAACACTCACAACGGAATCCAATGAAATTGAGCAATGTTCCGCATATTCGCCAAATAATTTACCTAATATTAAAAAGCTTATCATTTCCAAAAAAAGTACTAATTTCGCTACTGCCCCACTGCTCAACTAAATTGCTCAACTGCATCAAGTTGAGCAGTGGGTACTATATAACTAAAAACACTTCTTACCCGCTCCTTAACTGCATCAAGTTTAGCAGTGGGTAATAAATAACTAAAAAACACTTGTACCCACTGCTCAACTAGATTGCTCAACCGAATATTTAATATAGTTGATCAGTAAATCATCCTGTTATAGCTAAAACCTATCCTGCTCCATCGCTCTTGAGGCAATGGCTCTTATATAATCTATTGGACCTCTTTAATACCTTTTTTTGTAATTGATATTTTTATTGTCACTCGTATGTTATGTTATTGGATTATTTACTATCTGGACACAAGAGACTGGACTTCTTAGTGAAGACATTCTTAGTTTAAATGAAAGCTGTAACCAAGATCTACATTTTCTATGACAGCTGTCAAATTTCAAACAGCCACATCTCTGAAACTACTCGTCCTAGACTCTACGTTTGTAGTTCAAATGAAAGCTATGACTAAGATCTACATTTTCAAGACAGTTGTAAAAATTACATCTGCCATCTGAAATGTAGCTTTCATTTGAACTAATAACGGAGAGTCAAAGACGAGTAGTTTCAGAGATATAGCCGTTTGAAGTTTGACAGCTGTCATTGAAAATGTAGATCATGGTCATAGCTTTCATTTGAACGAAAAACGGAGAGTATATGACGAGTAGTTTCAGAGATATAGCCGTTTGAAGTTTGACTGCTGCCATTGAAAATGTAGAGCTTGGTCATAGCTTTCATTAAAACGGATAGTAGTAGTAAACAAATCTATAAACAAAAATACCAAAACATTGTTAAGATTATTTAAAATACTAACTGACATTGACGTGCTTGCTGTAGATATAATAGCAAACAGGAGAAGAAAGAAGTATATACACAATGACGACTTAATTATTTATATACAAATGCAACTAAATAATTCAGAGATCTCAATTGGGCACGCGCTCGAAAAATTACGATAACACATTTAAGAAAAAAGAATTAAAACTTCATAGTAAGTAAGTGGGTGGCGTAGGTATTTTAAGAATACATAATTAATTATTATTTTTAAAGTTCGTCAACACTTACTTATCTTCTGAGAAGAAAGGAGAAATAGTTTTTTTTTAATTATAAGATTTCTTAGTAGTTGATTAAGTATTTTTAATTTCGAGATTTGGAATTTTTATTTCTATCTATAAATATAGTTCTGCAGTTTTAGTTGATCAGAGTGGGTACCACTGCTCAGCTAAATGCATTAGAGCTTTTGAAGAAATTGAGAAAAAATTGAGAAGTTATTTCGGGAGACGCGGATTTTTTAACGGGATGACTTACTGACCAACTAAGTTGAGCAAAAAATAGTTGAGCTATAGAGCATAAAATGTTCGGTAATGCAAACTATGTCCTACTGCTCAACTGCTCAACTAGTTGAGCAATTTAGTTGAGCAGTGGGGAAGTAGCGACTAATTTCAACAACAACATACATTTTCCTTTTCTGTAATGAGGTGAAAAATTGTGTATTTCGCTCGTCAGCAAAATTATTCTGCGTCTCATACCTTTGAAACCCTCGCTACACTCGGGATTCAATAAAACCTGAGCTAAAAAACAACTTTGCAGTCATGCATAGCAATTACCTAACTATCTCTTTGGACGACTTATATTGAACGCGCTGCGGTCATGCTTCTACTTTGATACTATATCTGAAAATTACATATTCATTTTAATAAATAAGGTACGTACATCTACCTTATCATTACTGTTGTACTAGAATGCGGGTCGGAAAAGTATATGAAAATTCACTGTTAACGTGCTGTTTTTTTTTATAAAGTGTTATTTTCAACTCGTGTGTATTAAAGGCTCAAACTACACCCTCGTTGGTAACCTTTTTTTAACTTTCTCCCCTCGGTGAACAATGTACTAATTAATCTCACCTAATAGCAAAACGTTGATTGGTTTGCACATAAGTGCAAGAAAAGTGTCTTTTTAACTGACTTTAAAAAAAGGAGGAGGTTCTCAAGTCATCGGAATCTTTTTTTTATGTAAATTCCCCGATTACTCGAAGACGCCTGGGACGCTACCGCCGACGGCGAAGCCGATCTCCATTGGCTTAAAATTAGCTTCATGAGAACTAGAAACGATTTTTACCGTCAATGTACTGAACGGATAGGTTTCATAACATGTGTACACTTTTGAGATGGGAAACGCCATTTTGGATATGACACATACCCGGTAGTAAAAATCGTTTCTAGTTCTCATGAAGCTAATTTTAAGCCAATGGAGATCGGCTTCGCCATCGGCGGTAGCGTCCCTGAACAGATTTGGATTTTTTTATTTTTTTTTGAAAGGGTTTTCTTCACAGATGATCCCATCGTCATCAGGTCAGCTGGCTTACCCTTGAACACGATTCCGATCGATCGGTATTGAATCGGTATTGGATTTTTTGTCATTTCTTACTCTTCAACACTCTTGAATGCAAACCTAGCGCCAAATCGATTTCATTTTGTGTGGATATTGAATGAACTAATAGCGATTGGAATTGAATTGTCCAATCCATCTATGCCCTAACATCTATGCAATGGGTGGGCCGCAGTTGCAGCTCTTTTGTCGACTGGCTTCGGAAAAAACTGGCCCTCCGGGGTGTTGACCTTATGCATTTAATTTATTACTTTCCTTTAGTCGACTGGTCCCATTACTAATTTGAACAGAAAATCTATTGTCTAAATTTGAACCCGAGTACAGATATGTACAAAAGTACTCAAGATAAACAGAAATGAAACATTATGGTTATAAATATGATACTTATGTTTATATATTCTTTTTCTTTACTTAGAACTAGTCAAAATCAACAATATACATTAATGAAATAGAAATAGCTACTTAATAAGCTTTTTTTAATAAAAATGGAACCGACTTGATCACTAAAAACATAAGAATAAAAATAAGGGTAAGTTCATATAATTTGAAGTTGGTGCCGAATCGCCAAGCACAACAACATATTAATTGTATGATGTTGTTCATACACAAGAATAACAAGAATCATCAAAATCTATTGTGAATTGGCGGAGTAACCGAGTAACAAACAAACAAAAAACATACAGCCGAATTGAGAACCTCCACCTTTTTTGAAGTCGTCCTATTAAAATCCTAACTATGCTAGAAACTGTGCTAGACTTGCTGGGTAGCAAGGGACAATATTCACTTTATATACCTTTTCGTACCACTTGCTCAAAAAAGTGACATTCTATGCCACATAAAGCGAACATAACAATAGTCATTTTTAATCTGTTAAAAACAGGGAAAGAAAATTGTACTGAATTTCATTCATCCTCTAGGGGGAGAATGTGATTTAAATTTGGAATACTTACCGAAATTTATACTGAACTACATCTGTGTTTACACCATTGAGTTTGTATATAAAGCATTATACATCTTTTTGAAAAAGGAATACGCATTTATTATGCAGTTATGATTATTAAATAAAATTACGAAAATCGACGAGGCCGTATGATGCCTTTGCTTTTCCGACAAAAAAATATTAGTAATAATTTATTTTGTTTTCTTCAATTACATAAACGTTAAGTTTATTTTAATTTATTTTTATAAATAAGTTAATGTTCTAAAAATACGTTACGATGTTAAATCAAAGCGACAGTGACAGTCAATTGTCGGATTCCATCAGTGCAAATGCTGCCGTAATTATAAATAATTTGCTTCCAACAAAATCCAAGGAAAATTATTTAAAAACTTATGAAGAATTTTCAACGTGGAGAAGTGCGAAAGGCCTATATGCTTATCTCATATTTTTATTGTATTATTTTTTTCGCAAATGGTACGAAAAGTAGAGTATTTTCCTCGGTGATAAAGCTGTCTTAGTCTTGGGTGAACTTAAATCCCTCGCTACACTCAGGACTCGTCTTAAATCCCTCGCTTCGCTCGTAATTTAAGTTTTTAACACCCTCGCTACGCTCGGGAGTAAACCTCGAGTCCTTCGTTACGCTCGCGATTTAAATCGTCACCCGCGACAGAAGACACTGCTTTATCCACTTGGTTAATAATCTACTATTTACTTTAGGTAGATAGGTACTTAAAGCTTTAGCTTCAAAGTTGAAACACTTTTCTTCTTGTCTATTACAAAAACAAATCCTGTAAGCGGGCCCAGTTAAACAATTCAAAACATGCATTAGGTCAACTGGACTCGAGAGGCCAGTTCGAGCGGGGCCAGTCGACTAAAGAGCCGCCGTTGCCTATCCATGCAACGGCGTTATCAAAACAACGATTTTTATATTGGAATTATTTTGAAAATATGTTAAGATTGATGTTATAACCTATTTGTATTCACTGTCTACTGATAAAAAGCCCAAATTTTTAAGTGTATTAACACAATCATATTCCAATATTAGCGCAATTCTCATTTCAATCCAATACTATCAAATTGTTTTTTTGCAATTAGTCAATATTGTTAGAGTATTGGATTGCGATTGATGTTGAATTGATTTTTTTATTGGGTTCAAGGGTAAGCCTGCAGGATCCTAGAAATATCGAGGGAACTCTTCAATTATTCTAGGCACACTTGAAACGTTTTGGGTGTGTATTACCTCAAAAGTAAGGAAAATACGGACCCCACATAGGGTAACGAGTCTGTCTGTCTGTCTGTCCGTTCATCTGTCATCAAAATAATTGTTAAAAGTACGTCATCCAGGTAAACGAAATTGTATCATATTTTTCATTGAAGTCGGGTTTCTTTTTAGATTTTAAAACGTTTTTATCTCCACAAGAATTTCATAGCGGGCATTAGGTAATAAGTTTTAAATTAGGACCATAGATATTATTCCGCGACCCAAGAGATCGAAGGAAGATATTATTTGAAATATGTTACTGGTCGGTTAGCTTTTGGCGGCAATGCTATCTGAAAAGAAACCTAACATTGTTAAGCATAATATAAAGTATTTTTTTTTATAATTCAGGGTATAAAGAAACAATGTTATTGCACTATATTCA
The DNA here is from genome assembly GCA_951394065.1 of Venusia cambrica. Taxonomy (NCBI): domain Eukaryota; kingdom Metazoa; phylum Arthropoda; class Insecta; order Lepidoptera; family Geometridae; genus Venusia; species Venusia cambrica. Next base: position 18,500,096 of record OX596034.1, read on the forward strand.
GCTACCACCTAATAAAAACAAACACGTAAAAGGAAACGAAATTAAACAAAAAATATAATTAGTAACAATACATTTTTCTGTGTTGTTGAACACAAAAAAGACAATAAAATGTTTTGGCATGGACAACCATGGGACCAGCGCCCCAGAAGTTATTTATTTACAAAACCAGATAGACTCCGCCCTTTTGATGACGTAGGTATTTAAGTGTCACCTATTTTACCATCACATCTCGGAGTGCTATACCAGACTATAACTTACCTGGTTTCCTTGTATCATGCTCATAGGTAGTGATGAAAAACAGTCTGGAGTCGGGGCCGAAATATTTTGTCATCAGCGGCGTGTGTTGAATTGATTTCCTTGCTACGCTCATGATTTAAAATAACGCCCTCGATTTGCAAAATGTTACTTTGCTACGCAAACATTTATTAAGTACTCCTTAGTCTCTATTATAGCAACGATAACAGATGTCTTGACTTGATATGTCAACACATCTACCTATACATAACTTCAACCGTTTTAGGATCAAGGCAGCAAAGGCACAATTATAAATAGGTAGGTACATAATGTTGTGTGTTGGTTGCAGGTGCCATGATGGTGCTGTCCTACCCCCACTTCCTGTACGCGGACTCGAGGTACCGTAATTCGGTGCTTGGAATGGCACCTGATGAGGTGTACCATCGGATATTCGTGGACATTGAGCCTGTGAGTACCGAACTACCTACCCTTGCAACATATTTACATAAATTACATACGTATTTATAAATGTTTATGCAAAACATTTATAAATACGTAGATGTTTCTGAGTTTTCTGAGCTACCTAAGACAGGGATCAGAGGTAGCTTAGGTAGTTTACCTCCTACCTCAATAATAGGTCTAAAGCAGTTGTAGTCAACAATTATATTTCTGTGTTTCTATTTCGAGTGTTGTTCTTTAAGGGAAGGAACTACTTGGATCCCTGCTTTTCCTAATATTTGTCAATGACATCTCAAACTGCTTCTTTACCAGTCAACTACTTTGTCCTCTGATGATATGAAGATATTTAAATAAATAAAAGTGGCTTAGTGCCACTAATCCGCCCGCCAAGCGTGATGATAACGACAAATTCTCGCAATTTCTTGAGGTCCATATCCAGCAGTGGACTTTCCGGGGCTTTATGTTGATGATGATAATCCAACCGAAACATTTTTAATGTTTACATCAGCTATGAAAAAAAAAATGAAAAAAAAATGAAAAAACGTTTATTTGACAGACATCATTATTACAAATATCGTCATAACCCGATAACTCTACTTTTGGTTTCGGGTTAGGCATAACCCGGAACCAAAAGCAGAGTTTCAATATGTAATACATTGATATTATATGTACAGAACACAGGTACACCGATAGCCGGCGCTAAGCGAGCTCAGTTCAACATCTTCCAGAGGCCTGTCAATGGCATCAGCCCGACACGCGACCTCCGCACCGCTCTTACCCCGGTCGTCTGGATCGAAGAGGTACATTTGATTTACCTTTCCATGCAGATTACATCCTATTTTATCTGATAGATACGAGGGTGGGTCAATAAGTACATGACTTTTTGCATTTTTCGCCTTTTTAGTAAAAGTAAATACTCTATGGTCAACAACCATCATTGAACGGATTACTGAATAAGTTTGAATTATTTTCATAGATTAGTTTAACTACTGATCAATTTTTTATTGAATTTCAAGAAAATGAAAAAGCGTGAATTTAGTGTGCTCATTAAGCTTTTTTTTTTCAATAAAATCTGTTACGGAAACAAAAAAAAGCTTGTTAAATACTATGGGGACTCGGCACCATTGATTTTAATGATAAAAAAGTGGTTTTTATTGAAGTTCGGTGTGGTCGCACAAGCACAATTGATGCCGAACGTCCTGGTCGCCCAGTTGAGGTCTCTACACCCGAAAAAAAATAAAAAATCCACGATATGGTGTTGGCCGACCGGAGATTGAAAACGCGCGAGACTGAAGACCTTAGGCATATCGCATGGCTCAGTGGTTATGATTATAAGGAACATTTGGGTATGACTAAACTATCTGCAAGATGGGTGCTGCGCTTGCTCTCTATGGACCATAAAATAATGCGTGGGACAACTTCGAAGGAGTGTTTGGCATTATTTAGCCGCTATGGATTTTACGTCGTCTCGTAACTGTGGACGAAACATGGATCCACCACAATACACCGGAGACCAAAGAGCAATCGAAACAGTGGGCGCCAATGAAGGCCAGAGTGTGTCTGCCAACCAACAAAGTTGTGGCGACAGTTTTTTGGACCGCAAATGGCATAATTCACATCGATTACCTCCAGAAAGGTAAAACGATTAAAAGCAAATATTATACCAAATCATTAACCTGTTTGACCACGATTTTAAATTAAAACGACCGCATTTAGCCAAGATAAAAGTGCTCTTCCACCAAGACAATGCACGAGTCCATACGTGCGTGTCGTCGCTATGGCGAAATTTAACGATTTGAGGTACGAACTGCTCCCATTCGCCATATTTTCTGGACTTAACTCCCAGCGACTACTTCCTGTTTCCAAATCTAAAGAAATGGCTCGGTGGGAAAAGATTTGGTTCAAATGAAGAAATAATTGCTGAAACAAATGCTTATTTGAGGACTTTTAGGAATCTGTATTTTTCTATAAAAAGTCAAGGACGAGGACAGACACCCTTCATACGAGGGTGGGTCAATAAGACTCACCCTCGTATGAAGGTAGTCTTCACTTTTATGCGACAGTGACCTATGAAGAAATGTAACTTAGAAGGTGCCTTCTCAACCCGTACCTTGTAAATATTCCATTACGCCGAACACATCGTGTCGCCTCTACCTTTATCATGAATACTGGTAAGGAATGGAATTCCTTGCCTTCGTCTGTTTTCCGCACCAGTGCAAGGAGTTTTGGAGTCTTCAAGTCAAGAGTAAATAGGTTGCTTTTAGGAAAACGTGCTCCATCTTAGGCTACATCTTTACTTGTTTTACATTGACCAACAACTTGCCTATCACGAATAAAAAAACAATGCCTTGCTGCGTAGGTCACACACACTAAGAACATAGTCTACACACTGCATTGTGCCCGTCAACTTGAGTCATAAAGGTGGTAAGCCTCGCGTGCCCGTTATTTCACCGGCAACCATTACCCTTCAAACCGGAACACAGCAATGCTGCTTGGTGATGCTCATGCTCATGGCGAGACATGGGGTCTTTGCCTCATTATTTAGCAGACAATTCGTCTAGTGTAGTTACAGTTGGGTTGGGTTGTGGTTGGTAATGTGTGTGATATCACACACATTACGCGATTACCAATCCGCCCGCCATGTGATAAGTAAAGCTAATGCCATAAATACTCTCCCTAAGTGTGCAGATCCCATCTGCACACTTAGGGAGAGTATTTATGGCCGTAATGATGATGATGAAATGCAATTCTTAACCGTTGACACATCACACGCAGTAAAGGTGAAGATAAAACACAGTACACAGAAGGAAGCTGCTGTCCTTCTTCTGGTGAGATCCCTAAGTCGGCTTTTACGACATCCATGGACTTATCGCGTTGGAGCTGTCAATTTTTAAGCCCCGACCGCCACCAAAGTAAGTGCCATAGGTCACAATGTCATTTTTGATTTTCAGGGTTTCTCCCTACCTGACGAGTTCAAAGCCGAGTTGAAAGAGAGACTGCTGGCACCTCTGGGTCTCCTGGACATCCTGATTCCGTGCGCCCTTGCGCTATGCCTGCTGGTCCTTGTGGTTGGTCTCCTGTGCATGCTGCGAATAAAACTCTCCAAACCAGCTCCCGCGGTTCTCGAGCACGACAATAAACGATAGTTCATAGAAGTAACCGTTTCATTTTTTAACCCAAATGCAATGAAGGTATATTTCCAATTCTCCAGATGAGATTTATATTCTTTACAAGCTGACTGTAGTTCTTCTCAGATTTCTATTAAGCATCTTTGAAATTGAATTAAAATAAATTGCTCTATACCATATTAGTCCTTAAATATCTACCAAATAGGGAGACCGGGCAGATCCGTACCTGGCGACCACCCTGCCGAAGACAAACACCAAGTTGTTCCCAGGTAATGCCCAGGCAAGCCCCGAGGTTAAAAGATTGAGCATTACAAGTTTTTAATAGTCTGCCGCTTCGAACAGCTCCTTATTTGTATACAACTGTTTCAATTTCCACCATTGCGCTTCATGATGACTGCAAAGCCGCGCCCCTGATACAGGATCTTTGCAAACCTAGACCTACAATTGCTATTCGTTAACATTTAGAAACGCCACCCAAGTAGGAAACAAGAATAGCGATATGAATACTTGTTGAATGTTAGTGAAACTTAATGATTTAGCCCATATCTCTCGAATGGTTGATCCGATCAATTCAAAATATGCAGAGATAACACTAAAACCGATAATTTGTTTAAACTATGGTAGTTATAGAGAAAAAGGGTTGATAAATGGGGCAAGAACTAAGTGGGATGAGGTTTCACAGAGAATCTGTGACTGCACATTTCAAATAAGTTTTACATTTGAATATGAGTAGTTTTTGTAACATACGATTGGTGGGTATGTCTTGTAGGATTTCATTTTAAATGGGGACACAACAACAATTCATTTGTTTATTTATTTACAAAATTCGACCAGTATTGTTGACATTAAGGGTTCGTGTCAAATGTCATAATGACGAGCTTAGCAGATTTAAAAATTCTTTTCTTATGTCCTATATGGGTGTTTTTAGATATAGGGTTGCAAAGGCCGACGTTTGGCTTAATTGAATTTAAAACTGGTATTCCTGTTATAGGTGACAAAGTGTACCTACTTATGTAAGATACCCAAATTATTTAAGTTTATTTAAGGCACAAATTATAAGACTAATAATTATAATATTAAGTTTCAAGGAATTGTACCTACATCTTAGTCAAACCTGTAAAGGTTTAATAGATGTGTTCTATTAGTTAAGTAAACATTTTGTACATATGAAATTAATAAAAAAAAAAAAAAAGGTACAACATGGATGATCACGATCATGAACAGGTCAATTCACCTATTAGGCCAATAAAATTAATTTATTCATCACCATCATCAACAGGGTAACCCACTGCCGTTTGGTGGCATAAGCCTCCTCGGCTTATGCCCCCAAACGCCACTCTAACCTGTTATGTGCCATGGATTGTGCTAGTAAATGTTACTACTGCTATAAAGGCCAATTAACGATCTATTGAATAAAAAAATCTTTGTATAAAACGAATTTTTTCGTGCTGTGCTGACATTTTATCCAAAATTTGGGTTAGCTTTATGACGACATCTCGATATGACAAGGTTGTCAAAAATACTAGATCGCTGTAAGACTAAAGCTGAATAGGTTAATAACATCGCGGTCGAACTGTATTGATATTTGACTAGATCGTGATAGGCCTAGATAGCGTTGACGTCTGATTTTTTTTTAAATTTGTCATTTGAAGTACAGTTATCTACAATCTCATCTCTTGTATACAGGCGGAAGGTAGAAGAGGCAAATTGGCAGTCATTCTGGCGATGTCTTTTCCTTCTTAATTTTTAGTAAAACCAAAATCGGATGCTTTTTGTAAAACAGCTTTATTAAAATGATAAAAGCATCCCGTTACTGCTCCATTTTTAAAAACCACCCGAAATGAATTAACAAGTGCCAATTTATCGTTTACTCCCACCTGTTCTGTTGAGTAGTTCTGTTGACAAAACTACTGGGTTTTTTTTTCTCATTAGTTCTGTCCACAAAACAAATGGGAATACAATTCTCACTTGTTCTGTTGAGTAGTTCTGTTGTGATTCTAAATATAAAAATTTTCAAACATTACGGAGATGTGCCATGTACAAGAAAACCAAATGCAGTGGAACTGTTACCACTTCCGAGGTACCTAATTACTTTGTTTAACAAGTCATGGTATGAACCTAAATTCACACTACGTTTTTTTTATTATTACTCACTATATTTTTATTTTGTAATTTAGGATGAAAAGGAAATCATTAAACATGTCAACCATGACTCTACCTGCATTCCTGATACAAATAAAGAAGTCATGTCCGTTATAATCCACAAAAGTGTTAGTGAAATGATGCTAAGTCATGAAACCGTACCGGCAGTGTATAAGAAAACAGTGACTGCTTTAAAAGACACGGGTATAGATCTTATTAAAGAGTTACCTAGCTTCAATCAAATTAAGTCGTCGATTTACAAGAGGAGAAATAAATTAAATAAAGTTAAGAAAATGAGTTACCTGAATGAGACTGTAAATGCAGTAGAAATACCTGCACCATTTTCAAAATTCATGTTGGCAGATTATAACGACGAGTCCGAGGGCGTCCGTATTTTGATTTTTTGCAGTAAAGAAGCAAGAGCTCTTTTACGCGAAAAGAAAATCTTCTCTTCAGACGGCACTTTCAAAATCTGCCCAGTACCATTCACAGAGGTTTACACCATTCATGCGGATCTCGGTAGCTCTGAAGATACTATTAATGTGATCCCCCTAATATATGCACTTCTTAGTCACAAAAGAAAAACAACCTATACCACACTATTCAGTCTAATAAAATCACAGATTCCTGATCGGAATCCTTCCATTTTCATCACCAATTTCGAGGAAGCCGCCATTCAAGCCATTGCAGATGTTTTCCCTAATGCCGAGCATCAGGGCTGTTACTATCATTTCTCAAACAAACTGTGGAGAAAATCAAAGCAAACTAGGCATTAAAAACAAACGCAAGAAAAGAATCGTAAGTTTGTGCAGCGTTCTTCCACTATTGCCCGAAGATCGTATTACGGAAGGATGGGAGTATGTAAAATCCCAAGTGATGGATTTTAGCGAAAGGTGCGACTTGGATAAATTTATAAAGTATATGAGTTTCTGGATGAACCCCAAGCGCATCAAGTCATGGACTGCCTTTGGTCGGCGCCATCGAACAACTAATGTTGTTGAAGGCTGGCATCGCGCCATTAACGCCACTTTCAAAACCAGGCCAGCAACTATTTTCCAGTTCCTGAAAAACATAGAAGAAGATGCAGCGTTTTCTTCTGTTAAAGCCTGCCAATTGAAATCAGTTAAACGAGTGCAAATAAACAGATTGAAAACGATGCTATGATTAGAGTGTACCAAATGCAATTGATTAACGGTAACATAGACATACCTTTGTTTTTAGAGAAATTAAGGTAAAATTTATCTTTTTGTGTCATTTCATTTTATTTATTGCCAATATGTACATAGGTTGGTAAAGTTTTTTAAATTAGACAGAACTAATGCGGATAAATTACCAGTAAGCCGTCAACAGAATTACTCAACAAAACAGGTGGGAATAGTAGAGATAAAAGTCAGGTGTAAAGCATAGTCCTTTAAGTCACAGAACTAATGGGATAAAAATCCCAGTAGTTTTGTCAACAGAACTACTCAACAGAACAGGTGGGAGTAAACGCAATTCATTATCGCATTTAAAATTTGTAATCTGAACTTTCAGGACGTCTCGTACTATAGTGAATAGTGCGACGTAAATTGTTTCATGCTTATTTGGCAATAAAGCATACAATACCGGAAATACATTGGAAGTATCTGCCGTACTATCTACGTCAACGTGTAAGGAAAACAACTGATAAAACGGCTTAGGCACTCGTTTGAATGTGCCATCGCCGAAGAAAACATTTCCTAGTGTAGCATACCTTTTCATATTTCTTCTTGAAAAAGGTGATGAGAACACAAGTATTTAATTATTTCCTGTCATTTCAAATTCAGCTACCAAAAAAATGTCCTTAATAATATCTGGAACGGTTACTTCACAACTTTTAACAAGTTTTTTCGACTTGCAGAAATCTCTTGCGTTCTCTATTCGCAGCGAGCCGCTGCTGGAACGATTTACCTCCTCCAGTGCGTGCTCTCAAATCATTGCACACTTTTAGATTTACTTTAAAAAAAAATCTTATTAGCTCAAATAGAAGTTTAGCCACCAAACCCCCCCCCACTTTCATCTTCTTAGTCGTAGGTTAGTAGCCATTTGTTGGTGACATTAGTTTTTAAGCTTTTCGGTTTATTTTTTACCTTATCTTAGTAGTTATATACACTCTTTCAAGTTTTACATTTTACAATTTTTATATTAATGCCTAATCGTAGATAAATATTTGCTTGTTTATTTATTCGTTTAGATGTATGCTCTCTCTACTTTGTTATAGGTTTCCTGAACTATTTTTGCGTATATTATTTATGTATAAGTATTTGTCCCCATAGTGACGTCATCCTTCGTAAGGCTCTGCCTGAAAATCAGCGCTGTCCTGCAAGGGGTAGCATTAAGATGAGGCAGGACCAATTTGACGGACTCAGCACAGAGCGGATCCCATATATTATTATGTAATACTTGTACCTATTTATGTTTTTAAAACTAGTTACCTAACCTACTTGTGATTGAGATTGTGACATAAGTAGTCGTATATTGTACCTATGAACCTAAATGTGTAATGCTCTGTATGTTGTTTGTCAAATAAATGTATTTCTTTCTTTCTTTCTATATAGAACGTCCTTAACTGAATTATAATGCCGGCTGTACACACTCGCCGAGACACCCCGAGACTGACCGAGAACTAGAGTGTACATAATGCTCTCGCCTTGTCTCGCCCGCTCGGTTCTCGATTCGGTTTGCCTCGGCCGCGTGTCGGTTTTTTGCGGCCGAATCAAAGGGTCTCGTCCGCTCTCGCGAGGTAAACGAGACCAAGCATGTATACACTCGTTCATTTAGTACTTACTGTATTAAAAGACGTAAAAACGTGTTCGCTATCGGTTAAAAATGTGGTCCAACGATCGTGAAATATAATTTTTAGAATGCTATCAAAATGAGCCTGTGATTTGGGACCCAAACTGTTAGTTAAATAAATAACTAACATATGTCAATTAAATAACTAACAGCACAAAGACAAACGGCAGCAGCAGTTTCTAGGTCCATCGTGGCCGGTATCCACTGTTCAAATGACGCAACGAGTGTGTACATGGTGTGCTTTCATCGAGAGCTTCTCGCCCAAGACTCTCGGCGAGAGGCGAGAGGCGAGTGTGTACAGCCGGCATAAGGTCTGCCAGTGTCACTTGCGGTAGAAGTCGATGGCATATCTAGTAGGGTTTGTTCGTATGATTTTTTAACTGATGACATTTCTTTGCACACATTATGCTTTGCTGCATCCAATAAAAGGTCTTCATTATTTTTATAATGGTCCTGATCACACTTATGCAAGCTCTGTCTGATTTGTGATTATACAAGTTTTATCAATATTTCAAGTCAAAGAAGCACTGCATTCAAGTCGCCAAAAAGATGTTCCACTCGAATTGTTAGAAACGAAATTGTACCTATATCCATCGTGTAGAAGAGCTTCACTATTTTTTTTATTTTTAATAAATTTGAGTTGAGGATTATTTTGCATTTTAGAAATGTTAGCAGTGAAATTCACAATAATATGCCGAATGCAAATGTCGAAGTGACAATATCAAAGCTATAGAAAAAGTTTTATCTATGTCCGTACTCTACGTTAAGTACCGGCCAGCATTATCTTCTTAGATAATAATTAAGAAGGTGAGGTATTATGTACACACGTAAGTACCTACTCAATCTACCTACTTATACGGGTAGTTCTTTATTTTAACGACTACGACTTAGTCCAATCTTACCTAGTCTATTCAATACCTAGTCTTATCAAGATGTCGTCATAAAGCTTCTAACCCCAAAATTTATACAAACAGGGCTGATTGTCTGCAAAAATAAAGGGAGACACAAGTTGAGTAGATTTAGAATAAACGTTTTGGGTGGTAGATAATAAAACTCACGTAGGTTTATCAGTATTCAACATCGAGTTTTATTTTACGAGCATAAGTATTCTAATATCTTAAATTAAATTACATCTACTAAAGTTACTTTTATAACTTATTTTGAAAATATTTTGATATCATAGTAACTTCGTTAAGGGCTGATAAGGATGGCTTAGTCATTATTTTTATTGGACTAGATTTTATTAAAAATAAAACTAACTCATGATATTTTAGGTTGTAACAATTGATGACAACACAGTCAAAAATTGTACAATAATATAAATTAACAAAATGATTTAACTTTCACATACAATAGTCATGGCGACTCCGTTATCAGCCCCGTACAATTATTATATTAACGAGTTACAACGATACATTTTACATCTGTAATGTCACTCTACGAAAAAAAAAAAATAACATCAGAAATACACATTTTCATTACAGTAATTTTTAGAAAAAGATATTGAACCGACTTCACTAAAAACATGCAATGAATTGAAATATGGGTAGCTTTGTATATTTTAGAAGACGGTGCCGAGTTGCTAAATGCCAAACAACAGGATCATTGGCGTAACGTAAACCAATAACAAACACGATAAGATGGTCTTTTGCCTTTGTAGGTGTTCTGATAGGTACTCGAGATACCTCAGCACAGCCTTCCAAAATATATGAACTAACACCAAAATAAAATCGGATCAATTTCAGAGTTACCTCTATCGATCAAAAATATTTTTCTAAATCGGTTAATAAATGACGGCGTTGTAAGGTAACAAACAAAAAAAGTTACAACTGAATTGAGAACCTTATTTTATTGGGAAGTCGGTTAAAAATAAGACAAGAACATAGGTTACATCAGCTATTACATTTTACAAAGTCTACGATAAATATTGGTAATGTCCATACCTACTTATTGATTGAAATATAATTAATAATCGGTATCTTATTTTGGGATCTTTATGAGTTCCCCTAATATACAGAAAATGAGACAAGAAATTATCTTAAACTCTGCGATGAAACTCATCCAACAAAATAATATATTTTGAGATAATTAACATCAAGTCTACGATAGACTTGATGTTAAGCATAATAAAAATTTAAATATCAAATGTAGGTATCGAAAATATAAAATAATTTTGAGTTCTCCTGATAAACAGATAATTGGACGAAATCTTTACAGTAGAAAATAAAAAAAACAACAGATTAAAACATGATTAACACTATTCAGTTAATATTAAAAACTGTATCAGATATTTAGCAGCATTGCAACATCAAATGTATTCTATGGAATTATTAAACGTGTATACTACTAATTCATTGAAATAATTTACATAAAAATCTGATTTTTGGATCGTTTTGAGTTGACCTAATTAATATAAATTGGAAGAATAAACATAGAAACATTGCTATGAAAATATATAATTATCTAGATTATGATTTATTGAGATTATTCATATTTAAAATAATATCCGAACCTCAACCTCTTAAAGCATTAATGTTTTGATATTTATTTACTTTTGTCCTTATCTGTCCAGTGCAGTGGAAACGAGACAAGAGTTACCTTCAAACAACAAGGAACAATAATGTTTTTATAGGTTGTGGTTCCCCAGAACAAGATATATTTAAAAAAAAATTATATAACTTATTATGACGAATATTTTGTAGATATTTCAGAAATAACATTTATAAAATAAAGCCATTTCAATTTGAAACACAACGGGAGCACGTAATGAGGTGCGGGTCTTACGGAATCATTATTATGTATAGCCGTAAACATAACATTCAAGGTAACTAAACGGACCCGTCAACAAATTACGAATTAATTATAGCAAAGAACGCTCTCTGATGAGAGTGTAAACAAAATAATTCCCATTTATATTATATACAAATGTAACTAAATCTAAATAGGGTTCTCTGATAAAATATTTTTTTTTACCATTTAAAACTTCCAAGGCCTGAAAGGAAGTTTAAAAAAATGAAGAAAAACCATCTTAACTAACGTATAAAACCAGTCAGTACAGTATTATTAATAACTCAAAACTATAAAATCATATGTATTTCTAAAATTTACAAATATTTACATACCCAAAACAAGATAAAAAAGTACCTAATCTACGACTGGTCGTACATAATATGTATGATATAGATAGATAATCGTTTATTATTTACAAGTGTTGCAATATGTACAGTACACCACGCAGCGTGTTTAGCGGTCGCGGTCGTCTTCGCTGTCGTCGCTTGTCGGGAAGTCGCGCGCTCGCGACGGCCCGGGTCTATCCTTCTTGGGGATGCGGCTCTTCTTTTTGGGCTGCTTCCGAGCCTTCCTCTTGGGAGGCGAGGCGTCGTCGCCGGCGGTCACTGTGGCGGTGGCAGTCTTGCTCTTGGCGTAGACGATCATGGTGACGAGCCGCTTGTAGTTGTTTCCGACGATCCAGCCATGCAGCTCCTGCTCGCGCCGTTTGTCGAGCTCCTGTTGGCTAGCTCCCGGGTGGCACGCTCGGACCCTGCCTCCGCTGCCCGAGGGACCGCCGCCGTCGTCGTCACCGCTGTCGTCACTTGTCGAGGAGTCGCGTGCTCGCGACGGCCCGGGTCTGTCTTTCTTGGGGATGCGGCTCTTCTTGTTCGGCGGCTTCCTAGCCTTTCCTTTGGGAGGTGCGGCGTCCTCGGACTCGGAGGTGCTCCAGTTCTCGGCTAGCACGTTCTGCTTGCCGAGCGCACACTGGCGACGCGCGCGCGTCACTCCGAGCCCCCCCTCCTCTTCGCCCTTCCCCCCAGTATCGCACGCGTCTATGCTCTGCTCGTGGCTCGTGCTAATTCCTTCATCGGATTTGCGACATGGCTCTCCATGTCGCATATCCGATGCAATCCGATCCATTGCATGTAAGCACTCTTGCTTTCTCGTCTTTTCATCGTTTTCCTCGACGTAAGATCTGCAATCCTTTACTGCGCTTCTGCCGCCATGCCGTCTGCCGAGTTCTCCATCTTCACTACGCTTAGTGCGCTTATGGTGAGATTTGTGTTTCTTGTAAGCACGTCTGTTTTTCCTCGTTTGTTGTTTTGTTTGAGTGCCGCGATTTTTAATGCGGTGAGCATGTTTCCGTCTCAATACAATATAATCGCTCGATTCTGGCACTTTGTCTAAATTGTCAAAGATGTCTTCCGGGTAAGTATCGGCATCCTTTGGAATTGGCGACGGACTTTTTGTTTCATCGTGATCGTCAAGATGTGCCGGGTCTACGGTTTGAACGTGTTTTTGTGAAACCATGATGTAAAGTTTATTATCTATGGTTTCACTTGTTTTTTCAGCAAAGTTGTATATAGAATCATCAGCTAAAGACGATTTATCGTTTATCGTTTCAGTATCGTTTAAAGCGTTGGAGTCACGATGGAACATCCTTTTGGCAGCTTTCACGGGTTCGCGTATAGGAGGACTGCTGAAACCGTCAGCTTTCACGGGTTCGCGTATATCAGGACTGCTGAAATCGTCAGCTATGACGGGTTCGCGAATATGTGGACTGCTGAAACCGTCATCGACGTTGGACACATCTCTTTCGCATTTGTCGGATCGATCATTTTCGCATTTGTCGGATCGATCATTTTCGCATTTGTCGGATCGATCATTTTCGCATTTGTCGGATCTATCATTTTCGCATTTTTCGGATCGATCATTTTCGCATTTGTCGGATCGATCATTTTCGCATTTGTCGGATCGATCATTTTCGCATTTGTCGGATCGATCATTTTCGCATTTGTCGGATCGATCATGAGCAGGTGAAGGACCGACGTCTGGAGACGAACGCGCTTCAACCGAAGGTTTAACAGCGTTTTTTTCGAAAAGGCTGTCAAATAGTCGGTCTAAGTCAGGTTTGGGTTTCGGTGGTTCATCGAGTGTATCGTCCGTTTTGTCACAACGCACTGCGTTGTTTTTAAATATCTTTCCCATGACCGCGTTTTTAGCTGCATTCAAATGTGTGTAGCGACAGGAGGGGTGTGCGCAGCCTCGCTCGGTCTCGCTGTCGTCCGAGGAGATGTCACTCAGACAAGAGCAAGCGTAAGTGCCCTCTAGTACGCAGGGCAGCGGACTCGGAGACAAAGGGTCGCAGTCGAACGAGCTGTCATCATTTGTGTCCGGAACGAAACCGGAGGGCCTGCCCGTTTCTCTATCCTCCATCTCACTATCGTAAGTATCGCCATTTACATCGACAGCTTCTACATTTTTACAAGTGACTGTTTTATTATATTCGGTGTTGCTATTCACAGCTTTTTCTTGATAATTCAAAGTTTTTTCTGATGCAGTTGCGTAAATCGGTGTATCAGAATTGGTATCTATAGCAGGTTTAGACTTTTTTATTTGATAACTTTGAGTGTCATCATAAGATGTTAATGGCACTTTCTCCGTTTCATTTCTGTCGGTATGAGTTCTTTTACCTTTGCCTTTTCCTTTACCCTTTCCCTTGTACAATATGGGTGCTTCTGGCACATTCCTAAAATTATCCGCCTCATCACAAAATTGTTTGACTGGTATATATTCATCAGCACTGCTGCAACTTGGGTATTCATTGCTGGGCCGTGGCAACCTGTATGCCTTGGTAATGGGTCTCTCATCATCTTGGAACTCGTAGATATCTGAGGTGTCAGCATACTTGGCATCGCTATCACTTTTATATGAGCAGATCCTTTTCAATCCGGAGATGTTTTGTTTTTTAATATCACTATGTAACTGTGGTTGCGGAGGTACAACTGTAGTAGGCAAGTTGAGATCCTGTGTGGTGATGGATATTTTGATAGCATCAAAGCCTTTCAGAGCCCCTTTAGTTAAAATTTGCGACTGTATGCTCGTTTTTTTTGAAGGTTTTTTGTTATTCTTTTTCTCAGGCTTCTGTTTTTTGTTGCCATCTTTTTTGCTGAAAGAAATATAATACGAAAAATTGTTGTAACTCAATTTTCCAACCGGTATGTTGTATACTGTAGGCTTTATGTACAGACAGCGTCATGGATAAGTAAAGTATTTTATTTGCACAAGACACCTAGTTTCATGTTCCTTCAGTGTACGTTGTAGTTTTGATATCAAAAATAAAATATTTTTATAACCATGTCAACCTAATCATCATTTTGACTACATCGTAAAGAGTAGTGGTGTGCTAGTGGTATCACACATGGATTGACCATCTGGAGAAACCGTGTTCACTTCCCACTGTGTTTTTTTTTCAAACTTCTTATCGAAATTTGCATTAAATTATACCTATACACCAACCACTTGTCGTTTGAATTTATTCAATTGTCAAAATAAAACTTTTTTATTTGATTAATAAGCATACAAAATTACAAGATAAATCAAAATGCAACCGCACGTAATTATTCAAGTCAGACAATGACAATGAAACGTTTTCTTTATTCGTTCGTTATAGAATGATTATTTAATTATCATCGACCCATATCCTTAAATTCATAAATCAGCTTCGCATTCGTCGGCTAGACAAAATCAGATTATTTATTTAAAATTGAGCATTACAGGTATCCAACACGACAAACAAAATGAATAAGCGGTCGGTCATGGTGTGATGCGTGACAGTTCTTAGTTCGAATCTGCACGACGATATAGTTTTTGGATTTAATTTATGATTGCGAGAATTTATATATAACTATTAGTTATTAGGGGGGTTACTTATCTATGACGCTGTCTGTACCAATAAAGCTGTTGGTTACGATAAGTAAAAAAATGTCGTGTTACATTTTAAGGAATCGGATAAAGTTTTAATTTGGTTAGTGTTAGATGAATTATCTATCATCTAAGTATGAAAAAAAATGTGTTAAAACACATTGTAAAATAACGTTGCAGCAACGTTCTTTTATCGGCAACAATAAAATGAAAAACTTACCACTTTGTGGGCTTCTCGATTTTTTGGACTTGTTTGGCATTCGCGCTAGCTTCGCGGCGTCGTTTTATAATGTCGTACTTATCTTCGTAAATATTCACCTCCTCTTCGGGATACATCAAAGGTTTATCTTGGAGAGTTTCAGGGCTCTCAGGCATTTCAGGACTTAATGGTGTTGCGGGGCTATCAGCAACATCGTCTAAAGCACTTGCGTTGTCGACTTCAACTTTATTGTATTCGTGAGATTCTTCTGCTCGCAGTTCAGAGTGTTCGATATTGACTTGAACTTTCGTTTCAAGGTTCATTACAGGTATGTTTTCTGATGGATTGACCTCTTTATACTCCGTTATCTTTTTTTCTGCCACGAGTGAATCGTCTTTCACGGTATATGTTATTGCGTTAGGCGCATTGACAATTTCGGTTACGACTTCCCTATCAGGAGAACCTATTTTACATGTATTTCGTTTGATATCTGAAATGGTAAGATTATGGATAAAAATGTAAATGTATAGTAGCCATTAAGTAAATAATAAATCTTTTCATAGAAATTAACGAACCTTGTGTGGCTGGTAGAGGATGAAGATCAGATAATGCTTTTTTATTTTCGCATTGCGACGATTTTCTTCGACGGTCTTTTGTGCGGGTGATGTCATCCTTGTTTTCTAAATGGAATGTTTCCGTAATTTTTTTAGAGGCGAGTAAGTTAGACATTCTGTGTATTTTTGTTTGATAAATTTCGCAACTGTCGATACATTTTTCTGACTCCAGAGGTTTATTTATGTTATGAGACGTCCGACGTCGTTTTCTTTTACGTTTAGTTTGTTTTGTATTCAGAGTTTCTGTGGTGTCGATGTAAGCATCGCCTTGATCTTGCTCCACGAGTACCTTTGATTGTTGTAAGTCACCGTAAGTTGTAGTACCTGCGTTATCGGTTTGTTCAGTATTTCCTACATTACTTTCGTATGTTTCTTTATTATTGTTGTCAGTAGCCATTTTCTCATCCCTTCGAGAATGTAACTCGAATAAGTTTTCAGCTTCGTTCGCTTGTTTTGGTGACATACTTCGTTTGTTATCATTTTCTGATAAATCGTTACCTACAAAAAGTTAATACATTAACAATCGCATCCGCACTAAAAAAATACCTCTAATACTATTAATTTATTTTTATTTTATTTTATTGGGGAAACATATGAATACAATGAAATGAAATAACAAAATAATATACAATGTGACGATTAAAAAAAGTGCGGATTTTTTGAGGTTACTGAAATTGAACAAATTTAGTCTGTTTCTCCTCCAATCCGCGCATGAAATCTGCGGCACGTGTTTAATACACGTGACGTGCGCCACGCCTAGGGCCTCGCGGCGTTCGCGCAATAGCGCCGTCCGCATCAAACAAGCAGCTCTCAGTTGCTGTAAGCGCGCGCGTAGTTCGGCCGTACCGCCATCACGTGTCGCGGCCATGTGCAATCATTAAAGTATTTTTTTAATTGTTTTTTGTGCGACGGGGAAGCGCTTTGTCTTTAAGTTTAATTACTCCACATGTGAGTTATGGTTATGGATATGAAAGGTACGTTTGTACGCGATTAGTGCGGGCAGGCTGTCGTAGCTGCGAAGCTTAGCGCTACCCAGTGGCTAAGAGAACAGGCAGTAACAGTTTGACTTGCCTAGCCATGGTCTTTGGTCTCTCAGTAGCCATGCAAAAATCTATCGCGAAAAAAAAAGGAATTAGGTAACCAGGTGACTTTTATTTGTGGTGTGATGTCAAAAGATTAGTGAACAGCGAAGATGTGGACAGTGTTGAACAACTGAGGGACACTTTCAACACCATCAAATCGAACGTTTTGGTGTTTCGAAAGCTGAAATTTAATTCAAACCACTTTGAAAGAGATGACTAATGTTTTTCGCCATTTCGTAAAACATAGTCATTTTCAGGGTGCTCAAATTTCGGGACTATTATGTAAGTCCCTATCTTGAAGTTATGCTACAAAGCGTCATTGAATTTTGTAACGAAATACTACTACCTACCAGTTAATGGTAAGATGACCTAGTACATTTTATATTAATATCTTCAACTTCTACAATGTCCACATGTCTTTTAAATTCCGCACGTATTTAAATGTCACATTGTATACTAACAAAAAAAACTTTATTGTTATAAACGTAGAAATCGAGATGTGCTCAAGGAATAAGGAGAAAGTTTACCTGAAATTAGGGCTGCTTTAAGCCTCAACTTTTCTTTGTCTTCAGCGTATTTCTGCAATGGTACATCGCTTATTGAAGAATCAGAATCACTAATCACAGTTGGAATAGAATTACTCGCAGCGAGTGCTATTTTTTCAGTTCCAGAATCTAGGTAAATATTATCAAGAGATTGATCATGACT
Organism: Venusia cambrica; assembly: GCA_951394065.1. Lineage (NCBI taxonomy): Eukaryota > Metazoa > Arthropoda > Insecta > Lepidoptera > Geometridae > Venusia > Venusia cambrica. The sequence goes on from OX596034.1 coordinate 18,518,172, forward strand.
TGACACTTTACTGTGAGTTTTTGTACTAGACGATACAGTCTTGCTCTTTCGTTTCACAACCGGCCGTGAAGATTCAGCCATGTCTATATCCATGTTGATATCGTATGGATCATAGTTACCTGTATGTACTGCATTAACTGAGGTTGAGGACGATAGTTTCTTGGATATAATAGGTCTATTGTAACAGGCTGTTCGCATTTCACATGATTTTTCTGTTCGTGTTTTGCATTCTTTATGGTTAAAAGCATTGTTGACGGAGCCGTTATTAAAATTATTTGCATCCAAATTGGCTTGTTTTGGTTCGGGTACATCAATGATGTGTGGTAAGACATCTTTTGATGGTTTTATTAAACTTTCTTGTTGTTGTTTAGATTTTTCATTTTCGATATTTAATTTAATTTTTTTAGTTTTAGATTTTTTGGAATTAGAAGATTTTCGTTTCGTTCGTTTGAAAACTGCGTGGGAATCACTCTTTATGGACTCTTTGCATCCATTTTTCTTTGTTTCAATGTCTTCTGAATCTGTAATTTGCATTTCAATTGAGTTTTCCATTAGGTTCACATTATCGCTACCAGCAATTTCTGTATTGTCTATGTAGGAGCTTTCATCTGTTTCTTTTACGGTAGAGATATTATCCAAGCTAGGAACTTGATTGATGACGGCGATTTGATTTTTCTTAGTTTTTGTTTTACCCGAAGAACTTTTCCGTTTCGACGATTTATGTGTTTTTGTTTCAATGGCTAGGTTAGATTCTTGAACGTCTTTGTCATTTATGGGTAAACTAGAAACCAAGTATTCAGGTTTGTCTTCGTGTAAATTCCCATCTTGCAGTAACTTTGAAAATATGAGTTGTTTTTTAGTCTTAGGTGTTTGAGCATTGTCATGATTAGCTTCAGAGGTGTCAACTAAATCATTAAAATCTTTACCAACTGAGATCATAGATTTTCCGCGTTTGCTACGGCGCAAAGATCTTTTGCCAGTTTGTTTATATTCTGATGAACTATCCGAAATAAAAGTTTGGTCATCCTGATTGTAAGAGTTAGAGCACGAATAGGAAGTATCATCTTTCAGTCCTTTTGGTTGTTTAGCCATTTTGGCAGCCAGCTTTTCTTTAGTCAACGTATTATTCTGCGAAACAGATTCATTGTTGGCTTTTATTTGAACCTCATCGATACTCGAACCTCGTAGTTCTGCTTTCTCTATGTTTGTTAGGTAGTTATTTTCGCCCGCAATAGTATTCTTATTTTTTTTATTTTTGTCATTTGAATTTATAAATGCATGAAGCTTATCTTTTGAGATTTTTCCAAAGCTACGCTTATGATCTGCATGATCATTATCAGCCGCTTTATGAACCTTGATTGGCTTAGAGTGAGAAACTACACTGTCATTGTAATTTTCCATGGAAGATTCGGTCTTCTCATTTAAATTATTTTTAAAGTCGGTTTCAGGATTATGCATTATTGGTTCGACAATCGGTTTATAAGACTGCGTGATAAGTTCTTTCTTAGCTGCTTGGTGAATTTTCAATTCTGCCAACGTCGTATCTTCTTCATTTGATGTTTCATTTTGCGTTGCTATTGATTCTATTGAGCAAATACTGGTCAATGATTTTTTGATTTCGTTTCGTGGTACTTTAAGTTTTTTTGTTTGTTTCTTTGTATTCTTAGTCAAAATGGAAATACATGATTCTGTCTCTGTAACAAAGGTTTGCTCTTATTATTTTGTTAAAAAACAGTTACAACTAACCTTACAAATCAGCTATATATTATCATTTAATGAAGCGGTTTATGTTTAGAAATTATGTTCTATGAATAATATATTTCATTTACATCTACAATACTTTTCATTTAATCGTACAAGGTTTATTTTATTGATGTCGGAATGATTTTTGCACGGCGTCAAAAAAAGTTGGGTCAGCAGATGTATGGAACCTTGCTATCCTTCTTTGTCATGTTTACATAAAAAAATATGTCTACGTTTTGTCATCGGTAATTTTCTTTTGCGCAAAAATAATACAGTACTAAGTAAGACTTAAGAAGGGACTCCATACTAAAAATCGAAGGTTGCTGGACTACACATATATAAACGGGGAAGAGTTCACAGAAGATCAGAAAATCAATTTTCACAATGTAGCATAGCAAATAGTCTCTCCTCTGGCGGTGGATCGTGCATGTTGAGGGGAGACATGTCTATGGAAGAGAAGACTGCTTGTGTTCATCACCGGACCGAATAGGTACTGGCTGTCAATCAAGATAATTGGTTTCTCTAAAATTGAAGATTACTCGAGCCACGTTTTGACTTTTACTAGATTTATTAGCTTCCTGTGTATGCAGGATAATTCAAGACCACATGGGGCACCACTTGAATGTACTCGCAACTTTCAACATACAAGTGTCCTGTATGGAGAGACCAGCTCGAAGCCCGGACCTCAACCCATCGATTTTTTATGGGAAAAACTGATCTGAGACTGAGTATCTCGGCCACAAGCCGAGATACTGCTTCAACGACTCTAAAGGATAACACAATACAACACTTAAATACAGCTTCAACATTTTATTGCTAATTATATCAAATAAGCGAATAATCCACTCAAGAAATATAAATAACTCACCTTGCGTTTCAGCCCGATCATCTTCTACGTCTCTAGGCGAAACAATCTCAGACTCGATGGTAGAAGAAATTTCGATATTATGACCAAAAATGCTCTCTTTGTTGCAGGGTATTTTTGGATTGTTTAGTTCCAATTGGTTAACTTCGTTGCTTTTATTTCCATCCGTTACCGACTCTAAAATATTTTTCGAGTCAGTTTTGTTTTTGACATAACTAGAGGTTACGGTTGCGGCATGGTTTTCCAAATTATCTTCACCAGATTCCCTTTTGATCTGCTCAGAAATTTCACTTACAGGCTGATACAATTGAATATTTTTGTGTGATTCTATACTTTCGGTTTTATCAACAGTTGATTTCATGTTCTCGTGTTCAGAACGTGATATTTCAGAGTCTGTTTGTTTGAAATCATGTACAGTGGGTTTTTGTACAACAGCATTAGGCTTGGAAGGCTGTTTTTCATCAGTGATAGATTGTCGAACCACAGGCGTTTTGCGCACAGCCCGTAAGCTAGCAGTTTTTTCACTTGATTCTGATGAAGCTTTTGATTTACTATGATCTTGAACCTGTTTTTCAACAGAATTAGTAGTACTGCATGGTTTCGTTTTCAAAAGATGGTCATCTGTGTTTTGACTAGCCACAAATACATCAACATTGGCATTTGTATTCATTATGCCAGGCTCTATAGCGTTGTCGGCAGGTGAACTAAGTGTTTTTTTCAAATTGGTGTCCAACATCGGTGTAGTTGTCGATGAAGGTGATTGTTTCGTAACGGGCGATACTCTCGATAATGAAGAGGAATAATTGTCTTTAGTATTTAGTCTCGCTGATGGTGAATGCCTTTTCTTTGGCAATATACTGCTGGCTGGTAATAATGCAATGTTAATTGTTAATTTGCTTTCATTGTTATTCTTAGAAGCTTCACTATCAAGTGGACTCGCTTTGCTCGGTGTCTCTTCTGCAGTTTCTATGATACCTTTAGGGGTTTCTACAGTTATAGTAGGGTTCGGTGTTTCTTTGTTTGTCATAGGAATAAATTGAGCGATTGCATCGACAAGTTTGTTGTGCTGATCTTTAGGAATAGCACCCAATAAATCCACCAATTCTTTCGGAAAAAATGCCATTTTTTTAACGGTTTCAGAATCTTGGTCAATGGATTGACAATTATCATCGCAGGCTTGCTTATTGGTAGATGTTTTTATCAGACTATGTTCATGTGTGGTATCTACAGGATTTAAATCTTTGCAAATATTTTGTGTTGGGTAACAACCGTCTAGAGATTGATTATTATGCGATATGGACCCTTCTTTATCATTGATATTTGCTTTTGAGGATTTTTTCGGTTCCATTCTGTTAATCTTACTTTCAGTGGCTTTTATTGAGCTCTGATTTTTCCATAACGATGGTAATTCTTCCACAGTGTTTTCATTTATTCGGTCTGGAGTCACATTATTGGACGTTACACCATAGTTGGACTCAGGGGATATAGATACGATAGTCACTTGAGATTCTAATTTATAAGTACTCAGCGATTTACTATTTTCTATTTCAACATAGGGTGTAAAATTACACTCATTATTTTTTTCGGTGTGTAGCACGTGTTGCGCTTCATTGCTTCGTGCGTTGGTTAAAGACGAACTCTGTTGATAGTTTGTATAGAGTCCGATTGGGGCTCGGATAGCTTTCATAGAATCCACCTCAATATTAGTGTGCTGATCTTCCCGCCTTCGTTGATACACTTGCTTGTTGAGAGATTCAAAGGCGATCTCACCTGCTCTTTTCGATAAGTTTAATGTTTCATTCACCCCATTACATTCACTGTCCGCTTCTGTGTTAGGAACAATTGTTTTATTTTTTCCTGACAAGTCTAATGGTTCTTCTTCTGCCGAGCCAGTATTTGTCTGACCATCAAAAGTATTTTGTTGACTTACTACTTCATTGTACGGTACACAGTTATTCCGATCAAGGGACGTCTTAGCGCTACCTAATAAGCTATAGGTATCATCGTCCTTAATTCCTTCATGAGCGTGCAATTCTATTAACTTGCGAACAGCTGCGTCGTTTGGTACAGTTACTTCAGCTGCCTGGTTTTCAGTGGGTACTAATGAAGATAGATGAGGATTTTCTTCTTGATACCGTATTTGCATTGTTTTCTTTCTGGAGTACAGGCTTTTTGGCATATAATCTTGATTATCGATGTGGGAACTATCGATAGTGCTTCGAGAACAAGGTATCAATCGGTGTTCATCCACATACATGGCTGAATCGTATACCTGAATATCAGAGGGAGCGTGCCTTTCTACACTATGGTAGTGTTCGGTAGGTTTTGATATCTGAACGCTTTCAGGGTTTATATTTACATAAGCCAATTGGTGAGTATCATATGTAACCGCCCTCATAGCTCTTCGAGCTTTAGTGCCTTCTTTTATTGGTGGTTTATTTAGTACAGTAGTGTTACTATGTGATGAATAGTGGCCCAGCTGTCTGAGGTCTTCACTATTTTCGGGTGTAATGTCTGGAGTCAAATGTCGCAGGGTGTAGTGCACGCCAGTATCATCGATGATCCGGCCGTATGTTTCCGTTTCAGAGTGATGCGTTGGAGTAATCACAAGCCCATTGCTTGCCATCGAGGGGAGCATGGTTGGTATTTGGAGGTTACTATTTTTTTGATGCATATTGATCATTTCTCTTCTCCATGATTGTTGGGAAAGTGGTGATAAATTGGGATTCTGCTGTAAGTTGTTAATAGTTTCATCATTGAGCCTTAGTACATTTTCAGGTCTGTTTTCGTAGTGAACATCAGATGGACACATTGTCATTACTGGAAAAACGCTATTAGAGAAATGAGCAGGCGGTTCATACTTGTACAAGTCTTGAGATTGTAATATCAAGCGTTCTTGATTCAGTGCAGTTCGGTCTTGCGACCTTGCTATTTGGCTAGGCACTATGGGTAGCCTTGCACTCGCTAATGTGTCCAATTGATGTCGAATATTATTATTTTGATTCTGTAGCATCAAATATCGAATTGGGTCATACTCATTGTTTGGCTCTGGCATCTGTTCGTGGATAGTTTTGGACCACATAGGTAAAAACTCGTATTCTGATAACTTTGGCGGTGGATAATACGGATTAACGATTGGAGCTAACATAAGCGGTTCGTTTATACCGAGATTTTCTGCGCCCACTTCATAGGTGGGCGATCCACCGAAGACTAGCGCTTCGGGCACAATGTTCCTTGCAACACCGCTTTCGTCGCGGGAGCACGAAATCACAGCCGGGTGCGGATCCATCAGAGTATGCGCTAGATCGAAACGACTATGGTAAATACTCATCGTGCCTGTGTGGTCAGTTATTGATTCCCCTTTTTGTTGACTTTTAATTTTTTCAATGCAATTAAGCAGGCTTGCGCGTTTTTTTTCTTTAGAACGCTTTTGATTCGTTGGTAAAGGTGGTTTATCAGGCGTCGAAGATGAAACTTCGTTTTCTAAAAAAGATTGACGAGTGTCGTGGAGTGTACCTTTAGCGGCTGCTTGTTCTGGCAAATTATCATCGACGGACTGTAACGATTTAGTTGAACTTGATGCAGTAATTTTATTGATGGAATGTTTTAGCAAGGCTGAACTGGAACCGTTATCGTCGCCATGAGGTTTCTCGCCTTCATCTCTATTATTATTGTCATTATTGCTATCACGGCTTTCTCTTCCTGCTCTGCTGTCGTTGTTTCTCGAGTAAAAGTTCACTGTTTGAGAAGAATCAGTGCTTGAAATTTGTTGTGGTTGAGAAGAACCGCTGCTGTCATCAGGTGTATCTTTTTGGGTCTCAAGTAATGTCGCAACTTTGATATCGGCCAAAGATACTTTATTTTTTTTCGATGCTACAACTCTGTTGGAAAATCTTTTTTTGACGGGAGCTGCTTTTTCTACATCGATTTTAGATGTAGAGGTTGATTTTGGTTTAAGAGGTTGGTCGTCTTCGTCAATTACAGACGGATCGTTAGTGTCACTTTTCGTTTGTATTGTTTTTGGGTTCTTTTTGAGTCTTTTAATTTTTTGTTTACTTCTTTGTTTATCTAGTTTCCTCCTCGGACGAAGCACTTGTTGTTGTCCAGCAGCTTGCCTATGCCGTTTTGCCGGTAGTCCTGATATCATTTTTCGAATGCTTTCCGCTGAAAAAAAAAAATGTTTACTCCACCAGTTTACGGATGTGAAGTTATAGGAACTCTATAGTATATGATTAATTAGTTAACATAGAAATGGACAGAATTATTTCATAACGAAGTAAGCTCACGATTTGTGTACCTGTGATAGTGTGTGCTTAGGCACTTACCAATATGTATCAACACACACACTTCCACTATCACAGAAGCTTACTTAGTTATTAGTTGCTAGCCATATACTCCATGGGATTTCCATGAAAATCCCGAATTCTCAAATTCCTAGAAACATTCATCCCTTGCTTTAAAAACGCTAACCTAACGCTGATTCACCTATTTCATTTTAAGCCTAAACTTAACACTTACACCCAAACCACGAACCTATGCATATTTTCACCCTTAATGTTACTTATACGAATACTTTTCAAGAAATGCTGATAAACAATTTAATTTGAAGGCCTACTGCCTTCAAATTAAATTGTTAACAGACGTATCAACATTTTCACTTTTATTCAATGGGTGTAATTCATATCATGATCCATGTTTTACTTATTTAAGTAGATATTATTATGTAAATATGCTGATACTAAATGACATGTATTAATTAATAGGATCCTAAGCACCGATTTTCAAATTTTAAACTAGAAACAATTAGCTCCGATAGCAATTTTCTAAACCTTGAACTTTAAAATCTTGAGTGATGAATTTGTAAAATCACTGACATAGATTAATTTAGAAATACACAGGAAACGAAACGCCATTTATATACGTCAAACTTACATTCAAACATTGAGTTTGCTGAAAATGTATTATTTTTTTATTTGTCATCTCTGAAAAACATCGAATGTCCGTATAAACTATCACCCCCAATTTATACCTGAAGAAGATTTAATTTCTTATTTTTTTGTTATATTCAAATTTGTTTGTTAATAGAAATTATAACCAAATCTTGCATATATATCTTTTAATTTTATTAAATTAGCATTCAAATGTTTAACACTCATTTCTCCCACCAAATGTATGAATTTAAAATAACGTTGACAAAAAATAATTGCATTGAATAACATAAATGTGAAACAATATGTTCTGTAAATTTGAAATAATTCAATCCAATTTATAGTTACAGAATTACATATTAACTTAATAAATGTTTTCTTATTTTTAATTTATTTATATCTACGTGTAAATCTAATCTAACTATGGACTAAGTTGTCTGAAATAAATTAATTGATTATTATTACAATGTTTGTTTTTGTTGTATACTACCTACTGACTTGATTTGTAAATGCAAGCCTGAACCTAAATTAAATTTAATTTAGAATTGATTAATCTAAGTTCAAAGATGTCGAACTTACATACAAACGATTTACCCACTTAGGGGTAAATCGTTTGTATAAAAATAAATTTAGTTGTATAAAAGTAAATGTTTATATTCATAAATCTTTTCAAAGTGCTCAGCTCTTTTTTTTTTATTTTACGACGAGGAAGCGCTAGACCTTCATCTCACCTGGTAACACGTTGAGATAAGGCCGAAGATGGAGGCGCACTTCATCTTTTACTATTATAGAGCTCTTGTGCCGAGTTTAAACTTTAAAAAAGTTTTAAATGATATAATTCTATGATTTTTTATATTCCAAACAATACTTTATACGTATCACCTCTGTGATTTCATGTTAGAGCAATTATACGTCCTGATACGGAGGATTTGATTCCCAGGTGACGCACTTAGCTAAGGCATTGCTAACTAAATTCACCATTCTAAATACAAGGACGTACTGGTGTGACCACCAGATTGCACATCGTAAAGAGATGGTCTCTGTGGTCTAGTGGTTCGCCTTCCGGTGTCTGATGCAGAGGTCTCGGGCTCGATTCCCAGGGGGAGTACAATATTGCGCTTGGTTATGTTGGTGGTAGGACTTTGTTTTAGTCCGCCTGGCTAGCTGCTACCATCTTACCTAATTCTGTCGCCATACAAACAATTCTAAAATAAATGTGCTCCGGCGTATAGAGGTAAGATAACCAGTTCCTCAGGTTGTTGAGGATTCCGGGTGAAGTGCGCTTCTACCTTCGCCCTTATCATAACTTGAAAATCAGGTGAGATGAAGGGCAAGCACCTCCCCGTTCAGCAGCTATCGATGACGCGGGGAGGCTGTTTCCCTAGATTTTTCGAAGGCTTTTGAAAGGGTATTTGTACAAGGGTATTATAATAAGCAAGCGTTTCCCTTACGGAATACCGTCCAAACTTTTACTACAGTTCACAGACTCTATGAGGGAACGTTCGATTAGAGACCATTCCACACCAACCGGGGTATCGCAAGGCTATGTCCTATCAGTAACGCTATTCCTACTCCACGAGTATGATGGGTATGCAGATGACAGCACAGTTGATAGACAATATATTACTATAGTTTTAATCCTGTCTAGGGTGTCTTATCCTGTGTAGGAACATGGTAGAGCGTTTGCACTTGTTTTGACGTCTGTGTTATCAGAACACATTTGATAGAGTTAAAGCCTAGAGTCGTATGAAGTGCGAGTGCGATAGCGATTATTGGTGGTAGAAATTACTTTTTGTGGTCTCTCTATTCGGTCAACATGAACGGCATAAGGGCTTCAAATCGGGCAACAGTATTTTAGCACTATGTTCAATATTTCTCAATAAGATGCAGGAACTACAACCTCATAATTTAAATTACGCAAATGGTATCCCGAAACGATGTTGAATCAATTCAGCAATTATGACAACGTCTTGCTTTTTGACGAAGCCCATTTTCACTTTAACGGACATAAATAATTGCAGATAGTGGAGCAGTAAAAATCCCAAACATAAACATGAAAAGCCATTTCATTTAAAAACATAAACATGAAAGGCCACTCATTTAACAAAAGCACATAATAACATAATACACTCGTGAGCAAAGATCATATTAATACATTAGCTAGCCGGCTAAGCTCGGCAGCTTACGCAGTACGTACCATAAGGCATCTTACTGATGAAACCACGGCGAGGTTAGTTTATTTTAGTTACTTTCACAGCGTTATGTCCTATGGCATATTTTTATGGGGAAATGCAGCAGATATTGAAAGCATTTTTATCCTGCAAAAGAAAGCTGTACGGGCAATTTATAAATTGAAAACTCGTGACTCTCTCAGGGAACGTTTTAAAGAGATTGGTATTATGACAGTCAGCTCCCAATATATTTATGAAAACCTAATGCACGCACACAGGAACATTGATGAGTTTGTTAAAAGAAGTGATGTACACAGTGTTAATACTAGAAATAAAAATAAACTTGACATACCTAGGTATCGCTTAGGAAAAGTAAATAATTCATTCTTAGGAAACTGTGTACGATTCTATAATAAGCTTCCTCAAAGCGCCACCAAACTCTCTGCTCGTAAATTCAAATTGTATATAAAGAATAATTTAATTAAAAGAGCCTACTACAAAATAAGTGACTATATCGACGATAAGAACGCGTGGCCCGATGTTGCTATACCAGTTGACAGTTAAATGGTGTTTTTCAATGTCAAGAAACTGCCCATTAGATAGTTATGTAGTAATCAATGTTTTAAGATAATATTAAGTTTTTAGTTTTATGATGTAGGTAACACTTGTAATGTTATTAAATTATTATAAACAATGTACCTAAATGTTAAATGGATTTTCAAAAAAATTAATCAGCCCGAGGTTCTTGCCTTTCTCCTTGTGTGCTGGTCGCGATTCCGAACAGGCGGTAGATTTGACGTTTCAAAATGATCCTAAAAATCTTAATGAATAAAAATATTTGACTTTGACTTTGAAGAAATCGACTCAGGCGACACACTTGTACTCGCAAGTCACTGGCAAAAAAACTGAAAGAGAATATAAAAAATACTTTTTTCTTAATAATATCTTAAAGCTGATAGTATTGGCTTCAAAATTATATCAAATATTGTAATGTTTCTTGCTCGCACAACCCAACAATATGATGTGATCGGTAACCACCCTTTTTACGCTTGTTTACAATAGTGCTAATTAAGGGTTACTGACCCATTTAAAAGGTTATCTACCTGACCCACCCTTATCAAGGAAGCGAAAGCGGAACGGGAACAGAACCATACCCCAGCAGTAAAGGAAGACGCCCTCAGCTCCAGGACCATGGTCTGCACGCTAGCCAACACCGGCAGGCAGGCGGACAGGGAAAGAGCACACGCCATCGGCTCTCCAGAGCCAAACCCAAAGAACCCCTGGTAGAGACTGGGGGCGGATGACATCCGCGGGAAAAGGCGAAAGCCTGAGACCGCATCCCATGCACCGGCTCGCGCCGGCGCGCGAGAAGAAGAAACACGTGGCCACCCTTATCAGTTAGCCGTCAAACTTCAACCGATACACATCTCCGTTATCAACAAGCAAGAATTCTACCTGAAAATGGACACAACAAGTGATGAAGCTGCTCAAGCGGTACCCTATTGCGACAAGGCCAGAGTCAGCGTGAAGTGGCACGTGCGCTGAACATGAGCCAGTCTGCTGTTTCCAGAGTTTAACGTCGTTACCAAGAGACTGGTAACTTTAATCGAAGACGCGGTTCTGGAAGAAAAAAGTGCACATCGGAGAGAGATGACCGATTCATTGACAGCACATCGAGAAAGATTTGCGCAGTGCTGCATCAAAGAAAATGTGGCTTTTGGAGGAGGTTCCTGGATGGTGTGGGCAGTAGGCATTTCAATGGAGGCAAAAACAGAGTTGGTTTTTATTGAAACTGGCGGTCGAGTGGGAGGATTGACGGCGAACCGAAGATTTTAGGGGATCACGTCGTTCCCTACGGCGGTTTCATCGGCGAAAACTTCATTTTAATGCACGACAATGCCCGTACACATACTGCAGGTGCCGTCCGGCAGTATTTACAGGAGGTCGAAATTGCCGCTATGGACTGGCCAGCGCGTAGCCCGGATTTAAATCCTATCGAGCATTTGTGGGATGAACTTAAAAGTGGGTCCATGAAGAAGCGATTGGAAGCTGTTATTAGGGCCAGGGGCGGAACACTAAATATTGATAAGTTAATTAAATTGAATTAATATTTTGACGAATTTGTGCTTGTATTTTCTTTACTGTTAATTATCACCTGTTTTTCATTGTTTAAGACTCCAGTATTTTTTTTATTTTAAAAATATTAAAAACATTATTTTTTCTTTACTAAAATTTTTTTAACATCAATGTAGACCACTCATTTTAAAGCTAAAACTGACAGCTTTGATATGTTAAAATCAGAAATAGAATGAAAGCATCAGATTTTTTGCTAGAGACTTTTAATCACGAGAGTGCGTCCTGAGTCGATTTTTTTGCTCACGAGTGTATTTATTTTCTTATAGCATTAAAGTAACAATATTATTCATGTACATTTTGGATCTATTTTACAGTAATTAAAATAAGTCTCTATAACTCAATACTAACTACAACTCAACAAGGTCTACCGTTGCAAGCGTGTTACTTTTTGAACGAAATCTATATTGGTGTGTAAAAATGTTAATTGAATTTAGGTAATTTTCTAACCGTTTGTCAAAAAATCGCTGAATAATTGAACAATTATGCAATTATTTGTTAACTTTGTCAACTGTACACGTATCGAATGTGGTACAGTTGACAAAGTTTACAAATAATTGAAAAGTGAACTTCCACTGAGTGGGGTAGTTTCTGGCAAAGTTATCAAGAAAATATCTTGCGTGCATTTGACGTGCCAATAGTGAATATAGTGTTATTATAGAAATCAATTCTATAATAACATAGCATATTATCATTTGCATCCGTAATATGTTTGCATACATACAATAGACTAAGGACAATACAATAGACCTGTTTCTCTGAGGGGTAGACAGTGACAACGGAGTTTCATATACTACGCTTTTTGCACACCTCTTCACTCTTATCACGTTGTTGATACACGCACATCTGATCTGGCCCATCTCGAGAACATTTCCAAATTGCTCGAAGAACGTTCGCCGAGGTCTTCCCCTCCCAATTTTATCATTCACACTCGATACTTCCTTCGTCATCCGGCTTTCATCTATCCTCTAGCATAATTTCTTGGTTCTTTATCACTACATCCTCTCTCACACCACACCGCTCTTCCACTACAGTTTATACTTTAGTAATATGTTTACCCTCTACAATCAGCTTTCAAATAACACAACTGTTTGATTGTTTTGCTTTCCAAGTAATTTTTGTATGGTATTGTTTGTTATTATTCAATAAAAAAGTACAATTAAACTAATTATGCACAAAGGAATCAGTCAGATTACCTAAGGACCGTTACAAACGGCCTATAGGTAACTTAACTGTTCCAGACCATTACCAGACGGAAGCGTGCCCAAGACACTGGCTGCATTGCAACGCTAAATAGCTATGCTAATTCGCTGGCCTAAATAAGAGCCATCCCTTAGGTCACGTGTCGCCTCAATCAAAAGCCCCGCAATATTTTTGAAAACCCGGAGGGCACCGGCTCCCCACGGACCCAAGGTCTCCACCCCAAAAGGCTCAAATAGGTAAGCTCTGTCGAGACCACTATATTTGCGCCTTTTGTGATCCTCGGCCGAATCAGCCGCCGCACCAGCCCTAATTGATGTCCCAGGCAGATGATTTATTTATTTATTTGAGTATATTTAAATTTATATTAGAAATTACACATGTTTCAAATTATGCAATTACATACGTATATACATTAATTAAAGTTGATATAATTACATAAGTACATTTATTTAGCGGCACATGATTCGGGGAATACATTTATTTTTGACATTTGTCTTTTTATGGGTCCCTACCTAGGCATTCATAGTTTTCTAAATTAATTTTGCTGGGTAGTCCCTCTTTATTTTAAAGTCAGATTTGCATTTTCTGGATGTTTCTGTAGCATCTGTCCACATTTCATTTCATTTGTTTATTTCGGATAGTAGAGGTATATCAATATTGATCCATTCCTTTTGTGTAAGGTTGATTACTTTTGTTTTCTGACACAAAAACAAAAGTAATCACAACACATTACTCGAAAACACAATAAAACAACATTACGAGTAGATATTGTTTAATTGTGTTGTCCCAACGGGTTAAGGTGGATCCTTTGGGGTAAGCACGCGTTTTAAAGTTACGATTAATATTTTCAGAACACATCACGGATTGAAATTCAAAACTTCTAATTTAAACTACAGGGCAATAATTTTTACTACGTTACATTGAAATTATTTGTGAACTGAAAGAAAGCGAAGAACGGGAAGATATTTTTTTTTATCGGTTTTTCAGACCATACTTCTTCGAATACTGTATCTAAGATGTACATCATAGCAGTATGATGATCATCAAAGAAAATTTGGATACCTCATGAAAAAAGTAGATTCGCCGAATTGTGAGGTATGTGGAGTATTGTATGATGTGCACCACCTCTTGATGGATTTTGACAAGTACAGGAGAGAGAGAGAGAAGCACTGATGCTCAAATTGAGCATCAATCGCACAGGTATTGGTATGTTCATTCAAATCTTATCCGAACCCAATTCTGACGAGGCAATTTTGCTGGGACGCACATTTTGTTTATCAGTGATTTAAGTAGTTATTTATAAAGTAGGTATATTTTATTTCATATTCTTTAGTTTTTATGTTTTGTGTTATTGTATGTATTAGGGTACGATGTGACTGCCATGCCATTTATGGCAAAAGTCACGAATAAAAAAATAAAAAAAAACTGCTCTGTCGATGAGAATATACCGAAGCTTGTAAAACATTTTACGCATCGGCAAGTAAGTTCAGGGGAAAAGTTTTTGTACACAATAACCTGCGACATAGCTTTACAGAGTCAAGTTACTTAGATACTTAGAACAACTATCTCTGGAGAAGGCTTGAAAAATACAATTTAGAGAGTAGTCTACAACCCAGACGACTCAAACTATCAGAAATTTCTCGAAGCTTCGGACTACCAAGGAAACGACGAAATGTCTATCAAGACTCATATATATATATATACTCATATATATACTCATATAATATCAATCCTATTCATGAAAGGTAACAAAGTTAAATAGGACAGGGACTAGTGAGTAGTGAATGAAGCTGGGTGGGTACAGACCACTGATCTACAGAAAAAAGATCAACAAAAAATATAGTACTCGTGATTCTGATACCAAGAAATCAATTAAGAAATTAATTTATCACGGACCTGAAAAACAGAGTTCTTTTTTTGCCATTTTCCAAATTGACAGACATATGGAATGAACAACAATTCCACATGGCAGTCAATAATTCATCCATACACAAGCAAATATATTTCAGATTAAGAAATGTAGGCCCTAAAGCTCCGAATGCAATATGAACTTTTCTTTGTTCCGCAGCAGTTGCTTTGCAGGTTCCGGTGTATCGAAAAGTTATAATTTGAGTATTCGATTTTTTCGGGGAATTTACTTGCCATATTGCTAAGAATTTTATAGGTGTCGTCAGTATGTTCTATCAACAGAGCAGAAGCCTAATTTACTTCAAGTCGATTACCAGTGGTCAAGCCCAGTCAGAATTTGTCAAAAATTAAACACGAAAGTTGAAGCCTAGGCTAGGATTCAAATGAAGTCTTATGTTGATTACCAGGTGATATTCACCAGAGTAAACACATCCTTGGATCATCAGCATTTGAAGATGGGTGTTCTGAAAACTCGATAATAGTGATGTTTTTCTCCGGTTTATTGCGTTCTTTCGGTTCACGAATCATCTTCTTGTTAAAACGTTGTTTAAATTAGACGTTTAGAATTTCAATCCACGATGTGTTTTGAAAACGACAATTAACAAATAACATTAAAACACGTACTTACTCCATATGTAGGATCCACCTCAACCCGTTGGGTGCTGAGAAGTCGCTTAACCGCCTATGCTGTATCGGTGGAGATGAAAGATGCAGGATCTTATCTCGATGGAGCAACATTTTAGTTAAATAAATTACAATAAACGAAATATAGGTACTAACTTACAAGTAGTTACATAGAAAAATATCACATGAATTTTCTATAAAATTTATATTTCATAGATAAAACCCAAATATCAAAACAAACCAGTCAATCGTTGTCACCATTAAATGTAAATTGATTATAATATTATATTAGTAACATTTTTCACCTCAGGCTTTTATTTCAGCCAGACAATTAGTATTGCTATTCAGCGTGACATGACAGTGCCTTTCTTCAGCCTACTTCCACCTGGAAGGCCTGGATTAGTTGAATAACATAATGCCCGTTTGTAACTTGACTGCTTCCCTTGTAAATGGTTAGATTAATTGTACAAATTATTTTATTTGTAATTTATATATATTTATTATATATATAAATTGGGTAACGGTCCTTAGGTAATCTGACTGATTCTTTTGTACATTGTTAGTTTAATTGTACTTTTTATTGAATATATATACATGCCTATATAATGCTCAAATTTTGAAAATACCATTGAAGGCTTTCCCTCATTGATAACTTCAAGTCCACTTCAAGTCAACCAGTACTTATTTGTTATTTAATTGAACTGAGTGTATGGAAAGAACATTACGCTAAAACCTCACCACTCGCGCATAGTAAACTCATAATATCATTAGGTTGGTTTCGTTTAACGCCTTTAAAACGAAGATTGTCATAAACTCGTTCAACAAATGCTTCATAATTTACTTTGATTAGTATTAATATTTTTCAGGAAATTGATGATGGGGTATATTATAGTTTACCAGAAATAATATTATGTAAACTCATAATAAAACTAGGTTGGTATCTTAAAACGACGATTATCATAATATTGTTAAACTTCATGATTTACTTTGATTAGAATTAATATTTTTTAATATAACATTTTCAAGTTATGGATTATATGGTATATTATAGTATCCATAAATAATATTTTTACTAAGTTTCGTGTTCCAAATCCATTCCACCAGGAATCCACCTACATGATGCGCGTTCAAAATACAGTCAGACAGACGGAAATGAAAAAACTAATTTGGCTTCTGCATTGATAATACGGTTTTCCCCAACTGACATTTTCAAAATATATTTAATGTACAAATTTTGAACCATAATATATTATATAAATATATTATGTACAATTAAAATAACTATACTCAATAAACGATACATATTGTTAGTGTTATTTACATACTTAAAATATATGTGTAATATGAACAAATTTAATTTAGTTTCTATTCAGGTGAATCCTATGGCTTAGGTTTCATAAACCGTTACTAGGTACTTTACACTTTACTGGTTTTTGAAACATAGTAGCTCAAAACACAACGCTGTTGAATGAAAGAGAAAAATATACAGACTACATGTAACTACGCTAGCATCAAAACTGACGGAAATTCATTAAAAACTTTATATTTTTATTCCTATGTGGGTTCAATGGGGCAAAACCCTATTTATGATCCGATAGTGTTGAATTTTTGTAAGTAGGTTTCAAATAACATTAGGATATGGAAAAAAGAAAAATATCTTTATAGACTTTGTTTGACGTTTTTGTTGACTTTGTCCGATTGTCTAGCTACCACCAATTTTTTTTTATTGTACTTCGGGAAGCGCTTGGCCTTCATCTCACTTGGTTACAAGTTGAGATAAGGTTGAAGGTGGTAGCGAACTTCCTACTACCAAATAAACCAAGCACAATATATTGTACTCCCCATGGGGATCGAACCCGGGACCTCTGGATCTGAAATCGGTGGGTTGAACCACTAGACCACAGAGGCGGTTAAATCTTACCTAATTATGTTGCCATAACAACAATTCTTGAACTGTTGGGTTCTGGCATTTAGAGTTAAGATAGCCAGTTTCTCAGTTTATTAATTATTCCGGGTGTAGTGCGCTTCCACCTTCGCCTTCTTTTTTGCCTTATCATAACTTGAAAAATCCACCTCGCCGTTGTACAATAAAAAAAAATATATAAACTTTTCTCGTTAGGAATTAGTCAC
Organism: Venusia cambrica; assembly: GCA_951394065.1. Classification (NCBI taxonomy): domain Eukaryota; kingdom Metazoa; phylum Arthropoda; class Insecta; order Lepidoptera; family Geometridae; genus Venusia; species Venusia cambrica. Next base: position 18,535,877 of record OX596034.1, read on the forward strand.
CGACTAATTCCAAAAAGGCAACAATATAAATAACTCCATATTTATAAAAAAAAAAACTAGCCTGTATACGTATAGCAGCAAATTTCACTTTCTTGAATCTACGGTTTGTTTTAAGGCAAAAACAATTCACCAAAAACCATGTCATGCTTACATGAACCAGAGAATTCACCTGAGTTTTTTTCTGATACGGGTTATAAAATATAATTAATGACAGGCGTGTGGTTAATAAAATGGTGTTTATCTAATCTATTATGTTATTATGTGTATATGAACAATAGGGTTACAAATGAATAAATATATACCTATTCTACATATGAAGAAAGCAAAGCGTTAAATAAAAATAATTTAAATTAAAAGACAAACAACTTACCATCACCGACTTCAGTCCTGATTCTGGGTCTAGTTCGTAACAGATCTTTTGGATTGTGACGAGTCCTCATGTCTTTACGTATTTTCTTTCGTATAGTATTTTCTTTTGTATCTGGCAGTCGCGTTCTGCGCCTGCGAACCCCGAAAGGTCGCGAGCGGCCCTTTCTGCGTACGGCGGGGGTGTCGCCCGCGCAGTCTAGCATGTGCTGGTGCAGCTCCTCCAAGGTAACGGACTTGTGGCACTTGGTACAGTCGCGGTAGCCGCGCTGCGGCCGCGTGCGATTGGGCATCTGGCTTGGCGGCACATACAGGTGCCGCAGAATGTCGGCATTGAGGAGCGCCTGACCAACGATCTCGTAGTGCTGGACCTGCGCGTTGGGGTGCCGCGCTGCCATGTGCGCGGTGAGCGCGCGCGCGTCTCGCGTCTGATCGCCGCACGCGCAGCACACATAGCAGCGCGGGCGAACCCACTCGCCGCTGAGCACTGCAGCTGGACCTACTGCCACCTCCCCAGCCCGCGCGGACAAGCCCAGCACACTCGGCAAGTCGGACTCGGACGCATCATTACGGTCGTTGAGCATGGCGCTCGCAGCGCACTCCACGCTCGACGACGACGACGTACACGGTATTTCCCTACTTTCCAAGATCTCTTTCAGCTCTCTGCCGATTATCTTTTGCTTTTCGATCTTCTCGGCCGGCGCATTGCAGAATAATCCTTCATATTTGCGTCTCATTCGTAATTGAGTCCAGATATCTAAGCTCGATATCAATGTGACGATGCAGTTGTCGACGTGGTTATCTCGTTTTATTAGGCTAGGATCAATTATTATACTTTTGTCATTTTCAGTACTGTCCCATTTCCATTTGTGTTTAGGAGCTATGGCTCGAGGAATGTAGCCGTCGAATCGGTTGCGTGAATACTGTTCTTGAGGTAAGAGTATGGGAAAGCCTTCGGCAGTGTTTATGATTGCGCTACTTTTTGATTTTCTAGTTTTTATTACTTTATCGGGATCAGGACTAAATTTATACGAGCCGTCCAAAAAGCGAGCTAAGTTTTCTTGGACGTTACTGGCAACTCTGGAGTAAAATTTGGTATCGAAGCATTTTTCGAATAGTTGGGTGCAGTGGTCGACGGCAGCGAGGCAGTCGCGGCGCGCGCTCTCGCCGACGAGCGGCGAGCGGTGCACCACTCCAAGCCGCGACAGGATCTGGTCGGCGTCCGCGTTACCGAAAGAAACGTTTGGAGGGATGCGCCTTTTAAATTGGATATCGTCTAGAATAATCAATGCGTTTCTATCCAAAGCCGTGTTGGCGATGTTCGATGGCAGTATGAAGTTTGTTGTTATTTTGTCTTCGATATCCAACTCGTCGTGGACTTGTGACGGTTTTAGCTCGCACGAGATTACTACGCCGTTAAATTCGGGTTCTTTGCTTACAGAGATCGGTTTATCATCCGTGAGTAAACTTTTTTGGTCATTTTTTAATACAGAAGAAGACTTCTGCCGCAGTTTGCTACGATATGCTTGTTTTTGTTTTTCACAAAGATTAAATTTATGAGTTGCCAGTTGCGAAGTGGAGGGAAATCGCGTGCTGCAGTCGAGACAGGCAAAGTACTGATTTGGATGGCTATCCACCATGTGGCGCATGATGTCACTAGAGAGGGCCTCGGAGTGGTGGCAAAAAAGGCACTTGAAAAAATCGTCTTGTTTGGAAGTAGGTAGGTGAATTCGTCGAGCGTGTTTGTTGATGGATTGTTTAGACGAGAACGATCTGTCGCAGTACGGACAGAGAAATTGAGCAAGGGCAGAAACGTCAGCCTTGGCAGTGAGATCATCTTCTTTATTTGGTGATGCTTTGGACGGGGTGCTGTTCTTCTTCGGCTTGTCCTGAGCTATTTTGTGTTCCGGTTTATGAAAGGGTTTGTTAGATGGCGAAGTGGCAGTCGACTTTCGGGGTCTGAGTCTTCCATTTATAACAGATGAAGATTCATCTTCCACCGAAATCATGGTGTTTAGTTTCTCAGCTCTAAAAGGTAGAAGTAAAACGAACACTCAAAAATAAATAATAAGGCAAAATTTATGAAAAGGACACATCGATTTCAGCAGTCGAATGCTTGCTTTGCTCGCAATCTCACAACATAATACAGTGATGCGTTACGGAGTAGCAGGCGGGCTTATTTATATTTATATACCGACATTGATTTTTGATTGGCTCGATGATTCGTTTACATTAATTTATTCCGACTAATGTAAGGGATATTATAAAAGCCATTTTGAAATTTCTTGTATCTTATTTTTTTTCAAATATAACGCAGTGGATGTATATTCTGTAATTATAATTAAATTATATTTAAGTAGATAAATAAATAATCTAGATTTGACAAGCTGGAGTCAAAACAACATTAATGCATTTAGATAATTTACAAGTGTACAGATACGATGATCTGAAGATCACACTCCAGGTTCAAGACCAGCTTTGGATGAGAAAGATCTTATAGATACTTCTAAAATATACATAATAGGACTTTCTATTTTCTCTTTACTCCTTTTTTATGCCTTGAGACTTTAGGGAAATGTATAATACTCAGATAGATAAAGTCAATTCGGTTTGTTAAACTGAAGTTCATACTTTAGTGCCTGATGTGCAACAAGTTATTTTAGATCAACAGCAACCTGTTGAGGATTTAAGACCTTGATAATAAAATAAGCAGTTCGAAACATTTGATTTAAATTTAACAACTCCAGGGTCTATTGATCATCATAATATTATCAGAATTCAAGATTATGGAGCAGTGTGAGTGATTATAGAAAAAAATGTGGTTTTAATTTTTTTATACAAGAACTTTTAAATCTAATTTCTAATTAATCATAATAATAAAAAAATGATATTTAAGTCGTACAAATCAAGTATTCGACAGCTGGGAAAGGATATATATATATTTATAGTGAATTGTGGAAGAAGTTGGCTATTCTCAGTGTACTTACTTAATTAATCTGCGATCATCTTCAATGGCTAGACATGGCAGATGTAATGCATCAACATTACGTATACCTTGCCCGGATGTCCAGAGGTCATCGCCGGGAAATCTAGACAAAGCAATGTGTACTCTGTTTTACATTTAACATCTATGTTCACTAAAAATATACACATTCACTGTACAACTAACTCCAAATAACAGGCGAAACAATTATTGGAGGTATTTATACAAAGATGATTATCTTAATAGTAGTAAAAACGTAGGTGCTTTTCTAGTTAGATCCTAGACCAACAGCAAACGGCAACCAGGGAGGCTACCGCCGACGGCGAAGCCGATCTCCATTGGCTTAAAATTAGCTTCATGAGAACTAGAAACGATTTTTACCGTCAAATGTACTGAACGGATAGGTTTCATAACATGTGTACAGTTTTGAGATGGGAAACGCCATTTTGGATATGACACATACCCGGTAGTAAAAATCGTTTCTAGTTCTCATGAAGCTAATTTTAAGCCAATGGAGATCGGCTTCGCCGTCGGCGGTAGCGTCCCTGGGTAGGCTTATTCAAACTGCTGACCAAAGTGCGTTGCTGATCGTCTTCACACTATGATTTACTCTTGAAAAGCACCAAATTAAATAAATATACGCATATATTTATTTAATTTAAGGTTATAAGAAATAATGATAAAACGATAACTCATTACGTTCTTTATACGTTAAACTTTATTAATTTCAACAGTCGCGGCATGGCAGTCATTGCAACTATGTTAGCAAGTTTGCGAGAAAACTGTATGAGCGAAACGACGAAATATATATAAAATATGTACATTTCATATTTATTTAGAGTAGAGTTTTTACAGATACATTTGACATGTGTTCAATTATATATTACAATTGATCATTGGTATTAGGTACTAGAAGGTATTATTGATATAGAAGGTGATATTGGTAGTCAAACTAAACTACATTCACAAAAAAATAGAAGCTAGTCAGAAAACATAAAAATAAATGACGTGGATCTATTTTTTTAATCAAATATCCACATTTATATCAAGTGGTTCCAAGCGCGGAACATACGTTACGTGACCTTAAACACTCTATCTCTGTTTCATTATCAGGTTAAAAGCTTTTAATTCGAACTATTATTATATGAGAGTGAAGAGAATTTGAATATCTTTACACAAAATAATTTTGCTTGAGCAAAAGCAGTCTTAGCAAGCTGCAGATGAAGATACAACTGAATTCGCTTAATAGCCAGTAAATGTCCTTAATATATATGTCACCCAACATGTAAAATGTAAATTATCAAAAATGGTCGCGCAACATCTCGTGAATTCCGGAAGGTTGAACAAGTCGCTCAGCTTTCTATACAAACGTCAAAGGATAACTGTTTGATGTTAATTATCAAAAACTGATAACGCTATTAGTTTATCTCATCATTGTCACTGTCCATATGCAAACAGAACCGTCAAAATCAATATTTCGTAAATTGATAAAAAAATATTGATAGAGAAAATAAATAGAGAAAAGATCCAACAATTTATAAAGCACCTTAATTATAGATGTAAAATCTACCTTGACTATGAATCTGGCTGTGTACAACATAAATTGTTAGCACTAGTAGACTGGACTCTGCCAGATATTATGTAATTGTACAACAGTAGAATTTACTCCCCTTTTCTTGTAGCGGCAATCAACTTTAATGTGCCCTTAAAACGCACACGTCACACACGTAATAAATGCTTTTTTCAGCGCACTAACTGTGCCCAGAACGCTGAAATTAACAGAATTTGTTCTACCTACAATAAACATTTCTCGAACGAAGAAACTTTACTAGTGTTCAGTATATCTATACTGAACACTAGTACTAGTAGATGGTTAATTTTCAAAAACCTAAATGTTAATATAAGAAAAAAAAAATTACATACTGAAATATTACGGAAATTGAACTTTTAATGTCAAACACTAAAGAGAGAAATACCTGCATTGTTGCGAAAAATTGATATGAATTTAATTTTATTGTTTAATTTCCTACATAAATATATTCACTGCGTAATATACTCGTATAACGTATAATCGTATAAACTGGTACATCTGCGTCAAATCGATATTATTGATAAACAAAGTATAAGGTGGTGCATGGCGCAGCACTATTTGCATCGCACATATTCATATTACACGCACCCTAGCGTATTTTTATTTTAGTCTTGACCTATTCACTCCATTGTCTGTATTATCTCATGGCTATATTATTTTAATTCGAGAAACGAATATTTGTCGCGTATTTTACCTATATGTCTGCCCGCGACCACGGCTGGTGCAACCCTGCCGAAACGTCGGGATAAATATAAGTAAAATACGCGATAAATACCCGTTTCTCGAATTAAAATAATGTGTTCTAATCGCGAAAGTTTAAAAAAGAATATGGTTATAGACCAAGCGACGCGCAACGCCACCAACAGAAGCTAAAGTACCATGATATAGAGGACAATTTGATAATTTGTATTGCTGTAAAATGAGCTTTGAATACAATACCATTCGTGTGTATTTATGGCGAAAGTCGTGCCTAATATAATATTGTTATAACATACGCCAAGTGTGAACACGAGCCTAGTGTGACTTTTCGCCGTTAAGAAAGGGTTCAAACATTCGTGGAACTCCCGCCTGGGCTAGAGACGTGAGGCTCATAGCTCCTACTTGATCCCCTAGCTAGTCTCCCCAGTCCTCCCTTAACAATGCTTCCAAGATACACCGACCCTTAGCTAAATTATCATATGTTATGACAATGTTATCGATATTTGATATTAGTCTGTTTTTAACCAACTTCAAAAAAGGAGGAGGTTCTCAATCCAATTGTTTTTTTTAAAGGAATTGATTTTAGATTGGTCCCATAGAAATTTTATCAAAATCGGTTCAGTAGTTTGACTTTTCAATCAAAAAGCAGGAAATTGGGAACGAAAAATAGTTCCCATTATTCTAACATAGTGCACCCCTACTCTGCACCGTAATACGAACCGATTCTTAACATTTGTTATATACTCAAAACCCGAAGACTCAAACGCCTCTTAAGAAGTCATTTAAAGTAAATGTGCCTTCCTTAACTTTCTTTAACGTTCTCTTATTGGATACTTAAGAGTACTATGATACCTGAAATGGCTTAGCTTCAGCGATCATATCTTCCACAATACTGTAGCATTAACTTTGAAATTAATAACCCAGGATTGATGCTAAACTAGAGTTTGTGTAATCTTGTAGCGAAAACAAGATTGCATAAAAAATTCTTGATAGAAAAAAAAAACAAATTTGACTCTAATTTGTACCAAAAATGTTCACCATTCAATAAATACGCCTAATTAGGACTTGACACTTCGTACAGTAAATAAACACAGTATACAGCAGACGCTATGAGTTTTAGATTTTCAAAGACAATATTTGTTTTACCGTAAAAAAAATCGCGCGTAGTTCTGTCATTTGGTGGTAATTTTTTGGCGCCGTGGTTGAGCGCACAGCAATGTCACCTTTATTATAACCATATCTTATTTTTTTAACTTTCCCGATTAGAACACATTATTTTAATTCGAGGAACGGAGTCTGCCCGAGACCACGACTGGTGCAACCATGCCGAAACGTCGGGATAAATATAGGTAAAATACGCGATAAATACCCGTTTCTCGAATTAAAATAACTAAATCTTAGTTCGAAACTAGAGTAAAGTTACATTGAGTTGCTAATCTGAAGTAGTGTTAATCATTTAGTAGATTTAAATAATGCCGTCCTAAATTATATCATTTGTTTTATTATATTTATGATGTATTTTATATAATTTCATCAATCAGTTTTACTTTACGAGCCTCATAGCTCAGTTGGTAGTAGCTCTGCCTTCAAGGAGAAACATTTTTGTGATGAATATAGATGTTTGTTCTGTGTTTGGGTGTTGTATTGTATGATAAATATGTATTTACAAAAAAAAAGTATTTAAGAATTCTATTCGTAATCTAAGTTCCCATATTACAAGCTATGCTTAGTTTGGGTTTGTTATTGCTAGATGGCGCTGTGTGAAATTTTATATGCCTTACATTATGCCTGTAATATTTTATTATTAATTATATTTGTTTATTAGTTTAAACGTCTGGAACACAAACGGCCTATAGGTAACTCAACTGGGTTATCTATAGGCCGTTTGTAACGGTCCTTAGGTAATCTGACTGATTCTTAAGTACATAGTTTAATTGTACTTTTTATTGAATAAATAAATGTTTTAACGTATTTATTTTTGGAAGGAACGATGAAAAATGTATTATTTAAGTCCGAGTCGGACACGCAATTCGAGAGTTCCGACCCACATTTCAAGACAAAAACACTGTTTTATTGCATTAAGATTTGAAGACTTAGTTCCATATTTGGTTTACGTTTGACCAGCTTTTTCGTTTTTATTGATATATTACTAACTATAATGATTCCATATTTAGACTATGAAAGGTTTATCGTTTTATAACAAACCAAAAAATAAACCTTTAAGATCAGAAAGTTTAATTCCTAAAATGTAAGGTTTGCAAAAAGTTGAATTCGCAACATGTTGAATCCTAAAATGTTGAATTTGCAAAAAGTTGAATTCCTAAAATGTTGAGTTTGCAAAAAGTTATATTCCTAAAATGTTGAATCCTAAAATGTTGAATGTTGTTGTAGACTGGGACACCTACAATATTCGACGCGTATTCGTAATATGCCGGTAATACAGCATTATATCGAAATGGAATTCGTTTGAAGTTTTATTCAATAAAATGTACAATTAAACTAACTAACTATGAACAAAGGAATCAGTCAGATTACCTAAGGACCGTTACAAACGGCCTATAGGTAACTCAACTGTTCCAGACCAGTACCAGACGGAAGTGTGCTCAAGACACTGGCTGCATTCCCACGCTGAATAGCTACACTAATTCGCTGGCCTAAATAAGATTCAGCCCTTGGGTCGTGTGTCGCTTCAATCAAAAGCCCCGCAAAATTTTTGAAAACCCGTAGGGGACCGGCTCCTCAAGGACCCAAGGTCTCAACCCAAAAAGACTCAAATAGGTAAGCTCTGTCGAGTCCACTAAATTTGCGCCTTTTGTGATCCTCAGCCGAATCAGCCACCGCACCAGCCTTAACTGATGTCCCAAGCAGATGAGATGGCGCAAGGGTGTGGACGCAGGTAGCGTCCCACACCAATGGCCTACCCATTTCCCAAGGGACAAGAGTCATACCGTCGGGCCGCTTACCATCATCACGTAATAGACCATTCGGTTCAAGAACGGCTGGAACATTGACACTGGTAAAAGCTCGACGGAAAATGTCATTAAGGCTTGCGTGGCGCGAAATCCTGCCGGCAGACCTTGTGCATGAAAGTCCGTGAAAACCAAGTTGTTCTACAGACGCACCGCACCGGCACTGGTGAGAGGCGCAGCATCTTGCACCCAACCGAAGACAAGTGGCAATACGGAAAGTTACAGGATCCATAAGTGTACCAGTATTGTAAGATGGATGTGCTTGCATCCAAAGACCTGATTCCCATTTAGAAACAGCTAAGAGACGAGGACGATCTGTGGAGGTTGAGCACGTATGTAATAGATAATTCCGTGTCAACTCGCACAGAGGCCCGTCCCACTGCCGTTGTGCCGAAAGGTGTTTTGGGGGATCGGTATCAGGTCAAGAACTATGCCAAGCATTTCGAGCCTCGTCAAGATAAGACATTTGGATTATATTGCCAGGAACAGCCGAAATTGATGGTGTTAGAATTTTCTCAACCAAAGAGTGTGTAATATAGACGTAAGACAAGAACGCTGGCAAAGCAACTAGAAATTTTGCGTATATGAGACCTGCGACCATGCTCTGTCATCCAACTCCATATTCAAAACCGTGGAAAGTGTGTTCTATATTATGTTGGCTAAGCCTTCCACCAGCTCACTGTTTCCACAGTTGACAACATCGCAAAGCATATGTAAATTTTGGGACAAAAAGACAAAATTTTAGAATGGTGAAAGCCATATGTGAATTTATTTTTGAAAGTCTGTCCGATCATCATCGTTCTGCAACACCTCTACCGTTTCTGGGAAGTGCGGGTAAGAAACGAGCTTTGACTATTATTTCTAGCATCACCTTCAGCAGTAACGACCGCTGAGTCATTTGGTTTGCCAAGTTTTGTAAACCTTTCTTTACAATGTCTTTGGCTTACAGTTGCGTTTCGACTGCCGGTATCTTCTTAGCTTGCGGTATGCATGTCAATCTAATGTTAGTGATTAGGAAGTTAGAGGCTAATTACAATTTTGCTTGCACAATAAACGGTCTAATATACAATCACCACACAACTCATAAAAATACAACATATAAAAAGACACAGAGAAAAGTAGGTATCAGGGTGGCGTAGGAGCCCACTAAAATATACTAAAACGAAAACAGAATTTCACGTGGAAGAGGGCGCCAGGTGCGGTTGTCGTCCGGAGGTCTAGCATGAAGCGGGGCAATAGTGTTGAGATGCACGTAGTGACAATTGTCCGCACGATCGTACAAGCGTCGCGCCAACGTCACCACGAACTCCTCAACTCTGGGCATTTGCAAATCACGGGCAATGGTTTTGTAACTGACTGTAGTCTGTCCGAAACCTTCATAAAATTTTGAAGTTTGACATCTGTCATTGAAAATATAGATCTTAGTCATACCTTTCATTTGAACTAAAAACGGAGTCTAGGATGAGTACGTTCAGAGAACTTCAAACGGCTATACCGTTTGAAGTTCTATTCTAAATATCAAAACACCATCACTTTAGGACCAGTTTACCATATAATATAGTTTTTTTTCTTTTTTTTTTCCTCGCTGGGTATTAAGAACCAAGTTTCAATTTGATGGAAATAATTTTCTTGATGAAAACTAAAGGGGATATTTCTGAAGGCGAATAAGGTTACCGCAGAGCGTGGACATGGAACTTTCGGTTCCTGAAGGGAAATACCGTACAAATATACATTACTTTAGTGATTGATAGTGATCAAAAATTTATCAACATTCTCGGAATCTGGGAATTCAACTTTATGAAAATTCAACTTTCTGATCCTAAAGGAAAATAAACGCGTCTCATGTAAAAATCCCCTGGCTTTAATGTTTTTATATTTTAATATTATTAAGATAAACCGCAATAATAACGTAAATTTACTTTACATTTTATCATATATACATGCTTAAGTCATTCGGACAACGAATACTATAAAAAAGGGTCAAGTTGGCACGGTTGGGACCCTAAAACTACCCCTTTTTTAAAACTCTCCCAACCCTATAGTCAAAACTCTATTAAATGACATCCCACATGACATACATTTTTCATAAATTTTATCAATTATAAAAAAAAAACACAATTAATTAATATGGTAGGTATTCATTGTAAGCCTTACCAAGTCAAAAAATGTTATTGATCGGATTGGTCATTCTCATTTCTTAATTTATTTATTGTACGATGAAGAAGAGCTTGGCCTTATCTCACTTGGTTATACGTCATGATAAGGCTGAAGTTGGAAGTGCACTTCAGCCAAAATTCACAACAAATCCGGAACACAACAATTTAGAATTGTTGTTATGTCGTCAGACTTATGGTAAGATGGTGGCAACTCTACTCCACGAACCAAAAATAGTGGGAGATAATATTCAATCCCAATATCTTAAAATCAAATACTTAGAAGGAATCAATTAACATTTACGTTATGCATCTCTGTATATTTTAAAATTCATTAAAATCGGATAACCCGTTCGAGAGTTATGCCGTCACATTGTCACATATATACACAATGGATCATCTAACTCAACTCGGAGGCAAAGTTTTATTTCCAGTATTAATTATTTCCCTCTTCCCAACTTCATCATTCTGGCTTTAACCGTTATCTAACTCTAGGATGCTGTGACATACGAACAGCGGCACAAATGTCATGATTAGTCCAAATAGATATATCAAAATTAGTCCATGTTGACAGAATAGAGATTCCAAAAAGTGTTTCTTTACCACCGTACCTACGCTGATAGACGCTGCTGCACCGTTACTCAAGCCTTTTTCTTAAATCACCTTCATATCACTCCTCTAAATTACAGACGTTCAGCTATTGATATTATGTTCCTACACAATTTTAAACAAACGAAACGGAAGTCAGATAGTACAGATCCTAAAATTTGCTATAAGCACTAGTTGCCGTCTCCGTAACCGTAAGGCGTTCGTCTTGCCTTTTGCTCCAAATACGGTCAACACTCTTTCTTCACTGTATCGCATGAGCTGTGGCTGGATCACGAATGTCTAACGTTATCGTAATGTAAATGTAACGTATTTACGTTTCGGTTACGGAACTTTACATCGCTTGGAAGCACGAAGCACTATCGTATCACTCACGTAACAACGATAGGTAAACGTGAGTGACGTCGAGTGACGATACGTTAACGTTACCTTTACATTACGATACATGTGTCAAAAGGTTCGTGATCGCAAATTTAGTTCTATTTACGTACAGTTGAGGCGCTGTGCGAAATACTATACAAAATGCTAACGTGAACGATACGCTTACCGTACGATAGCATATTCGTGATCGGGCCTCTGATGAGTAAGTGACAGATATCATAATCAATACATTTTTGGTGCATCAGTCAACCGCATCACGTCTCACGAGAGGGCTGCGTGCACTGCGATCACAAGCCTAACCTGCAAGTCACACTCACCCTGATGTTGGTGTCTACATTCAACATAAATGTATACGTGATAAAAACCCGTGCTGTAAAATAGTTCAACTCACGCAAGTTTTGACAGAGTAAGTAGATTTAGTTTGTAGCCAGTTGTCCAGTTTGTTTTTAAGTGTTATTATAGCAGACTAAGGAACTGTCTATCTTACCTCTTAATCCCGGAACACAACAATTTAGCATTAACGTTATGGTGACAGACTTGGTTAAGACGGTGGCGAGCGGACAGTGTAGTACCATCAGTCAAACCGAGCACTAATTTGTACCCCCGGGGATCAAACCCCTCTGTCTAGAGGGAGAACCACTAGATCACAGAGGCGTTAATCCAAAACAACTAAAAGAACATCAAGTACATAAATAGTAATCTAACATTGACAGGCAGAAGCATAACAAAGCAAAACAAAATAAGAAGTACGATTGCCTCGATATTAACTAATTGAAATGTCCCGGCGGCTTGGGCACCGCTGAAACGTACTTTGCGCTTTTCATATCGAAAAGGCATATGTCCTATTCAAATGAAATTGTGGAAGTATTATCGGATAGGGATGGTCCAGATTTGTAGCGTTTTTTTTTATCTAAATACACACACAAATACATAATCTTAAGTCACAATATACACAATAAAAATGTGTGTCTGAGGGAAAATTATTTACTATATAGATTTAGGCATATGTTTAGATTTATATTGTGTAAATTAGCGAGTTATTTTTTTTACCTGACTGCTTAAAATGGAGGATAATATTTTTCGAGAGAATGAATGTTTGTGTGTGAGTCTATTTCATTGTTGCAATATGGTTATCATATTAATTAATATAAATGTAAAATGTATTTAGAAATCTAATATGTAAAAGTAAATCGCCGAAATGTATTTACGCGCATAACTTCCGAACGACTGCACCAAATAGATTTTTTTTTTTATATTATTATTGTCAGGACAAGGTTTGTATCGGAAATTAAAAAAGAAGCAAATGGCACACATGATTTCTTAGTTGATATAATATTGTAGTAATAATCGTAGGAAAATAGGGGAGAAAAGGGTTTGCTGTAGCGTTATTTAGTAACAGATTTCAATCAAATTTGAAAGACACTAAGGATTTAATTCTATAAAAGCTGTTTGAAAAAATAAACAAAAAGGGGAAAAGAGGGGAAAAAGGGGAGAAGTTTGCTGTAGGATTTAAATTTTTTATGTTTTTTTTTTCGGAAAATGTATGTTTACTTATCAGACTACGCAGTTCTCTCCGCCTTTACAAGACAAATTCATATACCAGGTTCGATCTTCTCAGACCAAGGGAACGCGGGTAATCGCTAAAACTTAAGAGCACGCCCAATGCCAGGAAAAAATCGTATTTCACCCGCGCGTCTTGCACCGCCCCCTCTAGTGCATAAAGCTACCACAGCGCGCCACGATCGCTCGAGGTTGTGGCGTTGAGCACAGTAAATGCGTTACACTCAGATAAATCATATAGGTACTATTACTTTACGATTGGGTTCACGATTATTCATTAGAAAAATATTATTGCGAACGGATTTTAATGTAATTTGGAAAGAAGATTTATACGACAGCCGTCAGTGGATAGTCAGAATAGGTACTTGAAGTATGTACCTACTACCTATACCTACATAACCCAAGAAAGTTAGTAGTTGGTAGGTAGTAAAGTAGTTATATTTTGTTAACAATTGCAATATCTCCAGAACCATACAGGAATTTAATTTTATCACAAACACGGTGTCATACTCAAATTATTGGTGTTTTTTTTTTGATCCTACAAGTTTGCCACCATAGTATAAAATGTACTAGACGTGGTTTGCCGCACTTTTATCTGTGGGTAGTTTTTTTTCGATACGTGAATAATCTCATTTAAAAGTATCACATCTACACGTTATCATAATCTAATTATTCTAGAAAGTCAAATCATGAAATTCGACACTTTTTCGCCAGGACAAAGAATTTTTTGAGGTAACTGTAACTGAACAAATTTTGTTATAACAAAAACAGTGGCACTCTGGGAGTGCCGACAGAAGAGAAAACTTGAAGTTTGTTTATCATTGCCTAAGAAAACAGCTGAGATTGTTGGTACTTGAATCCCAATGTGTTTAAAGTTAAAAGTGGTGTCGGTAAGCGTAACAGTGTCGCGCATAATAATCTAAAAGCTCGGCGATACAATTCACAAGAGCGTGCGGTGACGATGACGCGAGTTACTCGCTTTTTGTTCACCCAAAAAGTACATACATGTATATACACAGTATACATAAAGCTCATGGAAAGCATTCGGTGACGATGACGCGAGTTCCATAACTTTTGTTCGTGCTCAACCCGCCTGAAGAAGTTTTCTACATAAGTGGATATGGCTACATAATTACTAATTGTAATAATCAACATTCATTTATGTAGGTAGTACATGTATGAGTATAGAAGAATAAATAGTACAAAATATTACAAATAAATATTAAAGGACATTAATTTCACACAGCGCCATCTAGCCCCAAACTAAGCATAGCTTGATATATGGGAACTAGATTACGGATAGAATACTTAAATACTGTTTTTTTGTAAATACATACCTATCATACAATTCAAACATCCAAACACAGAACAAACATCTGTATT